>JAZGTH010000026.1:4354375-5600000 GCA_036877525.1 Chromobotia macracanthus
CTTAGTTGATTAAAAATGGTGAAAAACTGAACGTATATGGTGACCAATCAAACTCCCTTTATACATGCATATACATTCTCACCTGCAAAAATGTAAATTAAAAAAACTTTCAGTCCAGGTAATCTATCAACTACCCAATAGATAAAGACAGAGTGATTGATCAAATGTCAAAAAAGCACCACAATGTCAATCAACGTCAAAAAGCACCACATTTTTCAATTGTACGTTTGATTTTATAATGTACTGCCAATCTTATAAAAAAAAGACAATTTTGTTTGTATTGTTCTAAAGGGTGCCAAAAGAAAGAAAATGTGTTCAAAAAGGAGCAAGATAGAAAATAATTTGCTCAGAAAACAGCGATTGAAAATAATGTGTTCAGAAAGGTGTGAGTGTTAACACTATATTGTTTGCCAAAAATGTGAAAAAAAATGATCAGAAATTAAACAATTTATTGATTTACTGCTAATGATGGGAAATCAACAGACCAGTTTTTAAAAACCAGAAGTGAATCATCACTTCTACTGCAGAATCTGAAATTAGCGATCCAACCAGAAGAGGCTTTGAGCTGAGATAAATCAACTAAACATGCAGTGCCACAGCTTGTTTTCTTTTGTGTTTTCTATAGTTGTGGGTGTCTGTGAGTTGGTCCTCCATTTTCAAATTTGGAATCACTAGTAAATGTTTGTCTAATATGTTGTATTCAGGAGTTTAGATAGCTGCAATGAAGTACACAGGGACCGTTTGATAAGGTTATATTGATTTTTCAAGTGACATTTGTTATTTATATATTTATATAATCAATGAGATGGTGGCACCATTCAGCTCAACCCTTGGGTATCAATTCTTACACATCTATCCAAATAAGTTTATCAGTATTTGATGTTCTGTCTTTTTAAAATCAATTATACTCTTAAGATTGCTATAACCAGGCATATAGGTGTGTAATGTAGTAAAGTACACTTTAGGCATTCTCCTGCGTCCTCTGCAATCTAGCACTCAAACCTGCCTGCAAGAAGGGGAACTGCAATGTGCAAATTGCATTTGGCACAGATTTTTTTAGAGTGATTTTGACTTTACCTGATTTGCATGATTCCTTAAGTGAATTGGTTACTAAAACAATGCAGACAGCGCATGCAAATAAACTCTGCTTTTCGGTAAGCGCGAGTCTTGATAAATTCCCCTCCCTTTGTCATCTTCTAGATCTGTATTTTGTTGTCTGTATTTTAAGACTGATGATCAGGTGTCCCAGTATAACTGTTTCATGCAATTTCATGCTTTTGTTTCATAGTAAGTAAATTTCCTCTGTTACCTCCAAGATTCATCCCCGCTTGTAGACACTTTCGTACTCTGCAGGCTGGGCAGTTTTTCCGCCGAATCTTGTCAATGATACAGTCGTTCCTTCCAGCACACAGGTAGTTATGCTGACCTGCAAGGAGAAAGAATGTTTTTGAGATATCGGTTAACATCCATACCTGTGTATCTAGCTTTCATTACATTGTTACAATTGCTGCTTGAGTTAACTTAATTTTTTCTCCTGATTACAATATTAATTGAAAAAACAGTTTAATTTTATTTGTTATTTAATGCAAAACAAACAGGTCACAACACATGCACACACTGAACTGTCCAAAATGCCAGTAAATGTGTTTACAGAAAGGTGCAATCAAGGCTATGGGCAACCGTTTACGTAAAAACACTTAGTGTAATACATTAAATTCTGATGCATACAGTAGTCATCTTTTTGTGAATATGCAACGCAATAGAGACAGCTGTCTTGCACTTTACACCCCTCCACTATTATCATAGGACAAATGATCTGTGAGTGTCACGGATTGGCTGATGCCTTTGGCTTGGGACTCCATGACAGAGATGGTAACAGCCTGAGATTCCCTTGTGCGCTGCCTTCCTTGGCCAAGGCCGCAGCTCGTGGAATGAGCTCTCGTTTTAGAGCACCATTCCGCTCCAGTGACTCGCCACACACCCACGCGCTCCACAGGCCAGAGCCCTGCGCCGCAGGGCCGCATCCAGGCACCGTGACCGTTTGCATCTCTAACTCTGTCTCTGATGCTTTCGCCCATCCTTTTCCATTCCGCCCCCTCTGTTTCACTCTGCTTCACTCGTGCATCATGGGTGGGGATGCACAAAACTGGACACAAGCCTGCGTGATGGTTCTTTGCTTTAGTGTTTATAGATGGCATGGCTGCAGACAGGCACAATGAGTGTTTTCGGTTGAAGGGAAAATGCGCAGTGAATCTGTCGAGAAGCTGCCAAAAAGCCCAAGATCTGCAGACGGAGCAACAGCAGCTGTAGCGTTGCCACTATTTCTGGCTAAATCACATGACCCCTTACATAAGCCCATTTTCTTGCTCTAAAAAACAGTAAACTGCGACACAGGAAACACAATGCACCCCTCCTCCACCTCACCACCCAAACACACACACAAATCGGACCTGAAATCTGTTTGCCTAACTCTCGGGCCTCTATTACCACTGTACACAGCTGAACCACAACCCCTGTTAATCATTGTCCAAACAGAAGAGCATACACGTGGGCCGCACCATATCCAGTGTGTGTATTTTATGGACAAAAGTAGTGTAGCAGAGTAGTCAAGACTTTGTTTGTGCATAAAGGATGGAAGGGGAAAGTTGAATATCATAGTGTTTTTTACACACTGTAGTTTGTGGATCTATATCTGCGCAGTGTTTATGTGCATTGGCTTACAGAATCTCAACAAGTGCCCATTATGGCTTATACACACTCATAGAACGTTACCTCACAGTTTAGCCAATGTTTTCTCAAGTTTAATTTCGTACTTTATTTTATTGTGTTTCCGATACTCCTTTCTCTCGGTCAACCAATGCTAAAAGCCAGGCTAGAGTGTGTCATTTCTTAGGTTAAAATTCTATCCCAGTTTTATGCTACATTTAAGCATCCTGACCAGCCAAACACAGCTGGACACACAGAGCAAACACTGCTTACAGTATTCCCTCTTTTCATGTGTTTTCCAATTGTCAGGTCATACCTGGCTCCAGTGTGTACACGTGAGCCTCTCTTTAAAGGAAATGAAAATTAAAATGTCTGATTCATGTCTGTTTCATGAACAAACAGTTTATCCTTTTAGTGATTTGGTTGATCCCCTTAACAAGTTCTCGAGTTCAACTCACTGACTCAGCCTGTAGAATCCCGCTGCAGGTGAAGATTATCACTGAATAATGGATGGATGGTTTCATCCACAAAGTAATCATATGATTTCAAAGGACTTCATAAATGGAGCATGAGTCATATGTCCCACTTTTATGATACTTTTGTAGTGTTTTTGGAAAGTTTGGAATGACATGAGGGCAAGAATGAACCACAGAATGTTCATTGGCTTAAATTATCCCTTTAAGCTAAGCCTTCAGATCTGTTTTCATGAAAAAGTCTCATATTTCTAACCTACTGTACATTTGGACCGAGATATGCCATCCCTTTTACATCAACCACTAGTAACATGTAGCATAAACAACAGCAGAGCTAAAAACAGGCCACAGACATATGAATCAGCATCCATATCCATTTCTTTAACCGTATACATCAAATTGACTCCAGACATGTGACACTGACTCATTGCACTTTGCTGTGATCACTGTGATAACTGCATGCTGCGACTGAAGCTATAACACAAGGTGTACAGAAACCTATCCATCATCAATTTCATTCACCAACTTAAGACATTGATTTACTGCTGTTAAATATATTTGTTTAGGAGTAATTGTACACTCCAGATCGTTACTTATCATCTTTAGAGAAGCAAGATTATTACTGTTTCTCGACAGACGCATGAGAGTTAAAATACAAACCAAAACGCAGCTGTAATAATTTATGAAATACAACTTTTTCCAATTTCCTATCATCAATTGTTATTTCCACACATGCACTTCCTGTACTTGCTGTCCTCTGCTTTCCTGTTAAAAATTGTGTCTCGTCCAAGTGTTGAAAACTACTGCTTTATCCACATACAACTTCAAACAGTACTGTAATTTCCAGTGGAATAAAACAAAAAAGCCCTTTTTATTTTGGTACATGTAAATGAACATAATCTTTGTCTCTGAGGCCTCCAGGTGCCCTGAGGAAAATGCACAGATAAAACAGCAAGAGAAAGCCAAAGATGTACAACTAGATCTATAGTTCAGAAATGATTGCTGTGGTTACAAAGATAAATTGATACAGTATAAAGGATCTATCACCAGGTGACCAAATAAAGTCTTTCAAATCATATCAATAATATCCCAAAATATATTGTGGTTGGAAAACACAGATGCCCTGATGCGATAGCCGCCATGCGATTTGCTTAAACACAAAGGGTGTCTCCTCTCACTATACTTGCATTTTGCATTGAAGTCATAGCACAAAGGAATCACCCAGAAGGCGGAGATGGCAGATACTGAAAGCCGCAGTGCCAGAGGCAAGCACACATCAGACAGGATTATTTGAGGTGAGGCTAAGGTACAAGTTTGACCTGTTTAGTTGACTGTGTGGTTGTTCGTTCCTGTGTAAAATAAAGTGTTTTAAGAATCCAGACATCTGTAACTTATTGGTATGTAAGTATGTCATCCAAATCCATGACGAAGATGGTTTGTAGCGTTTAATTTGTCATTTTGTCATTAAAACCAAAGCAATTACTGTACCAGTTTATCCATGGTGCTATAAATGGCTTTTAATGAAACCATTTAATCGAATATTCTGTGAATTTGCATAGGTGGGGATCGGGAGCTGATTTTTCACGAAAAGTTCTTTGTTGTATTTCTGTAAAAAAACATTGTCACTTCTCACTATGTAATTAGTGATGTATATTGCTGTTCCCAACACAACACAACGATTAATTGGCATATGCAGTAGACATACCAGCTGTTTTAAACAGGCTTTGTTAAAACAAGGGCCCTGTTTAGAGTGAAATACTAGAAGCACAGTATACACAACACGTTTACAGATGTTTAAAATAAAAGTGAAACAGTAGGCATTACAAAACCAAAGAAATCGATAATACCTGTAGAAATTTGTTAGCGTTTCCGTACCACATTTCAATGACAGTAGCTCATCGCAATTCAAAATGTGTCATATTTACTCATGGGTGCTTAGTTCTACAGATAGATTTTTTGAGATAGTCACATGTGCCCTAAATGCCTTGGTTTAGCATCTTATGCACAATATGCACAATTTTTTCCAATTATTCTGGTTAAAATGTCCAATATCACTTGGTTTATCCATTGCACTGAAAATGAAAGTTCAAATCAAGTTAGCTGCTTATTTTGGAAAACGCAGATCTGTATATATTCTATGCATTGTTTTATGCATACTATATACTAAAGTATGCAATAAGGGTTTCATGCTAATGTGCTATTCCAAACACAGTAGCTGTTCTGCTGTAGATCAGTGTAATTTCCTGCAGCATTATGATCACCAATGTTTCAACAGCTCTGCTGTAACAAGGTTCAATGGTTTCATTATGGTCTTGCAAGTTCAATAAAAGCCCTTAAATGATGAGCTGTGCAGAACTGACACTGAGTGCCATTAAACATGATCACATGCCAAGCAGCTGATGACTTTTGAATAATAAGCATCTGCAGAGCTGCCTAAAAAAGAAACCTCCGCATAACCCATACGGACATCACAGCCAAGCTACAAACTGCCTGTCTGTGGTCTGGGAGTTTGGGAATGGCCAAGTGATCAGGAAATGTGTTGATGATGGGAAAACTGTGTGTGGCCAAACAGGCCCAATTACCACCCTGTGCAAACATCTCTCACATACTTCACAGAGCTCCAGCTGGTTTGACAAGTAATTCAATCTAGTACATTAAAAACCTCAAAGGTATGGCAACGTCAATGTCAAAATTACCCACTTCTCACTGAAACCCCCAGACTTCTCTCAGAATCAGCCTGTTTCCACAGACTTGATGCCAGATGGTGGTGTGACAGAATACGATCGTACATAACCTTCCCATAACCTTCCAAACTAATTTAACTGATAATGGTCATATATATATATATAACCTTCCAAACTAATTTAACTGATAATGGTCATATATATATATATATATATATATATATATAAAATCGCTTATTTCATAATATATATTATGAAATAAGCTATGAAATACGCTTATGGGGGAAATCATGTGGCTGAATTAGCTGTGCAACACAACCAAAATAGAACAGGATGTACGTCAACAAATACCTGTTGTGAGGCACCACATCAGGCACTTGAAGTGTAGACAGGTTTGTTTATAGATTATAATGGGAGCAATCTAATTTTGTACCATGTAGACTTCTTTTGCTTTTTGAGTTATTTTGAAAACTGTTCTAGGTGAGAACATTATCCTGACATTATCCTCACCATACGTTACTGATTGCTTGTTGGAGATCAGCAGGTTTAAGGGGCTAGTGTGGGGGCATTTTTCTGACCCATTTTCTTCTGTGGAAATGCAAAGAATGGTCCCGATTGGCCAGCGGCTTTGGCATTAGGACTGTGTTAGCACTGGAAAAGAGTTAAGTATACAGTGTTTTTATAGTGCCTAAAAGCAGAAACAAATCTGATTGTGTATACATTATAAATTAATTTCCCCATACATGCCACACAAAGGTCACAAAGCCTACAGGCAAAACCTACAGCACAGGAAACTGGTCTATCCCTACAGCGCCAAATGTACTAACAGATTCTCATAATGAAGGAGCAAATATTTTAGTGTTCAGACTGAACAGCTGTAGGGCTCCAGAGAAGAGTCTGTTTTGTATTAGCTGCTACCATATGGACACTTCACACTATTCTCACAGAAACAAGTGTTTATGCTGCTATTAGTTATTATTCAACCAGCTATTTATTCAGCGATGTCATTTTATTCACCCTCATGTTTCTCCTACAGTATGTTACGTTACATCTTCTAAATAACAAAAGTTGCTTGTTTCAAAGAATAATACAAGACTCAATTTTCTTCCATGGAACACAAGATATGTTTGGCAGAATGTTGTTGACTGACGACCGTCACAATTCCTTAAAATTAAGACATACAGATTTGGAATGACATGAGGATGATTAAATGATAATATTTTGGGTGACCCATCTCTTTTTATAAAGTTATTTTTTCCGATATTTTCTTACATCAATGCATGAGTTTACTTTCTTATCAGAGACAAACTCATCTTCAGACTTTTCCAAACTCCAAAAAGAGGTCAAGAAATTGTTCTTCGACTTCCCCTTGTACATTTTTCAATATCTGTCTGCTGCCTGTATGTGTCTCATGGCCTCTCCCTCTCTCTCTTGTTCACTTCCTCCTTGTTACTTTATACTCTCTCTCCCTCTCTCTCGAGTATCTCGCTCTATGTCTGTTGTTTTATCCTTTTTCCATTCTCACTGCTCACCCTCCCTCTTCCACTAGCTCGATCACTCGTCACAGTGTCTCTCCTCCTCCTCTCTCTCTCAGATGGTAACTAGGCTGAGGTCAGGTAAGGTAACCGAGCACACACTCTTACACACAGCACTGCCTTTGCTGTGGTGTCTGGAGAGCGGGATGCTATTCCGAATGCCCTTGGGGTGTGACATCATTCAGGGCTCTAAGGGACTATCACAACACAGGAGTATGTTTGATTTAAACATACACATTTCTAAAACCTTTAAGGTTTTCATCTGTTACTTCCACTATGTAATAATTTGGTAGATTAATTTAATAATCAATGTGAAATGTGAACATACAGCTCAAAGTAATTGTTAGACATAGGCTCTGTTTCAAAACAGTGAGATTTCTAAGGAGAGAACATTTTAAGGCATCATATGCACACTCCTGACATGAAGGTTGTTTTAAAAAGTTGTCTTCTTAATTATGCTGCCTTCTCCTTTTAGTCTAATTCTAATACAACACTGCATGCCCTTCACAAAGCAATCCCAGAATGCATTGTGACAAGCTCAATTAATGTGTGTGTGTGTGGTTTGAGAAGCATATTTTATTAAATACTGACTAAATAATAAAGAATAAATTAATATTAGTGCAATGTAATATATTTTTAATTAGTTTTTTTGACGCTTACTAAAGTATCTTATCATTTGATTACCAATATGCAAACTATTAAAACCAATCCCAAGTGAGTTATCACAGAATATTCTATTTTGGACACATATAAGAATGCTTTTACATCAAGGAATGTGGCGGCTAATTCTAGATTTTTCCATTTTTGAAAGCAAATGTAACACCGTATTCAGTTAGGCTGAAGGAAGCAATACTTGAAATAAAGTTCAGGTATAAAATTTCAAAGTTTTGACAAGTTTTCGGCAGCAGCAGCATATACAGGTGTTTCTTAGTATAGAAAACTTTATTTTTTTCTATCTCTCACTTCTGTCTGGCTGTTACTCTTGTTCTGTGGAGTTGTGGACGTGTCTGTTGGCTTCATCAGCAATTTGCACTTTTCTGAATAGGCTGTGATAGTTGCTGTGGAGTTGCTAATACAAATGCCCTGCTGAATGTTCCACTTCCCCAAACACAAACTATATTTCACTGCCCATATCTGATGTGAATTATCCCATAGGGATAATGTTACCCAAATTTTATACATACTGTACACGTTTGGCCATGATTTCACCTGCTGGGACAAATTTTGAGAATCCTGAAAGATCCTATGCCAAAATTTGTACCCTTTAACCGCTAGTTTGTCATGTTTGAGCATTAATGGCTATTGCGATAACATTTTTGATCGCAGTGGTCGAATGATTAGAGGTTCTGAGAAACAGTCCTGTAGTGTGGCTTCTCCTACACAGCCCAATAGGAGACCTAACCAATACAAGCACAGACCCTCATGATGTTAGAAATTGCTTTTGTTTGCTAGCAATCATTTCAGTTGCATGTGTGAATGTGGCTCACCGCAACCGACTTAAAACTCGGGAAGAATCTTCGAGTCCGAGTTTATGAGTCAGTCTGATTAATCACAACTGAGATCCCACAGTGTGACATGGTTTATAGCTGGAATCATGTTCATACAGTATGAAGCAACAATCACAGAGGACTTTAAAAACATACTGTGGGCACTCGGCTTTAAAATCTAGTGTAGGATCCAGGCCTGGGACTACTTTAATAAACGTCTGACATTTTTGTATTACAAGTGCAGTTTATAGAAAATCTTCTATTTGATGCTATTGGCTATATATTGGCTGTTGCTATTTGTCCTATTTTTATTAAAAGACTACTAAAAATGATTGTGTAATAAAATGCATATCTTGTTTCGAGCCATTTACATCAAAAGATATGGTCACACCCTCCAGCATCATTAGAAGCTCTGTGAAGTATTTGATTCTTTCTATTCCCAAATACCAAGTGATAAGTATTCTAATTAAAGCTTCATTCAGCCCTCCGCACAGCCTGCCTGAGATACTGGTATTCTGGTCAGCATGGGATGCTGGTGTGCTGTTAAAGTTGGTCTTTTTTATCAAGGGATAAAAAAGTTAAAAAAGATAAAAAAGGGATGCAGTTAAATAAAGATATTGTTCAATAGAACACACAGTAAGTCAGTTAAAAGATGGTAGCCTTACCTTCTACTGCTCTTTTGAAGAAAACTTTGCAGCTTCCACATGTAACGACCCCATAGTGACATCCTGACGCCTCGTCTCCACACACTAGACACACTTTGGCTGTTGAAGACGTGTGTCTCAAAGATGCACTAAAATAAAAACAAACACAATTGCCTGATAACACATCTGTAGAGGTGACAATGTACAGCACACTAATTGCAAAACAGTCTTCTCCTGGTCAGAAATAATTGTTTTGTTTTGTGATAGCAGGTCAGGGCTAACTATACATTAATTACAGCATTTTAAGCATCTGAAAGTTTCTCGAAACTTTTTTTTAATTCAACAGAAAGACTGCAAACAGGCACCTTTTATTCCAGGAACACTTCTTGTTCACAAAAATAACAGAATGCCCTTAAATAACAGCTCCAGGTATAAGCTAAGTTTGTTCCTCTGCGGCTCTGCTGTGCCGTTTGAGCCTAGCAATTTTAGTGCTGCCGAAATCACATTATACCTACATTGTTGCTGGGCACCCAAAGGGCACAGCATATGTCACTGACTCATGACGTATGCTTCACCATTTTGCACCACATCATGAGAATGATCTTCCTTACACTAAAATCTGTTTAAAGGCAAATCTGTCAGATAACTGACTATAGCGTCCCTATGCCCAATATTACCTTCATTTTCCAAGGCAGTTCATTTATGTCTAATCCACTGGTGACTTAAAAAGAACAGCATACAGAAAGACTGAGCAGCATCATTAAGAGGCAGAAAATAAAAAATGTTGGACACCAACAAGAGATTTTTATACCCCGTGCCCTCCAAAATGAAATTGAAAATGAAGCACACACTCCAAATAGTCTGGCTGACTTGGCAGAAATCTGATTAAATCGTCCAGTGAAACCCGACATAGCGTGAGTGGGCTGAGCTTCTTACATGGATGCCCTGTGCAATGGGTGAAAGTCACCCTTTGAAAGAAGTCTATGACATCAACGATAAACAAAGATGTAGATCTGTAGATCCTACAGTATAGCACAGTATATATTATTACTGTAAATATGTACACCAGCATGCATAGCCATCACATTTAAAGGAGAATATTCTCTTCACTGTAATATTCTCTTCACAAGTACGCTGTAGGAAAATGACAAGGAATGCAATCTGTGAAGAAATTATTATAATTAACAGTAATGCTTTAACATTGGCACCAACAATAATTAAACGACAAGACTTCACACCTAACCTTTCCCACTCCCTTTTGATAACGAGCGTGCTCTCATTGTAATCCGGAGTGCACGGTAATTGTCTGGTTAGCATTCTGACAACATCCTAGAGTCTTAACAAGCCTTTTGGTCTCTGAGGCACATTCCCTCTCAAGGTCTGGTGTGGGTAGCAACTTACCACATCTTTCTGACACAGTCAAGAGAGCTGATCTAATTCTGCCTCGTGCGTCTAAACACACATTCAATTTGTTAGCCGGTTAGCAGGGGTCTCTTGTGAGGGAGTCGATTGGCAGGCACTGGCGAGCTAATCGCCCCAGCGGCACCAAAACACTCGCTGTGCATGATGTGGAGAGGTCTGGCCATATTAAACTGTTCAGCAAGCCTACTCCTTGCTCCTTCATTTCTTTTATTCTGCACTGAAAGATCTTGGCCACAGAGTGGCAAAAAGTAAGTAAATAAATAAATAACAAAGATAAAGCAAAGGCTTGACAAGGTGACTGCTTTTGCAGGAAGTAGGTCAGCGCTCATTGTTATGAAACAACTCGCTCATATGACCAGCATACCGTGGGGCTGTTTTTGTGTTTTTAGCACAAGAGAAAAACACCAATTAACATCTACCGGTTTAGCAAGTGGATATCCCATTGGTATACATAATGAGGTAAATGGCTGGTCTGCTTCCCCTCTAAACTAGAGTCAGACGTTAAGTTAGATTCAACATTTCTGGGGCATTTTTTTTGTCTACTACAGTATGACATTGCTGAAACAAATCATGCCTCTGTGGTCGACAATGCTAGTACAGATGCCCTGTGAATACACACATAATAAGAAAAAGGTGAGATGAGGACAGCTAGTGAACTAGCCACAGGTGCTCTCATTTCATGTTCATTTTATGCACATACTGTACAACTGCTGTCTAACTAGAGGGGACTAAACAGCATTGAGATCAAACAGCAACTTTTTCTGTTGTTGGTTTGTTTTCTTGAAAAACAAGGCAACAGATATGCCCTTTCATCTTCTGATTTTTTCTTTTTAATAAAAACATTTAGAGATACCTCTGTAAGCTGTTTACTGGAAATACTTAGGGATACAGAAATCCTTCTTGATAATTAATATGATAATTGCATTCCTGCACTGCATGCAGCAAAATCCATAGTTTATGTAAATTATGGTGCAAGAGAGAAAATTGTGTTTTAAGGGCCACATTTCACAGATGGATGGACAAGGAAGCAATTTCATACGATACTGTACCCTCATACGTAAAACATATTGTTTTTTGTGAAACTAGCCTGTGACCTAAAATGCAAGATTTAAAAGGAAGTAATTGTTAATTGAAACCAGTCTGTGATCATTTACCGGTCACACAGGGAAATAAGCATATAAAAATGCAACACCCATTTAAGCTCAGCTTTGACATTACTGTATGGTTATGAAACCGGAGTTACAGAATTCTCTCACTTGTCTGGATGGTGAATATTTATTGCTGCTTACATGCTGCAGTATCAGCTGAGAGCTGCAGAAAGAATCCGGCAGTGTTGAGACAGAAATTGACAGATGGATCAGGAAAGAAAAAATAAACCATATAACTGCTTAAATTTACACCAATGGAGTGATCACATATTAATCTTATCTGTGCTGCACACTTTCTCCTGAACTTTAACAGAGCAATACTCAATCCTGCATGGGCAGAAGATAAACAATGGATTTTTATGCTGCATTTAAATCATTAACAGTAAAGGTGGGTGCAAAGTTTATAGACTTTACAGTCTACAGATGCCAGTGTCAGGAAACCAAAAAGCCATTTTGCTAACAACAGTCCTTTTCAGTTTAAAAAGAAAAAGCCCTTCATTTTGCAACCAGCCGCCGCTCTTACCGGCAACCTCCTCTTCTTCGGGTATTTATGTAACTTGAAACTTGGAATGCGGCAAAAGCTAAAGGTAGATTAGGTAAAACAAAGAAGGTAGAGGACAAATGTCTTACATAACCTAACATAGACAGTCTAAATATCATTACAGCACCCACTCCAAGCACCACACAGAACAGAATTATAAGCAACCCACAGAGTAGAATTATGGGTAAACCACAGTGTGGAATTTTGGGTTCCCAGAGAACTATTAAGACCAAAGGGTCAACTCCAATGTTGGTGAGCAGTACAGTATATTTACATCATCACAGTACATACAGTACAAAAAGAGAATCAATATCCATTGGGGTGATCTGAAAGAGAATTTATTCACTAATAAATGTAAATCTAGACATGTAAATTATGAAGTTGTTTTGTAAGTGTAAAGAATCTGTGAAACAATTATGAAATAAGTCCTGATAAAGCGTATTTCTAGTTAAGATGTTTATGCATGAGCTGTAAGGAGAAACCTGTTAACAAAGCTGTTGTGTTTGAAGGTGCTAATTCAGTTCAAAGGCATCAGGAAAAGCATCTGTTTTCATATAAGCAGCTGATATTTATTAAGAAAAATGTTACAATTATGAAAATCCAAAATAATGAAGTGGGTACATATTCTGTCAGCTTTTGTATCGTTACATAGATTCATTTCAATGCCAAACTATCCAAAGCCACCTGGACTGTGGTTGTAATGCTGATGCAACAAAATCTTCTTCATATATTTAACTAGTTCTAATTCTGCACGCTGCACACTAGGTAACATTAAATCATACTGCGTTGCACGTCAGAGACATCTACTCAGAGTCATGTAAATAACAATTACAGTCTTTCTGTAAGAGATTATATACAAATCTTAAGAGAGTTTTCCTTTTATTTCCTTGCATTCTATGATGTTCATAACATCTGATTTTCCATTAGATTATTTTTCTGTTCAGGTTTTGGTACCATGTCGCAACCACGGAGGGAAGAGAAACATTTCAGTCCCTCAACATAAGCCCTGCAGGCATGGTAAGGGAAGACTGAAACAAGTAAATTATGAATTTGACACCCTCACTTCTATACATCTGCACCTGGCCACAACTTTTCAAGCATTCATGTGCTCACATGTGGTAAAACTCCAAAAACACAGCCTTGAAGAAAATATAGAAGAACTGGCTGGACAGGTATAGTTGACTGTTGACAATGCCACAGGTTGTGTCTTTCTTTGGGCAGAGAGCACAAGCAGGTTTTAAAAGTTGGCTGATAATCTGGGGTAAATTCAATAAACAGTAGCACCAGCATTTATTTGGCATTTGTTTTTCAGTACAGAAACCCAAGTCTGATTCACTAACCACCATAATCCAGTTAAACCAGTACAACCAAAACCCAATTCCAAATTTCATAAACGCGCCTGAAATTTTAACTAGGTCATTGACATTATATTTTGAGCAAACATGCCTCATGCCTGCATACTATAAAGTAGGTTAATTTCAGATAACACATTGTAACTTAGTGCTGGTACCACACAGAAACGTAGACAACATTTCATATTCTCTGAACGTATTTTTTGAAAGATGAAGAAAACCCTTATAACCAGACACAGTACAAAAGTGTGTTTTTGTCATTGACAGATCCTAGCAGAGAATGAACAGCCATCTACAGTATTAGCAGAGAGCCAAGAAGACAAAATCTCACATAATACCCTGGTGGTCAACACCAGATGTGACAGTTTGAAAACATCAACAATGATGCAATGATCCTTCTTGCTGCCAGCTTTGGCTGTCATTATCTCCATTATCACTACGGGCAAATTTAAATTGGTATGTTATATAAGACATCCTATGAATTTTATTCTTATGTGCAAATAATCAAATTGGCAAGATTAAAAAACAGACAAGTGATATACAAAGCATAATACAGCAATTAGTTCTGGTCCTTTAATTTAATTGGACAAGTGCCATTCCAAGAGTGCTGATATTTCTTATCTTAACAGCACTGGAGTGGTTTAGTGTTAGTATCGCTCAGCTTGTCTGTGATGTGTCAAACAGGCCGTCAGTGTGTGTGCTGCTTGGTGGCATGCAACAGTTCCTGCTTTGGATCCTGCTTTAGTTTATTTTGAAACTATTCTTGTGGGCCGAGCCAAAACAGTATAACTGGCCATCATTTTATTTAAAAAGTTAATCGATATAAACCGCACATTTATCGACTTTAACTGTTAGCGTAAAAGCACCATCACCTTCACAATCATATACTGAATATAAGCATTCACAATAAAATGAATAGTGTGATATAACCTAATTTTGTCAATTTGTTTTCATTTTAAAAATGTTGTCAAGATCATCTTATTTTTTTATATTTTTTGTAATCCAGACAGGGGTTTACAAGAATACTACTTTTATTTAGTTAATAACTTTCTCCTCTCACATTTTTTTCCAGAAGAAATAGCAACATCCAACCACAGCACCTGATCCGAGTACAAAAAAATTGTCAAAAATTCCTGTTTTCAGCACCTCTGCGATAATGTGCCACAGAATTTACACTAATCTGGCTTATGGCATGCCTGAAGATAAACAGACCTTACTCAAATCCTGTGCACAAATAACTGTACATAAATGCTTCAAATCACTTGTGCTGGTGACACAGGTGAACTTGTGAACTCACACTGAGCTGCTTCCACTCAATCCAGTTTAACCACCCTTTTTGCCTTTAGCAACTTCTTGCAGGTCAAAAACATGGCCCTGATTCACTGGTGACCTCCAGACTGGGTTTAGCTGGCCTAGGACAAACAGGAAGGCTAAAATCCCTGATGTGTGTGAGATTACCTGAAGGAGACAAACTGAGCCAGGTCAGTGCCCTGGACCTAGTCAGTCACCTCTCACAATAACTGTTAAAGGTCCCTATTAAATATGGCCTGTGATTTAATAAATAATTCTACTTTACAAGGTTTAACTTTTAGGGCAGATAGTGTATATAAACAGTAATCATTTACAATGATTAAGGGGGTTGGAAAAGATCAGGGTCAAGATCTGGGGGTTACAGAAGGTGCCAAAATTTTTAAAATTGTTTATTAAAAGCCCCTGTAGTGATATCCTCTGTTTTATATATGTTATACTCTGTAATACTGTATATTTGGCTATATTCTATTCAAGGAATGTTTTTATTAGTAATGGTTTGAAATATTGGATATAAATGAATGGCATGTTGTGTGTTTTATGGTCAGGAAAAAAGTCCCTCATAAAGGCAAAAATGCCCTTAAGAATCAATTTCAGGTGGCAAACAATGACTCCCAATTAAAACAGTTGTTTCATCCATTTCATATGTAGCTTTACCTTTACAGCCATCTTTGACCCTCAGTAAGAATCAAATTCCAGCTTTTTATTTATTTGAGTACAGCTATTAACATTTCAGTCATTTATTTAGAGCAATTGGAAATTTCAAATACCCTGCTGGAGATGGACCTTAGCACAAACCTTCCCAAACCATGCCAACCACTGCCCCTCCTTTAAAAATTGCATTCTGTTTACGTGTTGACATTATAAAACAGTAAACAAGGGAGTTTACACAAGGCCATGCCTCTGCTGGAGCCGTATGACAGCCGGTCGGCAATTCAAAGCTGCGCTTGGACTGCGCACCGTGTGAGATTCTGTGCATGCTCATCGTAAACTGTCAGGCCCAAGGCCAATGTCACACAGCTGTAACGACATACTTATTGAACGAGGCATGCTTAAGGGCAGCAAGTGGACGTTGGTGAGTGACTTACGAGATCACGCTCGCAGTCCTGCTAAGAACAAACAAAACTATCATACCATCCCTTATCGGCAACAGATGTGCATTAAAATTCTGCTGTTCTGAGTCATCTGACGTGTTGTATATTCTTATGCAAACATGACTCTGCTGATATAGTACAAGGCAGGTCAGGACATTCGATGCGATACAAATTAACACCTGCTTGTGGTGTTCACCTGCTCAAACACAAATTAAAAGACCAGCCTGATGTTTAAGTGTCTGCCTATAGAAAAGAATAGGAACTTATCATCCGCTATTACCATATGGATATTAACTTTAGGTTGAGCCCCGCACAGTCTGCATCTAGCATTTCTGCTGAGCGTGTTTACCGCATGCAATGTGTGATGACTTGCAAGGAATTACTACACACAAACACACAGTTGTGAAAAGGAACAGCACTGGACTTAAGCCATCTGATTTGCAGCCTTTGGCAGTATGTGAGCCACCTGGCTGTGTACTGTTTAAAGTTTGACTGTACTTGACTTGCAGAAATACAGCCACTGGGATTAACACTTACTAAAACATTTCACTGAAGTAGGATTGTTAGGTTTTATCTTATTAAAATATATTGCAAAAATACACTTTATAGTTAATGTAAACTATACTTGTGGGGACTTACAGGATATATGTGTGAACATGAAGAAAATCTGACTTTGTTATCAGGTAATAAAAGTACCAAAAATTCTAAAACTATTTGAAAAAGTGAGGTTTGTCCTGAGAAGTGCTTTAGTATCATTTGTTTTCAGATGCCAGCTGGCCTGATTTGATATCAAACACTAAAATTCATGCATTTTGAAATGCGATTTAAGTGTCCAAAAACCAGTGCATGGCTGAAAATGTGGGATCTGACTTAATGATATGAATATCAACTCTGTTGTTGCATTAGAGCTATGAAGATCAATCAACCCCTTTGTATGTGTTGTATAGTTATAATTCCTATTTAAAATAATCAAATATTCACAAATATATGTAACAAATATCCCAAATCCTGAAGGTGTATCATCTGAATGACAGCACAAGGGGTCCTGAGTTTATAGTACAAATTGTTAAAGAACATTATCAGAACATCACACATACATGTTGCTTTGGACCCCCTGTGTCCTTGTTTCATGACCTTTTTCAGATGTAGTATGTGAATGATGGAGGATTACAGCACCATATGGCAGTCTAAGGAACAATGCTACACCTGTCCAAGATGTCTCGCAAAGCATGTATATACAGACCACGAGAAAAGCTCAAAATAGCTCTTGTTGCCATGCGCAGTATGGCAATAAATCCTCCTTGATTAAATTAAATCAACTTTATTACTCATTGTTTTGAAGAAAACATCATTCAAAATTTTTAAACCGAGGTTTATTCAAAGCAGTGCTTACAGTATAACTTATATACTGTAACTAGTTATAGGTTCATTGCAATTTCACCACTTTGACTTGTAAGTGTCCTCTTGCAGCAATGCCACCCAGTCTGTCAGACACCAGGCTCAATGGCACATTCAGTCCCCAACGCAAGACTCTGCGTCACATGCCAGAACACATGTGTGCCATGTGCCTAACACACATTTAGGATGCATTCTAACACGCTTGCTGCATGCTTGCTTTAATTTGCAGCCCCCTCTGTCTCTTTTTTTATTTGTCTTACTCTCGTGTTTTCTCTTTTTCTCATTCCCTATTTTTCTTTCTGTTTCTATCTCTCATCCTGTTACAAATAAAAATCTGTCAGAGCAACCTTTGCTCAGGTGAACCGGCTTAAAAACCTGAGCCTATCGATGTATATTTAATAAGGTGATATATTTGCGGCAATGCACTATTTGCCCTTTACTGGGTAGACATGTCACCTTGGATAAGCAATTTCTAGGTGATGTCAGCACCAGTGCACCACTCTAAATCAGAGCATGCTCACTGAGCCTGTCTCCATGTAGCGCTGCTATAGGTCAGACTGCACCAAAACCTACATGCATACATTCGCAAGGATTGCTCTGTGAATGCTGAGTACTGTAAATGTGCCCATATAACATGCCGTAAATGTGATCTTTAATGAGGGGTTATGTATTTAAATGGTTATTACAAACATTTTGAAACATTTTGAAACATTATCTAAATGAAAAGTTATCTTAGGTTATAAATGAGAAAATGTCTCTAATCTACAAGCGTGTCTGTGTCTATTGAGGAAGTCACAATCATTTTTCCTTGGAAGTTACATGTACAGTATGTGTGTGCCAGAACATAAGTGGGTGTTCCATAACAGTATGATACATAAATACACAATTTCTAATACAGTAGCTAACTGGCTTTTACCCTGAGTCAATGCAGTCTAAGTCAGCATTGAGGAAAAGCATTTGAACATATTTAATATTTTAATGAAACATTATAAAAATTTTATTAAACATTTTGCACAATGAATCCTTCCCATTAAGTCCAAAACCAAGTAAATATGATACATTTTAATTTCCCTTTAACTTTAATAATCTTTCCTTTTTTAACTTTGATAAATATTAGTCACAATTGAATCATGCAGTTCACACTGAGGTCTGTGTTTATAGTAGCTGGCAGATATATATTATGGACTGCGATGAGTTACAGTAATGTTACATAATGTTAGTGTCCTTTGCTCTACATCAGATAAGAAAGGTAAATGATAAACTAAATATACTCAGAGCCTTGTAAAACAACACAGTTATCATTTTAAAACATGCTAATAGTCTCCTATTACTGTACCTAATAAGTCAAGTAAAACTACAGATGATGTATGTCAACAACACAGCATAAAAGGGAAAGATATCTTAGATAGGTAAGGAAGCGCTGGCTGCAACAGCATTCTTATCTGACTCTAGACACCACAAACAGACTGAGTCAGAGAGACCACAGGAGGACCGGTTACATAACAAAGCATAAAGAGTATGGATAGCTGCAGACTGCCTCTCTTCCCCTCCGTCTTAAAGTATGATTCAGTCACTGCATATTCATTTCAAATCGCATTGCCTTTTTAATGAATCCTAACACTGGAGTACGCAACTCAGGCACCATGTTTAAACAAAGCAAAGGCCAAACGGGCTTTGAAATACTTCCCCATATTTTCCATCCCTGATGAGCTGTTTGTATGCAGGATGTATGCCCAGTTTTACTGTCCTGCACTAACACTGTGCCTTCTTGTTTGAGGTATACTCAACCAGAACTTCCAATGAAGGTAAATACACAACATCATCCGTTCCTCTCATAAATATTTAGGCACGAGGACAGAGGTTTGGTTGAAAGGTGCACAGCTCACTTTGTTTTAACAGAAGGGAGGAAAATAAAGTCTGAGCTTTGCTGTCAAGACTGTGAAACAGGCTTTCAAATTCCAAAGTTCTGGAAAAAGAAAAAGAAAGAAAGACATACGGTAGATCAGGGTAAAGAGAGTTTGTGAAGTTCTGACTGGAATGTCTTCCGAAAACTATTCATTTGTGGTTTGGTAGTTTATGTCTTTTTAATAAAATGGATAGCTCTAAATTCTGATTGGATAAGCCACGTTCAAAGAGGTTTAAAAGGACTACAAACCCACACCTGTGACCATACATTCTGTATTAATGCACCAAGATGCTATGTTGCTTAGCAACCAAAACAGCCTACAGTCACGCCAATGAACTTTAGACTACGTCCACATTATTCTCTAGAAATAAATTTAAAAACGTTTTATGGTCGTCCACACTTAAACATTTGAAAATGCTAAAATCCTTGAATATGCAGGAAAGTATATGCTGTATGGGCCTGCTTTCTTTCCATCAGGCCTTCACAAATTTGTGAACATGGGAGAGCATTTTTGAAAAGCTCCGTTTTCATTGAACAAAAATATTGCCTGAGTGTGGGTGGATGGACAGAGAAAAGAGAAAAATGTTTTTAGACTTAAGAGGATTAATGTGGACATTGCCTATATTAATTGGCATAAGAATTGTTTATTGAATACTGGTGTCTTTTATCATATTGTTGCTGTCGTTTTGAACAGCAATAAGCTACTTGAATCCATGCGTTAGAGTGAATTGACCGTAAGTAAAGGGGTTTAAAAGTGTTTGCCATGAAAGCACTGCTTTATTATTGCTTTTGTAATTTCCTTTTGTGGGTTTGAAGTTTGTCTTTGTGTTAACAGGGACACCAGCGTAGTCACTTTATTCAACAATAGATTTTCCCTTGAGTGAAAACTCCCAACAAGAAGTTTTGAAAACACAAACACCACATATTTCTTGTTATCTCCTTGCATGTTGCTTCTTGTACACTGTGAAATCCCCTGTTTAATTAGTAGTTAAAAAGCAAGGTGTGAAGTATTACTATTAAAACAATGGTGTAAACAGACACAATGATTACGTAAGACACTCCCATTCTGAAATTTCACAATATTTTTCCAGCCTCACTCCACAGACGAAGACAGATTTAATTTATTCCCTCATATTAATGTAGTACACAGACTCCGCATCAGTCACTGGCCATCAATCTTGGGTGTATTTAGCCTCTTGGTATCTGCCCTCGCTCACAGACATTTATGGAAAAAAAACTGACACAACATCATATTTCTTGAGGAGAAACTGCCAATTTCTCTCTAAGATTCCCTGCCAAAGCACACATAGTGATAATGACCAGCCCCCAGGAGGTGAGGCCGCCACTTTGAGCAGCTCTGACTGTAAACCAGGGGGAATTCTTTCCATTTAGCACCTCCAGACATCGTCTTACATTAAAACCCAAGTCTGTTTCATACATATGAAACCAGCCAGAGATCTTAATCGTCTGTCTTTGGCTAACTACACAAGCCTCTTGGGATGTCCATAGCATATGTGAGAGCCATTCAGTAGCAGATAGCACAGAGCATGGCATGGCACTAGATCTGTAAAACTGGGCTGTACACAGGCAGCCTTAAAGCTATAGCCTCCAGGATCCACTGGAGCACCTGCTGTAAATAAACAACCAACTTGCTACATGAAGAGAAAAATAAGCTCTGCTGTCAGTCTTCTACATGGAAATTACACTTTTCAATTTGCAGTCTCAGAATGTTAAAACAGAGCTGTTTAATGTGACACAACACTATTTAAGTGCCAATTTCAGTGCAGCTTATATTTATACAGACACTAATTGACTTTCTTACTACTGTACTGTAATGGCATTTAGAAGAAACAATTACCTATTTTCTTTAACCAGAATGGTTTTATGGATATGATTATATTTGCTGTTGGTTGTGGCACTCATTCGGTTAAATCCAAGGTTAATATTAAGTCATGTTAAGGTCGTATAGCTTAATTATACTGGATTGTATATTAAAACATGTCCAGACCTCAAATGAAACAGATAAATGCATATATAAGCAGTGAAAAGACAAACAGAATCTGACCTGCTCTAAAACAAGTGCAAACTGCCTGCCATGCATCTCCATATTGTATCATCTAAATGAAGCTCAGATAGAGTGAAAGCCATATCTTGTGCTTTGTATTATTCTCAGACCTACTTGTCTTGCTGCATTCAACTGATTCTTCCATTTTTTCCATTTCCATAAAAATGCCAAATAAGGTTTTTATTGAGCAACTAGAGTGATTCTTCCAAAACCCTCTCCACTTATTCGCTCCAGTTTACCCGCTGTAGCTCTGCTGTTGTACCTGTTTTGTCATTGTTTCATCATCTGATGTGACCTCTGCCTTGCTTTGCAACCTATAGCCTCCAGACAGCAAGGCTAGTAAACACCTGTCTTTCTAAAATTGCATGTCCTTGTTTTCTTGCACTGATTTTAAAATAAAGTACTTAGACATTTGAATAACTTCATTATGGGAGGTCATGGTAAATCAGACCTATTTTTATTGCATTGTCGTTATATTTTTGGCATGTTTGTACTGGAATATTCCACAAAAAGCACAGTAGCGCTGTACCTAATATCAAAGCCAACACACAGCAGATATTAAGAACATGCACTTTAAATTGCTTTGGATAAACGCCACTGCCAAATGTAAATAAAACTACAGGAACATAATCTCTTTAATACTGATTAATGCAGATAATGCTAATGATATATCCCCTGAGCAAGTGAAAATAAATAGCATAAAAAATTCTGTATAATCAGCATGTTACATGAGTTAATATCATCTGAACTGATTTCTTATTGTGGCTTTCTTTTTTGCTATTCACTGATCCACTGGTGTATTTGTTGTACAGTTTCTCTCTGGCTTTGCCCTTCCTTGTGTTTTCTGCATGCATGTCTAGAGTATACTGCATACAAGGGTTGAGTAAAGTATTGGCTCTGTAATTGGTTTACAGGGTAATCTGCAAACAAACTGAATAAGATGCAAGACATGCGATCAATGAGGAATGCTTGTGTGTTTAAGGGCTATGTAACCTGGAATTCAAAACGTTTCAGGCTGTAAATCTGGTAGACATACACAGACACCTTCATAACTTTTTGGCACAGTATCGAAGCGACCTTGTCTGTAAATCATATTTATGTAATAACAGGTTCAGGTTTTGTGTAACATTTAACATTGCATAACACATTAAAGTGATAGTTAAGTCTCTTTTGCTCACAATTTTAAAGCATCAAAGATTGCGTTGTTGTTGTTTGTTTGCATTTGCAATTGATCATGGAAATAAAACCAGATGTGTGGTTTAGATGGTCACACTTTCAAGCAGAGGATAATATTACAGGATAATGGTACAGTCCCAGTAAAATACATCAAATCACGGAGGTCTGTACCATAATCTTAAAATAACTAACCGACAAGATGTGGAATTGCACTATGCAAAATGCACGCCACACAATGTCTGTGCTATTCCTTTTATGAATCAAGTTATAGAACTGTGTGTAAATAAACAGTGCTATCAGCGAGTGAAAATCATTCTCAGTGAATTCTACTCCTTTCGTTATTATTATTTGCATAAATGTCATTTTTGGCATAAAGTAAAAGCATAATGTGGAAAGCATAAATAACAGCCTGCTGTTCATAACATTTCTGATGGTACTTCTGTTCAGTTGTTCCAGCCTCCACAGGCAATAATTAAATTAATTAAGTGAGCACATTTGTGCTGTTAGAGTGTATATGAGTGTATATTGTACCCTTGTGGTATGTAGGCAAAAACCTGACATATCAAACCACCATGTGAGAACCAACCAAAAAAAAAAAACTTTTCCAACAATACCATGTGCTTTCAGAATACATGCCCAAAACCCATTTTATTTTTGTCCTGTGTGTGTTTCTGAATATGTATAAGTGTGTGAGCGTGTAAATGGCTTTCAGGCTGGGAGATTAATTCCACTCTGTTGCGTTCTTCCTTGCTGGCTAATTAGTTTGCTCATACCCTTGATATCAGATTATAATCTCATTTCATACTTATTTCTGAGCTACACCTAATCTATTCCTAATCTCCTCGAGCACAGTAATCTAGACAAACACAAGTAGGAATCCAAGACTTTTCATGTTATAGGCATCCAATACTCTCTGCAGACATCTTCAAACGGCCCGTTTTTACTGTGATTTGGTGCTTAGAATGAGAGGAAATTAAATATGACTTATTGAAAGGCTGAGGTAGCGCAATTTCTGTCAAAGCTCCAGCAAGGTGGATTTTTTTAGGTCAAGTGAATAAATACTGGCTCTGCTGTGCATACCAACGGAGGAAAGGGAAAGTAAGAGATTTTACTTTCAGAAGTTATTGAGGAATGAGTTTAATCAAAAAGTGATCTTGGGAATTGGCCCATGTGAGGAAGAAAAAATTTAAATCGCTTAAGAGATAAAAAAACAACAAGCTTATAATTGACACATCAACAGCCGCTCTGATAAAGAGTAGCAGCATCATTTCACAGCTGAAGCCCCTCCAGCACCCCCCCCAAAAGCCCTTCACAACAGCCCAGTGGATTTGAGAGCTTAAATGTCAGCCTCACCAGATCAGTGTCATTCGCATTAAGCATTCTAAGTACAATACAATACGTATGTAGGCCAACGAGTGGGCTTCACTAAATCCAATTAACTGCAATGAATAGAGTCTCAAGATATTTGAGATTTGTATTTTCAAACATTAAATAACAATCAGTCCCACTGGAGATTTGCGGAGCTCAACACTGTAGAGCTGTTTGTGTGGGCTTGGCACATCTGGAGCCTGGTAGCATTTTCACTGTGAATGTTGGGTATCGTGCCGTTCAGTCAAGGCATGTAAGTGAGTACAGGTGGAGCAAAGCAGCCCTCGCCTGTTTCTCATTATGTGCTTAAATGATACAACCATCATGGATGTGGCCTCTTCCCTCCACACAACTTACAACAACACAAGATATCTTGTCATATCTGAAACACATAAATTTTGACAATAATTTTTGGAGAAAATGACTTTAAATCTGCCATCTTTGCTTGTGATCACTTGGTTCTGCAGGAAGGTTTTGTAGTCAATCATCTGGGCCCCCACAGGAAACAGGAAAATGACACCAAGACAATGTTCTTTCATTTGCGACTGTACTGCGACATGCTAACTGGGGAAACTTTGACCAAGACAGTAGCACCCATTGACGGCGATTTATAAATGTTGATAAAGCATCCAATAAACCATAAACATCAAACGAAAAAGTTTAACATGTTTGCCAAACTGTTATGTTATTGTCCTCATAAAACAATAGAAACCTTTGGCTCCAAATACCCATACAAATAATCTAGGGTTGAACAGGAGCAGTATAGGCACATTTCATCTCTAGTGTTCCGTCTGTTGAGCATTTGCACTAGATTTAATCTTGTTAGTGCAGATTTAATGAACTAAAATGCCCAGATGGTAGTTAAAGAGAAATGCAAATGCTCTGATTTGCTCACATAAGGCATAGATAGCTGGCCGTATTCTTCTTTTCCTGGCTAAACATCTTGATTCTTTAAATAGATATAAAGGACAAGTCTCTACCACAAAGGTTGGTTAGAGATGACATCTGGTATTGCTTGTTTATGAATTGTGTTTTGCAAAGTCCTTCTTTTGTCACATTCACACCGTTTCCTTTTGTTTCTTTTTCAAACCACTTTCATAATAATTAATTTCACTGTTAAGAATGTTAAGGTAAGATCAGCTAGCAGATTCAGGCAGATATCTTCTTTTGTGTTCCACAGACGAGAAAAAAGTCATATGGGTTTGGAATGACATGAGGGAGGGTAAATGATGACTTTTCATTTTTGGGTGAACTATATCTTTAAATTGCTGTTTATGCAGTAAAATACACTCAAATTAAATGGCAAGATTGAAAACAGATTATGCTGAATTTGCTGCTGTGAAAAGCGACCATAAATCTCACTTCACCATTGACCGTGGCTAAAATAACAGCTCCCTCAGCTCATTGTTTCGGCTATCCACTCTCAGTTGCAAAAGGTTACTTTCACAGATGCTTATAAATCAACAATCTCTCAGCTGTGTGAGTTTAATCTTTACGGTTTCAAGGGTGTTATTCGTCTCTTTGGAGCAATAAAGACATTTTCCTCCGCCCATTCGTGATGTGTCCATGTATCTGTGTAAATCAGATCATCATTGGATTTATATTGCCATTCCTATAAAAAAACACACAATGTAATATAGCCGTCACTATCATATGCAACAAATAAAACAAACCTTGTTCCTCTGTATATGTTCTGATGCTGCACTTAACTCACCAACAGCTCTCTTTTTCCATCCCTATCTGATCTACCATATCAGGATGCCCTGCAGGACACTAGCAGTAATAAAATGATTACAGGGTAAACACTCCTAATAAATGCTTCTCTTCTTTTCTCAAGAACAAGCATTAATGCGCTGCCATAATATCACTTCACCAGCATCACGCTGCAACCACCCTAGTGAGCTGGCAATTCGATTTTACCATATTCTAGTTTCATTTCAATTCAAAACTCCAACACACTGAAATCTGGAGCGTGTTATTCGAGTTTTTAACATGTATTGAACAGAAAACAGAGAAATCCTGCACACTATTAAAACTTCTTATATTTATTTATTATTATATTATTCCAGTAGTTTATTTCACACACACACACACATATGTATATATGTATATACAGTGTGTACAATGCTTCATGCTTCTTTCTCAATACACTTTCTAAACATTCTCCAGCAAGCTCAGGTGTTTCGCTACATATATAGATATAACACTTTCTCAAAATCACAACTGGTGGATGATCAAAAAAGACACTTTTCAGCCCAATTATACAGTTTTGACATCCTTGGCTTGAAAACAATTATAGTTAAAGAGATAACATGGGTACAGTAAAGATCATGCCTAAACAGCCCACCAATTGCAGCAGCTATTATGTCTCTAATGCAGCAATAAGCACTACGGAAATATTTTAAGGGCTCCCGAGGGACTGCAGCCCCTCCTACATGATTCCAACATGCCCTCATTTCCAGTGCAGATGATTCTCAGGAGGGTTTGCGACTGAAGGATTCCAACTTCTCAGCGTGCACCAGCCCTCGGGCGAAACTCGACTCCTCAAGCATATTTAGTGACTCAGCATTCGAGCAGGACACGTCCAATGCCAAGATTTCATTGCACCCTGTCACTAAACCACTAATAGCAGGTGGAGTGCGCCTGACACGCTCTGATGCCCCTTCTCAGGCCTGCGTGTCATTGCCATTGGTCTGTTTTCCTGGCTTATTACAAAGAAAGTTAAATTAAAAGTCATTTAAAGAAGCAGCCTCAGGTGCAAGTTGGAGGTGCTTGATTAGGCTCAGCATGTCTACTCTTAGTTCCCATCCTAGTAAGGTGACATTCATGTTTTTATCATTACTCTTAATACTGCATACTGCATTAATGATGCAACACGTTCCCTGAAAATAAAGAGACTAGAGCTGCAACTAACTATTTTGATAATCAATTTATCTGATAACTTGTCAAATGCTCTTTATCAAACAGTGTCCAAATTGGGGCAGATTGCTCAGATTCAGAAGAACTGCAGAAACTTCAAAACCTAAAAACTGTAAACGAACTAAAACAAGATACTTTAAAGCCATTTTTGAGTGTTGGTGTAGTGACTGTTTTGACTGTATAAAGTGTAAATAATTATAATAAAGCAAAGCAACTCATCAGGTAAGATTGCACTGCATACATAATGCATTCCTTTTGTCAACATATGGTGTGAAATGTTCACATCATATGAAATATTTACATTTAAGGATATTAGATATGGTTACAGGTATTTGCCATTAATGCCCTCTTCTATTCATCTTACAGCAACGTGACAACACACAGCCAAAAAGCTGACTAAACAAACGTTCTTTGCAAAGTTTTTTTATACTTTCATTACACATTTTTAGCAATTAGTTGCATCCTGAAAATAGCACCATGTGTTTCCCCTTTAAAATTATTCACAGCACGCTAGATCCTGCAAACCTCAGCCATTTCAACTCAAACGGATAAAAAGCGTCATTCACACAATGCTTTCCTCTTTTTGCCCAGTTTTCGAAAATTAGCTTCAGCTTTGTGTCCCACTGAGGATGCCACAATTTTATTTGTGCATGTCTAATATGACCACAAAGAGAAATCGAATAAACATTATAGCACTGCAGAGAAAACAAGAAGAAGTGGGTCCCACTTGTGTGCTTTTTTTTAGCTGCTTAGATTTGCAGAGACAAAGACGGCATTATTTGATGAACTAACGTGAAATAGTGCACAGCTGAGAGTCTGTATCAGAATTAACCTGCAACTGTGAATCCCAGCGGTTCTTAAATATTGAAATGTGCCAAGAGACTGAAGGAGATTCAGTATCACTTTGTTTCAATAACTATGTTCTGTCATCCATGTGAAATATAGTTTATTAGCACATGGAGGTAAGAGAGTTATGACACTGGCACAAAAAGCATTCTCTTTCTGAACTCTTTATGGAAAGCGCCACAAAATATTTTTTTTCCTTTTCTTTAAGGCACATTTACTGAATCAACAATGTGTGGTAGGGAAATGCATGCACTTTAGACACAAGGGTATAATGTGGTAAAGTCAAGTGAGAAACTCTACTACTACCTCTTAATTTACACAAAAACCCATTCAGCTTGCGCTGTTCTTAATTCTGCCATACACCACAACAATGGTCTTGAACATGGCGTCCACAATCCCTAGGGGATTCGGCAATGTCTGTGCAATGTAATCAACATAAAAACCTTAAAAATTACATGCTATTATAAACCAAGCTTAATAATACAACACTTAATTTAAAAATATGTAACAGGGGCTCTCTGGTCTGTCTCTATTCACAAAGGGGCTTCTGGCCAAAAGCTGAAGACCCTTGTTTTATAAGATGGATCCAGGCCTACTGTTTCTCTAGGTGTACTTGCCAGCAGACTTACAGAATGGTGTCAGTGCTCATAAACCATCATGACACATATTCCCCAAACCTGGCACACACGTTTCAGGTATGGGAATGGAGGCAGTACCTGAGGCATGTTAAAACTAGCTTTGCCAAACACAGCCTTAATGAATGTGCAGGACAGTGGAAGACAAAGCAAAAACAGCTGTAGGAGCACAAAAAGCACTTTTCTGATGACTTTTGACATCAATAAAGTGGGTTAATGGGGAGGCTGGTTACAGTAAATCATAGCAAAAGCAGCACTTTTTGTTCCTGGCCGTCCAATCGATTAAAGTAGCAGTGATGAACATTGGTGGGGACATGACCCAACAATTACCCCACTGGCCTCGCCGTGGCTCCATTGAGCAAATGTGGAAATCTAGGTCATTACTGCAGTCTGTGTGGTAAAACACTTCCTCATCATCACCACAACTGTAATTGTATGACCCAGACATTTCCTGGTGCAGTGAAGTGTTTTTTTAAAAATACTGATAGTAAGACAGGCAGGTCTAACAAACAGTGTCTGTAGTATCTTCTGTTCTCACCAGCATTTCTCATTTTTTATGGCTCAAGTGTCTGCAAAGTTATGTTCAAGCCATCACATTAAAAACTATCACGATATCGGATTTACAAAAAATCATCATCTATGAGGAGCAGTGATGTATTAAGTGTGCTGACTACAAGTGTAGTGTGCAACCACAAATGTTTCAGTTTATCGTAATTGAGTTTTAAGTTTTAATTGGTAAACTAAAATAAACTAAATGTAAACTGTAAATGTAAACTAAATGTTACTAAATACTTTCTTTTGACTGTAACCCTTACAAGCCTTTAGCCTTGCCTTTATTCTTGTGAAGAACACAAAGATACCTTCTGAACAATATATACTTAAATTATAATGCATTTTTTAAAATGTTGATCCTTTTCTCACACAAAGCTGTCAAAATGCTTTTAGAGGACTTCAATTTAGCGCATTAACCAGTTTTATGCTTTTTGTAAAATTATAGAGCTTGACAACCCTGGGCTTCATTTATTTGGATTTGGACAGAATATTCTTCTTCACTTTTTATGTTGTACAGAAGAAGTCATGTGTGTTTAAAACAGCGAGTACATAATCGATTTTCAATTATGAAGATGTAGTTTGGAGCTAAAGGTATTTGATATTGATAGGTAACAGTTTGCTATTACCACCGTAACACATTTCTCTTATTCATTTACAGTAGTATCTTTATTATAGCTTGAACAAGAATGAGTTATATATATAATGATATATATATAACACAATATATAATATATATATATATATAACACAATATATAACATATATATAATTGGAATGGCAAAAGAGACTAGCTGCGTAATAGCCTCAAGACATAATATAACTATGCATGACTTTCACTTTGATTAGGCAAATACAAATCTCACCAAAAAAGAGAGAGTGTCTGTCGCCCAACTACTGATGACAGTAGAAACAAAGGCAGGCAGTAAACAGAATGTTTACTTGGCTAGTACAGTGCAGTAAAATGTGGGGGTTTGTCAGATTCAGCTTCGGGCAGCCTCAAAGCTATGTATCAGGTGTGCAAAAACAACACAACGTAGCCATGGGCTGTGCATACACGCATGAGTGTGAGATTCAAAACACAGGTGGTTGTGTTCAAAATGATTGCCACAGACAGAAGTCCCCAACTGAGATATTAAATATAGGAAGCTAGGTGCATAACTCAGTACAATTTCAACTCTGGTTAAAACCTCAAGCGCTCTCCATAATGTTGCATCATTTCCTGACTTATTGTGACAAGCTATTCCAGACTATATTTAATACCTTGAAATTCACACTTTTTTGTTTTAACCCCACCACACCATATTTTCCTTTCCTGTAATCGAGGCTGATGGACTTCCTGCTGAGGTTTTCTCCATTGAATCCTGTACACTTGATATAGTGTCTTTTCTATCTGACACCTGCCCGTGTCTTTTTACCTGCTGGTTCTGTTTGTCATCGGCAGTCTCCAGGGCATGCGCCGTTGATTTGTGGATCCAGAACGCTGTAGCTCGGTCACCGCAAACAAGGGTTGTTATTTTTACAGGCACAACTAAGGACCTAACAATACACAGAGAAGCTTGTGTTTGTTTCCCACAAATGAGCCTAGGGTGGGGGGGACTGGGTAAGCTTTCTAGGTCACATTTGATGCCACAGTGTTGACCATTTCTTTAAAAATTTATCAAGCATACTAAAGGTGTGATCTGCCTATATGAGCTTTGCGGTGTAAAATGCGCTTGGAAATGCATTTCCATTTTAATTGAGCTTGACCTACTTTGCCAACAACCTGAGCTGGCACTGAGTTTACACTGTTTTCCTGCATTTACTGTATTCCTAGTATTGCTGTTTTACCAATTACTACTGAATCTGTCAATGCAGATTTTATGGAACCTAAAATGTGAAGCAAATAATCAAGTTACTTTTTGTTTGTGCATTCATGCACATCTAGCAGCACAAAACGGCAGAATTGTAACTCTTTGTGACAAGTATTAAAGATCACCTGACCTCCCTATGCAGAGCTATTGATTCAAATGAACCAAAGAATGCATTTAAATTAAGACTTTGCACTGTGTTTGTGAAATCTAAGTCTTTGCTTTCAGTAATTACAGTACAGCTGAATCCCTATGAGGAACCATCGTGTATGTGTTATGTGTCTGTTTGGTTTTTGTCATAGTGTCATGTCTTTAATTTTGAAGTTACGTTTTTGTAGTCCATGTCTCTGGTCTTTGTAGTCTTTAGTGTTTCCTCGCCTGTTCCTCGCAAGGTGTTCCTTGTTCCCCGATTAGTCTATGTATATATATACACCTGTGTTTGTCCTAGTATTATGTCAGTTGTTGAATGTAGTGTATGTATTTAGTGGTTTGGTTCATGTTCGTTTCATTATTCAAGCTATGGATTATGCTCATGTTTGTTTCATTAAATCAATATTAAATCTGCATTTAGATCCATTCTCTGTTTCATGATTTTGGACAAAACATTGCTATGAATTCATAATACCTGATCACTGTCTGATTAATTACAGTCTCAGAACATGCATGCACATAACACATTACACCATTGACGTAATACAATATAGGACACAAGTCTCCCTACACATCCATAAAAGGTATACACTTCAAAGATAGTGGAAACTGATAGCCAGACAGGCGGTTTTACATAACACCAAGATTTACATCTTGGTGTTATGATATTTTTTAAGGGTTTATTGAATTATTCATACCATGGCTTAGCCACATGCAAGTGCATAATAGAGATGTTAATCAGCATGAAAGATTGGTACCAGTGTAGTGCAGAGTAGATATGCAACGACTACCTTGCAGAAATTTGGCCCTGTTTCAACAAACGCTCTTTCAGGAAGAAGTTCAAATGAGGACACTGAATACAAAGCCGAAGTGCTGAGCATACAGCAGCCACACTTTTATTACAGTGCAGTCAGAGCTCTCTGTGTATGCAAGATGAGTCTAACATGCTATATAACAGCACCATTGGTCTGCCATAGCAAAAATAAAGTGAAATCAATTTACGTAATTAGACAGCAAACTTTTAATTTTCATACATCATGATTTACTATCACTATTTGGAAAAACTAAAGTACAAAGCTAAAAAGCATTTATTATTAACAACCTGATTTTTTTGTATATAATATTTTGAAATGAATAAAACATTACGATTAATATTTCATTGTAAATATAATTGATGTGTATAATAAAAATTGTTTCCAAACATCAGTACTCTAAATTTCATCTAGGGCAGAGGGATCCAAATCAAATACAAAAATTCAAAGGTACAAGAGACTGCATTTGCTGTTTTCCATTTCTGGATAAGGTATTATTTTGTTTGTTTTCCAGTTCTTTGTTTTCCTAATTTTTCAGTTAGGCATAACTGTAACCCTACACCATATGCTTAACATAGTTGGAAACTGACTGATTTAAAAATGGAAAAGTATTTAATAGAAGTTGAACAGGTGGTTGATATTGGGAATTTTAGGATTTACAGTCACAGTATTAACATTTGCAGTAGTATTTCCTTCGTGTACTTTTAAAAGTTTTAATCATGTGGTTTAACTTCCAAGTATTATTCATCTCCATACACATTTGTTCCTTTCCAATAAGCTGTATAAAAATAGTCTCCAACACTTTTCTCTCAGGGAGGTTACACTGCAAGATGGAGAGAAATCCCCCCCCACACACACTTACCACTTCCATTTCCCACCTCTTTCCATTTCCACTTCCTGTCACAAATGAGCAGAAGTGTTGCCCCCTGTCTGCAGGCCACTGGGCCCAGGGGCAGCTTATTTGAGGTTGGAATTTAATTGACATATTAGTATCCAGCCACGTCTGAATTTATCAAATCTACACCGGCCATTAATTTTGTAGAAGAACATACAATTAAGAGCTCATTAGATGCTCTCACAGGGATATGCCCTTTCATCTGCTGAAGGAACATTGAGAATTGGCCCCAATCCAGTGCAAAGATCTCTCGTCCTCCTGTTTTGCAGCTTCCTTAACATGCCAGCTCCACTGACTCAGGCCGCATGAGCTTTTCAGCTGGCTATCAAAGTGCAAACTCAGGCAAGGTACATGAAATTCTGCTGTTTATTAGAACCTGAATTTTTAAGGCATAGATTAGGCCTGTATATTAAATATGCATGTTCTTTAATGCATAAAAAATTACTAGAAATTTAGACTACAGATAATGCAAAGTATGCACAATGTATAAAGAGTTTCATTTAAAAATACTGGTATTATCTGCTTGCAATTATTTGTGCAAAGCTTTGGGGTAAAAGATAAATTAAGAAATGAATCCACTCTATACAGTGGTGATCTGTTATAGCTAAGCAATAATTGCTTAGCAAAAATTCAATAAAAAGTTCATAGTGGTACGACCAATCGACCTGTGCTATGCTGCATCACTGACTTGCATAATGTTTGGGATTTCCTTTACACTACAGTCAATCTTTCTCATCATCTTAATACAACAAAACAGCCAATTCCTTCAGTCAATAGCCTAGTTTAATGAAGAGCATTCAGCTGATTACCAAAAAAACATCATCGCTACGAAATAGAAAAACAATAGCAAGAAGGACATTTCCCATTACCATGCATAGCTTGAAGGCACCAAACATTTCTCTCTCCCACGCCCCCACCTTTATTTTTCTATCTTTCTCTCACTTTCTCTATCTCTCTCTCTGATTCAGTTTTTTAATATGTGAATGACTCAATAATGGCTACTGTTAATGCAGATCAAAGATCTGTGAAGCAAAGAACTCCTACGGTAAGATGAAACTAATGACTTATGAAAGAGGTGACATGAAACAGACATGCAGAAAGACACAGCAAAACGGAAGGCAAAGAAAACGTAAAACAAAAGAAAGTGAGGAAAACACACAGAGATGTTGACTGACCAGGCATGAACTGTAATGTGGAGGGCCAGCTGGGGCCGACGTGGCAATAAACCTCCCCACCACTGACTGTCATTTACTTTGACATTCTGGCTAAGCTGGATCTCATTAGGATGAGGGTGACTTTGATCCTGTCGGCAGCAATGTGACTCCCATTGTATGGGTTGCCCTCGGAGTAAACTGCTGCATCATTGTAACTTTTACATTCCCCACAATACCTGGCATGTAACCTTTCTGTTAGAAATGGAAAAAGATGGTTCCACATAAGTCTCCCCTTGTCTCCTGTTCCACCGCCTATGACACACACTCACGGTTTGTTCACAGTGGGTTGGTTATTGATTTAAACTCAATGACAGCATGGAACCATTCGGAGATAAAGAATTCAGTATTTGCTCACCCAAAGGCAAATTATTAGAAGTGTCAAGGCTTAAGTAGCCCACCCTCTGTAACTAGTTATGTATGTTTTTTAATATCTAGTGTTTTCTTCATGTACAGCGTCTGGTGGAAAAACTCCATTTAGGGCACAATATTTGAATTTGAATGCCTGCCTTAACAAAATGCCCTTAACTTACTACTAAATAAAGAACTGTATACATTCATTAACAATTAAATGGCACTAAGATAGTACGCTGTGTAAATCATAAATGTAAATAATTCACTGTAGTCTAGCATTAGCCAGTCAGGAGGGACTGCACGATAACACATGCCGCTACAGCACTGGGTTCATAAAGAATTCTCACTTTTAAGTAAACAGGCAAAAATTAAGTACAAAATTACCTGTTTAAAAGACATTTACAAAGTTACTAGGGCTGTAACGATATGCCAATGCCACAGTTCGGTCCATATCAAAGTTTGGGAGCCATGGTTTAATTCGGTTCTGTTTGCTGTTGGGGCAGGGTTCGTGGCATGGCACCAGCGATGCTAAAGAGTCACTTATAACATCATAATAATAAAACTTGTTGTTGTAGAAAGACATTAAAAACCAAGGAGCTACTTCACTTAGTTCAATGTTTTTTATAGGGTTTTATTGTAATATGTATTATTTCAAAGCAGTTTAACAAAAAACAATGCCTTACAAACCCTCCAGTAAACCAGCCATAGGCCTATGTCATACTATACATTATTAGACTATACACACTTTATTTCCCAACACTGCAATTCCCAAGTGTACTGCAATCAGGTGTTGATTTACATTTATAGTTGTTTTTGGAATATAACTGAAGAAAAGTGCCATTCATAACTACTTTGTTAGTTTAACTACATAACTAATAAGTTAGTTTAACTTTATCAATGGCCATGTTAATGCTCAGCATAGTGGTGTTAAATATGGGTATTTTAAAGGTGTAAAAATGCATTAAAGATATCAAAAGATTAAGTCCTGATAGAGGGAACCTTGTTTCTAACAGTCATTTATTTATCTTTTGAGGTATATCATACATACAGTATATTAAAGACAATATGTATAAAGTATGAATATGTGCTGATTCAAGTAGGCTATGAACCTACAGACAGCTGCCATAGTTGTTCATTAGCCAGTTTAGCATTATATGTTTCCTGTTATCATTAGCGTGGTAAAAAAGACATGGTTGAAAATGCTATTTTGAATGACTGCTTGGCTTACTGTTTCAGAGGACATCTGGGATGTGGTGAAAATCATTAGCTATACTGCTAGAGCTCGGCTAGCTGTAATTGCCTTGTCTCAGAATAGCATCAAATGAACACATTCCAAAAGGGGGTTCAATGTATCACTCAGTAAACCCAGCATCTGACTCATAAAAGTTTTGCCTGTCAGATGGAATATGCTTTATAGAACTGTTTAGGGCTTCCTGCACTTTGCAAGCTCATTAAAAAAATTATACAACCAGATCATTTGGTCTACCAGAAAGTCTGGCAAACATGCCAAGTATTTCTTAAAGGTGAAGTGTGTAATTTATGCGCTACTAGTGGCAACAAATGGAATTGCAATCTGTTTGAGAGGCCTGACTGGATCAGATATCGCAACTTGGGCTTAGCCAATGGTGTGACTTTGGGTGGGGCTATCTGTGTATTTGGCAAATGACAAATGGAGAAAGACATTGAAATTTGTTAGCACACAGTCATTATTTTTGCAATTAACTTCTTCTTTAGGGCCTGGTCATAATAGACAACCAAGCAACTATGGGACTACACACCTTTTGTTGTAATTTTCTAGGATGCAGGTGTGGTGTACTATAGCTGAAGCACTGAATCACTGGATGAATCACTGAAAGTTTCTTAAATGAGATTAAGGAACTTCCTTTCTTCATCTTTCTCTGACATTGTTTGTTCAAAAAACTGCTTGTTTATCATTGTTTTTGTAAGAACAGCCTACAATGTTTTTGTAAGAACATGACCTACAATTAATTATTGATAATGTTGCCACATAATGGCTGTACACAATGAGGAGATACACTTTCATTGCACAAGATCTTTTAAGGCCCTCTCATAACAGCACAATAAGTTATATATTGTTTAAACACAAAGGCCTAATAAGAAGGAAACTTTGCTTCCTTCCTACAATGGAGCTTAATAGGACATTTGACCTGTTTTGTAGCGCTGGGATCACATGGCTAAATTTATTGCACCACAAAAGAAGGCAAGTCCATCCCATTGGAAAAAAGAGGATGTTTTTAATGCGAGCCATTTGTTTGTCATTTAATTATATTGATTGGGAGCTCCCAATTGATTTTGCCTAATTCTAGCTGTTTGTCACATAGCCTACATTTTGAAACTTTTTGCTAAATGACCTGATTTAGGTGGTATTCACATTCTAATATATTTTAATACATATTTTCATTTGTTTTGGTAATCTGTTCATTAATTAGAGGAAACATTTTGTGTATGCCTGTTTATTTTTTCTTTTAATGTATAATTGTATTTTGTCTCTGTTCACAGAACTGCTACAGGTGTGTGACAATAGATGAATCCTCATATTCTGTTGTTTATGTTGTTTATTATTTGTGTTTGTAAAACTAAACCCCTAGAAAGAAAAGCATTTTATTTTTAACGCGTCACAAACACTTGGAGTTTTATTTCACTATTTAAATAAAATAGTGAAATAGTGGTGAAAATAGTGAAATTATGGCAGAGCGGTGATACATTTGGCTGACCCAACTGGAAGTCCTAAGACATCGGGCTACCAATTTTTCGAGCCCTGCACTGGCTGTGAAACAATAACTGCGGTCTATGATTTAAGTACACAGCATGCTGTTTTCAGCACCGTTTTGTATGTGTTCCAGGACCTGCGCCTGCTTTGACATCCCACCATGTTACAGCACCTTCTGATTTACAAATTAAGCACTGGATGTAATGATATATATAGGCAAATGCAATTTGCAAATGCCAGCCAACATACTTGTCTGTTGGTGACAAAACTTTCCATCAATATTGCCCTTAACATTTCTTTGCGACAACCTAATAAAGACTCTCTGCATGTGTCTTACCTTTCCATGTTTTCTGTAAGGCAGCCTGAACCTGGATAGCCCTCCCCCCTGGCAGAGAGAGGCCCCTGCGACAGGCCTGGACAGGTTTTCCATGTCTCCATTAATCCAGTAACTGGAGAAATTAGATTCAACAAGGGGTTTGTCTGATCCCTCAAATTGTGGCGTGAAAACGACATTGTTCCTTGTGCTCCAATCTGGTAATGAAATGAATGTCCACCTGAATTAACGCCAACAATAGCCGACATGGGCACATTATTATTCTCTTGGTAATAGCTGCCATCATTGATTTCCTGTTTAATGCCTTTGGGCAGGTCATTGTTAGGAAACACACCAGGTTCATAGTTGCCATTTAGAGAAGAAGCAGGAGGTCCCAAGATCCCAGAAAGACTATATTCATCAATATTATTCCTCAAAGACAAGTATGTGGTCTCTGAGGAAGGAAAGCAGCCCAGGGAGTGCTGAGGCTCACCAAATTGGGGGTTTGAACAAGTCACATCTCTGTTTGGCTCTGTCTTAATCTGAGTTATGAAAGGCGAATGTGGTATGGCACTCTTACCACCGCCTAGGCACATGCTCCTGTAATCAGTGCCAGGTTCATTTTTGATATATTTTGCAACTCCCATAGCATCCAGGCCTATGTTAAAAATTTCACCATCCACATTTTCAACTTTTGGGAACTCAAATGCCTTGAAGTCATGCTCTTTGCCCTCAGGGCTGTTTGCATCATTTTGCACTAGGCCAAGTCCACTGGCGGGACTTGAGACAGAGAAGCCCCTAGATGAGTTTTTGGGAGTAGACATGCCCATGGTGCCAACAGCGGGTGGACTGGAGATGGATGGTCTGATGTTAGCGACATTGCCTCCATTTCCTGTTGGGCTTGAGATAGATGATCTCATGTTGGTGTTGCAGGAAAGTGGTGACCTCACACTGCCTATACTCTGAGGGCTGGAAACTGGAGACTTCATAACACTGAGAGGACTAGCCAGTGGAGGTGACCCCACCATGCTGGATTTTACAGGGCTACAGGTGTTGGAACTGGTGTGGTGGTGACCTTGAGTCAAGTTGGAGCCAGCCAGAACAAGTGATTGACAATCTGATTCAAAATAGGTGGGGCTGGTAGTGGACGACACCATATTGTTTCCCGTAGGACTTGATATGGGGCCAGACCCCTCTGGTCTGCAAGAGAGAGCAGTGGCTAGAACAGAGGGCACTGATGCAGAGCCTACAACACACTCCTGGGGGCCATCACTGGGTAGTTGAGATCCAGATGGGAATGAAGCATGGGGAACTTTCATCTTTGGGCTCCCAGTCGTTCTTGGCTCACTGTCTTCAGTTGCTCTCCCACAAAGAGGATACAGTTTTCCTGGGCTTCCTCGCCCACCTGCAGTACCTTGTTGACCAAAGCCAAAGTCTGGTTCCCTGGCATCATTCATGTACAAGCCCATAGACTCAGCAACAGTTTTGGAGAGCTCTTTAGAGTCTGCTTCTGACTTGCAGTAAGAGTTGTTGAAGGGGGGATAAGCTAAAGGTTGATTCTGGTTAAGTCTAAGCATTGTTGTCTTGCAGACAGATGGCATGTTAGGAGCACTGCTTGAGTTAACAATATCCATTAGCACATCACTGTTTGTCAGACTCTCTTCTGTAGAACAGCAGTATTCCATGGCGTTTGGCATCTGCACCCATTTGTTTTCTGCATTTGCCCCTTCGCAGTAACTTTGGTATCTTTTAGTCTCCATACCTGGGTCATTTGATAAACCTAATGGGCCAATAGAGAAACAAGCAGTAACCTCAGAGTTAGCATGGCAACTTTTTGATAAGTACAGAGAAATCCCATTAGACTGCCTGTCAAATCAAATAGCAGGCATCATCACTACTGGTTTAATTTGTTAGTTTTGCGTATCTTTTTAAACGTGCATTACAAAATGCTAATTTTAGAAACCGTTACACTTCAAGTCATTTAAAAATGTAATGCATTTTTGTTTATTGGGTTATTTACACATACTCTGCTGCAGTGTCTTTAAGAACATAAAAATGCATGTAAATGCCGTTATCACTCACACATGAGCTGCGAGTTTGCTGTCAGGTCTAATACAGTTCAGGCTGCTCTGTTACTCAATAGCAGCAACTTTGCAAAGCATGCATTATATTGTGAGAGGATCACGAAACAACCTGCACAGAAATGCTGCAAAAAATACATCATTACATTGAACCAATCACAGATCTTAAAAAAATAAATAAACGTGTGCCCCCATTTTTAAGACCCTGGGAACGTTTGGAGGGCATGCTCAGTGTTACGTTCTTAATACCACCAAGAACTACCCAGAATTGATGGCACATATTTAACACTTTTATCTCATATATTTGATTCCTCATGATATGATCCCTGCAATTTCATTGAAATAGCGGGTCAAACTTCAGGGCTTCAGTGCTACAACTGAACGCTTTCAATAGACGAGTCTAAACAGCAGCTATTTCAGCAAGCTTGTGCCTTTCACTCTTTGTTGACAGCGTTAAAAGGCTCTGCCTCAGAAGAAGGCAAACCCGAACACACACTATACAGGAGGGACAGAAGACATGGTCCGCCCGGGTGACTCCTCAAGGGGAGGAAGGAGCCGCGCAGCGTTGCAGAGCTTGTGTTCAGGTTTAAGGTTTATTTTCACGATCACGATGCATGCACACTATTTTCACTTATCATGCAAAGTTAATAATGCATTATAAGTCTCCAGCGACATGCACAACGATGTCGCTGCTGTTAAATAGTTTCGTACAGTACGATCGTTTTATTTTTGTCGTCTTTTTCCCACGATACCGCACTTCAGCTTGCAACCATTGGACAGAAGCAGACAGCCTGTCGCCAATAGTTTATCACGCCACTCACGGATTGGTCCGGTCGTCCTGTCATTCTCTCATTTATTAGCTTCATGGCCACGACGTCGCTGCGACATTCTTTAAAATAAATCAATGATGAACTTCGATCTGTGCATTGCCTATGAAAACTTAAGTCAACTTTACGAGTAAGTTTGGAGGTGCGAGGTTTCGTGCTGCATTGCACAGCGACCTCCCTACATCACAAAGCGATGACTGTGACGCAGTTTCTCTTGCAAATACTTCGGGTTGCAATAAAACTGTGATGCGCTTTAATCGCCGCGTGACGTCACACCGCGAAAGTACGATTAAGTATGCCGGAACGTTTGCGTGAATTTTTACATGGATAAATGATATATAAGCCGTTCTCTATGATGGTGATGATAAAGCATCTAGTCACACAAGCTAAGCATCACTTAATTACTCTGTCCTATCTGTCGGGGTAAACTTAAGTTTCATTCAATTCTTATTTCACTGATCGTAAGAATCGTACAGTGTGCACGCTAAATAACGGAGTAAGATATTGTAAGATATTGTAACCCTGTGAAGAAGTTACAACGACGGAAAGATGGAGACTGTTAAGATTTCATACGTGGATTTTCTGTAAAGACGAACAAAAAGTAGCTTAACTTACAAATGCGCGTTAAAGTCTATCCCTTTCTCTTATAAATCCTTCAGGCAGCATTGGTTTGTCTGCTTTAGCCCAAACACCAAAAGATGTCAGTATATGTGATAAACGGCATTAATGTCATGATGTCCAACAGTAACTATATTGTTGTTTTATCCGCTGTTTGCTTGCCGCCATCATCATCATATTAAAGCGGGATACTCCGGAGTCCTGTCAACTTAACATTGCTCCCCATGTGCGCAATTCATACAATTACAAGTTTAATAAACTTCAATTCGCCCGCAAGACAATGTTGTACAGTAGTTTATACATATGCATTGACTGTGGTTTTGTATATAAAATAATCTTACCGTAATTACGACATCCGACGTTGACAGTTGTTTCTGCTGTGCTGATCACTAATAATCCGATAAACAAAAAGGAAAAAACGACACTAAACGGCGTCGTTAAGTTGTTTTCACAACTATTCCCAGTGTTGCGACCGCGTACATCTACTAGTTTCAGTTGTGACAGCTGAGCTGACGGCGCGCCGCTGCGCACGTTACGCGGGATCCTCTACTCCAGCTCGCCGTACGCGGTCGACAGCGACTTCACCTCAGCGTCCCGTCCGCAGTTTTCTATTTACATGCACATCGGTACTGTATTGATGATTTATTATATTGATGCAAGGCGCCCAAAAGGAGACTAATAAAACCAGCGGAGGACTCGGGCAGACTTGCGTAGAGACGTCATCGGGTGCACATGGACCCTCCTACCGCAATGAGAGCTCGAGTAGGAGGGGGCGATGAGCGCTCTCAGGTACCTACGGCGGTGCCAGAAGTAGGGCAAGGTAGTTTGATTACGCAGGCGCTAACCCGTGCATCTAGGGCAAATAGATGTGCAAACACGTAAGTGCATGACCCCCACTCGTGAAATGTTATTTTCTGACATCTAAAACGACGGTTGTCATTTAACGCCGTTGTAAAATGAAATAAGTATAATAAGTCCACGGTGCTCTGAATACGACACAATTCTGTGCATTGTGTTCCGGTCAGTGAAATGCTCCGAAATGAAAGTTCAGCAGTGACTGATCAAATGACCAAACGACTGAAATGTATAACTCTAAGAAATGAGAATGTCATCGTCCCACACTCTAATACAAACAGACTCACGTAATTGTCCTGATTCAAAGAAATATTATATATATATATATATATATATATTTACATAAAGACAGGAAAGAGGATGATCTAAATGATCTAATGATCTAAAAAGCCTTTTAAAAATACTGGTCCTTTCATAATACTGGAGTTTTACCATCTAAACACAAACTGTTCCATGTGCAGTTAAAGTATGTTCATTAATTAAGCCCTACTTGAATGTAAGGTATTTTAATAGGTAAAATCAGTGCCATTAAACAGAGATTTGACATAAGGTTCCCTCCCAAAAAAACTACCACCAGGTGGTGCAATTTTATGATCTGGCTTGAGAATTTGTTGACATGGAAAGTCTTTTATAATCCTGTGCTTATGTAATCTTGATATAAAGCTGCTAATTTCACTATGTGACTGGACATCACGTATTCAATACCTGTAGTGTGTCATATGGTGACAGGAATAGGAAAGATTAATTTAAGCGTTTAACATAAACAGAACAAGAAAAGTGAGAAAAGTCATGTTGGTGTTCATCTGGTTAAATAAACTCTTGCTCGGGACTTCTTTTTTTTTATTTTTTACTTCTGTTGGTGGAGACTATTTCTGTCAAGTGCAAATTCATGACCTTTCAGGCTGTTTCCAAACCTTCTGCAGTGCTTAACTTTTAATTCCACATGGTTAAGAATGTGCTTAAAGGAGTAGAGAATTTCCCTCTACTGTGGATTATAATAAAAGACTTGGAGTTTCTTAGAACCACTCAAGCATCTCTCCACGATTATCAGAATGCTGTAATTCTTATTGTTTACCAAATTTATAGGAATGGGACAAATGCAACAAACTATTTCATAATAATTTCATAGCCGTAAACAATTCAGATTCTTTATTAAGGGTATATATTAAAATAAAAGTAAACAATTGTCAGCTAAACTGCTAACACATATTAGGAACATTTCTTATTTTTAGGAACAGTTTCATTCCCTAATGTTTTTTGTAAACATATGGGTGGAGGCACCATACAGTAGCTCATGTTGCACTGTACATGAATATCAGAGGGGTAAAATACACATACCTTGCTGTGGTTAACCTTACATTTATATTATAATACATAAACTTTGAACATAAAATCTAGATAACTCATCTAGATGCCTGCTGAGACATCCAGCCTGAAATGTTGTGCATAATTAAATACATCTGGCTGCATTAAAGACAGACTGCAAAGTTTTTTCTTTAACTAAAGAAGCCTGAATCAAAAATTCATCATTAATCATTTTCTGTTAAGGTGCATTTTTAGCAGGAGAAATTTCCCCTTGATGCTTGCATCTTTTGAATGTGATACCACGAAGAAGAACTGTTCAGATTTTTATCTCTTCTTCTTAAGTTGACTGGGTGTGCAGATATATTGATCTTTAAGTCAACATATATTAAAGGAATCTGAAAAACAGCTATGAAAATAAAGACTAAAGAGCATTCCAAAGAAGTCAGAGATGAAGTACAGCAAATGCATACATTTGGAAAAGGGTACCAAATAATATTTAAGCACTGTGTTGGAATGTCCTAGTGGGCTCTGCTGCTGCAATTATCAGGAAGTGAAAGCTATGTCAATCTACTTTGACATTCCTGGAAACGTTTTCTCTCAAAACTTTCTGAGTGAGCAAGAAGGAAACTTGTGTGAAAAGCTCACAAGAAGATCACTTTGAGAAATCTACATAGCTCACTAGCTGAAACTGAAATATGGGTGCAACAGTCAAATATTTCAAATGCTCTGCAAACAGCTATCTAGAAATAGAGATCACAAAAGAAGCAATTACTCAAACAAAGACACAAACAGAAGTGTGAAAGCCGGTCTGCATTTTCCCAAATGCACATTAGTGACCTAGTTACATTGTGGGAAAAGATTTTGTGGTTAGATGAGTTCAAGATAAACTTTATGGCCAGATTCCAAACTGATAAACATGACGCAAATCTAAAATTGCCCTCATCTCAAAAGAAACTATGCCTACAGTGATGTATGGTGGTGCTAGCGTCATGCTGTGCTGCTGCTTAGCATCAGCAGAAACTGGGCATTTAAAAAATACAGGGAAGAATGGATAAATGCCTAATGTGGAAATTTTTGGAAAAAGAACTGTGTAAGAACTGCAAAAAAAGTTGGTTCCAACTGAGAATCTGTAGCACTGTTCGAAAATCAATATAAGTTGTCATTTGTCTAAACCAATTTCAAACCAAACTAAACAACATTCAGCAAATTTGTCTGGGCCAGAATGACCTATATAGCACATTTCTTAAACCAAAACTTTAAGCTTTTATTGCTGTTAAATAGGCTTTATGACATGATATAAATTATTGTGCAGCACTTTGTAATACTTGATTGGTCAATCACAGCATTCAGCAGTCAAATATTTCTGAAAAAGGACTGTTGTCTATAGCAACATTTTGTAACAAACTGCTTATCCAGGACACCTTTGGTTCATACATAGCTGTATAGGAATATAGTTTGCATTCTGTCTGGATTTGAATCCATCACCTGCTAGAGCGCATAAACAAACCACTAGTTCCCAGTTCTGGTTAAGTACCAAAGCTGTTGAGCTCCTTAATAACTGAATAACGTATAACTTTGTCTGCCGTTGATTTTTAATTCCCACCATATGTGCTTTGATTATTTTGTGCATCCAGGTGATGGTAGGTGATTTGAAAGATGTACTTTATTTCCAGATGTTAGATTGTCAACAAATAATTATTCCAACAACAAAATTGCAAGACCGACTAGAAACTAAGGACCCCAACAAAATACAAAGCAGAAAATTATAATGATGCTAAATATTGTATAATGAACCTTAAAATACTATTGCTGAAACCACTAAAAAATATTTTCCGCACTGAGAAAACAACCCCTCACCCATTCCGCTCCAAGAGTAAAGGAATATTCCAGACATTTGTATGACTATGTACCTGTGGAAGGCAGAAAGTGTTCCCATTTTTGCGACAGCTCCATCAGTAGAAAACTCTACAGACAGACTGACAGCAGGGGTGATGAAAACACACGCTCATGGACACACACACACGCTCATGCACACACACACACTGGCCTGGCAAACTCGTTCTTTTGCTCTGTGTACCTTTAGTGGACAACACGATTCACACTTTTTGCATAAAAACTTTACTAACTACTTATGAGCAAACATCATCAAATTAAATCATGCAAACTATAATGTGAACCAAACCAAATGTGATCTGAGAGTCTCAGAGAGTCGCATATTGAAGTGTGAGCAAAATAGAAACTTGGTATCCAATGTTAAATGATCATATATAGAATAATAGATGACCCATTGAACCAGCAATCAATTCAGTACATTTTACCCCAATTTTGAGAAATCAAATTTTACTAAATTGATTATAATCAAAAAAAGTCATGTAACTTTGCCTCAACAGGTCATATGATATGAAAAATTGTCAGAGAGGCAGAGATATGTTTGGATGGACAAATTCCACATTTGAAAAAGATAATTCAAAAAAGACTTTGAGTGGCTGCTCCTATTGTAGCAACTTCCATTTTTCAAGGAAGTTACGATTATGTTACAAAGTTACGATTATGTTGTCACTGGATGGAAATGCATATTTGCAAATGTTTTATTCAATATTCCAATTTTGCACATAAGTTGGACTGAAACAGAGCTGTTATAGGAACTGAAAACTGCATCACAAAATAAGTGAGTTTTACGTTTCCTTTCAATGTTTCCAATTCTACTGAATACAGTAGATTTTTTTATCTAAAAAGCCCCAATGAAATGACTTGACAAATGTTTTCTGCCTTGTGTTGATGTATTTTCTATTGAAACAGGAAGTGACACAAAGGGCTTATGCCTTTATTTAAATCAACAGTAGATTTTAGTTATATCACAGCCAACAATTTCAGATTTGCTACTTGCTAGACAGTTGTAGGAGCTATTATGAAGATTGTCATTCATTGTTATTCTAGAGAGCATTTGATAGGACAAAAATCTGTGCAGTGACATGCCATAAGACATCAGTATTTTTTATCCATTTTCCCAGACGAGTAAGACTGTAATATAACAGTAATTTTGTCAAATACACAGTAATACACAGCAGATGATATAAAAGCTAATAAATATGGTCTAAAAGCCACAAACCTTCAAAACAACACATTAGTCTAATAAACAGCGTGTATATCAGTATACACGCATGTTGAAAACAACAGAATCTGATTACAATCCCATGTCAAATATCATGATGTGAAGTGACAACTGTCACAATGATCATGAATCTACTTGATGATTATGTTTACCTACACAATTTCCAGTCACTCATAGCCAGGCTTTATTATCGGCTTATTTAGAAATGGTAATGAGATCAGCTACAACACAATACAGCACAAGCACAGCAACATCTACTACACAACCCTATGTCCATGTGTTCATGTTTTGTGGATCTTTCTCTCTTCCTCAGTTTCTTTCTATTTTTCAATCCCAGCCTCCACCACGTTTCCTCCCATCTGACCTCCACTTCCCTTCAGCACAATCTTTAAACACTATAATTTACTCTTATTATTTAGAGTGTAAAGGCAAAACCAAAGGCAGACATTCAATATCATGTTAACACTCAAACACACAAAGTGTCTCTCTGCTTCATCAGAGGTCACAGGAGAAAAGGAAAATGCCCATAAACAGGTAAAAAGGAGATTGTTCATGATCAGTCAGTTTACGTGCCTAAATAAAGAACTCCAGGTACACCAGCCGCTTGTATTGAATAATGTGTTTTTCCCATTATGGCTTTGATGCATATTCAGTAGGAACATCAAATATGAGCGACGACCTGACTCCAGATCAGCACATTACAGCGTCTTCCTTTTATCACAGAATAATGTGATGTTTGACAAAATTGTGTCAAGTAGATTATGAATTAATATGCTATGTGTCTCCCAGTACACATTCTGTGCAACCAGATGCCAGGATAGCATTTTATTCGGATGACAAAAAAAGCTTGGTCCGCGCTGTCTGAAAACAAGCGGACTGCGAGAGCGCGCATATGTTTCTGTCTTAGCCCATTCTGAATGCTTTATATAGCTCTGTGCATATATCATGTGCATATATAACTGCCACAGCAGAGGTGACATTGGTGTAATGTTTTAGCATCACAGTGTAGGATGGGAAGTTTCCATTTTGGAACAGGGTAAACCACTGAAAAGGTGCATATGTAAAATAATCAACTGTACAAAAATAAAACAAAACAAATATTGCAAAATATGAAAGCAAATACTGTGTAACACTGTCCAACAGCGACAACATTTGAGAGGAAGGCGGGATCTTGGATGTGCAATGAAACAGTGCACACAGGTGGAAATGCACATAAAAGCAGGTAAGAGCCTTCATGTTGCTGGCTGATTAAACTGTCAAAGCTCATCTGCCATGTACTATCAAATCGGCCTGAATGGGTCAGATTGGTGGTAGTGGAAACAATTTACCGGTGTTGGTTATATCTTTGAATCAAACTGAACTTGAAATTGATGTTACACAAAAAACTATTGAGCCTTTGTTTTAATAAATAGTGAACTAATAAGCACACAAATACTATTATATTGGTTGATTGTTTGAAACCATGTAAACATTGACAAGAAAATGAATTTATGTTAGACTAAAGAAACTTGCAAAGAAGAGACTTTCTCATTGTAGAAGTACAGCACATCACTCTCAAAGAGAGCTCTTACAAATTTAATACAGGTGTTCTTCTCGATCATATTTGAGAACGCTGGTGCCAGGATGGACCAGGGGCCTCATTTATGAAATGTTGCATAGAAACTATCCTACATTTGGTCTAAAATAATTTCTTAAATGTGCTTAAATGTGATTCACATGTGATTAAAAAACATGCGTATGAAAGATATGCTGTTAAAGATATGCCCTCCCTCTCGTTATCCAGACGGACCATCTTATTATTGTTGCTGCTTGGATTTCCAAATACCTGCAGTACTCTGACTCTGCCACAAGGAAACATTTATCGTACACACACTCTAAGATCAAATTTGTTCATGCATTTTATAAATGAGGCCCCAGGAATGCAAGGTACCCCCACAGACATCCATGTTTATAACTTCTCTGGTGCTTTCAGTAATCCACCACAACACACAGACAGACACTTACAGATATCCACCCACACAGCAACGAGCTCATCCAAACACACCTTAAAAACTTACGTGATTAGCGTGGGTGGCTTTAGTGGGCCATTGACCCTGGCTGAACCAGGCAAAGCCCGCCAGTTGTGTGCAGACTGGAAGACAAAGTGGGTCAGTGAGAGGGTGATGTAATGTTAAAGCAGAGAAGAGGGAGAGAGGATAGAGAGGATTAAAACATCTTTTTTTTCTCTGTCTCTCTATTACTCTTTTTCTGACTGTCTGTGTGTCTCTTTAAGGACAGGTAGGGTAAAGTTGGACATGTAATTCATTGAGATGTGTCACACTTTACCCTAATTCACCCTAAATGCCTGCCTTACTTTGGCTCTTTCTTTATATCTTCTACTACAATTGCTACTCTCTCTCTCTCAGTTATCACCCATAGGAAAGTAAAATCAGAAAATGGGAGCCCCTTAACATCTCCAACATCTTCTACATTCCAAATGGAGAACAAATGGAAACCGTTGATTAAGTCTCCTGTATCTAACATATTTCTCCTGAGAAATAAACCCAGGAACCTTACATCTCCTCTAGAGTTTCAATAGATATCTCAGCACTGTTTTGCACTGCACAGTTTTGCCAAGATAACAAAGGAACTTATTCAAAAGTCAATGATTTTCCATATGAAGTCAAACATTTTTTATCAAATGTTTATCTGTTTTGTACCAAATATGCTGAGGTATTAATTGTATCATTATAAAAGAAAATTATAAGAGAAACTTAATACTTAATGAGACATGGGAGAGAAGTGTTTCTGTAGCTCAAATGGTAGAGCTTTGCAGTAGCAGTGTAAAGGTTGTGGGTTTGAATCCTGGTGAAAACATACTGATTAAATGTATAGTTTGGAAGTAAGTCACTTTGGATGAAAGTGTCTGCCAAATGAATTAATGTAATGTCACGTAAAAGTTAATTCACACTGAAGTCTCCTGATCAATGACAGAGCGGTCTCAGTGCAATAGTATTTTCTCCGGGCATCCACCAAATGAAAGTGAAATAATCCAAAATCCTTATGCTATCTTTGCTGTTTGCATCAATATGACTTACCAATCAGCTAAAATGAAACCACAGATGGAAAGTGACACCAAACAAAAAATCATTCCTCAAACATTTGCACTCCTTACCTGACATAATGTTGTCTGAAGTATACAGCGTGAATCAGACATCAAGTCTAATTGTTTTTAACATTTTTTGATTGTCAGACTGTTTCTTCATCTAACAAGACGGGCAGGATTTTCTCTCCTTTTTTGTTTCAGGATTTCACTTACCTTAAGAAGCATTCATGCACATCTGTGTTTAGCTGAAGAGAAATAAACCTGCAAATTTCCAATAAGTTGTTTGGGTTTTTGTGCCAACTGAGACATAATGTTCCTCAGGCACTGATGAGTAGCTTTAATTAATCAGTGCTTTATTAGGTCATGCAGTATTGATTTACATTGGATATTTGATTGGATTCGCTATTTTCCCATCTATCCAAAATAGCACAGAACTCTACAGTAGTAAAAAAAAATAGTAAGACAATGTATAAACTATATTTAAATCATTGTATCAGATTCTGATCATAATCTTTTGCACTTTAAGATTTACATTTCGCTTTATTTTAATTTGCAAGCTGCACTTTATAACAACAAGCTATTTATTCGATTTAAAAATAGAAAATCTCTGTGGGAAAGATTTCTTTTCATCTTTATTCCTCTGCATGAAATAAAAGTGACTCTTTGATGCCTTTCCAGGAAATAAAATGGTTATTTTAAACATTGAGAAAATATATTAACACGTAAACATGATTGGCCCCTGGATTTTAGTTCTCATTAAACAAAGACAACACGTCAAAGCAATTATGAGGGATAGTCACAGCGTCAGGATTTAGAGCCAGTTAAGACCTTGTCATCCAGATCTGTTGACGTGAAGATGTGAATACGGTCCTCTGTATTTACCATTTATGACCTGGTTATGTTTCCTTTGATGACACTCCAGCTTGATTCATAACTAATACTTTTTTAAAACCATGATAAGAATTTGTCACTGAACTAAACAGATTTTCTCTAAAGCTCTGAACATATTAGCACATCAAATCTTTTTAACATATTAAGGTAGAAACATATCAATCAAGCGTTTCAGATACTGTAAAGAGAAATCAAATCAGATCCCTCATTAGTTCTTACACTCAGTAGTAATCCCTGAAGAAAACTGTATTCTGTACTGACTGACCTATATTCTTATTTACGTTTAGGTTAAGGTTAAGTATGTTTTTGTCTCAGATGTTTCTAAAACATAAGCCTAAATGAGGCAATTGTTGACAGACGATAAGAATATAAGCTAAGCGACTCAGATCATTTTGTCTTAAGATATATACGTGTGAAATGTTTAAATTCATATTACCATCCCTGATTTTAACCTCAGACATTGGTACCTTGGCATATCTGAGCAAAGTTTCATACATTGTTGAAATCTCTTCTCAGACTTTAGCAGTGAATCAGACTGTATGAGGTTAGCAAGGTCTGCTTCTCAGGAGAAACATCTAAGAAGCAGACCTTATTAGGTTTCTCATGTACTCTCCACTTAATCTTATAACTGCAATTAAATATCTTGCCATTTTTCTTTCCTATGGAGGAAACAGTTTAAACAGCTGAATGCTGCTATGCTAATGCTAAACGGAAAAGATAAATTACTACTAGATAGGTACTACTGTACGTTATCCAGTCTGCACTCATAATGATACATAACAGTTATGAAGACTATAATTTTATCATTCTATATGGATTACAAGAACAGCCTGCCAAACATTTAAAGCTGATGGGTAGTGAATCATTTCACGAGAAACATTTTCCAAAGTGTCACTTGCAATTAGCAGCCAGCATTGCATAACATGCCATTCAATGTGTCAAAGTGGGGTGACACCAGACTCAGTCAGAATTTTATTCATTTTTAAAAGGCCGTTTCAAACTTGAAAAAGAGCTTTAATGACTTATTAACATCCTCAACCTGATCCTAATCGGTGAGGATGGCTTGTTGGAAACCTCTACTGTAATAATTGGAGCAGTTGTTAGCTAATACTGTATCCCCATATTGTAATAAATGTAGACTTAGTAGTCTATCAAAAAGTGAAGAGCTAGGAATAAAGCCGCTTTGATTGGGTTTTTAATGGAATCAGTTTAAATTGATCAAGTCTGAGTGAATGATATATAATATACTGAACACAGATTCAGATTTGATCTGCTTGACAGCTAGACAACAATCTGCATAAGAAGCAGATGAGGACACCTATTCTAGGTCAGATTTGGTAAATCTAGGACAACCCAAACTCTCTCAGTCTCGCCACTGGTGCTGTCATGTTTCAAACTATTTTCATTTTCAGCAGGAAATTCATGTGGCTGTAGCACAAAGCTAGATATAAACCACTCCCCTTGCTTTTCTCTTTTTCCATTTGCTTTTCCTTTGTGATACACCTTCCTGTCAACTCTTACTGTTTCCATTTAATTTCCTATATTTTTGTTGTAAATAACATAAACAGGGATTTACTTCTTACTTATGTTTGGTAGTATGAAGGAAACTGAGGCTTGTTGTCAGAATTTTTACAGCAGTTAATATTTGTCAGAGTAAGTTTATCTTTGAAAGTCAATTTCTATTTAGGCAAATACGTCTGGGCTACGTCTGTGGAAAAAAATTATACTGTGCAGTTTTTTATACACATGTATGTTTTGGGACAATAGGAGTAGGGAATGGTGTCACTATTGGGGTAAGTTGTCAAAGAAAACCTGTCATTAAATTAAATTGAAATATTAACATGTATATAACAATAAATATATCTATTGTTTTATATAAAATGACAACGTTTGACAACATGCCCCAACCTGATGTTTTACAAAAATACTCATCATAATAGTTCATCCTTTCTTAAAGTATGAAGCCACGCCACAGAAAAGTTCCCACCATTTTTACCACTCAAAATGTAGTTCTTATTACCTTGTATTATATAAGAGAAGAGCTGTGCTCATCAATGACTTACATAAAGTTTGAAAACAGGCATCTGAAGCCCAGCTCTCCTTCACTCATTATTCATAACTGTAGTCTCCATCTGGGAAAGTGTCAGTCTTGGCTGGCGTGCTTGTCTGTCTACAGTACGATCTGGGACTCTGTTTGATTGAAGATATTGTGATATTTGGCCAAGGTGTAAATTTGTCTGGCAACTATGCAAATCTTTTAACATTCCTTTCCATTTTTTCTTTTTTATTTAGAAGACATGTTTAAATCTGGAACAATGCTTAGTGATTCATGCTATCCACACTGTAAAAAAACGTTGCTGCTTTTTTTAAGTTAAATTTTTAAGTTTAATCAACTTGGCTATACAAGTCATTTCAATATAATATTTTAAATCCTGACTGGTGTAACTTAAAAAAAAGTAGCTTAAGCAATTTTTCAACTATTTCTTTTAAGTTACAGCAACTCTAGACCAGTCACAATTAAAAAGAGTAAGTTGAAATGACTTGTGCAGCTAAAACTGATTAAACTTAAAAATTTAAGGCAGCAAAGTTTTTTTACAGTGCAGATAACTTAAAGACACAAATAATTTCCTGTTTATATACTGTCACTCACTGACAGGGTTCGGGGGTCATTGGAAATATATGTCCTTATCAAAATCCAATTCTTTATAAAACCTTATAAATAATTGCAAGAAAAACTGAAAACCTGAACTTCATCAGTTAATCTTTTTACTGCTCATGTCTTGCTGTACAGCACTTGCAATCTGTTCTTATGAGTTCTCCTCTTCTTCAAATATGTAAATGAAGTTTATCACCAAACACACCCTGAACCTTACCGTGGCCCAGCAGCTAAGTTAAATTACTTACAGTGGGGAAGAGCTGTTAATATTTCACTCCTCACTGTAAAGAGTGCGTGTGTGAATGGCCGGGAGTGTGAGACAGCACCTTCTGTTCAATAGGAGGCCTTCACTAAACAGGCTTCTCTCTCCAACACAGTTCCCACTCGACTCTACTGCCTCCAAGTTATATAAAGACTCAACTTTTTGAAAAATGGCTAAACTTTTTATGAGTTTTCCATTTCCTTGCTCAGCATCCTATACGTTGTGCTATAAGGTGTGTTTGTATTTTTTCTGTTATCTTTCAGGAGAAGTAACTGAATTTAGGAAAGCCTTATGCAAATAGAGATATGAATCTCTTGGCTATTTAAGTATTAAGGTATTTAAAAATAGGTTAGGTTTAATTAGTAAACTCCATTATATTTTGTAGTTAACAAAATTATGTTTCATGTTTCCCAATTAAATGCTTTTGCAAAATAAAATATTTTAAAATCTCTAACCTAAATGCATGTTAGACTAAGTTTTATGTTGTCTAATAAATAAACACCTAACAAAAAACAGATTCTATTATTTTTAGTAAAGCGCTTGCCATTTTATATATGCGTTTTCATTTATATACATAAAATTCACGTTCACACTGGGATACATTTAGAAATGTGTTCATATAGCATTTTGTGATCATTTATGTGATGAATGCTAGTGATAAGTTTCTTGATTTGACTGAATTTCCTTATGAACTCTGTGCAACTAATCAGGGTTTCGCCTTTTTTAACCATTAGCCAATGGTACAGGCATTTTATGTCTTTAAAATGTCATGGCACACATTCAGCCTAAAAAACAGTTCTCATTTCCTGTAACAACACTTTCCTGTGTGAGACATGGGGGACCAAAACATTGACTGGTGAGTAGAGACTTGGAAATTAAAAGCATTAAATCACAATTTGTTGTCTGTGGTGACACATCCTTCATGGGCCAGTGAGCCGCAGTGACAGCAGTGGTGAGGTCATCCACTGGCTGTGAGTGATGTACTTCATCAAGGTGGTCTAGTACAAGATATTTAGGTTCATGGCTAACCCCCTCTAATGGCATAATGGGTTTGCCTGCACATCTGTTACTTTCCCATGGCAAACTGAGATTGACGGCTACAATTTTTAACTGTAAAAAATTGCTTAGACAAGTAATAAACTTCAGCCTATTTGAATTTATTCAGTGTCTTGTTAAATGTCTTTTTCATTTAATATTTTGTCAAGGCAACTGCAATACAAAATAATCTTAAACTGCCATTATTTCATTCTTTTATATGGTTGTACAGGGCTTTTCATATCCTGCAAAAAACCAACATAAACACATCAACATTAACATTAGTCTTAATATCACTACAAAACAAATAACAAACAGTGATGAAAAAGGACATAATGCATAAATAAAATAACAAAATCCTACCGTAGCAAAAGTTAAATGTATCCACACAGTAATGCATGCTGGGAACTTGCAAATGAGATAGCTCTGTTAGACCCTTAGCTCTGTTTTTGGGAGCAATGGCTAAATTGAGGAACTGTAACATTTTGAGATAATCTCCAATGCAATAATCTATAATCTCCAATGCAATTTGATCTACTAATGACTATTTCCACCTCTCCTTTGGTCTTCTCCAGCATTAGACCAGGTTCTGTCAAAAGTCAATTGAAAGAGTATCCAGTCTCAAAACCCATCACTTTAGGCACAAATCTTCGCTTTAACTGTCACCATTATCTTACTCTTCTAAGAGCTCGAATCAGGAATAATATCCCACCAGCACAAACCCCCTTAATTTGAACCTCTTATTAGCTTTAACTCCATTTAAAATGAACTCACAACCTGACTGAAAAGAAGGCAATTAGCACATGCTGGCCCGGTGAATGAGAGCAGAATAAGAGATGTGCTGATTTAGCTGATGTACTCATTCACTTCCAGCGGTGTAGACTGTTTGTGCCGTCCACACGTCCCAGGTGGGCACCTGACAGGCATGCTCTTGGCACAGAGCCAGATCTCCAGTTATCTGTTTAAACAATTAAACAGTTATTTCAGGAACAAGGAACCACCAACCACCCACCAATTGACTCTACACACTGGCTCATGGGACACCATGGCAACAGCCCTTTTTAGTGTTAAGCAACAAAAATAATGTGGCAGTTGATCTGGTAATGCGGTCGCTCCACAGTTTGTGATTGCTATTTGTTTGTCAAACAACTTTGTTTGCTGTTGTATATACCGATAATTGGAATACAGATAGCTCAGAGATGTTCTTTTGTTTTTCATCAGTTTAATTCCCATCAAACAGGAAGGACAGCTGTTTCGTTCTCTAGGAAACCTCTTTCCTAATCAATCTTAAAATCTTTTTATAACTTGTACAGTGTTTGATTGAATCAGTATTTGACTGTGCATATCCAAATAAAAGATAAAGTTCATTTCCTTAAAGAGAGCAATAAAGTGAACAAAGTTCTATTTTATCTTCTTTATTATTATTATTATTACTATTAAACGTTTTATATGTTTAAGTAGGCTTTGCCTCTTGAGAGTAAAATCTCTTTTCTTACAGAGAGACCTGGCCAAAGTCACAGCAACAATACAACAATAAAAGTGAACAATATAAAGTACAACAATGAGCATAACAAACATAAAACATAAGCAGCAAGACCAAATGCTACTAACTATGAAGCCAAAATTCTTCTTTAAACAGTCCTTAAGTTCCCAAAAATATTGCTAATGCCTTCCTTTCACACTCAGTCCTTTTAGGGCACTGATGCACATATTTACATAAGTTATATAAGTCTCAACACAACATGGTGAACCGGATTTAGCATATAAAATATCACCATAAACTAGTACAGGAAAAAAGTTTGCAGCAACAAGCTTCTTATTAGAAACAACAGAGGAGTGATGAAGAACACAATGATCCCCAAAGTAGAAACTCAATCTTACTCTAAATTATGAGGTATTAATATGTTTATTATAAAATTAGCATTAAAATGGACAGTGAGAATATGTACTTATTCAATGTGGTTTAAAATGGTCAATAACAATCTTGATTCATCATTTAATAGTAATTTTTAAAATGTTGCCACAATTTTACTCCATAAACTAATTGAATTTATTCAGTTCATGTTTTTCTAAGCAACAATGTTGTTTCATCAAGCTGAGATATTGATTTTTTTCCACCTCATGGCCAAAAACCCAAAGCTGTGTTCTGAATGGAGTAAATTTCAGTATGACAGCATGTGTCCTGACTGCTCGCCCTGTAAACTCAAACACTCTCTTTAGCGGATGAGCAATGTATTATGTCTGTTGCAGACACAGCAACAGATGTAAGAGTAACAAGCAGCAGCAAGGTTAATAAGACCGTGAAACTGTATAATAGGCTTAAAGAGGCGTGTGGGAGGGTGTCTTCGTGTTTTTACTATTTTGGTAGATGTGTTATAAAATGACTGTTTACAGACTGTGAGGATGAAGTCTGGGGATTCAGCACCTTAAGATGATCTCAGTTCAATGCCAAAACAGTCTTCAGTAATGCAGTAATCCTTCAGAATTAAGATATGATCAGGTGAGATCCTAATTTGATTCATTTGCGATTTTTTTTTTATCATTTTTTAAATATGTATAATTAATTATGTTTTAACAATCAAATGTAAGAGCAGAGTCTCATGTAACAATTAATGTAAGTTACATGTTAGGCTACTTCTGGCACAGGAAGACAAATCACTTCAAATGAGTTTTTCATTCATGGCTTATTGGACCACAGAATCTTTTGGACTCTTTTTGTTTTGTGCACTATGCAATGGTCACAGCGAATTAATGTTGATCTGTCAGTGATTGTTTTATTTCAGATTTATTCATATGAGCCAGACTGTCCCCTGTCCCCTTTTGACAGTTTATGTATTGACACTTAATGTGTTATTTACAAGAACGGTAGGCCTGTATTGTGCCTGTCTGAGAGATGAACTGAAGGTGGGACAGTAGGATTTAATGTCAGATAATATGTTGAACCTTACATTTTATCACTTACTGTAGTAAGCAGACATGGAAATAAATTACTTAGATTACTAATATTAAACATTAGTAATATTTCACGTATATGAATTTACTGTACATACGACTGGACTGGTATCACCATTTTTTTTACCTCAAAGAATGAACTGAATGTATTTTGGCCATTAAAAGGTTACTTTTGATTGTTTGGTGCTGGTTTAGGCAACATTTCAGATAACTGTGAAAGGCATTTTTTGAATGTGAAATACTATTTTTATATATTTTATATATTGTAGTAAGCATGCATTATGAGAAAGTAAAAGCAAAATTTTAATTTTGCATAAATTAGTGTTTAGTACGAATATACTATATATAAATATACTCTACACTATATCTGCTGAATTAACTGGTTATATACATTTTTATTATTATATGTGACTGCATCAACTTAGGTCAGCAAACTACATAAGGTTACACCAACAGAAAATACTTTAATTATAAACAAAAGGTCAATTAAAGCTGCAGTCTGTAACTTCTACCTCTCTGTCGCCTCTCTGTTTGAAACACAAAATTGCAAGTTGCTTGTATCCTTCTTTTCTTTGCATGAATGACAAATTTAAAGCAACTGGCGTAAGAACGAGCTACACCATCTTAGCCACCTCAAGTCAAACTGACATTTCCTGTGAAATTATAATTATAAATGTACTATTGTGAATTGGGTTAGGATAAGGAAACTGTTTTGACTGCTGATCTTCTATGTACTTGTTCAATAACTGATTTGTAGAACTGAAGGAAGTTATTCCAACTTTAAAATATAAGACAATAATGCATTTTACAGTTATTTACTGTATTTGCACAAATTACATCCAAATGCACATGGGTTGATCCGCTTTCCCTCTCTAGCTCAGCTAGCAATGCCCCCTATTGTTCCTCTGAAATGTAGGTCAGTTGGGTTCATAGTAACTCCAGCAGAGGTTAGTGACCTTGCTCTGCCCATCGCCTGAGATAAATGACAGGATTAGGAGTCTTACAGGAAGAGGGATTAATAACCCTGTTGTTGTTGTGGAAAGATGCCTGGACAATGTGTACACACACTAGTCACGTGACATATGGAAGCAGCTTAAAGCTCTCGAGGCTTTACTGACCCCAGCTAAAGGGCAGCCAACAGGAAATGTTCATTATGGCTCAACATCTACAGATTAAATCCTTCACCTATTTGGAAATATACAGTAAATACCACTTTTTATATACTGCGTTTACAGCTTCATTGACTGGTCTAACTATATGATTGACAAGCATTGTATAAAGGTGGGTTAGGGTAAGTTGATAAATTTAACTGATTTCACACAGATGACTAAGAAGAGCCCCAAATTGTGCTCTTAACCTGAAGAGATTGTCAAAGTAATTCAATGAAGAAAGTACCAGATGATTTGACCTTGAGGGATGACTTTGCATGGCTTTGGTCATTACAAGGTTATTCTGGTTTGTTTGGTGCTGGTTTAGGCAACACTCCAGATAACTGTGACCTTCGAAAGACATTTCTTCCTAATGGGAAATAATATTTCCTGCAATTGCTTACAGAAAGACAGGTCAAAGGGCCACCGCGCCAGCAGGATTAGACATTTTTGTTCGGCTACACAAAAAAGCAAAAGGAAAGCCTGGCTGGCAAAAGAGGCTCTTAGTCTAAAAACAGTTAGAGTACATATAATAAAAGACTGTTTAAAGTTTTTAAGTGGTCTCCAAAAGAACAAATATTTCTGATTCATCTCTCTAATTTTAACCTTTTCATAATGAATCTGTTTGTATGCTTGGCAATGTACAACATGAACATATGTTTTAACCCATTAATGGCCAGACCTTTCATATAGTCTTCCATACAATTATCTGCATAATCTTTCATAATATTCTGTGTGGTTCTTTTCTCGTCTTTATTTTTCATGTAAAACATGATTTGAATACTGCAACTTTAAGGCTTAAACTAGGTAAATTGCAATTGCATCAAGTAAAAATATCTAAAAAGTAAACTTAAAAAAAATACACACACACACACACACACACACACACACACACACACACACACACACACACACACACACACACACACAATATATATATATATATATATAAAGTAAAGATAAGTAAAAATATAAAAAAGCTCTAAAAAGCATAATGAGTATTTCTTTGTATGTGGTACTTGGTTTAAGGGGTAAGATATCCTTTAAGTACAGATGGCAGTCTGAAATGAATGTAGCTTCCAGATTCCATCTGTTTATAGAGGACTGAAGGAAACACTTGACCCTTCAGATTGGCTTCTATCCTGCACTTACAAGTAATGGAGTGGATGCTGAGTTGTTGAGTTCCATGCCATATGTCTGACCTTACTCTGATTGCACATGCGTTCTTTGCCCTATTATGAGCTGTTAATTGGTGGAGATCATGGGGGAATGAGGAGGTCTGATGAGCTGGGTGTCTTTGTTACAGCAGATCGAAATATGGATTCTTTTAAGTTACTGCTTATGAAGCTGCTATTTAAAACAGTGACATTTTTCATCCCTATTTTTTTCAACACTGTTTTCAACAGTAAAACAGTCGTATTTTGTGTGCTGTGCTTTTTGAACCTTTTCAAATATAGCGTGGTGTTATTTATGAGAATTACACAAAATGGATGGTGAATCATCTGTTTTCCTGCCATGAGCTGATAATTCCTGTATAATTAACTATTGCGATAAATGTGCATTACTTTTTGTGGACTTTTAAAGGAACAGTCCCTCAAAACTTACCCATGTTTCTCCGAACCTGCACACATTGTCAGTTACTGTTCTGCCTATTCTGCCTAAATGCGCCTTATTTCTCAAAACATGGTCTAGTGTGTATAAACTAAATGACTGAAACCTTCAGAACAGTTTATCTGAAGAAAACAGCTATGGAGAAACACGGCAAGCATAAATTGAGCCATCCTGATATCCAGTAGCAGTGATTTAGCACAGCAGTGATGTACAGCTGGCGGTCTGATGGATATGGCTGCTTTAGCCCAGTTCCATTACAGCAGTAATATACTGTCCAGTCTGTAAATCTCACGCTACGCATCATGCTGCGATCAATTTGATGCCCGTTTCCATTGTTTATCTGTAGTTTCAGGAGAGACCACTTTATTATTAGACTTTTTGCTCATGACCCTTCTGCCTACCTCTTGTTTTATTATTCTTTTCTGTAGGTTATATTGGTGTGCTGAAGGAAGTGACAATAATGCTGAATCATCTCTCACCTGGGTCAATATATTTGGTTTATAACTTTGTAATTGCTGTGAGCTTTGTTTCTAGCCCCAAATGGTGCTGTTTCATCAATTAAAGATAGTATTATTGAGCCAGGAGTCCATAAGAAAAGATTCATGGGAAAACAGACCAATGAAAACTTGTCAAATCATCATTACAAATCACACATCCACAACACAATTTTGTTTTATCTATCGATCTATCGATATCAACCTAAACTTTGTTGCATTGTATTTTTGTCGCACGGCCTTACAGCTTAATATAACTGTAGCTGTGCAAATAGATTAAACACTTTAGTTAGTAAATCATTTTTACGTACCCACGCTTCAGACTGATTAATTATAAAAAGAGAATTGTGTATGTGGCACATACAACATTTATAAAATATAAATGTTATAATATAATATAAAACATTTTTATATTCATTGTGCAAATGGAAACTTTTAATAGAAACCAAGCAAAGTCTTATGTATGAGACCGCATGGACATTCTTTATAAATAATATCAGGTGTAGCTGTGTTATTGTTACTCTATTACTGTACTGCCACATCACAATCCATAGAATTGAGGGGTACTATTTTTGTCATCTTTCATATTATGTTCCAGTGGCACTTAATCTTCTCACCCACATGGTCATATTTATAGTATTTGTCTGCAATTCAAAGGTTATTTATACACAATGTCCTTAGACTCGATCTTTCATGAAGTTGGTACAGAATCTCAAGAAAGCTATGAAGACTTTCTTGATCTGTGTCATGGGAAATCTAGAAACCAGAACTACATTGAAATTCACTGAATATTAGTGAATATTATTAATATATAATATAATATGAATATTAGTCACAGGACCCGCTTCCTGGAGTTAATGCACACGCCATGGCCTAACAGGCTAGGTTGCCATACCCCTCACTGTCCATGGACTTAAGGAGATGCAGAGCCACTGGAGAAAGCTCCACCCCTTTTGTCCCCAACAAGGAAGGGACCAAACCCATTTAGCACTCTTGATCTCACCATTTTACCAAGAGTACACCAAAGTCCCTGTTTATTTTAACACTATTTTCCTCCTTTTGCTTATCTGGTGGTTTGATACCACACCCACTGTTTCTGTCTTCGCTCCCCTCACCACTAGTACACTTTTATTACTACATTACAAGCATACTTTCCTTGAGGTTAAGTGTGTTGCTCAATGGCACAATGGTGATGCAGCTCATGGATTCTTCTGGGTATTAACCCAGCAAACTTTTGGTTAGCAGTTCTGTACTTAACCTAGTGAAATACTGAAATATTTACATGACTGTACATTCTCTATATATCCGTACTACATACATATACAGTACTACATATACATTATATGAGAAAAGAACAAACGGGAGAACGCCTGGGTTGTAAAATGAAAGCTTAAATTAAAATTTTCCGGAGACTTATATTCACAGTTTGAATTTGACAAGGGAAAGAGATCAAGGACATAGTACTGCTGTCCAATACAATCCTGAGGGATAAGCACTCTGTTTGAGCTAGTGGGTGCAAGACAGAAAATACAAAGAGAGAGAGAATATTATACCGCAACATACCTGCCACTTTCCTTTCTAACAAGAAATGGGTAAGGAAAACTAAAGGAGGACACATGACTATACAGCAGAGAATATTGAAAGCAGAGATGATTAAGAGAGCACTTTAATAGCAGAGGAATGTATAAAAAACAGGTAAAAGCATATGTACTTGGCAGCTTGCAGCCTGGAAAGATTGATTGAGAGAGAGTGAGTGATAGGTAAAGGAACAAATATTAAAGTTGTAGTGGTGCTGTGGACTCAACAGTGTTCGCAGGCCTCTCCTCAATTACCCATGACATGGACGACAGATGCTGACTCGCCTGCCAAAGGCCTCATCAGTTCTCACACCCACCGACAGCCCATCATGATGGCGGGAAACTCGTAAACATGAATCACTCTGCAGCTGTCACATCTCATCCGCCCCAACCTAATTAAACAATTAGGGCAGTTCAGTAATGATCACTCACTATGACAGCCAGAGCTTGGGATATGCTGGGTCACTCACAGGAGCCCAGTACACAGTTACAGAGCTGATATTTGTCCAGTTACCATCAAAGAAGAACAGAAGAAGCATGCTCAACATGATCAAGAGCCTTCAAAAGGGAGTAGAAAATCAGGTAAGATTTTTAGACTTTCTTCAGGTGAAATCAGAGTTCCGTTGGAATTTGCCTTGGTAATTTTCACCATGTGAAATGAACATTTGTTTAGTCTGATTTATTATAAGAAAGAAAAAACTATTGATAAAAATAATACAAAATGTACACAATTATTCATGCCCCCAATCGCACATAACAAACAGGGTTATAGAGGGTAAAGTCAAATAAGACGGTTTACAGCGTGTGGACTGATTGGTTTTAATCATGGTAAAACGCAGCACTATGAGCTGCCCGCTTATTAAGGCTATCAAAACATTTTATGAGAGCAGCTGTGCCACCATGGACAGACTCTGGCACGGCCATCATGTTCTCATCAAAGACAAACCTTCTGCTGAAATCACCACCAGCACTGGCTCACCTTAGATCTCCTCTACGGGCATACTATGATAAATTCTGTAGAACTTTCTCACGCTTTGGTGAGCGGGTCTCTTTTGACTTTATGAGTATGTCATTTAGAGAACAATTTCAAGTTACTGCATCTCTACCAAAATGTTATACTGACATCAACAACTAACACACAACATACAGACACACACACACAATGTCTAGTAAAGACATTCTTCTTACCTCTAGTATTCAGCAGTATTTTCTTTTAGTTTGCACCATCCATTTTTAACAAGCTACAAATCCAGTTCAAGTTGAAAAGCCATCTCTCTGAAGGTATGGTGTTTTTTAAAGTGTTAAATTAGCACCATGCACATCACTTTCGTTTTTGGCTAGAACACACTATCTTCATTTTATCTGACCGTAAAATCTTTTCCCACATTATAACTGGGTCACTGTTGTGCATTTTGGCAAACTTCACACATGCTTTTTCTTACATAAACACATCTTTAGTGTCAGTCTAATACCGGCCAGTGTTATGCAGAGCTTTTTTTGTATTATTTATTATTTAAATAATGTTTATTATATTTATGTATTTGCTTTTATGAGCATTTGTCAGCCACTTTTTTCCAACATCACTTGCAGTGCAATCAAGGTATGTATTGTATCACTAAGATTAACAACTATGTTTACTAACAGGTGACACAAATGTTTCCTGTTCATACCAAAGTTTACAGGAGTGCTCCAATGATGTCTATATGAAAGCAATGTCAGACCCATTCTGTTGTCATAATCACAATAGCTGTAACCATACTGAAGGAAGGCAGCTGAAGGAAAAATTAACAATGGTAATGCAATGTTTCATTACACAAAGTTACTTAATAAACGTGTTGATGACATGTACAAGTTCCGACAAATCTCAATTATTTGACAGCTGCTTTGACAGCCTGCTTTTGTTTTATTTATAACCGAGTGTAGAGCATTGCATCTTACAAAGCTGACTTGAGAACAGCACAGGTGGATGACAGCGACCTGATCTAAACCCTGAGAGCACATATAGCTCATATCATATCTGTGAATCACTGGAACCACACAAAAAACACAGACATGAATGACGTGTTGTGTGTGCAGTGACTCTAGCTGTCCTGTACTGTTTCGTTTACACAGCACAGGTTTATCTAATATGTGGTTGATGTGAGTCCAGATATTTTAACGGAGTAACTCCTTGTGTTAAAAGAATCATACCAATGTGGCATTGAACTCCCCATAAGATATGTGTAAGAAATTGCTTGTTGCATCCTTCCAGTGCACTGAAATGTTTGCTTCCTAAAAAATCCCACAATGAAATGCAAAACCAGGGAGCATTGATCTTCACTTTAGCTGCATCCCAGTTCAGAGACTGGATCCTTTGAAGGATGTGGACTTCAAAGGCACGGATTCAGACTTCGAAGTTGTGGCCTCTGAAGTCCACAATCTTGTAACCAAAATGAGAATCTAGCCTGCAGAGAATTTCTTAGTTGTGTCACCTGCTGGTCCCACCAACTTCTGTTGTCATCTGTAGTGACAGCAGCCATCAGTACACAACAGACGTTTCTGACAGACATTTAAAAACAAAGATGGAGCCAGAAATTTTAATTATATTTTATAAAATATGACACATTGCTGTAGATTAAACAACCCAACGATATATGAAATTAACTAACATTAAATGTACACAGAAGTAAAATACAGAACACACACGCATAGTAATGCAGCTGTAATACTATTGCAAAACATCATAAATATTAGTAAAGCTTTTTCAAAGTAATGTGAATCCTTTCACAAGTCTACTTGTTTGCTGTCTGATGTTAATTGATCCTGCCCACTTCAGACATTGTTCTGAGCCCATTCTAGTTCATGTATTTGATACTTTACCATATGTGGAATGCTGGAATTGATTTTGTCCTTGCAGTCCTTCAGATTTACAATCTTAATCATAATCTCTTTACCCTGGAGCTTTTATACAGAAACTGTAAATTGAAATGTATTATTTTAACGTTTTATACATAGAGACCAGCAGTAAGGCAATTTTTATATCTAAAAACATGGAGCTTCTGCAGCACAGGAGCGAAACACAAATATCATGCTTCAGTTTTTTACATTCAAGTGTTTAACTGTAACTATAGTATGCTTGTTTCTTGAGTGTTTCAGAACTATTTGTTGCTTTAGCAAAGGTAACTGACTCGAATATAACCAAGGTCATTGATTTGCTTTCTAGGGAACCATCATACTGATTAAAAGAAGAGGGAAATAAACCTCAAGTGTAACTTTGCTTTTTTGGTTTAAATACAACATGGTAATATGAATTAGAGAAAATTACAAGAGAAAAGTGGTTCATATTTTTTAGAAAAGATTTGTCATTATTCAGACTGATGTTTCTTATCTGAATTATATACAGTAAGCTGTTGGCTTTAATTGCGTGTTTTTTACGAATAACTATATTGCGTTTTTCGCCCTGTATATGTTACTAAGCAATTATAATTTGTTATAATTGAACAAAAACCACACCAGTTAATGGAATAAATAAGCATTTTAAACAGCGTATATAGCATTAAAGAATGCTTCTTTCTATCCCAAACTGAACCAGAAGAAATGGAAATGAGCAACAGATGGATGGCAAGAAAGAGAAGACGAAAGGAAACGAGCGAAAGACACAACCGGAGATTTGAGAAGCATTAATTAATACTCTGCCAGAAGCGAATTCTAATATCAGACACATGAAGTGGTTTTGGATATTTCTCACTCTATCCACAGAATAACATTATGTTGAAAGTGATTAAGTAGCCATACATATTTCTCCCCACTTTGAAGCCAGTTTTAATGCAGTGAGGTGATTGATCGTTAAAGGCATCTCAAGAAAGGTTGGAGACCAGCAGAGAAGATTGAGGTTCAGGTTTCCTAGCAACCAGAGGAACCATTGTCTTGGTGAGACAGTGGAACAACTGAGTGAGATTCTGTTCGGCTCCAGCCCATTTGAAATGCATCTCTCATACTGAATCAGCTGAAAATCTGGTCATGAATATGGGCACGCTATGTGATATGGTACTAATCCAGTGACATTGAAGTTGAAGTTGTTTTTATCTTCTCTATCAAGTCACACTGCAACTTAGCTACTGTAGCTTTTCATAATGCACTGTTATGTCTACATATAAGTACATTTCTAATGATCAGGCATTATAAATAATTACATGGGTAATAGGCAGTTTGGACACCATACGGACACTATGACTAAAAGGACACTATAACTAGTCCAGTAGCGTGCAAATCTTGCAAATGTTTTTACTTCATTGATGTAATGACACAGTTTCTAGCACACTTAGTTTTAATAAATTGAAAATCTAGCAGTTCACAGTTTGAACCAGGACACGAAACACATTTGATAGTTTTAAGGATACCCTGAAAATTTTAAACTGTGGACTGAACAACAGTTCCATCTATTGACCAGTCACAGAGAATATCTTTTCATAACTTTTTTAACTATTAAACTAAACTAAACTTTATTAGTTTCTTTTTTAACCTTGGCAAATAAAACACTGTTCACATCTGCGAATGGTCTCTTTATTATATCTTGAGCTGATTTGTTATATCTGCTATTTTGCAGTGGAAAAATAGATACATCATACCACAACAGATATGTCAAATATGTTAATGGCCATTTGTCAGTCACTATGGTCTTCTCACATCAAAGTGTGTGGTGCAACGTGAATCATGTAAACTTTCTTCAATGAGAAACAAATTACATTTGTATATTACACCACTAACAACAAAGGCTTTGGTCAAGAAGTGACTACATAAGCGCTATCCCACAAAGAGCACTTGATATTCACTGTGAAACTAGCCGTCAGTGAACTTGAGTCATTCTGAAGCAATGCAAATATGACTATGCCATGTGTGAAATTGATAAATGAGACTGTGAGATTGTCATTGATTAATCACAGGCTTATGGATGTATTAAGGAAATGCTGCATTAGAAAATGTAGGAACTAACGAAAGAAACATAAACCAAAGATGCAATCAAGCATTAAATATCTTGGAGGCAGGGTTGAGACAGATCTTGGTTAGGAATATCTTTATGAATGTCTCTCTAAATGCTTTATGTATGAGACACACACAGACACTAACAAAATACGGTATAATAAGGTGCACAAATCCTTCAAATGTCCACAAACTATTTATCTAAGCAGCTCATATATGGATGACTTAACTCTCTGACCTATTTCACCTTCGAGTCTCATACACACATATTATGAATGCAAGCATGTTTTCATCTGCTTGAAAAACCACCATATGTGTCCTGGCTTTATGGCCACAGAAGGCGTGCTGTTTTTCTAAAGGGAGAGTTTTTGGTGGGGGGCATATAATCAGATAAGCTGCCCAGTGAGGCCCTCCTGATGTGGGTAACCTTGGTTAACTTTCGGGTCACAGATGAGGCAGACAGTGCTCAGTAACAAATGTGCTGGATGGCAGATTGATGGCATTTTTAATGCACAGATATTTTACACATTTAGTGCGTGAGAATGCCATCAGCCAAAATGTTCATTTGTAATAAAGAGTACTCACTCTACTGATGCATCAGTTACACAAAACCAAGGTCATCGTAATGAATGGCCCAATGAAAAGTGTGTCAGTGTTTTGTGTGTGCACAGGTTTTGCTGTACATTCACAAATATATTGAAACATGTTGACAGGCACATCGTGGACACTTAAGGCTGTCTTTGCTACTTTAAACAGTGGATAAATCATCTAAATTATATTTTGCTTTTAATATTTTTATGTTGATAAGTTTGCATGAGGGTTAGGTTTAGGGGTGGGACATAGTAAAATCATTACCTCATTTAAAACCATTTGTCTGTGAGAGGTCCTTACTAATATAGTTTGAAATGTCTGTGTGAGTTTTTGCATGGGCTGGGCCATCTCAATAGGGAGCATTAAGACCAGAAGAATAATTTTCCACTGACAGACTGACTTTATTAACATCTTAACTACTCATGAATAATTCTGATCAAGATGCATATGTCAAATAAATGTGAGGCTACGCAGAAATAGTTTCTGACGGCTCATGTCAACTTGTGTATTAGTGCAACCCCATGTGGCAAAAGGTAGAAATGCAAGTCAGTAGATATTATTATCTAGATACAATGCAAATATGAACCCTGAATATGTAGCAGGTGAAAGATAGATGAAAAAGAAGCAGAAAGTAAAGTATTAAGTATTAATAAGTGCCAATAAGTATTCAAATGTGTGGCTACCAAATAAAGGTGAGTGAAAAACCCATATGTATCGACCTATAATATAATTTTTTATCTTTTCATGTGGTCAGTGTAAGTAAATAGTTGGTGATGTCATTAATGACGTCTGGGTTAGTTTTGGCACTACCCATGAATCTTATGGCTGATACTTATTCTGTATAAGATCACTAGGCGTTTTGCTCAGAAATGATTTATCTCTGTGCATGAGTGCATTGTGTCTTTCTCCTTCTGGGTGCAGCAGGTCAACATCCCACTTTAATGGAATGTGAATGATCTGGGTCATGGGAAATGTGTTCCCTCTCCCAGATGCCCACCCACTTGACTGCACAGCCACTGGTGGTAGAAGCTGGTTGCCCTGTTTGGTGGTTTTAGGATTGGGGCTGGCAGTGTTGTAAGGTAGGCAGAAATTGTTTCTTAAACTACAGGGCTACAGCAACCTTGAAAAATCTGCACACACTGTAATTGACAACTAGACAACTATCATGCTGTGCATGCACAGTTCATCCACTAGATGGCAAACTCTAACATTTCCTATCGATAAATACAAGATGGACTATATACATAGTCTTCTGAAGGTAAACTGTTATGAAAATAAAGTATTTATTTCAAGTGCAAGCAGTCAGTTCACTTTAATAATTATTCACACATGCATTGGTCTTCCATTGATATGTGACTTTAAACCTTTAAACCTTCAATTTTCCCTTTATAAGAGAAATAGTACCTATTGATATTTCCTAAATAAATGTACTTAATGATCACATTGTTAGTAATTCATCCTTAAAATTAAAACTGAATAAATTACTAAATTATATATATATTATATATAGTTCATTGTTCTCACAGTCTCACGTTGTGTATCTTTAGTGATTATATAAAACCCAGGCCTTAGGCAGGTCTTTCTCTGCAGAGAGGGGAACTCTCTCTCTCTCTTTCTCTTTTCTCTCTCTCTCTCTCTCTCTCTCTCTTCAATTTTGTGGGAGGGATTGTTCTCTGCTGTTATTGTCTTCAGGATTTCCTGTCTCCGGGGCTTTTCTTTCCAGTCGACATCCTCTCATGCCGTCTCAGCTGTTTTTATTCTTCCTTTAATTCATAAAAGAACTGCCATGTCAGTGTTTGTTCCTAACTGCATCTCAGGAGGAGGATACTCACAACAGAGTCATCAGATATTTTTCCTTATCCGTTTTGATATTACAGTCAACTGTGATCATAATATGTGACTGCTACCTGAGCCACAATAGCAACAGTAATTGTTGTCCTTGTAAAGGTGCTTGACTTCCAAGTCAAACTTGAGTGTTGCATTAAACTGATTGTTCCCTGTTGCATTAAATTAACTTACAGATTATGCATATGTTAAATATGAATTACTATAAAAAAATATTTTTTACGTTTTTCATGTATGTTGTGAGTATTGTGAGTAAGGCTAATCACTACTACATATTAGTGTCTCAGTTAGCTAGCTCATATTTTATCCAATAAAGTCTCAGACACTTTGTTGACCCTTTGAATGTACTTGACTGAATTCGTGTTTCTTAAGAGCTTATAAACCTTTCACTTCTAAGTACTTATGCATTAGCAATAACTGACCTTAAATAAAGTCATACATACTTCTCACTGTGACCAAACCAGCAATAATTATCAAATAAATGCAAATAAATAAATGTAATGATATAAAAAAATCAAGAAATATATGATGTGGTTAAACACAATTAAATGTAGTCCTGAATTTATGTTTGTATTACCTTTTCTTTTATTGATGATTTACTTCATGTGTTTACTTCAAACTTTCTTTTGTCTTTCATTTGCCTGTATTTATTTCATATGTATGCGTTCCTTTACTACACTTCTTTAATATTTCATTAATAAACGTTGTATTTTTTATCAGTAACTTGTTGGGTTTAGGACCCTGAGGAGCAGCGGATCTTCGTCCTCCGGCGGTGATGTAGGTGTGCGCCGGTCTGATTGTGCGCCAGTGGAGGGATGAAGAGAGCGGCGGACGGTCACGCGCGTCCGACATGCGCACATGCAGCCCTGCTCGCCTCATCAGTGGGATGACCCGGGCTCACCCGAATAATAATCATATCAGTCTGAGCGGAGGTTTCTCCTCATATTGCGGTTCCTGGACTTCTGGACTACTTCCAGGTTTCTTATTATTATCATTATTTTAACCAGTCGCTTCTTAGCTGTATAAAAAGTTTAAAACAGCTGCTTTTGGTCTGTGCTCCCCGTTGGATGAAGGACAGACTGAGACTTTAGAAACAGCAGACCGTCAGAACAAGCTCCTCTGCTTTGACTCCAGGAGAAACAACCATGTCGAGCAGAAGTATCGAGTGGGAGCATTTTGAGGAGCGGGAGAAGAGCCACCGGACCCCGCGGGGAAGCGCCGGTTCTCAGTCCGGCTCGCGGGGTAACGGTCTCGTGCCCAGTCCCGCTCACAGCGCGCACTGCAGCTTCTACCGCACGCGCACGCTGCAGTCGCTCACCACCGAAAAGAAAGCCAAGAAAGTTCGCTTCTATCGCAACGGGGACAGATACTTCAAGGGCTTGGTGTACGCCGTGTCCGGTGACCGATTCAGGTCGTTCGACGCGCTGCTGATGGAGCTCACCCGCTCCCTGTCGGACAATGTCAATTTACCGCAAGGAGTCCGCAGCATCTACGCTATAGACGGAGCAAAGAAGATCAGCAGCCTGGATGAGTTAATGGAAGGTGAGGCTTAAGAGAGCGCAGGTGCATCTGGCAAATAAAAACATCTAAATGCTGTTTTCCAGACATTAAATGCATCCTGGCAGTGAAACATCACTGACATATATTTTGTGAATCGTTATAAAGATTCATTGATTGCAGTAGGCCTATAGTAAGTTTAAGAACCGAATATTTTCTATACAGCCCACACACTTCTGTACTCTTGTATATTTAGTCATATATATCAAGAAGCATAAACTAAAGCGCTGTAGATTTTCCTCTTTGTAACGCCTTATCAGATGCAAATGATAGAGATAAATCTGAAACTCAACTTTTAAAAAAGTTCACTGAAGTGATAGAGATGTAAGTTTGAAACTCAACTTTTAAAAAAGTTCACTGAAGTGATAGAGATGTAAGTTTGAAACTCAACTTTTAAAAAAGTTCACTGAAGTGATAGAGATGTAAGTTTGAAACTCAACTTTTAATAAAGTTTGCTGACCTTAATGGTAATCAACATATTGTACTCATGTCACTGTTGTTTTGACTTCACTATTAACTGATGGAATATATTAAGGAAGATAAAGTATGATAAAGTATAACTGAGCGCTTACCTGCAGGTCACTTGAAGGTCAGTCATTATCATCGCCATTCTTTCAATGACTGAACTTGGCTGCAGGCAGTAGAAACCTTAGCTGACATTTGCCCAATAGTCACTCACAATGGATAAACAAGAATATATGACTTGGTAGTAAAGACTCAGAATATATTTTTAATATAGGTGGCATGTTATGGTAGACTAAATGTCTAAAAGACTTTATAATGTTCTGTGGTATTTGATTTTTTTATAAACATAAAAAAATCTGTTGTTGTTCTGTTGATTTTAATACTATGTGGAAGCTAAAAAAATTTATTCCCTTGCTTAATTAAAGCTTTAAATCTTACATATTACGATATTCAAGACATAATCCAAACTGTATTGAGAATATATTAGCATATTTTACTCAAATGTGAGGACATCCACTTTGGCCCAGAAAATAAGGTTGTGACCCGTAATATGGCTCTGTGTTTGCTGTGTTGATGATTGCATTACTGTTTGCCCAGTAATGCAATCGTCAACAAGCTTTGCACGTAAAGTGCCAAGCTCAGCATCTCTTCACTGGTTGAGGATTGGCTTATTTCTCATTTTTGTTTTAAAGACTTTCAAGCACACATGTGACCAAAGCTATGAACGCTGTTTGCTAAATATCACCAGCTATAGGCAACCATGTGGAAGTGTTTGTTGCTTGTGACAACGATTAAACTATGTTGAACGATGGGTGCATCAGGGTCCCATCTGGACATCTAAATATGAGGGGGTGATTCAGGGTTTATAACCCATGTGGCAGTTTTACACTTGGGTCCCATGTGAACAATATTCATTCTATATTACTATATTCCCCAGATTTCTCTTTCTCCACATGTATAAAATGTCAAATAGCTGTCATGCTTATTTTTGGGCCAGTTTGTTCATTAGTATTAGTGACCCCATCTGGAGTCTACCTGATTAATTAGCCTTTTGATAATTTCTCAGCTTAATAAAGCCCAGTGTCTTGGGAGACCCCACACCCCCCTCCCTCCAGTTTCTGAGTGAAACTAAGTGAAACTGAGATTTTATGAGCCACTGGCAATGTATTGACATTTACGTTGTGGATGGCTGGCTGTGGTTTCAGCTCAGTGGTGAAATCAAACATTGACCGTGTCCTCAAAGATTTACAAGTATGATGTATTAACTTAATTTCTAAATTTCTTAGTTCTATCTGAAACTGCTTTCAAATAATCGCATATCTGAAATGCCTCCTTTCTGTATTTGGCTTCATTTTAGACATTTTAGGCCTTCATTGTTGCCATTTAATTTTTGACTGCACACTAAACATGCAGTATAACAGAGTTAACACAGTTTTGTGTATGCATCATACAGTAGCACTGTGTGTGATTGTATCACACTGCCTGTATACTCTCATGTGAATAAACAAATGTTTCATTCACACTAGGTGACTCACTGTTTCTCAGTTGCCTCTGATTTCCTTAGTAACTAAGATCAGAAATATGATTTCTTCTTTCAGACTGTAGCCCAGTAGGGTATGTGGGTTTTGTTCAGTTATTGTTTATATGGATGACTTGTTTTAGATCTGTATTTGTAATATAGATCTTACAGTCATTTTGTCACATTGAAGCAGCCTGCAGTTTTACCCAAGGCCCTAATTGTAGCCATTTAAATTCACACAAAATCTTAATGTTTCTTAATATATTGTGTGTTTACACAATGGCTCACCAGTGCAGCTGATGTTGTATGTTCACTGCGAACCTTAACAGAATACTTCAAACTTAAGTAAATAAGGCAGTTGAAGTGTTTGTGTCATTATTTGTACATGTATTACATTTGTTAAGCAAGACAGGAAGTGATTAATGATTCAAAGTATGTCCGCTATTTAGATATAAACATTTATTCCAGATTGTTTTCTGTTGTGTTGCATGATAACTGTCTGGTTGCTCTCTATTTCATGACACCACTCAGGTTTTAAAAAAAAGGAGCATTTTGAAATCAAAGGCCGTTTTTACAATATTTTCACACTCAGCATTTTTCACTAAACATCATTCCTTTCTTTTTATTCCCTTCACACTGGCATGAAAGAGCTTGTGTGCTTTATGCTTTATGACCTTCTGGCTGTTCTGTCTATCATGACCTCATTAGCATCAGGATAAGTTTACCACCATAAAGCTTACACTGTCTATTTATATTTAGATTGATACCTCTGTCTTACTGTTTGCTAAGTGAGGTGGCTCACCTGCTTTATTCAGCATCAATCTGCTCAGCAAACATAGTCAGAACTATGTAAAACTTGTGATCATAGTCATGATAAATTGTATGACATAACTGCATTCAGTATAGCCTTCTTTAAAGTTGACTTGGCATGTCTTAGCAGAATTTTACAAATTCGCATTAACATATAATCACAAATTATCATAGATGCATATTTGGCATGCTGTCCGAGCTTGGAAATGGCCTGAACCCAGAGTACTCCCCCCATCCTTGACTGAGATAGATATCAGCCAAGAGTGAGGGGATGGGGTGGCGGAGGGATGCTGCAAGACTGTCATTGGACGGAGGTGAGGGATGGCTATATATACATACACCCCCGCGCGGTGATTGGTTGGATTACATGACCGTGCTCCTCCCGAACTTTGTTAAATAAACTTCATATGTTAACACAATCTCATAAATTCGTAAGATTTTGTTTGTATGTTTTCATTCTATCTGCTTTTGTCCCAGTGCCAGTTAGGTTTAGGGGTGAGTTAGGGATGAACCATCGTGTTTGCTTTTCTCTAAAAATCATACACAATGTGTAAATTCATACAAAATTACCACCACATTACCTTTTCCTTTTTTCAGGTCAAAATGTCACACCAATCTAGAGTTATAAATTTCAAACATTTTTTGTAGCAGTTATTAAGTCCTAACATGAGTATCCTGCTAACTGATGAGAAATCATAGCTCTTACAGTATGAATGTGGTCTTCAAATTCGTTTCCTCTGAGGGCGGGTGAGAACATCAGCGGATGTTTGGAGTCACTGGTTGTTTGTCCTGTTTTGATACACTAGCATGTCTTTTGCCGTGACAGCCCTGCTCTCCTTAGGATGACAAAGCTCCATTTTCAGACCAGCTGCCTCTTCTGTAGTGCCAAGATGTGCCATCTCACATACACAACAAACATGCCCTTCATGCTGTCACATACATTTTTGTGGGCTTTTAATACTTAGCAAAACAATTTTGTTCAAATAAGCAGGTGTTTGGTTATACATAAGTTATTTAATGAATGCATTCTGGTCTGCTAAAAGCAGTTAATTACCATTTGTAAGACAACATTTTGTTTTTCAAAGGAAAAACTTTCCAAAGGCCTTTGGGTTTTGAGCAGAGTATAGCTCTGAGAATGGAAGTACAGCATACTTGCTAGCAGTTACATTGAAATTCCTGCAAAGGGTAAAATACTTTGCCTTGGACGTCACCCAGCTGAAAAGAACAGAGATTGAGAGCTGGGGTCACACGTGGGCTAAGTACACATTTTATTTTGCCTGATGCATTAACTCTCTGCAGTCTTTTTATAATCATAGTGATTTATTATACCCTATAAGGCCAAAGGATTGTGGTCACCCAAATGTTTTACCTATACATTGTGTGTACTGTTGAGCATTTTATTTCAAAACTATTTCAATTAATAGAGTTGGCCAGCTTCCATTCTTCTGGGAAGGTTTCTAACTAAGATATCCAAACAAGGATGTGGGAATTTGCACCTTGTTTAGACACCAGAGTCTCAGTGAGGTCAGACATTAATTATCTCACCATAAAGCATGAGTTGCAGAAAGTGTTCCAATTTGCTGATTTTTATTTTTATTTTATTGTGCGGAGGTGTATCATCTTTACTAGAATTAATGCTAGATTTGTAGAATGTTTCGTGTTGCTGTTTGTTCAATATTTAACAAAGTAAAATTAGGCCTCTTTATTTTAAAGAGGCTTTAAAAAGGCATTTGGAGATAAATCAATCATTAATATTTTTAATGAAATAGTCTTTATTTCCTTAGTAAGTATGTGGTTCTAAACACCATTCCATTCTTATTCCCACCTTTGTGGCAGGAGAGAGCTACGTGTGTGCTTCCAACGAACCCTACCGCAAAGTGGACTACACCAAAAATGTTAACCCTAACTGGTCGGTCAACGTGAAAATGGGCACGTCGCGCTCGCTGCCATCCCTTACCACCACCAAAAACGAGATGAGAGAAAGAGAGAGCAAAGACTTCATCAAACCCAAGCTGGTGACAGTCATTCGTAGCGGCGTCAAACCACGGAAGGCTGTAAGGGTCCTTCTGAATAAGAAAACGGCCCACTCCTTTGAGCAGGTACTCACTGACATCACTGATGCCATCAAACTGGACTCGGGGGCTGTGAAGAGACTCTATACTCTGGAGGGCAAACAAGTAAGTGATAGATCTAAAAAGCCATTTAATAATACTATTAAAATAAATAATAAGTAAAACCCAAAGGGGTCTGAAATGGTCTCTGGTTTGCCAAAGGGCATCATTAATCCAATGTTTCTGAGCGAGTGGGTGGTCATGTTATCCTCTCTCCTCCTGAAGTCAGCTGGCATTAATTTGCCATCATGTCCCTTATGTAAATGAAATATTTTTAGTTTTTATCTTGAACTGGATAATAACCTTATTTTCTCCCTGGATGTGCCAGTAGTGCCTTGTCTTATAAAAATGAAGTCACACTTTTTATCACCTAATAAATGTAAATGCTTCAGTGGCTCTACCCTCAAGAGACCCTCAAAAAATGATCTGAGCTGTTGTAGAATTTACATATAGATAGTCCAGAATTATACACCAAGAGCTGGTAATGACCACCTGAACCCTCTCAGCATGCTGGAGCTGGACAGGAAACCCAGATGGGGTATGTCTTCCGTCACCTCTGTGGTTATCAGAACTATAAAGCATTCATCCTTGTGTAATTTCTGTGGTTATGACCCAAAAGCTAATAATAATATCTCTTGTAAAGACATCAGTGTGTTAAATACCTGGAAAGATCATCTGGCTGTCACATGCTGAAATTAAATGCATTCGATTCTGTTGTGGCTGCGCGTCACATTTCACCCATAAATTCTGTTCGTTTTAATGAATAACTTAATAAATACCTAAAATACTTACTAGAATTATCTAGCACTATCAGTCTGCTGTTCTCACAGCCTGGTTAGGCTGATCTGGTTGGTTTTAGAGGGGTTGCAGGCACTGAGACCAGCTGTCTGACCAGCTTAACCAGGTGAAAACCATCTTATCTAGAGTCTGAGACTAATTGGACCAGCTTAAACCAGCTAAGATCAGCAGACCATTTTGGGCTGGTTTAAAATGTTTTACCAGCAGGTTTAGTACTGCTGTAAGTTTGCCATCATAAAATCTGTACAATAGACATTGAGCCCAAAGTGCTTTGTTGCATTATTTATTGACTTGGTGTAGCTAAGGGTGATCAGCCAGTGGAAGCCTCCCACTAATGTATATGGGCTCAAGAGGTGTCCAAGACTGCGGCAAGCATGTCATCTTCCCTGCAGCACAGGGGCTCCTGATGTCTGTAAGTGGCTCAGTGGGAGTAGCTCCTGTCACACACACACACACGTCAGTGATAAGCATTAAAAATGTATAACAGGACAGAACTGCAGTTATACCCACGCCTAAAGTCATATTTTAAACATCCTTTTTAAGATTTTTGCAGCAACACCAGCAGCTGGGCATTTTACTTTTGGATTGCGGGATAAAGCTCATACAAATAATAAATTTGAAAGACAAAGATAAAAGTAATTTTTTAAATAATTATACTCTTATTTTTATTTATTTTTAGACTTTATACCTTTATTTATTTATTATGTATGTAGCATCTGGTGAGTGAAATTTAGTATGAAGTTTTGTTTACAGCGGTACTGGTTATTAAAGCAGTTAAATTCTGGCCTTTTCAAGCCCAAGAAGAGCATATGTTGTGCGTGCACACCTCATGGGTACACCTAGGTTCTAGCAAATGATAATTTCACTTAATTTGGGTGATTAATGTTCTCTGATTTAGCCATGTGTTAGAAACTGCTGAGTCACACTAAAGGCAGGCCCTAAAATCAAAGCATCTGCAGTTGAAATATCAATTAAATATCATTTTTATTATTATTGGGTGGTGAATGTTTAAAGTAAATCGGTCCAGTCATGTACTTTTGGGGCTGGAATGAGCCCTGATTAGGTGGAGTTTGAGACATCAGTGCCACAGTACTGTCACTTTTTATCTGTTCTTAGCCTTGTAAGTAAGATTAAAGTCTTTGATTAATCTCTTTAGTAGTCTGAGCTAAACTAATCCTACTAATTTTTAAATACTGGCAGCAAAGTGTTAATAGAATTAGAAAACCATAAAAGCTTTCATATGTTTCCTGGCATCTTATTTATTAACCACCATTGATTTCTACCAAATCAAAATGACTTCAAATCCTTCAAAGTAATTTACAGTAGATGTTAAGCTGCTTTTCACTCCCGGAATGCACATCTTGTTGCTTTCGGGGTGTGTACATGTGCATGCATGAGTACATGTATGTGTACTCACACACAGGGCAAAGAATTCCCCCTGGCATTGTGCTGATGTGAGATTTTATGTCCTTGATTCAAGCAAGTCATGCCTGCATATCACATGTTATTACAGCTGGCACGCCCTGACCAGGACTGTGAGAAGTTTGGGGTGGAATGACCTCAATGCACAGCTGAAAACACATCCGATTTCATCCCTCAGAAACAAAATGCATCAACATACTGATTGATAAAGCTATTTATGACAATTATAACAGCTCTTAGACTTTAATCAGAATCAAACAACTAAGTCTAAATGTTATTTAGGCATTGCCTCAAAATCAAAGAAAGGCCCTCATCAAACGCTAAATTATGAATATTTACACGAGAGTCATTGGGTGCCATCTGCTTGGGAGCATTCTGAGCCTAATTCTCTGCAGGTGGGGGTGGGGAGGCCTGGACACCCCACTGCGACTCCATCCAGCTCTGCTGTAACTGAACCTAAAGGCTGGGGATTTAAAGTGCAGCTGGCAGGTGTGGGCCGCGTTTAGGGGGGCTAGCGGATCTGTGCTAGTCAACACAAGATTCTCAGTCAGACACGCTCCTTAACGTCTAACTCCATGAATGGCAATCGGTATTTTCTTTTCCCTTCTTGAAAAGCTTTGCTTGCTTTTACATCGCAGCAGCAGATGGAGAGAAAGAAGCCACACACTTTCTTTGGCAGGAGCTCAGATCTGTTGTGCCAGATCAGTAACCAGTAAATAAGAGTGGCCAGTTTGATGCGTTTATGGCTGTTAACTTGGTTATGTCTCTGCCGATCAACGTGTTTCATGACCAGCCGATAATGGCATCCAATTATGTGGTTATAGACTCTCCATAATTGTTTTATAAGTCTGCATAAGGACAAGCCTGTTTCTAGGGAAACAGCAAAGGCACCATGGGAGTAGTCAAGAGGGAGAAAAGAGGGGTCATACACTTAAGTTATCGTTCCCATTCCATATGCACCCGCAGCTTCCACCTCTTTCTGCCACCCCCTTGTTGCATTTACAAATACCACAAGAGTCACTTAAAAGCTTGAGTACATTTTTATTATCATATGTACATTTATTAAAAACCTTTTGCATGGACCCTATCTGAAAAATGACAAAATCTGCTTGGAAATGAGAAATAAGCATGTTAGGCTATGTCCCAATCAAAAACATGCCAGTAATCTCAGTGTTTTTCTAATGGACTTTAAGCATCAGATTAACAAAGCAGAGGAGCAGATTTTTTTTAAATATAGGTAAGGGTCTAAAAATAAATAACCCAGGAGCAAAATAATGCTTGCAAAAGTTTTCGTTTATCATAGATCAGGTCATGTGTAATTTGAGGTCAGGAGTAAATGGAAGTGACCTAGAATGTTACAAACTAGGACAAATAAAATAACATCAGATAAAGATTATCACTGTTGTTCGTCCTTGTAATCATACAGTAATCAGAGTTACAAATGTTTACAATCTAGGGAATCTAGGGCTGTGATCAGTTAAACTATATACATTATAATTTAACCCAGGTACCTAATTAATGTGTCATTTTGTTTTATGGTTTATTGTTTTCAGTGTGTAATTTAACAGATGACAGTGATAAAGTGTAGGAGGAAGAGTGTAAATGAGAGTGTTGTAGTGTCTGAAATGAGTGATGTGGGATGTAATGGACAGTGGGGGTTGGTGATTGACATGTAGCCCCTGGAGTGCATTAGCATAATAAAAGCCTTTCAGTGCTCCGTTTGTATGACATTAGAATTATGTGCACAGGCAACTGATCTGTGATCAGTCAGAAGTCCCCAAGATACAGTCTGATTGCAAAGACAACAGACTTGAAATCATTTTAGGGCTTAAGTCTTAAACCTCAATAAATCATGGACTCAGACAATAAATAAAATACTTTGTTTTTAGCAGTGCTTTACACTCTTTATGCTGGAATTTATTTAGATCTTTTAATTTAGGTCTCTTTGACCTACCGATCACCCATGTCAGTTTTATCTTGCAGTCAGAGCTGGAATAATGAAGTCTTGATATGATTTTATCTCTCTGAAAGGATTATAGTTTAAATTAAATGAATTGTTACAAATATGTACTTTAGTTGCTTTCCTGCAACACAAATATCAGGAAAAACAGGTGTTCTTTTCTCCCCTGAGAAGAACAAGTAGTCCTACATAATATTTGCATTACTTGTTTTAAGGGCAGATCAGGATTATAAAGAATAATCAAGGTCAGACATACAGTATCAAAAATCTGGTTTACAATCAATGTCTGACTTCTAATTAACATATACCACCATCTGCACCCATATTAATTTAACTATTTGCATCACAAACAAGCACAAAATTAAAAGCATAACCTAATGCAGTAAGTCTCACAAGCCTGCCAGCCCCAGCAGGGATCGCTAGGAAACACAGGGCTGGCAAATGAGCAGAAACGTGTCGCTGGTGTCAGCCAGGGTCATTGTGCGATCTCAATGCCCTCGTCTGTGTTTGTCTCAAGTCTGGACACTTTATCAAGTGAGAAAAGGATTTCCATGTGCCTCATTGTTCAACGGTATCATTTTTCCTGTCTGTTCATTTATCATTCAACTAGGGCTGATGAAGCTAACACAGTAGCACCATTCATTACAAATGTAAAATGCAAAACGGACTTTAAAATACACATTTTTTTGTATGGTAGATGGTAATGTATTCTTTCAGGTCCCTTACAAAGCATCATATTGGTTCATCAGTAATGACACAGATCCAGTTTCGGAAGCAATAAACAGCAATGTATCTTGTAACTCAACACAGACCATTATCCGCTGATTCTATGACACTAGTAATACTTTAGAAATATAAATAATATATTACGTTGTGATGTAGTGTGTACTCATGGATAAGCATACACAAAGGCATTTTGATGGACTTTAACCCACACAGTGTCATGAGTGTGTGTGTGTTGGGGGGTGCTGATGTAACTGTAATGTGACAGCTCAGGTTGTCACAGTGAAAAATGAAAGCTGATGTCCTATTCTCTGCCTCATCCTCATTAGTTGAACTTTTGATGACTTTTGATGTCTTTATTATATTTTAATAACAACCAAAGCTATAGGAGATGCTTATGAAAACCAATGAACGCCAGCACATGAGGTCTATTATGTGTATATTTGTATTATTTGTGTAGTACTTCACATTTCATTGTTATATTCTTGGTTCAATACTTGGTGCTCTTTGGTTTTTGTACTTTTTATGTAAATTTTGTTTTTTGCCTTTCAAACTCACAACCTTTGGCAGGAGAAGCGTCCTATTAAATGTAACTTTAAACTTATCAGTCTTTTGAAACCCTGTCGTTACTGGGAAATTGTCTGTGAAAGGCTCATTCGTCAACACTGCCTTTAATGGCATCCATTAGTAATTGCTGAAGTGAGGAGAACATTCTTTCTTCAGCTGTGCTTTAATAGCTAATGGTTGACAAACTCCTTAAGACCTAGTCGATGTGACGATGGCTCCACCCCATTTATATCCTCGGAGTAATCACTTGTGCTTGAAAACAAAGCTAACAGTACATTAGCACTAATCTGTAGCAATAGGACATGCAGGGTTTTATTTCCGTGCTGGACTGTTTGTTTTCCTCAGTTGCTCAGAGTTTGTTCTTTCATTACTCAGGAGACTTTATTGAGATTATAGTTATGCTTCATTTAAGTGTAAGTTTACTTTGAGAAATCTGTTTATTTGCGAGCCAAAAGTCAAAACTTTTGCCAGCTCATGGTTATGGCGTATGTGAAACCTACAGATTTTACTTCCACATTTTTTGGTATTCCTACCAGATAGACAGTTGGATCAGTGGAGGGCAACATACCTAGTGCATTATGGGTATAGATGTTTCCCTGATTTCTCTAGTTAGGTAGCACTGACTATTTTTCACCTTTTTACTACATGGGCAGCCAAGTTGTGATTGAAAGTCCATCATACCAGCAGTAAAGTATTCCTATGAGTATCAGTTTTATCTTATATATTTCTTCTTCCTTACATACAGTGAGTGTATGGAGGTGTAATAGTGTGGAAGCATAACCAAGATAATTTTGGCTTTGAGGAATATAATGAGAAATCTTTGAGTTTTTTTAATTTTGATTGAAGACTTTGGTATCTTCAGTAAATCTGAACTCGTGACATCAATCTCTTCTGAAAATATAAAAATATGAGATTACTACAGCATGTTTCTCAAGATTTTTCTGCTGCTCTTTGTGCTCTGCTTTGGTCCTAACTTCAATTACCTAAATAGCATTTGAGGAAAACCTTTGTCTTAAGCAAAGAACTTGTCCCCTCATCCCATTTATATGCTTTCTATTTCTCAATCCCTTCTTTCTTAGTCTTGACACAGTGAAGAGAGAAGCTGTTCTTACACCCTTCATTATTGTCAGCCGAATAAAGCAGGGCTGTTATTAAACTCGGCACCCCGTCAGGTCTCTCTGAGTGCAAGCCTGTACTTTACTGAGCTTCGGAGGCCAGACAAGATGTCAAGGAGCTTAACAATACAAGTCGTAATGAAAACCTTGTAAGATACTTTAAAAAGAAAGACTTGGCTAGAAATGTTGTGTTGAGTATAAAATGATAGGTCACTTTTTAGATTATTAGCTGTGCTTATAAGGTAAGCATCACTCCTCTGCCATATTTAGCTCATAATCAACACTTGAGGAGACTTCTTTTGGCCTGGGGGACCATAAAAGAGGTAAGACAATCATGCAGACCTCCATCCATGGAGGGACTCAGACCATGTCTAGGGACCTGAATATTATAGAACATTAAGAGTGGGCTTTATTGATCTGGGCTTTTAGGTAACCACTGAGCAACCACAAAAAACAACCTAGCAACACTTTATCAACCACCTTTATAAACCTCTTACTAGAAACTACCTGGAACAATTCCAAAACTCCCTACAGAAGAACAGACAATGATTTTTAGCAACACCCTAGCAATTTCTTAACACGCCTTAGCACTGCCTCACTAACAACACAACACTTAAAACTTGTTTAAATGTTCCTGATTCAATTTAATTTACTGAGGAAAACGCTTTATGCTAGCCCACATCATTTCTGTTGCTGTGTTATAGGTATGCAGTATTTCAAACAAGATACTGAAATCTAGCAACATACGGGCTTGTAATGGCATTTTCTCACCTCAGGAAGAGAAGAATTGATTTAGACATCAGTTTACATTACAGAAACACATTTGGTCCCATTCCAGACTGTATTCTGTTGAAAAGATCCAAGATATCAGCTAAAATGTTTCAGGCACGTTTAATAATCTACCAGTGTGACTTTAGTCTGACACTTTACTCAGGCCAACAACTGGGCCCATATGCTCCTCTGACCTGCTGACTGATGGGAAAACTGCTTAAGATCTGTCCCACAGACCGGCCACATGCATTTCTTACAGTGTACGACTCTGTAGGAGCTTTGTTTGAGGGAAGCTCCTTTATTTTGATCAGAGAAAAGTATTATAAGTATTAGTAAGATTATTCATTTAATTCTCTTATACATTAGAGTATACAATCATTAGCAAATAATGATTCATTAGAAAATTTAAAATGTTGTTAGTCAGTTAAAGAAACATTTATTAAAGAAACATTTTAGCAAGAGATGAAAACTGTTATTGTTTAATCACCCTAATGTTAACCTGTATTCTGATAAGCATACTGGAAAAGACTGGGAAGTTTTGTCACTGTCTTCCCAATCTTCCCAATCAGTAGTTCATTGTGACAAGTTTAAAAACTGTGAATATTCAGTATTCAGGGTGTAGAATTACATAAGGGTGAGTAAATAAATTTTCATTTGTAGAACTGTTTTTATGAAGTTAAGTCTATGAACTGAATGTGTGACTTAATCTAGATCTGCTTTGTTATTGTGGTGAAGTGGGTTTATTGTGCAGTCATGAGGTTTTTTAAAGACGTCCCTTTAAAGCTGTTGAATAGTTGATTTATCATTAGCATCATGTTGACAAAGTACAAGAGAGACTCCAGAGCATGATCTCCCATGCTGTATACCCCGTCTTCTCGTTACTCTGTTGAGTAGCAGTAAAGGGGAGGATGGGCCTGTGTACCTCTGCTTCCATCTGTGTGTGATCATTCTCCTAATTCTGTGTAGATCTCTGTGTGTGTGTGGTTGATAAAGCCCTACATTAGGACCATCTGTTTCTTGCTGCCTACCTCCATCATTTCTTGTCCACTACCACTGTGGTTGTGTGAGTGTAGGGGTGTGTTTGAATGCTCTTTCAGAATGTTTCCTTTTTCATAGACACTGTATATGTTACTTAGCCTGAAGATTTAGTAAGTTAAAAGACCCTGTGTGGCCTTTGTAGGATTTATTCTCTAGGAAATATTGAACCAAAAATCATATGGTAACAGCAATCATGGATCTGGGTTGCAGGCTTTCTACTTTTGCTGTGTTTTAAAATATGTTGTATTCTGTGGCACCTAAGAAGCTACATCATTTGGATTTTTTATTATTTTTATTTATTATTCTTTTTATTGTGTTGACTATCCAATTATTGTGTTAACTATTAAACTTAAATTGAAGATTTAATAAAGCCCTGTTTTACAAGTTCAAAAATAACTTGTGAAACAGGGCTTTATTAGTCACTTTCTTCAAACAATGCATTTATTATTTTGATTTATTTGTTTATCACTATCATTTGTTTATCACTATCAATATTTAGATACACAGTATGCTAAATTGTGTTGAAATGTTGGCAAAATGGCAAACCTAAAACGCAAAAATGGCTCGCATAAAATGAATAGTTTAGCTTAATCAACATTTTTCCTTATTTTCATTAACCGTAATAAAAAAGCACTTTTGTGTTCTCTGTTTGTAAAAAAAGGACCTGTTGTTGGTGTTTCTGTTTTGACTCTTCATTGTGAACTACTACATGCTTTATCAGTTTATCACTGTGACAAATAGCTGTCCCAGTCACACGGTTATTTTCATTCATTTCTCACACAGTGTTTCTCTCATTTTCTATCAACCATCTTTTTCTAGATTACGTGTTTGCAGGATTTTTTCGGCGAGGATGACGTGTTCATTGCATGCGGGCCCGAGAAATACCGCTACGCACAGGACGATTTTGTGTTGGATCACAGCGGTAAGGCTTCTGCAGCCTTTATAACCGGTAGGCTCAGCTAAACACTAACTTCATTTTAATCCAGTTTCTAATACTGCCTTTTATTTCATATTCACATGTCTAAATGGAGTCCAATGGAGTCACACTTTTCACAGATCTTTTTTTTTGCTAAATACCATGACTTTTTTGCATGTGACAAAAGCTGGAAAAATTCTTCTGTTGTCCATACAATGACCATTTTAAATGAAGACAAATGAAAAAAATCCTCTGCACATTTAATTGATCTCAGTAAGAGAATCATCTTGTTTATAGCTTTATAGCCTAACTCTGTTATTGTACTGTTAATATTACTTACCTGCCATCAGCACACCGTTGTCTTCTACAAGGAAATGTGCTCAGATTTCAATAGCATCTGTTTCCACAACAGAATTATTCATTCACATATCATAACTTCACAGTTGAAGTTATACAGTCTCATAAAATATGAAACCTACTTCCAGAATATTCAAAATAACATTGACAATGATAATCATTCAGCTTCTTGTCTAAAGGAAGTGAGCTTGGTATCAGACGTTCCCACCATTGTTCAACGTGCAGTTTATCTCAAACTGTGCAGGTGGGGAAGAAAAGAAATGTGGTCATTAAGCTCTAGTGATATAATATGAGATTGCTTATAATTAACATCTGGTTTTGCTGAAACAGTTCCAGTGCTCATAGCATGCACTGTGGTAGCCTGATTCAAAGCTGTGTGAATTTAGTTCATCTGGTTGACATTTTGTCCTAGTTCTTCACTACTGCCCCACTTAGACTAAGTAGGACTTTTCCAAAAATATAAAGAAATGGTAAGTTTGTGTCTGACGGTATTTACTGCTCAACCTTTTCTTTCAACAGCCAAAGTGAAATGTCTCTCAAACTCGCCACAAACCTAACTCTACTGTACCTAAAGATACCTACATTTTGTCTCTCTGAACTGCTATTAATTCCCATGAAACAGATAATCTGGCCAGCAGTGGCATTTAAATCAAACCATTCAGCTTGTTTTATCTTTGTCAGTTAATGATTTGGTTCTCATCAGTTAATTTATCACAGTGTGATAACTGGCGTGATTAACAGGTGCCACGGAATCGACAGGGAGGATCACGTTTGGGTGCTGCTGTACTATATGAGTCATTCCTTAGAAAACAAACAGTAAAATTCTGCGTCTACTTTTCTCATTAGAGAAATGGGCTGTTCTCTTAGGCCTTGGGCTGCTAATTTAATTACGCCTCTGCGTCATGCTTCAAAACCTTGGTACATGCAAAGCTACAATATATTTCTGCAGATGTTTGTCTCACCACTCACTTACTGTATTGGTGTGTAGGGCCATCTGGCGTCTGATCATTACAATAATTGTTCAAATATCTGTATTAGCTCTAATACAAGCATGACTGGGTAGTGTATGTGTTTAGGTGTATATAAGTACATTTTGTATGTTCATGTCCGTGTGTTAATTGTATTGCATTCGAAGGGTAACTGATGGTGACACATGCTTTACTTTGGAATGAGGAAATGAATCATAGATAAATTTATACAGTTAGTCAGCCACTTAAGGTTAATTTTGGAATAAAGACAATAATTGCTTGTAATTGTCATTGTGTCTTTGTAAAATCTCTGAAACCACTGATTCACTACAATTTAGCTCATTAACCACGAAAGCCTTTAAACCGTTGTTATTATAAGACATGCATACAATCCTATTCTAATTAATAGTGTCTGCGTTGTTTCCAGAGTGTAGAGTACTCAAGACTTCTTATTCTCCTCGTTCTCCTGCACCTGTGAGATTCTCTGGTAGTAAAAGTCCAGGGCCAACTCGACGCAGCAAATCCCCTGGACCAGGTGAAGATAAACAACAACATCAGTCTAGTTATACACAGACATAGACAGAGAGCACTAGGCAGGGCTGTTGTCAAGGGCGGGCAACCTGAATTATTGTTCCAGCTTTATGACAAGGGTGGCCCATTAAATTAGTCTTTACGAATTTGTCTGCTGTGTTTGAGGACTGGGGCCCACCCTTAATATTTTACCCAATAATTCCAAGCTGGCCTGGGTAAACAGGTTTATAGAGTACAGATTGACACTCCTAAGCATTTGTGCTTTTGAGTTGGTACATTTAATTCTCCTTCCCCTTTAAAGAAATGTACATTTTAAACGTACGTTTAAAGTACATCTACACCAAAGCATCGAGATTACAGTGGTATGCTGTACAAACTTAACATTGTGCTCTCACACGGGGCGGAAATAGCTGCAGAGTGGGATTCCGTATCCCACATTTGAGCACTGGAGCTGGAGAGCAGATAAAGTGCAGAAGCTGTCTCAGACTCTTCTGCCGACTCCATTTGCGAGCCCTTAGTGGAAGCTGCCCGCAATGCGCACAAAGCCTCCTCGAGTGTCTTTGTTCCCTAACAAATAACACAAAGGTTGTGTGTGTCCCTACCTGTAATAAAGCAAGGGCAAGGAGGCACACACTTCTTAAAATGCTGGCTCACCATTTGGTGAAAAACCAGGATGGACCACACAAGACACTTGCTGAAGAGCAAACAGCTGTTTGCATTGTGTCCCCCATCACAGGTAGTGAATGACGTAATGCCAATCAGAATTGGACTAGTTGCCCATGTGCTTCAGATGGCATTTTCCAAGTGTCATCATATGGTGCAGCGTTGAGTTTCCTCAACAGGGAACATACAATTTTGTAATTATTTACCAATGCTTACATTGTTCCATTGACCACAGACAGAAATGCTGGTCCATGCTGCTGGTCTTTTCCATACAATGAAAATAAATGGTGACTGGGTTGTGATCACTCCGTACCATGCCTGTGCATTATTTGTTTACCTGTGCTTCCACTTGTAGAGGTTGCCCAGAGCTTGGTTCGATTGGGCTTGATACATGGCAACTGTGCCTAGTGTGAGTATACCCCTAAAGAGCACCATAGCATAACAGGACTCCATATGACTTGTGTGCTACTGTATATTCCCTGTCTTCTGAAGCAATACAATAGCTTTACACAATAGGTACACACTACCTCACACAACTTCAATAAATGATGGTAAATGATTGCACAATGTTTAGTGCTGTCAGCAAACGTTGGGAAAGGATAACAAAAACAAACTGAATTTCTGATGTCCCTGAATCATGTCCCTTTCAGTCTGTTTCTCTTTCTGTTCTTTTTTATGTATTAGGGACCTTTTAACCTTCTTCATTTGCTTTCTTTTTTCCTTTATAGTGAGAAAAACAGCAGGACACTTCTCTACCAGTAGTCAGTCTCCAGTTAAATCGCCAAGTAAGTGCTGTTGCTGCTGCCATATATATATATATATATGACCGATGACTGAGTAGTGTGAATAGAATGAATAGTTTCAAATGTGGTATATTGTGTTGCTGGAGATGTATTGGTCACAAAGCAATTCCAAAAAATCTGGTTTTTATATCAGCTCTCTTGACTTTAAAACTAATGTGGGTCTAAAGCTGGCGTGGTGATTTTTAAAAGTATAAATCTGGACGTTAAAGCCATAGTTCACCATCTCAAAATGGCTTTGCATTATGGTCACAGTAATTGTTCAGACATCAGAAAAATTTCACCCTGTGAAATTCTTTTCTTCATCTTGAGAGGAAATTCCCAGCTTGATGTTGAATTGACCTAAAGGACATTCATCTCTGGAATGAGCTGTGTGTGACCTCACACCCTCCAGTGCAGCATTCAATCATGCTAATAGCTCTCCACCATGGCCGTCCAACACCAGCTAGTTTAAAGAGCTATTTAAAACTCCACCACAGCCCCAAACCCTGACACCTAAACACTTTAATCTGTGCTGACTATTGGATGCGGATGCTAAATTCAGTCATTCAATCTTTTGCTTAGTCTGACTAATGCAGCACATACACCCAAAATTCCTTTTCCCCTTAACTACGAGAGCCCTGTCACACATCTGAGAGGAAATCTTCTCATGCCACCATATAAACACTCAGCGGGAAACACAAGAGCAGCTTTTCTGCAAAGCTGCACCCCCTGTAGAGACTGACGTACTTGGGATGCATTCCATTACATGGTTTTTGTGCTGCTAAGTTTTACTGCTATAAAATATGTGGATGAGACATTCAATGAAAGGGTTTGGTTATGTGTAGTGAAACTTGATTGAAAAGGCTTTTTCACAATAATCTTGGCCTTTTCTCCCATAATTCTACTATTTGTTGTAAACTTGCTCTCAGATGAGTTGTACAATTGAAGTGTTAAGTGACTTACAGTGATGCAGGGATCTGACAGATCTTTGCATTGTTGCCATTTGAGATTAACTGAAACCAAATAAGATGAGGTGAAATGTATTGAAATTTAAAGTAATTTTTTTAGTTGAGTGTGGTCCTTACTCCTGGTGGCCACCATTAAGTAATCACATGACTAGCTGTACACTGTTTACACCGAGCTTCATTCAGTAATAATTGTGTACAGTTTGTGTACTTGTGTTTTAAAAATGTTCATTAGGTCAATTTGTTTCTTTAATTATGAGTGACAAATATGCCTGTAAATGTTTTTTTTACAATGGCACCAATAAGCCAAAAGGTTTTGCTCTCATACCTGTTATACCTTTCAGAAAAAAATGATGTCCTAATCAATACACCAATGCAGAAAACTGAGTTTTAAAAAACGACTGTTTTAATATAGACTTTTTCTCCATCTGCCTTCCTCCTCTTGCGTCTGTCTGCAGTTAATGGAGCACCCAACAGCCAAATCACAACCCCTAAATCCACCAAATCTTCCAGCTCCTCCCCAACCAGCCCCCGCAGCATGCGAAACTTCAAGGTAAACCTGTTGGCATACAAACAAGCTTCCTCTGTGCCGTTAATCGGTTTCAAATATCCCTCGTTTTCTTGATGCTGACTCATGGATGACAGTCTCATAACACTCATAGGCATAAGTGTTGTGATTAGGAGAGATCTAGAGTGTAGCTAAGATGTCTAAAAGGACTCCTGGACCAGAAAAGGGCTTCAGTGAATTTTCAATGGACCCTGTGCCAAACCACATTTAAAACATTGCTGATCCTACCAGCAACTGCAACAAAGTGTTTGAATAATTTAAAACTGAATTTTACAGAAATCAGTCAGCAGTAGTGTTTTTACTGGGTGAAGTGAATTTAAATAGCCGTAAGGTACCCAGAGATCAAATGATTTATGTCAGACATTATTTTTGACTATGCAAAAAAGTAAATCCATTAATTTGAAGTAAATCCAATACATAAATCCATTCAATTTTTATCACCTATTTTTTTTACATTTTAAAAAGTTGTACTGTTTGCAGAAATCTCTAATTCACATTTATAGGATGTTCTGTAAAGCTTGTCTGAAGGAGCTTTGATCGGGAGTCAATTTCATTACAATAGAAATGCATAAATAATATAGGAGTGTAGTGGTATAGTTTCTTGATCCGGCAGGGACAAAGAAATTTGCAACCAAACTTGAAATGGAAAATCCGCTTCGACAGACCTAATCACTCCTATTTTTAGGAACACTGTGAGTCCAGCCATTGATGCTGAGATCTTATTGCAGCCAACTGTAGTTAAACCAAAGGTGAAGATCAAGTACAATCAAAGGCTTGAGAACTCCTAGGGTTAATCTCCTTAGCTGACCTGCCTTTCAGACAGATACTGTAAGCTTCTTGTTGTGTCAAGGAGGAAATGTAGAGGAGGAACTCTTTCATGCTTGATTTTTAGAGAGGATGTTTTGAATAGCGAGTTATTTGGTGCCACCTCAGAGCGTCAATCCAAATGAGATCTCAACTAGTTCATCTAGACAGCAAAGATATTAAATACAGAGGAAGTCTCCATCTCAGATTTTTCTTTTGAGAAAACATCACAGTGATCTTTTTTAGAGTTTGAGAAGATATCTCAATAATGTAACTGCTCAGATTGCCAAGATAGTAATGTATGAAATCCAAGTCAAATATTTCAAAATAAAAACTTATCTTGTTTTCAGATTTTTTATATTTCTCTTAGGGAACTGACGGAGAAACTTGTGATAACCGAGATTTAATTGAAACATATTCCCCAATTATGAAAGTGCAATCTCTAAACAATACACCATTCTTCTGATCGCAATTGCCCATTGTTGTAGGATGTGAACATATAGACAAAGGTAATGCGTGAAGAGATGACAGTATCTATAGCCACATACTCTGTTGCAGCTCAAAAAGTCCTTTTAAGAAATACCTTACTTTCAGAAGTCTATAAATGTCTATTATAAAACAGGTCTCAATGAATTATTCATAGTATTCAAGCATTATTTCTTTTCTTACACTAAAGATATGACTGAATACGTGGTTTGGCAGAAAGCTGCCCTTCTTTGCACATTGTTCTTGAGAATTCAAGCTTATTTTAGACCAAATGCACCAACGATGAAGTTACATAAATATCTTCCCACTTGCCTTTAGTTTAGTTGCAACAAGCGGGTGGGAGTCCCCCTCCGTCTGACTCTACAGGTATTATTAAACCCTGCCATCTGCAGCAGCATTTCTGATTGGTTGAAGGTCCCTCTGGGTGTTCAAGTCTTCAGCTGGGACTTACATAAATGATTTTTCATTCAGGATTGTCTCAGTCATTCAAGAGCATGACATCTGTCCTTATATTTACCTATATTTACATGCATTGGGGTGTTTGATTTCTTCAGAACATCATGTAATACCCAACTGCTACCTGTGTACCCAGAGGAATCCTTCAGCCTCTATTAAACCAGCTTTAACCAGAATACTGCTCTCTTCATTGGCTTACTTAGTCTTAGTCTTTTCTCACGTCAATGTCACATCAGTTTAGTTCTTATTTTGCTGCTGATTTAAGCTTTTTTAACCATGTAGGTTGCCACACCATTTTAAATCCTTTAAGGCTAGGTCCATTATGTGTTCTGTAACTCACCCAGTTTGTCATTCAGGTAGATGTTTTGTTTCACTTTTATTGTCTCCTCATCAATGATTTACTTAAAGCTATTTCACAAAAATATTGAGATTTTTTCAGAAAGCTGAAAAATTATATAATTAATAGAGCTGCAATTTTTTAGCTATATCATTCAGCCCTGCCTGTTAGTATGCAGATAAAAGGTCTGTGGTTCTATTTAGTAATAGTTCTGCATTTGTAAGCTGAGTTATACTGTGTCTGATCTGTTTACAGATTCCAGCACACCACTCCTCTGTAACCAATGTGAACGGCTCCTCTGAGCAGTCCCAGCATCATATCAACAGCATGAGCCCTGAAGGTAGATGTCCAGCCCCTCTGTCTCTCTCTTTCCACCAGGGGCATGCACAGAGCTCCTCAGGGGCAGGGGTGGAAGGACCAAAAGGAACACTTCAATGAATATAACTAAATGTATTTTTTGGCAGAATTTAAGAAAATGTTTTACAGAATGTTACAGAATAAATATTAAATTCAAATTATTTATGAAATCATCTGTATTTAAAGCTATACTCAGCTGATGTGTTTTTAATATTTTAATGACTTTAATGACGATTAATCTGAATAACTCTTTTTATCCTTTCTTTCATTGGCATTCTAGGAAAAGATGTTGATACAAGTAGAATGCATAACACATCAAACAAAAATAGGAAATGATGATAATATTACTAAATATTATTTACTTTAAGTTTACCAAACAAAACGGTGAGAATCAAGAAGATAATCATGTTCAGTTCTGTTAATGTTGTAAACTTTATATTTGTATATTATATGAATGAAAGTGCTAGATATCATGAAATCAAATATATAAATTCCTTAGAATTAACTTCTATGCTACTTATACTAGGCTACTACACTATAAGCTGTTAAATAAACAGAAATACGGCAGCAAATGAGCTATACTTTTATTATAATTAAGCATAACTCATATTCCACTGCATTCGCAACATTTACAGAAGCATAATAGTTGGGTATATGTACATTTCTGCTGCTTGTGTATTTTAAAGACTTGTGGCTAAGATACTGCTGCATAGTGCTGTAAAAGAAACTCCAACTCCGTGTATTGCTTCCGCCAAAAAAACATTATCACTCACCTTAATTAATGTTAATAAGATTTTATTTTGGTATTTTTTATTACTATTGTTAGTGGCAATTGTATTGAAGCGTACAGTTTTTTTAATATAAAGCAATAATAATTATTATTTACTATGACCAGAGAGGGGCACATTTACATTACAACACAAATGGGGCAGGGGCTTAGGGCCCCCAGCTCCCCCATGCATGCTGCCCTCCACTGTCATGTAACTCTCTCACCCTGCATCTCACTGTGGGTTTCAAGCCCAGAAGTCCCCAAAGGGCATTTCTGGGACATGAAAGGCTCTGTCAGTGATGTGTCCTGACACACATACCACTCTTTGCCACATTTGCACAGGCTCTCCACCACACACACTCTGCTGGCAGTGTGGAAACATCCTTGCTCAGCAGTGCATGAGTCAGGATGACCTTGAGTTGTTTCTCTGTGTAATGCACTAACCAAATTTAAAGGTGAAGTGTGTGATTTCTGTGCCAATAGCAACACCAGACAAAATGTGAGGTTGAGGCAAAGCTGTCTGGTTTTCTGACCAATGGCAGATGGGGCGAGTGTTAAAAACCTGTTTGGATTACTGAATAATTATATCCATTTGGTCCAAAAATGATGTGACTAACATGCTGTGTATCAAAGTGATATGATTAACATGTTGATTTGTTCTCTTTAGTTAATGGCAATCAGAATCTTGCTGCCTCCACTATTTTGGACAAGTACAAAATTGGCAAAGTTATAGGTGATGGAAACTTTGCTGTTGTTAAGGAGTGTGTTGAACGGTAAGAAAACTAAATAGATTTAAGTTGAATATTCCAAAAAATAATTTGGGGCAAGAACAAAGTTTAAATTGCTGTTGGGATCAAGAACATTGTATTCTGTTGTGATGTAAGATCTGTTTATCCTGTTACACATAAAATCTAAAATATTTATTGTTTAATATTGTTTAAAGTCCTATTTTCTGAAAGGACATTAGCCTTATAAGTTGGTCCTTGAGGTTCAGAAAGCACTCAAAATGATCATCTTTAATCTTCCTGAAATACAGGCGATTGTACTGTTTTATTGTACTGTTTGTTCCACAGATCTACTGGAAAGGAGTTTGCACTGAAAATCATTGATAAAAACAAATGCCGTGGCAAAGTGAGTTTCTAAGACCTTAATGGTGTTCATGGTGGGTGTATGGGTGGGATAGAGATTATTTATGTCTCAATTTTCTATAGTCGAGCCTGGTGTTGTGGTCTGTTTAATCTGGACAAATTAGATTAGTTATTAGATTATGTTTTATTCATTGCTAAATATCTGTCTTTTGCTTGCATATACGTTTTGCAGACCATGCTGCAAAGATAACAAATCTGAGATAACAAATACTGTCTAAATGTAATCAGTTGTTCTGAATGCTTTTGAATGTGAAACTGGTTCAACTACTTCAATTCAGGATGAATGATACTCATAACACATTGGCCTAGCTCTCCTTTGTGATTGGATGAGCTTGTTGATTTTAATGAATTTAAAAAATTGGACTCTTTTATATATAGCTGTTGCTGTTTTTAAAAGCAACCTGTAAGGACTTGTTTAAGTAAACAGCAGTTATGTCTGTGGAAAAGGTATAAATCTTTGTAATCTAGTCTTGTATTCTAGTTTCAGCATGTGCTTTAACTGAGAAAATTAGTTTCCTGTTTGCCTCGTTCCCTGCTAAAGCAAACCTCAGGAGTTTATGCAGATTTATGCCTCAGCAGCTGAAGACAAAGACTGCTGAGAGATGCTGTATGGTTGGGAGTTTATAGTGACACATTCTTTGAACATTCAGGAGCACCTGATTGAGAATGAGGTGGCGGTGTTGAGGCGGGTTAAGCATCCCAATATAATTATGCTGGTTGAAGAGGTGGATACGCCCACTGAGCTCTATCTAGTCATGGAACTTGTGAAGGTAATGTTCATTATACCACCTCTCAACAACAACAGTCATTTCTCTACAGCACACATATGTGTTTTCACCTACAATTTCTGGTCTAATTGTAGAAAATATATCAGTGTAACTTAAAGAATTGTAAGTTTGTTTACTGTCTAATCTGTGTGTTTGTGACCAGGGTGGAGATCTGTTTGACGCAATCACCTCCTCAACAAAATACACTGAAAGAGATGCCAGTGCAATGGTGTTCAACTTGGCTGCAGCTCTCAAATATCTTCATAGAATGAGTATCGTCCATCGAGACATCAAACCTGAGAATCTGCTTGTACGCACATTCACACACACAGACAGACCTTTAAAGCTGTATTTGTGAGGATCTCTGATTCTATGGGGACATACTTACTGAGATTACTTACGATGAGCTACCTCTTACACTAGCTCTCACAAAAACCTGTTAAAGTTACATTTTATATTTAATTTTAAAGCACAACATGGTTTGGCCGATTTTTGAGCCTTCAAGATAGGAAGAACCCTTTAAACATGTTTTTAACATATTTGTGAGGACATTTTTAAAGATTTGGCCCAATCACAGATGCAACCAAACATATATAAACACACACACCCTTAACAGGGAAATTAAAACTACATTATAAATACAGTATAAAGGTAGTAATAAAATGGATGGTTTTGGTGATATACATCCTGGTTGGTCAACAGCAATTCTCTTTACTGAGACACTATCAGGTTTTTCACGCTGTGTTTAACTCTTGGATGTAATCTTTTAAAATCTGATTTTAACACAGATTAAAGTCAATGTTTTACACCTGTCATTTGAAAGAAATACATTTAAAACAGTTAGCACTGCTTTTCACCGTGGATTATGAAACCCTGCTGCTCCTGACATTTGGTACATGCTATGAATAAAGGCACTTCAGACTGTGAAATATTGAGAGTATAATCACTGCAGGAGGGTCTGGTTAGGCATGATACAATGCTAAATATATTCAAAACATAGCCTCTTGTACCTTATTGTTTGAATACATTTAAGCAATAAGGTAAAAAATAAAAAACTTTATGCACGACTCTAATAGTTAGAGAGTCAACCCTGTAACCCAAAGGTTACAGGTTAAAGGTTGCTTTCCAAGCACAGCAGTGATAGCTGCCCACTGCTCTGTGTGTGTGTTCCTTACTCACTGGAGGGGTTAAATACAGAGTACACATTTCAGTGTAATATACAATATACTATGAAATACAGAAACAAAATTTGCACTTTGTACATGATAATGACTTATATCAATCATGCTCTGTATTTTCTAGGTGTGTGAGTACCCTGATGGTACAAAATCGTTGAAGCTTGGTGACTTTGGCTTGGCCACAGTGGTTGAAGGGCCGCTGTACACTGTGTGTGGAACACCTACTTACGTTGCCCCTGAAATTATAGCAGAATCAGGGTACAAATCTTTTCATATTCAGAACAAAAAACATATTGCTATAACTATACCATAAGCATGCTTGTGCAACAGTCCTATTTAAAATGCTTGAATGTTTTTGACTGTCTTTCTGTTGGACATTGCTGTAGCTACGGGTTAAAGGTGGACATCTGGGCAGCTGGTGTGATCACCTACATCCTGCTGTGTGGCTTCCCCCCATTCCGCAGGTATGAAAAGCTAAAACCTGCTCAGTGCTTCATGTTTGTACTTCACTGCTCTAAATCACAGCCTGTATTACCGGAAAGCTCCACACACAGTGAACTATCATTGTTCCAAACTCTTGCTTCTGATAACTATATACTAAACATCAAATATGGATGAGGAGAGTATAATTGTGGAAGTTCAGATATTGTGTGACAAATCCCTCAAGTTGCAGAATGTCAGGAAGCTTCACATTACAAGGTAATTGTCTTTAGTGTAATGCTCTTCAGCTTTGTGGTGTGCAGGGAGAACCCATCCACAAACTGATTGGCTGTTATGTTGCTCAGCATTTTTGCTTTCACTGGGCACCGAAAAATAGCATGTCACCGGAATCTTGTCACATTGCACCTGGTTAGAACATGGTGTTAATCATTATTAGCAGTTACAGTATGTGATGCATATTGTTGTGTTGTTCGATCTGTAAGCACTCTATTTGTTTTTTTTATAGTGACAATAACCTCCAGGAGGACCTTTTTGATCAGATCTTGGTGGGGCATTTAGAGTTTCCTTCACCCTTCTGGGACAATATCACAGATTCTGCTAAAGTGGGTACATTCATACAAACATCATCACCTACACACTAAGTTTAACACACATAGGTCATTTTGCAAGCACACAAATAGAAACTCGGTCACTCATTTATCTTCCCATCTTTGGTTCCTCATCTTGTTTTCTCTTTACTGACTGCATCCTACACTTTCATCCTACTCAATCCGTCATCTCATTCACATCCTCCTCCTCTCACGCTCCACCACGTCCAGCTTTAAACTGTTTGTCTGGTTTCTAACATCTTTCTCAGCACTGCAATGCAGAATTTTTAGCTATGGTAACAAACGTGAATGTGCAAGCCTAATTTTTTGCACACTTTAACAATTTAGACAATGTTTGTGGGCTTTGCAATGGTGGTCTTTAAAAGCAGGTTGTGTTATTGGAAAACTGAGGGCAATAATAATAATAATAATAATACAGACCAAAGAACAACTTATGACCTTATAAGACATAATCCCGCCCTAGTGTAAGCAGCGCCCACAGAAACCTTTGACAGTTTTCCTACATATTTCTCCCCCTTGTGTTCTGTTATTAAACATTTTGGCCATTTTGTAATTACATTTACCACATACTATAAAAATGTTTGAACAGAATTAAAGCTTTAAAAGTTTAATAGTTGCCTTAAAGTGTTACAATTGAAGTAGTAGTTGTAGTAGTTAGTAGTTCCAAACTGACAACATTTACAAAGGTTATTGCACTTTGTGACCACTTTTAATTTAATTATTAAGTAAAACCGAAATCTTGTAGAAACTCTTCAGTAGAAACTGAAAATTAGTAGAAATGACAGAAATTATTATAATACATTTAAATGGATAGAAACAATGGTATAATGTACTTAAACTAACATGCACTTTAGTTAAGGAATTAATGTAAAAGTTTTATGTGCATGCCTAAAGTACTTGCACTGTTTGATGATGATGATGCGTTCCTGCAGGAGCTGATTGGTCACATGCTGCAGGTGAATGTGGAGGCCAGATACACAGCAGAAGATGTTCTCTGTCATCCCTGGGTCACGGTAAATGTGCATGCATGAGTTTGCTGGTGTATGTGTGTGCTGTGTCAAGCACTATGTAAAAGTACTTTACATACTTTTCTTTACATGTGAGGTCAAATGAAGCCAAACTGACATTACCTGAAAAATCCAACCTGACAGTTCATATTATAAAACGTTATTATAAACTTAGTGTTGCGAATTGGGGTAAGGTAAGCAGACCCTTTTGAACACTGATCTGTTATGTACTTGCTCAAAAACTGATTTTTGTTTAGCTTTAGCTAAAAAAGTTTAAAGACTGCAGCTTCAAATATACACTTGTATTGCAATACAGTTGTATTGCACTCCATTAGACTGTTTTATCCTAATCTGCTGTAATAACCAACAGGAGGATGCTGCTATGGAAAACAATATGAAGATGGAGGTGGCAGGTAAACTCAAAAAGCACTTTAACTCTGTGCAGAAACAGAGCAACACTACACCTGGAGTCTCTGTGATTGTGGTGAGCAAACACACTCACATATTTGATAAAGTCTGCACATCATAACTGCAGCTATGTTAAAAAATGACAACACTTATTCTGTTGATCCCTGATGATTAGTATTTGGATGACAACACATAGCCTTCACTGAAATTACAGCTACTGTATAAAATAGAAATCAATCAGTTTGTGTCCCTCACACTCATAACTTATGTAACTGGCAAATCTCGAAGAGAGCTTTAGGGATTTTTGTATTGTAACCAAGCACAGCACAAAATATGCCAGATCCATGAAATTAGAAAAGACTTCAGAGAACAGCACATTAGCCCCAGAGCTTTCACAGGATGTGGAATAGTGCCTGACTAAGTCAGAGCAATAATCTTTTTATTGTTTGGCAAAATGTACTCTGAGCTCTGTGAGACATGAGTGAAACATGTTCAACCATTTCCATCCTCACATTTAATTCAGCTCCCATCCCAATCACATTGGTGACCTCATTTCCTGTCTGGACAGGAAGTGAGGTGGTTTACTTATATATGCACCATACACCGTCACTGAAAGCCTTGTGCCTCAGCTCCTCTCACTGTCATCTGTTGTAAACATGCTGTTTTCAGTGATCTTTATCTTGTCTACATTGTCGTTGTCAAGAACATTGACGTTTTTGTTTACTCATTCTTGAAATGAAACTTCATACAGGACAAAAGATTTATTTTAAATGACCCCAGTCTAAATTTCAGTTACTATAACTAAACAGTGCAATATTTTGACCAATTAGGTCTTCATCAGACAGTTTATCTTTAATATATTCTTTAACTTTCTTTAATATACTATTTGGTTGAAATTGTTTCTTTCAATTAAAGCAAAAACGATTAGGATTTCAAACCCTTTTTATCAAACCAAACAAATCATATCGCCCTGCTATAGCCAGGTCCAGGACACATGTATATAGAGCTATTTGAGCCATAATATGCATGTATATAGGTCAGTTCTGTAAAATACAAGACATAATTTTAGCTTTGCTCCATAGCTAACTAGCAGTTACAGAATAGCCTCTGTAAGTCTCTCAAAATTGACAGCATTGGCAATCATAGTTACTATTGGTTTATGGCCTCTTTTTCCTTTAAACACATTCAGAAAAGCTTAGGCTTTTCTAACCCAAGGTCTTTTGTTGGGGTCATATTGGAGTAGCGCACTACACCATTTTAAAAAGCAGAACTGGGGACTCTGCCTGAATGTGTATTGATGTTAATCTCATTTGACAGTTTGAACTGTAAAGGCAGGGCAGTATCTACACCCCCTTCCTTGCTCTCCTGAGACCTGAAGTGATGTCTGCCACTGGATATTGGGTATTTGACTCCAAATATAAACCTATTTTAAATAAGCTGCAGATCTGTGTGACTCTATACTAAAACACTCTAGTCTAATATCTGGTCTTAATCTAGCATTAATCTGGTCTTAATCTAGTCTCTTAATTCTGACTGCCACTTCTCACGGGTTTTTTTCCGCCTCTAATTCCAGTATATTTCCTGTCCTTCCATCTTTACATTCCACTTCATGTTCATAGTGGCTCTCTCAGATACTGTGCCACGTTGTATTTGTTGCACTTAGTTATATATAGTTTCTTTCTGGGCTCTAGCTGGAAGGTTTGTGTTGGCATGCATGCATTACTGACCGCTTGTAATATTAACACTGCAGTCCGATGGCTTCCCTCTCTTTCTGTCATGTAATTCAGAGGCAGAGACAGTCTATTTATACTGTCACTGTCCTCAAAAACAAACCTCATACTGCCGCATTGTCATTTCAATTGGAAAGAAAGTGGTTTGAAAATGTGAAAACCTGCCACCTTCTGGCCAAGTGCTGTAAACTCTTCAGATGACAGAAATGGGGAGATGCATAATTAAGCCAAAAAGTTGCCTTTGGATAAAATATTTTAACTTAAGGTTTTAAAGAGATTTAGACTACCATATTAAATGTTTTATTTGCCAGTGTACTTCATTTTGATGGCTCCCTTTGCATTTACAGTTTTGGTTCATGATCACAATATAAAGGGCTAGTTCACCAAAACATAAAATTGTTTTTTTTTCAACCACCCTTGTTTTAAACCTATATTCTGTTATTATTTCAATGAATCACAGAAACATAAATGTCTTCCATACAATTTGTTTGATCACAGGCTGTCAAACTCTAACAACATGAAAAGAACTATACAAACACCATAGAAACACCATCATTCATGCACCATATGCCATATCTTCACCCTTGGTTTAACTCCTTGTTCAGATGTGGCACTGATGGTGTAGGTTAATAACATAATAGTAGCCGCTATGTTTGCAAGACTTCATTTATGTCTGTTGTAATTTATGTCTGTTAATTTATGTATTTTTATGTTGCTTTTGTAGTGTTTAGCCCATTTATGTAGCTTGACAGTCTGTGGTCATTAAGAGCTACTGGAAAATATTTACAGTTTGTGAAGATGAATAATAACTGAATTCAGGTTTGCAAGGATATGAGAGTAAATAATGATTATTTTTATTTTTGGATGAACTATGCCTTTAAGTGGTTGTAAGTGGTTTTGGCTAAAGTGTTTGAGGTTCTTTTGTTAGAGCGTTGTGTATAAATTTGTGCTGTATGTGCTCTGTGAGTAAGACTAGTCTCTGTCCTCTGCTTCTGCTCTTCCCATGGCATTGCTAATCCTCTGACTAGCTCCAAGGCAATGGTATGTACTAACACTAACTGCTATGCTCCTCCCTCCCCGCCTGTCTCTAAACACATACACTCTTTCACCAGAAGTTGGGAGAAAGTGACAGCAGCACCAGCGTAAGATACTATTTTGCATTGCTTAAGAGAAAAATGAGAAACTGTAACAGCTGACATTAAACTGAAATGGAATTCCTGACTTTCTTTTATTCTTCAGTCGTGTTTGCCGCATTCTGCCATTTTCTGTGTCAGTCTTTGCTAAAACGCTCTTCTGCTGTGGTCTTCTTCCACCTGTGAGGTGATCCATACTATTGACTTCTCTGTCAAATCAGGTCATGCGCACTGTCCTGTATCTGGCACTGCTTAGTATGAACACATTTTTTCTTACAGCAATAGGGAAACAATGGGGAATACAGAACATTTAAAACAAAATGCTACTATATTGAATCTTTAGGACTAAAATGATCTCTCCTTTGACTTTCTGGATTTTAAAGGATTAGTTCACCCAGAAAAGAAAATTACTCTCCATCATGCCGTCCTATATCTGTATGTTTTTCTTCTGTGGGACACAATATATCACGGCCGCTCTTTTACTTTAAATTAAAAGAGGGTAATGAATGCAGGAACTGACAAACATCAAAATTATAATAAAGCACCATAAAAGTATTTTAAAATATACAATTTGTGTACTATAGTGTATGCTGTTGTATTTAATGAAAGAAGTGGCTAAGAAACAACATGTGTTTGGTAGGGTGAGTAAATGGACAGATTTTTTTCATGTGTGGGTGAACTGCTCCTTTAAATCTATCTCAATCACTCTTTCCCTCCTGAACATCATTTTCCTTTCCATTTTGTGGGTGGTTGCACCTCAGTAGATATGTACACATTAACACATGCATTGTCTTTCTCTTGTAGAACACAGCTCTAGATAAGGAAGCCATCCAGCTTACTCGGCGTCATCAGGACCGCAGTTCCCCTCTAGGAAAGAGCCCCTCCTCTGCCCACCCAGAGAGAAGACGCTCCTACAAGAAAAGGTCGTCTGCCCAATCGGAGGACTCCAGGAGTGCTGATCCCATTGAGCCTTTAGCCTCAATGAGCCCTAACGCACCATCAGTTCAGCCTCTGCCCTCCCCTTCCTCTGCCCCACCTCTACCCCCATCTCCCATCACCTCCCCCTCTCCCTCCTTCCCACAATGCATCACTGAGGCTGAACCCAGCAAGGGTTTTCCAAAGGAAGAATAACATACTGACTAATCCATATAGAAATATACAACATACAAGGGGAAATCGATATCAAAGACAAATCCAAACCTTCATACATACATACATACATACATTAATAAATAAATAGCAACCCTGCAAATCTTTGAATCTTCATGCTACTTAAACTTCATGCTAGTGTGGTTAGAATTGTCTGTGTATTGGTCACCTGCTTGTTTCTCTCAGACTCTGTACTGCTCATGCTGTCTGCTTCCAGTCTGGCATACTCATCCATGGCTTCTGATCCCAGCACCAAGGACAGGTTTCAAGACGTTCTGTGCGATTGATTCTATATGAGTGCGTTAAAAGACTAAGTTCTCCATTTTGAATATCAAAGGACTTAAAATCTTTTTGAAACTGGAAAGAAACTTGTCCTGCTGAAACTTGAAAGTTTGTTTCTTTTTTTTTGTATGTGTGATGATAGACTGCTTGACTGTTTTACTCTACTGCAACACAGAAGCGAGCTGTATTGAATGGGTGTGGGGCTGATTGCTGAGTGTTTTCTTAGGAGGGTGTGCTTACACTACTGTGTTCTGGAGTAATTTTGCAGTTGTTTAGATATACCATCATGAGAGCCAGCAAGGCAAGAAATCTGTAGGAATTGTGAATAGTTGTTTTCTTTTGCTAACTTATTTGTACAGACCAGAAATAATGTGAAATTGTACTTTTAGAATAGTTTGATATGATCAATTCAGAGGCATTAAGTGTGCAGTATTTTATTTGTTCTCTGTCCCTATAGAGCCAACAGATGCAATAGTGACTCAGTATTTAATTACAATCTGTTTTGCATTAGCCATCAATTGCTTAATGTTCTAGTTCTGTACTTGTTATCTCAGTACTTTCACTCAACATGGCCCTGGTTTCTCTAAAAATGGAACTTGTTATGGATAAAGGTATGTGAAATAATGCACTGATTTGTAGACTTTAAGATGTATTGAAGGTTTTGAGGAATATGGGCCCTATTACGTCAATATGGCGATCTTGGCAGGCTGGATTTCATGTTTTAAAATGTCATTTTCTATTAGTGTTCTTTATCATAACAATAATCAAAAGGAGATGCAATAAAACTGTCTTGTTGTTTACTGTCTTATTGTTACTGTTGATCAAATGTTATGATGTCTTATCACAGTTAAAGGCTTTATATAAACTGACAAAGCAGCTGCAGAGTTCTCGTTTAACAGCCGGTACAACAGCAGCGATGTAACATCGCCATCTGTTGGGTAAAGGGTGATACTGCAGCGGGGACATTTTTTAATGCAGCCATTACAGCAAAATCACTACATAAGCAAAAATGTTCACCCAAAAACTGTTACAGACAGTAACAGTATAAATCGAAACTAAACGATTGCTATAATGTTAACACTACAAACTTTAAAAGCGTTTCTGTCTGTATCCATCGTTCCTGTTTAGTTAAACAGCGGTCGGAGCCTGCGCTGCTTTTCCAATCGTCTAAACAATTTTGCTCATATCTATATTTAAGAAAAACTTAAACACAATTCATAAAAAGTGAATACGTGGATGTCGCGTCATAAAACTCAATTTCCTATAAACCCTCAGCGTGCCGTACGTCACGGCGTCATGACGTAAACGCTACTGACCAATTCCTGTTGAGTCGGCCATATTGGAATTTGAAGTCTGCTACACCGTGATTAGGTCGGAAGGCTGTAACGTTACATCTAAAACACCGTGAAATTTCACCCGTGTCCGCGGCTCCAGAGCCTGCCATTGCACCCGAGACTCCGCTGTTTGTGAACGGATCGCTGTCTGTCTTTCTCGTCGGGTAGAAATGAGTCCTACAGACGCTAAACGCGGAGCGAAGCGCAGGAAGAATAAGCGGGGCGGCGGCGCAGGGAAGGCCGGAGCTCCGCCAACACCCTCCAGCAGCGCCGTTCACGGAGACCCCGACATCATCCCCGGCCTCAACGGAGAGGTGAGCACCGACCGGGTCATGTGGGGCGGTTGATGGTGCATCGGAGCTCAAATATAGTGCAGTTTAGTCCAGATCTCATGATATTTAAGGCCTAGAGATTCTCCTGTAGTTGATCACGTTTACACCATTGCAGATTTAGAGCTGGAATTATGAATTATTCCAAGAAAACGCCAAACAGGGACTGTGAAGACATGTGGAAAGCTCACGTAAAGCGATCTGATGCATCATTACTCTCAGTAGTTTCGGAACTTGTGTGGTTTGTGTCACTAGGGGTGATGTCAAGCTAACTAGCTGTTGTATTTACATACACATTAAAGTAAATAGTCCTGTACAAAACTGAGTAAGTGTCAGGAAAAATTGAGTGTCAGGAAGAATTAAATATCGGTCCTTATCATCCACCGTACACAGTAATGTTGCCATGTTTATAGACTGACCCAAAGCTAAAGATCCACATTGTGTTTTGGTTTTTAATATCAGTCACGTTACACCTTTGCTGAGCGGATAAATGAACAAGTAGACTTACTAGCCATCCACTCCATGTTTAAAAGTATTTATTACCTTATTACGTGAAATGGAGGGTAATAGTTGCCCTTCCTAACTGTAGTAATGATGTTGGGTATGAAGAAACAGGAAGTGGCTGTAAATGTCAACAACCCCTTTTAATAGATCTGTCAGTGTTTTTGAAATGGGGCTTGTGCAAAATGTGTGCTTTGGACAGAAATGTGATGTAATGTAACATGGCTTAGTTGTCTGCCGCTTTACGGGCTTATTTGAAACCACAGCTGCGTCTTCATATGCATTCACAGACGTATATGCATGCTTACCTCATTTTATTAGCTGCTTTTAGTTGTAACAGTTGTCTATTCATGTCGTCCAGTCGTTGGTGTGTTTCAGCCCTGAGAAGCGTCAGGGAATGAATAGACCACTCACAGCACAGGGTCCAGCGTTCAGGGTTTTATCAGAGACTTATTCTTTCTGGTAGTACGCCTCTGTTTCCAAGGAGACCACATCTGTAGCCTAACAAGAGTATCAGTCTGTGTTGACATAAGCAGTGGCGACTGTTTCATGGATGGACTGAATCGTGGCTCTTTCACTTGAAGCGAATTGCCCACACTTTGGTCAAAACAGGTTCAGCATCTAGAGAATGTGCAGGCAAATGAAGACGATGCGCAGTTGGAATCAGAACTAACAGTAATTTCAGAATAGCATGTTAACACAGAATAACACCGTTATGTGATGTATTTTTGTGTGCAATACTTGTGGATGCTCACAAACAACACTGAATACAAACACACGTGCCCACAGTAGATGTGAATTAACAGTTAGATTGAAGGTAAACTCAGGTGAAGCTGCTCCTAATCTACCACTCAGAGCTTGTTGCCAAGATATAGTCAGGAGTTTTGTTCTCTATGACATTTTTGGGGTTTAACCAGGCAGGCGTCTAAGACATCACATTCCCAAGAAAACTCCAGCTCTGTTGCTTAAAGCTGAAGCGTGCAATTCCTGTGCCACCAGACATGTTTCCAGACTGACTGTTGGGCTAGTCAGAAAGCTTAGAGATTGTTTGGATTGGTTACACTTTTGGAGCTTTTTTTTAAATAGCTGTCCTTGCATACTTGAGGTTTAAAGTAGATTCACAAGCTTTTAGGGAAGGTCTTCAGTTTTAATGTAGTGGCCACAGTTGTTGTATTTAAATTCTTTGAGTTTGTCTTAAAAGTGCACTCAGTAATTTATCCTCTTTGACATTTAAATGTGTTAGAAATTATTAGTACTTTTGAAAAATGTTTGACATATATGGACATCAAATCGTTGATAAAATTGTTTACCTTAGGTGGAGCCTCATGGGGGCTGCCATATTGAGATCACATGACCAGCTGAATGCTGGTGACTTCTCTCTCCCCTGTGTTATCTCAGTATACTCTTTCTCACTGAATATATGGCTGACTCTGCGTAACGCATTTCTACAATTGCACCGGTACTGAAAACTTGCAATATAAACCAAGTAATTATATTATCTGGAAATTCACAACATTTTCTGCATGTTTCATCTCAGAAATATTAAATGGGGACTGTGCTACAGGGTTCATTTTAGGTCAGCCTCCACCCAGTGAAATGTGCTACATGTTTGCAGAGTGCCTTTCCTTGCAATTTGACAGCTCTGAATTAAGGTTGTATTCTGAGCTGAAGAGGTAAACAAGGGACTGTTTGTAATCCCCTCGAGACAAGGGTGTTAATTTATGGCCCTTTTCTACCTTCAGGTCCCACTGAATGGCGCACCACAGTTTTCAGAAGGGCCAGTGAACGCTGATTTCTCAGGAGTCCTTCAGGTAAATAGGCAAATCACCTGTGCAGTGCTCTGACACATTTGCATTTCCTCTGTAAGGCAGCACAGCTGTGATTTTCTGAAAGACTGCTGCACTGCTGTAAGCCGAGTCTGTTGTGAAGCGTTAGTGTTCCACCCTCAGTCTTCTAAAGTGTTGCTTCATTGATCTCCTGTAGCGGATGGGCATTAGTGCAATTTGAGAATATTCTCCACAGGTTTTTTACCTCTGTAGTGGAATGGAAAGCCTGTTTCTAAAGGGTGATCTGTTTCTTTCTGTGTCTCGCCCATATTTAGACCCCGTTCACTTTCGGGGTGAACCAGAGGGCCCCCTACACCACCGGTGACCGTTGCCTGCTATGTCGAAGTGAGCGAAAGGACATCGTCTCCCAGGACTTGGGAGGATCACAGAATGGAATGACCCAGTCGCCTAAATCTTCCAGTGCCCTTCAGCTGCCTCTGTACGTCTGCTCCGACTGCAAACGAACCGTGGAGAAGGACAACCGCCAGCCCCCCCTCGACCAGTCTCTGTTGGTACGGCCCTTTTGCCCGCAGTGCTTCCATATTTCCACTCTGCCTGTAGTTATTAAAAATATGTGGAGACTGGATTGTTATAAGGTTGGTGTTAGTTATTGACTAAGTCACACAAGTGTTTTTTGAAGTGGTTAAGCATTGTCATGCATTCCTCATAACTCATCTAAACATAAGGTAAGATGTCCCTGGGTTGTGTTTTTCTTGAAGTTGTAAAAGTTGCAGATTTTTTTATTTTGTGTTTGCTCTGCACCTGTGCTGAAGACAGCTGTGATACCCCTGACAGCTGGTGTTATATTGATTTAGAAATAGTTTCATTTTCACAGCATGTGGATTTCAGGTTCAGGCATTTTTTAGAACTTTGCTTTTGTTGCAAGTACTGTTTGCTGAAGTTTTGAGCTTCAATTACCACCACATGAAACGCGTGATATTGAGGCTGAAGGTGTATGCTTAAATTCTTAAAATAGTCTTGTAGACAAAAATGTAGATGTGTCAACATATTAATTTCTCTAACTACAAATCTAAAATAGTTAATTTTGTAAATTTTAAGTTTTTGAAATGGTTGACTCGGGCTGAATAATGAAGAAAAGGCAGCCAATGAGTGTCCAGCACAGATAGAAACTCATCGCAGGGTGACTCTTCAAGAAGCTGTTTGATAAAATGGCACATTCTAGGCAAAGGTTGCATTACAGATAAAGCATTGAAGATGCTAAAATGTTACCGTTTTTGTTTTTTTGACAACATAATTCCTATGGTTCCATTTGTCTTATTCTGTAGTTTTGATGAGTATACTATTATTCTAAAATGTGACAAAACACAATAGTGAGTGTGAGTGATCCTACATTTTTGACCAGTAGTATATAACATTTAAAGTACACTTTTCTGTTGACAAACATTTTTATCTTTGTGCCATAATTGGCATAAGAAAACAAAATAGTTTTGTTGAGTCAGGATGTGGGTTGTTTTGTGTACATTGGACGTGACATGTAAGACTGAAAAGTTTTCCAGCTTTGTCTAGAACTCTTATATTTACACATACATCTATACATATATTTACAAATAATGTATATTTGATGTGTAGACCTGCCATGTAAAAGTTGTGTAGGATGATTCTAAATTCGACACTTCATTTGTTTAGAGTGTGCATAATATTTTGTTGTGTGCCTACACCAGTTGCCCAAACAAAATGGAAATCGCTTTTATGGCATCTAATGTAAATTATGAACTTGTTCACCAAGAATATAACATTCAGAAATATAAAAACGAAACCTCTTTATTAGATTAACCATATTAAGTGAATAAGTCAACCTAATTCATTTTAATTCAGATGTTTAATGTATGTTTGCGTCTTATCTATAGAAATGAACAAATACTCTCTGCTCTTCACATTTAAGCACAAGTCTGCTGCCTCTTGAGTTGATGCATTTTTGTGGTTGACCCTCATTGCAAATGTAACCACTTCATAATTTAATAAAGTTTTTGTTGCCTCAGGCTCTTTCTCCATACAGGATGTAGCTTGGAAATGCAGCAGGTATTGAAGTTGAAGGTAGAAAAGACATTTAATCAAATCGGTGAAGCTGTTTTAATTTGGCCGGAGGGGTTCCCCTGACTCTTTCCTGATAAAACAGGCAAATAAAACATTCATATGTCTGTGTGTATTTACACATGCTGTATATTCAGAGGTACATGTGGTCACAACATCTGTTTAATGAGGTGTGTTATGGTTTTGAGGGTCATTTTTCCATCTATTTAAGTTATAGATGTTTTAGAAATAGTTCTTGCAATTCTAAGAAGCTTTTTTCCCACATCATCCTTTTCAATGTTCTTCAGAATCAGGACTTCTTATTGCACATGCCGGTGGCTAATGGCGGTTTGTCCCAGGAGCCTATGGGGACAGGAGGGAGACTTGCTTTAGGAGCTCCTACACTGCCTGCACCAGATCTCAGCTCTCCCCTCACTGCAGATACCGTGTGTAGCTGCGAGGCATGTTATGAGCGGAGGTGAGTCCTCCATCAGCTGCAGGGTTTTAATCTCAGATAACCATGAAGCGCCCTCTCCCAGTATTGAGACTTTGAGGTATCTTTGAGGTATCCACGTTTGTTTCTTGGTCTGTATTGGTGTGATTGTGGTTTCGTTGGTCAGGGAGATCACGGCTGAGTCAGAAAGGGAGTCACAGCAGCTGCAGAATCACTGGTCTGAGGTCAGATACCTGGTCAGGTGCATTTACCGTCAGACTGGAACGCCGTTGGCTGACGATCAGGATCAGCCTCTCGACCGGGATAAAGAAAGCATGAAGGAGCTTGTTGACAGGTATTGTTGAGAATTTCTTTCGTTTCTTTCTGTTGGCCGCAATATATAACTTTATAAAAGTTTATAAGTTAAAATAGTATACTACATATACATAGACACATACTTGCCTGAAGGCAGGTAGGCATTTTTTCCCAGAAACCTTTTAATGCTCTTTGAAGATCTCTAGTTGAAGAATTAGACAGAAAACTTATCAGTTATACTTAAGAATTTTTTTAGTGTTTCATAGAGTGTTTATGTACTTTAATATGTCAAGCCAATTATAAGTAAGCCATTCGTGGGTTGACTTAAATTTTAAAATGGTGTATAAAGCCTGGGACACACCAAGCCAATGTTGAAATCAGCTGTTTCTGGGATGATTCTGCATGTCGAATCATCGTCAGGAAGGAGAACTCTCATTGGCTGTTCAGCTTAGCGAATGAGGGCACAAGAAAAAAATGGTATTGATGAAAGCAAACCAATGACAAAGTAAAATGGGAACGCACAGACACTTGTCATTCATGTCACTTGTCACGGGGCTGACTTTTTAAAATGATCTGTTCTTTCATTTTATTCAGGCTTTGCGAGAAGGATCCTTACCAACTCTATCAACGTCTGGAGCAGCAGGCGAGGGAGTATGTGTTAGAGATGAAGGTGCGGTTACTCAAGCATTTGTCTTCAGGCTCAAAGTCCACCAATGCTGTGGCTCAGGGGCCTCCACAGGCCCACCAGTTCATCTCACTGCTGCTAGAGGAGTACAATGCTCTCTGCCAGGCTGCCCGAACCATCAGCAGCTTCCTGCTCACTCTGGTGTGTTGACGCTTCCACACGCAGCTTTTGTGCCGCCCTAGTGGTTATTTGTATTAGTGCTTACGTTAGCATGAATTCCTAATTGATAAATTCATTACAGCTATCTCCGTTTCATATTAAAATATAAAGATATCCAGTTCATATTTGTCATTTTATATTTAACTGCGTATGTATCTGATGACAAGCTCCTGATGACAGGGCAACCAAAACTTTGCTTGAAAGTGATTTCTGATTCTCTCCTTGAATCTTGTCAGCATAACAATCAAACCATGTCCTAGTAACTGTCAGACCTTGTGCTGTTGTTCTTCTGCAGGAGAACGAGCATTTGCAGAAGTTTCAAGTGACATGGGAGCTCCACAATAAGCACCTTTTTGAGAACTTGGTGTTCTCTGAACCTATCCTGCACAACAGTCTACCTACCTTAGTGGCCCAGCTCAGGTATGATCTTAATCAGTCTATTATAACATTTATAAAAACATTTGTTTTTTCCTCTCTGTATAGAAGAATTTCGGATACGGTTATTCCATTGCTGTGTTTTGTTTTATAGACAGGGCACAACATCGCATGACTCATACAGTGAGGATATGTACCGTACTCTGCTGGAGAGATACCACCAGCTGGACCAGGAGATGAGTGCAGTGGCTCTAGAATGGCTGGAATGCGAGAAGAGGATAGACGACTATGTGGACGAGCAGGCAGGTTTCTTTTGATAGGTTGCGTTATTGATTTTGCGTTATGTTTTAAAGTTTCCACTGTTCTGATACTTCTGATAATCTCAGCAGGGTGAATTTAAATTTTAAATCATTTGAATTTCAAATGTGCTTGTAGATTCATATCCAGTTTGTGAATTCATATTCATATTTATTTTATATTATAATATAATGGATAGTAATCATCAGCTTGTTGTGGCTATACAGATAACAGGCATCTTCCTCGGCTAGAATGACAATTTTTTTTTCAATTAATTTAGAAATATGTACACATAATAGGTAGTTTAAACGCTTAGAATATACCAGACTTAATCTTTGACCTATGTGTAATGTGACCAACCCCTCATTAATATTTAGTTTGTTGACAAATTAGAAGTGTTTTATTCAACAGTTTATTAAATATGATGGTAACAACCATGACTGTCATTGATAAAGTTCAAAAATAGCAAGACAGAGTACAGTGAAAAGTAACAGAAGTCAGGGGTCTCGAACATGTTTTCAGAACGTGAACATCTTTTAACTGGACACAGTGACTTAAAAATCAATAATAAATACAAATTCTCAGTAAATTAGGAATATGACTTTGTAACTTGTTTTTGTAAATGTGTACACACAAATATAAACCACATTAAGCACAAAAAGTTGAAAATAAGCTAAGACCTGTAATCTAGACATTGGGGGCTTTGAAGGCTCTTCTTACAACTAATAGCTGTTTTTGCTTATTTGCAGTTGCTTTTCAAAGTTGAAGGTCAGAATCTCACAAATCAAAGGACAGAACCACATAAATCTTTAATTAATAGAAATGTAAGTCACACTCACTCCATTTGTAGTATTCATTTTTATCCATAGTTTGGTCCCTGATTTTCTCTGTTTTTTCAGATGTCGTTAAGAACAAAGCAGCATATGCTAAAAGAAGATGCAGAGATCTTTAAACAGAAAAGATTTTTTGAAGAACAGGTAATATTTCCTCTGAAGTGAGTCTGATTCAACCCTTAAGTCTTATTGAAAATGGTAGTTAATGCAAGTGTGTCCCAATTTACGAGCAACATCTTAATGAACAGTGAAATAGAATTTGAGTATCAGTACTTCTAAATCATAAGAAGCTTGTCCATTCAGTCACCAAACTTGTACAACACTTATTTCAACTGCGCTTGCAAAGTCAAGGTCGTTGGTTTGATTCCCAGCCTGGTAAAGCAGGTAATTATGAAATGTATAGATTAAGTGTACTTTAAATTTGTTTGGATGAAAGCATCTTTAAAATGTGTTAATGTTAGAACACATGCTGTTCTGCTATTGCACTCGTGCAAATGACGTGTTTGCCTTGTAAGACAAAAAGAATTTTAAAAGGAAGCTTAATGAGTCCCGAGTACAATTTATATTCCCCTAAAATCGTCAGTAATTGTTTAATGTTCTGCTTGCAGTTCTTACCAAACAGTAAGAAGTCTCTAGGTGGCGACAGTAAGTTCACAGACACAGTGAAACAGATGTTGTCCTCCAGACTGAGCATCCCAGACTGTCCCAACTGCAACTATCGACGGAGGTACGTTTTAGAACAAACCGTTTCAGCACTCAGTGACACTTTGAAAGTAATAAATCATTGTTGTCAATAGTTTACACGTAATGTTTTTTTTGACTGAAAAAACTGTTTTTTCCTCAGATGCACCTGTGACGACTGCAGTCTCTCTCACATTCTCACCTGTGGCATCATGGATGCTCCTATGGCAGAGGAGCTGCATTTGAAGCTGCCCCTGCAGACAGAACCTCCCCAAGACTATCTGTCAGAGGTCCACCCCCCCAGCATGTCATCGGGCAGCTCAGGGTCCGGCTCAGCCCCGGGCTCCCCCATCACCATCCAGCAGCACCCACGCCTCATTCTGCCACAGGATGGCACCACCACATTGTGAGTTTATGTGTTTTTATTAATATGAAAGTGATTACATTTCGCAGGCAGTTTTCAATGCTATTACCAAGCTGGGAAGAACCAGGAAGTGATTTAATATACCTTTGTTATTGTGTTTGTGTACGGCTGAAGAATGAAACTTGTATATACTCGTATAGAATAGCATCAGGGTGAGTAAATTATGGGGGATATTTCAATCTTGGATCTCTAGCGACCTTAGAAATTTACAATTTATTATTTAGAAAACAAATTTTTTTAACATTTTTGTCGATAAAGACCCAAGGTAACAAACCAAAGGAAAAAGTTTATTAAAAATTCAGTAATTTAGAGCTTACAAGGTCCAGGTGCAGATTTTTTTATAATTAGATTTAAATCATACTTTTGCGATTTCCTGTAAATTACCATCCATTAACAAGCACCTGTTTTATTCCAAGTTTTGTTTTAGGCACTTCAGAGTGTTATTTTAGACCTTCCTTTTACGATAAAAATTGTATGAGTTGTCAAGGGTTTTCACATGGCCAATGCTGCAACATGACATTGGGATTTTTTTTTTATTATAGTTATAAAGTACTTGTGTAATAGTAATACGCCACTTTTGGACAGTGTTGCAAAACACAAGCAGAAATTGGATATGGGTCAGAGCAAGCCATTATTATTATAGTAATTTCTGTGTTTGTGATTTCAATGACTTCATTGTGTACTTTCCTGCTGAGCTCACCCAGTTTCTGTTTTTCAATAACACAGTGTCATAAACCTGGAAAGGCTGAGTCATTACATTTCTTTTGCTTTCTTCCGCCTTTTTGCCCTGTGTTAGTGATGAAGTGCCTCCGTTGTCTGCCATCTATCCTCTGAGTGGGTACGAGGACCCTGCAGTGGTGGCCAGCATTAATGGCCTACACAGCCAGCTTAGTGGAGGGGAAGAGAGCATGACCTTTAAAGATAAAGTAGGTGGCGGTTTGTACAGTCCCATGTAGTTAATCATCTGACCTGTTGCTGTAGTGAACACAGCATTTGTCAACTGAGTTCTAATTTCGAATTTGAAATTGGGACTTTTTGAAATCAAATTGAAATTTCATATTTAAATGCAACACCTCTGCTCTTGTTCCTCCCAGTCTTCACGGGGTAGCTGCAGCAGTAGCAGTTCGTCAGAAGGCGATGAGGAGGAGGGGGAATGTGGTGGAGAACCTCCAGGCCAGAAGGAGGCGCTTTCAGGAGGAAAGAGTGACTGTCCACCTCCATCATATCCTCACACACAGGTAAAGGATTTTAATGCTGCGTTTTGGGGAAAATCAGAGGTGGGAGTACTTCAGAGTCACTCGACACATGAACGTTATATAGATAGACCTTTACATAGACCTTTATCCACTTGCAACATGATCACTAGCTAGCTGGCTACAAAAAATAGGTAAAAACTATTCTTAAAATCTTGTATATTGCATGTTCGCACTTTTTGTGTAGTGAAAATACTTGTGTTTAATTAAACCTTTCATGTAACCCAGTTGCCCAGTTTCAGTCACAGTACTGAAAGTGTATTTACTGGTATTACAGGAGAAAGATCTCTGATTAATCTGTTTCTCTTGTTAGATGGAGCAGGTACATCATCCATGCGAGTGTCACATGTGTAATCAGGGGTCTGGAGATGGTAGCCCATCCTGCTTGGGCTCCACCTGTCTGCCGACCAGCAGGCTGCACACGGGGGGTCACCAGTTCTTCTCAGACAAGACGGCAGCCCACCCCGCCCTCCACCTCTACCCCCACATCCACGGCCATCTCCCTTTACACAACCTCTCCCACCTACCCAGACCACTGCTGCCCACCCTGTACTCCACCCCTCCACTCACCCACAGCAAGGTTAGACACGCACAGGCACAAAAACACACAGGAAATTCCATGTCATAGTTGTGACTGTTGTGTTACTTTCAACAATCTGCCACAAGGGGGCAACTTGTATCAAAATCTTAAAGAAGCACAGATGCATTAATTTCACTTCCTTTACTATTCCATACGACTGATAGCACCAACTGCATTACACAGACTCCTTATCAAGCAGTAGTACGTCATTATTATTTCGCTTTTTCTTATCGCTGATTTTAAATGGACTTACCTTAATAAATGTTCAATGTAATGACTCCCCCTTTTTTCACATCATCTCCAGATGCTCCCTTCCACCCCCACGTCTGGTCACACAGGCGGAAAGCAGCAAGTGTTCAACCCCACCCTACCGGAGCACGTCTATCAGAGCTGCTTCAGCACAGCGGGGGACTGGAATGGCTCTTTGCCGTGTCCCTCACTCAAGCTAGAGAACCTCTGGGACACGCACATGATGAAGAACTGGAACCCTTCCGTGCTGCTGCAGGAGCCAGTACCTGGTCAGTTACCCATAAGCCTCTTCACACATGAGACTCTTTGCACGTCAAATCAAAACGAAACCACACTTGCAGAGCTCAACAATAAACTTTTCCTGTTGGCCCAGCTTTTCTTGTATGGTGTATCCTTGACCTCTAGAGTAATTCAGATGGTGATTTGGAATTAAACAATTCACAGAGTTGTAACTATTACATTCTTTTCACTGAAGCTCTGTTCTCTTGATCAAAGGTGATATGCTGGGCCCTCCTCTTCCCGACGTTCCCCTTCTATCCCCCAGTTTGGACCCCAATGTCAACCCCCACTCTGCCCCTGACGGCAAAGAGAAGAAGAACGGCACCAAGAAGAAATGTCTCTTCAACTACCAAGACGCCTTCATGGAGGCCAATGAAGTGATGGCCACCTCCTCTGCTGCCTCCTCTGTGTCCAGTACCACTACCACTGTCCAGTCGAGTAGTGAGCACATTTCAGATAACCACTTAATGTGTAAATCAATTCATACTCTTTTTTTTTTATGTAATTCTGTCCTCTTTAGTATATAATTAATTAATCCTGCATCTGTTTAATCATCTGTATGTGCTACAAAGCAACTTTGATGCAGGATTACACTTAAATAGAGAAGTCTAAAACTTAAATACTGTTCTTTTGCTGCCTTATGTGCGAATCAGGTTTTCTAGATTTTCTGTAATTTACTGTTTCTTTTTTTTTAGATGATGTTTTCCATAATTTAGGTAAAGAGGACCATAGACACACCACTCCTCTTGCTCCTAGGAATAGCCCCACTGGTCTGGCGTCCCTCCCTCCTCTCAACGGAACCTCACATCCCTCTTCCCCCAACACACACCTGCCGAGTTTAGGCACTCAGACTTTCCCAAAGACTGTATCTCACACTCAAGGATTCATGGACAGCCATCAAAGTCTGTGCTTGTCATCTGGTGAACAGCCAGCTGCCCCGGTAGAAGGTCTGGTCAGTGGTCCAAATAGTGTGTGCAGGTTAGTCCACCATCTTTGTCATCAATAGTCCATGCGCTTATGTATGATGAGATATAGGTCTGAAGTCCTGGTAAAAAGACCATCTTAGACAGGACAGTTTCTGAATGCTAGTTTAGGGGCTGGGGCAGTTTGGGCATGCTGGTTAGAGAGTCTGACTCCCCCAGCAGGTACCAGCTGAGGTGTACTTGAGCAAAGCACCTTACCCCCAACTGCTCCCTGGATGTCGCAGTGCTGCCCACTGCTCCGGGTGTGTTTTCACAGTTTGTAGAGTGTTCACAACTCACTACTCCAATGTTTGTGTACTAACTGGATGGGTTAAATGCAGAGGACAAATGGGTATGGGTCATCATGCTTGGCCAGTTTATGCTAGCTGGTGGTCTCCCTGGTAGACCACACCATTATTAGGGGTGTAACAATGCATCGATATTCTAACGATCAATGTCTGACGATACGATGCATCGATGCCACTCGATACTTTTCATAGTACCCCTACTTTTATATAGATACGTAAAATATAGGTACTTTTATTTTAACACTCTCCACATCTTCACATAACGTGATGTCCGGGACTCATTTTCGGCGAAGTACATATTTTCATTTCCTCACTATACTGTCCGCCTGTGCATCAGATTGCGATGCAACACAGCGGTGGCAGCAGTGAGCCAACAGACACAGGTTTTGTGTTTGCTGTTGAACTCAAATTGTGGGTATGGTATTATTTTTTGTATTTGGGGAAAATAGATGGGCAGACAAAGAAAACTAATGTTGTAAATGTTGACAGTGCCAGCTAAATACTTAGGAAAGATGACAAACTTGTCAGTGCATTTAAAAAGAAAACATGGAATTGAAGAAAGCACTTTGTAAAATAGTGTAAAAACATTTGTAAAAACACTTTGTGTTTCTTCTCTCTTTTCTTGAGAAGAAATGCAATTACTTTCACCTCAAGTCGTGTGTCCATGATTTATTTATTTTATTAATTTAAAAAAATATAAACTAAAGTGTATTAAATGTGTTGTAAATGTCCCAGTTGGGATACTGGATGTGCAATTTTCAAAGACTTTTTTTGAGAAGTTTTTTGAGAACAGTGTAAATATCGATTAATATCCCCCCGAATGAATCGAAACGTATCTGATTTTTTTGGATGTTTTGGCAAATATCGTCTCGCTGGATAAGAGAATATCGTATCGTGAGGAGATGTCTGATTTACACCCCTAACCACTATCTCTCGCTGAGGTCCTGCATCCAAAATACAGTGGTATATGTAATGTTTAATTTGATAGAAAAGCTTTTACTGTTTTATAATGAAGTGTAGCTGAAAATATTCAAAATAGTATTGAGAATTAAGTTGAATGGTGTGTTGTATAAAACACAAAACTCTGAATTCTCCTTGTGTTTACACTTGACTGTGACTTTAAACTTAATGGAGTGCTTTGAGGTTGGATTTTGAAAATTGAAATGCTGCATAAATGCTCAGCATAAATGCTAATTTTTTTAGTGATCCGGATTGTGAGGGTCATCGCTGTGAAGGGAATGGGGGCTACGAGCACCAACCATATGAAGGAGAGGAGAGCCAAGATGAGGACAGCAGCTCGGAACATAGCTCCTCCACCTCAACCTCCACCAATCAGAAAGAAGGAAAGTACTGTGACTGCTGCTACTGTGAATTCTTTGGTCATGGAGGGGTACGAAAACACACTCACGTCACTGAGCAAATAAAAATGTTATCAAACAGGGTGGACGGTATCGCCAAAGCCTTAGGTCATATTACAAATATTTCAGTAATGATGTATCATATATCACGTGTAACAAAGTTTGCCACTCTTTTTGTATTTTTGCATTGCTCAAATGCAGTCTCTTATCACTAACATGGCAGTCCTGCCTACTGATGACAGCACAAATATATCCATAGCTGAATCTCTAATGGCTGACACATTTTTATTGTCATCATAAATACCACCCAACCCTGTTCCTAACACTAATCATTTACCTGTCAAAGTTTATAGTCAGTATTGTGTTTTGTTAATTGTGATGCACCAGGAATGTTTTTTTTATTTCCTGTCAGCAAACGTGTTCCTTGTGCACCAGTGCTTATGTAAATCAGCCCTTTATTGAAATAACGTGTGGAACCAGTTGTGTCAGACTCTGCTTTTACCGTGTAAGGTGTCTGTAAATAAACTCATGTTTATGTTTGTGGTACGTAGCCTCCCGCTGCACCCACCAGCAGGAACTATGCAGAGATGCGGGAGAAGTTGCGACTCAGGCTGACTAAGCGAAAAGAGGAACAGCCTAAGAAGGAGGAGTTGCTGCTGGAGCGAGACGGAGTAGAGGACCATCGCAAGGTGGAGGACCTGCTGCAGTTTATCAATAGTGCAGATAACAAACCAGCCAGCAGCTCCAAAGCAGCCAAACGTGCCCGCCACAAACAAAAAAAGGTAAACTCGTTTTTCTCAATGCAGCTATAATTGTTAAAGTTACAAAATACCCCTGTCCTAAACTTCAAATTCACTGACCTGGGGTGTGTTTGGGAGCAGATGGAGGAGAAGGCTCGTCTAGAGGCGGAGGCTAGAGAACTGGAGGTACAGCAGCAGCTTCTGAAGGAACAGAGGAGGCGGCAGCAGGAGGAGGAGGCAGTGCTAAAGCAAGAACTGCTCCGTTTACAGGAAATCCAGCAGTTGCGTGCATCCAAGAAGAAGAAAAAGGACAGTAAAATAAAGGAGGCAACAAAGTCTGAAAGTCCTTCTCTCGTTCCAGCAACCAACAATCCTCAGCCTCTACGGCAGACAGCTCAGAGCGTTTTGGAAAAGAACATGCAGAACGGCAAATCTCAGCTACTGCATAGTCTCATCTGTCTTAGTTCTAAGGAGCCTTGTATTGAACCTGAATTCCCCACCAGTGTAAAGATTGGCCCAATCCAGCAGCCAAGCCCAAATATCTGCAAAGAAAGGCCTCTGGAATCTTCTGTACTCCAGAATGGCACTTCTATCCATCCAGAGCCCACCCTTACCAAGGCCAAACCCAAACAGCTGACAAATGGCCCAAAAACTAACGGTGAGGCCACCAAGAGGCCAGCAGAGACCTCCAAAGCTCCAGAGCCTCCAAAAGCCAGCTCTCAGACTGACACCAAAGCCAAGCCAAGAGCTTCGGAAGAGTCAGTAACTGAGCTCAGGAGGGAGGAGAGGAGTTCTGGAAAAAAGCAGCAAAATGGAGGGAAAGATGAGAGGAATTCTCCTATTATTGAGTCTCTAGCCTTAGAACTTCCTCAGCAGAATGGCAAAGTCCCAAACAGTGAATCTCCTCAGCCCAAAGGCAAGGCCAAAAAGAATAAGAAGAAAAAAACAGACAAAACGAATAACTCCATAGGTGAGTATTGTGAAAAAACACTATTTGTCTGAAGATACATACAAAAAATAAATATGCTGCAGTGGAACCCAAAGTTAGCAATCTTTTATTGTCCCACAGATGATGTATTTCTGCCCAAAGACATTGATCTGGACAGTGTGGACATGGACGAGACTGAGCGTGAAGTGGAATATTTTAAAAGGTACCATTTAATGTTTGCTGCTCTGATGTTTTGCACTGGTGATATTTCGGACCTCTCATTTATGTTCTCCAAACAACTTCATCTTCACACACAGGTTCTGCTTGGACTCTGCACGACAGACAAGACAACGATTGTCCATCAACTGGTCCAATTTTAGCTTGAAGAAGGCCACATTTGCTGCCCACTAATGGGTCTCCTCAAGAGACAATGACAGGAATCAGTAAGCGTTCCTCCGTTTTCTCCTTTGTCCCATGTTTCTACAGGCTGACTGCTGACCCCAGTGCTGCTATGCTTCAACTGCTCCTCTGGTCTACATTATCCATGCCGTCTTGCCTTTTCCATGTTGCTGTGGGTTCCACAAAGAACCCAAAATCGGCTTGTATTCCTGCAGTTCTTCTGGAGAAAAAAGAGCAAAGTCAAAAACAACCACAAAATGCTACCCCCGAGTTTTTCCCCATTGTTTCTCTTTTAAAGCGTGTGTGCTTTTTGTCAGTGAATGGACCATTTATTTTAGGTCTGTACCATGTTCTGGATTTTCTGTGGCCTTCACAGTTGTCAAGACGCTGTATGTATATGAGAATGAAGGCGCTGCAAAAGACATGCTTAAAGAAAATAGATGAATTTAAAAAAAGAGATCCTTCTATTCAAATCAACTGTGGCTTTGCTCACCTTGGCACTTCCTCACAGCTCCTTGTCAAGAGAATTGAACTGGTCAACATTTACTTCCTTCATCGGGAGTATGGCTAATACTTGACAATGTTCACATCAGTTTTTCAAAATTGTCCATTGTAACAGCTGTTCATTTTATTTTATTTTATTTTTCCCAACTTGTACCAAGCTTGTATCGGAATACTTTCAAAATCAAATCAAAAAGAACAATAGTCACGCTATCAATCTGTTATAGAGTGTATATTGTATTAACACTGAGGCCAGACTGGCTACTTTTTAACATATTGTTAAGTAATATTAAAATCTTGTCTTTCTTTTTGAAAGATGGAATACAGTAGAGTGGCAGGACATTTGTGTCTTTTGTGTTTATTGTTTTGTTTAATAAATGTGGGGGCACCTTTTGGGACTGGTGCCCTGATATGACATCAACACTTATTAACCAATAGCATATTTACATAAAAGGGGCACTGTAACGGCCCTTATTTGCATGAATTGGTACCTTGATGTGGGACCGTCCCCATCACTCTAGACAGAGCAGTGAAACACCACAAAGCCATTTACAAGAACATTTTATGAAGACTGCATCTCATTAGTTATGCAATCATATTATTAATCAATACATTTTGGATCATCTCGAACATTTGAGGTTAGCCCATAAAAAACTGGTTAGGGTTGTTTTTATGTGACCTTATTATAAGGATGTGGTAGGTTTGAGACAAAAGCCAAGTGTTTTCTCACTACCTTCCAGTTAAACAACAAGCATGTGATAGACATTGAGGTGGTTACATGGGGAATCACACCAGGAGTAAGTAGGTGTATTGTCCCAAACAAAACAGTGCAAAAAAAACCGAAGGAAACTTCCTATATAAACGAACTTATATAACTTCCTGGTAATCCATAAGACCTTGATTTTGTTGTTCAGGTGTGTTTTTATTGGGGCTTTTATCGTAAACTTTGAAAGCAGACCTCAAGGGCCAGAGTTAAGGACCTCTGCGATTCAGTATTAAAAGCAGCATCAACTCCCTGCAGCTGGAGGTATATACACACTTCAGTGCTAATAATAACAACCCTTTTTCCACCTCGGTCCACTCATTTTCTCACTTGTCATTCCAAAGACACATTTTTCCCGCCTTCACTAGTTGGAGCGTGTCATTCTTTATAATAAATTTGCCTTGTGTGTGTGGATAAATAAGAACATGTTAAAACACGAATTATTTACAATAAATAGGGCTAAATGAAAACCATATTTACCCAATAAAATGTTTACGATTTCCTATAAAATCTCTGTTTCAGCTGCAACTTTAGGAAAACATTAAAGTAATATTAAATTTTATTAGCTCCATTTTATTATAGAAAGACACTCATTGTCGCCTGAAGTTTACATGGACAAAAAAACAGGACTGTACTACAAAGACAAATGCTCAGTTATTATATTGTGACTAACATAAGCTGAGTAATGATCTGTGTGATAGTAAATGCTTGGTCATTTTTTTTGGTATACCTTCGTGGAAACCTCTGTTAATATGTAATGATATCACTATTTCAGTAAGGCAGCCCTCCTCCACAGGTGAATGTGGAACAACCCCTATGACACAATTGTGAAGTGTTCATCATTTTGAAATTGACGTGACCTTATCAGACTCCTCCTCTTTTCCGATTTGAATCCTCCTCCTAGTTTGGGAATTTTGGAGCATTAGGGTAATGAGAAAGCACTCGATTACTATGAGATTCTAAGAAATGAGTACATTTACATTTAGTCATTTAGCAGACGCTTTAATCCAAAGCGACTTACAAAGGACGAGAGCATTGAACATTTTGTCTTGTATGCCAATGAGCCAAGTCTACAAAGCTACATTTACAAGCGGACATTGTATTCTGTTATTAGAGAGAAAGATGGACTAGAGACAGGGAATTTTTTTTTTGTAAGTATTGTCTAATCCATTCTGAAGAATTTAAGTAAACTGAATAAGTAAGACCTAATTTACAAAAATCTTGATGTTTAAGTTGTTGAACATTTGACTTATGAACAGAGAGCAGTGTTTCTCATAAGTGCAATACAACGCAAGATTACCTCACTCTTCAAAAAAAAAAATTGGAATCACATTTTAAATAGGATATATTTTTAATCTTAGAAACTACTTGACAGACTATTTCTAAACTCAACTATTTCTAGACTCCCACAGAAAGGGAACTTTTGTCACTATCTGTCATCATCAAACTTTGTCTTATGTAGGGCTTTTTTTTCTTCACTTCCTGCCAAAAACTTTTTTGCTGTTGGGTTAGAACGCCTACCTCCTTTTAACGCATAACAAAGAAGCGGATACAGAACAGGTTAGAGGAACTGCAGCTTATCTAGCTTATCTTAGGCCTTGTTTTAAAGTAGAAATATAACTTACATTATTGAGCCAATATGTTTAAGCTTATTCCTAAATATAAAGAATTAGTAAACATCTGTATGTTTGTCATACAAAATAAGATTTAGAAAACTTTGAAAAAAAATTTAAAAGATTTTACAAAATTTCATTTATTATTATCACAGAACCTAGTTATAAATTATATATGGGTTTTATCTTTACTTGCCTGGTCTCATAACAGTTACTTTTGGGAAGAATGTTTGAGAATTATCATTTGAAAAAAAATAATAAATATAATAATTTAATGTAAATTTACTCATTATATTTAAAACTGAAAGTGTTTGTTTGGAAAGTTAGCGAGCCATTGACGGGAGATTTTGTGAACCTTCAGGTAGTGCTTTTGTAAGTACTAGAGTCTGCCCACTTTTAGTCACCTATGATGCAATGTTGGAGTTGCCTCATTTATGTAAAATCTTTTTTAGTAACACATTTCTGGTTGAGACCAGGTTCACATCATCTTTAACAGTAGTTCTGACCCAATGAGAAGTGTGTACATACTTTATACACGTCAATACACACTTTACTCTTTCTCTCACACAAACATTGTCCAAAAAATGTCTCCCCAGATTTGTCACATAACAAAGCATTGACTTGTGTAAATCAATATATAACAACGGCAATTGCCTTTATGATTTCTGTTAGGTACAGTGCCTAAACAGGATTTGCACAATTATAGATTTTGAGAGAGAGAGATTGGTTTATTAATCAGAGATGAAGATGTGATAAGTAATCACTAGTGAAGATCTTTCATTGAGGATGGGCCAGATTGGGGAGAAACAGACAACTTGAGAGGGAAAATCCCCATCGTTCCACATACTGGAACTGACAATAGAGTTCTGTCTGAGCCCTGATCTCTCTCATAAAAATGAACACAGCAGGTCATGATCATTCTAACACAATCAGTAACAACAACAATCTACGTGAAGTAAGGTGCCAACACTGCGCCAACACTTGGGAATTCCCTGCATTAAAGATTAAAGGCCAAATTTATCTGTTTTGGCATGGTGTTTTGAAAAGAACAGCATGGCAGGTAAAGTTAAGGATATTCTTGGCATGCATGTGTCTGGGAAGTAACATATACAACAGCAATAGGATTTTTTTAAACATTGTTAAAAATTGTTTTATGGTTTGTTTTAAAACTGGAGGTAAATATGTGAGTAACATCATAGATTTTAAAAGTTTTACTGTAAAGTGTGTGTGTGTGGATGTGTGTGTGTGGAGGTGGGGAATCCCTTCCAGCCAACCTTTCACTTCTCTAAGGAAAAAAGGTTTTATAAACCTGGCCCACACATCCATCACTTCAGCTTTTTGAAATCTCTAGTTACGTCCTTCAGAGATACACGATATTCTGTATGACTTAAGAACAATTTATTCCAGGTAGAAAAATGGCACTGTTCTGACTGGTGTGGTCACAAGCATGTTGTGTGTGCTTGTGTCTGGGTGATGTCATTTCGAGAATGTATCTTGACTGAAGTAGAGAGCATGAAACTCCTGCTGGAGTTTTCCCTCCTGCCCCCGTGGCAGTAGCTACAGGGTCACGCGTTGAGCTCCTCGGGGGTTTATTAACTCAGGGGACCATCATGCTCTTTTACAGGTCTGACAGGCACCCATCCAGAACACAATCTTGTAAAAGCTGAATATGGACCTGAACTTTTGGTTTCTTTCCCAAATACAACACAAAGGTAATAATGCCTCAAATATTTAGACTAAATCTAGTCTAAATCTCAGATATTAAATATATCATATCATATATACCTTGAACACCATCATACCTTGAATCATCACACCATCACCACCATCATACCATCAAACACATTGAATATCATTATTAATATTATATAAAAGCATCTGCCAAGTACAAATGTAGATAATAAAACATAACTTCAGAATAGAACAATTCAGCCAACAAAGAAAAAGAATGATTATCTAGTCTCCATTTGATTGAAAGGATAGGTTTTTGATAGGAGATATTTAAGCACCACACAAACATAAGCATCTGCACAGACTAGTTTCAGTTACACACACAGACGCTAGCCTTGTTTGGTCCCACAGCCTCCTCCCCTTTAAATAGCCAGTGCTGCTATATCCCCCTGCCCAGCAGTCCCTGCTTTTCTTGTGCTGTTCACATCCAGGCCTCAGGACAGCTGAGAATTCGCTGCAGTTACAACTTGTCCATTCAGTTCTGCTTGGGAAGGGGCTTTCCACCACTTGTGGAGACACAGTCTTTTAAATCCTATGGGACTTGAGTTTAAATGCTTTATGACACACTATGCCTCATGATCTTACCAGCATTATCACACGACTATTTCAGCATCTGGTTTCCTCACATTGTGCTAATACTCACAGTTGGCTGCCCACACTTGCAAATTCGCATATAAACATACAGACGCAAACAACATGGCTAAAGAGTACAAAATATAATAGTATATTTTGAAAAGATACCTTAAGAAAATATTATGCCAAAAAAAATCCTCTTATGTCAAGTCTTAATTTGGCACCTTTACTGCAATGTTTTCTTGTTTGTCAATTACAGTTTCGTTGCCTTCAAACACTATAAATGTTTGCACTGCAGTTGGAGGCCATTTTGTTTGACGGCGTGTGAGATTTTGAGATTGAACGTCACTTTACCAGGATGTAGGGAACTTCCTCTCTTACTTAAAACTGAAATGTTTTCAACAGCAGAGAGGGATCAAATGGCAAGTACCTCACAATCAAAAGGTTCCTTGAATTCTGAGGAAATAATGACGTTATACGACAGAACCATATAACAAATTTTAATAACATTTACAATTGTAAAATGAAGACATTTCATATATATATATATATATATATATATATATATATATTAATAATATATGAACTTAATCTACTGATACAGTGTGCATATGTATATATTTATATATACATAACAGACATGAACATAACAGACATGAATGTTATAGTCTGTTAATAAAAAGCTTATGCATTAAATATACAAGTTATGTGCTTTTATCATCTGTATTTGGCAATAATTAAAATAGCAAAAAGTGCAAACCAGTTGAAAAAGACAATACAAAGCAGTGAGGTATATGATACTGATTATAGGATCCATACCGAATTATGTACAGATCATTATAGAATCTGAAGAAAACTCCATGACAATGAATCCAATGAATGGCATAACTCACATACCGCACATGCTTGCCATTATGATGTGAGTGGTCTGAGATTGAATAATTGAGCATTTTTCATTATTCACAACCCAACCATATGCATTCAGTGAAAGCCATGTGAATAAGCCCTTGAATGACAAGCCCTCATACACTGAACCCAGACTTGACCAAAACTGACCTTAACATTACCAACCAAGTCCTCAATTGAAACGTGAAGCCCAAAGAAAAATAAGCAACAAAGCTCGTTCCCCAACTAAATCCTGTTTAAACACGCCCTTGCGTTTTTCAACACCCTTTCTGTGGCACTTCCCTTAGTGAGCTTGTAGTGATTACATCCTCAGTGCTTGTTGTGCCCTGTGAAAAGTCAGTGAGGTGAGAGACTCACAGCTTGGCACATTCATCCCAGTGGTTTAGGTATTCGGCGGTGTGTTCGTCATCATACGTGGTAAGACACCGAGGGCACTGCAGTTCAGCTGCTGCCTGTGGTGCCGTGTTACTCGCAGTTCTCTTTGAGGTTGTTTCCGGGGGACTGTTCCTTAGCAATGGTTCGACAGTGTCTGTGGGTCGGTGGGGAGTTATTTTTAGGCCCATATGAGTTCGGCGTGTGGATGAAGCTTCTTGAGTGCTCTGTGTGACAAAGAAACTATGGATTACAAATTATGGACTTTGCATTTGCAAAGCAACTTACAAATGAGAACAAAAGCAATCAATCAAATGCAATACAATACAATGCTATTATATCAAATTTTAATAAAAATTGTTATTTTAAAGATAGCAAAAAGCTAGCCTTCACATATTGTGTCAAATGGTTTAGACTGTATTGCTGGTGAAATGATCTGAGAAGCTTATGCTTGGAAGCATGCAGACTTGCCTGTGTGCGTATTTGTACTTGAAGTCTCCCAATCTGGTCTTGTAGGTCCAGGATTTTCCCCTGAGCCCGCTCTCTGTCTGCTCTCTCCGATTTGAAGTCCTCAATATAAGCCAGTACCTATGAGAGAAGAATTATTATACTTGTTTCTGAGCAGAAAGTCAAACATTTCTATTTCTTATCTTTGCAGTAACAAAGGTGGCAATGACTTCCTGTTTAAACAGGAATTCATATTTTAGCAGAACAGCACTGTTTGTGTTTTGGTGGTTGGTACATCAAGATGTAAATGGAAATATGAGAACTGATAAAGAACCTGTTGCTCTAGCATCTGAATGCGCTCCTGGTCTTTTCTGGAACTGTCATCGCTTTCTCTGCTGAGTCTCTCACACTCCATTATCTTCTCCTCCAGGAGGCCATTGAGCCGTGCGATCTCCTGCTGAAACCGGGGCTTGCCGCCGGCCGCTGACATTTGGGTCTGGTTGGGACTTGACGATTCCAAGCCATTTAATTCTTTCAACCTCTGACACAAACCTCTCACGTACTCTTCTCTACTGGAGTCATATTTCTGCCACTTTGAGTTTAAACTTTCCACCTGAGACAAATGGAACAAAAACTTGTGTTTACAATGTGAAGAAATGATTTTCCAAGACGATTTCCCATGTTTTGTTATTAAGGTACAAAGAAACATTTTCTTCTTATGGTAAAACAACCAAAAGATCAAACAGCAGTTCCATCATGTGATCCTTACATATGCAACTCGGTTTTTAAGCTGGTCGTTCTCCTCTTGTAACTTGTTGACAATGTCGTTTAGATGGGAAACCTCAGAGGAAACCGTTGCCTGCCAAAGGCACAAAAAAGCAACATCAATATAACTGACAAACAGCAGAGAATGATGTTGGCAAAATCGGTTATTTTATGCTCTGTCATTCCGTAAAGAGCAATTAAAGTTTGGGTGTTGGGAGGTGACATCCACTAGAGTAAATCTGCTTGTAAATCTGCGTGTGTCCACTACACACCTCATTAACCTGAGCTTTCTGGTCGGGCATGGTGTTCTTGCTTTTCTCTCTCTCTAGCCGACCAAGTAGTTCCTGGCACACGTGAACTGTAGCCCCTAGCTGGGCCCTCAACTGCTCGGCTTCCACGGCAAGAGAATTGCAAAGAACGTCCCTGGTAGCCTGTGCCCGATCCCTGTCAGCCAGCTTGGAGCACAGTCGCTGGATCTCCCTCTCCTTCTCCTGCTCAGGCCTGTTTCTGATGGTCTCCAGTTCTTGTTCCTTCTCCTTCAACTTTTCTTGCAATCTCTGGACCTCCTGGAATAAACAAACAGTCAGGAAAGCCTAAAACTGGGATGGACGCATAACACATTAAAGATGCTCTGTCCATTTTTTGACAGTTCAGCTGAACGTGAACATCAAATGCATTTAGATTTCATCGCATAAATTTCAATTAACATTTATTTTACAAGTTTTGCATTGCTGCAAGGCACCTTTACCGAAAATACATACAAGAACAGTTCAGACAATAAGACAAACAGTAGCTATAAGGAAGAAGAAGGACAGAAAATTATAAAAAACATAGAATACATGGTATGCATTAATATCCATGCGTTTGTGGTCAATCATATACGTGTCACCATACAAACACAATCACATACAACGTAAAATAAAGAGCTACTGTTTTATTATTAAAAACGCAGAGCGATGCAATGTGCTGAGAGGAAAACTATATGACAGATGATGTGAAACAATAACTTACAGCTTTGCTGGTTTCCAACATTTGGGCCGCGTCCGTCTCTGCATCCTTGTGTTTTTGCTTCAGTTTACAAATCTCCTTACACAAACTCTCGATCAGAGATTTAGACGGCCCAACAACACAGGGCTCCTCTCCCTCCATCACCACAGTTTTCTCATACTTCCCCAGCCTCGTCCTCAGGTCGGCAATAATCCCGTTTTTGTACGAGATCAGTTGATTCAAGTGGCTCATTTCTCGTTGCGTTTCGTGGTGAAACGTGTTGAGCGTCGAGCAGCCGCGCAGCTTCGCTCGAAGGGCCTCGTTCTCCCTCTTCATCTCGTCCATCCTCGATGTCTCCAAAAGCAAAAACGCAACCGCTTATCGTACAAAACTACAGACCCGAAAGCCGTGCGGATCGGGTGACGGGCTCACACCGTACGACAGAGACGGGAAGCTTCAGCCTGAGAGTCGCACTCAATTTCGAGATGATCTTATGAAGCGGGGATTTCCTCGCGGGGACTTCCCCCATGTCAGATTGGGTACATTTTTCATAAACGCCGAAAACTAGCTGGTTAGCCCCTTTTTTTGCCATCACTCGTTCCGTTCATTGTCGAGTCGTGTGCTTTACGCGTCCTTTTTAACGCGTATGAAATACAGCCCTTCTGCCCGCTGTGGTCGGACGAAAGCGCCGTTGTGGTGCGTGTAGAAGAAGGTTGCGCAACGCTGGTGACGCGACGCGACACATTTATGGAAACGCGTTTCCATTTTATATATATATATATATATTTTTTTTATATTATATATATATATATATTATATATATAAGTCCCTTTAAATGTCTCTTCACCGCGTGTTGATCATGTGGACGCAGCTGCCTCGTCCACTTTTGGAAAAGCTAGCGTATCTACTAGATTTACTATAGACAGATAAAAACGTGGTTTATATATATAAAACAACGATTATTTCGATCGAAAAATAAATAAATATTGGAACTGTAAAACTTCTAAATGCCAAAATGTTGCTGTAATATTAAACAAGCTTACGTTCCGTTATTGCTGTGGTAATGTTGCTTCGTAAAAGCTCGTTTACTGTAAACTGTGAACATGGAAGGAAAGGGGAAATAAAACGTAACAGGGATTACACAGGAGTCTCTGTTTATTATTTCAGATCCCCCTTTACAACCAAGGTTTTTTCAGATTTCCTTATCCCTTCTTTAAACACGCTACCCAAAAATCTCCCAAATCCCGTTATGTTAAAGTTTCCATGTGAGACCATCGCTCCTTGTTTTGTTTAAAGATACCGTTCATTCTTTCCCACAGTTTCCATAATAGCCACATAATGCCTGCCATTATCCTGGATCACATAACGTCAATTGTCTAGACAATAAATGCCAATGGTACTCACGTCTGTTATCTGAAGACTGAACCATTAAACAGTCATTTTAATTATACAGTAATTAACAAACTTACAATGTCTAAACCCTCATTCTCACTATAAGGAATCTTTATCCTTCTGCCAAAAGCAGCACACATGAAACGGTAGAAAGTCCCGCTCAGCCTGTAATGTTCAGGGTGCAGCCCAGGGAAAGCCCGCACTGATCTCTGATCTGATGTTTACCACCATCTTGTGGTATCAAATCAAGTTTTTATGTGTGACGTTTTATTTAATCTAGGAGTTCATTGCATATAAATCCATGTGCCAATAAAACATAAAACAAACAAAAGCTGAGTGTGCTTGCACAACCGATGTTATTTAACTGCAAGCGCACGTTTGCTTTCGACGTGCTTCTGCAAAGTTTTCACACTATAGGCGGTGAAACTCGTAATTACTCTTTTAGTTATATAATAATTTCAGGAATGCCGAAGTATTTGCATATATATAAAAAAACATTGCAACACATTGAGACAAACAATACTCGTGCATTCGTTTTCGATTATTATTTTGTTTATTTGACAATGGTTAACGCCAACCGTATAAATAAACGACGACAAAATCTAAAAGTTAGGAAACACAATGCAGCCTTGGCCGTTTTTATGATACAACACGTATATTATAAAATAAAATAAAGTTTTAATGTACAGTCAATTTTTAATGTACAATATATTTTCATTAACAATCTCAAGTTGAGAAAGATATAGTCGGATGGTCACCTGAAAACTGAACTATTGACATAGTTATTTAACTACATTTATACTGAAATAGCCAAAATATTTCTTACATACTCTCTTTGAATATTTCCCATGTTTTTGTTAAAAGCACATTCCCACACTAACACGTTCCTGGGATTTCCATTTGCAGGTATCAGAGCATTGAGTCGCATTGAGTCGCATTGAGTCATACAGCTACGATTAGTTTATGCATCAGACTGCCGCTAGGGGTCGTTGTCGTCGGGCATTAGAAAGCCATTGAAAGGGTCGGTGGCACCATCATCTCCGATATTCTGGGGAAAGTCTTCCTCACTGTCGCACTCCAGGCCGTCAGCTCCAGGGATGCACTTAACAGAGCGGCTGTCATCCACTGCGCTGTTGCTGGACTCGGTGCTTTCACTGCTGCTGCTGCTGCTGTTGCTGGTGCTGATGCTGAACTCTAGACCGAGTTCACCGTTATCATCTTCCCGTGTGCCATTGCTGCTCAGACCGACCTTCTCCTCGCTCGATTCGCTGCTTTCACTCGGTATCGATGTGGCACCTGTAGACTTGTCTGTGACGTCAAGGGGTTTGACGTCATCCGTTATGTCATCCTCATCCGGTTCACTGGTTGCTTGCACTTTGCTGTAGTCTGGATGGACCCTTTTGAGGGTGTAGATCCAGCCCTGTATGAATTCGTTGTATTATGCTAGTTAGTAATTATCCAAAGTAATTACTAACTAGTTATTAATAGCAAAGTTAAAATAGCATAACTAGTTAAAATAGCATAATTACTAACTAGTTATTAAACGAATAGTAATACTTTGCTATTAGTTATTAATAGCAAAGTATTAATAACTTTGCTATATGATATACCCAGTATTACAGCTCTTACCTTACGAATGTTCTCATGGCTGCTTTGAGTGTTATCTGATGTCATTGCAGTTTCACTTTTTCCAATCTGGTTAAGCACAGATAAGCACAGAACATATTAGAACATAACTAGAGATTCTGTATTGCATATCTCATATCTTTGAAATGGAAAATATAGGGAGTTTAGAAGATGGTTTAGGGGCAACATAACTTACCAGACTTTCAATAGAGTGACTTTGACTCTCCTTAGATCTCTTAATTCAGAGCAATAAAAAAAGAGCAAAACATTTTTAGTTAGATCCACCTGTTAATAATTTTCAAAGTTTATAAAATAATGGTAATTGGATGTAAACGATAATTCTCAGTCATACCGGCTCAGCTGAGTCAGATTCAAGTGATTCTGAAGTCTGTTGAGAACGTGAAGAAATAAAAGTCAGAGTTATTATAAGCTGTCCTCTTTAGATTAGGTTCTCATTAAATCTAATTGACAATTATAATGTTTGTACTTACATTGCTGTCAGAGGTATTGTCATCGGAGATCTGTTTAAAACATGAAATATTTAATAACTCAACTCAAACTGGCATGTCTTAGTTGTTGCACGTGAAGTTTGAAAGTTTCTGAAAGCATACCTCATCTGAAGGTTCTGAAGTGTTACTCTGTTCAGAAGATTCTGATATTGAGGAGCTTTCTGACTGTGAAATATAAAAACATCATTATTTGAAATGCTTGTAAAATCAAGCAAACCTTGTTTTCTCCAGGCTGACCATCTACAGTACTGTACTTACAGAGTTAGATGCATGTTTAATCATCTCCATGGCCATTTTATGCAAGAGCTGCCAAAAGAAAAAGCTTTTAAAATATATTTTTCTATTCTTCATTTGTCCACTGAACATTTAAATATTTCTTTTTTATTAATTTAAACATTTAAAGGTTGTTCACTTTTGTACTTACTGGATTAGCAAAGACTGCTCCCAGCAGGCAGAAAATCAATATAACAGGTTTCATTCTGAAGAATCTGAGATTAAAAATGATTGTTAGAAGTATAACCATTTTAAAACAATTCTACTGATAAACAAATAACGAATAAATAATGAATAAAGCCCTTACCTTTCTCTTTTCTTAAAACAATGTCCAAGAAGGGGGCATAAATCCACTAAATAAGTACAGTGTTTAGCTAAAGCTAACAGCTGGATTTAATGGCGTGTCTGGAGAAACAGCTATTTATCTACCTGAGTCTTCATTACTGTAACAGCATCACTTCCTGCTCGCCAACACTCTATTTGTGCTTCCACCCTCAGACGGCTGTGGGGGCACGTGAACTGAAACTGGAATGTGCACGGGAAAATGAGAGTGCCTCACTAAGAATGTTTACATAGTGCAGCGACACTATAGTGTGCCCTCAAACTTCCTCTCCTGTATGGGTCTATTTTAGGATGCCAAACTATAGGGTGTGCAGCCTCTAAATACTATGTCTGTCTGTCTCGTCCCACACTGGGACAGGAAGTCCATAGAAGAAAACCTCCAGGAAAGCATAAAACCTCCCAGAGGTTTTATCTTTTTCCATACCCAAGCAGTGCATTCATTGGTTAAATTGTAGGTTTATTATTTTTGTGTAAAACAAGCAATTTTTAAATTGTTTTATAATATCACACACACATATGTATATAAATATTTCTTAATTATTTCTATTCACACAGGCTTTTGGTTTAAATGAATTACACTACCACTTCCTGGTACTCCATATTTGGAGTGTTCCTGTTTTTCTTTCTGGTGTTGGTGGAGAGTGGAATATTTCTTTTTCCCAAACATTCCTCATAATTAGACTTACAATCATCACAGTGTACCCATAAACCCACGTACAACAGCAGATGTTTACTGATAATGGAGCAGAGAAGAAATATACAGACAAAGCACAGATAATACATTTTCAATTATTGCAATTTGAAATAAATTTGACTGTTATTATAATTATATTTTCCTGAGAAAGGGTGAATGTGGGAAGTGTACTGTAGATATAAGAAAGATAAGTGACAACAAACAGAGAAATAATATTTCAGATTAAAGTAAGAATTAGGAGATAGCACAAAGACAGAGAAAGTATTATAACTGTAAAGACAAATTTTAGTAAACAAAACCTTAGACTGTATATACCTGCAAAACTACTGTATTTACACACAACATCTAGTAGGAACAAGGACAATGCTTGTGTTTGTAAAGATAATATATTAAATTTAATTTTCAAAACAGGCAAGACAGATTCAGGTTAGGATTCCATGTGGCATAATTAAAAAGGCATACATTTCTTTAATGTTCTGAAGCAATTCTATTTCATCATAAATATATTAAGATCTTTATAGTTGGCAAAGATTCAAGACTGACGTTAGTACTGAGCGCCATCTCGAGGTGGTTTTCATTATCTGCTTTTAGATTTATAAGTCTTTCAACATTCACTGTCCCTGGGCTGATCTGAGATCTGACAATGTGACATACTGTCATCAAAGGCCAGGATGGTGTCTTTGATTTTTCAATAATTTATATCATCCAGAATTAGTAATAAACTGCAAACATCAATTTTTAAAGTTAAAATTGTAATAGCTGCATTTTTATGTTATCTACTCAGCAAAGATCCCTGCAACACCCCCATCCCAAGTTTCAGTTGGATGTTTCTCTTTGCATGCCCTATTGCACATGAAGGGCATCTGATGTACTTCAGTGTTGTGAGGGCAGTAAGAGGGGCTTTGACTGACTGCCTCTCAGTGACTCTCTCCTCTTTCCATCTACAACCTCACAGCTCAAGTAAGTGTCAAATATTTATTTGTCTGTTAATTGAGGTATTTAGATGATTGCTCCGGGGTTTGTTTACATTATTTATGAAACAATAATGCTATGTTACATTATGTAATTATCATACAATAAGTATTCCCGATGCATACAATGTTGTCATTAATATGGACAAAAAATGCTGTTCTTTGTTGGCACTTTAATTATTGCTGGAAAGTAGAGCTTTCTGCAGGAATGTAATTCTAATAATAATTCTATTTATTGTTTATATGTTTTATTTAAGTGCTTCAATAATGAATAATCAACAATCAGCAAGGTTTAATGTTTTTTACTGTTTTTTTAAACATTCAAAAAGTTGAGTTATAGCTCTGTAAACATTAATGTTATAGACAAAACAACGTAAATAAATAAATAAATCACATTTCATCATATAAAGACACGTCGTTGTTATTATTTATCATCTTTTGGTATGTGATATCATGCCACTGCAGCCATGCCATTGTTAAAAAAAACATGGGCACATTGTCTCTGTGCCCATAAAGGCTCCTGCACTGTATACTTAGTGTGTACTTAGTCAACTCTTTCTCCAGTCTAGTAGCTTCTGATGTTTGTTTTGCCCCTCCGGACTTTGAATGTGACTTTTGAGTGAAGCTCATCTCCCAGGTCCTGTTGCCATGACAACTGGGGCAGCCAATTTCTGCCAGGGTGTCATGGCAGAACTATGTGCAGAATACAGATGGAGAACTCTGAACTCTCTGTGAGAATGGCACAGAGGGAAGCACAGCAGAATATTTGGACAATAAGAATTAGGAAGGGGCGATTGTGAGCTTTTCAGGAAGTTAGACATGTCTTGAGACAGGACACATGATGCTGGTCACATCTTGGGAAGACGTCTTATATCCAAAGAATGTCCATGTTGATTCGAACTGACAAAATGTAGTTGTAATAAACAAACAGTTTTTGGTCTCATTCTAGAAATGAAGAAACACCTGCTTCTGTGTGAAACACCTGCCCTCTGTGGCCTCAGCATTGGTTGCATATAAATAAAATTTTCACATTACTTCCATACACCTTGTCTGGACATTGTTGTACAATTCTGTAAGCTTTCAGACAGCTGTACAGATTAATCATTGTAAACAGGTAGGTTGGTAATGAAACCTAAAACCTAAAATATATGGCCAGGGTCAACAGAGCAGGTTTGCTAATCTTAAACACAACCCGTTTCAAACACTTCTAAATGTTATTACGTTGCCTGACACTTGGGAATGGAAAGGGGGCAGACTTACTCTTAAATTTGTGCATGGCCAGTAAATCAATGTCACCATCCCATGACTGCTGAGGAGATAATTATGTAGCTTTAAAATTACTAAATAGCTCCCTTAAATCAGTGACTAAACTGACCTTTTTACAAATCAAGCATGGAGAATGTAGTGTAAATTCTGGACTCCCAACATTAGTTGCTCATCAGGCTTTAAAGATACAGGTAGGAAGACAATACATCACTCCACTGACAACCAGGAAATTACAACATCATGAGTGGTTAGCCATAGATAACCTCAAACTACTGCAGCTGAAGGACAATTTTTGTTTTTCTGCTTTAAATCAGAGGATGTACACATAGAGATGTACATACAATGATTGGACATCATATGCGCATGACACATTTATGCAAACCATGTACTTCTTATTTTTACCTGGAACTGGCAAGATACATTTAATAGCGTATCCCTGACAAAGCTTAGTCAATCTAATATTTTTATACTCTATATTTAGAGAATTTTTATTTCCCAGAAAATCCAGCATTGGTCTGTAATTTTAAATGAAGTGGACATGTTAGCATAATTTGTGAGCCAAAATGTGAGCCAGACAGAGGGACACTACCTGCAACTATAAATTTAAATCATGGCAGTCAAGGTTATTTCTATCAGTGGATGTTTATTACTGTACACAATGTTGCAGGTTCCTCTCTCACTCAGAGCTGGCTCCTCTGCACATTCTCCTGGTCCCCATGGAGCACTGCACCTCAGTCTTTTTCCAAAAGTGTGATGATGATGAGGACAAGCTAGTCTTCCTCAGGGAGTGGTGCAGCTGCTTTGGCATTAAGGTAAGTGTTTTCTCATCCCAGTCAGCTCAAATATGCCTGCAAGTTTATTATTAATGAAGCACACTTATGTATGATATATTATACCATAACACTTATACTTATATACTATATATATATATATATATATATATAGATCTTATATATCTTTATATATATATATATATATATAGATCTTTGATATCTTATAGATATCAAAACTTCATAAACAACCCTGACTAGTTTTTTTAACCCTATGCATCTTTCCATGCCTACAGAGGATATGGATGCCAATCTGCTTTTCTGAACTTCCCAGAGTGCTTAAACGAGCATTCCTAAGATAACAGGAAAAATAAGGGTTATCTATTCTTTGAAGAAAATATGGCAGATATAGGTCCAAGTAAGATGGTACTGTTTTCTGTTTATGTAATAAGACGACGGGCCATTAGCATTTAAAAAAACTTTTGGTTTGTTTGGTTGTTTGATGCAATACATGCATTGCATATGCTTATTAAAAATGTAAGGAGCAGTAACTATAGTTAATAATTAACTACACAAAATGAGTTGTGGTTTGAGTATTTTTGCATGCATTCCAGTGGGGAAAAGTTTACACAGTAAATAAAAAATACATAAATAAATAAAAATACATTTTGTATTGGTTGGAAAAGGACCAGACTCCAGATTCCAGGCACTATATTTGTGCTTGTTGCAGAATTATTAGCCTACATATTTATTACAAGTTTTGTTAATAGCTTGAAGGAATAAATCAGGAAAAAGATTTTTTTTCTCAAAACATTTTTATAAGACCATGTAAAATACATTTTAAAAATGTTTTCTTGTCACTGTAAAACACTTGTAACATTTTTTATTAACACTTCTATTAAACTTGCATTTCAGTATGCATCACAAGTTTGATGTCCTCTCACATGCTTTAATAACTTTGTTATAAATCCTTGCAGAAATTAACCTTTTTTAGACCGACATTAAAGGTTATTTGTGGCGTATGGAGAAATATAGGACAAGCCCACACATTCAGCCCAAACTGGGTACAATTACTGCACCCAATGCAACTTGTTTGGATACAATGTGACAAACATTCAGATGTTTACTACTTTGAATGGATGTGTGGTATATGACCACTGTACTTATAAATAAAACTTATTTCCGCAGAAAGGACCTTAGGAAGTGAGTAGAATGTCAGAATTCATTTTTCTCTAATTCTTTGGCCCATGTTGATTCAGATATGCTATATGACGTCATTTTCTGTTATATAAAAATTTCTGGCATTTTGAATTTTTTGAAAAACCTACGTTTTTGAACTCCTCCTACAGCATCTGTCCAATTTGCACAAAATTGGGTATTTAGCATTTAGATAATTTACACCCACGACAAAAGTTGTGTAATACATATACAACGCCTATGAGTATGGTAGGGGCTATCAACGTAAAATAGGTATGATGCTGTATGATGCTTTGGTGTATTAACAATAAACTTGGTAAGCGTCATCACAGGCTTGACCTAATGTAGCATGCACAGGTTTGTCACAGCGCCACCTACTGGCCCAGAGATACAAAAACAGATTTATAACTTCCTTATAACTTCTAGACAACTTTGGTCTAAAATCATGAGAGTGATCTCTTTAGATTCCTTATTGGCTTGACTAATCAAATGATATCCGATGTTCTATGGTCTGCGATTTTTTTTTAAGATGATTAAAGATATAACAACATTTATAAAAATGCTTATTTGATTGAAATGCCATATTGTCATGTGACAACATCCTTTACATTCTATGGCTCATGCCAGTGTACTTAAAAATAAAAAATGTTTTTTGTAGTAAGAACCTCAGAAAGTGATTAAAGTGGAGAATCATGTGCTATCTGGACGGCATGACACACTGGATATCATAATTCAATAACCAGGATGAACACAGACATCTGTTCAGGCTTACTGCCACAAAATTGATCAGACCTTAGATGAAAACTTTAGTGACACCCATACCAAAATATGTTAAAAATATGAGTCTCCTAAACAGAGCACCTGCATTTTGCTGTTGTACTCCAGTGATTACTAAACCAAGAATGAGATTATATATAGCAAGCAGAAAGAACAGTTAATATTCACATCATAATATTTCTCTTTTATAAACTGTTATCTGCATTACACCAGTTGCACTGATATCAATGCACCAGTTGCATTGATAAATATGTCCGCTGTGAATATGTACACAAATATAAAAAATACAAAAATGACATTTTATCCTTTCATTTATTTCTAAGTGAACTCATCATCAACCATAAATAAATGCTGCCGCAACTTTAACATACTTAACAGGTGAATATTAAATTGATTTCAGTGTAATCTTCACAGCTTTAATATTTATTTCTATACTTAGACTCAGGAGGCAAGAGTACCTCTAAATAATAATATATATTTGACCAGTAATCAGCAAATGATGATATGATGATATGAAAAATGATTTGGCGTAGGGCCCGTCCATAGCGCGAATCCAGCGGGCTTCAGATTCATGTTGTTCCGCCTGAAGATGAAGTCAGGGGCGGGGTCTGCTCCTGGAAGTATGGAGAGGGACCGAGCTGGCGGTGGTGGGGAAGATGAGGGTGAACCCAAGCCTCGAAAGTGAGTAAATACGGAGTACTTACATACTCCAAGTGTGTCGTGGTCAGTGGCCAGATCGTGGGATTTGATCAGGTAAAACTAGCGCCAGAGCTTCCCAAAAACAACGCGACGGCCTCAGCAGTGATGTTGGTTTCCTCCAGACAGCACTTGGTTCTTGTCAGATGCAGAGACGCTTCATTTTACATGCACATATTGAAGTCTTTTCAACTCTTTTCAACACGGTTTCCACGGCTGTTGGATTTGATGAGACAGAAGTTCAATAGACCGACAAAATGATACGCAAGGCAGGGTACAAACCCCGCCACTAACTCACTTTGTGCTCGCTTTATTCCACGTCTGCTCGTTTAAAGTCGTTTAAACACCTGCCTGTAGTCCTTATTCTGAGTAAGAGAGGACACAGATAGTTTTACTGTTGTTTACATACTGTTGACTCAATGGAAAAGCAAATGTATATTTGATAGAAAATTATATGAGCTACTTGGTTTAAAGATAATTACAGTAAAAGTATTTTGAAGGCCCGGTTTCTTCCAAAATAAAAAAATGCTTCAGTACTTTTGACCAGCGTAAAGGATATTGACAGCCGCAGGCCTGACCTAACAGTCTGTGGTCTTCGGTTTTGCCTTAATACATTACATTTTAGCAAACAAGTTGGGAGCCTTCATGGAAAAATCTATAATATGGAATTTGGTAAAGGTATTGCTGTTCCTCAGCTTGTTTATTTGTTTGTTTATTTGTTTACACAGAGAATGTGGAGGTATTAGCTCTGCAAACTATGTTATGTTGAGCCTCAAAGTTACTGCTGCAGATTTTACATGGCTAAGGAAACTGAATTTATCTCTGTTTTAAGAGAGGCAAATTATCTGGACTCTCTTGCTAACTCTGTAAGTTAAAAAAGGTTATAAAATTATGCAAATGCATTACATAAATGATCTGATTAATAGCACTGAAGGCACAAGTTAATAATTACTTGTAGTGAGAACAAATTTAATTTGAACAAATTGTGTGGATAGCACAGTTCTTCAAACACTTTTCCAGTATAGTTATAATGTATGAGTACATTATATATTTAACTACTGGAATAGACCAGAACTAACAGGTTTAATACATTTGTAACTTAATTATGTGCGTAAAGGACGAGTGCAAATGATATCTTTAAGATAAGAGTCACGTGTGCAGTCTCTGTAAGGATGTGCTTCTATTCTGCACAGAGAAGATTCAATCCTTGGCTTGTGTTGCTGTAGTTTAAGTTCAGCGTTGTGATTCAGAGTAATTTGGTCATTTATAACTGTTTAATGTGCTGGAAGGAAGGTTTGAACTGTTGATAATCTTCACATACAGGCATATAACTAGCTTCTGCCAGTATTTATGTATTTTTGATATGTTTATATCAGGTATTGCATGAATATGGGATTTTTGTTTATGGGCTTTCTGAGGTCACTGAAAGCATGTTATTGAAAGCAAGCTTCTATAAAAGCATAAGTTAGCCGTGGCATATGAATACATATATTCGGCCATGGCCCCTCAGCATTGTATGAATCAAATGAAACATCTAATGGTGTGCAGGGGATACTTTGGGATCTCTGACGCTCAGATAAATAGTATAAATATATAACATTTAAAGAACAATTATATATATAAAAATATATAACTATTAAAAGTAACCCGCCTAAAAATAATAACATTTATGTAAAATATGCTTGTCCTGAAAATCAGCCTGAATCTGAATGCATGATAGTGTTTCTTATTTATTTTTGTATTTACTTACTCACCATTTTTTAAATATAGTGTTACTGTTATTTTAGTTTGGAGGATATAATTCATAAAGACTATTTCAAAGGCTTTTTGAACTAGATGTTTGAAACCAACTTGCAACACCACTGCTAAGAGAAAACGTTTTAGTATATACAAAAAAGAATATACAAGGTCTTTAAACAGAATCAAAATAAACGTTTTTCACCGCAGGTGACCCAGGCCAAATCCAAACCTACATCCCTGTAAGCCAGCCGCTCTGTCACATATTGAGAGTAGGTGCACCGTTTCAGTAGAGGGCAGTATTACATCAGCACAATACTTTTACTTCCTGTAAAAATACTGGCGCAGGCCAGATAACAGCTATACAAGCCTGTAGGCTTTATTAAACACAGCACTCACACATTCCTAACTCTACCAGAATTGATTTTAAAAGGGTGTTTTTTTAATACTTTTAAATTTGGGATTTCTAAGCCTGTTTTGGGGCTCTTTTCGAGGCAATTACGTGAATACAAAAATGACTCTCTTAGGACAGGATGTTCAGACAGGTGTTCTTACTGACTTCTGAAAAGCAATGTTAGCTCTGGCACAAATCTCTGGCCATGGCCCCTGAACGTTGTAGGAATTAGATGAAACAGCTAATGGTGTGCAGGTGACACTTCAAGGGTTCTCTGACGCTTTAATGGAGTATGAAGGTGTGTGTGCGATCAGAGAATGCACTGAATTACATGTGTGTGACTGTAGTAGCATCTGACTTCATCACCCCCTTTGATCCCCCATCCAGCTCTTAGTGAAAGTTTCCTGGTAGCATTCTGTCCATTTACTGATCGTTGTTGTAAATTATAGAAGACGTCGAACAGAACCATGTCATGCATTTAGAAAATTGTGTGTCATTATTGCACATTATCGTAGTTATTTTGTGCAATATCATAAAGGTGTGTGACAAGCACTACTTTGATGCTGTTTTGTCTGTATTGATTTATATTTTTTACTTTTTTATTTTTTTTAAAAATAAAAAAGTTTAAAAAAATGTTGTTGCTTTAACAGAGGTATTTATATCCTGGATCAAAGATAATTTTATGGGATAGTGTTTGTTAAAAATTTAAGACTGTCTAAAGTTTATCTATAAGTATCTATCTATCTAGTGGATACGTCCAGTCTCGTGAGGTCTTACTGAGTTGTTTTGGCAGAGTTTGTCAGTTTATTGATTACATGTTAAACCCACAACCTTTCTACCCTTCTTAGCTTGGAATATGAAAAATAATTTTACTCCTGCAAAAATCCTAGATTTAAGATCTGCAATCAAAGGCTTCATTTATCTATTCACTAAAATACTGTTCAACTAAAATATCTCAGTTCTTATTACACCTTTGAAAAATAATTTTATTTCATATTCTACCAAGGTAGAATATAATGAATGTACTTTCTAAGCTACAGTATGCAGCTGTAGTTATTGTACATAAATGGATTAAACACTGCTTTTTTAGGTTCAAGGTTGGGTTGACATGTCCTTTTAATTAAATTATATTTCAATTCAGTCAAATGCAGTTGTAGTAAAAACTGTAGTAAAATTTACCCTCACCTCTTTTGCTCTTTTTTAGACACCTTTTCAAATGAGACAATAGTATGTTGTCTTTTATTATATACTGTACTTAAGAAGCTTGTAGTTGAAGAACAGTTAGTAGTTCTTAATGCTTCTTAACTTTTTTGGGGTATTTGATAAATATCCTGTGACGCAAACCTACTCAACCAGTTGTGTTTACTCCAGCATGTTCCACCTACATCTCAAGACCTTTGCCTTCTGGGTAAAAATCAGGGACGATTTACTTTGCCTGTTATCACATCAGGGGCCAGCCAAGATTCAGGATAGTAAAAGATTATATCTCTCATAGGCCATAGAATTTCTTCCTTTTCTCTCAGGATGTGAAAATAACAGTGATAAGAAAATTTTGGGTAATACACAGGAAAGCCTATTTTCTAATGAGTGCCTACAGACAATTGGCTGTTTACAGTTTAAAGAAACAACAAAACCAGCATTGAAGCATCTTGTTGTTGAATGTTACTTATCACAGTTTCACAAGGAGGTGAACAGAAAACGATGATCACATTTTGAAAGTTATATAGGCAACATAGTGTATCACAGTAATGGAGTTATTGTTTGTCAGAAAGCTCATGCAATGCTTTAGCGTCCCTGCTGCATTCATTGCAGTTAGAGCTAATTGTGTGTCACAGTCATTTCAGCTAAATATATAGCTGTTGATTCAGCCTGTTAAACAGATGTTAATTGAATTCTGTTTACCAGGGGGATAACTTATACCCTGTTCACAGGCCTAAATGATTTTTGTGGATCACAGGGAGCTTGTTCATAATTCTAATCAGGTAATTTATAAAAATTCAATTACTCTGTGATAGGTTAATGCAGTATTTAGTTTTGCTTCACAATACACTTGGAAAACATGTGTTTTAACCAATGTGATATTGCCCTGCATTATCGCAACGAGTTGGCCTTCTCTAAACTAACACTGTTGGTTCAACCAATATTGCCGTTGTTGGGTTGCTGTGTTGGGTTGCTCATACAAATTTTTAAATAGCTTATTCTTAGTGTGAAAATGTTGTAGGTATATGTTTATATACATTTCACAGGGAGTCTGCTGAACATGCAATGTTTGAAGTAGATGAACTAGACAAAGCTCTAATTGGTAGCTGTTGCAAAGCGTCCAAGGCAAATCCACTACGGTGTGATTGGAAACCACAAGCTTGCTCTATTTTTTCACTGAAGAGACACATCAGATCGGAGTCTCTATTAACACAGGATACTTTCTAGCCCTCTTGCCAGGTTTGTGAAATCAATGAATGATCCATGTCACAATGTCAAAATCAATACTAAATGCATAGACATGACTTTAGAAGCACAGTGTCTTATTAAGGTTGTGTCTAGGTGGGGATAAGCTGTTTCCCCACAGGGAATGTTTAAGGGTTTACTTTATTTAATGCATGGTTAACAAAGCTACAACAAATGTTGAAAGCAGCTTGTCTCTAACCGACATTGTCACCATACTATAATGAAATTTGGGGGCAATTTTGACCCTGTGGGTAATGAAATAGACTGTGGAAAACAAGTTGTCCTTTGATGAGCTGCTGGGGTGGATCATCTGTCAGGTCTTTTGTTCTGATAGGTATTGGAGGCAGCCTATTGACTGTATGTGCTGAGAAGATTTCAATGACACATGGCTTGTTACGCTTTTGTTACGAGAGCCTGTTTGTTTGATCGTTCTAAGACTTTGTTTGGATTTATGTGTAGGAGAGAACTATGATTCAACCTGCATGACTCCATAGAAATAGACATGACCACAGAAATAAATCACTTACATGGTAATATCCTGTAGAAGCATTTTCCGTTTAACTGGATGGTTAATCAAATGTGCAGTTATACTGAAGATTAAAACACAGGTGTTGATATAGTTTTAAATTAAAAGCTATACTTGCACTATATGACATTATGCCAGTTTATAGATAAACTATGATATTTGTTTATCAGCAGAGGCCTGGCCTGAAACTAGTCAGGATGGTCATGTTTCAGAGACATGAAGATAAAGTACATTTTATCTATATTATTTATCATTCATGTTGCTACAATACACAAGTATGCCAAATAATTTTGCAGTCTAAAACTATTACAGCCCTACACAATAATCCCTCTCAATACAAACATGAAGTGAAATCCACTGCTAAATCCATCGCTGGATGAGCAGCAACCTCACACACATGAATTCTATGGCTTGTCTGTGACAGTTTCATGGGATTGTGTCTTCTCTTCCTACCACCCCTCATACTGAAAATGAATTGTGCCCTATAGCAAGTAGGAACCCCTTTTCACTTCTGATACTATCTGTATGCCCATGGACAAAGTCTCTTCACCTGCTAGAAGCCATATAATTGCTGTACAGTTCAGGTAATCGAATCACAGAAAATAATGTGCTCTGGCTCCTAATATGCTGTGGGAGGCTGTCAGAGAAAGCCAGACTGAGCCTCCTTAAAAATGCATGCAAAATAAATTAAATGAAACGGATAAAATGAACTGTTCTTTAAATCAGTTTGCCTAGTTATGTGCATATCTCAAAGCATATGAAAAAATTAAAATGTGTGATATATATATATATATATATATATATATATATATATATATATATATATATATATATATACACGTACATATATCCAATGTCCAACTTTTTATGGACAATATAAGATGGAGGAACCTCTAGCTGTGCACTATACTGCTTACAAGACTGTAAACTAGATCAAATATGAAGCAGATGGTATATTTTAACACTGGATCATTTACTTTTAAAATGACTTTTAATGAAATACTATTGCTTCTAGAAATATTGTACTGCTGTATCATTACAGCAGCAAGATTGACTCAGTATTATTGTTGTGATGAGATTTAGACCACCATAGCTTATATGTATTCACAGACATAGTTGCAATCTTACGTGGCCTATTAAAATAAATAAAACATAGGTTCTCAAAACCAATGAGTACTGGTGTACTCCACACAGAAGCTTTGCAATGTTGTACAGAATAGAGGCGGCATTTGGCAGTCCATCTGCATTTCTGTAATGCAAAGGAAGGGTTTTAGAGTTCCAGAATCTCTTTTATCAAAATCCAATTTATGTCACAGTCGTGCATTTAGTGTTTTAAAATCAAAATGTCCAGCCATATTGCATGCTAGCTTTGTATGTTTTGCATTTTGAAATGACATTAAAGGTCTAAGCCCCCGGCAACATTTATTTTTAGAGACTTGCATGTTTGCAATCAAAAGACTTGTAAATATTTCAATCATAGGACATTCAGAGGATTGTGGGAAACATATGGGGAGAATCCAAGTACTTTTTGATAGTAACCTTAATGTAAATAATCATTCTTCCTGTTTTTATGTCATTATTGTCATAAGATTTAAACCTGTACGCTGTAAGTTAATGCATACACAGTTTCGATTACGTCCCCAGTGCATGTAGTATTTAAGATGTATACTTTGAGATATCACAGGCTTCACATTAGAAGATGCATGCCACACTGCAGGAATAAAGATTTTTTTGTTTGAACACATGAACGCTTTTACCTTCATGAAACGTACATTTCATTGCATTTTTATGGTCCATTTCCTCCTTTTCCTGACATGAAAATTAAGATTTAGTTCAAGCCCAGTAACTTACTGTATTTTAACAATAGCTCATTGTTTCACACTCTGCCGTTGCCCATTATAAGCGAATGCAGTGTTGAGGTCTTATCTCGATATCTGTTACAGTAGTGGTGCTGATTAAACTAGTTTTATTTCTGTAGCATTTCAGAAGGCTTGTGGGTACTTGTTAACTTTCACCCTTCTTGCCTTCTTGTCCTTAGCCAGGCTTCACTGGGTCAGTTGGATAAATCAATAACCTATTCCCCGAGCAAAATCCTATTTCCAACCCCAAAACACCCCAAGCAGAAAACCAGCATCTTTCTGTAGCCTTTATTAAATGGAGACTGTGGTGCATGTAGGCGTGGAAACAAATAGCCACAATTTAGCCATGGTGTTTGGATGAGACGCAGAGAAATCTGTATGACATGCAGAATCTAATTGAGTCTCTAGAGTATGACACTCTCAGAATCTATTACTATCTCTCTGATGTCACCAACTCTGGCTGCAAATCCTAAACTTTTCATCTTGCGCAACATGACGCTATAGGTGCATTTAAATGCAAAGCATTGCTAGCTGTTTGTTTCAATTAACCCTGTACCATATAAAGTACCATATAAAGGTTCACTAGGATCTATGTGGGCATCTACCATAACTAATAATGTCTGGTGTGTGGGAAAATTTAGAAGCTGTGGCCTAATTATGACTTGAGAACATGAATGAATCTGTCTAGGTGGTTGTGTTCTGTTGTTTCCTTTGATAAGTGTTGCATGCAGCCAATATGTGTCTGGAATAATTGAGTTTCCACTTACATTTAGAAAGAGATGCAGAAGTGCTTACTAGCTTGTTTTGAGTCTCTGTAGATGGAGCTATTGGCCTCAACACTGCAGCTGGAATTTTTGTCCTCTGGAATCCAAAAGCCCACAGGGCCTGATTAATTTAAAATAGGAAGTGTAGCAAAACAGACTTTTAATCACTTTGAGACTGATGGTGAACTGGGGAAGGAGTAAAACATATCTTTGGAATCCTCAGAAAATGATTTTTATCAGAATAAAGAATAATAATTTAATATTCTGCCAGCAAGAGAAGACTTATGGATGTCACATTTTTCATATTGTCATTATTGTTACTGTCAGTTATTTGGGATTGTAAAGACATATACAGTAATTTCATTGGATTGTTTATGCTTTTGTTGTGAAGTAATGGACTTTAGAGACATAACAAAGCATAATGTATTCCCACCAAGGGACTGACATCAGTCCTGACACAGTACTTTGGTGTTCAATGGCAGAAATTTCAGAACTTTTATAGAATTTTCCCTATTCAGAGCCAAAGGAAAGGAAACGCAAGCATCTGCTCTTAGAGACGATGCATATGTTTTAATTTACCATTCTTTTATCTTTACCTGTAAACATTTACATTGTAAACATGTATAAACATACCATTCTGTTTGCTCAGTCAGGTACATGTGAGGTTCAGTCCAGCAAATGTTGACTTAAGTCTTACAGTATGAGTTTAATTAAACCATGAATTTCACATACGACAACAGCACATCTTGCTTTAATAAGATTTATTAAAAATGTCTTGATCGCATTGAGGTAACTCAGCAGTGCAAAGGTTCTGCTTTAAAGTGATGCTTCTTTTTCTGCATCCCAAGGGGGAGGAGCTAGAATGTGAGAAAGTCGTAAGGCAAGGAAGCAAGGCTGTAGACTTAAAATTGAGAGGTACTTTAGGAGAGTGATTTCAATCTTTATTCCCTTTTATCTTGATGGTAGTTGCTTGTCGATGCCACCATTACAGGTTCAGTATGGTTAGGGGTCTATTTAGGTTTGGCAGGGGGCCATCTGCCAATAGGCCAACACTTCTTTTTACAATTTTGTATTTTTATTTATATAATTATATAAATGACACATCATTATAGATAGATAGATAGAATATTATATAGAATATAACATTCTATGTTTATATTCTGTATTATATTTAGTAATTTTATACTGTGTATATAAATGACACATATAATAAGTTCTTATATAATAAAGACCCCTTTTCATTCAGTCTATTGTTTCCATGAATAATACAACAATCAATAGTTTTAACATGTAAGAACTAGTATAATACAAGACTATTACAGACTTTTTTTAAGCTTTGTTTGTTGTGTATGTATCCTGATTACATAGATGAAACATACAAACCGGAATTATATTGTATCTAAACACATATTAGTTAAATATGTATTCAAGCACAACATTGTTAATTTGATGTATTGGCCCTTTTACAGCAGTCTGATATGGAATATGAGTATGTTGTGTACACAGAGGATGGGGTCCTCATTTTGAAATCTTCTTAGGGCCCCCAAAATGCTAAGCCCAGCCCTGCTTCTGGGAATTGAACCCATGACTGCTGTACTGAAACTTTTTTCCTTTTTAATGTAAGGGTGTGTTTACATGACAATGATATACCAAAACGGACACATTTTTTCTTTCACATACAGACAACAAAGATGAATCCTTGATCCCCATTCACACAGATCTACGAAAACATCTAAAAATGCAGTATTATGTATGCCAGGCCAGTAGTTGGCAATTTCACTAGATACACTGAACACATAATGTATGCGCATGTTGTACTTTACACAGACAGTGATGGTCTTGTTTTTAGAAACTTGCACTTTTTGTTTACATTTTTAAGCCCTGTTTTTTAAGCATTTTTTAAATGCTGTTGTTGGGTTAATGAAATACCAAAATGCATAAAAGTTTACCATTTTTAAAGTTAAAAACAGTGTTGTGTAAACGTCCCCTTAATGTTTTGTACGTGGTGTTTACTTCTGTTAGCTGTACTGTGTTAGTGTATCAGGCAATTCTTTTTATGTAACTGCAAATTCTTGTATTGTACAGTCAATTTTTACCTTACCGTTTAGCTGTGCCAAAATGAATTTCATTATTCAGTATCTATCGTACATATCTATGCAGTTTATGTACATTTATTTTCCTGTTTAAATTACCCATTGAACTCAGTGGGATACAAATATGGGATGCAAATATTCCTGAATATAAAAGATGGTTTCAGATTCATTGATTTTTTTTCCTGCTTTATTATTACGTATCAACAAATACATTATTCTAGATTTTAAGAAACATGTTGACAATATTACTTTTTACTGTAAGCGCTTATAATTTATGACCTGAAACTTTTGAATAATCTTCTTTGTTGTAGTTTCACATTTTGCATTATACAACTTCATACAGAATTCATACAATTATGTATAGACATTGTATCTGTACACAGTACAGTAGCTAAAATTATCACATATTTGCAGTCAACATGACTTTGCAAACAGAGGGCAGAATTGATGGTTTCCTTGCTTCACTGTAAACTGAGACAGTCATGCAAGCCTGCATGTGACTCTAATTTAGAATAATCACAAAATGCTAAACATAAAAAAAGTACTTATTCACCAGGGCCCCAACATGACTTTATTGAGAATGAGTACAGGACACTGGGGCATGACATTTAATCTACAAGATTAAGCACACCTCACTGCCACACAATATCGCAAGACACCCAGACATTCTGTTTGATACCTGAGTAGTCATGTTAACAATTTACCATCAACATGTTAAAAATAGTACAACGCCACCAAAAGGATTGTTTTTTTATAGAGAATATAATGTTCCTGATGAGAATATGGTCACTGTTGCTTATATTTCAATGGATTCGATGCTCTTATGGACACATATTGCTGCTGGTTTAGGCATAATGAGGCGTTGGCAGTCATCACCGTGGTTAATTCAAATGACCTTTTCTCATGTTTTCTGCCATGTATAGCAGATGTAAAATTGTAAGTGCTCAATGCTGAACTTGTTATATTATCTTTGCAACTAATGCCTATTGCCAACCGTCTTCTCAGAGGCTAATAGGCACTTTCCATTATTAGGGTACAAAATGGGGCCTGAAACTGTTAAAGAATTAAGACTTCTTGCTTTTTACTCTCAATAAATGGTCAGTGAAATGAGGCACTTAACATTCAGAAAATGCTAATTTGTTAAACCCAGGAGCTCAAACTAAATATTATATAAGGCGGTTTCATTTTTCTATTAATAATTACTTTTCTGTTTTTGGAGTTTTTTAGTACTTGTGAATTGTTGAGTTATGATTTTATAAATTACCTTGAATACAATTAAAAAGGTCAAGACCTCTAAGGTGAGATAGGGTTAGGTAATAACCCTATCTAGGTTAATTTAGGTTAATTACATCATAATAGTTACTGTATCATCATGGGACACCTGTGTGTGCTATATAGAGGAAAATGCCAATAATCCATTTGGAAGGGGGAAAAAACAGGAACAGCTCTGCCATTAATTAGTGACCGGTCCTATTTGACTATGTGCCTTTGATTTGCTGCTAAATTTATGTTTTAGTGGTGTGTGCGCTTTAAACCACACTCCATTACAATAGATTCTTTATTAATACAATTACATTTTGCTTGAGTATGCTTGTTCAGAGCTGATTAAACTAACCTCTCCCCCGGGTTCTATGCCCAGAGACCTGCAGTCTAAAAGCCAAAGTGTGCCTTTCTTTCTCTCTGCTTTAAATGGACTGACAGGAATTCTGGCAGACATGAAAGAACCACAAGCTGGTTTCAGCAACAGTGAGCCAAAGCACAACAGCTAAATTTGGCTGGGTGATCTACCCACAGGACACCTACAGAAAGTTTCCACCAAAATGAAATGGGTTATTTTGCTGTGTACTGTAATGTAAGCCTGTTTCACAGCCTCCTATTCGGAGCAGAATTGTAGCACATGCCATTAAAAATATACAATAAAACAATATACAGGATCTATAAAATTTAAATAACATTAGTTCCCTTATGTTTTTTAATGAGTGAAGCTGTTGAATACACAACCCTCTGGGGCACTTGATTGTGATGTCCGTGTCATGCCTGTGTTTTTATTACTTTGTTAAGTAGCCATGTAATAAACTAAACAACATACAGTTAGCCAGTCATTATCTCAAAATAATCTGATCAACATCCTGATCACCCTGACTGGTTTTGTTTTGCGATAATGATTGGCTGACCGTCCATTACTGTGAAACATAGAGATGTTGATGAATCACTGTTGGTGTAAATGAATTCATCCAGCATCTATAACACACAGAACCACTTGGCCTGCCCTGTCAGATCATTCTATAATGTGAAATACAGCTCAGGAGGGAAAGAGGCAGCTATTTGCATAGTAATAACCAGATAGTGTCGTGTTCTGCAGAAACTTGCCATTGTGTACATGGGTGGTTATCTTGGGGCTATTTGAAATGTTGGATTTAAGGAGGAGTAATTATTATTTTTCACATGAAAATACAAAACATGAATCATCTACATATATTTTTGCATATGTTTTAAAGCAAGTCTTATGGTAATGTGGGCAGTAGAATGAATAGGTCATAATTTAGGCTAAAAGGTTGTTGCTAGTGGGCAACTTGAGATAATTATCATATGATAAAGTTAGTGAGATGAATTCAGCCTTTTTCTCATTATTATAATGAAGTCTACACAGTCATATGGAAACTTAACATTTAGGTATTTTTAGTATATTGTGAGTCCCAAATAATGAGAAGACCCCACTCAAATATTTTGACTTCTTGAAGTCATCCCAGACGACTACTATTTGTTTGAAATAACATAGTAATTTATAAGAGATAATGTACATGAAACAACTGTCTGGATGTACATTATGCAGCTTATTACATGATTACTTGAAACATAAGTAAATACCTGGTCTCAAAATACTTTACTAGGTCATTTGTAACAAATTTAAACCTGACATGAGAAAAGAGACATTACATTAAAACCTAAGTAGTACCAGTCAAGATGATTCGCAGAACTCAGATGAGCACTGTGTTATCAGTTTTAGCAGTTGTTATGAGGGGATTACAAACCTCAGAATGGCACAACTGACCAATCAGAATCAAGTATTCCAGAGAGCCGTGTAATAAGTTTTATACCCTGCATCCGAAATCACATACTATGACAGAATGTACTCATTTGGATTAAATACATACTTATCGACAGTATGTAAAAACAAAAACAGTATGTACTATATACTATATGTGGGTGCAGTATGCATATATTCCGGACATACTACATTTGCCATGTTTTTATTGTCATGTGACCTGTATGTTCCTTTACCTATAATGTATTAACAACAGTGTGAAAATAATTCATTTAGATGTTGTTAAACATGTAAAATTTAAACCCCAGGAATACATTGTGTGGTATCTTTTATCCCTTACATTGAAAAGAGCCACTCGGTGCATAGTTTTCCAGTGATTTTAATTTATTCACTTTTTGAATTTGGTGGCTCCTCAGCTTCCGTGGCTTCATTAGATAGTATGGAAGTGGGCGATTTCAGGAGCAGCTAATAATTTTTAATTGAGCAGAAAATATTGATGCTCCTGTTTAATGGCTTTTGCTGCGCATCCTCGCCATTGTTTAAACAAAAAATATGGGTTAATGCTCAAAAAAATTGTGGCAGGTGTGGTCCATGCTGAAACTGTTATTCACATGCTATTTGTAGGGACAGTTACATAGTCCACACTGAGCACCGCAGGCTCTTACACTGCATATAAATAAACACCCCACACAAGGCACATCACCTGGTGGCCATTACTCTGCCTCCTTCATTAGGTGATGCTGCAAGGAGTCTGTGGGACACAGAACAATGTTTTTATTGATAACAGCAGGTAGAGGACTTTTATATAGCCACCACTGAACACAGCGCATCAGTTCTTTCCACACAAGCTGTTGGAGTTTAATCAAAAGGGTTTTATTCAAATGAAGTTGCAGTGTTTGACTGATGAAAAATTAAAACTTTAATGGCTATAAAATTCAAGTACTGGAAGTAGCGGTATATTTATTACTCCATGAAACACTAATATATAATAAACACAATACAGTGCCAGTATAATCTGCTTTTATTCAACAAAAATGCACTGTTTTAACATTGGTAATTAGAGATACTGTTTACTGCATTGTCTTCTATTCATAATTGCTGAAATGAAACACCCACACAGGACACAAGCAACCTTTTTTAAACAATGGCAGACCATAAACTACAATCAAAAACTTTGTTAAATATTCCAGTGGTCACCTATAATGGTTCAGGATTAATGCTTTAAGGCTTGTCATGTTAGCTTGGTTTATTAATGTTTACAGAGGATACATTAACAAGACATGTCTTATTAATCACTAATGGGGAGCTCACAGCACATCCAATCAGAAACTAGAAAGGGTTAAATATATTGGGAACTAAAGCAGAATACTTGAAACATAATCAGAGTTTTTGCAGTGCAGGGAAAATCAATTCAATTTAATCTCTTGACCACTCACTTACTGTAAAAAGTGACTCATTTAATACTCATCAGCATAAATCGGGTCCTTTTTTCAATAACTTTTTTTATCAGGCTGTAGGACAGAACAATGAGTTTTGCAAGACTGAGGTTTATGAAAAACAGGTGTGCCTTTTGTATAAGATGTGTAAAACATTAAAGATTTAATGAAGATTAGCAGTTAACAAGGATATAAACTACTCATCTTTTTCAAAGTCTTTTTGCCCAAATTGTTCGGTAACATTTTTTACGTTTCATCATTATTCGTCAAAATAAAAGGTGTATGTTAAATATGTAACAAAAGCATGCAAAGCTTCAAAAAAGGCTTTTATACATTAACAAAAATGTAAAACATGCTGTGAATGTCTTGCTTTTTCCCCTTTCATGAGTTTGCATCCCTGAATTGAATACATTGAGTAGAACTGTAGAATAACTTTAGAACTGTAATGTATTATACTCTTCAGAAACGATATAATCTAACTATATAGCTAGACCTGGACCTAAGAAAAGGATTGCAACTGTGTTTGAACTGTAGTATGCAAGCACATCTGACGTAATCAACACAAAGCATCTAAATAGCCTTTGTGGTTAAACCGTCAAAATAAAAAATAATGCCCTAGATATGACAATAAGAATGTAAGGTGAGCTGAGAATTTCTTTATGATTTATGAAAATGCATGTTTAATCACACAATAATAGAGGTATTGTTAACATTAGGTTAACAAGCATCGTCACAGACCATAATGTGATGTTTAAAAAGCATCATCAGGGCCATTTGTTTTCAGTGGCTCTGGACAGCCAATGCATACCGAGTCTTAACATTTTCAACGCACTGTAAATTCCACTGGATCGATTAAAGCCCTTTAGCCAGCAGGCCACGTGCTGACTTACATTTACTTTCTGGCAGGAACACTAAATTACTACCCTTCCCAAGTGAAAACATTATAGAATGCCACCCTCATCAAATGTTCCCACCTCACGGCAGATGATTTCTTTTGTTCTGTAATGATTGGGGATCTCTAAATACAGACTAAAATGAGAAAATTTGTTATGATGAGGAAATGAAGAAAAAAGATCACATTTCTTGTGGTTGCATTTTCTCGTGCTTTATGAATTTTGCTTCAGGTGCTAGACACCCCAGTTAGTGCTCCTGTCATGGCATCACACTAGGCTGTGAACCTCTAAACCTCAAATACTAAAATATAAAAAGACTGTTAGAAAGATAAATTGTTTACTTAATTTGACATTAAAGGAGTCATTTGGTTAAATACATTTTAAGTTTTGTTGACGGCATCATAATTGGAGAAAATTTTGAATTTTGAGTTTGTAAAAAAAATTAGAAAATGTTTCCGATGGACAATTTTAAGGGACCATATATCATGAGGAATTAAATATACTATAGCTTTCAGAATTCTAAATACTTTTTCCCCAGTGCAAAAAGACCATTTATTGAAAATGAACTGAGAAAACAACACTTTCTGTAATGTTCTGCAACATTTTAGCTATAATTCATAAATTTTACAAGACCTTTCAACATCCCTTTTTAAATATTGCTACAGTATCTGCTTATGTGAATGGCTGAATTGCTGGTGAAGAACTACAATAGCAAAAATCCTGGAGAAAACTCCACCCAAGAGTTTGGCGCTGAAATCCACTCTCTTAAAGCCATGCAAGTGACTATACATCACTAGTTCTATATTGCACTATCATTATTTTGATAGACTGAATCATTCACAATGCTGTGATTGTCAGTTTTTACAATTTTCATATACTTGCATGTTTCAAATAAAAGTCATAGAGCACTCTGCACCATAGACCACTTTAAGTGCATAAGTACATACTGAAAATATGTTTATTTATTTTGTGTGGTAATCTACAGTATGCCACAGAGGCTGTAGGTAGAACTTGTATTGTTGTAATATAAGTAACATTGCTTTGTGTGTGTATTACGGTTTAGGTTTATGTAAATATTTGGTTCAGTTCCTTGTCTGATAACCACAAGCCTGTATAGCTAACTCTTAATAGGCTATGATTCTCCACACAAGCTCGATCGCAAAGCCCTCGATTAGATCATTGTTGTTGTTTTTCTGGAAGGGAGGTTTTGTGTGCCTCTATAATCTCATTATTCATCAGTGGCGCATTATATGTCTCCCTTCCAGGTTTGATGTCTTTTGAGGATTTTGTTATGTCGCTTTCAGCAGAGCCGCGCTTTTGCCAGCGTCTCCAACGCGTCTGCTGTCAGTGCTGCATCCTTAATTGAAGACAAAATCATGTTATGTCTCTAATATCCAGAGGGAAGAATGAGATACACAAGTTGATGAAAAGATCTGATAAACAGCTTGCTGGAGTTTATCCTTTGGCAATGGTTCATTGGAAATGTAAGAAATAAGAATGAAAACACAGGTGAGACAAGTGGAACGTGTTAGCAGCCTCACATTTGTAGCGGCGTGTCGGACAAAGGCTGCTGTGAGGTGCAGCGGGGCTCCAAAACGACACATGCTGCTGAGTTTGATTTTGACATTAACCTCTAGTGCCCATGTGGGGAGGAGGACTCCAGATCTGATAATGTTCAGCATGAGCAACATCCACCTCCTCTGGAGAGAGATTAAACATCTGCTGAAATTACAGGAGAGCAGAGAGCCAGCCACTGTCATTATTACACACACACACCTAGACCGCATTATTCAATTCCTGAAACATTCCTGATGGTCACACTGTGTCTGTAACATGATTAATGCCCGGGCTTTTGAACTTTATTTCTCTTTATGACTCTATTCATTTTTGCAGGAGTCATTTACCCAGGATCATCTTTATGAAATTAAAAACTCCAGATGTCTGTTCCTTTCTCTCTCTCTTGCTCTCTCTCTCTCTTTCCTCTCGGTTGGGTTTCCATAATACATTTAAGCACCTACTACAACTATGTCTACCAGACCAGCCTGCCGCTCTGAAATTAACATTTCATTGCACATTTAATTGATTACTTATAAGATATATCATAGCTGCTGCAGATTTATTGGCTGCAGTCATAGTGTGGTATTAAATTGAGATCGGTTGAGTGTGGAGGACATTGGTGTACAATGAACTCGTGGTCATGTCCCTGTAACAAGTCCAGGATGACATGCGTTTTCCTGGTGCACTATCCTGCTGGAAGTAGCCATTTGAAGATGGGTAGGGTGCATGTGATCAACAACAATATTCAGACGTGGCATTTAAACAACAATTAATTGGTATTAAGGTACCTAATGTGTGCCATGTAAATACTCTTCACACCATTACACCACCACCTCCAACCTGAACCACTGACACAGGCAGGATAGTCCCATATATGGTCAGACCAGCCAACCTTTTGAGTCATTTATTGATATCCATTTTTGGTGAGCACATGCCCACTGTAACCTCTGTTGACAGTAGTGCTAAAATTGTACTTCAGATAGTACAGATATGTCCAACCTTTCTGCATAGCACTGTTGTAATGTGTTTTTGTTTGGGCTGTTGTCACCTTCTTTTAGCATGAACAGGTCTGGCCAATCTCATTTTATTTTTATAATTATGTTCTGTATCAGCGCTCTTGGATTGCTTTTCATCCAATCAAATTTGAGAACTGAAACAAATGTTTTATAAATTTACAATGAGGTTAAATTGTTTTTTTGATTTGTCATCTACATTAGTCAACACAAAATAGCAATGGGTAATATTTAAACAGCATTTAATAAACTTAATTAATGTTAATTTCAGCATTTACTAATTCATTATTGGAAGCAAAACTTTGCTATCTGTTAATATTACTTAACACAAAATGTACTAACAATAACAAACTATAAAGATTTGCTTTTGTATTAACTAACATTAACAAAGATTAATAAATGTTGTAAAAATACATTATTCATCTGTAGTTCATGTTAATGTTAATAAATGGGACCATATTTGTAAAGTGCGACCATATATATCATACCATACCATATACAAAATCTTACAAAACAGCATTTATTAAGCTACTGATAGGACTGGAGTTGTAATGTTCATGCACATCTGCAGTTTATATTCAAAGGAACTTCTAGGTGAGAAAAGGCTGTTCTGCAGGATTTTTAAAAGACATTTTAACTACAGAAACTTTCAGATGTCAGGAAAGATGACTTTCTAGATGGCCTGATATGTGTAACTGATATGTGTAACTGTTTCAGCTTGAGTTGGTCATCTGTTTCGATAAATGCAGGGTTCCTCTGTGACAGCCTTGCACACAGACAGCATGCAAATGCGGAAATAACAATTACAGGCACATTAAGTGGTCTTGACCAAATTGCTGTTTATTTCAACATGCTCTCAGAAAATCCAATTAGCCCCTAAATGCGGACATCAGTGGAAAAGTCTTTTCCCAACACATTTAAACGCACTGAGCTCAGCCATTTCTGTGTTATGAAGATTGTTCACTTTCTCAGGAGCGCCTTGCTGTTCCAACTCATTTGGCTTCAAGCTGCACAGCATCTGGGATCTGAATTCTAGTCAGCTTTTCTGTCATTATGGTGAACTTTACTGCTTTCTTATTGCTTGATTCTCATTGCTCAAAGTGTTTCTTGACAGAAAAAATACTATACAAAAAAATAAAATACAAAAAAGATGTGTAATGAGACACTTAATTTCCCCCTTGTGCACTTGAGATGACCTATAATATTGTTTAGCATGTTAGTTACAATACTAGGCCCTAAAACTTTATACTTTCATTAAATGAATCCCTTTTAATGAAATTTTTAATGAATGAAATTTCTAAAATGGTTTGACTAACATGTAGTGGAAGTTACATACAGAAAAAAAGCCCATCACACTTTGTGTTTCTCTGAATGATGCAGTGCGGTCAACCAGCATGATTTCCTGCATGTATAATATGTAAACATATAACATTCTGTGTATATGCGGTTGTCATAAAAAGTTATGGATTCATGCTAAAATGCCAGTCCATGTGCATTTGATTATCAAGAGTGCACTGTCACTTTAACTGGGCATTAGCAGGACAGCAAAAACAGACGCTTGTTTTAGCAAAAATAGTGCTAAAACATTTGCTGCACTGGTGCTCCTGATACACATTGCTGAGCCACCTTTGCATGCAGTTTGAATGCTCTAATCTGTTAACATGGGCGGGAAAAACAAAGCCTCACCAGGACACCTTAAAATTAGGTGAAACCTAGAACAGTATTTCATAGAAACAACAACAGCAAAACACTATGGTAGTTGTTTGGAGGGTACAGTACTTGCTTTCTGCTTCATGTGACGCTACGACACTTGGATTGCCTGGTCATACACAAACATTGGCCTGCCACCTGAGGTCAGCAGATAACCCCATTGATTTACCGAGGCTCATCGGTGCCCTGTGGGCGTGAGATTTGAAGGGGCCAGCATCGCTTGCTTGATTAAACTTCCCATGAGTCTTGGCTTTCTCCACTTTGTGGCCTACGAAGCTCTGCTTATAGGGCTTAGATTGTAAACATGCTTAAGGTCAGCGTTTTTTCTTCAAGGCTGACAGATGGGATGATGTATTGGTGGTGCAAAATAAGATGCCTCACAGGCAGTTGGTGAGGCACGATTGTTTATTAACCTTAGGAATTCACTCCACTCGACTGAGTTGGGTTGTATCAGAGCTTCGGGATGTGACCTCACAGACATCTAGACAGGTGCATTTGTCAGAAGGGTTTGATCCTCACCTTAAATGACATCCCCATTGGCAAGTGTGCTGCAAAGAAGAACAAGAAATAGGCCAGTAGGTCTAGTCTGGGGTCTTAAGTATATTCGATTGCTGGGGTTTTTAAAAGGACGAGGGTTGTTATTTTTCTTTTCGCTGTAAAAATTTCATCCATTTGTGGAGAGCTTTTTTAAATGTCACAAAGAACTAGTAAAGTTTATTTTATTTGTTGTTTTTTTAGCTATATTGGTAACACATAATATAATATAGCTAAATTGGTGAAGTCTTACTGTTGCCATTAGTGGACATAACATGGACTAACAATATATTTTCCCAGTATTTATTAATGTATGTTCAAGTTAGTTCATACAAATACAACTGTTAGTTCATTTATGTTATTTCATTTTACAATAACAAATGTTACAAAACTTGATTTTGAAAATGTATTAGTAAATATAGAAAATAACATAATAAATGCTGTTTATGGTTTGTAAATTGTTAGTTCATGTTAACTAAGGCAGTTAAATAACATTAACAAATAAAACCTTGTTGTAAAGAGTTACCACTATAAAAATTAAAACCAGTTGATATAAATGATATGCAATATGAAGTAAAATACACATGAAGTACAATATTTAGGTTATTTGACAAAACAGTGTGCCCATATTCCCAATTAGTGTCATTGTCATGGATGTTTATAATAGCTTTCGCAGTGAGTTTGTTATGGCAGAAGGCATGTCAGTTATCACTGTTGTTTTGATTTTCAACAAAAGCGGCCCAGTTTACTGGAAAACCCCAGTGTGTTCATTTTGGATAGAAATGACAAAAATGTCACTTCTAATCTGTAATTAACTTTTCTAATCCGTGTTCCTGCTGAATCTGAATGGAGCTGATGGAGAGACTCATCCATATGAAAGACGCACAAACATTACAATTAAAAACTGCTTGTAATCCAAACAGACATAATTTGCAGAGTATTTCATCACTGTTTCTTTAGTGGTTTGCAGCCTTTCACTAAATGACAGGAGAAGTGTAAATTATACTCGTGCAGATAATGATGTGTATGGTACTTATTTAAAAACAATGAAAGAAGTGCTATTAAAAAGATTTACATTTTCCTTTTTTTGTTCTACACAAACTATTGATTTAATTATTTTATAAGCGAAACATACCATGCCATTCAGTAGCATTCAGTGGCCAACTGTCAGGAAAAGACCTTATCGCATACAGATTGTATAGAGGTGTATGTATCTGCAACTGGGTGTGTATCTTTAAAAGATGCTCTACTAATGTTGTTGGTTATGCCTCAATGCAATACATATACATGTGCACTTCCAGCTACACATATCCCACAAGCAAAGAGCTAAAGGAATTCACATCACCACAGCTTTAATTTAGCTATAGGTAATCTGCAGGTTATAACAGCTTGGTTGATTTTTATTTACAATCTTTAATAAGATTTGATAAACCAGCCAATAAAAAGCATGTAGAACTAGACAAATTGTGAGTGATCTCTTCACATAACAGTTAGGCAGCTATTTATGTCTGAATGGCCAGTTTTGGCAGCAAAAAAGTTTCAGATTTGTTTTTCACAACCAGTCTAATATCTCACTATATGAATTAATGAATTAGCGTGCATTAAGTATTGTTAGTCAAAATGGAATTTTGTGAAATTTAATTTTCAAATTTAGAACTAAACATTTTATTGCATACATTTTTACTGATGTTTTCACTTTCTCTACCCCAATAAGGTTGGGGTTTCTCTTATTGACACCTGGAGCTTAATTTTATTTAATGATTATAGTGCAACATATACCTGATATAAAATGACAACAAAGGCCAGAATGTAGCCTGTTTAGGTAAAGAGCAGTCAGAGAGTAGGAAAATTCAGAATAAGGCTGGTAATAGACTTTAAGCATCTTTTTTAACAAGCCTATTCAATTTAAAGGATTTAGTACACATTCTTCACTGCTTAATTTGTGCTTCCGGTTTTGAGAATGTTAATTAGTTTTCTGTGGACATTTTGTAAGCTGGCACGCAACACTTGTCCATACTACTAATTTGGGTGTAATTACTAGTAAGATCTAAGCACCTCATAAGTTAGATGTTATTAAGCATTCAGTTGGTTTTACTTTTGAACATCCATTACAGCATATTTACTCAGTGAAAGTGAGTTATATACATTTGGCTGAAAATAATAGGCAGTAGATTGTTAATGTCTTATTATGTCATAATCCAGTATGCCAGCAGCAATCACTGTCAGCTGCATTGTTGAACAGATTGTCCAACTTTACGGTGGTTATGTTTCACTCGTGGCAAGTGTCACCTCGTGCAGTAGATTTAAATGCCATAAATCTTTACGCTCTGAAGAGAGGAGCCATAAAATATAAGAGCCATTGCTCAGCCAGTTGTAGACACTTGGGTGAAAGCTGCCTGTTCAGACAGCTCTAAATCTGTCATACCTGCTCCTCAGACCTTTGAGCAAAATAGAAATATCAAGGTAGAACGAGGTTCAACCTGTAATATAACCAATCGCACCCCAATTGCCTCAGATTGAAAACCTGCTGTTCTGTCATTCAGAAGTGTAATCTTTCAGTTTACAATCGACGATACGTTTTTTAACCTCCATTTCAATTCTAGCTTTAGAATCATTTTACTGTAAATTGGACAGCAGACAAACATAACCACACGGTTACTGGCATGAATCCATTCAGCAAGATGAGAATGCTGAGGAAAATTCACAAAACTCACCCCATGCGTGGTTTCATAGTCATGCCGCTATAATATGTGCAAATCAGCCTCATATTTATCCTAATATAATCAGTGTGAATTCATGAATGTCTTTGATGGAAATATTAACATTTGCCAACCAAACTGCTGTGAAACTTCTCATCCAGCACCTGCCTTTACCCGCAGGGACCAAAGCCTGTGTATCAGTGCTAATTCGGGTTTAGGCTGGTATCTACAGGTGGCTTCCTCCCTTAGGAGCAAAAGACTTTGTCTGGTTCGATGCTGTGTTGTTTTAGCCTTTGGAACTCAATAGGATTTCTAATGAGAGCACCATCTGTTCAAAACAGCCTTCATCTGTTTTCAAGCTAATGTATATCTTATTGGAAGCCCGTCTTCTAAAAATACCTGGCAAAATGACTTAGTCCTTCCACCTAACCTGGCGCAGGCTCCCCACATCGCAATTAAAATAGGCCTGCATATCCATCAAGCCGCTGATGAGAACATATTTGATATGACAGAGAACAGTACGCCCATCTAAAAACAATTTAACTGAGGGAGAAGAGAAATATTGGAAACATTGTTTGAAGGGAACGAAAAACATGATTCATCATCCTTCCAAGCTGAAAAGTGTATAATATCTGCATGATTGCACAACCGAGCCCCACTGCTTGAGAAAAAGAAAGCAATTACAGTTTGATTTTAAGACAAATTAACTGCAGTGTAAAGTGTGTGCTGTTTTTGTATGAGCTGTGTGTGTCATATGCATGGTGGAATCTGTATAATTAACACAGCTGTAGATATTATCTGTCATGTCACAGAATTAAAGATAGTCTAGGGTGTCTGCAATGAACATGCAGACATGAGTCTACATGAACCTTCTTAACATCATTTACAGTACTTTATTGCTCTGGTATAAAAATGTATTTTACAGGAAAAACTGTACAAATTCTGCAAGTTTTAAGCCTCTGTTTTACTGTTTCTACTTTCTAAGTTCTTAATTTAGTCAACAAAAATAATTGGTATGTTTCAGACATATTTTTATATGTCAGCATTACTGGGTTATTTATAGACTCCCCAGAAAATGAAATTTCTCAAGCATTATTTGTTTACTTCTGTAATTTCCATGTCTTCATCTGTGTGGAGAATTTGCACACTATTCCGCTGAGAAGGTGCCATACCAGGGGTATTGTTTACTCCAAATAGTCAATGTAATTAGCTCTCTGAAGTCAGAAAATTGCTTTAATAATGCCCTGTAACTCGCCAGTATATGAGATATTAACAGTAAACATGCTAAAAGGAAACGGGCCTCTGCCTAAGGTGCCTCAGTACATTAGGTGCTGGTAAAGAGCTTCAGACTGTAGCGTTGTCACCGTGGACTCAAACCATACTGCAACTTAACAGTTTCAAGGCTTTAAGCCTAGTAATAAATGTGCAGCCTGTGTCCTCAATTAACATGATTATAAAGAACTCTTTGTAAGTGTTTGCTGAATGGCAATTGTTGTATATCTATAGGGGAATGATACACATTCCTTGTTGCTTCTAAAGCCACTACCGAGGGCTCTTGTTGGTATCTTTTATTTTACTGGAGATGGTGGGTTAACTGAAATCAATACAAGAGATTATGGCCAGATGTTATTTAGCTGAGAGAGAACCCGAACCACAGTTTGCCATGGAAACTCATTGTGATTGAACTGATGGGTGATAAAACCTCCCCAAATGCTCTTTAGGTTTTTGGCTGTACTTCTGAATAGTATTGTTGTGTGGTCTCCTATACTGGCTTATTACAGCTGATGGATTTTGCAGCAGAGGTTAGGCCACATCTTCCTAGAGAAAAGGTCACCTGTCCACAATATTCTTTTTTGTGTTTCCTGTCAGCACATAGTTATCATTACCCGTTATGACTGGTTGGGTTTCTAAGCAGCCTGGCTTGGTTCTCAGCATGCAGTATTAATCATGCCCATGGGGCTGTGTGATCTTCAGCACAACCTTTAAAAGACCTTGATTTGCTGGCGGACTGCAGCCCCTGTGTACGCAAGAGTGTGGTGTGGAGTTTATCGTTGGCCACATGTTACGTTTATGATATTTGGATCCACAATTACCCATTTTTAATGAGATGGAAATGGATTCCGGAAAGCCATTAGGGTCAGCTGGGAAAAAATCATAATTATGATAATCTGACAAGCTTAGTTGAGGTTTGGGTCACTTGTTTGGGCTGTTTATTGAAAGTTAAACTGTGTTTAGTAGTATAATACTCCTACAGCGTATTTAATGCATTGACCTGCACGATTTATGCATCTATTAAAAAAACTGTGTTCTCAAAAACCCATAACAGAGCAGTAACCATACTATCATGAATCATTGGTAACTGTACAATATGCATAGCTTCCTGCTCTGTAAAATTGTCAGCCCCATTTAATCCTTGATGAATAATCCCTTAGAATGCTTTACCTAACATGTTTATAGAGGACATTTAAGACAGGCATAATTAGTTATTGTACGTACAAAGCCGTGAGCTAAATGCCATGCCTCAGGCTAAGTGCAAAATATGTTAGGCGGGTGTTCAGTTGGATAAACACAGTTTTTTTTTGAGGACAAGAAGCTGACAGTCATGGATAAATATATAAACATATGCATGATAATTGTGTGTACACTGTCACTTTGGACCAAGAAATTGGTCACCCGTCACCCACCCGTGCATAACATCCTGGTCAAGACGCTGTTTTTTCTCATACTCATGTTATGATCAGATTAATATTTTAAATTAAAATCCACTGCCATTTCATTTCATGTTTTAAGATATCGGCCATCCTCCACACAGCCTAGGATTTTTGTGGATGAACAGATTAAAATGATGCTGTCGCTCACTCAAGTCCAGCTTTAAATGTTGCAACTGTCAAAACTGTGTTTTGAGCACAGGTCCACTGCAGGAGATAAAAACTGCGGATAAACTCATACTTGCCATTGGAATCGATGCTGCAGTCAACTGCATGTGCATAGATAGGAGCAAGGACACCGCGCTGACCAGAGCTCACAGGAAAAGAACTCCCAGGTTCAGCTCTATTCGAAAATACATCTCCTAACTGAGTTTTACACAGCACAACCAATCAATGCTCTTAAACTTCAGAGCAGGCCTGCCAACATCTTGCGGCACATAATCAGATATCGACAGGTGAGTTTTTCAGTGTAATGGGCCTAGAATTGAAATACTGAGTGCAAACCCCTCATACTTCTCACTTATAGCCCTGATACTGAAATAATAGTAAATCCATGAAATGATATATAAGACACGGTTCAGAAAACGATTTGAATCATATTGCCTTTATTACTGTGATGATAAAAGGGCTAAGTTGAGAAGAGAGGAGGTTTTAAAGGAATAGTTCACCCAGAAATGAAAACCCGGCATTGTTTACCCACCCTCATATTGTTTAAATTGTAGATCTGTCTGTCTTCTGTGGAGCAGGTGGAGAAATTTTAAACATGGTTGACGTTGCAATTAAAAACTGAATCAGGACCGAGTTTGTCTTTCATCTCTTATGTTCTACAGAAGATAATAAGCCATAAAGGGTTTGGAACAACACAAGGACGAGTTAAATTGTGTCTGAATTTTCATTTTTAGGTGAACTGTCCCTTTAAATCGTGACAAGGTCAAAGGAGCGGCTAGTAATTTATCTCACTTACACTGCAAGCTGCCTTAGAAGGGTAGCAAACATTCTTAAAGATCCTTCCCATCCTGGATATCATTTGTTTGAATTGCTGTCTCTGGTAAATGTTTTAGGTCCATCACATCGCAAACCTATAGATTTAAGAGTAGCTTCTACCTCAGTGCCATACGGGAGCGGAACACTGCCAGTAACACATACTACACATAAATCCGATCTGGCATTCCACATCTCAACCTACACAGTTTTACATCCCCTGTGTACCTCAGTGTATGTCTACTCAGTATATGTTTACAATCTATTTTACTCAGTTTCTGTTTACATTCATTGCACTTATTTACTACTTATGCAGTACTTCACTGCTTGTAGTGCAATATTTGACTACTTCTTGTGCCACTGGAATGCAAAACAATGCAAAGTTTACTGCTCTTGTCTTATATGCCACAACTGTGCAGTAAGTGTTTAGCACTCAATACTCTATATGACTGTGTACTTGCTCTATCCACTTGATCGTATTGGTTTTGTGTGTGTTGTTTTAGATAATTCTACCTAGATTGTATTTATTCAAACTAGATTAGTTTATTTTTTATTTCATTATTATTTTTCTGCATGCACTAAGTTATGTACTTTGTATAGCGACAAAAAAGAATCTTGAATTTAGAAATGCAGATATTTTATTGTATGATAATGAAGAGAGAATAAATATTCAGGTGACTGGTAAATAGAGACTTAAAGCCAGGCCCACAGAACTGGAGGATGCACACAATGGTGGATATAAAAACTTATACATATTCAAAGGTTATGTTCTGCTGCAGTGTTTTGCATTCTTTTGCCCGATCTTGTCTAATAATTTCAAGGGTAAAGATTATTAATTAGCAGATGCAGGTCCTGCTTTATTTACAGCCATGCTATTTCCTAATGTCCTTGAAACCCTATTTATCAGACAAAGTTGGGTTTCAAGCTTTGAATTTGTGCCTCTCTATCATGTGAAGTGAACTTGTTACAGGGAAATTTAATCTACAGTAAGTGTGCAATTAATTGTGATGACACTAAATGTGATGTGTTTGTAACAAAATGAAGTGCAAACAGTCCCATTCTCTCATCACTAAAAAGCTCTGGTATAAAATAACATAAAGGGAAAAAACTTTCCATGATGAGATTTTATATTAACCTGTTATCAATGTGTCAGACAACCCTGATTTAAGTTCCTTCCTCTGTTATGACATGGGTTTAGATTCACAATGCTGCATTTGAGATAGTCTGCTTTGATGACAGATCCATTAAATTGAGTAATGACAGTGACAGCCACCTTGATTATGAGGTGCTGAAAGAAATGGGATGTGGACATTTCCAAGATGGGTGTGGTATTCAAGAGGAAGGAAATGCATTACTTAATACATATTGAGCAATGCAGCCTCAAAATAAAAAAATATTAAAATTATAAATGTATTTATGTACAGTACCAGTACTTTTCCAGGATTCTGAGGTCTCACATCCAAGATACACAAATACAATTCTTGAGCAGATAAGTTTAATACACAAGTCTAACACATGCACACTACAGGTCAAAAGTTTAGGGTCATATGCTGGAATGTTTAAAAATTATTTTGTGTCAACATTTTACTTTCTTTCATTGAATTTTTTTTTTATTAAAAAAGATTTTATGAATTGCTTTATTAAGTGGATTATTTGGACCAAATAAATCTGTTAAATGTGGTATATGTAAATGTTATGTTAAATAAATAGCTTTTAATAGCTTTTAAATGGCTTAAAAAGGCAAACTTATAATAAACTTAAAAAAATAGAATTTTTTAAATTCTGGCAGGCTGTTAGTGTTAGTAAGGTCATATATATCTGCAAAGTTTTGTACTATGTTACACAAGTCTATAGACCCATGCAATATTAAAAAGTAAGCTAACTTTAGGTTCCAAATGAACTAGCTAATCAAAGCCTTCAAGTTCACTTAAACGTTTTGTCTGGTTAGCTTCAGCATATAGCCTCTGTTGGTATATGATGTAACTACACAAAAAGAAAAAAACTTTCTCTATTGATAAATATTCAAAAGTAGCCATGCGTTCTGGCTATATAAAAGTTTTTAAAAGCAAGACCTAAATTTCATCATATTGTAGTAGATGTTTCAACAGTGCATGGTATTAATTAATTAATTTGTTTATTTGATGTTATTTTGTGAAGAGTTTTTTACATGAAAGGTTTCTTCCTTGTCTGTTGGGTTTGACGTCAACTCGTACATTAGCCTAGAGCAAAGAATTCTACCACAAGTGAAGAACTTAAGAGTGTGCGTTCATGCAGTCTCAACAGCCAATCATCTGTCTGGATGCCTTTTTATGAGCTTACTGTGTGATCAGTCAGATGAAATTGACGGCTTTTGTGACTGGCTTAAAAAACATGGATGGCACTGATAAAGGATACCTTTGTCCCTATATTAGAATGTAAACGTTAAGGCAAATGTGTGAAAGCAGGGTTGGAATTGCTGTATATACGCTCTATAAATAGTCTGGATCAAGTTCTGAATTGAGCAGTTCTCATGTACACAAACTGTTTATCTTTAGTCATTTCTAAATGTTATAAATACGCCCGTGCACTTTTCTGTTGCATGCTTTACTGTTCTGGTATTTTTTAACTCATTAGTATGCATGTTAGAAAGTGAAAAGGTGCGGTCACACTACATTAGACTTTGATACTAAAATATTTAGGCCACAACAATTAATATTGACAAAAGTATTTGATGTCATGCTGTAGTTCAGCTGTTATGTTTATTTTAACATATCATAATGTGTGTTATTATAATATGTGTAATCATACGTAACACATCACAAATAACAAATATTAGCAAACTGAATATGTTAAATCATACGCTCTATTCACATTTTCTTCAACAGAAATGGGATGTGGACATTTCCAAGATGGGTGTGGTGTTCAAGAGAAAGGAAATGCATTACTTAATACATATTGAGCAATGCAGCCTCAAAATAAAAAAATATTAAAATTATAAATGTATTTATGTACAAGTACTTTTCCAGGATTCTGAGGTCTCACATCCAAGATACACAAATACAATTCTTGAGCAGATAAGTTTAATACACAAGTCTAACACATGTACACTACAGGTCAAAAGTTTAGGGTCATATGCTGGAATGTTTGAAATAATTTTTTCAAACAAACTGAATATGTTAAATCATACGCTCTATTCACATTTTCTTCAACACTGCAAACCATGCAGCTTTGAAGTTTGTATTCTTTGTTTTGAGCCAAGAGGTCAATGTTGATGCTTTGCTCCTCTGTTGGTCAAATGTCTTTTTGTTCGCAGGATTTGCTGATCAGAGATCACTGAACCTATACAGACAAACACAAACAAACCTTTGTCACATTTACTTTCGTCTCACTGTTCCACATCTGCAAGTGTTTCTTAACAGGTCAGGTTCTGATCAAGGCTGCATAATATGGGATTCTTGCTAAAATCTCTCTGTAGATGTTTCCTCCCCTGGTGAAGCAGTGGTCCAGGAGAGAGTACTTGGCCTTGTTCATTACTCTCCATTAGTCTGGACTTTATACCTCAGCAGAGCTCTGTGACGTGATCAGGGGAGATGCTGCATTTTATTAATTTCATTTCTGTGTGATAATGAGACCATCACAGACGGTGTTCAGGGTTCACCGTCATTCCCTTTGCAGAGAGTCAAAACCAGTGTTGCCAAATCCATTGTTTTCCTCCAGAATTAGGCTATTTTTAAACTGTTGCCACAGGTTGTTTTATTTTCCGCTGGCTAAATATTTGACATATTGAATATTTTTTGGCTGTGACTGAAATGCTAATATTGAAATATTTCCAACTTTTTTATGTTTACAAAATGTTTAAAACTTTACAGTGATTTTCAAGATCAAATTGTGTGTAATGCATAACAGTGATTGTAACAGTAATGTAACAGTTATGTATTTTAGGTATGGGAGAGGAATATTTTGAGTTGTGGAATTTGAGCTATGGTCATTGGGTTAGTTTTGGGCTAGTTTTGATTTGGGCTTGTTTTGTTACGCAGATCTGACAACCCTGGTCAGAACCTCAAGATGTGATGTCTCTCAGCGGGTCCTTTAAATTCCTCTGGGGGGTCCTCTCACTGAACTTGAGTCTCCCTCATTCCAGCCGATGTGAAGAAAGGAATTTAAATAGCTCTAAATATGACAAGTCTGCCTCTTTGTGTGTGTTGACATGAGATTTTTGGGAATTTTCTCAGGGGAAATATTTGAGATGCAGGAGATTAAAGAAAAAATTGCTGCTGTCTAGGAGAAACAGTTAAGATGTTAAAAGATCTGATCTGTGAATTTTCTTATGTGAATAATAATACAGTTTTGGAACAACTAAAGTGTGCTTAAATGACAGAACTGTGATTTTGGGTGAATTATGCCTTTAAGCAGCTTGACTTCAGCCAAGTATATGAGCGTGTCACAGACAGCAAACTTGAGAATTAATTAAAGTCTGAATGTTGGGCAGTAAGCCCAATATATATATATATATATATATATAAATATAAATGGGGCTGATTAACTGTAGTGAAGTATAAAATCTCTCTCTCTCTTTCTTTTTCGCTCTCTCTCTCTGACCGTGCAATAGAGCATTTGATTTGAGAGTCTTGGAAAGTATGTCCTGTTATTGATAAGATCGGCCACCTGCCGCAGCTGAAGTGATGAACAGCCCCAGACTTTCATTACTGAACACCAACATATTTATAAATCTTTCATATGACCAGTGTGGCCACACCAACCTGCCATTTCTGAATGTGCTCTCAGTACACCCGGCTCTCTGATTAACACCAGTCTTCTCTTATATGAATATAGGCTAATGTAATATTCATGTGAATTAGATTAGTTTTTTTCAAAGTGGATCTTTGGGAGTTTGTTTTGAAAGACACATACGCTCCCAGTTTTTATTTCTGCTATTGTCTCATTTGAGTAAACGTCAGCTAGTAAACAGACCTGTACTGCGGCCTCATCCTAAACCTGAAACTTTTATTTTTATGAATAGTAAACATAATGGCTCTGCATTACTGTTTGTTTCACAAACGTAGTGTAACATACAGTAATTGTTTCTTAAATGCACACAGTATATTTTAAATAGCACAAACTATTTTCTATTTTCAAATTGAATTTTCTATTACTGTGGGGCTCTTTTGTGTTTGCAGTCTTTTGTGATCACATTCCATAATTTCCATAGCCCATGATTCCATCTTTAAGACTGAAATTTAAAGCAACCTATTCAAATGCTTTTTGCCTTCCAGAACCTTTGCAATACTCATTTTCCTTCTAGGGAAGAAACTCTCTGTAATGACAACTTTCATAACCTCTCGTCTTGCATACGGGCCTGTTGTATTGGTTCTGAATGAGTGATGCTGCGATACAATCTGCTTTTTATCTCGCCTCTGGATTTTGACAAGTGCAATTAAAGCTCCTTTAACTGTCATCTGGTAGGACAAAGAACATTCACTTTCTCTCACTTTCAACCTTTTGCTTTCTCTAGTTTTTGCCACCTATTCAGCCCGTCTCAATCTCGCTACAATTCAAACACATTTCAGCTCAGTAAAGTGTCTGTTGTCAAATGTTTCTCTGGCTTTTGTCTGTTTTATGTTCACTCCATATTGATATTTGATGGCGTCTCAGTTTTGGTCTGACACCATTATATTTTTGGCTTTACAGATCGCAGTAATGTTCTCTGTGATGACATGTAAATTATTGTCATCCAGGCAAAAGTACAGAAAGGCTGTTTTGTGTTTGAGACCTTTTGTCACCTGTAATCATTGAATTTGGATACAGCTTCACCTAAAATAAACTCCCAATGTTACTTTCACCTGCTTCCTTTCATGACTGTTAATATTATACAATAATAGGGAAGATACACATTTACGCAATTTGAATTGTGACTCAAAACATTATAGATACTGAGATATAGTAACCTTTAAAGTGCAAATGGAATAGAAAAGGTCTCATTGCCATTTCCAAACTACAAAGTTAACCAGGTTTGTCATAACATTGTGTGATTACTTTTTATCAAATTGAATAATTGCATGTTTTTATTTCTCTTTAGACTTTGTAGACATTGTAAGTGCCCTCGTACAAACATTGTTCCAAGAGCTCACAATGTAACAAATCATGAGCTGTGAGTGAGTGAATCGTGAGTGAGGTCATAATTCCAGCGACTCTCTGTGTGATGCTTGTTGTTGTGTATCAGAACATGAAAGCTAACTGTGCTTCTACCATCCAGCACCACTTTCTACACTTTCAGCTTAATGCAGTTTCTGTGTTACTCGCCTGCATGTACAATAGAATTTCTCAGGCTTTTAACTGGAAGATCGAACATCCATTCATTGTACACAGTAAATGTGAGCGACACAAAAAAACAAGGTAAAAAGAGGAGGCGAGTTTCAACCATGCTAGGGGAAGACATTTTATTTCAAAGCATTGCATTAATGTTATTGATCTAAAGATGTTCTTAATAGTCTCACTTTCTTTACATTTACAGAAACCACAGGGCCAAGCTCGAACAAAGTACTGTGCTAAACAATATCTTTGAACTTATTAAAACAGTACTCAGTGGATTCCATAGGTTTTGGCCAAATTGCTTTGGGGTTTCACACTAGATTGCAATAGCTTGTGATATTTTTATCTTTCCCAGGATTCCTCTTGGTCACACTTTGGTTATTCCAGGTATGAGGACAACTGCACTCATTTATACCAGCTGTGAGGAGAACTCCATTTAATCACTCTCATCTGTCAAATGATTAAGAAAATTAGCTATCCAAACATGATTAATAATGAATTTCATGGATGGTAAGTGTCCTTTATGATTATGTTTTCTTCACACAAATGACAATGAGGTGGATTGATGAAGAGGATCTAAGAGTTGGTCATAATTAACCAATTAGCATGTCAAAAACAACAAATGCAAGAAACGTTTGTTCAGTTAGAAAAACGCAAAAGCCACAACACTTTGATGATTTTAGGTATTTCAGAAAATTCTAAAAAAAAAAAGAATTAAAATTGTTCTCAGACTCAAATCTCTAGTCAAAGTGAAATATGCAGTACTGTATTTATGCTTATTTATGCTAATAAATGTATTGTTATGCTAACCAACTACATCCTTATCCTTATCTTTTGTAGTTTTGATGTGCTGGCTTGATTTGCTTTTGCAATACTTATGAGAGACAACACTTAAGTAAATATGTAGTACTTGTATGATGTCATTAAGACTATTCTTAGGGTTGGTCATTGTACTCCGCATTCTGTTTAGAGACAGATGGTTTTCCAAATTACTTTGACTTCATTGTTAATTCTGACCAATATTTTAGGTGTTTTCTTTTTGCCTTTATAATTTAGTCTGGCTTTTTTAATGTTCTGTTATTATTATTCTACCCTGCAGGCATTGTTTATTTATAACTGTACTTTGTGTCTATGAGTGTGTAATCATTTTGATGTGCTTGGGCAAATGTTTGTGGTTGCACCATGCTGCCGTGTGCTAGTGATGTATCCGTATGATGTATCACTATGCAGTTGTCACCATGACAAGAGAAAATAAGACAGACATGAAGAAAAATCGGGCGAGTTATATAGTGAGATGTCAGTAAGAATCCATCACCCGTTGCAGTTGAGAGTAAGTACCATAACAGCTATGGGTAATGGATATGAATTCTGAAGGAAAGTATACGGTGGCCCCAAATACTTGAAAACTTGTCTGAATCGTACTTGTCAGTATTTTAGGTAACAATTTATTAAAACAAGTGTCAGCTGCAAACAACTGACACAAGACCTTTTCTGAGCCATTTATGGAATGACCTTTAACTTGGTGATTTTTAGAGTTTTTTTTTGTCACTTGCCCTCAAGTTCACACAGGTGTCCTCTCATAGTGTATCACACTTAGTATAGATAGATAATGTTAATATTGATAACATGAAAATGCATTTTATGTTTATTTCAAAGAGTAAATTATATTGTATTATAGTTTACTGACAGACATCTTTTTTGAGAAATGTTTTGATTGAACGGTGTGGCTATGGTAGCTTTTTTAAAAATATAAAGCTTTGCTTTGATTTTGTTTACTTAATGTAGTGCTATTCATACATTATTAAATGTGGCTTAAGTGTCCAGATACTTTAAGGGGGTATAACTCTGTTTTAGGTTAACCATTAAACCTCATGTACAGTAGGCTAATTCCCTTTAAATGAAGTGATGTGTCTGAATATACAATTGTTTCATAATTCTAAACCTAATAAATTGGTAATTGTGGAGGCATATAATTCCTCACTTTACAGATGTATTTGTCAACTACATAGACTACCACAGTTGTATAGTTGGTTAACTACACAACCATCAGCCTGATTAGCAATGTTTTATTATTTCAAAGGGTTTAGCACCTCTGCATCAAAGAGAGCTTAAATGCATACGATTCAGAGCTATTCAGCCTGCGTTTCTCTCTGGGTAGCTGTGCTCTCAGAAGGGGAAATGAGAAAGATCAATGTTGGAGAGTTTAATGAGGATATAAGACGTCTCCTGAGGCGGTTTCTCCTCCCTGTGAATTTTAAGACCGTTTCAGGCCCAGGCCAATGTCAGGCAGATTTGCATTTGATTTATGGTCACTGTCACTACGATTCTGACAGATGAGTAAAACCGAAATATTCTCATCTTTCGCTCTATTCACCCGGGAACATAAATACTGCCATAATTTTATTTTAGCTTGTCCTTGTTTTTATTAATAAGTTTCACAGGATAAACCACAGGACAGTATTACATTTGAAAGAAGCATTATTGCACATCTGATGATGAATCTTTTCCTTTTGCCGCACTTTAAGACAACAACAAACTGCCTGCTTGAGGATTAAGTGCTTACAAACAGCAAATCTGCCCAACTTCCTCTTTGTTTTAAATTGCGTGAACTGCACGCTGGGATGCGAAAGTGTGAGGCAACTTAGTTTTGAGCTGGCAGTGCCCATTTCTGTTTGGTATTCTTTTCCATGGACCTGTAGACATATAAATAAGAATGAAGAAATCGCTCTCCACATCCAGTGCTCTCGAAGAGCAGCTTGAGAAAGCAATAAACTTCAACATCAATACATCAGAGGGAAAGTCATACCTTCATCTCCTCCAAAATGAACCCAGTGGTCGCCTCCCACACTTCAGGCACTCATTTCACTGCAGTTCATTCACTTGAAGGGCTAAATTGTCCCCACTGGAATATTGGCTCCAAATATACTATTACAAAGCAATTTTATGTTGGTTCAATAAGCATGACTGCTGTTTTTGAGGCACCAGTCTTTTTCATTATTAAGGGAAACTTCAGCCCCCTCTGAGACGCACGCTGGTATCACATTTAACAAGATTCGCTGAAATAAACTGTTTGTTATGTGGCTCTGTTCTGGTACAAAGCTGAGCGTGTGTTGTGTTGTCTGAAAAATGATCAGCTGGAAAACAGGCTTATACTGCAGTCAGTCAATATTGTGTCCTTTCTGAAAGCATTGTGCTGTCATTTCAAAATAATTACATGAATCTGTTTTATTTATTTGTATTTTTTTTACATGATACCACAAATGCTAAATTTAGGCCAACCAATTTATAATTTTAAAAAATAAAGGGCTAAATCCCTGAAAGGGATCACATAACTACTTTTCTCTGAAGCTCTGTTATTATTGTTCTGTTATTGTTGTCTGGCTAGATAAAAAGGAATAAAGCCTTTTTGAAAACACCAACTGTTCAATATCAAAGTAAGATATAACTTATGCTTTGTTTCTGTAGATCTGTAGAATGAGACAACTTTTGACCAGGCCTGTTATGATGGGCCTTTTTCACAAGAATCGGAAACTGCGTCATGCTGGGATAAGTTAGTTCTGCTGCAGCTTTGAGACTATTATATTAGAATCTTTTATCTGTACAGCATTTCAGAGAGTCCTAAATATATAATATACATGGAAAATAATTACAGTTAGTGTTTCCAACTGTTTTTGGCATTCAGATTACTGACAAATTTAAGTATTTTGGTTATACAAAGCGGTGGTCTGACTTTCCCAGCTACAAATGACAATTCCTTCTATTTATCTTATAAACAATTAGAATTTACTCTGCTATCACTAGTAAATACCATCTGTAAATAGCCATCTCATAAACTCAAAAGTAATTCAACGACTCCATTTTATTTGGAGTCAGCTGGGTAAAATCTGAAAGTTGAAAACCCAGAAGTGTGAAAAACATATATATATATTTCAGATTTTCAGATTTCATTTGACCTTCAGTAGCCAAGAGTGATGATCATGCTTTCAAGGAAGTTTTCATAAGTTTCAAGGCTGACAGTGACACTTTAAACTCATTGTTCACATTCCTTCTGTTTCTTTTCCTCTGTTTAGATAAAACCAGGAAGCACAACCATAGCAGTAGCAAAATGCAAATGCATGGATGTTTGCATACTGTATTCTGCAGTGTTTGACTCAAACTTACCTCAGATTTGTGGCGTCTTCCTTTAGGCAACTTTAACAAATTAAAGTTAAGTTTGCAGTTAAGGGGCTAATTAGCAAAGGCTCATTAATTTACAGCCAGCATAAATATTCCATTAGAAAGTGGCCAACATGAAAAACTATTTCACAAATTTGTAGAAAAAGGCTCACCTTGCTTTCACCTTCACAGTTCGGACTCTGTTTTGACAGCCACCGATTCAAATCCCATCTGCTGTGGAATTTTGAACATGTATCCCTTAGACCTGAAAGTAATAAATTGTCGCTCTATACATCACATTCTTGTCACTAGTAATGTTTTTTATTTTACCTTAGTTCTCGTTCACCATTGCTGGTTGCCTGATGGATTGTTATTGCACTCTGGAAATCTGGATTCTATTCTAACTTATTTGCCGGAGGCATAACTCAACCTGATCCAATCTACTCAACATCAGAACTCAGTGAAAATAAAAATGGAATAAAGCTAGTCAACATCACTTCTGAGCTACACTCAACCCACTAACATTGTTTCTCAAGATGTATGAAGGAAACTTTGCTTAAATTCCATCGCTCCTTTATGCACCATGTTTGCTTTATAGATCTGTGTTTGGAATGCTAATCACGCGCGGTCTTTTTGGGACCATAAATGTAGCTGTAATTAGCTGTTTGTTTGTTTTTTGTTGTTTTGCTCATTGAGGATGTTTTATACCCTAGAATGGTGAAAACAAGCCTCTGTGCCTCTGAAGGCCAGTGGCGTCACCCCATGAGAGACAATTAAGTGTAGCTTTTCATGGCTCCTCTAATGACTGTGTGTACATTGCTCCTCAACGGTGTGAGCACGATCTGTCCTATCATTCTTCAGCTGTCAAACGGTGCTCTGGGTCAACAATGCACTAATGGCGTGCTAAATGCCATCGTATTCAGATTTAAATGATTTGTCTCGCAGATTCAATCAGCAGTCTAAGTTTCAATAGCAGAAACTTAATTAGCTGTAATTACTACATTCACTAAATATTTTCAGTCAGACCTGGAATGACTATAGAGGACCACATTGTTTTAAAAGATCATTAGTTTAATAATAGATAAATCATATATTTTAAAGTAGAAAAACAAGATGACATCTAAGCAACGTATTTGATGTCCTATGTGCACGATACAGCCGCCACAACATAATGCTGCATTGAGTCATTGAAGGTGCTTCACATGTAGAAATATTCTAAGTATGTTCATATTGCAACTATGCCCCAAAACTCTCTTTTTGTTCAGCTGCACCTGATTAAATTGGACTGTGATTTCATTTAGAGAAAATGACAAATCGCTCTACTGTCCAACCTTGAACCCGAGGGTGTTCTCAGTTCAGTTTTCTGTCTGTGTGTGAGCCAGTTATGAAGTTTATCATACACAGAAAGCTCTTACAGCCCCTTCATATATATATATATATATATATATATATATATATATATATATATATATATATATATATATATATATATATATATATATATATATATATATATATATATATATATATATATATATATATAGTTTTTCATTTTCAGTAGTTTTGGTTCTCCAATGATTTAGCAATAAATGGTGTTCAACAAACAAAATAAAATAGTCAAAACAATATTTTTCTCAATAATTCCCTGTATATGTGTAAACATTCATATTCTTTCACATAAAAATACCAGATGTTCTGCCCATAATACAATATTAACATCTGTGTTATGGTTAATGACAAAAAATGGAAAATAAATAATATATAGCAGTATGCTATCAGATGCTATCAGTAATTTATTAATGGTAGGGAGTAATTTATAACTGGTTTTGTGATTTACATTCAGGGTTTTACATTCACATTCCATAATGTTTTGACTTAAGTGCCATAATGTGCATCAGAGGTCACTGGAAGGTTTTACTTCTGAGTGTCCAAACATCAGTGCCAAAAGCTCCCCACATGTTAGATCAGCCAAAAATAGTGTCAAATGTCCTGCTATGCAGTCTCCTCACAAACTGTTGAGGTAAAATCCAGAGCCAGAATCTGTAACATAGAGCCACTAATAGCACTAACTGTGCTTGAGTTTTAAAAAACAGAACATTTCACTCATGTTTTTTTCATAAAGACCAAAAAAATTACCTCAAAATCGGCATAAATTGCACCGACTCCTCCCAACTATGTTAAGTGCAAAAATGTTTTTATTTATTTATTGATGCCTGAATTTGCCACCAGTATCAATGTACCTTGATCACACGTTCAAGGAAAACATAAAATATCAGCGTTCTTTAATGAGTCCAGAAAGTTTCCATAGATCCATATGGTTGCTCTGCAGCAGCTGTAGAGGTGAATGAGTGGCCACAGAATAGCAAAGAGAAACCCAATAAAGCCCAGCCCTTGACTGGAAGCCAAGTGCCCCGTGACACACTCAACCCTCCACAGAACAAGGTCTGCCAATACAATTCATTAGGCAGCCAATTACTCACTGCCGAGGCTTTTTCTACAGTAACACTCCCTGACCCACAAAAAGCTTGATACTGAAGGAAAGCTGTTATCCTACCTGTTCTCCACCTGCTTGGCTTTCCAGACATGGAAATGACTTTATTTTTTGCCCTGCATTGAGGGTGGGATATTTTGAGAAAGAAGGTCTGCTCTTTCTTTTCTTTAGTGGTGTCCTTTTAGCATGAAGCATGTCAGACGAATCGATACAGAGCTCTGAGGGAGACAGATGAAGCTGACGATGGTTCGAGGGCCAAATTTTGTGTTTCTCTGCATTACTAACCAACATTTCATTTGGAATGCTCCCCTTTTCCAGCCTGGGTGCTTAATAACAATATAGCCTTTGTTTCATATTATATAGCTTTTCTTTCCTATAGCTCAGTTGGCAGAGCATTGCGTTAGCAACACAAAGGTTGTGGGTTCGATTCCCAGGGAGCACAACAGGCTGACAAATGTATAACTTGAATATACTGTAAGTTGCTTTGGATAAAAACGTCTGCCAAATGCGTAAATGTATATTGCAGTATTGTAGGTAATTTTTAGCTCACCTCCGTCTTACGTCCAAATATATGATTGGGTTTGAATGCCATTCTGGTTGTTTACACAGAAAGAGATGGAAACAAAACTTTTTGTCATGAAATATTACTAATTATTTAAAGCTCCAATCAATAACTTTCGCCTCTCTATCAGCATCTCTGTTTGAAACATAATGAACAGTATGTAAAGTAACCAGAACTTTGTTGAAGTCAGAAGATGCCCAGCTGACATTACCTACAAAATCCAACCCACCAGCTCAAATTATAAATCATTATTATAAACTTACTAGTGAAAATCGAGGTAAAGTAAGGTGACAATTTTGAACACTGATCTGTTATGTACTTGCTCAATAACTGACTTCTGTATTGCTTTTTTAACCAAAAGAATTTACAGGTTGCAGTAAACCTAATAAAACTATCACACAAAGGTAGTTATGGAAATTATATTGTGACTAAAGAAAATTCCACATAAATCAAACCATGTTATATTTTAGCACATTTAATGTAGCCACATATTGCCTAGAATTTGCAAAAATGTTCTCTTGGCATTTTACCATCTAGTTTCTTGAGGCATCACGCTGCAATGATTTTTAAGAGTATTATTAGCTGCCTTTTATCTTTATTCAGTCCAAGTCATCCATTTCTAAAACATGTTTTTAAATAATATTATAGTTCTCTAATGTCTAAAATAAGAAATTCGTTTAAGTTGGCGTAATTATATTAAATGTCTACAAAACTAATTTCAGACATTTAAGAAAACGCCTTCAGACTGAAAGACTTTTGTGTGTGTAAGATCTTACATTTCAGGCAAGAAATTCTAAACTTTTGACCGGTAGTGTAGCTGATATTCTGAGTTTAATAAAAGCGTTTAAAATTAGAGTCCTATTTATAGTTTACAGTTGTAATTGTAGAACAGATTCGCTGACACATCAACACTGTCTGTGCATAAATAAAATCGGATTATCTGTGCCATTTTCATGGAAATTATTTAATATTTAATATCCTGTAACAATAGAGGTGCCTGTTCCCATCGCTCCATGCCATTGATATTTTCTATGTGACATTAATCATGTAATTACCGCAGTTTGCTTTACGACATTGTCAGTGCTATGGCGTTTTTTCCTCAGCTTCATTATTCAACATTGAAAAGGTTACATTGATTTTGAATTTCTGGGAGGGGGGTGTTTTGTAAGGAATCTTAATATTTCATATCATTTTTGACAGCGGTGGTGGAAAACGTGGGTATTGGTTTTCTGGTGTTGGGGGATCGTATTTGCATTGCAGAACAGGCTCTGGTATTAAGAGTAATGACCAGGTGACACAGATAATGTCAGGGTGGAATTTTCTGCATGCTTGCTGGCAGGTGAAAATGACAAGACTTTATTTATGACACGACAATCTATGCGCTTTCAATTTGCCCAAGTTGCTGCTTAATGACCTTTTTCAGAATGATATTTCTGTGCATGGCCGGACAGCATTTCACATATTCTCCCCACAGGGTTTTGATTAATCTTGTTCTCTATTTCCATCCCTCCTTCTCTCTCTCTCTCTACTCTCCTTCCACTTTTTCAGGAATTTGCAGAATTCCGTAGGGCTGTGAAACACTTGATAATGTTCATGCCGCGCGTTCACCTGTCTTTGCATTTGTTGGCTTCATCAATACGAAACAACCTTGTATTATTATGTATTATATAACAGTTCTTTCTCTTTTTTCACTGCCTCTCTAAACCAAAAGTGAAAACTAGAATTCAGTTTTTAAAACAATTGGAGTTTTGAGGCGCAGGATCACTGTGGTGCTGAGCTACAGAAGTTCTAAACGCAAGAAACATTACATCATCTCCTGCTCATCTCAAATAAAACAATGATTGACAGAACAGTGTTTTCAGAGGTTATCTGTAAATTCTCAGCTGTTAGATCTGTGAATCAGTCCTACACAATCCTTGGCTGCACAAAACAGAAATAGTAATGCATTCAGAATTCTGCTCTAGGTGCTTTAGTTTGCATAAAGTACAAGTATGTATATTATTTAGAGACGAGTAGGAGACAGTCTCATGGAAAAACACATTTATCCACCCACACACTTTCTCAGACCTGTGTGCTGTTTGGTGGGATTATAAGGTAACAACTGTTATTGCCAAGATAAGTTAGTAAATTGATAAAAACACACACTATTTAAGTTCTTTTAGCGATGCTTAAATAATTACAAACAAATTTATTATTTGAAAGAGAATTCAGGGAAAATGACATTTTTTTCTTTAACATAACACTGGCTTCGTTCACAGTTTTTTGGTATTGCAGTCTGAAGGACTGCAACACATGAAACCAGAGTCACACTACATCTATATGTGGTTTTCTCCAGCACATCTTAAAGACTTTCAGTGGGGTAAAGGTCAGTACCCTGGGTTGGCCAATTCATATGCAATATTGTACAATCTCCTTTTGTTTTTTTGCTTGATAGAGATAAATAATTTGCCTCTTGTAGCACAGTAACATCTTTTTCATGATCAGAGAGTGGGGTTGTTGCCAGTTGAAACATTAATTACTGCAATAATGACCCAATTATAGGTATTTGCTTATTTAAGGCCAAATGGCAACCTTTCCTTGGCCAGGCAGTGTAGATGCACTGAATATTGGCTGCACTGTTAATAAACCGTGTAGATTTCATCATTTTCAAAAGTCAGTCCTAAAGTTCAAATTTGAAAAACATAATTTTGTGCATTGTGAACATTCACAAAAACAAATGACATCTCTGAAATGGGTTCACATGCGCTTTATTAATTTTATCACGCATGTTTGTAGTTTACTGATCAAAGGTTTCTTTGATAATCACCAGATGATGAAATGTAATCATAGGATGGGCTTTGATATTCCAAAATCTCATTTAAAAAAATAGCCTTAAATGGACAGAAACAGATACAAATTCTGGGATCTTATTTGGATGTTCAATTTCATGCAGAAGCAGTTTCATCTTATGTGAAACTTTGTAGAAAATAAAGAAATACATTTAGCAGTAGGTGTGGGTTTTTTAGAAGACCCAAGTAGGCTGTTAAAGTTGCCCATGAAATAGGTTTACAGCCAGTCTCTCATCCATTTCACGAGGGCTGTAGGTGGTCGCCCCAGAACAGCCTTTTGGGTCACATCAACCTCTCTGCTTTTCTGTGCTACACTAATCCAGCTATCCACCTCAAATCTGCTGTTAAATTAGCCCATCTAAATACAGATAGCAGAGGATGTGTTTGTGCAGCATAAGAACAGGAAACATCTGAGAAAAGTGAATATAAATGTTAGTTTAATATTCATTTAATAAATTACTTCATTGTTTAGTTTTTCTCTGAACTGTTGTACAAAGAAATATTTAGCACTCTTTCTCCTGTGATATTGGTTTCATTGGTTAACAGCTCTATAAACAGGATCTTAATATCAATTAAAATAATTGTTCTAGCAAGTGTGTTTTGTGTAATCAAATACTCAAACACATTTGCACATCTTTATGTCAATTGATCAGGCTTTGCCAGGCTTGTACATGTGGCTATTGGGAAAGCACTCATTTACTGTAAAACACTCAGTGGTAGGTGGTAGATCTCACACTAGTACTAGTAGAATACTGTAGAATTTTGTACTGTTTGTTGGATTTTTAGATGTTTACAATCTTTGTTAAGATGGAGAAGGAGTGGGGAGAGAATTGCAAAATCATACAAACTCAGGTCACCCCAGAGCTGTAACTACAGCCACGTTTACTTGGTTGACAGTCCCATATCTGAGTCCTTAATACGGTTGCATTCACACATAGTTTGGGTATTTATGGGAGTGACAACTGCATTCCACAACCTAATTCAAACCTGTAAATTTTCAGGATTCACAACCACATTCTCGGCGAAGCCCTGCTGCTTGAATGCAACTGTACTGGACAACTAGTTGTCTATCACCTCACGAGTCCCTCTGTCACTGTGTTGATGAAGTACATGAAGATGACAGCACACCGCTGTGCTTCACAAATTGCTTCGGAATGCACAGTGGATCTTCTGACACCACAGAGGTATGTTGCTTATTCTACAGCTGTTTCTGCTTACCACAGTGCAACTAAATCTTTAATTTTTACGTCTGTCATCACGGTTATGTATAGTGTTCCATAGAGACAGTGTTCCAGCTGCAACTGTAAGGCAACCGTGGTCCATAGGTGTGAAAGATAGGAATCTATCTATCTATCTGTCCGTCCGTCCGTCCGTCCGTCCGTCCGTCCGTCCGTCCGTCCATCCGTCCATCCATCCATCCATCCATCCATCCATCCATCCATCCATCCATCCATCCATCCATCCATCCATCCATCCATCCATCTATCTATCTATCTATCTATCTATCTATCTATCATTGTAGCACATAATGCTACAGTGATTTCCTTCAATAAATGAATCTTGGTTTTGAGGTGACTGATCACAGTTCAGGTTAAGTTTTACCCCTTTTTCAACCCAGCAAAACCTCATCTGTTGTAACCCTGCATTCATCAAAAAGGAAAGTGGATGTGCCCAAACACTGGTTGCTAGGCATCAAGATAAAAAGACCTATAGGGCCATTACAGCAGTCATGTCTTCTCAGAAAACATGTTTGCTGTTCCTTTATTATGACTAGCCCTGCTGCTTTTCAGAGAGAAAATTCAAGGCTTGCCTGAAAAGTGGTTTCACCTTTATATAAATGTGCGCATGCTAGTCTCTAATCATTTTTAATATTTCCAGGGATTTCTTTATTTGTTTACTGTAAAATACAATCATTTAATTTCAGTGTTCATATGTTGATTTCCTACATAGTTTTCTTTCTGTGATCAACTGTATGTCATCTCTGTGGCATTGAACAGACACACAGGCTTATTACTAAGCATCATTTATTTGCATTTGTATATTTGATTGAGACATTAATTGGTAGAATTCCCTAATTAGTAACAATGGAGTGACAATGTGGTGTTTCAAACAGATTGCTTTGTTTAACATGTTAGTTTGTTCAGTGTTTATGTAAGTGTCCTGACCAGCCCACATCACAGCAACGTCAACCAGTGGCGTGTATTAGGGTGGCACACGCTTCACCTTAAATAACAGGATGGAAATTTGGAATACTTAGGAAATTGTACTTTGGCATTTGGAGTAAATATGTAACATATGTCTAGTCTCACTTATATGATCGAATTCGGTGAATACTGATGTGTAATTACTTTCAAAATTTCTGCTATTTATTTGACAGCTGTAAAAACAGCCATGTCATACATCCCATATGTTTCAGTGTGTGCTTAGTCAAAGGTGATGTTGGAGTGGTGGCTTTTCCCTGATACTCCAATTGATGTGAAACCTCTCCGACATCTCTGCGCTTGCTGTGTGACTGAAGCAGTTCAGTGTTAGAAATTCTCTTTGTCCATCTCACAGCAGATGTATTAGTAATGCTCGACTCCGATTTTCTCTCCTGTTCTTCAGAAATATTCATCGTGAACATGTAGCAGCGTTTAGATGGAGGAGCCGATGCCTCTGTACACTGAGGGCTGCCTCATTAATATTCACTATCTAACAGGTACTGCACGGACTCCAATCAGATGTCACTTCAGCTTTACATCAAACACCATCTCAACCACATGAAAGATACACAAACTCCTTGTCTACAGGGGAACACATTTTGTAATGGAAATGGGTTCCGACAGAAGTGCTTTTGCCGAACAGCACAGTCGTCCAAAATGAGGCCATGCTAGTAAAAAACGTTAGCAAGTATTATAAATAGTTTAACTTTTTGCTTTGTGTTTAAAGAAGCAAAACCAATGTAGAACTATCTAGTAATAGTAACAGGTTTAAAGCCTGGCACGTGTTGTTTAACTGGTTCAAATGTAATTTGCAAGGAGGATGAGTAAACCATAACTTTATTTAGCTTTGACAGCATATTTTGCCAAGTCGAGCTAATTCTAATCCTTTCAGTGCTATGTTTTTTTTTTAATTACAGCCCCTGATTAAAATAAACCCACACCACCACACACTAAGCTAGCACTGAGTAAAATAGGCAATCTGGAGCTATGATTGGGCAGCCTTGCCTGATCCTTAACTGCTTGGTGGAGGGGAAGAAAGTTGTCTCAATCACTAAAGCAGCTCAGATGCAATTGGACAATGGTGGCCTCGCTTCATTCAATGATGCAGTGTACAACAGTCAGGGGCCTTCGGTTCTGTTATATATCTGCTAACTCAAATGACTTGATTACTGTATAACAGATAAAAAAATGTTTTCTATTCTCTCAGCCTATTTGGTCACAAACAAAAAAAAATTCTGCAGGTATATTACTAGTGGCAAACCCACGGCATATTAATAAACCTTACTAATGATAACCAGTTCCTTCCAGTTTTTAGTAGATATGACAGCATCTCTGTGGACTGACTCTATAGGGAGTGGCACAGCTTTTCTTGTACAAAACATAGTTGCCTGCCATTTTTTAGATCTTTATGATATTACAGTCTATTCAGTTTTCCTTCTCTGACCTAAAAAAATCATCCCATCACATCTTTCATCTCTGTGTCGTAAAACAGACACTTGCGCTTATTAGCATGCAGCTTTCGATTGCATTCAATATTGGTGAGAATTGGGCTGAATCCCTCTTAATACTCTGTAAACATTCAATTAGCGATTTCTAGATGGATTTTAGTAGACAAATAAATATTACTAAATTATAACTGGCATGTTTGCACAGACAAGATGGTTTTCTCAGCCATAGATCTTCTTTCACAATAATATGTTTGTTGAGGTCTGTAATCTAGCCTGGTTTGGTGACTGCCCACAGCAAAAAACTGCAATAGGTTCCTGGTGCAAGGCAGTCATAATTAGGTTTGAATCCCTGGAGCTGTTGTGCACCTTGGGGACTGCACCCCATCAGAGCCTACATATAAGCTACAGGCGACATGTCCACTCCTCATGCCCCTGAGAACCACAGGCTCAAATGCTGCTTTACAGGAAACTGATACAGACAGGGTCCTAGCTGGCTGTTCTAGTATCAGTGAGTGAGTACACATTCAAGTTTTTGGTGATCATTTGTGAGATCGCTGTAATATTTCAATTCATTCACCTAGACACCAATGCGTGGACATAAGTAATCTCCTCTGTCTCTGCTAGCATTTCATCTCAGCAATGGCTTGTACTGGGCTCAGATTTGTCAAGATACCAAAGTCTGCAAACAAAAGTCACAAATGTCAATATAAACACAAAAGTGTCTTACTAAATACTTGTAAGACCAAATTATTTAAGCTAAGATATACACAGTTATCACATTATAGCTCTATAATGTTATCAGATGTCCAGAAGTGTCTTATTTGTACCTGTCTTAGATGTTTCTCCTAAGATTCTTTAGCAGAATTAAAGTTAAACATAAGGTAGCTTGTCGGCAATAACATTTCTGTTTAGATCTGAAGAGGTTTGCACCTGTTTTGTGCTTTTCCACAGAGGTTGGCTAAGAATTTAAGATGTAATTTGATCAATTTGTGCAATTTGATTCTCTACAGAAAATTGACTTGGCAAAATAGACAAATGCAAATGGTGTATTTAATAAAGCATTGAGCACATTACTCAGGTAAGGTGTGATTGCTCATTCGGAATAAATCTCTTGCATGCAGGCATTTGACTCAAATATGGTATTAAAGTTTATGGTTTGAAATAAACAACAAAACACATCTCCTTAATGCTGTTTATTCTCACTTCAGCTAATAATTTACAGGTGATGTATGTAATTGTTGTACACATTCTCTTAGCTTAATAAAAAACAAGCAATCCATTAACAGGTTGAGCTCACTGAACAGTGTAAATTCTGTGATACTCACAAATTAATGTTCATTTTAACATTTCAATTATTCAAAAAATAAGCTTTCACTTTTGTCAGTTTTACTGCATCTTTTCTTGTCTGCATTATTCAAAGCCACATGTAACTGTGAACTTCAGCTGAGCAAAAACTGTCTTGTCTGCTTCACTAAACAACTGTTTTTTAAAGAAAACGTAACATTGTTGAGTGACACACCAAATGAATTTAAACAATAAAGACTGGCTGTTTGTGTACACTGCAGCTGATCCATACTGATAAATGTGTAAATTTATTAGTATACTACTACAAAGTATACTACAAGTGTACTTAGTATACTACTACTAAGGTAACACTATAATCCATAGCAAATGTGCTCTTTTATTCACAACATCATTATTATACATTTCTAAATTATTGATCGTAGAGCCTGCACAACATAAAGACTACACAGCCTATTTGCGTAAGCACTTGATACATCTTTAATGAAAGCATGTCATTTTAAACAAATTAAAACAATTTTTTTTTTTTGCCTGTTGGCTCAACCAGTGGTTTCTCTTTGTGTTACATTAGGTCCAGATGGAATCTGCATACTCATTTGCATTTTAGCGGTAAATCTGCAGAATAGTAATATCTGTTAAATGGAACTAAGAGTACTTAGATGCTTATTGGCAGCTACAGGCATAATTAAATAGCCAAAATGTTTATTAAATAAACATACAAGGCATAACGGGCGTGTAGAACTTTGCAAATGATGGGTGCTCGAGTTCCTTGTTAAGCCGTGAATCTTTTTGTAGGCTCAGGTCCTGTGTGAGCCTACTTTCAGCATCCCTCCTTACTGTACAGTATATGCATATGGCCTTTCCTTGTGATGTTTGTCTGTGAAAACCTGCAGAGCACACACAGTCTTTTCTATAATACAGATATCTGTGTGCTCTAAGCTGTTAACACTCCTTCTGTTGTATAACCCTTTCATTCTGTGTTTAACACTAAAGGTAAAACAAATGTTTTAAGATGGGAGAAATGTATTGAAACAAAGAAGCAGGCAAAAGACGAGTCAGTGTAGAAGATAATGTTACGGCATGGAGACCAAACAGACACAGGGAGGCTGTGTGATCAATAGCTCTTTTCTGCTTCTGCTTCTGCTTCTGCTTCATTCACATACATAGAATTGTTTTTCAGGGAATGGGTGGGCACCGTCTGCTTTCATCCAGCATGGATCCATTTTTTTATTTTGATGTGACCCACTGACAGTCTTTGTATCTTCAGATAATGTAGGATGTTTGTTAATATATGACTTCAATATAATGATTTTCCTCGCTGTAAATCAAGCAGACTTCTTTTGTGGCAGCCCAACACAAATGACTACACGGATGGCATTTACAGAATTCCATTATGTCAAACTGGGATCTAGTGAACATTAGAAAAGAATTTTGAATCAATAGCTGGTAATTATTTTCATCTACTCAATAAGTCCATACAAGTCATCAGCTAGCTGAGAATAACTCTGCTGATTAATGCAAGGTTTTTTTGTCAGGGGTGGGGCATTCATTGGTGTGTAAAGACATACAAAACATCAAAGAACAACAAAGAGAAAAACTAACAACAGCTATATTGCATTGATCAGCGACAATTCAGGATCCACTTTATGATAATGTAAAAATTAATTGGCCCAGCTATTTTCTTTCATTTTCACCACAAGATAAGAAACTAGATTATCTCTTGATGCAACATGGGTCTTTGTTATTTGGAACTGTATTTAATTATGCTCTTTCCATCTCTTCTCTAATAATGTGGAAATGGAACTTGGAGAGGGGTGGATATTTTTCATTAATTTAATCCACTGGTGAAAGTGAAACTTATATTGTAGATGCAGTATAACTTTTCTCCACTAACTGAAAGGTGCCTATATATACACTCACACCCTCACTTCATTAGGTTTATTAGGAGTGGCACTTAGTGTGGTCTTCTGATGCTTTAGCCCATCTGCTTCGAGGTTCAATGTGATATGTGTTCAGAGATTTTCTGCATACTTTGGTTGTAGTGAATGGTCATTTCAGTTGCTCTTATTTTTTTCTTTTCAGATCATTCACTGTAAATGATCTGAAAGTGTATGAAAAGTCGATTGGCTGTTTCTAAAATACTCAAACCAGCCCATCTCTTAATCACCTTTCTTCCCCATTCTGATGTTTGGTTTGAATCTCAGCAGATTCATTACAGTTACGCATTTGGCAGATGCTTTTATCCAAAGTGACTTACAGTACATTAAAGTTTTTTACATTTTGTCAGTACATGTGCTCTCCTGGGAATCAAACCCACAACCTTTGCGGTGTTAACGTAATGCGCTACCAACTGAGCTACAGATTCACTTTGCCATGTCTCCATGTCTAATTGCACTGGGTTGGTGCCACACAATTGGCTAATTGGATGTGTGTGTAAGTGAGCAATTGATCAGGTGTACCTAATAAAGTTGGAATATTCTGGAATATAGGATATTCTACAACAGCTGCAGGTCCAGCACGCACAGCCACAGTCTCAAAAATGCAAAGTTGTGAACCTGTGGCCTCAGGTCCATGACACAAGGTATTTTGGGTCTACCTAGAACATACGTTGTGTTTACAAGATACTTGGTTGACACAATGATTTGTGATGCTGATCAGACAGTCTCTTCCTGTCTAAGTGGGCAGTTCTTGCTTAAATTAAGCTGTAATATAGACTACACTTTAAACATTCATTCAATTATGTTTATTGCTGTTATTTGTCAGTCTTTTGATGGTCAAAGGTTGAGGAGTTGCTGCTTCCTCCTCCTGCAGTTAATTGTGGGAAAAGGAACAAAATACAAAATCACATCAAATAATGATCTATATCACTGCTGTCTTAATGGTGTGATGATTACATTTGTAATACAGAGAATCTCTTGGTGATAGTACATTTCGTGTTATGTCTTTTCAGTAGCACACGTGTCATAATGTTAATGTGCCCTTCTCGGGTCATAGTAAACAGTAATCATTATTATTATTACATTAAATAACAGCATGCATCTATGACATTGCCACTAACAATAATAATGAAAAATGCAATAATTTATTATTAACACAAGTTCAAGGTGAGTGATAATGAATTTTTGGCAGAGGCAGAGCAGTAGGCGGAGTTTATTTACAGCGCTATGCAGCAGTATCTTAGCTGCGAGTCTTCAAAACACATAAGCAGCAGGTAATTCTAAAAAGATTTATATTTATTCAACTACTATACTTCTGTGAATGTAGCAAATTCAGTGAATATGAGTCATACTTATTTATAATAAGAGTATATCTCGTTTTCTGCCGCATTATGACAATGACATTCCATGTGTTTTCATTCAAGGCCTTTCAATGACAGCAGCATATAGTTTAGCACATCCTCGAGTCATTAGCTTGGGAAATAGATCTATATTGAAATGAAATCTAAGTTAATGTCAAACTCAAGTACATGTAAGGATATTATATATTTGATTTCATGATATCTAGCACTTTCATTCATATAATACAAACATAAACTTTAACTTCTCATTAACAGAATTGAACGATTACCTACCTTCTTACTGTTTTGTTTGGTAAAGTAAAAGTAAATAATATTTAGTAAAATTATCATCATCCCCCTATTTTTGTTTGATGTGTTATGCATTGTATCAACATATAGAATGCAGAGGAACGAAAGATAAAGAAAACATTCCAATTAATTGTGAGAAATATTTACACAACAGACAGGTGAGTAAATACAGGTGTTTTTTTAATAAATAATAAATTACTTAATTTTTAATTATTAAGTAATAAATAATAAATAATTACAAACCGTGATGTGCGTCACATCGTCATGTGAGGAAGACACTAAACACTGACTCATACGTTCTTTAGGTTTCATTCAGCTGACAAAAATCACAATTTTGAGTTGAAGGCAAAAATACCTCACTATATATAGCATAACTCAACATGGTGCTCAGTTTTAGATGTATCAGACATAGACCTTTATATAGCAAAACACTAGAAATGCCAGCCAAGACTTTTGAATATTTTTTTCCATGGGAATCCGTTATAAAGGCCCAATCCATAAAAAATTCCTTTAAAAGCCACTAAATTACATAACCGAATGAGTGATGTGTGTTTTGGGTCGAGGTGTGTATTAGGGGGTTCTGTAATTAGCTAAATGTGCAGTGTTAGCCTCTGGGCTGAGAATGGGTAGCCGTATTAATGGTAAATAGAGGTACTCATTAACCCAGGCAGTGACACAGACACTAACATCATCTAATTACAGCTGTGTGAATCCCGTCGGGGCTGCCACATTCAGGAGGCTGAGGGAAAGGTCTGAATCATTATTACCTACAAAGTGTTCTGTTTTTTCTCATGCACCTTGCCCAGCATTCTGGTTTAATGGCAAGAGCTACAATCCATTTATTGTAAAACCCGGCGTCTCTTATTAAGCCTGTTCTTTTAATTATTTATGCAGTTGAGCTTCTTCCTTTTCTAGTGCTAATTATCCGCTTATTGAAAGTGCTTGTATTTCATACTTAGCCACGCTAACAAAATAAGTCAGCCGTGGCTGTAACAGTCAGTTTTACTCAAAGAGTAAAGCAGAGCTCAAAGAGTGATAAACATCAGCAGTGCTATTGTGGCATAGCCCATATAGTGAAGTGGCAAAAACAACTGACACAGACTTCTATTCTACAATAGACTGTCTTCTGAGTTTACAGATTAAATCACCCTCTTGTCTTGCGGTTGGTTAGAAAAGACAGAAGAAGGAGGCTTCTCTTACAATGATGTACCAGGCTTGTGCCCCACACTAACATATCAATTCGTTTTGGCTCTGACTGCCATAGAATACAAATGCAGTCACTGCTATCTAAAATCCTGCCAGAAAGTGTGATGCTTGACAGGATTTTTAAACATTTATCTGTTTATTTATTTTTAGTCTTGTGAAGTGAGAACAACTTCTCATTTTTGCAGGATTAAACTTGCAAAAATACCTATACTCTGTGAACCTAAAAATAAAATTGGCCATAATGCCAAACTTTTGACCGGTTTTCATGCAAGACAATTGTAGAAAAAGTTTGTTGAAGCATACCTATGAAAACAGTGTACGCCCAAGACTGCACTGAGCTTCAAAACATTGGAGTTTTATATTTTCTGCTTGAGATACATTTCCAAGCCTTAGGAAACCCAGAAAACAACATTGAATCTTTTTTTTTTTTTACAAAAAGACTCCCATGAGAGAACGATTTCCCACTAGGCTTTGAAATTTCACAAGCGATTCTCTTACTGAATAGCATTTCACTTGCTGTCTCCAAAAATATGTTTATACAGTACATTGCCTAAAGCCCTTTCCCTCCCCTCAAAGCAAGGTATTCTTACATGGTACTTTTTCATAGCTTGCCTCGTGCACTTTCTTTATGACTTCAAGCTAAGGTCCTTTTTGGCTAATGTAAAACCTCTTAATTCCTGCGTAAATCTAGTTAACCCATTGCGCTGTTTGACAAAGAACATCCCAAGAGGCTTGAGCTTTGAATTTTGTCCAAGTTTGATTTTGTTGTGCGTTTATTTCCCTCCATGACACCGGAAGGAGAAAATTTGCTGGAACACAGTGCTGAACCATAAATCTTTAATGCACTATCCCACACCACAGCCACTTTAATTTGTCTCAAGATAATGAATACAGCATAGCGTCTGTAAGTCTCTCTTAACGGCTTTCCATGTTCTTATTCTTTTACAGATGAGGCTTAGTGGAGGCAAGATTTAAACAAACCTCTCCATCTCACCTCAGTGGAGTGACTGTATACTGGCATTAGGCCGAAGCAATAAACAGAGACCCTGATAGATCTACACGAGGTTTTTAAATGATTTATTGTGAGAGAGAACATGCATCACCTCCAGCTCGAAGGGAAATGATTGCCCCCTTCTCTACCAGCTAACCAGGGACCCTGGTGTGCTGTGAAAATAAGAAAACTCTTCACTTTTAAACAACTGCCAGGTAATAACAGGCTCTGTGTTCTGTGGGCACCTGAAGGTATGTGAGTCTGGCCACCGCTATAATCCAGTACAAATACCAGATCAAAGGTTGAGTTTATGTGTGTATAGAAACCGCATCTCATCCACAGAAACCTGAGGTCTGGCCTTTTGGCTGTAATGTATGGAAAGTATGTATGGAAATACATAAGCGATTGAGTGTGCCAGGCTGTGGGCTAGACAGGGTGATTATACATTCCACTGCTGTGTGGTATTAACATTCAGGGGAAGGTTCAGTTTTAAATGGGAAGATTCAAGAGACAGAAAGCTTCATGGTTACCCTTTTAAGAACAGCTTATGTAAAGCAGTTTTTGACTGAAGCCTGACACAGAATCATGCAATCACAGCACAAAAAATAACATGTTGTGCAATATCATTTATCAGAGTTGATGTGCTGTTGTCATTGCATTAGCACAGTCTTTTATTGCCTTTATTGGTAAAGAATAGTGAAAGAGAGACAGGAAATGGCAGAAGAGCATTAGAAGAGATCAGGTAGGGACTATAAGTCAGGAACAGAACTCAAATTACTTTGTGATGCTCCTGCACCAGTGCCGACCATGAGGCTATAGCCCTGACAATTTATATGTTTAATAAAGTTGATTCTGGAGGACAATCTTACTTCTGTGAGACCTTTATTAGAGCAATCATTATGAACTGTATTGTGCCTTCAGTGTAATTCAAAAGGATTTAAAAGCTGTTGTTGAACTGTTGTTTAATCATTCTCAGTGAATTTAAAGGTGTTTGTAAAGGCACATAATAGCTATTGTAACCTATTTTAGTTTAGGTCAAACCCTGCCTACAACATTCAAGTTATTCTTAAGACCTTAATTAGCTTGTTCAGGTGTGCTTGGTTATGGTTGAATAAACTCTGCAGGACATTGATCCCCCAGGACTGCATTTTAACACCTGTGAATTAGTGGAAAGATAAAAAACTTAATGGATAAAGTTATTAAGCTATTAAGAGGAAGATTTCAAATAGAATAATCTCAGATATCAGGCACAGGATAGATCAAAAGGCATATTTAATATGGTGGGAGGTAGATAAAGTCTTTTGAGTCTTTTGATATGAGGAAATAACATTATTTTGCACACAGTATATCACTCGACTTATTTCCACGCAGTGGCATTTTCTTAACTCCAATCTTTTGAATGTGATTGAGGTCCTATGACTCATTGCTTTAATAGCTGGTTTATCAAAAAATAAAAAATCTCAGGTTTGTCTCCTGCCTCTTTGCAATATAAGCAACTTTGAAACCAAACCCATGCCCTTCTGGGCCTAATTATTATTTACGAAATGTTAAAGCTGTTGCTGTTATTTGTTTGTTTGTGTCTTGCTGAGACACTTTGACTCTCTGTTGAAGCTTCTTTCTCTCTTCCTGCAGACACTTGTTTAAAGAGACATGCTGAGTCTCCCACATCAACATTTTACCTTTTGGAATCAAAACCAATTTGTTGATTTAAGTCACACACTGAGTGGAGATTGATGGCTTTGGAACTGCAGGAGTCCTTATCGATTGATCATGCAGCCTGTGGATATGAGCTTCACTGAATCATTCGTCATCGTAAAGTGCACGTATAAACACCCACTGGAAAAGCGTTAGTCTGCATGAGAATGCACCATATGATCTGCCGAGAATTCAATAGGAGACACAAAAAATTAGTGAAGTGCTCTCACAACGGGCTGTGAACACATCATTGCGGCTCCCCCCACAGGACAGACCTTTCGTTTTCTCTTTCAGCTGTCTCCACAGTATGTAAAGATGTCGCTACGAAATGTCAGTATTTCATAAGAAAAAGCAATGAAATCTCTGAGAGCATGACATATCCTTCATTTCTCAAAACAATTGCTTTGAGTCGGCGGATCATTTGGCTGTAAATAGCTCGGTTCCGTCAATGTGCTCTGTTTTCCTGCGTTAGAGGGAACTGGCGTGTTGCTGAGCCTCTGAGCTTTGCATATGTGTTGTGTGATTACAGCAGTGGAAGCAGCCAGTCGCCCATGAAAACAGCAGCGGCTCACAGATTTGCTCACAGCTCTAGGGCAACCGCATTACACAACATGCTGGCAGCTTTGTGCACATGAGAGACAGTGGCCTTGGAAGCTGTGGATGAGCCCAGAGAAGCTGTCATACAGCTGGCTTCAGGTACGAAGCCTGTGGGTGTTGTTTATAGTCTGATATTCAAGATGACTAAAATGGCTTGCAAGGTTAAGCCCAAACCTTCTGTTATTATATTATATTTTAATCATGTTTTATTTCATAGCACCTCTTTTTGCACATATAAATATGTAGCTACACTGTCAAAAATCTACCAATGCGCCTATTGCAATAACACACATAACATACTGTACACTAAAATCACTTTTCCAAAAAAAAATTGTATTTAATGACTAAATCTGACTTTTTTAGGTCACACCAGGCAGGTAACAGCTGCATTTACATTTTTTACACCATGTATGTATATCCGCATAAGCATAGCATGCATTATCATCACAACACGCAAGGCATCGCTGTCAGTAATTGAATCGGCTCTGTCTGTAAAAAGAGAGTTTATTTTGGCTGAGCTCTGTTCCCTCCCTTGGCATAAAAGTCACTTGAGAAAATTGTAAGGCACCATAAATATACAATTTAATGTGCTGGGTTGGTTACAGAGAGTCAGAGTTGCAGATGCTGCGATTGTGACCATATTAATATGCACCTGTCTGACTTTCTCAATAGGTATTGTTTAAGCACAGTGAGGGGATGCTGAAAGAACAGCTCCTCATTCATATTCATATCTCTCTCTGTCTCATACACGCATTTAGTACTGCTGACTCGCAGGCAGAGCCATGCTGCTGTATTCTGGACAGCTGGCAGCATTTATTTTCTGTTCTCTGTAGCAAACGAAGATTTCAGCACTTTGTATTGTGTTTCATGGAGCTCATTAAGTAGACATAAAACGAATAACTGTGACAGGGCCAGAGAGAAAGCGCTGCTATGTTTTCTGTTGTGATATTGCCAAATGGCTTAGGTAATGCGTGTAAATGTAATGATTTGGTTTTATTTAGCATTCAAAATAAAGCAATAAGCCACAAGGGGCATGTTTTCCTCTCCTGCAGCCACGCTGGTAGAGCGTGGTGCTAGCAACGGCAGGGTCATGAGTATAATTCCCAGGAAAGGCATAGAGGGACAAAATGTATACTTAAAATACACTGTTAAAGTCACTTTGTGTAAAGGCATCTGCCAAAATGTACATTTTACAGCGATTTTACCACATATATGAGGTATTGTTAGAAATAAGTACAGAATACAAGTACATAACAGAATGAAAGCCCCAAATTATTTGCTTTTATAAAACTATGGCAACAGCAATAAGATAAAAGACAGAAATGTTAAACACATACATTTATTATTTATAACTGGTGGAGTAAGCAATTTATCCAACAAGTAATGCAGGTCATTATGCTAACTGTAGAATGTTGTACAATATGTGACTACCAAGAAATATAACAGCATGGGGCATATTATAGAATGTGTGATCATATATGTTTACATTCATTTCAAAACAGCTTTGGAATAATGACAATTTTATGTCTGTATTTGTATTCACAAATATTGTAACACAAATATTGGATGTCTACAAAGGTTGTGAGTTGCATCAAAAACTAAGATAATTTAGCTGAAACTAGCTGTCTCAAGAGTAGCACACATTTTTAATTAAGTTGTGCTTTATTGCCTTTTCTATATTTGTGTGATTAATAACTGGGAACTGTTAGATTGTGTTTTGACAAGGCAGTATGTGTTGAAAGCTCTCAGGAGGGAGAAAAAGAATAATTTTATTGTTTTCGTTCCCAAACAATTTCACTGTAATAGCCACTGTCCACTGTTTGCAGTACAATGATTTGCCATCTAACATATGCCAATTTTAGACAAATTATTTTCTGTTTTTTGGGTGAAGTTTTTCTGTTTTTCTTGTACCGTTCTTCAGTGTGTTATCACATAGAACTGCTCTGCTTTGCTCAGACTAATGAGGCAGATTTTTGACACCCAGACATTTTTCTTCTCATGATTTTGTCCTACTGATCTGAACTAAAAGTCTGAACACTTCACACAAGCTCTCTCTCTGTCTCTGTCTTTCTTTATCGCTCTCATTTTCTTTGGCACTTTTAAATAGTTTGTTCATTGTACAGCGTTTTTTCTGCTTTCGGTTTTATGAAGATCCCCTCTGAGGTGCTGACCTCATTTTCCAGTAGAATTTGCTGATGATATTTCATGTAAAGCCCATCCTAAAGGAAGGGCAGATATGAAACTTTCAGTGACCACAGCATGCTATATAAACTGTCATAGGAAAGTCTGCTATTAAATATGACAGGCCTCTCTGTGATGGTGAAGTCCAGCCCAAGCAAATGCCATCTGCCATCATGCCGCATTAGTGAAGCCACATTACACCAGGTTTGGCTAAAATACTTCTCTAGGTGGGCGAGTCTTGTGGTTCACTCAGTGACCTATATTCATTTTATTTGATATACACGTATAGAGAGGCTGTCTTTGTCATTGTAAACACACAGTAGATCTGAGTGATACTTGCAGTGTTGGACTTTGCCTTTGTACGGTACAGTGAGTCTCTGGTTGCTAGGGCTTTTCTATATGGTTTCTTAGGGCTTGTTATTGATTTGGAGGGTTGCTGGAGCATTTTTGTGCTTGCTGGGCTGGAGTGTTGATGCTTTGTAAGAGCATTGCTTGGGTATGACAGATAGTGATTACCATTACTAATTAATAAAAATAATAATGTTGTGTGCAAAGTTTAAATACACTCCTTCAATTTTAGGTTTAGTAGCGGTGAAACCAGTGGAAAAAGTCTTAATGCCTCTAGATTAATCAGAGAAATGTAGGCAGGTGACAGGAAGAGCAAAACACATCAATTTGGTCACCTCAGCTTCCTGTCTGGTGTTTTAGATAAAACAAAGAGATGTTTTGCTTGTCACCTCTGTCACACACTGACCAATCAGAGGCTAGTGAAGAGCAGCGTTTTATTAGTCTGCATCTGCTGTTCAGTTGCTCTCTTCCCATCAGCAGGTTTTTTTAGGCAGGTGTCACCGGCTGCCAGATGAATCAGCCACCGCCCAGAGACCTGTCGCATCATTAAGCCATCACCGCATCACTGTGGACAGAGAGAAAACAGGCCATGGCAGCAACTAATCCAGCTGCAAACCTGTCCAGATGAATAATACATCAGTCTGCCAGACAAATGTTAAACTAAGCAGGAGTGGACCACAGCGGCCTGCCTGAGAGGGGCCAGAGATTGACTTCTCCACATTGGGTTTAGTAAGCAGAAAACACTCTTGTTTTGTGCTGGGCTTCAGCATGTTTGTATTGTAAGGGAGATTCTCATGGGTGGCGACTCCTGTCTGTTTGAGCTGTGCAGAGTAGATTTAACCCACTTACTCACATGCTCGGCTGTTTTTGTCATCTCTGTTTGTTGGCTGCAGATCACATTAACCTACAACACTATAAAAAGCACAGAAAATAGGGATCTAATTTGGGAATTATTGATTTAGAACAAGCCCTTTTAGCACTGTTCGGACAGAATTAGTTTTCTAAAACAATGTTTGTGTTAGTTATTAACAAAGGACATCTGTTTAGATAGAGTTTTTACTTGTCCATTGTCTGTATGCGGGAGTTACAGAAGGTCACATGCTTTGGATACATGCATCACGTAACCCACATACACATACACATTGAATGTGATAAAATAACATTAGAATGTATTTAATTAAGGGATGAATTAATAAAACGTAGGATCGTACCTCACACAGTTACTTCTGTGATTGGTCAGATGGGAGCCAAGCACTACTTCTGACTCTGACTGTTATTTTACCCAGAGAACAGGCGAAAAAATCTGAATGTATGATGAAGACGCAACAGGCAGGACAACAAGACATTTACCACTGGATACACCAAACATCAAAATAAACTGAGCATTCTGAAAAATGTGCAGCAATCGCAGATATTCCTAACAGATTACATGCTGAGAGGACACCTGAGTTTAAATAGCTTTAAAATCACAAACGTACTGTGAATCTGTGAAACCAAATTTGACCTTTTCTGAGACAAATAGTGCTCCTTAAATATGCATACATGATCCTTCCTTCCCTCCATACCTCAATTTAACATCAGGTTTCCTCCACTCTTCCTCCTCTTCTCTCTTGCTGTCTCTCTGTCTAACTTTGAGAAGAATCTAAGCAGGCAGCTCATACTGCTATGAGCACAGCAAACCGCTCTTCTTTCATTACTGAGAGCTGCCACTGGATTGCTCTCTCACCCTGTTGTCTGCCACCATACTGAGGTATCACTTTTACACAAATTCACCACCCATACAGAAAAAGAAGGTTTGAGTGGATAACCTGGCGACAAGGAGCTTGACATGTTATTTTAGTCATTATATAAGTGAAGTGAAGAATTCCACTCGTAATCATCTGTAGATTAGATGCGTGGGGGATTATCTGTTTTATCAGCTTGTACATTTGTTGTTGTGTTTTCTCATTGTTTTTCAAACACGCTTTGTTTTGCAGACCTGTGTCCTGTTTTTCAATATCGATGTGAAACGATATGCAGAAAACTACTTTACAGCAAACATCCCAATTTGGTTTTATATTATTGCTTGCAACACGTGTATTTGTCAGATTCATAATAAATAAATGCTTTGAAGTCAAAATGATCTTGATATTAAAGTCACAATGTTCACTGCATAAATTACTGAAAAGCACTGCAACATCAGCTGTAATAAAGGAGTTGGAAAGAGATATACAATTATGGAAATTGATCTCTTAAAATTCCCATTCATCTCAATGGTAGTTTCCCAAAGGCTGTAGCTTAGTGGTTAGGCACATTAGTCTATCTGGGAGATACGGATTTACAGGGATAGTTCACCCCAAATTTTTTCCATCATTTACTCACCCTTATGGCATTTTGGATGAACTATCCTTTTAAATTTGGCCTGCATCATGTCTGATTCCATTTAGCCTCTCAAATCCAAAATAATTTCCTGGTTCTTCTTTACCTGTATTATTAAGTGTCAGAAGGTTAATTACATTAAAATGATTATTATTATGTTATTATTATTAAATAATTACATTAAAAAAGATAATTTATTGTCCTTCCATTTTGCATTTAATAATTTCAGAATTTCTTGTGTTAGTTATTAGTTATGGATTTGTTTTTTATTTTTAGTCCAACACATTGTTGTCTTCAGCTTGAGTTAACCACCTCACTCCATCAGTTTTCTCATTAGTAATCAGCAGCATACCAGTGATGTTTAATTGCTGGAATATGTCAGGATATAATTATTGCAATCATCTCCATTAAAAACGGCTGCCTTTCTGAGCGAAAACAGGCCCAGTGACACAGTGATGGCTCCACAGCTGTCAAAGCAGGTTTTAGTTGCCAGATCTCCAATTCCGCTCATCCACATTCATTATGTGAGGAATTACGCGGAGGCCACGAGGTTAACCAGATTGGATTTAGCATGCCGCCCAAAGTTTCCTGAAAACACATGCCGCATATCGACCAGACATAAGACCACGAGCAGTTAATGCTGTTGTCTAGTATATGTGGGGAGGTTTGAGTTGAATTTTTATCCGAGGGTTGGCATAATAGAAGAGAAGCACTGTATTGAATTCATCTTACAGGGAGGTCATTTTCAACCAGCGCAGTCACTGTCAAAGGTGGTACTCAAAACACAGTGGAGGCATCAGTGGGAAGGAAAATGCCGTGAGCTGTTGCAGTCCGTTTCATCCAGGTTGAGCGATGGATCACCTTTCTCACCCTCATCCATCAACCTGGCTTTTTTCAAAGGATGCAAACAGTGGCAGGACAGGGATCATGCTGTGGAAACATGCAGGGGAATGTTTGCAAATGCATTAGAGATTATGCTTCCAAAGACCTGTTTTCTCGGACAAAATGTCCTGGGCTCGCTCTTTCTCATCATGTGGTTGATAAATGAATCGCTGGAATAACTCTTGTATTTCAGAGTTTTTAGCCTTTTGAAAGATGATGTAATCCTGTAAGTTCTCCTAAACTGTGATGACTGTTGATAACTTTAATATATTTAAGTTATATTAATATATTTTATTACAGTAACTTGCAACTTGGGAATTATTTTTTAGTGTTTAACCCTGTCTAATGCATTTCCAATTTTTGTCCAGTTTTTCCATTATCTTTTAATCTGATATTTGAGGAATTCCTTGATTAATGTTTTTTTTATCAATATGACTGTTTTCAGATTTTGTTAATAATTTCGTTAATAATAATTATAAACATTGCCCATAGTGATTTACAGTACTGAGTAGTACAGGGAGAATTTCCCTGGAGTTACCTGAGAAGAATATGTGGTCATGAATATATATAGATGTATATAGTTGTATGTATACGTACACACACACAAACACATATATTTAACTTGATATTAAGTGACTTAATAACAAAACTGGCACCCTGTAAACACTTTGTTTCTTAGTACATTTCAGTGTTGTGTGCAATATGCATCAGATGGTGAGTGAGCAGACTGTGGGCGGTCTGTGGGCATGTCGTCTGAGACTATTGTCACCCCATTACATTATCTTTATGGGTGGGCAGAATGAAACTTTACCAGCACATCAACAACAGACAGAGCAGCAAGTACAAATATGATGCAGATACCGTCCAGTTCCAAAGGTCAAAAAGTGAGACAGTTTACAGCTGAATGCATTTCACCTGTGTGCAGAATTCTAATAAGAATCTAAATTGTCAATAAAATTTCCCACATAAAACAGGTAGTTTCCTTAAGAATGCACATCCAGTTGTTTTCCAGGTGTGTGTTTATTTATATTTACGTGAAACACATTTAAAATAATAAAAGCTCTTTAAAATATAATTTATTTTTTATGTAATAGATTGCTGCTTGGTACTACATTGGAAGAGTTTCAAATGTCATTTCAAATGAGAAACATCAAAAAATGGATCTTTAATTAAAATGCTTTAAATGTTGAGGCATTGATTTGGGTCACCATTGTTCAGCAGTGAAATGTGTTTCATAGTCAAACAGGCCAAGAAGCAATTATTTCAAACGTGTAAGTCAGTCTCACATTGGGGATTCTTGAGTTGGTATTCCCAGGCAGGGAGTCATTTTTTCAAGCACTATTTACATTGCAAGCAAACATTAAGAACCATTTTAAAGCACCATTTTGTTTTGAATAATTGAACAAAATGGTGCTTTAAAAATGTTCTTAATGTTTGCTTACAATTTTCCCATGTTTCCCAGGTTTCCCATGGCAACATTATCAAAAATGTATTTTATAGTGTTATGCCAAACCCAGGTCAAATGTCCATTTTATGTGCAATGTAAGTATTCAGCCTTTTTGGCTGCACCCTCTTTTGCCTTTAATAATAAGTCAGCATAACTATTGTATTTATTTGTAGTTGCATAAATAAAAATATATAATCAACACCATCAATGGACACTGTTAAGAGTATAGCAAACTGTTGTTTATGGCTAAAACAAGGATAAATATAGGCTTTCAGATTGACAACGTCATTAAACAAAAACTTTAAACAATTAGAACTTGGGCTTGTAGACCTAATTAAGTTAATTCCATACAGGGTTACAGTTTTCAGTAGTGCTTGCAGGGACTGCCAGTGATAGTGTACACACAAGTGTGAGAAATCCAAGAGGCCTGAGTCACATGGGTGGGTTTGTACACAAGATGAATGATGTGAGTGTGCAATCACATGCTGTGCTTGAAAGTGTGTCAGATGTGCAGACAGGCATTCCTGACTCCATGATGTAGTAGGAGACTGTGAGGAGGCAACTTATTTCTGCTTACAATGTAAACCTTATATTACAGTCTGTTCAAACTAATTAACAGCTTATGAATATTTAAGGATCTGAAGTGCAGTTTTAGATCAGCTTGTATACAAAGTGTTCCTCCCATTTATGGTTCACAGTTTTTATTTTCATTTTCAAATTAGTAGCTTGCATCAGAGCGGAGAAAAATAGCACACGCTATACATATATTTTAACGTTGCATTTCTTGATTGAGTAATGACAATTATAAAGAAAGTTACAGGATTATTGAAAAAAAAATTGCATGTAAAGCACATTAAGTAGCTTTCTCCAGCCCAAAGCACTAGTTAAATTGCTCTGGCTATTATGTGTGTATCTTAGAGTGTGCCTGGGTGGGTGGGAGTGTACACTGCTCTAATTCGGTTGCTTACACCTATGTTTCACTCTTCCTACAGGCACAGAACTTCGTGAGAAACTGACAAAAATAGCAATCTGTAGGTGTTAACATGTAGTAAAAATAACTAGTAAAGTTTCACAACTTTTGGATGTGCAACCACTATAGAACAATGCTTAGGGGTAGTTTACCCAAAAATAAAGAATTTGTCATCATTTACAAACCTGTTATTATTTTATTTTTCTTTGGAACACAAAAGGAGTTTATTTAATAAATATTCAGGTTGGGTGAATTCAATATCATACAAATTTGGAGCAGCATGAGGCTGAGTAAATGGTGACTATTTTTATTTTTGGGTGAACTATCCCTTATAAATATATTAATCTGCTCTCATTACACATGCGTAATCTCAGCATTGTTCATCATTAGACCATAAACATCAAAAGAGTGATTGTTTCTGACATAATTCTTCATTTCCATATGTTGTTGAGGTTGTGATTTTCTCCACAAAATTCACACTCTCATACTATTTGTGAGAGCAGGCAAGGTTCTGACACAAGGACCAGCTTCCCCGTATTAAAACAGAGAAAGAAAAGGTGCTGTGAGAGTGTTTTCACATACCACTGACTTTTCATTTGCCGTGATTGATTTCCGGTGGAAATAAAAAACAGCAAAGCTTCAGGGCATCAGAAGGGCACATCTCTTTCACAAGTCAACCGTAATGGATGTGTCTGTGAGTGCAAAATAAGGGTAAGTGTGTGTGTGTGAGTGTGTGTGTTGTCAGTGTGTCTTCACCCTGTCCCTCTCTCTGATTGAGAGAAGCTTTAATTAAGATAAATGGGCTGTGCTTAGTCATCTGTTTAATGTCAGGCCTACAGAATGAGCGCTTTATCCTCTTACAGGTTTACAGAGGTAATATGGAATTATTGTTTAGGAGATGAAAATGAAAATGAGAGTCCAACTTTGGGTGATTCATCTTTATTATGCCAACAAAACCATTGAAACACTTAAATATATTATAATAATTTGATGAGTGCACCTCTAGTCAGGCAAATGTTTCATTGAAAGGTTTCTTAATTTCAGGTCATCTGTGGGTTTGCCACTTATACATTTTTTTGGTTTACGATTTAGTCACATAGGATATGTTGGACAGTCCTGGACTGTCTTCCTGGGCAGCCTTCACTGCTGGTCCTGGATCCCCATACCCAACAACCAATCAGATTGTAGGGTTAGGTTTAGGGTTTGGCATGCTAGGACAAAATTTGATATTTTCCTTTACTAACATAGAGAGCTTTGTTTGGCTCTTCTCGTAACTGTAGAATTTACATTCAAGGTGAGATGCTCAACATCTTAAACATGCTCTATAAATGTGTCAAAAAACATTTGAGGATCATGACTTCATGATCAGCTGACCAAGACAGCATAAGCGAACTGGGATAAATAGGACTGAAAGTAGAACTCATGAATGACAGGTATTTTAATGCTTTGTAAATCTGTGGAGTCTCTTATGGATTCTGTGCTTGCAGATTCAGTGTGGACCTGTTTTTTTTTTTTTTGTTTAAATCAGCCTAATGACTCACTGATCAGTTACTTCTTTACTTTACCGAGCCACAAGGTATTTTGTCATACCCTCAAAATGAACCAAGAACCCTTTCCTAAGGCTTGTGGAACCTTTTTTAAATTGTTGACTTTATGATTCTCATATTGACTCGTCACCTCACATATTCTGGAATCTTCATGTCTGGGCACATACCGGCTCCGTCACACATGGCAACATCTCCCACCTCTCCAGCTTTCCTGGCAGTGTCAAATGACTAAGGACAGATCAGTAGAATGTTTTTTTTCCCCTCCACAATGTCTACCTCTCCCTGTGCTCCAATGGGAGATTACAATCCTGTACATTCCTGCATGTTTTTTCTGAGCATGTGTTTCTGTCTGCAACAACAAGAGAATGATGCATGTGTATTTGGTTGCTCATATGACAGCATAAACATTCAGAACAGTTTTGATAAAAAGAGAAAAAAACAATGAGAAGAAACAAAATAAAGAATAAAAATAAGCCATTAAAATGTTTTAAAAAGTTGAATTGTTTTTGTCTGGTGTAGTATGTAGTTAGGACTAAATATTTAGGAGTGGCGAGGAAAATTAAGGAGGCACCTTCAACTATTAAAAATAAATGTTTACAAACCAGAATTAAATGTTGCTGGAACAGAAACAGAATCTTTAAAAGATTTCTATCCCTATCCAATAACATGCTGTACTTGGCTAAATCTGTTGAATCCTAAAGCTCATTTTGATCATTTTCCCTAGTGTTATTCATCTAAACTTGTAGATTTCTGCCTAAAGAGAGCTCTCAGCTTCAACCCTTCTGTGACCCTTCTGTGAGGAATGCCCATAGATGTGGATGGAAATCTCACTGGAGCATGAGACAGTGACAGTGAAGATGTCTCTTCAGGTATTGAGCACCACTGTGAACATAATGTGTGCGTCTATTTCCTCAACCTGTCACAGAATCACAGCTGTAGCCACACACACACACACACACACACCATCTCACCTTCCTGCAGGCTGCTCTTATCCTCACCTTCTCTCGTCTTTCAGTGTTAACACGTGAAGAGTGTTTGAGAGGTTCGTGTATGCATGTCCGAGATGGAGTGCATGCGCCACGTACACACATCCTCAGGGTCTGCTCTTGTTTTCACCTTACTGTCTGTTGGATTGCAGAGGAGAAATGAATCACACTGTCAGATGCTCTGAAAATAAGCAGCATCGAGCTCAAGCCAAGCTGACTTCCAGCCACACCAGCACAGAGGAGGAGACCTCTCCTCTGAAATCCGCTCTCTTCTTACTTCACCTTCACTGGTGGCAGGTGTGAACTGGCCCAGTTTGCCTACCATTGTGCAGCATGCTGGCAGTGTGACCTGAAAACAAACAGGCAGAATAATTGAATTAGGAAGCAACTGGAGTGTTGGGCGGCATCTGTTGTTCACCTGATGTGGTGCTGTGTAGGGGATCAACATGGTAGAAAGATTTAGAAATGCCTCAGAGAGGAGGTGCATAGGGAACAGCGGATTGAAACACACAGATACCGTAGGCAGATTAGGGCCTTGTTCAGGATTTTAAACACACGTAGTGAGAGAAAATGGATTGAATTCAGGGGTGGCATTCAGGGGCGATTCTAGGATCTCATTGTAGGGCAAGTGCTCAAGTGTTTGTGGTTCAGATAAATAGATCTTCCCCTGGGTGCAAGATGTCTCAGTTGGAAATCAAATGAAATTTGTTTGTCAGTTTGTTACCAGATGTATATGAACTGTGGCGGACTTTGTTGGATTTTATTTTTTTTATTTTACTGGATCAGAGAGGAGTTAGGCGTTTGGGAAGAATGACACAGTAATGTATTTTTAAATCAGTAATGCAAGGTTTGACTTTTTCAAAGTCTCAAATTTTCAAACTTAAATTGACAACTAGGGTAGCAAAGATGAAAAATGGTGAAAAACACATTCTCTCAATCCTTCTCCCTCCCTCTCTTACACACATCTCTCTTTTTTGCACAGAATGCATAGTAAGCACCTGTTGTAGAAACTCTTTGGGGTACTGTGAGAGGTAGACATTGTGTTAGGGTAAACCCACCCTCTTGAAGGATCTGTCCTCAGTCATTCAATAACACCAGGAGAGCTGGAGAGGTGGGAGATATTGTCATGTGTGACAGAGGCTGTGTGCCCAGACATGAAGCAATGGGATATGAGGTGACGAATGTGAGAATGATGCCAAAAGAAGAGAAATAAAAAAGAGTGACACAACTGAGGAGAAGGGAGTAGATGAGAATTGAACTGAAAGGAGGTGTTGAAAAGACTGGTGAGATGTGGGAGTGGAGGCAAAAAAATTCCTCTGCGTTTTATCTTAGGGAATATGGGGTGCAAGGTGAACATGGAATGGAAAGAAGCAGATGTAAAAGACTACAGAGGGAAAAAGAAGTATGCTGGAGAAAATGAGAAGAAAAAAGTCTTACAGACAGAGGAACCTTGTCTGGCCTTCTTAGTCTTGATGAATGTATCCTGGGTAGGAAAAGCTGTGCCTTGCTCAAGATAACAAGCATCGCTCAAGATAACCACCTGTGTCTTTGCTAGCATGCCACACCTTTACAAGCAATACGTCAACATCGGGGTGCCTTAAGAGCACCAATGTGCTTAGTAAACAAATAAATAACCTCTGCCCATCTTAGAAAGTTCACAAAGAGTTTGCCTTGCTTTTATTGGGACTCAGCGTCCGACGTCAGGCTGCAGTTTACTTTCTCCACAGTGCATTAAACATCATGTGTGGAGTGCAGTTTTGAGTAAAATACTGAGATTTTCCACTTTTGTGATCTCTTTTCCATTATGCATGAAGGTCCTTTCAACCAAGGCACACTGCTTTATTTGTTGCTGTGGTTTTCAGATGTTTGCAAGCTGCACTTACAGGATGGGACACTGCAGGTTGTAGCACTGCAGTGATTTTGTTACTCCTCAAGTACAGGTTGCATCAAGTACAATGGCTGGGTGATTGGTTGATCTCTAATTTGTGGGGAGAAAATGATTTTCTAAAGTGGCACAGTAACAATTAAAAGAGAAAAGAGAAAGGCATTGAGGTGACAGTGCTGATGTTTTAATTGCAATTATTGTAATGAAGCCATGACTAAGCACTTTGCATTCAGCTCTCAGACTGAACTTTAAATATTCAAGATCCAAGCATTGCCTCTCATAACGTAAATGGGTTTATGGTCCTGATGAGTTTGCACTGATCTAAAGAATTTTAAAAGTTATGGTTTCAATGATAATAAAGGTCCAGCACCCTTTGTCAGAGATAGTTCTCAGTGGCCCACCATTGTTCCTATACTAAGCGATTTATGTTATTCAGTGGAGTATTCATTGGTTCTTGTATTTGCTAGTTCTTGCAGGTCTTGTGACCTACTGTCATTATGTTTGACACAAGAACCAAAGATGGATTGATATGCCGATATATTGAATATCTGAATGATGAGAGTAAATGATGACTTCAATTTAGGTCTATTCCATATAAAGTGATCAAATGTTACAAAAAATTGTCCTTTGTGGAGCTTGAAATGTGACCCCATTGACTTTAAGTATATGAAACTTGGAATATTTTTTTTTTCTATAAAATATATATATCTAACTGTAAATGAATCAGGTCCAGTGGAATTCACATTAAAACTGTAATTTATATATTTAGCAGGCATAATTTGTGCAAAACTAAAATGTAATTAAAAAATACTTCTAAATTCAAAATTTTGATTGGATGAGCCAGGTTTGAAGCTGTTGTAAAATAAGTGCACGTGTGACTACACGGTCTGAATTTATGCCAAGCTGCTATGTTACTTGGCAACTGCAAGCAGCCTACAGTAAGCATATTTATCTTTATTGCTCACCAGAAGAACTGTTAATTCTGATATTTAATAATAATAAATTTAGCTGTTTGTTTAATTGCTTTATTTAAAAAAAGAAAGAGGAGTAAATCAAACAGAACAGGCAAGAAACACGTTCCACAAAAACACAGTTTCAATTGCTTTCATATGATATAAAGCTCTTTTGTGAGAACCTCTAGGACTGATAGCTTAACTGAGTTCTAATCCCAACGGCTCACAGTGTTCTGACCCTTCTGAATCCTTTGCTGAAGGGCTCGAAAGTGATGGATTTTATTAGCCATCTCAAAGAAGCTCTATTTGATCAGCTGTTAGAACCTGCAATTCACAAAACCACCACCACCATCTGCTGTCATTTTACGGTGAAATACAATTTTGCAGCTCATATTGTACCACACTGGTAAACGCATTAGATGATACACAATACCAAAGGTGTTCAAATTATATAATGGATTAATATTGCACTGTATATAGCTAAAACCAGACAAACTATACAATTAAAAGAAGAAATAGACAGAATGACAGAAAGTGAAGGACAGAATAAAAGAGAGAGAGCGAGAGGTGCCATATCACAGAAGACAGTCGGATGGAAAGTAAGGATGGATGCATTCTGTCCCAGTCGTGGGGGTGGGGGGGTTGGGAGAGTGTTAATCAGACTTGTCAAGATCCAGCGATGGATAAAGAACAGATAACAATTGCAGTGTCATTTTATTCTGAGGCTATTTCACCCTAATGGTCTGAAATACAAAACAAGAAAGAGAGAGGTCATAAAAACTGTCATTAAAGACAGCTTGTCCTCAAGAAGTAGTCAGGTTTACATTAGATAGCTCTAGTGTGTCATATTCTAGATGTCCATCTCTTTGTTTGTTTATATTAGCAGAAAATTGGTCAAAATACGGCATTTTCTGTCGACATTCTTTCAAGTGCATTGGAATGGATGGATCACCTCATAGTAAGTCAAATGTACAGTAGTTGCATTGCAGTGTATATGTTAAACTTTTATTATTGCTTTGCCGATAGGTTTCCCAGTACAAACTGACACAATCATAGGCTGTTGAACCGATATGGCCAGTAGGGCCGTAGCTCTACATACTATGGCCTGCATGAGACTCATCAGACTGCCAGGCACATATCAGGGCACCTTCCTACAATAGGCACATTTCAAATAAATCAAAATACCCAAACTGTATTTTCTTCTGACAACACACTGAATAAAAGCAACTAAAAGAAAGAAACGGCTTTGAATACAGACAATTCAGCAACAAGGTGATACAGATGCCTGTGAAATCACTCAACTAAATGTATGCAGCAGACCTTAACAGATCTTATTTTTCCAATTTAATAATGGTTAAATAAATGCAAGAGTGAATTGCAGCAAATGAATTCAGTCTGATGAGATTATTTTCCCCCACAGTTTGTGACCCGTATCTGACAACTGTCTATATTAGACAGAACTGAGGGCAGCATACTATACATTACTACAGTATATTTTCAATCTATTCATCATTATCAGTGAACAGTTCCTGCAGAATATTTTGTATTGTGTTGATAATGTAACACTGGAGGACAGAACACATAATACCTGGTGAATCTTAAAATGGTCAAACTGTATTTATGCAAAACAATGTTATTTTCAGTAAAAGATGCAAAAAATTGTTGCAAATGGTTTTGCTAAAACTAAAATGTGGTGGGACTGATTATTTTCTAATATTATTCATCATCATTTTATACCAGTTAGTACACCTTTAAACCTGCTTTGCAGACACACACTACAGGTCAACACAGTGTTGTGTAACATTTCTATTAACCGTCGTCTTGTGTATGTTGCACATGTAAACGCATCAATTGATTATTGGTAATGAGTTTTTGTAGATGTCACTTCCATTTAAAGCTTGATTTGTTAGATGCCTCGTCCTGCCGTTATACTGCACGTGTGGTTAAGCCTCATTTGAAAACTGCTGGCTGATGTTTTACATTGATCATGACTTATGAAGGCGATTCAGCATGACAGTTAACAGGGCATTGAGTTACAGGAGGGTTGATGTCCAATTAGTTCTGTCTCCTGGGCTTTAATGAGTGGTGGTAAATTTCAGCTCTATCTCTCTGGCACAGTTTAATTAGCTGTAATTACACGTGGCCTGACCTTATCAGGACCCTGTCCTGTTGATTTGCAGGGCTTGAGGTCTCCTGATTATCCCACTGGGAGGCTGACGGAAGGCCAGACGATGTGAGCGACGAGAGGTTCTTGAGGTAATCTTACTTTTGATCTTAAACAAGCAGTCTTTTACTTAAGACTTTAACTTACAGTCACATTTTAGCCTAAAACTTATTTGTATTCCAGGTGACTTTTTGTTGTACTTTTAAAGTATTTTTGACAGTACAAGGGGTACAGTCTATCATAATGAAAGGCCAACTGTTTAGTGTGACCTTACTGCAAGCAGGACCAGGCAATTATGATGTAAAGTGCCAGTCAGGTCCCTAGTTCCTTACTCAGGAAACACTAATTACCATCATAGTGACTTGAAATAAAACTACTTTGTTATCCCACAATGCAATGCACTATGATTGTTAAATTTTGTATAATACAAAATTTTGTATTACACTGTAGAATTACACCGCTAAAGCAAAGCACCATTTTGGATGTAGAGTCACTGTAGATGTAGGTGTTCCTTTAAAAAGCACCATTATTGACTAATTGGCTGTAATTACAGCTTTCTAGTTTGATCACTGTTCTACAGTTACTGTCATCTGATTGCCCGGGATTTGAAAATCAGGACTAAACTGAGCACTGCATTTGTAGCTTTGCCAACTTTGCTTGTAGCATCTGTTAGCAATCAACTCACTCTGGGTACCTCAGGTACTCCAGCATTAATTTAATGTCAAAGAGCAGAACTTCTGCACAGGAGGTGAATGATTAGGTCTCATAGACTCGACTGAGACAAACGACTCTGCCATAGTTGGCGCCATGAGACGTAAAGCGAAGCTTTGCAGACACAATGTCAAATAAGCGCAGAGACTTTTAGGGCCTCAGGGGCCTGAGAAGAGAATGGACAGCACAGTTTGAGCTGCTGTGGAGCACAGAGAGGTTTTGACTCTCTGCAGAGGGAAATAATGACTGTGACCCCTGAACACAGTCTGTGATGGTCTCGTCAAGAAAGCTCTAGAACTAATAAAATGCAGCGTTTCCCCTGATCACATCACAGAGCTCCACTGAGGTATGAAGTCCAGACTAATGAAGAGTAATGAACAAGGCCAAGTGCCCTCACCTGCACCACTGCTTCATCCCGTGGGATGGGAAATGCTGGGATAAAGCCAACTATTCAGGCTGACTCAACAATGGACAATATTACACCTGCTCAAAGGGTGGTAATTCATCCTACTAATGGTACCGGTCAAATGGCTCACATTTAATTTCCCATCATGCACTTGATAGCCACGCGATTAAGCATGCACACATGCTCTCCCACTCTTTTGTCTTGTGTCACTGTAACTGCAATTCATTTTTTCATCTCCGCTCAATGCCAGTTAGCTTATACATAATGTCTTTTCCACAGAATATTCTGTAAGCATAGGGAAGTTGCTTTTGCCCTTTACATGGCCTCTCAGAACCTGATATAGATATCATTTTATTCCGGTGATGTGCCTGTGTCTAATATTCTACCTCAGGGGTATTCTTTCCCACAGAAGAAGAAATTGAAATTCAATAGATTTCCCACCTCCAAAAGGTTGAACAGAGCATGTATGGGGGAGAGATACCCAAAGGGAAAACTGCCATGCAGAGAAAGATGGTGCCCGACATTTAGTTATTCATTCCTATCTATTTTCACCCACAAAATTAGAGCTATTTGCCAGCCATTGTCCATCTCGTGTTACTGCAGGGGCCTTTTTCTCACCTTTTGCTGCTGCCCCTTAAATTTAGGCCGCATTATCTGCATGCAGTGAATAGTGTCTTTATAGAAAGTACCATCCGAATGCAATTTTCTTTATGATTATTATGCTCAACAAACAGTATTTCAGGCTCAGCAGAAGTCTACGCCTGCTTTTCATATCCCAATGTCGCTTTCATCCTTTGATCGCGTCTTTCTAAGCATAGAATGAATGATAGAGATGGGAATACTCTAGTTAAAGTAGCGTTTTGTTATACACAATTGAGCATTTAGTTTGAATGTTTGATGGATTTTTATGTTAGACATTTGTCATGGTATGACGATGTTTTAGGAGCCAAGATGTGACAAAGCCAACAGCTCATTTATGCCGGCGTTCTATTATGTTGCACACTGGACAGTCTAATTTGTCATTTCAGACATGTTGGGGATAATACAATAGACTAGTATATTTCCCCAGGGACAACTTTAACCAATGAAACTCCACAAATGAGCACAGTTAAATCTTTTTCATGAAGTCATAATGAATCATGTTGTATTATAGCTCTATATATTTTGGTTATTTATACAGCCATTTTGTTGGGAAGGACCAGTCATGGTCACATTTTGATGGCTCTTTAGCTTTTCGTTTTTTATTGAGTCATTAAAACAGAACGCCGTCACTATGAAACAAACACTGCTGTGTGCTGCACAGATAATGGGGCCAATCTCTGTTCTGAAGCCATATCTGTCTTCGCACCTAAAAGGTTCATAATTATGCCGTTGAATAAAAGGTGGCATTGATCAAGACTGCATTAATAGATATACAGCCAGATATAACTCTGTAATTTTATGGGCTGAAGCACAGCCTGGTACTTTAATACTTTTATTGTGCTGGTGTTTATAATGAAAAGGCAATCAGTTCAATATCTTGCCTTGCATTGTTTGCACAGGGTTTTTTAGCATTAGGGTGACACAAGCAACAATGTAGGCTGAGAGTTTTAATTGCACGGTCCCCTATTTCTCATTAGGGACCCTACGAACCCAAACCTCTTGATATCAGCAGACTAGATCTGAACGTTGGTGTTGTCCTCAGGCTAAGCCCAGGGCCAGAAGCTCACCTAAATGGAGACACACTCTTTCTGTTTAAAATAATACCTTCATCAGCTAAAAAATACAGCACTTCAAAGCACTGTGAGGGACATTGTTTAAGTCTGCAGTGCTTATGTGTCTGCATATAGAATCACAATACTGACACTGTAACCTCCAAAATCAAGTTGTTTGTTCATCATTAAAGTGTGGAAGATCATCTTTCTATGTTGGTTTTAGATGGGCCAACTGGATCTGATTTGCCAATTGATCATTTATGTTTATAAAGCTTTTGAGAAATGAGGTACACTTGGTTAGATGAGGTCATATTTTTCCATGCTTATTTCTTACGTACTTAAATGTTTTCTGTGTTGACCTGTATAAAATCAATATTGCACTTGCAATCATGCTGTTATAGCTATTATACCTGCTATTGAGTTTTAAAGCAAAGATCTCTTGTAACATTCCTGTAAAAATCCTAATGATAATCAATTGATATTTTTGCTGATTTGCTAACACAAAAAAGAAACTATAGTATGTTATACAAAATCATATTCATGATAAATAGCATGTTGACTATATACTGTAACTAAAAAGTCAATAATATCCAGTGAGTAAATATTTACAACAGTAATTGACAATTTACAAAACAAAAAATACACAATTGCATATAAGCCAAACAGTTATCTGAAGTAAACAAAGCATGTCATCCAGAATTGCCCGTTTTGGCCCAGATTGTGATCTCTGGTCATGTGATGCCGACTGTCACCTCTCTCTCCCCATGTTTGAGAGCCATTGCTATGCTGTCAAAAACTCAGTCAGGAGATTTATTTTCGATTGAAGCTGAACCTGGGTGTTCTTGTCCAGTGGGCTCTGGAGGGCTCTCACGCTGTCCTCTTCCTTATCGCTGTGCATGCAGGCAGTTGCAGCATCCATTTGAACAGCAACTATCAGGTTTATCCTCTGCTTTCATCTCTCGTGCTAGACCTGTGCTCAAAGAGCTGCAGCAGCCCAGATTCAGCCCACTTGCCTCATCTCAGAGGCACAGACCGTTCTGCTGTCCAGAAAATAAAATCTCTGTCCTGTGTTGTTAATGGCATCTGTGCATTTGATCTTGTTTTGTTGATTGGCAGTTTTTCAACGTCATCCAAAACGTCATCAGAATCTAGATCCGAGTTCTGGTTCCTTTATTTTGCTTCAGACCTGTACCTTAAAATTATGAAAAACAGTGGATGATCATTTTAGATGTGTGTGGTGAAGCATTGTGCTGAGCGGTGGTGTCTGGTTAACAAGCGTAAGAGGAATCCTTGTTCCCAGTCAAGAGGGATTAAGTAGGGCTCTATTTTCTCTGCTCTCAGTGGTCTTTTCCTCTGATCAGCATGGAGAAGATGGTGAAGTGAATAGACCTCAACCACATGCACTGAGTCTGTAACACCTGCTTTAAAGGTTAGGTAAAAAACAGACATGTGGAATAGTCATGAAATCAGTCACCCCTTCAGATTTCGAAGTTCTGCCTGTGTTTGCGGAGCACAGAGGGTTTGCATCCATTAACATTTCTGTCTTATTGATGTTAACACTTTAGTAGCTAACTGGCACATTCTCTATTAAATATGACCTTCTTCCACCCGGGCGGCTGAATGTTATGAAATCATTCAGCCCTTTGTAAAATGATTTATGCATCCATACAGTCTGTCGAGGCCTATTTACACTTCAAAGAGTCATTTAATGAAAAAGTTTGTCTTTCTACTTGGTGTTGATTTTCTGATAAAAGAATCAGTGTTCCATAATGTTTCAACCGTTTATTGTATTGTTTACTTTAAGTAGATTTCTTGAAAATGTTGGATGCTTTCAGTTGCTTACACTTATTATGTGCAATGCATATTTATGTCTATGCTTAGTGCAATAATAGCTCCATACTGCTTGTGTTAACGTTCTACAGCTTGATATTTAAAACAACAGTTCATTGGACTAATTAAAATGTGTCACCTTGCTTGTGTGTAGCACTGCTGGTCAGATTTTATCTTGTTTTGCATCTCTTTTAGAGACATGGTTATTAACAGTGTGTGTGTGTGTGTGTGTGTGTGTTTGCGTGCATAAAACTGTCTGTGCCTTTTTTTTACTCATAACTTTTTTCTGAAACTCTTCAAACGCACCTTCTTCCTCAGGCAAACAATTTGTCTATTTCTTCTCAGATGAACACTCATTTGTCACATTTCACAATTAGCTGCAGGCATGACATTTAGCTCATTGGGTTGTGATTAGAATAACTCATTGTGTTTGTCCTCCACGGCGTCAGCACATGCGACTGCTTAATATTAGCTTGCCCATTATTTGTCACTTCACCAGTTTACTCTGATGCTAAATGCATTTGATGAAAACTAAACCTGCGCTGTGATTTGTGTGTCGCTGTCATCCAACATCCATCCCAAACCTCTTATTTATGTCACTTGCTTTACAGTGCATTCATTTTACTTGTCAGACTTGATGCATTGGTTGATCCTTTGGACTAATTAATAAGTTGGAGAAAAGAGACACTGTAGGCAGAAAAATTTCCACTGCTAGTGGAAAAGGAGAAACTCATACCCACAGGGCTGTAAAGTCAAATTCTATAACATGACGTTACAGAATAAACCGCTTGTAAAGCTATGACATTTGACCCCCTGTTTTCTCCAGGGGCAGTGTGGCAGCAGACCCTTAGCTTTGACTTCAAAGCTAACAGTGCTCCCTGTCAACATGTATATTTTGGGGTTTCACATGCTGAGTAAACCCAGTGTCACAAATAATAACAAATTGTCACATATATCCTGAGCCCACCAACGCATATTTCACAATTTAGTACCTTGTTCCCTAAACACCTTTCAGCTTTCAATTGGTTCCAGATTGGTTCAATCTTGCATGAGTCACTGTCTGCTGATGCTTCCACTGAGATTGGTATTTTGAGTGTATAAATAAACCTGTGAGGCTCGTAATCACCAAGGTCCTATTGAAGCACCAAAGAAGGGCCCTCTGTTCAAACTGAATGCCCACAGGAAATAGGGTTGAACTATCTACATTTGTGAGGTCAATCAGAGAATTCAGAAAGTGAAGGGATTGTGATTCATCATTGTTCATAAAATAAACACTTTTATTACAAAGCATTTTTGTTACTGAAATGATATGGAAAAGGTAATTGCATTCTTGTTTTCTATCAGAACAACAGTGTGGTGCTGATATTATGCTTCCAGCTCTGTGAGCATCTTTGTTTCTGAAAAACATTGGCAGAGTTAGTTTACGTGGAAGATTCAGATGGCTCGCTCTTCTCTGCCATAGCCAATATGCTGCATTAAGCAATTTGATTGATGTGCTGCACACTAATAATTAAAACAAAGAGGAGAAATCATAGTGAATATTTGCCTTGAACTGATTCCTTGAACAGATTCTCTGAGTTCTGCATTCTGAGGACATGACAATATGTGCATTTGATAAATGACAACAATATGTCTATACTGAACAGTAATCTAACCAAATGAGTGTTTATTTGTAAACATATTATATTAGAAGTTCTTGCAGTATGTTTTTATATAAAAGGGCTGATTTGGCTAAATGACTGTTTAAAAATCTGTGTTAACCTTTCTTAAACTTCTGTCAGATTAAGCCAGAGAATTAGACATGCCCCTGTTTCCATAACCCCGCCCTATAAAGATACAGTGGGGCGATGAAGAGATGGAGCAGGAGAGTATCAGAACTTCACTTCAGTGTTGTTAACATTTTCAGTAGCAAAATACTGTTCTTGCATGACAAACTGACGCCTGCTTATGAGGCTGAACATGGTCATTAACTTGACTAATACTTGACTACCACACTTTGCTGCTGCTTCCTACACACAACTTGAAGTCTTTTGATAGGCCCAACAAAGAAAGTGACAGAGCATGGAGATGTCACAGAGACAGGTGTGATATTTCAAGACATCTGATTTACTGATGTCTGACAGGTATGTATATTTTTTTGAGTTCCATTCCATTAAAAAACACTTACAACACCTTTAAGGTTATTGATAAAGTAACAGTGGGTTTTTTGCATTGTCCTTTGGCAGATGAACTGTGAATGTGAAATTCGCTGTCCGTGGTGCTGAAGCTTTGCTTGAAAGGAGTGGTGCTGATCACCAGTATTCTTACAGTTCTAGGACAGCAGCATGGCTTAAAACAAAATTAAACAAATGTTTAAAGGCTACACTGTCAAAGATTTATTCTTGCTTTTTTGGCCAATGATTTTATTGAAATGATGACTGGACTGAATATTAATTTAATGAAATCCCATTAACTGTAATAGGATATTTCAGTACCAGGTCATTGTTAATTTGGCAGCACAATATGTATGGTGGGTTGCAGAGCCCCCTCTGTTGGTGACGTGGTAAATTTCTGTGTACCGACACAAAGTTTTTGTAATAAGTTATTTACAATAGCGATGAAAAAGGTCTTTGCTATTTGTGCAACGATGCTTTTAAAATTCAGGTATTGACAATATGCATGAAGATCTGCAATTCACTTAGAAACATCAGGTGAGCCCTTGTTTATGTTGTCCCCCCCCCACACACACACACAAACACACACACACCCCATCTGTCCCTTTCTTTCCATCAAGTCTAGCAGCATTCAATAATAAACAAACAACTTCAATGAACTATGAGCCTCTTAAGAGTATGAGCAAGAAAGAAAGGGAGAGAGAGAGAGAGGGAAAGAAAGAAAGAAAGAAAGATCATAATCATACAGTCAGTTTTGGTTATGAGGTCTGATGCAGCGTGATGCATTCTTAGTGTGCAGTAGCAGGGGTGAGTTCACAAATCTATTAAATATTATATTATAGTGCCATACTATAGCTCCAGCCTATAGGTCTGTCGTGTGCAGAATGACAACCATACGAAAGCAGATTTCACACGATACTGTGATCACAATAGAGGTTGTTGGCTTTCACAGGGTTATTACCTTGCATGTTGTTGCGATCACACGCGTTTAAACAAGCTAAGCCACAGTTTACCGGGTTCAATCCTCACCACCCGGCTGCGAGGATGTTTTCATCCTAATGCGCGGCACACGTGGTTTACCACCGCAGTATCTAAAAACTCGAGGGGCGATGAGAAGTGATGAGAAGATGAGGAGATGAGATGAGAAGATGAGGAGATGAGAAGATGAGGAGATGAGAAGGAGAAGCCAGAAATAATCCTGAAACCTCGAGCAGGTGGGACGCGCGAGAGGCTCTTAATGAAGAGCGCGAGACGATCGCAAACGGTGTCGCGAGCGCAGTGCCACAGATAAAACGCGACGCTCGCCGTTGTTCAGCGGATATCTTACTCGGAAACCTTCCCGTTGCGTGTCTTCAACGAAGGAGAGGTGACCACCGAGCAACTATATATATATATGTTTCAACATGCAAATACATCTCTGCTGTAAGTTTTCCTCATCGCATCGCTCGCGCCTTCTCTACAATCCCGGGTTTGAAGCGTGTCGCGCGACTGTTAAATTTACGCCCGGTTCTTCCTCTCATTCAATGTCTTGGCTCTCCTGGGTGTTACGGGACTGTTTTAAATGATCGATATGCAATGCATAGCCTGTAGAGTGCTCGGTTAACGTTTCTTTAATTGCGTGCGTCAGTCAGAGATCGGATTGCGTGAGCCTCAGATTAAGACGCGTAATGACAACGTTGCACGCGCGTTTCCGCGTTTGTTTGTTTGTTTATATGTTGCTTCGCGCTGCTCGACGTGACTTCTTCTTCTTCTTCTTCTTCGACGTGACTTCTTCTTCTTCCTCCTTGCAGGTGAAAGTTTGTCGTCTTCAGCGAGAGAAGGTACGGAGCTCGGGTCCATACGCGGCAGACTCTCGCCTGTTTAGAGTTGGATTGCGTCTTAGTTTCGTCTTGAAAATGAAGAGAAGGCAGAAGCGCGTTCTGCAAATGGCATTTCTGTTTATGGTGGCTTTAATTTTTCTGCCCAACGTCGGCCTTTGGTCAATGTACAGAGAGAAGACCCTCATGAAGTCGCATGAGTCCGGAGAGCAGGTGAGTAGACACCTTTGACATGTCTGTCACTCCGGCTTTCATGACTGTCAATCAAATTCCAGCAATACTGAGGGATATGCGGATGTTTCTTGCAAATACTTTGAGAAGTTTTTTCTCATAAAATAAACTTGATGTCAGACTAGTTTTAACGTTCAAGTTCAATTTACATTTCATGAGATACACTGTATCTCCTGAACTGCTTCAGGTCACACTGGTCTTTTATCACTGAGTACTGCACTTGTATGTGTAGGTGTCTATGATCTTTAAAAACATTGAAAAGTTGTGTAAAGACCAATTTCTGTATTTCACATATCGCCACTGATGTCTTAAAATTGTTCGCAATATTATTACATTTTATTGAACATATCGGTCCAACAATAAATTAGATCTATAGATTATTTAATGGGTAGGGAAAGAATTAAGAGTTTTTCCTTTTATTATTATGTTTGGCCATTTATATTAACAGCATTTTGTTAATGTTTTATTATACTCAATGTACTGGTACCTCTAATAATCAAAGACTTATTTTGTAGTACAGTGTCCCAGAAAATAAGACATTAAAGACATTGGACATCCCATATTTACTACTCCAATAGTACTCCTATAAATCTTTGAAGATACATGAAAAACATCCTTATGTGCCTTGCTCAGTTGTTAATGAATAGTTAACCTTACATTATTGTGTGTTTGCCTCCCACAAGATTATGCATTTAGGAGCACTTAGGAAGTCAGCAGTTTGCCTACAGGGAAACATAAATCACCAGTCAAAAATGAAAGAACATTTTCTTGCAATGTGTGCAAAAATGAAAAGGATGAAGCTCAATCCCTTGCTAATTTCGAATATTTATTGTTGATCTGTCTAATGCTCTCAAAGAGAGGGAGGTAATAATTCAACCTCCTGAATGATTGATCTTTATAAGATTCCGGATTATAGCATAATTTTCGTAGGGTTGAATTCCTTAATCATGATTAACTCAAGCTCTCAGAGAACAACATGGATAAGCTCATTTGCTCTGCAACTGGCTGCTGCTTGTGATGAGAGTGCAATCAGTGATTCTCTCAGCCAGCTGTCATTGTGTCATATTTAGTCCCCTGAAAGCATCTTGCATGTGGAAAATCACTCAGGCTGGGCTGGCTGCGCTCACTGTATCATTGTTGTTATTGACGTGCTGCTTGTAGTTTACTACCTACAGCATTGCTACTAGATCACATTTCCTTCTTCTTACTGCTCTGTCAACTGGGCAGAGCCATCTATTGAAACCTCTCTGCTTTCTCTCTTTCTCTTCATGTTGTAACTGTACCCCCCTCACCAGCTGCTGAGGGGTGCTGTCGGCTCGTGTGATTTCGCCCCTGGGTACCTGTTGTTTTTGGTTTGTGCAACTCTGATGTAGTTTTTCTGCTCAAGGGAAAATGCTGAGTCTGTTTATTGCGTCTCGTAATTGCTTCTCTCTCATTTGTTTTGCCGTAGCTGCATGGCTTTAGCCTTGGGCAGACACAACTGCACGAAACCAGTCTCTTCATTAAAGCCAAATCAGCCAGCAAGCCCCACCGTGTTGACAGGGACAGAAATATCTCATGACCTCATGCAGGGTGTTGTCCTTTCGGTCTAAGCTGACTTTTTCTAATTTTCCTCAAAAAGCATTCTGCAGGCGAAACAACTCAGATCGCCCCGCTGAGAGGATTTCATAGATGCTTTAAAGCAATTACAGCCAATGTGACAGGTCGGCTTTTCACACTGATTTTTTTGCCACATAAAGGTCCCAGTTCCCTTTGTAAAACATTGAAAAGTACTTCATGTACAACAGCAGACTCATAGCCATACATAGACTCTGTCATCTGAATATGTCATGTCATGTAATGAAGTAAAGTAGAGTCGCCGGCTGTTCATTTTCCAGCAGTTTTTAAGAGGATATGATTAGTGGTTTAAGCGTGTGTGTCATTATGATGAGGGCAGGGCGGTCTCTGGGATCCAGCTCAATCCTCTCATGTCACACACTTTCCTCCCTTGAAAAGGAGCTGGAGTTTACTAGCTCAATAGGTGGAACCCAGTGCCTGTTATTGTGCACCTGTCAGAGGGAAAGCGGTAATTGACAACAGAGGTATTGTGCCAATAAGCCCTCAAGAATACTGGTGAATAAACCCACCTTGTCTGTTCTCTTTTATCATCCGATAGCAATTACCCATGATTCAATCAGTCTTCGAATACTGAAAATCCTCCCTCAGTGATGTTAAGCAAGCTTTAACAAAATGGTATGCTATGGGAAGCGTACTGGATGACAGACCCTTGGTTCCTTTCTACTATGGAGACATTGTCTGCTTTGTTGAGGAGAGATCGTGTTGAACTCTGTCCCTCCTTCCCTTCAAAATCTCTGCTGTCTCTGCTTTGCGAAACAATCATGTTGAATTAGCTGTGGCGGCCCACTCCTGGCACGAGTAAACAGCATCTGTGTACTTCAGTGGGTGGCTCACGCAGAGCCAGAGGTACGAGATGGACGTGTGCTGATAAGCATGTGTCAGGACTGATAACCTTCCCTCAGCTCCTAACAAGACCCCAGCATTGAGCGTGACATTGCGAAGGCCCACGAGCATTATGAAGAGGCTGTCTAAGCAATCCTATCTCACTGCTCCACCGCTCCTTTGTGTGTTGACAACAGTGGGGCGTGCAAATGCTGTCACAGATAGCAAGGTGGATAATGAGAGGTTTGCCATCGTTAACTACCTGGGGCGGAAGCGCAACAGAGGTGGAGGGCGTGGTGACCTCAAGAACTTTAAACTTGCTTAGCTCGAGCTTTAAACCAACCATGTTTATGTCACTTAAGGTGAAGGAATATTATTGTTCCGTTCCATTTGCCAGCAGAGTGAGAATGAAAAGAGAGAGATGCAGTAGTTGCAATTACCCTTAGTGTCATTCTGGAAAGATATGTTATGGTAATGCACATGCCAAGCTGTCAATGAAAGCATGGCTTAGGAGTGCACCACATCATTTAAATTGAATTGTTGTCCGGGCATTGTAAGGGGGTCATACAAATGGGGAAAAGAACAGAATTTCTGAATAATCAACAGACGTAAAAAGGTATTTTATGATTTGTGTTGTACGTCTTAGTTATTGTCAAGAGGCATTTTAAATGTTCATCCCCAAGTTGGTGCATGACACACGGGTAGGGTTCAACTTGGAGAGTTAATAGGATGTTGGATGATATACAAGTTAATGGCGACTGCATTGGATAGGGAAAGAATGAGTGCTTTTTTCCTCATTCCATTTCACTGAATATAAATTAAATTGTTCTGTCACGAGGGAAGGTGCTGGGTGCAAGAGAAGGAGGGTCTCAGTCAGCCAAGTGATCAGACCCTGGGGGAATGATGTAATTGAATGTCTCACCTTGCAGCGATAGTGTCCAGTGTTTGAATCTAATAGACTATTTATCCTTTCTCTGTGATCCCATGGCATTCTGTTATCAAAAGTCATCAACTTCACATTGTTTCCCTGTAATTTTGCTCTTTCTGGAAAAAGGGTAACGATAATTGGATTTCTTTGTGTATGAAGAAATTTGATGCCGGGCTTCTTTTTTAAATATGGACCAGCTTCAAGATAAACGTATGAGTGTCAGCAAAGGAATGCACAAACTCACCTACTTAATATGCTCATACTTGGCATTCATTGGAAATTCTGCCTTCCATCATTACCACCTGCAGTCACACTTGATGCCCTGTGCCCCTAATAGGAACAGCAAAGTGACCCTCTCAAGAAGATGACAATTTATACTTGATTACTCTGATGTGCCTCATCTGGTAAGGATGGAGCAATGTTTTGGGCTGTTCGCTGCAGCTCCCAGGAGTAATGCACATTTCATATTGAGCGGTGAGCATATAGCGGAGCGTGGTAATATAAAACCACTTACTCTGAGGCTCACAAAACAAAGAGACACGGACCTTTTCAGTCTTGTGTGTTTGGCACCTCCATTAAGATAATAACACTATTATAAGAGATTGAAAGCCACTGAAGGGCTCTTACTTCCTCTCTTGGTCTTTAGCCGTGAGAGTGACACAGACCATGTGTGTGATTGTTCATTGTGTACTGATTATAGTAAATCGAAACTGAACTAATGCAAATTTTCATAGTTTTAGGGTATAGCAGCTATTTGCTGTGAAATAACAGCAAATTCATTTAATATTCAGTGTATTGGAAAAGAATTACCGCACATGCTTATGTGTATATAAGTATTTCACATTATCTAGCCAAAACTGTATTCAGGCCTTTGTACAACACACAGGTATTCAGACTAACTTATGTTAATTCTGTAGAATTATGTAATTCAGAATTGTAAAGCTTAGTATTGAACAGGCTAAGCAGCATGAAATAATTTACAAAAATAATACTCGGCCTAAACATAGACACCTGGAGATTAGATCATGGAACTAAGATTCCAGGTAAACATAATAAATGTGGAAAAAAATCTATCATTGTGTCATTATGTATATCAATGCAGTTCAATGTTACGTAAGTGTCTATATGCAGCAGTCTGTTAATCTCTGTAAGTCTCTTTATTTGCCCCTAGGTGATCTGAGAGCTGCTTGCATTGAATTACGGCAGTTTTCACTGACTTCTCCACCCAAGTGATTGTTATCGGAGGAAAGTGAGGTCTCTTTAATTTTATGGCTCTCTCAGAGCGAGCGCAGATTTATGACATTAAAATCTGCCACGCAAGGTGATATTTGTCATTGGCAAAAAAATACCAACAGTAAAATTGGCGGTCGGTTTAACAACGTCACCCAGTCAAGGATATGTTCATCAAGCCAGAGGGAAAGAAAATGATTATGCAAAATGTGCAGATAATGCGCTTTTGAGAATTTTGTCACCATCAGATATATTTAAGCCGCATATATATGCTGACAAGAGAGTTAATGTCTGAGGCCTGCTAACATGCATTGTAACAAAAATCCCATTTTTTTCAGATAAGCTTAAAAATTTTGAAAATAGTGTTATCACTTATGCTTTGGCAGTAAAATGTGCAATTTGGCTGCAGAGTTAGTGTAAGACAAAAATTAGGCAGTTACGCTTACAGATAGAAAATTAAAGCCATTCATAGCCTCAATGGGAAAGTCAAACTCAAGGTTATGTACTTTTTTTAAATGATCTGTGCACTTACTGTGCATTCATTTTCTACGACCAAGTCTCTCTCTCAAGGTTAAGGTGACATTGGTCATGTGAAGCAGTGCCGTTCTTCTATTGTTAGAGGTGATGATTCACAATCAGTCTCATCTCTGTATACTTAATCGACTTACATGCTTACTTGAGCTTTAATTTTTGTGAAGTAATCATACCATTCATATGTTTTTCACACCTCATAATCAAATCGAGATCGATTGGTTCTAGGCTGCAGTGTCTCACACTGTTTCAGAAAGATTTGTTTATGAGTCGATAGCTAAAATTAAAATATTACCAGTTACTGCCTATTGTACCATGGAAATCGATTATTTTATGCATATGCTAGCTCTAAATATAGATCTTTTCTACTTTTTACATGGAGAAGATAATATATTTGATTGCTATCAAGAGCTATTACATTTACGCTTTTGGCAGATGCTTTTGTTCAAAGTAACTTACAGTGTATTCAAGGTATACAATTTTCTTAGTACACTTATTACATGGGATTCAAACCCACAACTTTTGCACTGCTAATTACAATGCTCTTACAATTGAGCTATAGGAACACTCAAGCTCTTAAGATCATTGGTGACCTTCCAGAGTACAGTACTTTACATGCACAACTGTGTACATGCAGTATGACGTAAAGCTTTCTGGGTCCTTTTTTATATATTTTATATATATGATTTAGTATATGACTAAATCATTTGTTTCTAAATTGTTGGATTTCTTTAGCATTAAGTTGCAGGCGAATAGAGATCTGCAAGAAATTCTGTTAAAATATGTTTGGGATTTGATTTCTCAATGGAATTAGAAAATAATGTCACAAAACATTGCTGTGACATCTTATGGCTTGATTCTAATTGCTCCAAATACTTTTTGTTTACTCTACACAGACACACACGTTTAGGTTTTCTATCACGGTGAGGACTTTTCATTGACTTATAGAAAGCTGATAATATTTTCTATCCCCAACCATCACAGAAGTCTTCCTGCATTTATGATTTTAATTAAAATATGATTTAGCGTTAAGCCCTTGTTTCCACTGTTGTCTAGTCCCCACATAAAAGATGATTTCGGGTTTTACTTTCCTTGTTTCCTGGTCCTAATCCCTATCCCTAACCACCTTGTATGAAACCTTGTATGTTTTTAGATTTTTGTTGAAGGAATAGTGCAACCACAAATGCAAAATTTTTAAAAATTCTCAAAAGTTTTGATCGCCATTGCATGTAAAAAGAAAGATAACAGCTTGGACATTCTTCAAATTATCTTTGTGTGGAGAAACATTCCGCTGTACACCACAACAGTGGGGTTTTTTTCTGTTTTTAAATGAGTAATTGCTGTGTCCATAGCTTATTTCAACAGCGACATGACTTTTAAAAAGTCATTTCAGAAATTCCAGCAAATGTTTTCCCCTCTTTCCATTTCAAATGAACTTGATTATTATCTTTTAATATTGTGAGAAATCCTTCAGGCTTGTTAAAAGGTCTCAAAATTACGTCTTCAAATTCATTTATTCTCCTTTAGAAATGAACTCTCTCTCTCTCTTTAATTTAATGCATATGAAGTAAAAGAAAAACTCGATAAAGTCAGCTGGGCCCACTAACAAGAAAGACCTTGATGCTTATTAGGATATTTTTGAGCCATTTTGAAATATTATCCAATTTAATTACTGCCCCACAGAACATCTTTGATTTCTTAATGGGCAAAATAGATGCTGACTGTGATGAATGTTTGCTAGGTGATGTCAGTGAATCTTTATTAGTGTTTTTCCACTCTGTGAGACTGAGAGACACAGCTAGGTGCGGGATTTATAAGAATGACTACAGCTTTAGCAGCCATATTGCACAGCCTGATAAATGACAGAACTGGCTGGGAAACAGCTTGAGACCAATCACCCCACTGTAGGGAAAACTGAGATAGATATTAGTCTGTAAAGTTGAGAGCAACTGTCTGCCCAGAGCACCAATTTATCTTCAGGCTAGGCCAATGTATGTGCCATTTAGGAATGGATGGAGGAGAATGAGAGCGGAGAGGTATATAGCGAGATATGTGACAACAGATGAAAAGAGCAAACTGACATTAGTGACAGGACTATTCTCAGAGATATGAGTTACAGTAACCTGAAGTGTTGCACATGTGCGCTTGTCTGTTTGATTCTGTGGAGGTTTTTGCTGCGTTGCTGCTCCCATTCTTAAAGGGGCAGCTCACCCAAAAAATTAAAACTCCAGTTTTATTAACGGAATTATTTATTATTTACTTATGTCTTTTTGAACCTGCATTGCAGATATTTTTCTGCAGTACAAACAAACAAATCTCTTTTGCAGCTCCTATAGATCAGAAGTTCATAGTCACCATAGTCTGACCACAATGGCTGAAATTTCTGTCTGTTTCTCATTCAAGGCTATCATACCTTTATTGCTGCAGAAAACTTGGAATGTAGTTCACAAGTTGTATGGAGTACTTATGTATTTTTAAAAGACATAGTCAATACAAATTGCCCTTGTATAAAAATAGTTGTCTGAAAATTATTTTAAAGTTTTATAGAAACTTTAAAATAATCAAGAACACTTTTGTGTTCCTGCTGCTTTAAAGACTGATTAAAATCAAAACTGACTTGATTCTAATGCATATCCTTGATCTTATTGTGCACTATTCATGTGTGCTATTCTGAGAAAAAAAGGTTTGCTTTGAATTGACAACAAATGCAAGGCCAAGCAGGCAGGGGAAAAATAATATCAAGTAATATTATAACTTAACTTGTCATGATTCACTCAAATCCTGTGTATCAAATCAGGCCAAGCCCCACATTGTTTCCCACTAATTGTTCCAATTCAATTAAAAATACATCACATTACATCAGTTAAATGCATGCAGTTAAATGCATGGTTAATTCCATTTCATGTCTTTAAAATGAATCTATCACACTTGTTTTGTGTTTTTTACCAGTTTGCTGTTAACAGTCAGGCTCTCTGATATCAGTGTCTGGTTATCTGGAGCAGCAGTTCACCGCCTGCATAACTGCCTTGAAACTCCATGCAGCACCAGCAATTGATCCTTTTTGAAAACATGTCTTTGTGTTACTCAAATTACACTTCAGCTCTTTATTGATTGGTATGCTGGCTGCAGCCTTCGTGCAGTGTAGTGTTGTTATTAAGCTAATTTATCCTCAGAATCGCTAAGTAGAAAGTTGAATTAAGTGTGCCGTACAGTTAAATTACCTCTTTTTTTGTTCAATAGCTCATGCATAAATATTTTGCCAAAGAAGCCCTCTGCAGGTCTGCATCTGCTAGGCTGCCAACTGTTCATTATGTTGAAATTAAACACAGCAGACACATGAATCAAAGTCCTTGTTGACACCTGGCTGTTCACACAACCTCTGCGGGTCATTAGAAGACAAGCTCCTCTCTCCTCAGGTTGCTGCCTTTCTGTTATTTATGACATCACGTGAACTCATAAAGCCCGTCCTAATTACACTTCGCTCTTAAGATTAATGGAAGACCTCAGCCAGATGCATCTGCCAAGTTTACCTTTTTCCCACCCGACTGATAGATGTTTCCGAGCTTCTCAAAATTCCCTGTTGCCACTGGACAGAGGTTTATTAGTCAAAGAATTGGAACGGTTGCAAGCTCAGCCAGCACGGCGCATCTGGACCTACTGGAAATCAATTTCTTGGCTGAAGTCGACATAACTTTTATCTCACACTGTCCTTTTTCTATAAAAAATGTTTCTCTTTGTTCTGCCATGATGGTCATTGTCTTTCCTCTGTCATTCAACACTAAGTAGTTGCCTCCTTTTAACTGTATGCTTGAAGGACATTGCTTGAGTCGTTCATGGCCCTTCTAGTGCAGGATTATTACTTTAAGGTGAGGGCCATTCAATTCTCTCTTTAAAGGTTATGTCTAAAGGGGGTTGTTATACTGTACCTGGGCGAAAACTTGATGTTGCTTTGAGTGAGCCATGTCTCTTAATCGTGCGGTGTTAATGGTCACATGAGCTGATAATTGCTTGATGAAAGTCTGTAATTTTCTTCTGAAGTAGCCTCTCAGCTCATTTTTTGCTATTAAGATTGTGAATCTCTTTTTCCCCTATTTTTCCATCTTCGTGTAATTCAGCTTTTGATGTTGCTGATTTATTGATATTAATACTTATTGTTGCCTTCAACTCAGCTTCCAGAAAATACAAAATCCTAACTTTTTCCCTATAGAAATAATTAAATTAAGCAAAGTTTGCAACACTGCATACACATTGCTGTGCTCCCAGTGCATCGTTGGAGTTATCCTGTGATAGACATTGGTGCCGATGAACAACAGCCTCTTTAATTTTTTGAGGACCTTTAACTGTCACATTGTTTTTACTGGCAGTGGTGAAACCATGTCTTTGCTTTACAGTTTTTGATGTACACTTCCTCTTGTAATCTCGTCAAACACTCCTGTCCATGAGATCTTGAATCTTAATACGCATAATAAAGACAAACCATGACAGCCTTATCATCATTCTTCCACAAAAACAACAACAAACAAATCAAGACCAATACAGCCGTGATTCTTTGCTGTCATCCTTTTCTCAAATCAGCATGACACCAGCTCTTGATGCAATCCTCTCTGCCGAGCGTGACAGCCACTTTGCGACTTATTTGTTTACATGGGTTTTTGTTTTATTTCTTGCCTCTGATGTTATTTGCATTGAGTTCTCCAAATTTCCAGGCAGACTCTGTAAGTGACACCACTAGAAACGTCGAACATTCAAGACCGCCATCGTTTTCCCGATGTGTCATTTCGGATGACAATTGATCAGTGACAGATTTCAGCACTAACGTATAATAGCGACGGGCACATGGGCGTAAAGACTGTAACATTTGTGGTTGGTTAAGAGACATCGAACCCCCAATGAATAGAACTGCTGTGTGTTTATTTTTCTTTTCACTCTGGTCCAACACAACTCAAACATATGTTCAGCTTGATGTTACTCCAAGCATGAGCACCTTGAACTCAGTCAACTGAATTCTCTTCTGAGCAAGATGCTATAGATCCCATACTCTTGCTATTTTCCTCTTTAAAAAGTTTTGAGCCCCAAATATGTAATTTACAGGAGAGGTTTTACATAATTTAAGTTCCTCAGTCTCTTGTAGCCTTTCTTTGTTTCTTTCCTCACATTCACTACATAAGAATTAGAAACTCCATTGCACGTGACTGACAATCAGAGACCCAGAGCTCCTCCTCAGAAGCTCATGTCACTAGGAATGACAATCGAGGTAGATTTTGCAGCAAAGCCTCATTTGGCTGCCCCTTTGTGAGCTTCTAGATTCCAATCACTGACATTCAAAAATGAGATTGGCACAGCTGTCTCTTTCTGGTGACACAGCCCTCTGTGTCACGGCTTGATTGACAGCTCCCTCGCTCGCTTGTCTCCAGGTCTGCAGAGAATTAGCCAGCGCCAAGAGTCAAACTAGGAAACGGTAGCCACTTTTTTGAGAGTTGAATTATACAATAAGCCCACGCTGAACGTCAAGGCAAAGTTGTGTTTTTAATAATTATTCTATTTCTCAGAAACAAACAAACAAAGAAACAAAAAAAGAAACTAAACAAAATGTACTCTCTTAAAATGTACAGAACTGCATTCACAGGTTTGGGAGTAGTTACCTATTACCACAGGAGCTGTAATGCACAGAAGACCCTCAAATGACTCTCTGTGCATTTGTTGATGTCACAAATTGCTTTTCATTTGCATATTTGTGAAGCTCTCTTATGGATGACTCCCCCAGTAGCTATATTAATATAGACACGGAAGCAGTGTTTATCTTTCCAGCACAGGGTTTAGAAATGTAATTATGGCTCAGGCGATGACATTTTTGTCATTTCGCCTCTGAGTGGCTGATAGCATAATGAACAACCTAAGATTATCTTGAGGCTTTTTACCAAAGCTGCGGACCCAGTGTAAACAATGTAGGTTTTCATATTATATAAACTCGAATACGTTGGAATATGTTAAGCATGTGCTCTATAGAGCTAAGGTGTAGTTTCTTGTTATATAATTTAATGAAAAGTAAGTAGTAAGGATCTTTTGAAGAAACCACATAGACCAGTATTAACCTTCACTGGAATCTTATAAACGGATTTAAACCTTGTATAATATTTTGTGGATAATCTGGTTATGATTTATTAACAATCAAATTCTCTGTACATTCTCTGCACTGAAATTATACACTTGGACAGTGACAATGTATGCTATATACAACAATAGTGACGTAAGATCCTTGTGTAGGATAGAATTTATTTCCGGTTGCCCATGGTAACTCCTAAAGAGCAATTGGAAACCAGCATTTGGAAGGCAAATATCACCTACAGTACAGCACTTCTGATTAGGAAGTGACAGTCTGTGTTGTTGTACTGGAAAAAGACCATTATGTGAATTACACTGCACTGTTACAGATGTGCAGCAGAACTTGTTACTGTAGATATATTCCAAGCTGCCACAAAACGTCCTGCTTTTACCACTGCTAGAGGCTGTCACGATTGACTAATTTTTGGGTGACCATTTATGTTGTACACATAATTGGGAGTAGCGTTTAATTTTCTTTTTACTTACTAATTTACTAGTATTGCACAGGGTAAAATAACAAAAACATAATTTAAACATTTACAAATGCTTTTGTGAGAAGAGAGTTTCCCTTTTTTCCCACTATAGTCCAATTACTATTCACACTGATGTTTTTATCACTTTATGCAATAGTAGGCTATTATATTTCTGCCTGAAATCTTAACTTTAATGTGCCATTTTAAGGCGCTTCTACCTATAACGTATAAAAAAAAGTGTGTGTGAAACCTTTAAGATAAAGAGACAGTTCTGTGCAAGGTTTATATTTTCACATAAATGTGACGTGAGATGACATACGAAGGACTCCATGCCATTTCTGTTATTGGTTAAAACTACTTTATTTGGATTGCAAATGTGACCATTAGATCAGATCAAATAGCCCCAGCAGGCCACTAATTCTTTCCCTGACAATCCAGTAGAACTTTCATTTGAATAGAAATATCATTTGAAGAAATATCTAGCCACCCCCCTCCGTTCCACACTTTGAACAAGAGCACTGTTTCCTGAAAGTGTATGACCCAGATTCATCCCTCTCATTTCCATTTCTGTGATATTTTCGTAGCATGCGGAGCCCATGTACAGGCTGTTGTTGTTTCTAATGTTTCAAGGCAACAGAGACGTCCCTTGAGCATGGAGTCATTTACTTTAAAAATGTATCCTCTAAACAGAGAGGAACTCAAAGGCAGGGTAATAAATGCGCCATGCCTCCCTCGCAATGCGCCGATATTTAATCAGCATCAACAGGCTGCTGAGAGCACTCCACCGAAGTAAGTGCCCTCAGAATTTATTTGTTTCTTAAATTGGATGAGTCCTAAGTGTCTGTGGTTTAACATCATACCTAATTGGCCCCGGTGGTTTATCGCATGCGTATCTCTGATTTAAACGGGGCGCCAGATTAGTGATTCTCGCAGAGTGGCTGCAGCCCCATTAGAAAACATCAGCAGCCATGATTAGGGTGAAAAATAGATGGGTGTTAGATCATGTTTGCCTAGCGGAAGTATATTAAGCGTCGTAAACACCCTCGGCGAGCCTCTGTGCTGTTTTTGCATTCGCTGTGTTTATTTACCACACAGATGTTGTGTGAAGGCTTCTCACATTGTATCAGGGGATATAATCGCAGAAGTGAGCATTAACATCCTTAGGTGTCGACCCTTTGTCACCTTTTTAACCTGTTCTTCTCTACCTCTCTGCTGGAAACTCACCAACCATTAATTAAAGGGTCTCATTAAGGTTCTGCAGTGCTCTGTTGGTTGTGTGAGTGATCACCCTCAGCCTAAGGTCATTTTTTTCTGCATGTGTGTGAGAATATATTTAGAAATGTGCTGAGTCAAAGCCATCGGGAGGAAGTGGAAGTGATGCTATTATAATATGATCAGGAAATGAGCCCTACAGCGGCTAGAAGCAGACTTGGCTCTCATTATTAATGGAGCAGTAGTTTAGAACAGTGCTTCAGGACACCCAAACAGTTGTGCTTGCAAGCGGACATTTGCATGCATGTGTGTGAAGCAGCGTAGAATTGCTTTCTTCCATCCATTTCAATTGGTCTACAAAAAGTATACATGCATAATCCACAAAGAATCTTCTTCTTATACATTTTTACATGTTTCTCTTATATTGATTTGAATAATTCCTTCTGAAGCAAGATGCAAAAGGTTGTCCACACAAGAATTGTCATTCCTGCAAGCTGTTTGCAGCCAGGACGCTGTTGAGAAGTCTTAAACTTTGAGAACATAGATCATTGACAATGGCAATTTGTATTCAATTTCCACCTCCGAGAAGAGAATTCCTGGTTTATAGACATTGTAAAGCTTTAGGGGAAATTGAATTACAAAGAATAACAAGAATAAAACACCACGGATGAGGTTTTATCCTCTGTGCGATTATTATCTTTTCCCAAAAGATCTATCACAAGTAATATGGTGCCCTCGGCCATCATTTTTTATGAGTGCAGCACATACCTGCTCCTGCATTACAACAAAAATTCAATCAATTATAACAATAACTTTACAAATGTTTATGCTTTAAAATAAAATCCTCCTTCCAATCCTCCGTCTGGATTCACACATTAGTAAATAATAATGCAACCTACAGTATGTTTTCACCATGGAATTTCTAGAGCCTTTAAAAGGGCAAAGCTTGTTATTCAGAAAAGGAGCAATAACCTTGGAAATGACTTTAAGGTCTAAGGATGGTATTTAGTTATACAAAGGCCAAGCAAGGGGCCATTAATCACAAGGTCTGGGGCCCCGTGAACATTGCGCATTTCTCAGGTTGAGTTATTAGAGGAGATAACAGGGGTGAATGATCTTGCTACCTCAGGCTTTTGTCCTATTTTTGGATTTTAAATTCCCACTTTCAGCTGTTATGAGTATGAACAGGGCAAGTGTCAAGATCGTGAAATCAGGGCAGACTGAATTGTGATTCATTTTAATGCTAAAAAATGAAGATGAGGCAATCAAATCACATGACGTAGTTACTTTGCCTTAAATTGTTGATGAGGAATCATTTGTGCTTTATGACCAGACTGTCACAAAATTTCCCTAATATTAATTAAAATACTATGATATTGCAACAATACATATCACGCCTTAAACACAAACACAAAACAAAACATAAACACAAACAAATAGTGCATGCTGTGTTGTGTGGACTATTGTTTCATATTGTGCTATAACACATTGTACCCATGTTGCATGTTGATAAAGATGTTGATAATACATGTTGATGAGAAAATGTAATTTGAATGAGCGTGATATTTAATGAACATTTATTTTACAAGAATGTAAACCTATTGCATGAAATGAAACAAAATGTTATAGAGTAGAACTGACTGCCTTTTCTACAGTTCTTATACCTCCAAACATCAAGCAGATGAGGGCAAACTTGCGTGCTCATTGTAGGTATGTTAAGAGTCAGGGTATGCAATACTGTTTATTTGTTAATTCGTTGCAAAAGCAGCTAAAGGCCACAGTACTATAAAGTCCTGTTACTATAAAGAGATATTATAAACATCACTTTAAGCTCCCTACTCCATCATCACAGGACTGTTTGTTTCACTACTGCATTTTCACACGGTTTAGGTGCTCTTTTTGGAAGCAGCGGCTGACTGGAGAAGGTCAGAGAAGTTGAAGGCCTTTCAGGCACTAGTAATATTCTCAGGTGGATTTGATGGTCTCGTTCTGCAGCTCAGGAATGCTGCTGACCCCAGCAAGGCAGCTGGGGTGACTGTCTAGTTGATCTGCATGTACAGCTGCCATATCACTCACAGTCTGTCACCTGTGTTGTAAATACCCATTTAGACTGGAAAGGAGCTTTTACACAGACTGGTTGTTCTACGATTCACTCACACAAATGGGCATAACTTTACTTTTTTCAAATCACGTTCTGGATGGTCAGCACATTACAAAATACAGCAGAGAATGTTATCACTGGTGTTCAAGCATGCGAGATGCATTCATGTTTTGTGTTTATGCCTGTTTATTTATGCCATTAAATTCTTTAAGCCACGTTGTCCAGGGTGGTTTCCTGCCTAAGCCTTAGATAGCTGGGATAGGCTCCAGCACCCACAGTAACCCACAAATGGCATAAGCAGTATAGACGATGGATGGATGGATGCACTTGTATATATGGTATAACATTTGTTAACAAGTATGGGTGATTCTTTAGATAAGGGCACCTTTGGTTTCTTGAAAGCTTGAAAATTGAAACTTTAAACTGAAACTTTAAATGAATTAAATTAAATTGAGTAAATTAAATTGTTTCATCTATGTCAAAAGATCTGCATCTTGGAATAAAGAGTTAATCATAGCCTTGATTAGTCATAAAATGGGTTTGGGTGTAATGTGTGTTTGTGTGAGTTTTTGTGTGTGTGTGATGGTAATGACATTTCTCGCTTTTTGAAGATAAAGCTGGACTTAAAATTGTTTTTAAATTAAGATTCTTGAGACTAACAGATTTGGCAAAGTAAGTTAATTAACTTACTCTCAATTCATAATGTAACAATTTTTCAATTTATTAAATTTCTGCTGTTCAGAACGAAATAACCAAACAACCAAATTAAATAACAAATAAGTTCCCCCACCTAAAGGATCACCTCTAGCTGAAAAAGAAAAATGCATTATTCCCTTTTGAATTGCTGTAACACCTCTGAGAGTGTGGTTCCTCACTAATTATTACGGACATCACCTCTGTAGCCTTGCCAACAGCACAGAAAGACCGGCACAAGACAACAAGATGTTAAAATAAAACAAATGTTGTTACTGTTGAGAAACTAGCACCTCACACAGACACTGAAGGCCATACTGTGAGACATGTGACTTGGGTGATATCTACCATACAATTCTCCAAGTCAAAATTAGCCATATAACATTAGCATTTAAGGCGCAGACCACTAAATGTATCACAAACTTCTTCTACAAATGCTCAATAATGAATAAAACAAACAAATACACAAACAAACCTCTTCTGCTTACTTTATTATTCTTGATTGTCAGGTTTTCTCTCACATTCAGTGCTTTGAAACATCAAAAGCTGGCACGGTGTGCTACTGCTTCATACGTTTGGCGTGTTAGCAGGCAAACTAAAACAAAATGTCAGAGCAAACAGGAAGCAGCTCAGACTGAGACAGTATCTCTCCACAAATGCTGCTTTGATCTTCCTTTAATAACCTTCACTTGTCCTCTGACAATTCCACTGCACAGGAACAAAAGATGCACGCGTGTTATATATATATAACTGGATTTCTGTAGAAGCATACAGTAACATAGTTCTTCACTAAAAGCTGGCAAACATTTCTACTGTTGCCCAGAATAAGAAAATAATTTAACTGCAGAAAATAATTTAAGTGAACATTTAACTGAAGAACAGTTCAGTTAAATGTTCACATTTTGTTCACATGTTGCCATGCTTACTTTGATGTCACATATTTAAGCGTATTTATAAAACTGCAAAAACTGACAAGGTAACATCAAACCAAAAATTAATGTATTACTTTGGCCAGCAGAAAAAGTACTTAATAAATTATGCATTTATGACAATTAAAACGTGACAGCATGTCTAAAACTGATTTTGTAAAAAATAAACTTGATCGAAAAGCACATTTTAGCCCTTTGGTTAAATTCTTCTTTCATTATATAGCTGACCCATTCCTGATTTATGCCAATAATTGTTGTCCACTTGTTAACCTAAAAGCTATTACAAAAATAAAATTAAATTGATTATTCTGTAGGTTTTACAATACAACTTAAGTTTGCAGGATAAAGGACAGTTTTACACAAGATATTTAAAAACCACTGCTAGAAGAAAAATTAAGGATTAGAAACAGGAGAATATATACATACTATAGTTTAATTATCCCACTTTATCAGTTTCCCACTTCACTTGCAGTTACCATGTGTAATTATGCATGTTATGTGTGCAAAATGTGTAGAAAAATTTCTTTAAAATTCTTTATCCTCCTTTTTCTCTCTGTTTACATATTTTTGGTGTACAAAGTTTTCATTTCAGCAAGTGAGAACTAACGTAATTTTGAAGCCATATCCTGAGGTGTTTTAAAAGCCAAAATGGTCTGAAAAATAAATTTGGCCCAGAGCTATGTCTCCGCTTGCTCCTGCATTAGAGGCTCTTGTGCATGCTGGAAATTCTAGAAAAAAAAACAGTATGGGGGAAGTTGATTTCAGAAGAATTTAGATTTTGAGAAACTAGGTTGTAATGAAGTTTGTTTGGTCTCTTCTTGACTGGGAGCTGTAAGATGATCTGTGATCTGCTAATCACACTGGGTGATTTAGCTGCTGTGGTTGCATATGAAAATTCCAAAAGTTATGCAGAGCCACTACAGTGTGTGCTCATTACTAACTGTCCTCTGAGGTGACCCCACTGGCTGTATTCAATGTTGTACACTGTGTGTTAGAGAGTTCTCTCTCTATCTGCGAGAGAGCGTCACAGCGCTGGTCCCTTATTGTGCTGATTTCCTGCTGAGTTGCTCTGTTCACCCAAGGCCATACGCATGTCTATGAGTGCACCAGTAACCCTTGCTCATACAGAGCCACACACATACATGGCAGATTCTCTGTATTCCATGTTCTGTCTACCTCTCCAGATTTCATTAATAGATAAATGTGCCAAAGCTGTGTAAAAGCCCTTTGTTGTTGTTCTTGACTCTGTCTTAACCCGTGGCCCTCTTAATCAGATTAGTTTAGGATTAAACTCTAGAATTCAGCCCCATTTTTTCTCATTCCTTGGTCTCTGCTTGCCCTGTGTAGAAGACGTGATTCGTTATGGATGTTGTTTCCCAGTATGATACACTGTGTGTGCTGGTGTTCCCACCAGGCTTTTAAACTAGCTAAACCAGCAAGACAACCTGGGTCAGCCAATTTCCAATGGTCCACCAGCCAGTCCAGCACAACTAGCATACTGTACATCAACTTGACCCAGCATGGAAGTTTATGCTGTTCTAAGGTCTTTTTATCAGGGAGGTCTATGGCTGCAAGGTGATTCTAATTTGGATTTGAACACACTTGGATTCTAAGCGTGAATGTGGATGTATGCGAGCGTGTTTGTTTAATTTTTGAACTTACAAACATGAATAATGCATTACACAGAAAAGCAAGTATATGCCATTTTTATTTTGCAGTAAAAGACTCTTAAGATGTAATGAATGTACATTCATTCCTGAGTTGCCAAAGGTGCTCTCGCCACAAAGTTGCTTTATTTGTGGGAAAAGGCTTTTTGGAAATAAAACCCAAACAGGAGAAAGTAATAAAGTGCTCTGTATTAACAAGAAAGCCGTTTATTAGGGCCCATGCACTCAGATCGTATATGCAGTGCAGCTTGAAGCCAAAGGAGTTGGAATAGCTAGACACTTTAAAAAATAAGAAAACTTCAAAATGAGAGGAGGCTGAGCATAGCATGTTTAAACGCGCTGGAAAAAAAGGCTTTTCAGCTGTTGTTGAGCTCCATATTCAGTTGGGCTAATTAGATTTTCAAAGCTCACAGTGTGGTATATTTGCCTCTAATCAAAATCATTCAACAACAGTCTGTGTTGATATTCTGTGCAACAGCCATTACTGTCAGAGGTAATGATGTGATCACAGAGAGTGGAGTCAGGGAAACCTCACTGTGCATCTTCTGCATGCCTCCCATTTATATTTATATGGTTCTGGCTCACACTGCTGATCTGAAGTCAGCTGCCTTATCCTGTTTTAGCCCTAGTAGCGGTGTCAAAAACAGTGCCGCTGGTCTCAGATGTGTACTGCATATCTAATGGAACCAGATTTTGATTTTAAACTTACACTACAGTCTGGTCAACAGTGAAGCATATTCTAGCCAAGAACTACATACTTGGATGGAATAAGGCTGCCACACAGAGCAGCCAATTAGATTTCTTATTTTTAGTGCTATGTTAAAAAAAAAAACTGGGCAGATTTTTAAACCGTATTGAAGGAATTTCTGTCTATGACTCTTCTTGGCTGCCTTATATTAATTATTTGGTCCTTTTCAAAAATGTTTTAATTAAAATTATTGCAATTATATTTTTGTCCACAAAAGTAGTATCAAACATTAAAATATGCAACGTCAAATTAAAATATCTTTAAGATTATAGAACATTTTTTCAAGTGATCCTTTTGACTGATACTGTAAGAAATGTTATTATTTTGGAAAATTATTTTTTTCAGTGATATTTAAGCAAAAAGACATTTGTTTTTTTATTTTTATATTTGTTCAATAACACAATTTACACAACATGTTCTATATAAGAAACTATGGTTATTCTGTATTTAGTTGCTTTTCTGAAATGCCCATTATTCTACAACCCCAAATCAGAAAAAGTTGGGACAGTATGGAAAACACAAATAAAAAAGTAGTGATTTCTAAATTTACTTTGACTTGTATTTCATTGCAGACAATACAACAGCACATTATTTGTGTTCATGATTTTTTTGTTTTTTCTTAAAAAAAAACAAAATTCCTATTTTGGTTCTTGCAACACATTTCAAAAAAAGTTGGAACAGTAAAGCACTTACCACTTTGTAACGTTACCATTCCTTTTCACAACACTTAAGACGTTTAGGGACTGAAGACACCAAGTGAAGAAGCGTTTCAGGTGTAATTTTGTTCCATTCTTGCTGCAAACAAGTCTTAAGCTGCGGGTCAGTACGGGGTCTTCGTTGTCGCATTTTGCGCTTCAAAATGCGCCACACATTCTCTATTGGAGACAGGTTAGGACTGCAGGCAGGCCAGTCAAGTACCTGTATCCTCTTGCTCCGCAGCCAGGACTTTGTAATGTGTGCAGAATGTGGTTTTGCATTATCTTGTTGAAATATGCATGGACGTCCCTGGAAAATATGTCTTCTTGAAGGCAGCATATTGTGCTCCAAAATCTCTATGTACTTTTTAGCATTAATGGTGCCATCACAGAAGTGCAAGTTACCTTTACCAAGGGCACTGACACAACCCCATACCATGACAGACCCTGGCTTTTGGACTTGTTGCTGGTAACAGTCTGGACGATCCTTTTCTTCTTTGGTCCAGAGCACATGGCATCCATTTCTCCCATAAAATACCTGAAATACTGATTCATCCGACCACAGTACACGTTTCCACTGTGTGATGGTCCATCCCAGATGCCTCAGAGCCCAGAGAAGTCGACGGCACTTCTGGACACTGTTAACATAGGGCTTCCTTTTGGCACAGTACAGTTTTAACTAGCATTTGTGGATGTAACTACGTATTGTGGCACTTGACAAAGGTTTGCCAAAGTAGTCCTGAGCCCATGTGGTGATATTGCTTATAGTTGAATGACGATTCTTAATGCAGTGCTGAGTGCTGGGGGATCGGAGAGCACGGTTGTTCAGCTTAGGCTTGCACCTTTGTCCTTTACGCAATGAAATTCCTCCACATTCCTTGAATCTTTTAATTATGTTATGCACTGTTGAAGGTGAAATAAGCAAATGTCTTCTTTCTTTGAGGAACATTGTTTTTAAACATTTCAATAATTTTCTCACGTATTTGTTGGCAAACTGGCGATCCTCGGCCCATCTTTGCTCCTAAAGGACTAGACCTTTCTTGGATGCTGCTTTTGTACCAAATCATAATTACAATCACCTGCTGACATCACCTGTTTCAAATCACATCATTATTTAACCAATTTACCTGATTACTAGCCCTGAATTGCTCCTGTTCCAACTTTTTTTGAAATGTGTCGCAAGGACCAAAATAGGAATTTTGTTTTTTTGAAGAAAAAACAATAAAAATCATGAGGGACACATTAAATAATGTGCTGTTGTATTGTCTGCAATGAAATACAAGTCAAAGTAAATTTAGAAATCACTACTTTCTTTTTTTATTTGTGTTTTCCATACTGTCCCAACTTTTTCTGATTTGGGGTTGTAGTAAAGATTAATGATATAGTATTTCTATTGTTTTATCAGTTTAATAGTCTCAGGATAAATGAAAAGGAACATTTAAGCAGGAAAATGGTTTGTTTCATAATTCTATTTAGTGTTTTCACACTTTAATCAAACAACGAGGAAGTGAAGCAAATCTCAGCAGAACATAAAGGTTAAGAAGTAGATTAATCTGAGATCTATGATAGCAGATTTATATTTAGTAAATTGGCAAACTCAGTCAAATTTAAAGCAGCAGTGTTCATAAAATGTTGTAAAGACTGAAAAAATACTGTGCAAAAACTCACAAACCTTTGGAAATTTCAGTGATTACTTTTTTCTCAGAGGGGCTCATTAACCTCCTACCTTGTAAACACAACTTTATTTCTCAATGCTGTCTGCCACACATTACATAGAAGCCAGCCAGTCAGATGTGAACTGGTGATTTCAACACTTGCCACTTTTGTAATGTGTAATGTGCAACAGCCAGTTGGAATGTCTAATGAGAAGCATGTAGGCGTATCTCCTGAGGCTGAGACAACTACATTTTAATACTTGTATCTTTAACAATTCCTGTAAATCCCTGTTTGTGTGCTGTTTTCCAGTTCCTTAAAATCGGTGTTACTGTTTCTAATCTCTCACTTTAGTATTAGAGCAGTTTTTGAAAGAAAGGCTGAAGTTCTACAATGAGTGTAACAAAGAGAGTGAGAGAGAAAGAGACCACAGAGGAGCAAAACAGATATTTGGATATTTCTAATCTCATGAAAATAAGTCCTGCCCAAAAGACTAGAGTCATAAAGAGAAGTTTAAAAGTTTAGGAATTAAGCAAGTTTCAGACACACTGTGATCATCAGGAATGTTTCAGAGATTAAATATTGTGGTCTAGGTGTGTGTATATGTGTGTGTTACCTTATATTAGGGGAAATTTGGTGCCCACAATGAGCCAAAACCTCTGTTTAGGGGCATCCTTATTTGTAAAAACACTATAAAAATATGTTATTTAATATTTGTTAATATTAAAATATTTGTTATTTAATATAAGTTATTTAAGTTGTAAAAATGCTAAATGTTTCTTGTAAGGGGATAGGGTGTGGGCTAGGGCTAGGTTATATTGTTTATAACTAGCTGTGTATAAAAACATTAGAAGTCTATAGAAGGTCCCCTTTTAGATAGATAAGTAAACATAGGTGTTTGTGTGTGTAATAATGACAGTAGCTGGCTCTCAGCGTTCCTGTAATTTCAGCAGATGTTTAATCTCTCTCCAGAGGAGGTGGATGTTGCTCATGCCGAACAATATCATATCTGAAGTCCCTCTTTCCACATAGGCACTGGAGATTAATGTAAAAATCAAACTCAGCAGCATGTGACATGTGGCATGTTGCTTTGTCTTACAGTGTCCTTTCTCATACACAAACAGACACCCACGTATCCATCAGTCTCCTCTAATTCTTTAGTTGTCTTAGTCCCGATGAGAATTTGGTATCGCACTAATATACACACAGGCACACTTTTGTATGCTGCTCATTAAAGCTAGATGCACGCTTCTGCGTCAATCTATGACATAGGCTGCACTGATAATGTTGTAGCTACGCAGACCTTACGACACAAGCTGGCCTACACATTTTCAAATATGTGAACACGATTTAAGACTCATAACAGTAAACAGTTGCATTGTGCTTATATTGGGCCAGTTTGTCAAAAATAATTTCCATTCACTGTAATTCTAATAATCAAAGCTGTTTGCATTTGAAGTGCCTGTCTGTTATAGAATCCTGATAGTTTTCTAATTGTTGTCAGATATATATATAGTGTCATAGCATTATAATGAAACCAATGGACACGTTTCTGCCATCATGCAGTAAACACCATAATGCTACCCATGATTTTTTCTTCTGTCTAGTAATTACATTTTACTGTCTTGTGTTCGGCTCTGGCTCCAGACTGAAATCATTTAACCCGCTCTGCTGTTCATGACCTATTTATGATGACAGATTCGACAAACACTTCCATCATGGCCATCATCTGGGAATCATTACTGTGGTCGGCACTATTTATTTCACAGGTGAATGAGATGGGCTCTCTGATCTCATGCAGCTGGGACATTGCAAATGATGTGGCTGATCAGAACACAATGCTTCCTGCTCCACTGGACATGTCTCTCCCGTTATCATTTGAACTCTTCATGGGTCGAGTGGTCGCAGCCGGGGATGCAATCTGTTTGTGATGTGAAGCAATGCTCTGATGTGCAGATGTTCTTATTAGCCGCGCCGTCTGCAGGCGATCATTTATTTATCAGATAATGATGTACCCTGCAGTTTCATGTAATGTTTTAGGTCTGTTGGAATATGCTAGATTTGTAATCTTTTGTTACTATTATAATTCTTTCTTAACCTTGAAGAGCTGCACATAACAGCTTATGAGCAAGCATTTTATTCAGACATTGTGCTAATAATACTTAAGACCCATGTCTTAATTGTGTGTGATGTTTAGACAGCAACCTTCTGATTCATGTCCCCGCCAAGACGCACATGCATTCGCTCGCAAACGTAGGAAGGCTTGATCGAATAGCTCTTGACATCTGCACAAAAGGCTAATTTAAACCATTCTTGTCGCCATGAGCACAGACTTTATTGGATCCTCTACCTAGCTTAGTTTAGTCTCACCTCTGCCGACGCCTACTGTAGGCCATTCAAAGAAAGGTTCCATTTAACAAAACAAAGCATAGCTTGCACCAACCATCTCAATGGCAAAAGAGAAACCATGACTGATAGACAGTCCTCAGAACCAGCTCTACTGCAAAAAAAAGCCCTCGTAATGGGGATTTTAAACTGCACTGCTAAATGACATAATTAGATAGCGATGCTGGCATTGCATAAAACATCTGCTTGCGTATCTGTAGAAGAAGAGAAAGGACAACAAGAAAAGGAGAAAGACAAAAAGAGGATTGCAGGGAGAACCACTGTGCCATATGTGTGACAGAAAGAAAGGCCTTTAACAGAAAGGCCAGTACTTTAACAGACTGTGTTTATGCCTTATGCAATGTTACATTTACTGTAAAGGCATTATGGCTAATATGCTTGGTATGTTGATGATATAGCAAGTGTTTTCACATAGGCTAAAAAGACGGAGGAAATATTGACTAAACAGTTGTTTCGCTTTTTTTGCGCTTAACGATTATCATGAGTTTTTATGCAGCAGAATGCTGTTATACGACCAGATCAGCACAGGAATGCTTTACTGTTTTGTATTACTCTGCAAAATGATAACCATTTAGCTGGGACACTAAAAGTGACCTTTAAATAACAATATGAAAAAGGCGTCCTTCCTGCCATGGCCACAACAGGCAACTGCGTCTTTGTAGAGCTGTCCATAGCACAACACAACTGGTTGAATTGTACTTAATTTTGTATTCATGTTTCACTTTTACAGTACAGGGACAGATTGCAATTTAACAATACCTTCATACAAAATAATATTTGTTGTACAAATAACAATTATGTATAACTTAAGCTCATCAGTTAATGACAAAACAAAACTCGAATGTTTAAATGAGGTATTAATCTTAGGTTTACAACCGACTCTAGTGGAATGTAATTTCTAAGAAAATCATAGAAACAAGATAGAAACTGTGTTTAATTGGGCCATTTCAAAAGTAAAGATTACAACATTTTTTTATTTACATTTAGAAATGACCATACATAAAATTTGGCTTAAGTGTAAGTCACCATAAACCTTTAAAGGGAAAAATGAAAAGTTTCTGTTACTTTACTAACCCTCATCCAAGGGTTAGGTTCAGTAGAACAGTTTTCCTCACTAGAACAGTAACAGATTTTTAGCTAAAACCGTGATCCTTGGTGATTCATGTAATGCAAGTCTGTGGCTGCCCGTCGCATTGAAAGTCAAAAAAGCAGATACAGGCAACCCTGTATGATATACTGTGGTCTTATAAAGTTAAAAAATCAGTTTGTGCAAGAAACTGAACATTATTTACAATTTTATTACTGTAAATCCAAAGACTCAGACAAGCATCCTAAGTATGTTGGCAAATATTCAGCAAATTTTCATTCTGGAGGTGAATGAAACCTTTAAAGACCACCTCTGAAATATGACATTTTATTTGTCAAAACTGCAACAGAATGACATAGTTTATTTTTTCTGACCTGAGATACATTATGATATTTAAATATTATATAAATAAATAAATTAGCTGTCATTTACACACCTATGAAAACATTTGAAAATCAGACACAGCCTCTATTGAACAAACTGTTAATAATTTCACCACATAATAAATGATAAAAATAGGGAATCATTTACTGATGGTAAATGTAGGTATTTAATTTATTTGTAGGTCATATTACTGGGGCGGATAAACATACACTTTTGAAAAAGTCTGCAGCATCGCATGTAGTGACACACATTTCTATGAAGAAAAATATTGCATGTATAGCGAGATGGAGCAGGAAGGGGGCACAACCCAAGTTGTCCAGATTATGTGAGCACTTCATGTTAAGCGCTTTTAAGAACATCATGCACATATAGTTTGATGTTGACATGTTGGCTGCTTTGACAGATTGATTGCGCTGTTTATTGCCCTTGAGAGGTGTTTTTCCCCAGCATATAGATTGCATTTTACTGTTATGTAAGTGTTGCAGATTCACATGAGTATTGCTGTTTTGCATAAAAGCCCATCCTAACAGCAGACTAGAAGTAGTTACATTTTAATGGCTTTACTTAGCGAGTCCCTGCACATGCATGGTTACATGTCAAAAGAGCACAACATATAAACAATAAATAAATCTGCTTTAATTGTTACTTTTTTAAATTTAATATAAAATTTAATATTAAATTGAAATGTTATTTACATTTATTAACTTAGTTATTTGATATATATTAGTTATTTAACTTAATGTTATTAATGGTGAAAGTTAATGTTAAAATTTAATGTTGAATTAGCATATAACATTAAAATTCTGTATGTTATTGAAATATTTACATATTTTTGAGAATAGTACACTCTGTGGTGGGTTTATATATTTATTATCATTTATAGTAATTTAAACTGCTTAAAATTGTGAATAAACATTGTTTGCAGGAGAACATTGTGCAGGATGTGGAATAACTATACTATTTTTAATAAAAGACAGAAAATCAAATATATATATATACATATATATAAAGAAAGCTCCATCATCATTTATTTAAAAGACTGTTATTATTTTTTCCCAACTCTTGTGCTGGTTTGTCTGTGTATTGAGGGAACAGTGACATGGTTCAGTATAATATGAAATAGAGCACTGTTGGAGGCGACACCCAACACAGTTCTCTCTTGACCATTTTTAATTAGGCAGCGCATTGTGCAATGAGCCACCCCAGTGTAGTCTAGGCCGAGTCTGTAATTGCTAAATTTACTGTAATCAATGTGAGGATGGCTTGATGGACTGCCAAGAATTCCTGTGAGGCCAAATGGGGAAAAGAGAAACATTCAGCAGATAATAGTGTTTACGTCCTTTAGCTACAATTTAAATCACTTTCACTGCCTTACTGACACTTCCAAATGTTGTGAAAAAGCACAATTTAAGTATCACTTTAGTTTTGTGGTAAACTGTGTGTCAGGGGAATAAATAGCATCTGTACTTGTAGAATAGAAGGATAAAGAGGAAAAAAGTGATGATATCTTTTTGTTAGTAGCATCATTTATTAGTCTATGATACAGTTTTTTGTTTAATGCTTTATTAGTTTTTGTACTCTCCTTTAAAAGGCAACAAAACATTCCATCAGTACCAATATTTAGTATAACAGCACTAGCATGTTTGTAACACAGTGGTCTGCTTGCTTTAGGGTTGTTCAGAGCTTAATGCTTTGGTTCTTTGGCTATGTTTGTCTAACTAACTAATTAACTTGACTAGACTAACTTTAAACTAGACAAACTTTTTAAAATGCAAGTTACTCAATAATAACTTCTTGTTTCTTGATTCTGTTATGCTGATGATATGATTACCTGCGCCTACAGCTGAATTAAAGCAGTGCAGTAAAATTCAGTATAACATAACTCTTGCTTGTGTGATATTGATTAAAAACGCATAAATCTACTATGTTAACCAAGCGTTATCTAATTTTAATTCTAACTGTATTTTGTATTTCTGTTTTGTTTCTGTGTGTTTTTGAGTGTAGGTTTATGAAGCCACAAGGTTTTAAAATAAGTCTGTTTGTTCTTGGGAATTTTTCAAACGTCTAAGTTTTTAACGTCTCAGCCTTTTCTATGTTTGTTAAATTGATGCTATTCTCACAGTACTGGAGCAATAGAGCAAGATTAGAAACACCGGATTGTTGTCGTGTACTCTATGTCGGATGTCTTTTCATGCTTTTAATATTTCTAATTCTTGAAGACAGACAGCAAAAGGATATCAGAACTTCCTACAGCCCCAGATATAGGCCCCTTCAAAGGTGTTACTGTTTGTGTAAGAGTGAAGTATATTTAGGACATGAAGACATACATAGCACTGTTCCGTTGTAAAATTTAAACAGCCTGCTGGTTAAAGATTTTTGAGGATTTAGTTATAGACTCACAGTATGTTCACGTTCTGTCAAGAGCAGTACTGCTTATAAAACATTTTTAACTGGTAGAGCATGGTGCTAGCAACGCTAAGATTTGATTCCCAAGGAAAGCATGCTCCCATTAAAAAATGGGCAGCTTAAATGCAGTGTAGCATTGGGGGAATGAAAGTATCTGCAAAGGACATAAATGTAGCATTTAGCAGTGCGTTAAACATGTAGTGGTGTAGCAGAGCATTAAACAGTATGACCAGTTTTTAACCAAATTATGTGCCTGTTTTGTCCATTCCTCCTGCCCATTTTGTGGCAGCTCTACAGCTGTAGCGGTGTAGCAGTTGGCCATCATCACTGTCTACTCATGCATGTCATGCAATTGTCTGTACACCCTAAATAAAATGCATAATTTTATGATTACAAAGGCTATTTATGAGTGTGATGCACCCATTAGTGAATCCCACACTGATGTGGACCTTACAGCAAACTCTTATCTGACATCTCTTTAGAAAGACACACCTTAATCATAATTACATTTCATTTGTGTTCTGTCATGAAGCCTTGCTTTTAGAAGCCTCTATATTCCTTTGGGTGAGTAAAATCCAACATGGTCATCAGCGTTTCTTTTTTCCCAAGCGCATTTTATTGACAAATCCATGTCACTTTATTTTGTAGAAATTCCCCTTTGCCAAGCTCGGATGTGCTTGCGTTTCTAATTCAACCAGAAACTCTCTAAGGCATTAATAAAGCAGTGCTTTTGTTTTTAAACTGTTCTAACACACACTAAACCCTCCCCCCCAAAAAAACCTCAAAGCTGCTATTAAAATCCAAGCACCTGCCTTCCTTAATCCACTCCACTAAGTAGCACTCTAGATCATTTCTGTAATAATCATCTTTTTTCCAGATTAATGTTTAGGGAATATAGCCTCTGTTGTGTCTAATTTACTCTTATTTACTTCTCCACAGAGATACTTGCTCAAAAACAAAGCAATACAAAGCATGTATTCTGCATGTGTCTGTAGCATGTAATCCTTTCAGCCCATCTTTGACAGAGACTTCTCTATCAGCCGTACCTGCATTAGCACCCTTTGCCTCTGCAAAGGCTGTTATCAGGGGTCTGTCTCTGAGAATGGGTAAACTGTGGAACAAATGGGGCTTCTTCTACCCTCTAGAGCTCCACTTTTACATCTCGCAACCGCCTATTGCACAAATAGGAGAGGCGTCATAACAACACAGGGCATTATCGCTGCACTTAAACAGTCTCTGTCCACTGTACATGTCTTACTGCTCAGCCTGATACTTTTGAAATGTTTTTGGTACCCAAATTTGAAGAATTTGAGGAACAAAAATGTGTCATATTGTGCTGGTGTGGTAAAATTGGTAGTTGTTGCCAGGTCACCAGTTGTCACCAGCTTTGGGGAGATTTCAAAATGTGCTATTACTGATTAAAAACTGCATTCTGCACTACAGAGACATACAGAGTCAACGTGATTACGAAGCTGATTGAATCTAATAAACAATTTTGCCTGTCGTTGAAATATTCTGTATAACATTAACTGATGACATGGCAAAGATTTCTAGTTATTTGTGATGAAGTTGATGCCTGCAGTGATTTCAACAGAATGAATGTCTGTTTAAATAACAACTCTGATTAAAATCTTAATCATTGAATTATATGGCAATTTAGGCACAAGCAAGTTACTTTTTACTAGTTACTAGTTTTTTTTAAGATTTTTCAAAACTAAACTTAAAATAGCTTTCATAATTGTTTTGTTATTGTGGCATTTCTTTGCATTTTGTATATGCTTGATTGATCTAACATGTAAATTGATCTTACGAGAAACCTTACGGTATTCTGTGTGGAAGTTTCTGAAACAGAAAGTTTGTGAAAAGCTTTTAACTATATCTCGCTTGAAAAGGTCTCTCTGTCTCCACAGGGCATCCCACTGGGTCTAAATGATGGTCACATTTACACCTGGACCGACGGTTTGAAAAGAAGAGACTGGCATGATAACGAGAGCGCCAAGAGAGACGAGCTACGTATTGGTATGAGCACTAAATCCATTGCCATGGCAGAATATTTGAGAAATAAGTAAATACGCCTCTTCTTTCTGTCATCTGATTGTTGTTCCTCTGAAAGTCTGTGGAAATGTCATATTATCGCAACGCAAAGAAAAACATCCAGGCTAAAGAGGGATGATTTGATGATGATGTCGTTTCTTTATGGCTTTCATTTGGCACAGGACATTCTTTTAGAATCCCTGCCAAGCCGTCTTTGTAAATCAACTGGTTGCCCCTGTGGCTAAAGGGACTTTATTGATCCCGTTGAATTTACTGCTGGTTAATAATGTAAGGGTGCCTTTTTGCAGCGTTAAATTTTAGCTGCATTAGGTCCTCAACACTTAAGGAAATAAATGCCCATCAAGGTGCTTGCTTAGGTGTTTATTTTATTTTTACCAACCATTTCTGTCCCGTTTTTAAGGATGCAAAAGGATGCACATTCTTGATTAAATGTGTTTTTGGCCAAATTCTCAGACTGTATTGTATCTCTCCATGTCTGAATGTGATTATGTCACAGATGCAGCAATCCGATGAAATCCACATCATGTTCGTTCTTAACAAAAATGTCATTGTGTTGCCTTAGTAGCTCTGCACATAAGCTCTGTTTTCTAAATGCCTCTTAAGTGACTATATTGCCTGTTGACTGGATGCATTTTGATGTCACTTCGCTTCCACATTGAGAATGATTAGTAACTGCAATTCTCAAAGCTCAATCCTCAAAGCTCAATGCCTGCATTCAAAACGCAAAAAATGTGTCCTTCAGGTGAAAGTTCTATGGCTGCAGCTACAAATGTGAGAAAGCAGAAGGAGGTTTGTTTTTTAGCCTTTTGGAATGAAATGAAGTTACTGTACTAAGCAAAGAGATTTGTCAGATTAGAGAGGGGAGGGTATCTCTGGCACCTGGAGGCCGCACCACGTCTGTCTGCATATGGCCCACCCTCCCCAACTGTTCTGTGTTGACCGGTCGCTCTAAAGCATGCAGTACTGTTATATCAGAGGGCTTTCAGAGCACACCATCTGTTGGTGACAAATCTTATGACAGCAGCCTCCATTATAAAAAGCCTCCTGTTAATTTTTCATGAATCTAGTTCATTGGAGATGCCGGTACATAAATCCCAAGGAAGAGTAATGGATCTGCCCGTATCCAGTCAGACAGGACCAACAAATTACACAAGTGGGGATCCTTGTTTTCAAGCTGTCCAAAGTAATTTCGGTTTCACTGCTTGATTACTGCTCAAGCATGCAGTTAGAGGTCATAAAGCTGGAGAGAGGCCCTGTAAGGGCCAGTGTGGCCCCGGTTCACACAGATTGACAGCTAATATGCTAATGGTTTGGAGTGGTTTGGAAAAAAACAAACAAAGAAACCAAACACACACACAAACATTATGCAAATGTATGCGTTAAGTGTTTTTTTTCAGAAATATTTTTAATTACAAAAGCTTTAATATGGTTGTGGTGAATTGAAATATCCTGCTTAGGTTTTGGCACAAGTTAGCGCAATGTACAGTAATGAGCAAGAAAAAGGCATTAAGTGAATAAATTGACATGAGAATGCACAGATTTTATAGAGTTCATGGAGGAGCAATGCTGTCATGCACTCTGCACTTCTCAATAAGCAAACCTGCAATGCTTTCTAAAGCTTTCCCTGAAATTTCTGTACAATAATAAACTCCACATGAAGCCGTTTAATGCTTTGAAGAGGAAGAAACATGTACATGGTTACACTGAGCACTGGTGTGTGGGAGTATTAAAAATCTGTAATTTTCCATTATGATTTAAATGTTCTGTTTAACTCTGTTATCATGCCAGAAAAATGCCTCAAGAGTAGACGTGAGGTTATCATAATTATGCACATGGAGACATGACTTTGCACTAAAATGCACTAAGGGGTGTATTTAACGAATACACACACACACACACACACACACACAGTTATCACAAACAGAGAAGCACTCTATTGCTCGATTATTGTCTGCATGCTCCTCATTAGCAGAGCTGGCAAACACAGCTCAATAACATTAACATGTATGATGACATCATTTGAAAACTTTGTATTAGCCACTCAAATAAAATCACTCTCACTTGAGTGTAGAGCCATTACACAACAGAGCATGTTTTCAATAATTCTGGTGGAGTTGAATAGTTTAAATAATAATAAAAAGTGAAGACACCCTCATTTGTTTTGAAAAAGTGAAATGCCTTGCATTGAATGTTGTGTTCTCAATAAAAAAAGTATTTTTGTAGATCAGATAAAAGATATGTCGGATCTTACATTGGTAAAATCGGTTCGGTTTCAACTTCAGTGCCTCGTGAAAAAATTGTCATAAGATTATAAAAGTAAAACCAAAGCGGATAATATGTTGGAAAATTCAGTACTGTCAATATAAATATCCTATTTTCAGCCAGGAAATTTCATTAAAGCCGTAACATGAAAAGTAATTAACATTTTGATCAGTTGATTTAGCTGTGAAATATTTGTTAGTATTAATAATAGTAATTTGTCCTTTGACACCTAGTCATTTTGGAACTACATCTAGGCAATAAAGCATAAAACATTTTTGCAATACTAAAAATAAAACTGACTTTGCAATACTATTTTTGAACTATTTGGTGATAGCGTTCACTAGAATATAAGCCGATTCTCTTTCTGGAAGAATAAAACAAGTAGTCATGCCAGTGTGTTTTTAAGACTTTACCTGACACGAAAATATTTCAAAGAGCCTGAATTCTGTTTTGAAAATGTTTCTTTGCCTAGATGTCTGAGAGCTGATTTGGGGATACATGCCAGATTTGAGTATCTATTTGGCATTTAAATGTTGATTGGAAGAAAATAAAATGTTTACAAACGGTATTTAATGATTCAAGCAAGCAGCTGTTCACAGGGAAATATTACTGCCACTGCTCGGTCAATTACCTACTCAGGACATAAGAAAACCATTTAAAGTAGAATTTGTTTTGGTGAACAGGTGGTACACAGCCTACTTTAATACTACAGTGCTAATTCATAAAAGGGTGCTATCATTTCCAAAACAAAACACCAGTACACTTCAGTATGCAATGTTTCAATCTGATAATGGAATTTCTGTTCCATTATATTCCAATATACTTACAATCTCAAATTTTTTTCACATGAACCGCAAAAGGAGTTATTAAAGAAAATGTCAGCGCTCATTTCCATGCAATGAAATGTAACTGTGACTAGTGATGTGAAGCTTCATAAAGGACAAAAGAAGTACCCTACCATAAAAGTATGAAAGTATACAAACCTGTCAAAGCATCATAAGAACCAAAGTTATCATACCGCTTTATAGGTCTTTGCAATACAGCACACAATTAAATTTACATTACATTTTAAGACATTTACCAGATGCTCCTATCCAGAGTGACTCACGAAAGTCATTCACACATAAGGCCCTGGTGATCAACAGATGGCAAACATGTAATTTAGAACATTATCTGCTATAGGAAAAGCTGAACTTGTTGAACTGCAGTTGAACTTAAATGAGTCCTATTATGCCCTTTTACGAAGTCTTGATTAGGTTTTTTTGGGTGTACTAAAATAGGTTTTTATGCTTAATTGTTTAAGAACACATTCTTTTACGCATATTTTACATTATTACAACACCTCTGTTTCCAGTCTATGCCGAACGCTCTATTTAGTTTTGTAAAGCCCTTCTTACCATTACTTAACCGCAAACCTCAGCTCTCCGGTAAATAGTAAGAATGACATAAGTTTAACCATATTCAGCTACAAGCGGATCAACTAGAACAACCTTTAAAAGCATAACAGAGCTAGTGTGTGAAAGCTGTGCTAATGTAAGCCTCACATGCGTCCCCCATGCTGGACCAATCGTCAGTTTTTGTCTCGCTCAAATAAAGGATCAGGTACATAAACAGTAATTACAACAGCATCAGTTTTGCATTCCCCCCGATTTACATACTGAAACAGAAGCACCTTTGCAAGCACAACTTGAACAGGACATTTCACAGAGATTTGTTTTTTATTTCTATTGATTCGATGGTTTAAACCATTAAAAAAACAAGGTTCACACATGCCAGTATCTGTGTATTATACAGAATAAGAATGGTAAACAGAGGCTTAGAAAACTGAAAGAGAGCGTACAGCTGAACAAAAGGGTTGTGGCATCACAACTCCCATTTGCAGTCCAACAAACCACTCGTTATAGTTCTTAAAACACAATCTATAAAAATGTATGTACATTTCTGCAATTTCCCTTTACAGTAAACTTTGAACATTGTAACTTTGCACATTTTTTAATTCTCAGACAGCAACATTACACACTATCTAACATTGAAAAAGTAAAAAAAACATAACAGGGCCCCTTTAGGAAGCCAACACTTTTGTTGTGTTTAAAAATATTTTTGAAATGGTAAATATTAAGCCTGCTTTTGAATATTGGGAGAAATTCTTGTCTGAGAAAGAGCTGGGTGACTCTAAATGTCACTGGGGTGGGAAAATACATATTTCATTGGTGCTGTGGCGTGCCAACTTTATTGAAGTTATTTTCCTCTTCACTAAGCTGGTCGCTATTGAATGTGTGTACTTTTGTTTTCATATGTAGGATAAGTTGATTCTATCATTTGGATGTGAGGGCAACAAAGTGGCCCTACTGGATGTGCTGCAAGGTCATAAAATATCAAATATATTTATCAAAGTAATAAATATCATCTTTTATGGTGCTTTTGTGGATTTTGACGGTTCTAGTTACTGTTTTTTGTGGAAATGATGAGCCATTCTACAACACAATTTATTTATTTTGTACAGAATTAGAACTACATTAGGGTAAGTAAATAAAGACAAAATTTTCATTTTCTCATTTTTGGGACTGTCTCTTTAAGAAATGAGAGGTGTCCATTAACTGTGACAGACAGGCAGCTGGAGTGAGCTTGTCACACCTACTGTGCCAGAAAAATTCACACAGACTGAGTCTCAGTGGACAGCACCTAAGGCCAGAATGTACATTGCAAAATATGAGCCAGCAATTCACACTCAGCATGTTAAGACTTGGGTACAGCTGGTCAGTCAACTTTTAGAGCAGGTCTGCTGTAGGTTCTACAGTTAAGCTGTTTCAGCCATTCAGCCAAGAAACTGTCAGCTCTCATAACAGCACTTCCTGTCTTTAGAGCGATGATATGTGTCATTGTTAGTACACACATGCTCTCCTTACCAGCCTCCTTCCTGTGCTCAACTCAGCATGGTTGCTGATGTCTGACTGGATCTGTTTCAGGTAAAGGGGAACATGGGAAACCGTATCCGCTCGCAGAGGATGAGTGCGATGACTCAGTATACAAAGAAAACGGCTTCAACATCTACGTCAGCAACAATATCGCTCTGGACCGCTCGCTTCCTGACATCCGACATCCAAAGTGAGTAGAGCTAGTTCTCACTACATGTCCACGGAAACCAGCCTCCAGATTCGCACAGCTTGAGCCAGACATCAGTGTTTTAACGATCCGTGGCAGGCCACACTTACACAATGTTTTAATTAATGATTTTGTTCTTTAAACAGGGAATTAGTCTAATTAGGATTAATTAGTCTGGTGATTTCAAGCCTGATAGATTTTTCAGTTTGTGTACCATTTACTGTCGCATGACATGAAACATAAATAAGAGGAAAGCAGGGATAATTGTGACACAGTTTGCCTTTCTATTCATAAAATATTTAGCCCAAATATTCAACATTTTATCTCAAACAACTCAAACAAGACATGTCAGCGATCATAAGTCATATTAATTAAAAAAAACGTTAAGGTAGAATTTTACAAATATTGCAACCAATATTGCATTAATATCACCAGCCCTGAGTATCTTACTGGTAATATAACCTATCACATCATTAATATAAGGACATTAAATGTTTAAAAAGATAAAGTAAAATAAATAAATATATCCTTCTGTTAGAAGATATAGCACCTGATATAAAAACAATAACCTGACATGAAAACAAAAACTGTTGCTATGCAACAGTGTGCAAGTGTAGTTCTGTGAAGAGGTCATAGCTGTGCTTTATCATGGATAAATCACATGAATCACCAATCAGCACCCATCACTGGAACTATCTTTTTTAATAATAACAACAGTAAAAGGAAACATGGAATATTTGCATAACAGTGAAACGTTGAAACAATAGTTTGAAATTTACCCTTTATTAACAATGTAATATTACTGCCCAGGGTAAGTTGTTATAACATAAATCATGCATAACTTTTGAAAGAAAGATAACTATTCAAAATAATGCATGATTTGATCTATTGCATATAAAATTAAAACCCAATTTTCTTAAAACCCCAAGTTAAGACATTAAGACTTAAGACATTGTACTGGGCACTCTCAAAAAAGGTTTTAATAAAAATCTGTGCCGGTTGTTATCTAAACTATCCATTATTGTGGGAGGTAGAAGATTTAGTTGTGCATGCAACATAGATGTATAGAAAGAGCGGCAAGAGTGGATGCATTGTGTATTAAATTACCACTAATGTTACATTTATAGAGTGTTATATTTTTATTGGTCCTCAGTCACTCTGAAGTCATGTGACCATGTATGCATACTGCATTTTTCAATGCAAGGTGAGATAATCCTCTCCATGTCTTCCTGGTGAAAAAGTTTGTTTCTGGCCCGTCTGCTGTTTGCTGCAAAGTTGTGTAAACCTCTTTAAAGTGTTGCAGTCAGTGTTACAGTGAAGAGCCTCGTGCGGGGCTTTTATTTACATTCACCACAAAAGCCTGTGGCACTCAGTGTGGAACCTGCCAACAGACCGAATGTGAATAAGTGTCTCAGGGCGAGAGCCAGCATGCCTGTATATTCACTCGTAATGCAGGTTACTGAAAGATACATGCTTTAAGTTTTACTGCTTTAAGTTATTCTGACAACAAGCAAAACAATGGACAAATCTCATGCATTTCTTATCAACTGAAAAAATACAGTACCCTGCAGAAGACCAGCATACATTTCCAGCAATCTAAAACTATCCCTGGTTTTGTTGTTTGAGACCCCTGGTGTGCTGTCTCTATTAATTAGTACAAAAAAGGGTGGTGTGTGGTGGTATAATGCTAAGGCTCAGGGCTGGTCACTAAAACGTTGATGGTTCTATTTTAGAAGTAGTGAGCCATGAGCCCTCACCACAAAGCTTGAGGAAACCACTTAACTCCAGGTTGCTCCTGGAGTTAAGAGGATCATAATTAATTCATGGTGGTGTTCCATCACATAAAAGTTATAGAAATATATTCCACCATCTCTGGTCATGTGATTATAAATAATAATTTTATTCCCTTATTCTATTCTACTAAAACTGGAATACATTGTTGCTTTAAATCACTATAAATAAGCATAAGTGCTGAAATTAGTGTTTTTCAAGTACTTAGTTGGAATTCTCTCAGCGGCTTTTGTTCTTATCCTGAACTTAGTTCAATTAATCAGTCGATAGCTGATTACTGCAGAAGGTGAAGTAGGTCTGCTGGTATAAGACTAAAGCAAAGGAAAACAAGGAAAGGAAAACAATAGACTTAATAGTGATGGAATCTGACATTCAGACATACGCATACACAGGGAAAGCATTTAGTTTGTGCTAGACTAGCACACTTTTCATCCCACAACATAGTGTAGCCTGAATCCTGAACTTATCCTGTCGTATATGCCTATTCTGAGCATGTGCCACATGTGACAGTTGCATGTTCCAGTAATGCACACGTCACTATTAGGCTATTACTATGCAAATAGATGCCTTTGTCTTCCTGAGCTGTATTTCATAATGTAGACTGATCTGAAAGGTCAGAAGGGGCTGCGTTAGATGCTGGCTCATCTCTTCCCTTCATCACCTCAAGGTTCTCAGTGTTCCTCTACGCTGTTTTTTGTACTTTGTTTTTTTAGTTTGTGTTGTTTTTCTACCACCATCTAAATAAAATGTTAACGAACCACAGCGGACTGAGAATGATTATTGTATGGGGGTGTATGAATTAGGGCTGGCTTGTCAAGTTTGTCAGTGTGCTGAATTGGAAAGACCGGTATGAGCCATAAAGTGCCACTTCATCTGTCAGTGCCGGCTTTGTCGGAGCTCAATTAGCATGCAGATTTCTGAATGCTTTATGAGAGCATTGAAACTGAAGGACCTCTCAAAACATTGATTTATGATCTGAGCTCCAACGCCGTTGCCCACGGCGTTTGGGCGGTCTGCACCGGTCCTTTTGTTTTTCAAATATTTTTTTTACAGTTTGGCAACACCTAGCGCAAACGCGACTGCTTTATGTTTTGCACAATATTGTTCTAACGAGGCTTCAGTAATGATGAGAGTGTTTTTTAAGTGCTTTTTTACAATATGTGGATTAAACATTGATGCTCTGATGAAGCATTTGGTGCAATGCATAATGGGATTGGTAGTGTTTGCCTGCTTAAATCTCAGTCTCTCTCTTTCTTTTCTTATTTTTAGCTGTAAGCAAAAGCTCTACCTTGAAAAGCTCCCAAACACCAGCATTATCATCCCCTTCCATAATGAAGGCTGGTCCTCCCTGCTCAGAACCATCCACAGCATTACCAACCGCACACCAGACCATCTGATCGCTGAGATCATACTGGTGGACGACTACAGTGATAGAGGTAAGACTCAGAGCTAGTGCCCCTCTGTTATTTTTTACTGAAAGCATCTGCCTAACATTAGGGTGAGCTATTGGTGCGTTCTTCATTAGCTGCAGGAAATGACTTTTGAGTGAGGCTTCGACAGTGCTAGGTCCTTGTGTGCCATAAAAGTTTTCTGCAGTCAGAGAGGAGGAAGAGTTTGGTTTTGTTTCGAGATAAAGTGGCTATTGTGTGTCTACCCTTACGATGCCATAAATTCAGTTTGGTTACTAAATGTACACTGGCAGTGCACCGTTTAAATTCATCTCCTATTTTGGGTTATGAATACTGTCCACATTTTAAAATCATAGTACAGCGATCAGAGCAATGAAATACCAAAGACAGAGGTTAAAGAAGTAATATGTGACTAAAAACAAATGGAATTGTCTTATAAATGAGCATCTTCAAAGGAGCCACACTTTGTCTAGATTACATTTCTGCACACTCTGCGTTATCTTCATAGATCCACCTGAGGGATCCATGGGGTCCTAAACACTACTGAAGCAGTTCCCCGAATACTGTGTGCTGAATACTTGTTGGCTGCTTTTTTTCACTACAGTCCAACTCACAAATTTCAGATTTAGATTTTAGGGAGACTTTTGGTAGTGGCATGTAGAAAGATGTACTTCAGCCATCATGATCAGATCTTGGCCGAGAGACAAACTGATAATGGTGTTGTGCGGTGTAGTGCAAAACAGTAGTGCCTTTTGGAGCAGCATCCCTAAACTTAACACAATAAATCAATGTAGATATCCCACCCCACAATGCCCCTTTGTACTACAAGACATCTCAGCCAATAGCATTGCAGCTCACCGCTGGTGCGCAGCATTCCTGCAGAGGAAGCACAGGACAGCATAGTGAGCTATAGTAATGGTCTGCTCTGCTCTGGCCCGCTCTTTTCCCACTACAATACTGATGTCCAGCTCAAATGAGCTGCCATTAGATTGAGAGTCATCTTGCACTGTTTGGCTAATGATGATAAACAGGGCTTGTTTTTTATTATACAGATTTGATGTCTGTGTGTTGGCGTGCTAGTGTGTTGTAATACATTGTTGCCCAATCCATGTAAGGCCAGTTGGCATGGGTACTGTACATCTGCAAGATTGAGAGTTTCTGTGTGTGTGTGTGTGTGTGTGTGTGTGTGTGTGAAACAGACTTCACTATGCTAATCAATGTAAGCTCATTGGCCACTTCTGTGTCAGATTTGTAATGAGCTCATATGAGACACAGATTTTCTCTCAAAAGATTTTTGACCTAGAGCAAGAGTAGCAATAAACTCTCAAAGGATAAAAAATTTCAGTCTTCTGGCATTCCGATTCCTTACAGTTTTCTTCTTCAAGTAGATCTTTCACTGGAAAAAGCGCAAAGTATGATGATCTTATGAGTCATTTATGTGATGACTGGTTTAAAGACTTTAACCCTCAGAGACTCAGTGCAGCAAAAATAGAAACACTTTGAATTAAAAAATACCTTTTACTGGATATGGGTTAAAACTACATATAGCACCACCTCATGCTCTGAAATGTATCATAGCAACAAGCTGGGAAGGAAAATATTTACAATTTCAATCTCCCAACATGCCAGAGTCACTCAACATGGTCGCTGACTACTGAAAGCTTTTTGCACTAAATTGGATTACATTTAGCTGTCTACCAAGGGTCTAACCTATAACTTTGCTTTTCACAATTCTCAGCATGTTTAGTGATAAACAAAATTGCAATGTTTCAAAAAAATGTAAATTATACATAATCAGCTCCAAATGATTTTTAAAATGATCTAATGGAACTGGTCTTAAAGAAACAAATTAAAGGTTTAGCTTTCAAGAATACCAGAAAGCTTACACACAGGTCAGTGCGACTGTTCTCAAGGCATGGGTGTGAGTGACGTGCAGGATTACAGAATCCTGAAAGAGATTGCCAGGGTGCTGCTCTGAGATTAACATACCCAAATTTCAGCCTTCTAGCTTGCTGGCTTCTCAAACATGTTAAAGCTTAAGTGCTTAATTATAACAGTGATGCAACCTTGAAAGCCCAGCTTTGCAATTTTGCAATTTTTATAAAATCCCCCCAGAAGCAAAATATGCATAAACATCATGCTTTTTTTAACAGTGGCTTCCAAACACCTGTTTAAGAATTTCCAGCTAGACTTTTTCATAATTAACATTTTTTTAGGTCTTTTCAGAGCTGTAGCAATGAATGGAAGTTTCTTCTACCAGTTTGTGAAAAGAATGAATGAGCTTTTCAGTACCAGCAATATTTTGGTAGCTACATTTTATTGTAGACTAAAGCAAGACTGGTAATGGCCTCGTGCATTTCTTAGAAAATAAACACCAGTCAGTAGCTTCATCACTCCCTCCAATTTAACTCTCTCTCACTGTACACACACACAAACCCACACACACAGACATACACTAGGCTGTTTGCAGCTGGTGGCTGTTGCTTCCTTTTTATCTGCATGGGCATTTTTGAAACTGTCCTGTACCATTAATCGCAACAGCTAGAAAATGAGATGGATCTAATTAACAGAGCAGAGGACAGTCCAGATTGACTGACAGAGGGCCTCACTACTGCCACTCATAATCACTGTCTCTAAACAAAACCAAACGTGAAGTGGATGTAAAGTGGGATGGAGTTATTGATGTCCCCATTCCTCACAATCTTCTATTTAGCAGCACTTATGATATCCGTGCAGTTGATTTCAGAAATAACTAGGCATGCAGACTCATAAATAGACCTCAAAGGTGCTTCTCGCTTTGTGATTAATTTCTGTGAAGATGCAGAGCGTGTTGTTGTTCCTTCAACTTCTGTAAAGTATTTTTAGAGCTCTGCTAAAGTGGAAGCTTTGCTGTTGTCTCTCTTGCCACCAGTTCGGCCCTTATTAGAGAATCTAATTTACCACATCTCACTCTGTGCAGAAGAGCCTTTCTGGGCTCTCATTAATTGTGGATACAAATTTAATTCATGGCATGCACTTGATTAATTGAGAAAAATCCATGTTGTGGAACCGCACAGTAACATTCAGTACCGTGAAAGTGCTCATCATTGTGTGTTTTTCGACAGCCCTGATGACTGGTTAACCTTTGGAATTATTTCTTTTCGCCAACGTGTTTAACGAAGCTATAAAGTCAACTAAGTGATGATTAAAAAGCCATTTTTGTTCTCTGCTAATAGAAAGTATTCAATTAGAACATGTAATTAAAGTGACTTCACAGGGCCTTCTAATGAACCAATATTAAATTGCTACCATAAAAGATACCATTCAAGAGACAGATACAACACAAGCATGTCAACATTCATTTTCTCTAAAGGCTAATTAAACCCCCACTGGCATTGCATGGGTACATGCATGCATTTGGAAAATCAGACCGTGCTAGTTTTATATTACTAAATGCATACATCAGCCTTTCATTATTGCCATTTCTCTTCAAGCAGAAGAGGAAGATAAGTGTACACTTACAGGCCAATAGTGTGTCACAAAAACACATTTACACTGTTGTTTGTGAACACAGCATGGGAAGTGTCACATGTAACTTAAACTTAAGCAGACTCAATGCCATTGCTTTTAGTTTGTGTTTTTACCTGCAGGAACTTAAATTTGTGGTTCATTCATATGCCCTTTCAAAAGCTACAGCTGACACAATTAGTATGGCATAAAGGACTGTCTGGCTACTCCTGGACACACACAGACTATACATACACACACACATACACAAAGAGACAAACAAAGATCCACAGTTTTGCCGGCACACCTTGACAGTGAATAATTGCACTCTGTGTTTTGCGAATGATGAGGAGAAGCTACTGCAAGCCAAATGCGTTCCCTACTAACAGAATGACCTTGAGCTCCTCCACAGTGATGTAAAGAATGGAATGATAAAATTGTTGTAGTAACAGGCTGTTCAGGCCTCTTTTGACGTCCGTTTTGGAAAGCAGATGGTGGGATATTGACCACTTTGCTAGCCGAGCCTTTTAGGGTCTTCTGCCAAGACAGCATAATTATTACAATCACCTCACCTCTTTGTAAGAGCACATACCTGCAAACAAAACTTCACAAGGCGACCCAGGATGTTACTTAAAGAGAAAGAGAGCTCTTTTCTCATATCTGTCAGTGTTTTAGTGAGAAACCCCATCATGCATTGGTGCAAAGACAAGCACAAAGCGCAGGTGATTTTTCTTTACATTTTTCAGGTAATTTAGACATGCATTCACTCTTCAGATTCTTCGTCTTGGAAAAACAATGATAGAGTAAAGAGCGGGTGATTTGTTTCTCCAGTTAGGACCACTTAAGTCGCTCTTTAATTGTATGTGTTTGCTGTTAGCTAAAAGCCATTACAACTAGCAAGCGTTGGGGTAAATCACCCCAAAATACAGGGATTATCTAAGCAATAAATGAATCAAGGTGAAGAGAAAATCCATTGTCTAAGAGCTTTTGCACAGGAGGCAAGTAATGTACCCTAAGCTGAATGGGCTCAGGATCAGCCTCAGGGATCAATGTTCTTAAGCCCAATCAAAGCAATTCCGTCACATTATTTGGCTAGAGTAATTGCTTGGACTAAAAAGTGCAAAGTTTACCCCTAATGAGATTGACCTGTGGAATAAATGTGTTTCCTGACTTTAAAGATTATGCTGACTTCTTTTATCCTGAGGTGCTTTTTTAATGAACACTTCCTACGCATCTGCTTCTAATGGCTGGTGTCATGAAATCATTGTTTGTGCGTATCTCATGATAAAATGACTTGTTTCCCTGTTGTCTTTGATTTAAGGGCATGTATCTCTGGATTAGCCAATAAGTGTTTGGACATTATCACAGGGCTTTGCTTCCCATTAGCAACAGTATACCACTGCACTTCAGTCTTCTAAGTCATAAGACCATTCCTCTTTGTGTTGATAGTCCACTGATTGGGCCACAGTTTGATGTGTGAAGATGAGCCAGAAGACCACACAAAGAAGAGATAAGACCCACCTGGATGCCCTTGGACAGTTGCTGTCCATGCTCTGCATAGGTGGAAATGGCAGCATTTCTCTGGAGCGGCCATATATGCTATTGATTAGAATGGGCAAAACAGACAGTGATGTACTCCCTGTCACTGCCACTCCCCCACAGTATGAATGTTTAAAGCAAGAATCAATCCTTTCGTTGGCCGCCTCATGGAGGTTGTCAATAGTCATAAGTGCCTGACCTTCCCATCAAAGTTTGTGCCCCTCAACAAGCTTGCTAACTCTGGCAGATATCGGATAGAAAGCTGCATCCATCAATCCTGTGCCAACACAGAGAGGGATTGTCATGGTGACAAAGCTTTGTGTATTATCATATGAGCTGAGGTGCTGATAAAGCTAATGACAACAGTTGGGGGCAGATGTTTAGCACAATTTAGCAAAACAAAACATTCTATTTTAAGCTTCACCATACGGAACTATGGGAACAGTGTTGTGACTACAATAAAGACAAAATAAATCAAAACTGTGATATTTTAGCATCTTCAATGTAGTCACCCCTTGCCTGGAATTTTCAGACGTCACATGGAGATGCTTTTGAAACAGTAATGAAGGAGTTTCTATCTATGCTGGGCTATTATTGACTGCTTTTCTTTATTATTACGTCCCAGTCATCCATAAAAATGCATTAAAAAACAAAAGATTGTTGCCACAATTACAATAGTGCTTTTTAACCCGCAGTACCATTTAACTTGATTTAAGGTTACTGAAAGATGCCATTTGTTTTGTCTGGTATTTTCCCCAACAGGCCTTAAGACCTTCATTTAGAGAATGGTTATGTCTTTTTCCTACTATGACACTTAGGGTCATAGTAGACACCACTAAGGGTTTGTCTTCATGTTCTTCCAGCACTGCAGCAGTGATAAGCTCTGTTTTTATCTGCATTATCTTCTAAATGGAGTGATCTTAAAACTTGGAGGGGAGAACTAAAACCCCAAAAACCCTTTCCCCAAAAAAAAAAAAAAATGTTTTGTTGGTGTAACCTATTGGAGTTTGGTCGATTTGATTTAGTCATAAAAAATATTTTTTGACTTACATTTGCTGTCTTTCCCTTTTATTTTTTTGGTTTTTTTTTTTACCTTAAATAAGCGAAACATGTTTTGTTGGTATATATACGTTGGTAATATACGTCTTTATTGTTATGACAGTCTGGAGAATATTTTATTGGGTAGAAATTGTGAGAAATGGGGTGTCTTCAAAAAATGTTGTGAACAATGGGGGGTGGGGGTGTGTGGCTTGAAATCAAAGGTCGAGAACCATTGATCAAGACTAATACTTTATTTCTCTCTAATTACAGTGGTGTGTGTTGAATGTTGTTTATTTTCAGGCTCACAGTAAAGGTGAGGTATCTGTTTGGTTTTGGAGTGCAGTGTGTGTGTGTTTTCTGGTTTTTGGTGACCTTATCACACACATGATAGCAGGACTGTGCTTCTGAGAGATACCCTGCTGATTGCTGGAAATGAAATGAGTTGGGCCATCACTCTCTTTGGACACATCACACAAGTGATTGGCTGAGTTTTCCTCTCATTTTCCATGTCATGCTCATACAGTTTCATATAGCTGCAGCCCTGAGGCACATAGATAAAGTAGCAAATAGCTGTCCACTAAATAGAACAAAAGATTCTATGGCTTTACTATTAATTATTTGCTTAGGCTGTAGTTTCAATGGCCTAGAAATGGCTACAGTAACAAAAAGGTTACATTTAAATGATCTGTTGAGTTTTATTTAAAAGATATTTGACCGTGTCAAGGACGTGAGTTTATGAAAGGCATTTAAGCCAATTAAACAGGGCTTTTGACAGAAGTAACACATTATAACTGGACAACTCTATAATGAATAACCCTCTTTACAATAAGACTATGTACAAACACAATAGTAGCAACTAACTGGAAAATACTTCACAGCATTTATTTGTTTTGAATGAATTTAATAAAGACTAGCACTTCACACTGACATTAGTTAGTGCATTATAAGCTGAGATGAACAGCTAACAATGAACTAACAAATAACAATAGTATATTTATAAACTGAAGGTTCACTCTGGTCAAAACGACAGTTATCATTACCATAACAATGTAGCAATAGGGACACAGCGTCATGCAAAAGCAAAGGCATTCATTTACTGATATCAAATATAGCCTTGTAGGAATGAAGTTATAGAGGTTATACAGGCAGGTTACAGAGAATTGAATAGTATTCGTCTCAACATGGTGGACCCCATGAGGTGACCCACTTCATGTAAAATAAATCAGCTTTTATTAAGCTACTGATCTGACTGGGGTCTTCATCTCAAGTGAGCATACATGATTTTAATCACATTTCTGAGGAGTCCAATTAATTGTCTGAAACGTTTTAATGAGAAAAATTACTGCATGCACCTTCAGAATTTACCATGATTAATAATGATGTCAAAAGCAATTGTTCATTGTTAGTTCATGATTCTTTATGCATTAACTAATGTTAACATATAAAACCTTATTGTCAAATGTTAGCAATCTATCAACACTGTTTCTAGGTCAGCACAGACCTATTGTTCCATACATGTGTTCCACATATGGGGCATGGTAACCACAGATTCGTAGATAGTGCTACATTTAGATTCACATTTTCTTCGCAATGTCCGCAGCCCACCAAAGTCAGCCTGGTACCTTGACAGGCACAGCTTTTTTTTAATAAGATACATCTACGCTCCACACTGTTCAATCAGTCTTCTCAGGTAGTCCATTTCCTTGGCTGTGGGAGGTTGTGAAATATTCAGGAGCACGCATCAGTAGTCCTATTATTGAAATCAGCAGCTACTCTCTTTAAAAGGTGCAGCCATTAATCAATCATTACCGGAACATTGGCTTTATTATTTGCTTCATTACCAAAGCTCTACCTCCGGCAACCACCATTCTGTGTGCATGAGTGGAATCTAATGCAGCTACCAGTACCATTTTTCTGTCATTCTGAGTACTAGAGGTCCATTGTTCGGGGATTTCTGATCATTTTCTCACCCTCGTGACCACCAGTCAACCTACAGCCCTCTGTAACCACATTCTATTGTGTCACCCCTTTCAGCATTAATTAATTGTGTTGCCACGCATGTTTCTGAAAGGCGTGTGAATAAAGGGTTTAAGACTGCGGTTGAACTTAATGAAAGTTTTACAAAGCTTCTCCAGAAAGTCGGGAGTCATGCAGTTACTAAGCTCCAATTATAACTTGCATCGATTCTTACATTTACAATGACCATCTCCGCAATGATAAGAGGAACACATCTCCAGTAGTGGAGATCTAACAGGACGATAACCGACCCACAGCCGTCCCGGCTTGATGACTTTTATCAGACTAGCTGTAGTGAGACCCCCTAACAAGATTCATTGTTTCTTCTTTGCAGAATTAGGAAGGGTTATCTGCAAGAGCCGTCAACTGGAGAGAAACCATTGCAATTATCATATCACCGCCAGCTATCGATTTCCCCCTTGTCTTCAAAATGGGGTATCAAAAGAACAGCCAGCACCAACCAATAAGGATTTCTCCTGTCGTTCACCATGTTGGCTTGCTAAGCTGAGAGATGGGCGGAAATTATTCTCAATTTAGGGCAATTGTTTCGCTGCTCAATGTGAGGCCATTATTGTCCTTGAGAAATAGAGTAACATCTCTGTAGAGGAGCAAACGCCATCATGGGGGAGTGTAAAAGCAGCTGTGATGGATGTTGTTCAAATGTAATGACTGAACTTGCAGTCTGCTGGGTGGAGGAGGGTGGAGGGTGGTTATTGGCTTCTGTTTTCACTTGGCCTAGTCAAGTGAAATTGAGCTGGGAAATAAACTGCCACACACGTGACCCCCCCAAGAAACTCCCAAATTGAATATCGCTATGAGAAAACAGGACTACCTTGCTGCAGTTATTTATTTTGCCATAAATGAATCTGCCACAATGCCTCTGCCACACTTTTGGTGGCAGATTTGAAAACTAGGAAATTATCATCCTTACTATTTCAGCACAATAACCCACATGTGAGCAGGCTGAATAGTAGTTTACTGTATGCCACTGATTGTGCAATAATCAGCTAATTAGCAAGAGCACAGGACCATGCTGTAGAGCATTCAACATAGCTGCTAATGCTGGTCTGGTGCAGCAAATAATGCTGTGCCCCACAGGAGTCACACACAATAACAGTACAGTAATAGCATTAGAGCATGTAGCACTTAATGTTTTTTGTATTCTTTTTAATGGATGAAATACTGCGTTGTGCATAAGTTGCCAAGTGTATTTATACACATTTGTTAAAGGATCTGCACGACTACAATTGTGTATCGCCAATAAATAATAGAAAACTGTGCAGCAGAGACTCGCAGCTATAGCTTGAGTGATATTAATTATACATAACCATGAGCTATTGAAATTAACAGCATTTTTTTATGGATGTTTAAAGGCACAGCAGTCTTCCTCACAATGCTTTTACTGTCTTCATTATCTTGGTGTATGAGGAGCACAGTTATTGTGCATGCCATTTATTGTTGTGTATCATCACACTGTATTGTCAAAAAATCCATCAACATAAACATAAAGGTCAAATCGAAAGCATCTCATCAAGGTATAATAAAAGGTGGGATCCAAATGTATAGTCACATTGAATATCTGGGATTGAAAATCAAATGTAAACCTGAAAATTACAGAAAATTTTGACATTGAACACGTTAGCTCCTTGTAGCTCAAAATTGCTTTTTTTTTCTCAAATCATGCAAGGATAAAATGATCATTATATTTTGCCTAAAATCCAAAGAATACACCAAATGATTTTCACTCATGTTGTTATGTTAATAGAATCAGAATAATATCATTTGCAATGAAAAATGTTGCAATGAAAAAATGCAAAATGGAAGATTTTTTGGATTTGACACAATCAGTATTCGAACACCATTCATCTGGGTTGCCATAGCTGAGCTCAGTCTAGCCCAGCAGAACTTTAACTGTTGTCACAGTGAAAAGCACTTTGTTTCACTAGTTGGAGATCAAAACAAGGAAACTCACAGACCAAGACAGGCCAGCTTGGCTCTTCTGATGTTAGAACTGTGCATCCAAATGTAACAGCACAGAATACAGTATATCAGTATCAGTACAGTACAGTACAGTATATCAGTATCAGTACTACTGGCATTTCCATTAGCTGAATCTCACACAAGTCAAATCTTCAATCTGATTCCATCTTCTAAGAATCAACGGTGAGCATCAACAGTCTGCGTGACTCTGGTGTGGAATGCTGACAGATGCCCTCATGTAGCACGTTGTAATCTGAACTTTGTGACAGCCAGTGCAACCAAGAATTTTGTGCAACGGCGTGTAGTGGTTTGAAGCAGACAGGTTGCGGACCGGAATGCCACGCGTGGTGAAGTTGAGACTGATGAATGTGCTGTTCGGCTGAGATGGGCCCATTTGTTACCGTCTGACATGACAAATCATTGCACAAGGATACAGGGCCAGTTTGTGGACTCTGCCACCACACCACAACAAAGCTGTTGGTAATTCTAATGGCCACTATGTGCAAATGTGACATTTCTTTCATAGTCCTGCAAGTATCTTCTTGCCGCAGACAATTCTGCGTCATTAAGTTTAAATGGCTTTGTTTAAGCGCGATATTCAGGCAGGGGCCCATCAGTTTGATTTGCATTACTCAGATAGCATAATGAAGGGGGGGAATAGACACAGAATGGTAAGAATGGTATTAAAAACACTTTGCACTTGAATAAGATTCTTACATGTCATCCATTGAAATTTCAAAAAAGCCTATAAATAGGAACAAACTGTTTTTCATCCTCTAATACTTCTGAATAGTGCACCTCTTAGAATTATCCTCTTCACGTACAGACGTTTGATCGGATGGGTTTTCATTCTCCTCCCCGCTGCTCTGAGCTTTGATGTCCGTTTTCATTAACCAGATTTTTTCTCATAAAGGGGTCATGTTTAACATGGGGCGCTCTGCGCGTGACAAGTTGGGTCCCTGTCGAATTATGTCTGCACATTTTTCAAGAGATTTTCATAGACCAGTTGGGCGGTCACTGTTGACGAATTTCCATGCACTTGCAAATACGGTTAATTGCATTTTCAATTAATTCATTCAGCAAATGATGGTCATGATAAAAGTGAAGGTGACTGTTGTTGCTACTCAAGTGTGCCTTTGTTAATTAAATATGAGCTAAGCACGGTAAATCCTCTGGTATTTAAAGGTTATAATCACTTGTTTTCTGTGTGTTGTTAGTTTTATTTCTATACACTATATAACCAAAGATATGTGGGCACTTCCTTCTAATTAATCTGTTTGGCTATTTTAGACACAGGCTATTAGCAGGTACATAAAACTGATCATACAGCCATGCAGTTTCCTTAAATAAAAGTTTTAATAGAGTGTTTTGTACCTTTTCTGTTCCAGCATTATAATGCCTTTGTGCACAATGAGAGTTCCAGTAAGAAAAGGTTTATTGAGTCTGGTGAAATAACTTGAGTAGCCATTGAACAATTTTGGGATGAATTGGAATGCTGATTGTGAGCCAGGCCTCATCGGATTCTTGATCCCAGGACTTCACTCATGCTTTTATGTCTGAATGAGAGCAAATTCATGCAGGCACATTCCAACATCTACTGTAAAGCCTTCCAAGGAGAGTACAAGCTGTTGTGGCAGTAAAGGAGAACTGCCTATTAAAGCATATGTGCACTGTGTTCAGTTTTCCTCCACATCTTTTTGTCCATGTAGTGTACCCCTAACCTTCAAAACTGCAGCCAACCAACAGATATAGTTGACGCAGAGATGAGAAAAACAGTCAAGCATCTTAGCGAGTGGGTTAAGTCTACTCTGCACAGAGTAGACTCAAACAGACAGGAGGAGTCACCCATGAGATTCTCCCTCACTATATAAACATGCTGAAGCTCAGCACAAAACAAGTGTTTTCTGCTTACTAAACCCGATGTGGAGAAGTCAATCTCTGGCCCCTCTCAGGCAGGCCGCTGTGGTCCACTCCTGCTTAGTTTAACAGTTGTCTGGCAGCCCGATGAATTATTCATCTAGACAGGTGCAGCTGGATTAGTTGCTGCCATGGCCTGTTGTCTCTCTGTCCACAGTGATGTGCTGATGGCTTAATTATGCGACAGGTCTCTGGGAGGTGGCTGATGCATCTGGCGGCCGGTGACACCTGCCAAAAAGAGAATCTGCTGATGGTAAGAGAGCAGCTGCACAGCAGACACAGACTAATAAAACGCTGCTCTTTACTGGCCTCTGATTGGTCAGCACGTGACAGAGGTGACAAGGGTAACATCTCTTTGTTTTAAATCACCATACAGGAAGCTGAGGTGAACAAGCTTATATTTTAGGACCTTCTTCCTGTTACATTTCTTTGATAAAGCCAGTGACACTAAGACAGCTTTTATACTCAAATTCCATTATGTATTTTTTATTTTTATCATGCATGAGGGGAAAATGGCTTTGCATTACCCTTCAGTTAAGGTAAACTGCATTTTACAGATACAACTATTTGCGTTTTTTAACACAGAGGGTCTCAATGGTCTTGTCTGCCAAATAATAGTTCAGTGAGTCAGTGAACTGCAAGAGCAGCAAATATGCCCACCTGGAGTAGTAAAATATTCATGTCATACCTGGTGTAATGTTGCATCACTAATGCGGCGTGATGGCAGATGGCATTTAGCCTGGTTGGGTGGCAGCACTACAGAGGGGCCTGTCATATTTAATACCACACACTCCCTGTGACAGTTCACATTAGCCGCTGTGGATGTTGAAAGTTTTATATGTTTTATATTCCCCTAAGTCAGGCTTTACATGAAAATATCATCCACAAATTATACTGGAAAATGAGGTCAAGGCTATAGATAAAGAGCTGTATGGTTCAGCTAGACTGTAGCAGAGGCTTTTAACATACAAACAGCGTTTAATTGCGATATACATATGAATCAAAGAGAAGACAAAATCAGAGGAGACCATCGTCATTAACATTCACTCGAGAATGTGTGGTTTTGGAGATTCTACAGGCAATTACCTTTGTTCATAATTCAGAACACTTTAAAGCTCTTTGGAGTCGTGATTGTGCAGTCAAGTTCTATCAGGATGTTTTAAAGGATTGAGGATTCAGAATCATTTTAGACTCCAGTGACGTTCTGTCTTTATGTTACATCACACAAACACGCACACACAGACAATATTGTCTTTGCATATCAGTGAACCAGTGACTCATTGTAATTACAACTCAGATGCTCAGAGTCTGAGACCCCCCGTTTATCACCACGACAACAAAACAGCACTGTCTACTTCGATCTCTCTGTCTTTCTCATTTCTGTTCAATTTTAGATCTCTCCCTTCAACGCTTATGGAAAATCACAATGTCGTGGAAACAACCATTTAATTCCGAGGCATTTGCTGCACAATGACTATTACGGTAAACATGGAGGGAGATGACAGAAACACACCCAGCTCTCAATCATCTCCAACAGGCTTTTCCCCCAACACTTTCATGGCATGTTCAGCTCAGTTGTAGCAAGATGGAACGGTCTCCGTAATTTTCATCAAGGAAACGATGGCAGGCAATGGTATGAATCAAGCCTGCAGGGCTCTTGCAGGTCTGATTGAATACTGCAATACCATTTCTCAGTCAAACGTTCTGTGTTTTACCCAGGCTCATGATGACCTCTTACTAAATGGTTGAAAAGGCGCCTTCTTCTGTAATCTGTTTTCAAGTTCCTCTCTGTGGAAACACCTGATCTTCGCCTGCGCTTTCCTCCCTCAGACATTCGACAGCTCAGAAGCTTCCTGACTCCTCTCTGAAGAACTTTGTTCAGTTTCCTCAGATATGCAGAAGAAACTCACTGTTACCATAGTAGCGTATTATGATATTCAGAAAGAACAACCAACCATTTGGGATGCTAAAATTAGGCCAAAGTGTGTGCATGCAGACGCGTGTGTTTTTTTTCTATCTGACGGTTTTTTATTCACTCCAGAATGATAATAAGTTTCATTGTCTCTAACTAGACAGAGCAATTAAATTAGCTGGAGAAGTAAGCTTCTTCTGAATCCTTATGCTCTGTACAGTTGTTTTTTCCTCTATTTAGAGAAATTGGAGAAATTTCTAGTCTAGTGAAAATTTATTTGTAGTACGTTTCTATCATTTTTATCACTTTTTCAAGTAGCCTATTATAATTTCATTTTAACCCATATAAATAATTTGCAATTTGCCTCTTCAGCATCTTTACAAAGACCATTAAGCTTTGATCTTAGGTAATGAAAGGCAAATTTTAAAACATTTCTCAGTAAGATGGAAACAATGCCTTAAAACAATGAATTATATTATTCTTCTATTCCTTTTGACTAAAGAGATACTCCCTCTTAGGCAGAACAAGAGATTTTCTCCCTTTAGTAAGCAAGTCCTACTTAATATTCAGTTCTAGTTTTTGCTGATACTGATTTAAGAGACAGACAATGAAACTTTTAGCTTATTAAATAAGATCTGCCAATAAGTTTCACACTAAGAAGAGGGTTATGGTATTAAAGGAACTGTAGTACTCCTTATCCATTGATAATGTACCTAGGGAATATAAAATGGGTTGAAGACTACAGAGAGGTCCAAAAGCCTGACGACATTGAAAATTAAAAAAAAGTCATAACGTAAAATAAAGAATAAATGTTTAGATTCTGCATTATTTCTAGGGCACTAATCAACTGACCGTGATCATTGCTTCCTTTGAAAGGAGACTATTCAAGATTCTCTTTAGAGACTGTTGTTTCTAGAAGAGAAATGTTTCTGTTCTCTTTAGTAACAATTTGCTGGATAACTTTGATATTTTTTATGCCATCTTGAGTGCATTCTCTCATGGAAGCAAAATGTTAATATGCCAAATAATTAATGCACATTTCAGTTCTTATATTCCAATCTGTATATATATATATATATATACACATGTTCTTTGCCCTTGATTAGTCTTTTCATACATTTCATGCTTATGTATTTAGTCATGAAGACGTAGTCATTTCACCTCTTATAGGCTCAGCCACAGAGGTCATGTAAACTGAACATATCAGCTATGTGTGACGCTCCCCTTCATTCATGTTCCTTATGCTTCCTGCTGTCTGGATGTCTGTGTCTTACACTTGCACATGCTTCATTTCCCCGTATTAAAGAGGACTGCCTTATCACTGTGTCTGTTAGTCTGTTAACACTACATATCTTACTGTTTATGTGGAGTGATTACAGCAGCACCCAGCCATCCATGAACACAGCAGCGCTTCATAGATTTCTCTGCACAGCTCTGGGCCAATGGCATTACATGACATGTTGGCAGGAAAAGCTTTATGCACATGAGAGACCATGGAAGCCCTGAATAAGAAACCACACATGCCCTGAGGGCTTTTCAGATAACCTTACCCTTCTGTTTTTGTGCCAGTGGAAAAAAACATATACTGTAACTTGGCAGTGGGATGAACTGCAGGACTCCCTCTTATATACAACAAAAGATTCATTTTTGTTTAACCTCAGTCTTCAGGGCTCAGCATGAAAGAACGGTTTTAAAAAAAGTCATTGCATCAATAACCAATAACACTGTCATTGCTATATAGACACTCATAGGAAAAATCACAAATGAGATTTCTTTCACTTTTTGGTTGTTGCCTTTTCCTTCTCAGGTTTTTCTTGAGAAACAGACCCTAATGATCTCACAAGTTTTTGAGAGATCCAAAGTCAGTGATTTTTAAATAAACTCAGATATTTGTCATTATCCTAGATTAAAATAATCTGGGCTATGCTATCCACATGATTTTTGTAGTGCTATTCTCTCACTGTTTGTTACAAAATGTTAATTTTTGTTGATTTTCATGAATTTTAAGGGAAGCATCTAAAATTAAAGATACTTTAAGGAAATATAACATTAAGTCACCTGAGCTTTAAAAGACTATTCTTTAAAACTTTCCTCTAGGCACCAAGGTTTCTTGTGCTATAATCATCTGGTTCCTCTGTTGCATCCTTTCTCATACAGCTTCACACGCTCGTTCATTACAGAGAGACTGCAGTCCTGCTTCTCACAGGTTTGAGTGGCCCATGCCTGGAGAAAAGGGCACTGCTCTGCACTTCATCCAGCCACTTCTTGAACATGTGTTCTTCTGAACTGAGCTTATTTCTCTTCACACACAGCTAAGCTGGAGGTCCAGCACCTTGCAGTCTCTAATGATGTCGACGCCCCACATTAGAGGTGTGACAAGCCAAGTGAGAAAGTTTGCAAGGTATCAAGTCGTTTGTTGTTTAGCACACTTTTTAAAATGACTTGGTTTGGTCATGAGATACTTGACCTTCATTAAGAACTCGAAGGTGAGGTGTAGTTTCTGTGCCTGTTGTGGTATCCAACAGAAATAGCAAACAGGTTTCCCAAATCCTCTCCTTTCTGCTCAGCTTCTCTCTGCTATTACCAAAACAAAAAGGTTTTTCTGAGTTCCACACCCATTGACGTTTAACCCATTCAGCTCACAGCAAACTTGGTCGGCACTTTTATCTCTTTAGACTCTCTGAACCAAGGAATTAGATGGCGGCAGATTGCAATGGATTGGTTTATAGTCAATGAAACACCCTCTCGCCTTTAATTTTGTCCATTCATTCACACTCTCCCTGTGACACTAGCTGATAACAGCAGCACATGTTTGTGAACAGCTGCTGTGACTGAGATGGGCCTCGTTCTATTGCTAATGGCCAAGTGTTGTTAGATGAAGAATTTACAGATAACAAACCATGATTTATTCTTCACAGGGAGACAACCTGCAGCATGCAGGAAAAAGTTGCAAAAAATTATTAAAATATACTTGCTAAGCAAATGTTTTATGCTGCAATTCACAGGTTGCACAGAAACTTGATTCTGTTTGTTGTGTGTTTGAATTTGATTTAGCATGTTGATATAAGTGGAAGTTAGTCTGATTGTCAGCTACTGCAGTAAATAGCTCGTAGCTGGCTGCCATGACACACACACAACTCTCTCCGTGCCACAAATGGGCTGTATCACAATTTAACAACTTACATCTTAAGATAAACGTGTTAGGCTCAAATGGAGTCTTTATGAAAAGTATCTCTAAGCTCAGTGGAGTTGCTCTCCTGGCAGCTGTGGCCCATGTAGAGGTTAAGCATTAATGGGTTTGATTTACTCTATTAAAATCCTTAAGGATGACAGATAGGGCCATATAACACTTCAATGTCATTGTTATCAGGAAAACGTCTGATTTATGCCAGCACTGTGATAGCTGCCCTAACCCTGACATGCTCCAGAGGTCCAGGAAAATAAATGACTAAGCTAAGAAACCAGAGGCAAATGGCCACAATAAACACCTCTCCCAAGTCCCAGATGCCCACTGAGGTGAACCATTTGTTAAAGTGGGAAGTGAGGTCAGGCCTGGACAGTCCCAAAGTGCCTTTTGAGGTTCAGCAGATGGCAGCCCTGAGCTTAAACCAATTAAAAAGACCTTTATGTGTGCTGGGATGTAGCAGCCATGTTCTGTGTGCGAATAGGGCTCTGGAGAGCAGAGTGACCATGAAGTGTTGCATCTAAACCAGAGGAGCATCACACAAGAGAGTGTATCACCCACCCCAGTTTAGTTAAAGAGACTGGACTGCTGTTTACTAGCATTTATTTTCATCCGCCCCTATCATCTGAGAATTCATATATTCCAGCTCCCTGAGGTACTGATTAAAGCAGCACAGTTCTTTTTGGATTTTCAATGAGCGTGAATGGATGGGTTCGTAATGTGAGAAATTATATGGTACCTCTAATTCTTCGGTAGCGGAAATAAAATTGACTGTTTATTTTTTATGCTGAGGTCTTCTGCTTGGAGACCAACACCATGTTCTGTCATAAAAGCCTTAAAGGAGAAGTCTCAGACTTTCACAGATTAAGGAGCAGTAAAATGAAAAATATTGCCCTCATGGGAAAGCCTCTGCCAAACATCGACTCACTAACTAGATTTACACGCGTAATTAAAAGAAAAAAAGGAGCTAAATGCATGTGTCTCTTATACGTCTTCCAAACTGCTGTGGCCTAAAAACTATTTCAGTCTTTTTCAGGGGGGTGGAGACTATAACTGTGATAATTTGGTTTAACAAATGCATTTTTTGAAGGGCATTGAGAGAATTAAACCCAATTCTAGTTCCTTCCATTGCTGTTCTACTTACGCCCAGTGGGAAATTCTCTTTCCATCTTAGGCAGACAGTAGAGCCAACAGTTATTATATTACCCAGTTTCTGCGCTGATAGTAATATTAACATTCTTCCCACTATAGATTCTTTTCACAAGCTCCATTTTGCCTGCAAAAGAAAACTCTTTTTTCATTTTTGAGAGCTCAGTCACAATTGAACGTAAGCACACGCAAGAAGCACATGACAAGGGGCATTAATCCCTCCATAGTGTTCATATTAAAATATTTCAGTGTTCATAATGCTGTGACCATAGATAAAACTCCCAGCCATCCCTCATAATACCCACTCAAAAAAAGAACACATACACTAGAACTAATGTATTATAATTTCCAAGCACTTTCCTCTTTTTTCTTTTAACTTTCGTTCTTTCTCACTTTAAACTTATTTAGTCCATATATAAAGGGTTCAAAATCCCTTCTGCTTGGTTGACGGTACATGCGTTTTCTCAGGACCTGGTGCACCCGGTCTCAAATCCATTTCACACTCCATGCAAGGTGGTTGCTTGGGTAAATACTCAGATATGATAGATGGCACTCATTAATAGAAGGTGCCTGCAGCCTTTTGAGTAATAGCCTTTGGTTTCTTTCCCCCATGTTGTTTAATCGGCAGAAACAAAGAGGTATTTGTGTCCCATGCCAGTAGAAGCCAAATTGATATTTTAACACGGTGCACGAACATCTGGGACGCTCGTGAATTTTGCCCCTTTGGTTTTATTGAAAGAAGAAAGATCAAAGGAGAAACGTGTAGTTATTTAACGTGTAGTTATTTAATTCATCGACATAGATAACATAAGTTTGGGCTGTGCAATTTCCTCCTCAGTGCTTTCCGGATGGCAGCGTTTTCGTTAGGTGGAAAACATGAGGGACATATTGATTGAGCTGTTGTTATTAAGCATGGCTCCCCTTTGAGTGAGGGGATGTTTGTTTTTGTAATTACACAATGTACTCCATATCACTTGAGACGAGTACACTTTATAGAGCTTCACTTAGAGCCAGAAAAGTTTTCAGTGCCTTGCAGGAAGATCTGCTCTTCTTGCTGTTGTATACTTTAACTAAACTCAGTTTAACACTCCCACTGTGACAGTGATCACTGTCCTCATGATTGCATTACTCTTGAATTCACATTTACAAGAGTTGTGTGTCTGTTCAGAGTTGTTGTAGGAGTTAGTAATACTTTACATGACGTGGCTCCACAATTACTGATTTGATAGCATAGTCAGATTTTCTATGTCAAAGACATTCACTACTGTTATTGAATAAATCTTTTTCCAGTGTACCAAAAGCAGTAATATGCAACAGTTGTTCCTTGAATATGATTGGATAAGAGGCGTTCCAAGATAATGGAAAAGAAAATCACTGGGGCGCTTTATCATTCCACCACAGCAACCACAGATACTGTAAACAGTACATAAAAATGATAATTTTTCTAAGGAGACATGTCAAGGATATACAGCCTTATTGCACTATTGCTTACATTATATTTTTTTATTATCCAGAATGTGTATATATAACACCACAGTGTCTTTCAGCAGGTCAGTTTACTCTAAATATGTTGATGACACAACATGCATGACATTCAAAGTATGAGTTGAAATTTCTTTCTTTCTCCCCTGGGCATTTTACAGATTGATTTAACAATCAAAGTGTCTAAATGTTTTTGTCTTAATTTTGAACAATAGATAGATGGATAGATCAAATAAAAACTTATTTTCTTTCAGTCTGTGATTTCATAATCAGTGCAAGTGAATCAGCGAATCATCTCTCTCTCTCTCTCTCTCTCTCTCTCTCTCTCTCTGTCTTTATATATATATATATATATATATATATATATATACACACACACACACACACATACAGGTGTATTTCTCTCTCTCTGCACTGTGCTGAACAACCAAGGTCAATATAATGTTGGTGCTAACAATACCAAGGTCATGAGTTTGACTGCAAGTGAGCGCAAGTGTATATAACATAACAAGCCTGCATGCACAACAAGAAACCCTGGTTAAAATGCTCTGTCAAATATGTAAATATGCATTTTTAAGTATTGTAATCCATATAGTGAGGGAATACTTACAGTGAGTTGTATATATTCAAGCTGTTTTACTTTGCACTAGATGCATCCAGCTGCAACAAATAGTCTCATCTTAACTTCTGACCTCTGGTAATAGAGAATATTCAGTTCTCATCCTGTTCCCCTAAGCAGCAGAAATAAACACAGTGCCAGAGTGCAGAGGAAAGGCTCTGACCTCCACTTTGTTTGCGAATCACGGCTGGAAATAATTACACGTCTCAGCTAATAATTGTTCACACTCGTCCCGCCAGAGACATCAAAGACCTGAAGGAATATCACTCACAATTACAGGACCTAAGAATGGGCACTTTTCAAAGGGCAGGTAATAGCAGGATGGTACTCTCACCAAACGGGGGAAAGCATTCGATTTTTTTGTTAGACTCTGGCTCTAATTCAGCTCATTTCCTAATTTGAAGAACTCCCACTCACAAATTAAATCTTACACATGCTGTTTCGACATACTTGTTAATCCCGTCCAGTTTAGAACTGATTGGTGGAGAGGTGTTATGTATGTCCAGAAACTGTGTGCTTTGAAATTTTTTATTGCACAAGATGAGATGCTAATTTCCGTTAAATGCACTTCATTTTGGGTAAGCTTCTTTTGTAGGTCCTGACGCTCCTGTAAAAATCTGGATCGCTTGTTGATTATGGGTCCTTATTTTTATTTAATTTTCATACACTTCTGTACAGCTGTGAGCTTTGTCTCATCCAATTTTCATGAGCATTACCTCTAAGGGCAATACATCTGCCGTGAGTGGGAGTGCTCAAACCAACAGTAGATGTATACATGCAGACTATTGGTTTGTTCACAAACAGATATTAATAATCCATGCTTATGAAGCGGTGCAGAACTCAGTTTGCTATTTTTGTGAGAAATAGATTATTGTTCTATAGACATCTGCAAACGATGTCTGTTCTATGCTCTGCATTCTATGCAAGCAATAATCTATAATTTTATGACATTTTATAATATTTTTGTTGAAGCACTGAAGCATGTTTCTTAAAAATCCTTGCTTATGAAGAGAACCTAGCTCTTTAAGTGTGCAATCAAAGTGTGGCTTCACTGGGTGCCACTATAGGTCCATATTCCCCTTAATCATATCCATTTTAGACAGTGAAAGAGCAGTTTGCTGCACTTTCCATCCATTCAGATGCAGATTGCACACCCTGGCCACCTGCCAGCTCAACCAGATGAACTCTGAATACTAGGATATGGAGCTCCTCTGTCAGTAGTGATGGACCCAGGGAAGCGAGTGCACAGCGAGCCCTGTTACTGCAGGCCTGAATTATGGATCGAGTTCAGCAGGTCTTGGTGATGGGGACAGGACAGCCACATTGAGGAAACCCACATAAAGACTTCTTGCCTCTTCCAGGTGCTTAATCCCTTCTCACCCCCAAACTGACGGCAAGTTTTAGACCCCTCATGGTTTATTCAGAAACCTGAGATGGGTTAATTTAAGCTCTGCAGGAGGTCTGCACCTAACGTAAAGGGTACTGTAAATATGCAACAGTCAGTGCACACAGATTATTAAAAACTTGCTGTCAGAGAGAAGGTGAAATTTATAATATTTTCTTCATGAAATGTTTCTTTTCAGATATATTAAAATTGAAGCAGCCAGTATGGCATATTGAAAATGAGATGTATCCATCTATTCTTACCGTTACCTCCTTTAACACACCAGCCACACAAATTAATAAAACCTAACAGTCCCTTCAATGTGTCTAAATACAGTCTTGAGACACAGGTTGCTATATTTCACTAATTTTGTCCATGTAGTTTAGTGCGAATTAACATTAGCATTGCATCTCACGTGCTGGACGATTTAACAGGTAGGGGAGAGGGGAGGTGGATCCAGGTTGTACGATCTTATAAAGATTTCACAGGATCATATTATTAGTGATGGGGCTTAGGCGGTGTTATTAAATACGGCTGCACAATAAACTCTCAAACTGCATCAAAGACAATCCACTTCATTCCCCTGTGTCTACATTTAAAAGTAAACACGGAGAAATCTCAACCGCCCTCCAGTCTTTCTGAAGATACACAAAGTTTTATGAAGAGTTAGATACTCTATCATCGATTTGGGCACAAAGAATGTCGCAATTCAGTCAGTGAACTTTTTCGTCATATAGTTGGAACATCTCAGTCAGCTATTATCTACAGAATGTTTTGCACAGAACGGAAGAAAATGCTTGAGGAGTTCCGTGTTTGCATTCTGCACGCACATTGTTTTGTTTTTATAATGTGCTTCTGCAGCGCTCGCAAAAAAGAAACTCTCCACTTTGCGTTTCCAGTGTGCTGAGGATTTGCAGAAGTCATAAGCCAAGTTTATACCGCATAGGTAACTCTTTACCGTATATCACAGATCCATACATTATGTTTTCCATTCTTGCTTATGCTACAGCCGACCTTACGTTGTGAAGTTGGCTTTGCTGTGTTTACTGACATAAACATCCTGAGGGAAGCATCGGCCAAGTCACGCACCAAGCAAAACAGAAATAAGTTGATGGTGTGTATACAGCAGTGTACCGCAATCCTTCATTTCAATCCATGTAGCTGAAATATGCGCATAGCGATGGCTTTCAGACAAGAATGAATAATCTTTAGTGTGAGGGTTTTTCTGTTCGTTTTCTCACTTCTCTTTCTCTTTCTATGTGAACTGCTTAAATGAGATGAATTAATTTTTGTAAAATGTCCACCTGTGTTCTAAGTTTCTTTACTGCGCCCCCCTTCTCATTGAATTGTTTCTTCTTGTATATGTCTAACTCATGGCTGTATGGTTATTTAATACAGAAAGAGCAGCAGTCTGATGTCTGACCCGAAACACATTCAGCTTTGCTGCTGATCCCAGAACAGCCCACAGAGTTTCTGTTCTTATTGATTTCCTATAAAACAGCATTGAGCTCTCAGGGGCATGAGGAGTGGAGGTGTCCTCTGCAGGTGCTGTCAAAGGCTCTGATGGGGTTCAGCCTCCATGGAGCACAGCAGCACTGAGGATTCAAACCTAATTATTACTGCATTACACTATGGTCTTATTGATCCATCACCATAGGAATGCAACTAACGGATGGCAAACTAAAGTCTGCAGAGCAGCAAAGAAATGTTTTTGTATTCAGTGTCCTGGTACGTGTAAGGTAATCTTTATTATTGCAGGGAATTTGTTTTACTCTAAAGGGCTATGATTTTTTATGACTCTCTCGCTTTTCATTTTATGAAAAGTTTTTCAACTACAGCAGTAAAAACTGAAACAAAATCTCTTTCTGTTTCTGTCTTTCATAATTTATGTTGCCAGAGGAAGGCCTTCCTTGCTATGTTCGCTCAGTCTGGTAATGGTAGCAGGTGCTTTCCAACACACTGTTGCAAGTGAAACAGCCTGACTTTGTATTTAAGATGTGCGAAACATGGTTCATTCCTTTTCTCTCCACCTTTAGGAGAAAATAGTTTGTTTTTTTTGTGCATTTTTCCATGAAGGTTGGAGCATCGATACCTCCGCAGAGTTTCAGGGAAAGCATTTGTGAAATTGAAAAGAGAATCATGCTGAGCTTTTGTTGGTTAGCGCACTGGAAAAGACAGACAAAAATACTCTCTCCAAAAGAAAAAGCCATTATTTCACATGAAGAGTGCAGATAGCAAGTGCTCCGAGAAATACCTTTTCGCTGTAGGTTTTCTCCACTGTGCAGCTCTCTACCAGAATGGAGGAAAATGGCCTGTTAATCATTACACTGTGGATATTTTTCACTCTTGGTTGCTTTAAGCCAGCAGAAAGAATTTTTAGGGGACATCCTGTTCTTTATTACAATCTAAAAGGTGGAAGCTTCCAGGGAAACTGTTGCTTTTGTTACCTTAACAGTGAAGTAATTTATACAGTATGTGCTCCTTTAAAAAGTTGCTTGGTGATTAGTTTCTTGTTTAAAAAGTTTATTGAAGTGTGTTTTGATTTAGTATGTGGAAAGATGGTATTTTGTTAATAGTACTGTACAGCGCAAAGTGTCAGAGGCAAATTGACAAGACATAAGTGTTTAATAAATGATTACATTTCTTAAAGGCTTGTAGAGACATTAACATAAAATTCACCTAATGTGCATTCACATGTACTGCTTCCAACGTGGCCCATCCAATCAGATTTTAATACATGTTAATATTTTCATGTTCTCTGTGTATTTCAGTAATTGTAAACTAAAAACAATACCCTTCACCTATTTATCTATCTAGGGATTAAAAAATTGTCAGTCCTTGTACTTTAGTCCTTAGTGTGGTTATGTATGGGAGTGTGACAACCGCATATAACTGAACTATATTTTTGAGACTTTCATTGTTTCATTTTTTTGTGTTTTATTTTTGAGTTTTTGTTTTTTGGGTTTTCTGCAAATCCCAGTAAAGAATTTCTTTGTAATGTTTTCACAGTCGGTCTTTCTATACCAAACAGAGCACTATAGTGCAGTATGATGTAGTGCAACAGAGCAACAGCAACTCTCCTGTAAAAATACAGTTTGTTGCATCTAAATGTTGCATTTTGTAATGTGAAACTCGAACGTATAAGTAAGTGCAGTGTTAAACGTTGGCAAATGCACATAGCTCAGTAAGGCAGGGATGAAGGCTTATTAATTAATAGTATGTTTACGTCTTAGTTCTGTTTACAGTTCTTTAAAAACCCTTGATCTAACCTTCTCCAGTTTTTCCCAGAGTTCAGGTACATCTGTGCATGCATGAACTCAAACATGTTGTTCTAATCCCTTTTCCCTCCAAAATCATCCCAGACTGACGCTTAGCTATCTTCTCCCCACACCAATAGTCTATTGATTTTTCCTGGTCCAACTTCAGGGAGGATTTTCTCGTTGAGATAATAAAGTGGTGATATCACCTGAAATCTCCTGTCACTGCTAAGGGGCCAAATGCTTATCTCTACTGACTTTGCCAACTCTGAGGAGGCTTGTCGCTCGTGTGACCTACCAAAGGTCTTTACTTCTAAACTCACAGGATTTGTCACAGTGCTGTGGTTCACCTACACACTCACATACAGTTCAAAAAATAATTTGAAATGTGTGTTCTGTCAGCACTATGACCCAATCAAAATTCTGTTGAAATTCTTGTTTCCTTGGAAACATTTGAGAGTGAGGTAATCCTGGGATCCTGGGATGGCATGTGACGTGTAGTTAAAGCAACATGTCTTGTTGGACTCCATAAAGTACCTTTCAGCTGATGAATATTAATGAGGATTCCTGTATAATTCTGCAGTGTATCCACAGCCAATATCTCTGTAAAACAGGAGCAAGAACTGGTATAATTTATTACTAATGTGACCGCTGTGTGCTGGACAAAGAGAATTCCTAACATCCAACTGTTTCTGCCTTACTGCAAAGCCAGACATATCTGAAAGGTTCTCTCTCACCTAGAGCGCCACAGGCAGGTCATCACCTTGGCTTTCTTGTTATAGGAACTGGAGAGTCTAAAGAACACTTCTACCTTTATTTAAGAATTTAGATACTATCTCAATGCTTTGTTGTAGTTTGTTAAGGATTTATTGGAACTGACGGCTAGACAGATATGCAGTAAACATGGTTTCCTGTAACTGACTTGTTTTATAGATTGTAATGTAATTTTTAAAGTACCCCTACATACTGGGTTTCAGTTAATCATGTTGCAGCAAAGCGTCAGTATACATCTTTTATGGCATACATGTGTGTATGAGTCACCAAGGTCATGGACATTTTTCTGTATTATGTAGTAGAGCGACAAAAGAGAGGAGTGTGTGTGTGTGTGTGTGTGTGTTGGCGACTAATCCAGAACCACACTCTTTTTTTGGTATACGCAACCAAAGGACCAAATCAGAACAGCCCAAAGGTTAATGACAGACATAGAGTTCTGATTTAATTTATGTAGTGGTGAAATGAAAGCAGAATGCCACAGAGAGCAGTTAGTTTAATAAGAAATAGATTTCTCGTTTACTAGAATGCAAATTGACCCCAATGGAATCAACTTGCATCCTGTACTTATTTTTCAACAGAGTAAATAAAGAATGAAAAACTGCTTCAGGGTATTTACGTCTGTAGGGATGTGCATCGTAAATGTCCATTTTCTGAGCATTATGGGTAGTATGCTTGCATCTGAGCATGCAGCACAAAGGTAGTTACTGCAGGTAGTCTAGCTGAGCTTGCAAGCCTGTACATCAGCATCTGACACGGACGTGGAGAAGCCATTACAGAGGGCGAGGAGATTTACATCTGTCTCTATGTGCGTGAATGTGCTTTTTATTGAGCTTCCCACCACCCATCCCAGACACAGACTGTGAATTGCAGAGGTTTGTCAGTAAACCTGCCAGGGTCTAAATTTTCTATTGGCCGCTGGAACGATCCATTGTGCACTCCATCTGATGATGGTGACGTGGCTATTTTATTTCCCCGTCTTGTGAGAGAGATGGTTCTGATCAGACAGGGGCATTTATCAGACACAACAGACTGTTCCTCAACACCACACAAAAGCACTCAGTAGAGTTAAAAGGCAAGACACATCCACAGAGTCCTCCACCAAGTTTTTGTCTTTCTTTCTTTTTTCTTTCAAACAAATCAAATCAATTCTCACCTGGACTGAGATCAGTCACTGCAGACATGTGAACTGAAGGTGTCTCAGTTGGGGAAAATCACTGCAGGTGTCTCTGCACAAAATAATCGATCTCCCTCTGAGCCATTTCTCTGCCATAAGAGCCACATTCACTCCCTTAAATGCCTGGTTCTGTAACTGCCTAATTCAAACAAAGAGCCATTTGCTATTCTAACAGCATTTTCTGTACTTTAAAAGCCAATAGGGTTTTTAAGTTAAACCAGCCAGCTGCTCTCAATTTGTCTCTCTCTTTTTTCTTTTGTCTCTTACGCATCTGTGTCTTTATTCCTCCATTTCTTCCAATCTGTCTTCACCCCATTTGACTGCTCAGAAAACTGGCTTGTGATTGGAATGCTGCCCATTATGCAGGAAGTCAATTTATTATTTGCTCTGCTAGAGAACGCATCTACTTAAAATTGATGCAGGTAATCAGGTCTCACATGCTCTTAAATCCAGGCATGTCACACACAACATTTATTTATCAGTCTGTTTTTGCTCCTGGATAGTTCAGTTCTGTGTGGTCTCTCACATCTGACCAGTTTTTAGCCTGCCGTACAGCACATTCATGTGATCTTCACTTCAACTTGACAGATTGATGGACCTGGATTTAAATAGAGAATGTTTAAAAATAACAATGTTTCAATGCTAGATTACTTACACATGGATGTTTTGTATATTTTTGCACAGTATAGAGTTAAATCACAAAATGCTAAACTGGTAGAATCAACCAGTTGCCTGGCCTGGCCAAGGTTCTTCTGCAAAGTACAGAGAATTCATGTCTATAATCATGTTTTGTACCAAAAGTACCGACCAAACAGAAACATTATACGTGTAACCTAACATTCATCTCTCACACTCAAAGTAAAGCAGTTAGTCTTGGTGTATGCTGATTAAAACCACAAACTGCTTATGTAACACATTACTACAGTAACTAAGAGTTACTGCATTGTGTCTGTCATTGAGCACTAAATGTCTAGATCTTTCAAGTGCACTGTTCCTGCAGGTAGTCTACATGAGTCATGTTAGATCAAAAGCGCCCACTGAATGATTACATCGCCTCTGTTAGCAAAATACTGATCCAGTACTGGATGTGTGAACTTGTCAGACGTTCTCTAGCCTATTAGTACCGTATATTCAACTTTCAAAGGTTATCCATAATTGTTTCCTTTAAAACAAACATTGGGTAAAAACCACCTGCAAAATTTCACTAACTTTTAGCTTCACTTAGAGATTGAGCACGTGTCTGTGCAGTTGGCTTTGGTTGTTGAAAGCAAGTAGGAAAGTTTGACGGTTGAGAGCTTGTTGCCTTCATCTCGCTGACAAACCCTAACTAAACTCCAGCTCCTCAGGAGCTTCAGATGAGAGGAATCTGGATGAGAGGAAGCTTATCTGAGGGCTCTCTGCTCTCTCTCATGAAGTCGCCGGATTTGATGCTGCAGTTCTCCACCAGTATAGGGATAATTACACAGTTTTCAATTAACTGAGATGTAAAATCAAGATACAGTGTATTCTAAATGAGTCTGAAAATCACCTGTGATTATAAAAACAAAGCACACTTAGCATGTTTTTTAAAACATCTGGTTGGCAACAAGCCTTTGACTTAAATAAATAAGCATAGAGTACTGTACAGACACATCCGTGTACTGCAGTTGTGGTCTTCAGAAAAAACATGTCATTTGTATCTTCTGCCTTGATCTTCATAATAGCAGCATTTAAAACCTTTCAAGACCTCAGCAGTTGCCCTCTGCCAAGGCAGCGGGTGACGATTCTATATCTGGACAGCAACCGCTGCATTTCCGTGGAGGAAATAATGAGCTGTAGTTCTTCCTATCAGCATGGATCTGTCAGATGTCTCAGATCACTGTCACTCATTCCACAGAGAGATGAAGAAGAGAGCTGTGCATTCACAGGGTCTGTACCCCGGGGGTCTGCTTGATCTTGCTGTGTTTGGCTGATGGCTTGTTTTGGTTTCATTTTCTTGTCCTCCAGCAAGGTCAGAGGTGAGGGTTTTCCCGTCAGTCATGGCTCATCAGTTTTTAATATTTAACATGAGCCTCTGTTTATTTACCCAGCATCCCTCTAAAGTTCTTTTGACATGCATGTGGGGAGAAGAGAGAGAGGGAATGAGTCCTTAAAAGATGTCCTTAGAGCAGGACATCTTTTATAGGAATAGTTCTCCCAAAAATAAAAATGATGCTATTATTTACTCACCCTTGTGTATTTGCAAACTTGTATGACTTTCTCTGTTCTGTGGAAAACAAAAACTGACTTTTTTAAGAATATCCTGTCTAGGCTTTTTCATTTAATGAAAGTAAATAGGGACTATGGCTCCAAAGTAACAAGACAACAAAAACTACCATAGAAGTGGTCTTTTGGGCTTTCCTTGGCACATTCAGGACAGCTTATAAAAGATGTAGCAACATTTGATTCGGTAATGAATAATTTGTTAGTCTTTTCAAAGATTTGCTTTGCTGGTATAATAATGACAGTATTATAATTTTTGGGTAACTGCTTCTTAAATACTGGCTAATACATCTAATAGAATCAACCAGAGACACTTCAGTGACCAGCACTTCAGCACCTTTCCAGCCTTATCGGCTGAACTTCAAGAACTATAAACTACAGCCAACTACAGTCTATACCAGCCAGACAGCGAGAGACATTTTACTGAGCACTGGCTGCATCTTCCAGCCATTGAGAACAGACTTCAAAGACCATAAATTAATGAAGGACTGCCAGCTATAGCCTATACGAGCCAGACAGCAAAAGACACTTCAGTGATCACTGCCTGTATCTCTCCAGTCAATCTAGGACAGGCTCCAAAGCCTACACACAAATCACTACCCTTACAATATAACCATTAACCTTACAGTTTTAAGCCACCTTGCTAACATATTGAATCATTTCAGAATCACATCAGTATTGAATCATTAATTTATTTAACGAACACACACTATGTGACTACATAATATTTAGCTTATGTACATTTATTGTTATGCCAGAGGAGGATAGGCTGTGACACTGGTTCCTTTCAAGGTTTTTATCCCCACGTCTTTGTAAACATCTCAGTTCACCCAGAATGTGGTTCTACACTGATTTTTCTACACTACTCTGCAGTATGTAACATGCACTAGATCTTGAGCATGATAATAATATTTTTAACACGCCGTGTCAAGTTAAAAGCATTTCAACTTTTTAAAGCATGTCTCAAGACAATGCATTCATTCTTTTCTATGATTTCTTTGATCATTTATTTTCATTAGCTGTTTCGTGGGTCTACATGGTCAGCTGGATTATTGTCTGATGGGGCTGAGGATGATATGATTAGGACTTCTTTGGACTAGTAACAAACCAAAATCCAGCTTCACCAAGCCGCTTAAAGCTGGTAATGTCAGTTTGTTTTGTTCAGCAGAGAAAAATTCAATAGTTCCTGCATATTCTTATTACTCAAGCCATAACACATTGCAGCAGAACAATAACCAATAAGTGTATGTGAATTAAGAGCATTTTTTAATATCAGTTATTTAATTCAGTAATGCCACTGTCAAATCTGACCTTCTAAACTCTTATTGGAGTTTTCTTTTAGAATTTTCTCTTTTGTCTGGGAGTGATCTAGTTTTATGCAGATTAGTTTTGTTTTGTATCAGTGGCCAGACAGAATGGTTGTTGTTGGTTTCAAAACTTTACTTTTAAATTACTTTTACAGTCACTGTTAATCAGATGCCTAATCTCAATATTCTAATATTTCTAATAATAAATAATAATAAATCTAATGTTCTATTTACCCGATTATGACATTATAGCATAAAAGCATGATTTAAGAAACAATGTGTGTTGTGCACAGACATACAAACAAACTCAACTGGCCACAATACAGTACCTGTTTCTGCACTGCAGATGTTTCTCAAGGCTTTATCCAGCTGAAGAACAGGTGCTTGAATAGCCCTGCTGCAGTACTTTGATATGCTGTGACACCATCCATTAAATTTTTCCTTTTCAGCTGTGTGAGAAAGGTGAGACTTTAGTTGAAGGACCCGTGATGAAGGACCCGTGATGAAGGACCCTGGGTTCCTGAGAGGGTCATGAGAAACAATGATGAGACATTTGGGGGGATTATACACCATGTATAATCAAAGCAACTGGCACTGTAGCTCTGTTCTGAAACTAGTGCACTGTCTTGCTGCCTGCTAGCTAACGCCATTCTAAAACTAAAATACAACACTCTACGTAGGAAGCAACCCATGCTTCATACAAATAGACTCAACTCACAATTTATTAATTTATATGACACAAAAGAAACAATGTGATACTGTAGTGAATATATATATATATATATATATATATATATATATATATATATATATATATATATATATATATATATATATATTTCCGTGCATTGTGGGATGGTTGCATTCTCCCCAAATGATAAATATTGTGCTGCCTTAGAATTGCTACATTTTGAAACAGTCTTTGCATCAGGAACAGACTTCCAATGTTGTATGTAGGCAGCTCACTATTGAAGAGTGATTTCTCACTGTGCTTCAGGTAGATGTGTGTGTGTGTGTTTGCATGTACGTGTGTGTGTGTATCGTAGGTGGTTGTGTAGGTGGACTGATATAAAGTTCAGTGATCAACTTTCAACAAAGCAAGGGTCAGGAAACATTCCTGGCATTCCCACAAGAGTGTGTTATACCCTATCCTGCACTGCAGTAAAAACATTTGCTTGTATTCTTGAAGCCCTAAATCACTTCAAAAGGGCAGACAGAGTTCAGAGGAGGGCGGGAACAAATTTCAGACAAACAGCACATCTCCTGTGGCTCTTTGTGCGAGACACTTATAAATGCACACAGAAGAAACTAACGTCAGTATCAAAATCATTTATTTAACTATTAACAGTGTAACAGTGTTTTAATTCAATTAAATTAAAATTAAAGTTTCTGTTTTTAATGTTTCTGTGGCTTTTAGTAATGCTATAATTAGCATGTAAAATGATGTAGATTAAACACTTTAAAATAACATTTTAAACATTATCACATTGCACAGTACTTAGCAGAACAGTAGTAAATGCACACCGAAGTAGAAATGTCATTAAAAGCAATGGCATACAAGTGAATTTAATCATCTCATCAGAATCAGAGAAACAAAGTTTTGTGGTGCACTGTCTCTTTAAGAGAAAGCAGTTAATGAGAAATCAAAGGTAATACTCAGTAGAATTTAGTCAACTTCTTGCTTATTAAATGTTTTTTTGCAACATTCTGAAGACAAGTGTGCTGCATATGTAAATCCTCTCAGTGAACTTTTCCCCTGTATTGTCCCTTCCATTTCTTTATATAACCATACTCTTCTGGCTCCATAGCAACCGGTGTGAATGGTTTCAAGGAATGAATTAAGTCTGAAGTGATTATGAAAGTAATTAATGAGTGTGTGTGTATGCATGTGTGTGTACGCATGTGTGTGGGTGGAGCTGTAAGCTCTCAGTCTCATTCTGTTTTGCCTTCTCAGACTGCTGTCAGATGAGTGCAGATGGGTTCAGGTGCCACCATCTGTTGAGGGACATAGGTGTGCCTGAAAAAAGCATTAATTAGAAAACTTCGAAAATATGGAATAGCTTGAGCGAAAAAAACAGTTATTAGATGCTGTCGATAACTCACACAGAAACATAACTTCAGTATTTAATTTGAAACACGTATTGTCAGGAAGCGCTTAGACGCTGACAGTTCCTCATGCAGTGAAATAGACTGTTGTGACATGAAAATGTAAATGAGCTTGGGTGATTTGCATTTAGAAAAATTCTATCTCCTCTGATGATTGGAGAAGATTCATTTCATTATGACACTTTCGTAGAGGGTGGTGTCTTCTAATAGGCAGGTCTCAGAGAGATGTGGTAATGTTTGCTTTTTCAAATGGAAGTCTGATCAGGAATAGGTTATCTCTGAACTATTATCTTTGTCAATATTTGCTGGAATAAATAACTAATGGATTGGGATAGTTCTCTATCCCCTCATCTACTGAAGTTCCTCAGGGCTTAAGGGGGTTCTTTTATGAATCACTGCCTCCAGTCTATATGGAGAAGTTATGATATAAATTAAGCTCCTTGATGTTGTGTAGTCTTAACTTTACTTTTATATTAAAGGGCAAATGAGGGAAACTTATGTTTTTTTCACAGAAGTTGATAAAATTACTGTTTTAAAACCGTTTTTCCAAACAGTCCCTCTGTGTGTCATTGGTTGGGTAAACAGGTAGTCCCATCCCAAATTCACACCATTTGTTGAAGCCAATGTTGCAGTGCTGGTCAGGACATTCAAATAAACAAAGCAATGTTTTGGTAGCACCATAGTGTTGAAATTGCATCATAAAAATGTCTTACAGTTGTCTCCACATACCAAGCTTGCACAGGAAAAAAGTTATTTAAAAAAATACTGAATGTTAATTGTTATGCAGGTTGACATGTTAATTAGTGAATCTTCTGTCTTTGTTTACAAGAAATGCTACAGACTATTCAAACAGTGAAAATTTGCATCTTTAATTAAATTAAAACAACCACAAACGTGTCTCTCCGCTGATAAATATTCCTGGAAAGATTAGTATTTTTTTAAGTTCAGTTACATTATGTCACAGATTTGTGGCCACAGTAACAAAATGGGTTACAAGGGGAAATCTCCTGTGGTCTCTCTCACACAAAGCTCCCTGCTTTCCAATAGACCTGGCTTATATAGAGGAGAGCTGCAAAGGTCAGTTGGCGTTAATGAGCTAAGTCTAGCTTAATGTCTCTGGGTGCCTAGGTATTCGTCTTTCTGATGAAACAGTGCAGCTGAGACAAAGATTATGTACGTTCCACATTCACCTTCATGTTTGAATTAACAGCTACATTCCACTAGTAGATTCTCAACATACCTATTTGTTTTCCAAGGCCAGCTGTACTGAGCAAGGTGACTAATTAGCACTAGTCAGACATTAGTAATTTAGGCACTTAGAGGCTGAACATAGTGCTTTGCGGCCGTATGTGTTTCTGTCTGTTCTTTGTTTTATATTCAGCCTTTATGTTTTCTATGCAGGCTTTATGAATGCATGTTTCATCCATTCTTACTGTAAATTATGCAGTAAAGTCAATTTACGTTATGCATTCCACATTTGTCCCGCAAGCATTCCACATTGTTTTTTACATACTTTAGTATGTTTAACCTGCCTTAAATAAACACTACTTATTCTATTTTCCTCATACATTTTCACCCAAACACCTAACACACTCTGTTCCATAGGCTGCTTTTTAACTGGCTGTGTGACACTTTTTGTAAATCCTCTGTTGTTCTCTTTGACTCACCCTGTTATTCATCACTCAAATTCATTTGTGAGTCCTGTAGTACAGGTGTGTTTGTAAGTGTGAGGATGTATCTGTGTGTGTGCGTGCACACTGATGGAACGAGACAGGGCTTGTTGCTGTCTCCAGCGACTGTGCTGTCTTCCTCTCATTCCCTAATCCTTCAGTGTTACAGTCATCTCCGAGCACCGAGCCCTTCAGAACTGTCAATATCCAGACCAGAAAATCTCACTTCTTGATCTCTGCTCTCCTACAGCTGTAGACAGACTTATGAACCTTGCCGATGTGCTTAGCATAAAGATACACTGCTTGCCACTCAAACCCCAACTAGTTTGATGTGAATTGCCATTTCAGTGCTCGAGGGACAAATATCATATGGTATCATACACCAAGGATGAACTGAGAACAAAATGATGGTGAATAAGTCTCTCACTGAAAATCTGCATCTTATTTTTTCTGATGGATTATGGGCAATGTGTAATTTGTAGGTTAGGGCAGATAGTTGCAGATAGAATAATGTTGTTAAGATAAGATAAGTGTTAAGATAACCATTACCATTTTTTTTTATAATTTGTTCAATGTTAGGCCTTAACCTTGAAATGTTGCCTCAGATATCTTGGACTTATTATATGTAAGTAATTACAGATTGTGTCACTTAAATCTATAACTTAATTTAGCTAGAAGTGCAGTACATGCAGGCTGATGTTGCATTCATAACACCTACTGTATGTTGTGTCATTTGTAATGTTGTGTTATAAATATAGAGTAGTATTTTATGTGTACATATGAATGTTATCTAATGCAAAAGTACACAGACAAAGATTATGAAAGACATGTTATAATATTGGCATTAGACTTCTAAGGCTCACTGATGTGGAAGATACATATTTTAAAACATTTTAAACCCCAAAGTGACATGTTTGAAATGGAAATGAAAGAACGTCAGTGAAAAGCTCGTTTACAATCTACGTCTCATCCACACTGTAATGATAACTGTTATGGCAAATGTATGCTGGGTTCTCTGTTTATTTTTCACATTTCTATAGTAACATTTCTAATTTTGCATTTATCATGTATTACATCTTAATAGTTATAGTAGAAAAATCCAAGGAATGTTTTGTTCAGGTGCGTCTCATCTAATGTTATTTGCTTTTTCCCTCGTATATCATATAGTTTCCATTCTGTCAACTTTACTTGTTGACAGTAAAGATGCATTGCAATTCTCTTGCATCAGTTGTAGAGGGCTGTTGTACACCTGTAACCAATGTGCCATGCCACGCTACAGATAATCAGATAAAGCAGTGCTGTGTTGGGACCCCAGACCTTTACTGGAATCTCCAATAAACCCAGCTACTGCAGCAGCCTTAAAGCTTCAAATCAGTTTCATACCTCACTTTGTTCTCCATCTTTTTCTGTCTGTCTTGCATGTTGACATAACACTCCTCCCCTAAAGTCTCTCCATCTCACCAGTAAACCGATGCAGCTTGACGCCACTGCTGTACGTGGTTTGAATTTGGACAGCACGTACCCCAGCAGATGAACATCTCATCCAGCCTTTGACAACTCAATGGATCATTCCTTTAGTTTTCACTAGGTCAGATTTCCATTCAAAATACCTTGACACATTTAATAATGTGACAAATGGGTCTCTTTGCCTGGAAGCAATATCATCAGTATTGTTCCCTCTCTGTGGTTATTTGCGCAATGAGCCAGCAAATGAAATTAACAGAAAGCAAATTAAAATGAGTGAAACTGATTGATGTTGGAAGTAATCCCAAGACAAAGGTCTCAATTTTGATGCTTTCCCAAAGACTCTGTGATCAGATGGCGCACAAATAAACTCTGGATGAAATGAATAAATGAATAGACAAATATATGTTTAAAGACTTCGTCACGTTCTTGTTTGTTTGCTCTGTGACGGCAAATACCAGCTTCTGGATAATCAACAAAACAAGATCTCAAACACAGTTTTAGCTCAGCAATAACAACCAGGGACACTGCGTATAGAAGCAATCACAAATATTTATTGGCCAACATGAAAAACAAATAATGCAATATTATATTTGTTTTTTTTATGAATGCAATATTTATTTTAAAGGAATAGCCCAGAAATTAAAATTCTGTTATTTACACACCCTTGTGATGTACAAACTTTCTGTCCATTTTACTATAGAAATAAAGGGATTTAGCAACTTATTTGCATATAATAAAATGAATGAGGATTGGGACTGTTAAACTTCTAATTGATAAAATAAAAAACTAAAACTGGTCCATATGATTCATGAATGGTAATTGTGCATTATATTCTATAGATGGGGCTTGCATCATTTCCAATCATAGCTGACTTAACAGCTAATTAAGTGGAGCTTGTTAATAATTCATCTCATTCATCTTATTTCATTATGTATGGGTATGGCCTAATGAGGATCAAAAGGGTCAGGGAGAGGGCTTTCTGGAGGAAATTGCCCCTTTACAGTAATCTAAAAGTTGCATGTTTTCTTGTGGTACATTTTGATTAAGATTTGGCGGGCGCCGTAGCTGCTCGTACATCAGGATTAAAGAGCATTTTCAGCCCTGAAGTAAGAAGTTGCCCGTTGGTTGTAAAGAGTGTTAAGATTGTGTCCTTGACTCAAGCTCCTCAGGAAGGTCCAGAGGACATCATTACCCAGCCCTAGGGATGTAAGTGTGATTAATGGCTATTACGGCCAAAACAACAGCCCGGTTTAGCCACAGACAGGATCTATGTAAGAATTGCCGGACAAATCTCCCTTTTATTTCCAAGAGCTGTTTAGACCGAGAGAGCATGTGTGTTGTGTGACTCTACACATCTGCTAAGAATTATATGAGTGGCTCCATGTGGGCTTCTGTGCGTCTTCGAGTGTATGTGTGTGATCCACCCCACCCTTTGATCTACTAGTGCAGCTTAAGTGGATCCATAATACCTTATTTCTGATTAAGTCACAAATATGTGGAATTGAGTCGTGGTCTTTGTAGTCTGCACTACAAAGCATAGACCATTTATCATAGCTTTCAGTGAAATCAGTGACAGCAATAAGTCTGATAGGGAGTGTGCTCTATCTATTTTCATACTAATTTGATTAGGCTGCAGGACTCAGATTCCTGTTAGAGTAATGAGTGATGTATCTTGAAACTTGATGTTTCTTGATCTTTCCTCTGAGAAATTGTTCATATACAATTTGGTGGCTTCTTCAGAGAGAGAGACAAAGAGAAATATAAATTTGATGTGTCTTCTTGGAGGGGCCGCATATGCGCCATGGTACCAGCTACACAGACAGAGAGATACAGAAAATCAGAAATGCAGTGGAAGAGAAAGTGGGGGCACAGTCAGCCCCCGAGTTCCCAGTTTGATTCGACAGTCCTGTAGGGGCTGTCTCACAGATGTCAGCAGAAATCTGCAAACGCTGGAGGTTCTGGGCTTCGAATGGGAACATCATGTTTAAATGAGCACATTTCAAGTGTTCCATCCATGGTAGGACTGTGGCCTTTGGTTAAGGAGTTTCCTCAGATAACGTTCCCCTTTAATTGGACCGGGGTGCAGGTGAAACCTGAGTGGTTTTCATGTTTTTATGTCTACAGACATCTCGGCCGTGCCAGAGGAGGTGGTAGGATTTCTGAATGGTAGAGAAACTCTTCTTCAGAATGTCATTTTTAGTTTCTCCTTCTTTTGCTGAAGCTCACATACCCTTATGCACAATCACAGCCTCTTGCTTTCCCATTTCCCAGTTTCAATCCGATGTGTGAACTTGAAAATTGCTGCTATTTTAGCATCATTACCTCAGAGCACTTAGTGTAGGAACACTGTCGATCACAAAGCCTCTTTCCAAGCAGCCCATCTTCCTCTCTCTCTCTCTCTCTCTCTCTCTCTCTCTCCCTCTCTCGCGCTCTCTTTTAATTTAGTCAACAGTTTCTTTTGTACCATTTAAACCTGTATTTCTAAATTCAAAAGACTCTTTGCTCACTAACAAAAATTCCCATATTTTGATTAGCCACAGAAATGAAAGAGACACATAATTGCAGCCTTCCTTTCGTCCGTGTGTGATAAAAGAAAGTCTCATGGAGGGAGCGTGCAGCCGTTGGGGTAATTAACGTTAGCCAAAGCATAGAGGATGGAATATGCCTTTGGATGACCTCACCATCTCCTACACATTTAATTAGCTGATGCCAGCAAATGGTTTTAGATGTACAAGTGTAAAGTCTAGTCAAATCTGGGGGCGTTAATCCTAAAAAACCTCATTGACCTGCAGGTGTTTGATGATACAAGATTGCCTTTGATGATAGGGCTGCCTGTTGACCCACGGAAGGGTCTGTGTACATTCACAGGCAAAAACAATTGGCCGTTCACCAAACACGCCCCTTCGCTCATTTACCCACACACTGACACACTCACACCATCATGGCAAATGTATTAAAACTTTCCCATCGCTGGCATTCGACGGAGATGATTATATTTTTATCATCCCAAATACATGTTTGTTTTCTCTGCAGTCAGGAGTAGTAGAAATGTGAATTTATGGTCTCTCCAAGTTTTTCATTGGTCTCGTAATTGTACTTAAATAAAAAAAAAAACAATTCAAAGGGGTAATAATCACAGCGTTCAATCAGAGCGGCAATTTCAGCCTCCTCTCCAATGAAGCGACAGACGCTTCTCACTTTGTAATCGAGGGCCATAAAGAATTAAGATTTATTGAGGGATAAATTGTCATGATGGTGCAGTGAATAGTCGAGGAGAGCCTGCGAGATTAGATATCAGCTGCTCTGCTATCTCTGGCCACCCGCTAACATTCTCAGACCATGAAAAGGGACCAGTGATTCACTTTGGATTGCAGGCATTATGGTGGCCCTTCCCATCATGCAGCTCTCAGCAAACCAATAACTGCTTAGAGTTCACATATTTCTACAAAATGAGCTTATGGAGGCAGATAAATAAGGAGAAGGGAGAGAGAGAGGGAGTCTGTTTCACTTTTAGCCAACTTCTACCCACACACGCCACACAGTAATGATCATAAATACTTGGTTTATGTACACAGTGGTTTATATTGATCATTCTGCATAGATTGCCTTCACGACTTGGGCTGACTCAACGAAAGAATCCATATTCAAACCAATCCATATTCGCTGGCAAAAGCTGTTTTATTCACTGTGAAGGCCTCCTTTATTTTATTACTTTGAAAGTTGCAGACACGATACGTTTAAGGAAAGGGCTGAAATGGTAAAAGGTTTATAGCATCCATAAAGTGCAGCAGGGAAACACCTTATAAAACAGCATCATATCATTTGAACTGTGATGAGTATGTCCTTTACACCAGTGTAAGAATCCAGCAGCTCTAAATTGCCAGTATTCTCACAGGAGAGCACTTGATGTATTCTGATTTTACATGTGCATATACTGTAGATGTGAACATTGTAACAGCAGCGCAGGCTCCCGACAAACAGTGTCAAGCTTGCTTAGATAGAAAGCTAAATCGTGTTTGCTACAATTGGCATTGGTAGAGACTGTTGTGAAGAGCTGATTGTATTTATGGTGACAGGTGCTCAGCTCTAAAACGTATTCATTTCCTGGGGCCATTGTTTCTTTCGAGTGATCCATGTGTCAGCGTTTAGCCTTTTCTGTTGCCGTGCAGTAAATCATCATAACATCAAGTCTTACAAACAGGGTTTAAAATAACTCACCAGCCAATCTGGCTACTGAATTTTTATTTCAAAATTTCTACAAACCAAAACAAAATCTTCAAAATATGTTAAAGTCACTGCATGGATTTATTAACTGTATTCATTATTCAATCTGAATTTCATATTATTCAAAAATGACAGGCACCCTGTTTCCCCTCCTGTCCTCTTTCATCCTCCTGTTCTCTTAAAATGCATTAAAAGTGAATGAGCCAACCAGAACCATTTCGGCACTGACAGGCCTGTCATTTGGTGCTTAATAATAGTCTTGTTCATGTAACCCAGATAAGTGCAGATTCCGTGCAAACAGGCAATAACTTAATTTTACTCACAAGTAAAGTACTGACACCAGATCTGTACAGTTCTGGCCTACATGAACAACAGAACAATCTATGAATAAAACCTGCCAAACTGGCTAGTGATAGCTGCCATAGCTGACTTCATTGCACAATGTGAAGAAAGTTGATTTCTGTCTGATCATTTCTCATGCTTATAATGAAGTTTTAAAGCAGTGATCTCTCGAGTCTTACTCAGATGTGTTGATGTGTTACATTGTGTTGGTCTAAAGTTGGAAAGCTCTGATGTAAGACCTTAACTGCTGATGGTTTCATTTAGAGCTTTTTTAATTGTTTCACGCATTCAGCTGTATGCAAGATGCATGAGGTGCAAGACTGAATCATCACATCTGTTGCAGCGTTGCATCTAACAGTGTTGTCTGCTTGGCTCTAAAAAAGCATTCAATCCAAACCTGTTTAAAAGCTTGAACTGCCAAGACTTTTAAGGGGGAAAGTAAATATTTCTTCTTCTTAATCATGCAGGCATTAATATTTCATTGATCTTATTGCAATATTAATAAGAGTTCAATTTCTCTGTTTCTTTATGATTTCCTGTAATGCATTACATACATCTTGTTCCACTTCTTGCTGGTGTGTCAAATGTAAATGACAAAATTCTTCCAGTGTAAAGACATTGTCATTTTTGCACATACTATCTAAGTGACTCTCATTACATCTTTTACCTTAAATATGTAATATGTGTAAATGGAGCACGTCTTTGGGTAATATACGCTAATAGCTGGTCTTTGTCTGCAAGGACAGGTACAATTTAAAACAGATTATATCAGCTGTTCCATTTATGGAAATAATGGCATTAGGCTTTCATCATGGCTCTAATGTTCATGAACACACTGATGAAGGCCTAATGCGTCAGCCATTCATCTTAATTAGCCTCACTAATTGGCTTTACATGCAACTCAAGTGCTTTGACATACACTGTTTTAAACTGTTTCATCCATTTTACACAGTCAGAAGTACTGAAAAGCTTATCGTCATGACTGAAACACAACCTAGGAGTTTGTGTACCGAATAAATCCGACTGCTCTTGAGTGGGACTGTTTCAAAGAAAGGTTTTATTCTGTGCCGTAGATACTTCGCTGTATTACAGTGAAAACACTTCAGTAGAGTTGGAACACAACAATATAAACAACATACCTTCTCAAAACAGACCTTTTATTGGCACAAGAAAGACTTAAAAGTACTTTGAAGGAAGCAATGTGTTTTCTGCCTCAACAAACCGCAATGTGTGTTCCCACCTTCATATTGGTTGTTCAGATCAAATGACCACTAGTCTAACTCATACAGCCTCCTCCCGAGAGATCCACAGTAGATATTTCCCCTCTGCCAGCTCTTAATAACAGTTTTAATAATAGTAGGCAATACATTTCGGGCCAGCAGTAATGTTCAATTAGATCATTTGGCAATGGTTTTCTACTTTTCCATGTTACATGTGCTTTTAATTAATAACCTCAATACAATAGTTTTACTTTTCAGTATTAATTCAGTATCTATTCAAGTCCTTTTGATTGACTTCAGTTCTGTGTTTTGCTTTCTGTGCCTTTCCTTCTTAATTTAGCCTTGGAAAGAGATAATTTATTATGTGTCACATCTTGTATACAGAATACAAAAAAAAGGAGTTTTTAAAAAACAATTTTGTAGTTGCGATAATGTGTGTGTCAAGTGCAGTGTATGGACGTCATCATTAGCATCAGTATTTAGTTGGCCTTCAGTCTCTGTGTTTTCACTGTAGCTCTGCTCCAAACCCTTGTGAGCCACTTAGTTGTCTGCTGTCTACATAGGCAACAAACTTGCAGGACAGAATCACAATGACAATAGAGTCTCATGCCAGTAATTTTAAACTCTCTTCAAGGGCAGCAATACCAGACAAATAGTGTGTCCAGCCAAAAGCCTTTACATAAATTACGTTTAATTGGTGTTGCTGTAAAATAAGCATGCTATTTTCAGGTAGTAAAAGCATGTTCATGATACTACCACATGGGTCGTCAACAGGGGCCCATGATCCCTGTGGTATTATTTACAGGATCTGCAATTACTGTGAACACTTTTTTGTGAGGAACATGAAAATATAATATGTTAACTCCAACCAAAACTAAAGTTAAGAAGCTAAACAGTTCATTGTCACATTCACATAAATAAATTAAAAAGTTATGTACCACTGCTGTAAATGACTAATATGTCAATTATTCAGTTATTCTGAGTATCAATAATTAATAACATTTTTTATAAATTAAACATTTTATAAAAACTGTAACATGGGGTCTCTGTCTAAAGTTACTTACAATATTATGCAAAGTAAAAGATTACACTGCTTCAATATAAATGCATACTTGCAAGTAAAATAAATGTTTGGCATGTTATATTATTTTTTAAAACCTTTTTGTTTTGTGGCTAGCTACAGTCAACCATTCATTTTGTGTGCAGCTAAAGCCATTACGCTATTAAAATGATAATGGTTTGCCGGTTATAGATTCTGGCTGCTGGCCCTAAAAGTTTGGGGATAAGTTGCGGTGTTGTTGAGGGTGGAGTCGTCAGTGGGGTTAGTGAGGTCACAGCGATGTCACTGCATTGCCTTTAAGCAAAGCACTTTGCTTAAAATTACTCCAGGAGGACCATCTCTGCAATTGGCTTACTGTCTCTTCGGATAAAACTGTCTACAAAATGACAAATTTAATTTAATCTGGTACCAGCGTGGGCTGATCCTGGGGCCAAATACAAAGATTAAAGAGGAAAACATTAAGACACGGCTTTTTGATATGTTTCTAGTTCTCTAAGAACCACAACAACATCTGAACAGAAATATTCTGGGTCCTGAAGTATGTGGACGCATATGGAATAAAGCAACAGGACAGATTGGTCTCAGTATGTATGGCAATATATTGCTTGCTTTGCTACTGTTGTTTCTGTTGTCACATCTTGGGAATTACAGCACTGTTACTTCAGGGCAATCCACAAAACAATTTGCTGTAACCCTACTGGTCCAAACCCCAAAGCTAAGATGTCTTTGTCCCCTTGTAATCTCAGTATAAATGCTGGCCACCTCACTACAGGAAGTATAAAATAGATAGAAGGTTTAGAAGCAAAATGTCATTGCAATTTAAATGTCCACATAGGAGTATCTTTCTGTGGCATATCCACATTCATTTGGTCTGAGCTCAGTGCTGATTAGCTGAAAGTTTTTTACCTGCAGACTGCCACAAGAATCCTACAGGATTTACCAGACTGTTTGCTAAGGTCATCCACAGAAAATGCATTTCTCTGTCAGTCTGCCTGCCATTCTCATAGATAGAGATTCTCATTGAGAATATTTGATTTTACAAAAATGTGTGTTTTTATGACGCATGTTGAACTTCTCTGGAAGAGAAAGTCATTTCTCTACATTTTAAATGCTTGTGTGTTCTAAAAACTCATTTTGTCATCTTCTAGGGTTGCACTAGCAAAAACAAAAATGTCATAAACGGCTTCAAAACTAATAGAAAGACTAAATGCCACAAATCCTTCAAGTCCACATAATTTGATTATAATTGTCTCACATTCTCTTTACAAAATACAAGGAAAATAAGCTTGCTTATAGATATCTAAGATGCTCTTACAAAACCCATTCATTTGATTTTATACGTTTCCCCTGGCTGAGAGGCTTTATATCTGGACAAACCCCCTGGATATATTTGGGAATTCATTTATAAGTATTCTCAGCAAATGTTTGCCCAGCTAAAATAAACAGCATTATCCAATGCTGAGAATATAAATAATGTACAATGTTTTGCCCAGAGCTAGGCAGCCTCTACACAAATAATCATCATAAACAAAACAGCAATATACAAGCCAATCGCTGGGGCGTAGTGAGATCAAGAAAACTGCATCACACGTGTGTGCATGCACAGGAGGTTTTGAGGAGTCACATTGTCTGGGGAGACTCCCACATGTTTTCAATTCATCCTCCGACTGCCATCAGTCAGTCTTGACATATTCAATTAGGTGCAGTGATTGTACCTAAACAGACCTTGAAAGGTTTGTTTTCCCCCAGTGGATGTCAAGGATAATTGCGTGAGCATGTGAGGTGCTTCGTGCAAATTGATGAGGATCCCACATAAAGATCCACAATGAGTTTTGTTTTTCCTTCGGAATCTATAGCTATAGTCAGCACTTAACGCACAGATGCTGTGTACGCTGGCCATACTAACACACTAACAGTAGCAATAATTGAGTGTGGCAGGTAGATATTTGCTGACAGAGGCGGGACACCGGAGCATAACGCGAGTGTCCAGAAGGCGTCACAGCAGGTTGTGTATTGTCAAGCATTCCTCCGTGTGTAGTCATAGCTGCAGCTGTTTTTCCTCACTGCCATGGGCCCTGTCACATGCCTAAATGTCTGTCCAGTCTAACCAATAGACCGTGATCATCTCTCCCACTCACAAAACCCTGTAGCAGAGCCCTAAATGGAGCGGAATGTGGCCAAAATAGCAGCACCTAGCTATGGGCTTTAGTGAAACTACTGTAAATATACTTTTTATTTCCTCAGTATATTCCTCAGAATTTGGCATTATCGGGCTGTGTTGTCATTTGTTTTGCAATTGCTTGTGGTGTTATGCCTTAATTGCATATTTAAGCAGTGACTATAAAGTTGTCCAGCTGGCTAACGTAGATGAGACTTTGCTAAAATTCAGAGAATGGATGGGGATAGCCATGGAAGCATCTGTTATACTGAATACTGTAGGTTGAAAATGTAAGACTAATTACCTTTTGCCATCAATTGCCATCCTCAGCAAAACTACACTTGTGAATAAAATTACATAACAGCTGCAAAATTTCCAACTATTATTGCAAATTTAAAACCTACAAAATTATTAATTTATGATAATTACATATATTTTTAATATAAAATACATTTAATAAGTAAATATACATTTAAGTTTTATATTAATTAAAATTAAGAATGAAATATTCATATAAATGTAATTCTAACACATAATAAAATATATTATTTCTCTTTATTTTTACCCCTTTATTTTTGAGATACCCTTCCGTCTGTCTTTTAAAAGGCCTTTCATATTACAATTTCATGAGGCACAAATCAAAAGTGATGTACACACAATCACGTGCCATCATGCATCACATGCGCTTCTCCGCAAGCTATACAAGCCACATTGCGTAATGCTCTGCACACCTGTACTGCATCCTCCCCAGACTGATGCATGTCATCACACTGTGCTGTCATCCTTCACCACTGTGCATTAGAGAGAATATGTTTTCCTTGCCATTCTTATCTGTCTCTTGCCATTGAGGATTATTTTTTAATTATCTTATAATCCCCCATAAAAGAGATTTGATTGGGATGTAACAGGCAGATGTGACCTCATTACTTACGGGATGCTACAGTGACGTGATTATAGCACAGGCGCTTTCTGAGATGCTGACAGAGTTTTATACCCCCGGGGGCTTTATTGGGCAATCTCTTACCTCGCATCTAACTGTCTCTAGTGCAGCTGTGCCAAATGCTGATTTTTGACAGCACCACAGGTAATATTTCACGCCTGCTTGTCGTCCGGGTCAGAGTTTGCTCTCAAATTAAAGGAAGGAAAATTAGACAAGCATGTGGTTGGAATTCGTTGTTTTTTTCTTTCCCAGTAATTAATTTAGTTTCAACAGATGTTTATAAGACTTGGCAGTAAGTAGAACCTTCACGGGCTGTTGGCAGTGATTAAGACAAATTCCAATTTTCAGCTGTTGTTAATTTTGCATGGACACCTCTAGCATGTTACCATAATGTGTTGATGAATTGATCTTTGGGTCCTTTGGGGTGCATTCTTGCTTTTTATAATTTTTGACACTGCCCCCTCTTTTGCTTTTTTCAAATGCTTTCCACCTGTTTTATCTCATAACAGCTGACAAGATCGGTCTAAGAAATGAGACTTATCAAGTCCCGCTGTCCGCTGATACCAACACATTAAAACCCCCAAGAGAAAAGATAAGCACTTTTCTTATCATGTATGACTTGCTGACTGTGCACTGTCTGAGCCCTCCTTGAATATGAAATTGGATATAAATGTAAATGTGAAAACCACATTATCAAAACATGCTTTGTCAGAAGCCTTTCCTGAGGTTTAATGTAAACAACCTTGCATTATGATGAGAAATGGTAATTAAGTGTTAGTCTGAAGAGAAGAGAAAACGGCAATCAAATGAATGTTTTGTTCACCGTGCTTTGTTTAAGGAGAGTGAAAATGAATTGTACATTTAAGAGTATAAACGGAACCCACATTACAATTTGGTGTGAAAGTTGTTTCTAATTCTGATGAATCTAAATGAATCTCGCTAGACGCCATCCGATTTAAATAGGATTTAAATCCGCAGAAATGCCCCCTGTCTCCTACAACAAATAATAATATTAAAATAAAAATTGTTTGCAATTGTTATAAAGCAATTGTTTGCTCTGGCAAACAATTGCTTTGTGTGATAAAAATGAATGCTGCATTGTGAGGGCGCTTCAGAAACCAATGACCATAACAATATGTACTACTGTAAGCTCTCTGTATTCCCTCTCTTCTCTGTCTCACATTCATTCTCCAAGTCTTCAAGTCTTTTCCTACTTCATAAGAACATACTTAGTTGCTGGTCCTTTCATTAATCATAATGTTTTTCCTCTGAAATGTAGCACAGGTCACCACTGAAGCATGTTAACTGTGTATCTGTAGGTCAAGTAAATGGATATTCCTGATGTATTCATATTCCATATCATTCTTTCTAAATGTACTTTTTTTAGCTTTATTTTTGTCATCTAGACACATGCATTAACCCTGTACGCATTTGTTTATCTCCTAATAAGTGAAAGATGAAGGCTGCTAATGACATGAAAAACGTTCACATATTCGAACCCTCATCAGTGAAGATGATTTCTGGAGGTTTTTCACACACATACTGATCTCACACTGCTAGCATGTTTATCACGCCCTCCTTTGTTTTCCCTGTGTGTAAGGGAGTGTATTGCTGATACTGCTGGTACACGCATATCTCCATGGGAATATCTGGATGGTGTTAAAAGATCAGGCTCTCGGGCAGTAAATACAGGCATGGCAACTGCACCCTACTCTTCCTCCAAACCTTCGACTTTTGGTTTAGTGCATTCTGCTGTGAATGCTGCTCTAGCCTGAAGAAAGAAAGGTTGTATTCTGGTTTCTTGGAGGTGCTAATTGCTGCTTTCTGTATTCTGCTTTCCAGTCAACTTTTATTTGTCCTGTGCCAGCTCCATCTGTTTATTGTTGGCTTGGCTATGGAGCTACTTGCTAATTAAGTCATTATGTAGAGAGACAGTCCATTATACGGCTTCTTTTTAATACCCTTTATAAATATAACCTGGTCGGTGCTAGATAAGGAAGCCTATTGAGTAGACTTTAGACTTTATGTCTTGTTTTCTTTTGTTTTTGTTTTTTGTGAGCACTGTGTTTTTTTTAACCAACAGTGTTGTTCTCGGGGTCTATTTGAGTCTTTTATGTAATCCTCCGTCGCCAGGAGTCGAAAGCCCAAAATTAATGTTTGCGCTCATCTCACGCTTGTTTATCGGCAGAGCGGAACAATGGGATTTCAAGGTGCTCTGTCAGTGAAGTTCATATTGCTGCTTTATTTTCTGTTTGTTTTGTGTGTCATACACCATATTGAAGACGAGGGATTTGATTGGATGTTCGATGCTACATCCACTTAATGGTTATTGTCTCTTGGAGCAGAGGGGCCTGTTCTCGAAATCATACTTATGACTGTACAGTACACTGAATGTCTCACCCCAGAATTTGCTGTAAAAGTTCTGGGCGGATTGTTATTGTTATGTGTAAGAATGGAACATTAGCTGCTGCTTTGAGGCATTCCAGGCCTAAAGTTTCAGCTGTTCTTTTCAGCCAGAGAATGAAACAATAGCGTTGACCTGACAAACTTGGACCAATATTTCAAAACTTTTTTAAGTTATATTTTTGACAATGTTGTGCCTTTATTAGCTAGGACAGTGTAGAGGAGACAAGAAGTAATGGGACAAGAAAAGGGGGAACAGATTCAGGAGAAACCTAGAGTCGAGACTCGAACTTGGGTCACCCATAATGTCAGCCTGACATTATGTCAGAGCATTACCTACAAGGCCACAGCTCCTAAACTTTTGAACTGTTCTGGGAGGGATGGTGTTGGTTCCCAAAACAAGTGGCATATGTAAAAACTCTTTCCAAAACAAATAGACTATGCAAACATATCTTAATATCTTAATGTTTCCATTATTAGCACTTAATTTGTCATTTGTGTTATAGTACTTGAATTTGTGCTGTTTGTAATGTTGTTTTAATAACCTAAAAAATCCTATCGAATGACTTTGTCCTAGCATAATGGTGTTAAGATAATCTGTGATTTTTCCCTACAAGGCAGGCCATTCTGTGCTATTGCCCTGTAAGGGCGTATTACTACATCTCGTTGCCAAAACAATGCCTAAACTGTGTAAATTGCTCTTTGCTGGAGACATCACCTTTTCAAACAAACAAAATCTCACCAAATGAAAAATTGATTCTAAAGCAGATTGTTTTTAATGGACAGATAATGGGGTTCCACTCAGGCTGTCTGCTTGATGTTTTGCCGCTTCAAATACTTAAGATGGTTTATAATTTTAGATGAAATACCTTTAAAATGGCAGCTTGTTTATGTGTCTGTTTCCATTGTATCTCTCCATCACTGGCTTTGCTGGTGTTCAGTCTGAGCTGTCTGCTGATGATTATGATGGAGGAAAAAGCTTTTAATATTGAATTTGGCACAGGAGTGTCCATCTAAACGGTGGTGCATTGATGTGCAAGGCAGGGTACTTGGAGTGTGTAAGCACCTAATAGCAGCCTTTATGGACAGAGTTTGTTTTTCTCTTATTTAAATGACAGATTTTTGCATTTTAAGACCACAAAGTAAAGAGTATAAAATTGGCAGATAAAAGAAAACTATAAATAAATTAGTGGGTTCTCTAGTTTTTGGTATAACTAACCAGGTACCTGTGTATGTGTATATATATATATATATATATATATATATATATATATATATATATATACACACACACAGGTACCTGGTTATATTGAAGACGAGGGATTTAATTCCCTTAATTCCACAGTTATTCATAACCAAGATCTTTGTCTTTTTTATCTATATAGAAAAACATTCTTCATAGTCTTAGTTTGTCATTTGTTAGCACACACATCTTTCTGTGTAAATTAGACTATATAGATTTTGAATTTAGAAAACTCAGCATTCTTTGCCTGGCACAATTAACGTTAATTAAGTATGCGTCATTACCTGATTTGCATAATTCCTTTAGTGATTTAGGCACTAAAACAATGCAGGCAGTGTGTGCAATTAAAGAACACTATAATCAGGCGTAGCTCATTGTTTGTCAATTACCCCGTAATATCTTGTGTATCTTCTTCTCAAGCTAATTTGTCTTTGTGGATGTTGTAATATTTTACTGGTAGAGACATTTTCATGTATGCAGTTGGCAGAGTCTTTTATCCAGTTAGAATAATTGTATTTGGTTTGAAAATCTTTTTTTTTTTTGAAAATCATTACAGTGGTGTACAGTAAATGCTCTTCTGTATTAAAATCTCGTATTAAGCTTTGTTTGTCTATTGATGAGCTTTAGTGTGTCCCACAGTGTAATTTCAATACAAGCTTGTTAGTCTCAATAGGTTTCATTAAGTTTTCCCTCATGACAGATTCCTATGTAACATATGACGCCACAGGAAGAGTCATTATGGCAGGAGCTGCAATTGACCGCCTTCCCAGACTCATCATTTTTTTCTAATCACTTTTAATCCCACACCACAACCCAAACATAGCTGCCGCCTTCGAGGTCCATTTTCCTTTTACTGTAGTTCTTAAACATTCCATCTGGATCTTCTCATGTTTTTGCGTTGCTGGAGGAACATCTACTGCTTGTTCTTGGTGTCACAAAGAAATGCAAAAGAAAGACCATCATTGTCTGTTTTTCCTTTAAAAATGTGCATTATACCCATTACTAATGGGCAGAGTGACACTAATTCAAGTTTATCTCTGTGTATCCACCAAAGAGACTGAACTGGTTGTTTAGCTAGTAGTCAACGTGTGGTGCTTTATTGTTGCTCGACATGCTTTCCGCTCCTTGCCGAGATGAATGACCTTGTCTCTTTTAATAGAGCCGTTTGAGCGACCAGTGGATGTTTCAAACAAAACCTGCCTTTTGCAGAGCCAGTCTTTCCATTAATGAGAGACTATCACAGTCTTGTGCATCCCATTGTGTGCAAAGCAAGGCTTCCTTTCCCCCTCAGCGATAAACAAACTGATGCTGTGATGTGGGCTGTGCAAGGAGACCAGAGGGAGGTTAATGGAGGGTGCTCACCTCTCCACAACACCACAGTCTATCCTCACCAACAATAGCTTGGCCAATTACCCACCTGCCCTCTGATTGGGCGGTTGCAGGAGCGAGTGCTTGGAAGAAGTGCCAGCCATCACAGTGGAAAAGTCACACCCTCTTTTATCTCTGCAGTTGTTCCTGCTGCTCTCGTTCACAAGCATGTGAAGTTTCTGGATCAATAGGACCTGGGCCAGGCTTTTTTCTTTCCTGTATAGAAACTGTTGTATAGCACACATGCAGGCTGAATTACCATACACCCTACGCTGTTAACTTTGGCAATGGAATTTCAATTACTGTCCTCACGTGTCAGTACATGCCTTTGACTGGCATCACTCTTTGGACAGAGAAAAAAATCCATATGATGCCTCTTTAATTCTGCTTTCTCAGAGAATCTCAGTTCAGTTGACTAGCTCATTCACTTAACGCTTTGACCTTTTCCACCCATGCATGCATTTTGTGACAATGTCTGGCTATATACATTATATTTATCTCGCTATTAAAGCGGGTGACTTCATGTGTAAAGGGATTTGTTAGGATTGATAAAGAATAACAGCAGCCTACTGCCTGCTCGGAAATGACAGAGATGTACCGTACCTGTACAGGGAACCCACTTTACCCAGAGACCTCTAATCCTGTGTTAAATCCTCCAGCCCGGAGACTGTTGTGGATATTTCTCTTTAACCTTAAAAACCCACACAGTCTCTTCACCTTAAAGGTCTTCACGCAGAGGTCTGTTTCCTGCAGTCTCTGACTCAAGTATAGCAGGCAGAGGAATACAGTACTAAAATGTTCTTCTTTTCTCTCCTCAATTTGAGATGTTTAATGTCGCATGAAAGACCTTTCCTTTAGTGACAGATAATATGCTTGCTACCGACCAGAGGTTTGGTTGTAATTATATACTCTGAAAGAAGTCGTCTTTTTTTTTCTGTGATGTGTCCAATAGGAATTTGGAAGTGAGGGAAAAATTATATTGTTAAGTGAAGGTAGACAGTGGCATTTTGGCTTGTAGGCTGGTAGATAATAAATGCTCATTCTAAAGCAAAACAGAAAATCCATTCTTTTGCTGTTTTTACCCTGAAACTCAAAAACAATCCCAAAACAAATTATGTTACGAATCTTACCTCATTTGGTTTGCGTTCGATACCAATTTCGATATTCATTGAGGATAGACACAAACATTTTAATTAGCTAGTTATCTTGAAAGTAATTTGAAAAGGTCTGTGCCAAGTGTTATAAGGGCACAGCACTTAAAAGTTGTTTGTTTTCATTTGTTGTGTTTGTGTTTTTAATTCTTTGAAATGCGAGAGGCTATACTGTTATTGTTGCTTTGATGACGATGCTGCAAACAAAACATGCATCCTGCAACATTTGAAATAGACTTACTGCTACAACAAAATCATTCGCCACATTTTCAAGCTTTGTTAGACATTTTCCTTGTTCTGTGTTCAGGATCTCTTTGGGTTTACTTTGCGGGCCTCATTTTCTGCTCCTCTTTACAGCAGCAATGTAATAAATTGGAATTGAGTATGAACATTGATCTCGCTGTGGCAATGGATTTATGAATGGTTCAAGGGAGTGCGTATTTCCCCCCTAAAGAAAAAGACGGTTGAGTAAATTTGAGCCAACATGCAGGGCAGTAAGGGGGCAGTTTCTTTCATTCACACATTGGCCAATGACAGGCTTAGCGGATGTTTTATTCTCTGCGTCTGTGCACTGGGGGACACAGCCAAATCCAGACTAGTACTTCAGCAGCCATATTGAAGTTTGGGACGCACACAGAGACAAAGCAGCTAATTCACGCACTGTAATGAGTCCATTACAGCAAGTCTGCACTAGCTAAATCACAGCAAGTGAGCAAGAAATACTTTTCGAATGATGCACCATACCGAGATAACACAGTGATGTATCACATTGACAATTAGTAAACAGGGCTCTTGATTTTCATGTCACATTTTATTGACTTGGAAGTAAACCTTCGTCAATACAGAAGAAAAAGTGTGCAGTTAATTTCATTATGTGTTCTATTTGTTTCTCTTCAACATATGTGCAATATCTGTAATTGCACATATAACAAACACATACACACTTAATGGCCTTTGCATCCAGCTGCTGTTGTCTTACAGGATAACAGTTGTCATGTTTAAGTTCCTAATTATGCTGAAAATCCACATGGGATTAAAACATTTGTGGCTTTATGGAAGAGTAGCGTTCCACATAGTTGCATTTGTTGTTATTTGTTTGTGTTGTATGTGTGGCTGTGTCTATTATGGATACTAACACAACAAGATTCTTTTTCTCTGTATGTATATAGTCTTGTATGTGTATACTCTATATACAACCTATTATATGATGATACCCACTCCCCCACACCAACCCAAATAACTTTAGAACTCACTTTAAATCTTTAAATCCTTTAACAGTCTGCATATAAGGACACCAGAGGACAGAACTGTAATTATTATCTTGTATGCCTTTCAACTAATAATAAGGGATGTTCTTTTCTTTGCCTAATACCAGCTACACCAATAATATAATAGCAAGCTCATCCACAAAAGCATCAACAATTAACCAAAGTGACTTGCTAGTGCGAACCTCTAGCTTGTTAAATCTGAATTGCAGAGACAATGGTAATTTTAGCCCCTCTGAAGATGTTATATCAAAGAAACAAGCTTTAGAGAAATACTGTTAGAAAAGTATTACACGTCTCACAGCGTTGATTTGAACATGGTCTGAGAGAAACAGTGCGGAAAGACAAATGCCACTTTGAAAACCATCAAAAACCTTCAACGCAACACAAAATTCTTTGTCCCGACCATCTGTCTTAATGGCAAGCCACCGGGGAGAGAAAAAAATGAAATTTTTCTTCCACCCAGGTTGGGAAAGTAGTGGCCCTGTCTGCTAACCATCAAAGCGGAGAATGCGTCTGCCCTCCATCATGGTTTGTCAGCCGTATGCCAGCGGGATATGAAACTTTGCCTTTTTCCTCATAACTGTTTATTTGTCACTTCCTTCCCCACCGCCCGGCCTGCCATGCATCAGCGCCAATGATTTATGACCTCGTTTAATCAAGCGCTCGTAGGACATGGAAAGCATGAGAAAGAAAACTCACCCGACACATTCTGGGAGCCACTTACACTAACAGTGCCGGTGCAGAGTTTTGTGATTCTCCTCCCCACCTCAGCACCATGGGATCAGAGTGCAGTGGCAACTCATATTGAGGCTGTCACTTTTATTGGGGCCATTTGTTTGAAGGCCAGACACCCTGGGAGTTGAGAAGAAAGAGAGGGAGAGAGAAAAACACAAAGAAAGTGCTGAATGTAACTTTGCTCATTGGCAGGTGACTTTGCTGGAGTTTAGTAGACAGTGAGGATGTGGTTTTGGGCTCCCTGAAGTGAGTTTGGCCCCTGGTCCCCTGAACATGAGGAACAAACACACGCACACACATATTGCTGGTTGACGTCCACCAGAAGAACGTCCCACACACCATTTCCCTGTCGGCTAACATACTCTTTTATTTTTCATCACAGATGTCTCGCTCTCTTTGGGTTGTTTATAATTGCATCGGAGGCCTGCAGTGAGCTGTCGGTACACAGACCAGAAACTCTCTGAGGGGGCTGAAGTGCTACTATCATTAAATTGCCAGTCTTTTGGTGCCATATTAAAAATAAATGCTGCTGCATTTCTGACAGGACACAACGGGCCTCCTGTGAAGTTTTCTGTAGGTATTGTTAACCTGGACATCATCTGTGAAAATGCAATGTGTCACAAGTCTGCTTATTGCTAAATGAATGCTCAGCTATAATTAAATTTAAAAACATGACTGCGTTATGCCGTAATTAAAAGAAAATTATTCAGTATGTCAGAGTCAAGGACGCCACAGCTGTTGTGGATGTCAATCTGCTCATAAAACGCATTGTATCGCACACTGTGAAATTTGAACATTGTGTTTTGGAATACAAATGCAGCAAGAAGACATCTTTTTCAGAAACACAAAATGTCATTTCAGCATCTTTACAATGAAAGAAATAAATGTGTTTTAAATGTGTGTATAATTCAATCTTGAAGTCAAACATAAATGCATAAAAGTCACGTGCACACTTTTCACACGAATGCAGGAGCTGGGAAGCAATGATTGAGTAGTGCAGGTATTAATACTTTGTGTTTGTATATGGTGCAAATGGTCAAGGAACTGCAGCAAACTCCAGCTGCTTTTAAAAACGAACAAACAGTAATGTGCAGAAAGATAAGACTCCTCTATATTTTCCTTTGCTTTTGAAATAACTGCCTTTGCTGTTACTTTGCACTCGCTGAAAGGGTTCAAATGCATTAGCCACTACCCAACACTGAGACAATCTACTTTGTCCATATGTTTCTCTCTTCTTTTTTGTTTACCTGCCCTTAGCATACTAAATATGGTCTTTGGATAAAAGCGTCTGCTAAATGACTAAATGTAAATAATGTCCATGTAAACATTTGAATAAATTTTTATGTTTGGGAACATATAAACAATATGTTTGTAATCTGCTCTTCAATTGACAAAAATGGATGCATGTAAACATTTTTAGATAAAATGTTTTGTCACAGATGTATGCAATGTAATATAATATAATGCCCTGCAACACACACTCAGTTTCTGTTCTTTCACCAAACCCAGACTTGGACCTTTTTGTTTAATGTCATTTCCTTAATTCAAAACATTCTTGGTAATTTCTCTTTTTCTCTTTATTCTCTCTTATGTGCCACAGATCACCTAAAGTCTCACCTGGAAGAGTATATGGCCAGATTTCCTAAGGTCCGTATAGTGCGCACTAAGAAGCGAGAGGGTCTGATTCGCACGCGGCTGCTGGGAGCGTCTGTGGCTAAAGGAGAAGTCCTTACTTTCCTGGACTCACACTGCGAAGCTAACGTCAACTGGCTGCCACCCCTGCTCGGTAAATCCGGATAAAAAACTGCTTATCCTGGCGGCTGCACATATCCGCAGATTTCTCAATTTTTTATGCCTATCACTGTGAGAAAACACAGGCCGGAGAAAATCCAGCGGAATGTTCTTTGTGCTTATCTTTGTCTTTTAAATCTAGCAATTTCAAAATTCAATTGCTTTTCCCGTTCAAAGCTCTTTCCTCTGCAGTTGGTTGATTAAAAAACAAAAAGCACCCTCTCTCTTTCTTGTCTATAGCTTGTTCTTTATATCACAGAAAACCTTGCTTGTTTTCAAACTCATTGAGGATAGAATCTATAGCGTAGCCCCGCTGCGTCGCATAAGCGTTCCAAATGCGGCTAACTTTTGATGCGTCTGGCGCTGTTATAATGTTTCAAATTCAAATTGCCGCTTCAGAATAGGTTATTGCACAGATTTGCATTTATTGATCTAATACCAGTTTTTAGTTAGTGCACTTGATCTGTCTGTCTTTTTCTCTCTTGGCTGAACATCAGGCGGTCGTCCCAGAGTTGTGGGCACAGCACGGCAAGTTCTAATTGGTTACAGTGTGCTGTGTATGGTCTTTGAGAGGCATGCTGGGATGCGGCCTGGCATGTATGATTAGAGCAGAGCTGCCGCACAGGGCCGCAGCATGTGTGTCACAGGCAGTTTGATACAGATCTCTGATCAGTAATGTGGAAGACAGGGCTGTCTCTCTTTCTGTCTTTCTCCCACTCTCTATCCTCTCATCCCACCATCACTCATTAGCCAGGGTGCAACCAGACACACTATTAGTTGGGAAGATACACCAAGAGTTTATGTCTTGGTGTATCTTCCCAAAGTGGGATGACCAAAGAAAACAAATTTGCACACAAAAGCAAATGGTGCTTAATATGTTTAGTCAAGTTGATCTCTCCAAACATTATACTGACAACAAAAGGATGAATTGTAGTTCTATGAACCTGAATCTGAGCGAGTCTGAGCTGAGCTGAGTGATCTGCCAAGTGAGCTCAAGGGAATTTTTCTTTCTGATAAAGACTTCCATGACAACCATGCTAATAATAATAGAAGTCAAAATAAAACACAGAAATAAAGCACAGTCAAATATATGTAAACATACACAAATTGCAAACAGAATAACATGTATGGAGACTATATACAGATATAGTGATGTACCTCTACGTAGTACACAGATGTAGTGGATAGAAATAGTGACAACATGAACAATTTACAGTACCAGTCGAAAGTTCAGGATTACTTGCCTGAAATGTTTCTTATGACCTTAAAAGTCTTTCAGTCTGAAGGAGTTTTCCTAAATGTTTGAAATTAGGTTTGTAGACATTTAATATAATTTTGCCAAATTAAATGAATTTCTTATTTTAGTCATTAGAGAACTACAATTTTATTAAAAAGCATGTTTTAGAAATGGTTGACTGAATAAAGACAAAAAAGCAGCCAATAATACTCTTAAAAATCATCACATGGTGATGCCTCAAGAAACTAGATGGTAAATGCCAAGAGAACATTTTTTCAAATTCTAGACAATGTGTGACTATATTAAATATGATAAAATATAACATGGTTTGATTTATTTGGGATTTTCTTTAGTCACAACAAAATCCCCATAACTACCTTTGCGTTATCTAATAGTTTTAATGAGTTTACTATTATTCAAAAATGTGGAAAAAAATATTAATAATGAATAAGTAAGTGATCCTTAACTTTTGACCGGCAGTAAAACTGACTTAACTTAAAGAACATGAGATTGTAGTATGCTGATAATATTGGATTGTGTCACTATGAAGTAAATTCTGAGTTTTAATTGTTTATGAGAGGTGATTATGAATGAAAACACTTTCTGTGTGTGTATATCAACTTTACATCTGCAGTCAGCTGGAGGCTCCTGACAGTCAGAGGCTCCTGACAGTCAAACTGGTCACTCTCAACAATATTATGTGCAATACTGTGTATGCAGTACACGCCGCACTGCACTGCACTTTTGCTGCTACACAATCTGCTGCTACACAAACTGGATGGAAAGAAAAGCCTTTCTTGAACTCACATCACACACAACATACAGCACATGTAAACAAATGCAAAGCCAACGGCTTTCCACAGAAGACAAGAGAATGCTAGCTAATGACATAAAGCCGACAGTAAATTCTTCATGTTACCAAAACTTTTTTTTTGTAGCAACATTGTTACATTTGTAACAATGTATTCTTGTAATTTGTTCTCAACTGTAGTTAAGCTATACAACCATAATAGTGTTTTCACATAACCATAAAAAATACAGATAAACACGGATAAACATCCACTGTAGGAGAAAATCTGTGTTTTATAATGTTGCATCTCTTGTCTGTTCGTCCATTGAAGACAAGTAGGGCTTTGCCTGGATGGTACCTGAATGGGAGACCTCCTGGATTGAGGTATTAGTGAGGCCAGCAGGGGGCACTCAGTCTGTGTGTGATCCACACCAGTATAGTAATATGGATCACACGTAAAATTACATTTAGCTGAGATCTTTCTGTGGTCACAGTTAAAAAAAATCACAGTTCTGCAAAGAGTAGCGGTGTAACCACAGAATTTTAATAATTCTCATCTAAACCTGGCTACATTGCTCTGTCTTCTCTCCAGTGATAACTGTTGTGTAATCATTCTGGTGTCCAATGACTGCTGTCCCAGATGCTGCATACTGGTTGTGGTTACGAAGATCCCCCAGAGTTTAGCTTCAACTTGCCTCAAAACACCAGCCTGGAAATTTCTAGTTTGCTTAGTAAGACCTTGATTAGCTGGTTCAGGTGTGTTTGAATGGGATTGGAGCTAAACTCTGGACATCCCTGATCTGTATAGTGCTTTGAGTGAAAGTATCCAGAAAAGTATTCAATAACTTTGGAATTATTATTATTAAAACGTTGATTCATATAAAGGAGACATGGTATATCAAGCCCCAGCTCCAGGTAGACTGTGGAGATAGTGCTCCTAACTTTAATGTTCATGATGAATTTGTTTATGGTCTGTGTTGTTGTGTGTTTAAGACCACATTCCAGGTGTTTTATTTCTCCCTGAAATCTCTGTGGTCCGGTAGAGCAGCGGTGTTGAGGGAGAGTGTGGGTGACAGATCTGGGACGGCTTAGCGGCTGCTGACTGACAGAGATAGAGCGAAGGGCCGAGGGGTCTTTCTACTCGGCCCTCCATGGAGCAAACCTACTTTGAAGCGCTGTAATTGTTTCTAATCGGCGGGCAGATGCGGCGGCTTTAAATTTTACAGGGTCACCACACTCAGCCGAGCGGAGCGAGGGAGAGCAAGGAGACTCCTGAGACGCCCTGAAGTCCCCGTCTTTTCATCCCTCCTCCCCTCCACAGTGTAGTTCTCATAACTCAGCTGGCAGGGCATGGCGCTAGTCACACCAAGGTTTAAATCCCAGGAAACACACAGCTGAAAAGAAACACACCTTGAACTGTAGATAATGGTGTCTGGCACATTCATAAAAGTTTGGAAACACTTGACTGAAATGTTTCTTACCATATTAAAAATCTTTTCATCTGAAGCCTTTTGCTTCCTTTTTTTTAATTATTATTGTAGACAAAAATATGATCAAATTAAATAATGAATAAAACGCAGCCAATAAAAGTGCAGGAGAACTTCTCAGGATGATTCCTCAAGAAACTGGGTGATAAAATGTCAAGAAAACATTTTTGCAAATCCCAAATGTGAAACAATATTAATAAAGTTTGAGTTTCCAGACTTTTGACCAGTACTGTAATAGTTATCTTACTGTTGTTCTCTTTGCCTTATGTCTGCAGATCAGATTGCCCAGAATCCCAAAACCATTGTGTGTCCTATGATAGATGTGATTGACCATAATCACTTTGGATATGAGGCGCAAGCAGGGGACGCCATGCGCGGAGCCTTTGACTGGGAGATGTATTACAAACGCATTCCCATCCCACCTGAGCTTCAAGGACCAGACCCCAGCGACCCATATGAGTGAGTGAGCATAATATGACACCTGTATATCCCATTGGACACATGCCACTGGCAAATACTGTATTTCATGGTGTCTATATGATAACCTAGAAATCCAGGTTTTTCTTTTAAAACATATACAAAGAATTGTTGTTATGTGTAAATATTAACCCTCATATTCTGTTGAGACTGAATTATGGTTGACGTCCCAGAGACCCCAGTGATATAAAGGTAATAATAGTAATGACAAAATTTACCTCTCCTTTTACCTTCTAGTTCTTTTAATATGGTTTTCAGACCCTAATCAAATCCCAGTAGGCAGATATTATTGAAGCTTTAACTCTCATTTGTACCACAGAGTAGGCAAAGATGTGACTTATCAGAAATTTGACTGTTACCCAGTAAAGCAGTCTAACATTACTTCTGTTTGGGATTGATTGAGGATTGAGATAAATGCTAGAGTGTGTACACAGATCTTACCATTTGTTACATGCATTCATGTTTTAAATGTGGATATTTGATGCACATTATAGTTAAAGTTGAAAATCCATCATTATAGTAAATTTTGTATATTAGTAATAGTCAAGTTTAGTAAAAGTCATTAAGTATCATCCTGATGCATTAATGTTAACTATGATGCATGCTAACTATCTCAATTAGATAAACAGAAAATTAAGATTAATAGCTGTTATGAAAATGAGCTGGAAAAGGGACTGATAGAAAATGTACTGTACTTCCTTTCAAATCATAGTTCCAGCAAATGGATTTAACAAATGATCATAAGGCAAATTAGCTTTTGTGTTAATCATAAAAAAGATTATTCTTACTCTGTCTCACAAAAGCAGCAGTGGGAATTTTATTATAAAAATGCCAAAAAAAATACATCCACTTTTATTCACTTTTAATTTTGTATTTCTTTACGTCCAGTTCAATTACTGTAATTGTTTTTTGTTAGAAACTCCACGTTCACCAGGTTAGCTTTTGATCTTGCAGTCCATTTCAAAAGCTTTTTTATATCTGCCCCAGTGAGACATTGATATTGACCTTATTAAAGAAGCTGTATTGATGTGCATGAATAGAAGATGCATGAACCAACACTGTCCAGTAAACTGCACTTACAACACAATGTAGAACCCTCAACAGAATGTCAGGAGCAGTAATCCACATCAACACATCTTGCACTTGCATACTTGCATATTGACCCATGTGTGTGTGTGGTCTTGTTTTTCTAGTATTGTGGGGACCAAATGTCCCAACAGTGATGGTAAAAGTCAGTCGTCCAGTGGTCAGTTGTCAGTGGTCCCCACAAGGAAAATTGTTAAACATACTAAATGGTGTAAAATGTACAAATGCAAAAAGGTTTCTGTGAGGGGACAGAATATTGTGTTTGTAGTAAAAAAGCCATTATGTCTATAGAAAGTCCCTACAAAGCATAGAAACCTACCGTGTGTGTGTTTACAGATTTCTTACTACTGTTCAATGCATTCAGAGTTTAGTGTCAATTCTATCCAATATTTAACTTTAACCACAGGAAGAGAGAATGTTTGTGTGTTTGTGCATGTACCCTTGGTCCCGTCACATCACAGCACGCTGTGCTCCAGACCAGCCATACCAAACATTAAGCTGTGGATTAATTTTTAGGGTGGATGTGAGGTCTAGAGAAAATCAGCTTTCCTGAGTGTGGTAGAGTGTGTGTTTGCGTTTATATGTGTCAGCGTGCTGCGTTTTTCTCTACAGAGGTGAATGCGAACACTGTTACTCTCTAATGTACAGACACACAAAGACATGCATTCACTCTTTCATGACAGCTGAGGCACACATGTGGATTAGGATGTTGACATTAGTGGGGCACTGCAAGGTTTTATCCTTAGATCTGTGTTATTTCTTGTAGACTCCAGCTCTCTCCTTCCCCTCAGGTTGTTGCTTCTTCTGTGTGCTGTGCCTATTGTGGCCCACTGTAGTTCATCCAACTCAGCCCACATCTTCTCAAGGCCCTGAGGGCACCTCACATTTCCCGCAGTCACTGGCTCAACCTGAACTGACTTGTCAGGGATTAAACACAGCTGTTTTTATCTATTCTTCTCTTCCACACATCCCTCCATCAGGACATCAGCCTTAATGACTACAGGCTGTGCGACCAACACGTGCCTAGAACATTTACAGAGGCAGGCAGAGAGCATAGTTAGTAGCATATAAAATAATAGCCAACCATTCCCGGCAGTAACCTTTGGCCATGCTAATGTTTGTTTTAACCACTGCCATGATCAGTAGAACATAAACATCTCTCATAAATAATATTCAATTTACAATATGCTTTTCACAGGTGCAGTTCAATTGCACCAGGTAAGGTTTTATAAACAGAATTATTCCATAACAAGCCTAATTTATATAGAAATGAGTAATGTTTACATTGAAAAGAATGAACATAAATTCTGAGATACTGCACACAAAAGTGGAGCAAATGTTTGGTGAATTCCCTCCTGTGCTGCTTAATTAGTGAAAGTTATTTAATATACTGTTGGGATACTAGGAATAAAGGTGGAGCTGGCAGACTGCTGGAAGAATTGTCATGGGAATGTGGTAAACAGATGCTTATATATCCCAGAGTTGTAATTGAAGGATTTGTGTTGTGTAGAAGGACAAGCTCCTCCCAAACCTTAATTTAGATCCATTTAAAAAAATGTGAATAAAATAATCAAATTCACAATGAAACCAGCAAGCCTATTTAGAATTTAGGGGGAAAAAATACTGTCTGAGTGGGCTCTGAATATTATTCAAGAGGATTTATTTAGTTGATCATAAGTTAAAGTAATAACACAAATCTGAGCATCAGAACTAAAGATCCGTTGTCTTTACCTCTACTGAGGTTTTAGTCATTTAATGAGATGCCAGTGAAAAAGCTTATAAAAAATCAAAGCAAGGGGAAAATGCACACAAAATCAATACAGAGAGTAATATTATTTATATCTTCTGTAATACAGTCTGAACACTGGGAGACATTTCTCATTACACACCAGTCTCTGAGGGAGATTAAGAGGAATCATTGGATGGCAAGATGCAAAGTTTTTGAGTGAGAGAGAGTAATGCCCTTATTTTCAGTATTTCATTTTACACTATTCCAGCCATAAAATACATCACATTCCGGGATATATTTCTCCCTGACCTGCATTATCTGTAATACCATCCTCACTCGCTATGTCTCTGTTACAGTAAGACCAGCAAAAATGTTTGCTGAATATATGCCTAAAAAAACATTATTCATGAATGTGACATCTAGCTTGCAATGTATTTCATAAATTCAATCCATTCTGCAGACCCAGGGCTGGTTTTGATGAGTTTACAAACCACAACAGATATTTTCTGTCTTCCATTCAATGCATATATGGTCATGAACTGTTGTGTTTAATTCTCTGGTATATCAGGCATTCTGTTCATCTCACATTTCAGTTTTTGGTGAAAAGTCCCCTACATAAAATCTGCCTGGAGCAGTTAACAAGCCAAATTAAGATGACGTCTCGTTCTGTTGCGTGGGCTAATGCGTTTCTGTCAGAGCTGCGTTCCTGGAGGGGTGACATTTTTTCAGCCAGTTTGTTAACTTTACTTCTGAGGGCAAGAAAAAGCATAAGAGCTGAAGACAAAATGCATCCGTTCGGTTTCCAACCTTCTGCTCTCCGTGAGACAGGCGCATGGAAAAAGAGATGGGGAAAACTTTGCAACGTGATGCATATGTAATGAGCGTCTCCTGCAAGCCACCCTCAATAGCTGAACACAATTCTACTGACTTTCAAAATCCCCCATCCTTTAATTTTAATACTTTATTACCTCTCACCTAGACTCCTAGCTGAGCAGCCTAGCCTGGTGCATTCTCAAGTGAGAAGCATACATGGCTAAAAAGCCTTAATATAGATCTTACCGACTGTTACAAGATGAAAGAGGCCCCTCTGTGTGAATCACAGCTCATTTGTGCAATGACTGATCCGCTGAACAGTCAGTGCTTTCTTCCTCTACTTCTTTCAGATTGATCGAGAGAGGAAGAAAGACCAGTATACTCAATTATATATAGTAAAAATAATAGTAGTTGGCATTAATACGAACGAGGTAAATGATTCATTGTGTTATCTTGTGACATGCGTTAGATGCTGGGTTAAATTGCGTTTCAACCCAGCCTGTGAATCTGTCCTGACCAGCAGGTAACTCCAACCACAAAACAAAGGTTGAATTCTTGTCCTCACATCGCCCCCTTCTGGTCAGGATGAGAAGGCACTCAGCGCTAACCATGCCAGCTGTCTCTGTCAATGGCAGGAGAGGATAACAGCACATCCTATTTCCATATATTACAGATATTGGCCTTTTATTCATTAAAGATGGCTTTCTGTAATGAGGTCACATTGTCCCCTATCTTCTACCTTTCTCTGAGGAGAAAATGAATAATGGATTCGTGGCACACATGTGCTTTAATGGTGATTCACAGTCTCGGCCTTTCATACATATGCCCTTGCTTAGTGTGTTCCATTCCTCAACACACAATGTATGAAGTTTTGTCTCCAGGTATAATGGGATTCCTAGGAAGTATAATAAATAACAATGGAGTCCATCTTTTTCCCACCTTACTGTGTCTGTCTGTGTTTGCGTCTCTCTGTCTTCCTCTCTCTCTTCATGCATACTGTGACCTTGACTGCAAAGATGTCCATTGAAAATGATTTCCCACTGCAAATCTCTTATAAGTCCACTACAGCTTCCCGTGACTTTAACCATTTAATATGTAGCCACACAATAGGGCACAGAAAGCCATGATTTTCCCATTCCACTTTCTCCCCACCCCCCCCCCACTGCCCCATTCCAAATGGAGGTCTTTTCTACTGAGAATGGAAATCTTCCTGCTGAATTTGTCAGGGATGTGAGTAAATAGGGGATTTATATTTATGTAAATCTTAGGGACAGCGGGATGGTGAGAGATGGAGAGAAAGGAAAAGCTGATGCGCTCCACAGCCTCAGCCACAATGTCCTCATCACTCCACAAAGACATTTAAGCTTCATAAATGTTTTGTTTTGGGGGAACTTAATTGGATTTATGCTGCTCTGGCTTGGAATGCAAATTGTTGATTGACATCTGCGTGGCTGGCACTTTTTCTATGATTGAATGAGGGTCTTAAAGGAGGCTGGTCTAGATTAGGCAATACAAAATGTTATCTTTTTTTTTAGGAAGGGGTCATTATGTCAATATGTCACTAGTCATCCAACTCATCTTTTAGTGGGGTTAATTGTAACCCTTGTGAGTAACAGATAATAATACCAAGACTTCTGCATTGCATTCCATTTTGTCAAACTTTGTCTGACTGTTTTAATTTTAACGTAAGAGCACATCATACAGTATGAATTAATCCTAATTATTCAGGGTTTCCCCGAATAATCAACCAATCGTTCAGCAAATCGATTTTGAAATATTTCTCATATTTTTCAGAATGCTGTTAAGAGGCGAGAATTGATGGTAGCTGTTTTTATTGGTCTGCTCGGATAGATTGTCTGAATGAATAACCAAGCTGTAACAAATGGTTATTTATATTAGGAAAATGATTATTTATATTATTATATTATATTAGCAAAATGCAAAAAGATTCTTTAACGTAGAGTTCCTTTGCAGAGGACATACAGAGCCACATGGACTGACAGTACATTAAGCTAGACACCAATACTCTCTCTCACACAAAGTAATTACTGTTAGAGAGGTAAATCAAGTGGGCAAAAACCTCTGATTTAGTGAAAGTCTTTATATGTAAATACCTCTCTGTCTCTCTCATGAGGTCTGTTTGCAGAGATTACGGTGTTTAATTGAGGAATAATGCAATTTATTAGTCTAAAAAAGACAAAAAGAGCATAGACTCTCTAAAAATGGTAACTGTTGCAGAGTTTACAAAATCGCCTCTACCGATTACCCTTACTGTTGCTTTTTATTAGCCTCTGTGGAATCAACAGACCACCAAGAGGGCTTGTCAACACTGGGCCTTGCATGTCCCCAGGGAGTTATTCTGTGTGTGTTTGTGTGCATGTGTGTGCGTGTGCTTGTGTATTTAGGTTGCTGTGCTGAATAGTAATGAGCAGTGGAGTGGCCAGTGTACTGTGTGTTGCGAAAAGGTGATAAATGCTAATGAGTATGAACAGGGCTGAGAGGTCGAGACCCCAAGTCCCTCAAGACCTCCGGAGAAAGCCCCAGAGAGCATCCTGCATGCAGAAGAATCTGCAGAGAACAGTTGTGTATGTGTGTACAGGTCAGACTGTATTTTCAGAAAATATCCTCACACATATAGTGAAACAAGTTGAAAAAGACTTTCAAAGAACATACGAACAAAGTTGAAAGGCTCATAAAGCGGCTAAATGTTGCTTGTTTATGTAAGCAGGTTTGTGTGAGGGTTAGCTGTTTAGTTGTAGCATCTTATTACAAAAACTGTTGCATCTGTTAGCTAGTGTACATTTGGCTGTATATAAAAGCAACAAAAGTCTGTTGTAGTTTCCCATTTAGTTAAGTAAGTGTGTGTGTGTTTGTTTAGCACCTGCTGTTTGAAGCAGACTCCTCACAGGATGGGCTCATCTTGTCAGATTTATACTTAGGGGATTCATATACCAGGTGGTCTACATCTAAGAGGACTCCCCTCTTTCTGTCTCTCTTTCTTATCTTTTTTCCTTCCTTATCTCGCTCTTCCTCTGTAGTAAAGTATTTGACCTGGTCACATGCTCCAGTGGTGCGGAACTCTCCTGATGAGAAGCTTCTCTGCTTCATTCACCTGCCGTTCTGTCACACACACTGATGCTTCTCCACATCCACCTCCGCTCTCCCCTCAGATCCTCGTCTAAATAGCAAATCAATACAGCCACCATCAGCTGTTCCTACATCCTCAAATATACCTTGTGTGACACCTTTCCCTCGGGCCCAACCTTACCAGAAAGCGCCCCTGATGAAATCGACTTCTCTTTGTGTCTGAACAAGAGACTGACAAATACTGAAAACAGACACAAATGGACCGTATCATTTTGCATGCATGAACGCGCAGCGAGGGTGCAAATACAATAAAGAACCCTAGCTGTGGCTCGGGCTGTCAGGGATGCTTGTCCTGTCATTAGAGCAGCCTGGAGGTCTGTTGATCGGCCGCTCCATCATCCCTTTCGCTGATTTCTGCCTCTCCGGGCATCTAGTAATTCTATTTCTTTCTGCCTGGGTTTCATAGCTGGGTGTCCAGCTCATCAAGTAAGCCAACAAACCTTCGACAAACCACACAGTCAATGAGCTGGCCAAGCACCCACACGGTTAATCATCTGCAGCAGCCAAGACACAACCATCCATTCCAGAATGGCATGTTCCACCAAGCCACAAAATCTGCTGGAGCCACTGTTACTGGTGAGCATGTCGGAGGGATAAAAGCAACATGGTAATTTCACCAGAGAAGTGCTTGTTCCTCCTTAATTGAGTAGACCATTATATTTCAACACCTTATTAATTCGAAAGGAAGAAGGCCAGAGGGCATTACTTGAGTGTAAATTGATTTTTGCGCTTTACTGCTCATCCTGTTTGACCGTCTTTACATAAACCCATTCCTCCAATTATTGTTTATGGCTTTTCCTCTGTTTCTTTTCTCTTTCCTCTCTGTTCTTGATCTTGCTCAGTTCCTCTGTCCTCTCATTCTTGCTTTCAACCAGCCATAATATTTTGGCCCATTTAGCCTAACTCCACTTAGTCCACCCCTGAGGCGCAGAACCCAGCAACACTGATGGGCAAATTGCCACAAGTCAAAAATGGAAGTTGTAACCCCTCAGCAAGCCGCTGTGCCTCTACTACTTTAAGAGCGTGCAGACAAAATGCTCTGACGAACCTCATCTGTGTTTGCATTCACCAGATAAATTATGGTCAATCAATTAGATTGGCTCAGACATTTCAGAATAAACAGAGTAAACTGTTGTATAGGCAAAGTTACAAAGATTAAACTAGTAATCTATTAAGGCAAATGTGTTCCCATAATATTTTATGTTCGTGTCTTCTTTCAGAATAATAAATGTATCCACCTGAACCAAATGAAAGTTTTTTATGTATATTTTGAAATTTTCATTCTAATCTTGGTGCTTCCAACTGTTTTTATGCAATCCCAAATTCACATTAAAACAAGGCCATTTTCAAATAGCTCCATGAACTATTGCTATGACGAAAGAAGGTCTACCACCTGCACAGATGTCACCAATGACAAGTAAAGCCTCCGCCCCAGATCATCTCAGCTTTACCTCCTCCTAAAGCTCTAATGCTGAATAAGTAAATCCACCACAATCCTCTCTCAACCCAAAGCTTTCTGTCTTCTTTGTAAGTGCAATATATGATCTCAAAAATATGCTGTTGTTCAAGGCCCAGCATTACCATATTTCATCCCATGCTGTATTAAAAGATTGCACCGCTTAAACCATCAGACACTTTGTACCCGCTCCCTGTCTGCTTTAGCAAAGTCTTGGGATTGAAACACCACGGAAAAAATGGAATGATCCATTAAATCCATCAGTGTTCCACTCTCAAACCCCATTGGCAGGCTTAAGTCCCATAAGTACATGTGTTATAATGACTGAAGACAAGTTTTGGACACACAATAAGCATTAATGAAAATAGCTTACGGCAGAGAGATGGGATAGCAACAACTCATCTGAATGTTTGGTTGATGTCTGTTCAGCAGCAATTCGCTTTCGCTCTGCACTGCTTTGAACTGACCACAGTTATCAGAGATGAGATAACTCATCTCTGCATTTTGGAGATGAGTTATCTTGACTGGACTGTGAGAATGACCATGTCCACACAACTGAATTCAGTCCGGTTCAGTCATCAGGGACTTTTTGCAGATGGAGACTGTAATTCACCTTTCAAAACATAAAAGCCTGGGGATATGCATAAAAAAGTAAAAATAGCTTATTTTATTATTTATTATTTTATTATTTTATTAATTCATGCTATGATGATTCACTGTATTACAATCTCTCCACTTTTGTACAATGTAATGTGCAGAAGGGATGCCCGTGGGACACATGTCTGACAATTGACAATTGTGGGTCAGTCTGAGTTTGTACTGCTCTTACCTTTTATTATCTGCTCAAATATTTCAGAATTGCAAATATTTGCATCAGAAAAAGTCTTATTATTTAACTAAATAAACAATAATATATTTTTTCTTTAATTACATTTATTTATTTTAAATTACATTTATTTATGATGGGTTACACACATAACCCATCATGTGAGTTGATATTAACAAGGGTATGCAGATACCCATATATGTTAAAATGCTCATTGTGTTGTATTTTTCTAGTTTTTAAATGTTATCAAAACAAACTTGTGAGTTGAGACTCAGCTTAGTTAATATGGTAAACTGTTAACATGTAAAACATTTTATATATACTTTCCAGTGAAAAGGTCCTGTCCTAATGTTTACTGTGGCTGGATACATCAGTGTTTTGTAGATCCGTCTTATATTTAGTGATTTATTCTTTTATTGACTTACTTTTACAGCATTTTTTAATTTTGGTCAATTTCTACACTTACAAATGCATTTAATACATTTCAAGTTGTATACATTAATGTTAGTCAATGTATTATGAACAAACGTGAATTAACAATAACCAATACTGTCTTAATAAATAAACCAAAAATGCTGTAAAATGTGTTATTCATTGTTAGTTGAAACCTAATGAAACCTAAACCAGCAATGAGTTTAACTTTTTTAAAAGTATTACTGAATCTTTACAGAATTTATATGAAAATCTCTGGCCTTAATTTAAGGTATTTTCTGCATGTTCCTTGTTGATGTCCTTGTTGATGTGAAGTTTAATGAAGACCTTGTTAAAATATGCTGTATGTAGTGCACATGACCATGAGCATGGCTGTTCTACTTCCTGCAGGTCTCCTGTGATGGCCGGAGGCTTGTTTGCTTTAAACCGGCAGTGGTTCTGGGAGTTGGGAGGATACGACACAGGCCTTGAGATCTGGGGAGGCGAGCAGTTTGAAATTTCCTTTAAGGTGAGTTAATACATTTGTATTGAATCTTGTGCACAGTTCTCAAATAATATATTATTTCAGACACATTTTCAAGGCTGATTCTTGTTGTTGGACTCTTAAACTGAAACCAAAGGGAACTCAATAAGGCCAGTCTGAGATACAGTGTCTCGCTCCGGTGCTTTAGTAATCCAAGTCTCAAAATGGATTCCATGAAACACACTCTGAACCACGAACAGCTCATAGCTCCTGATCCATTACGAACAGATAACTATAGCTATACGAGATTCACTTTCTCCCACTTAATGTGAAGTGCTCTGTCCATCTGTGTAGACAATCTCTTCTCATTCTTTTCAACAACAAAGTCAGAATGAGATTGGACGGGAGAGGTTATTCTGTTCCCCATGTTCCCAAGCAAAGCCTCCGAGCCAAAACACACCAGTCGCCCAAAATAAGTTAAAGATAGTGGAGGTGTGAGTGTGTGTGTATGTGTTTAGACAAGCTAGACTGCTGAAACTAATTATATTGTGTGATGCAGTGATTGGCTGTGACTCTGAAGTGATTTGGTTTTGATTAGCGAGGCCAAAACTGCTGTGATGGATGTGAGGAAGTGTTCTGTTTATCAGTTCTGACATACCTGCCACCCCACTCTTTTTCATTAGCCTCTCACTTGCGCTGGCACTGAACTTTGTTATTGGAACACTGTCCCCTTTGCCTCTTCTGGAAACCATGGCAACTGCAAAAATAGTTTTGAGGCTAAACCATCCATGTTATTTATTTCTTTTCTATTTTCTTCAGTTATCCTGTGACAGTATTTTAGAGTTCCTGTTTTAACGCACAATATTTGTCTGTCACTTAGCAGCAGTATTTTATTTGCCACGGATCTCACAGATAACCTTGAAATATTTTAGTAGCAAAACCTGAAACCATACCAAACAGGAAAGATGCCCGTTTAGAATCTTTGAGAAATAGAAATCAAATACGTTCAAATAATGATGCATCAAGGGAATGAACCTTCACATAAAAAATATTGATCATGTTGTGTTGTCTAAAGCTTCATAGTGGGAAAAAAATGAACTGCTGTAATTTAGCAAATAATTGTGTAGTATGAAAACTATTTCTCCCGCTGTTGCATCTAAACATTAGTGGAAGCAGTCAGAGAGTGAGAGCGGTGCTCATGACCAGAGGTCATATCTATTAAAAGAAGCACCATCTGGAGTTATTTCACAGTAAATAACAACAAAGCTGAATGGGACATTTAATAGGTTTATGTGAAAATGGATCATCTTCTGGAATTGTGTGCTAAGCAAAATCAGATGATAATGTGACGTAAAGTAGTGTGATAATTTGCAGTTAGACCTCATTTTAAAAACTATAGCTTTCAAATGTAATGTTAAATAGCTATAATTACCCATTATTTATCCTTAGAATTGGTAGTATTATTTCCTTAGAAGTGACAATGTTATATCCTTAGAATTGACTATTGTTTATTCTTAGAAACTCAAAAAGCTTCTGTTTAATAGTGGCATCGCTATTATATTGCAATATTGACCTTGACAGTGCCAGATCAAATAAAAAAGACATTAAGTAAAAAGATCCATCCCTATCGAGAAATCTGGTATTGTAATACAGTGTCTCCATTAGGATCCGACATGCAACTACAACCTGAAATAAAATAATGGACTGATTAAGCCTGGCTTCGTCCCATCAATTGGTCGCCTGCCATACTCTATTCAAGTTTCATCCATCTGTTCGATGTGGGCAGCTTTCTAAATGCAATACAAGTCCCCTTAATATCTAAAGTCCTGCCATGGCTGCATCTCTTCATGCTTAATGATATAAGAACCAGTGGGAAATGTGAAAATTATTCATAAAACTTCATTTGCTACATGGCTTTCTCATTTATCCTCAGATGAGAGATCTGCAGGGCCTTTTTCTCACTGTCTTTGTAGCACTGATGTTTCTGATGATTCTCTTCCCTTAACGATGGGGTCTGTGAAGTTAGCTTGACCGCTAACCCGCTGCCCAGTGGGAGAGATAGGTCTGTTCGGTTTGATAGCTGCAAACCGCTCTCAGGCCCAGCGGGTGACCAAAGATGAGGAGAGGAAAAGAGAATCCATCGGACTCAACTTATCAGACTAGAATCCCCTTCTGCTTTGCCGTCTTACCTCCCTCTGGGTGTCAGAGGCCCTGACTGAGCCCACACTTCACCAAACCTGAGCCAATACTCAATACAAACAGGCACATCAAAGTCTACGCTTTAGTGAAACAAAAAGAGAGAGACACACTCTAGATGGTAGAAGGGAAGTGAAAACCTTGCTTTATTTTTTCATCTCTCTGGTCTTTTTGTTAAGAAAGCACAAGTAGAGAAAGAAGCGAGAGGCAGTTGGAAAAGTCTTACCACGTCTTGCTTCTTTCCTTCAGCGAACACACCAGTTCGTTCATAATTGGAGCCCACGGCGAGGACATTGCTTGTTTCTGGTATGAACACGATGTGAAAGCGAAGCAGTCTTCCTTGATAGTCTCTCCACATATTTCCACTGAGATCTACCCAGACTGTCTGAGTAGGAGATCATGAAGATGCAAGACATGATGCTTTCTGTGTTGTATTCCCATTTCAACCTAGAGAACACAGAATGGAGATAACTATGCATTTATTGTGATTTTGTATAAATGTTTGTATATATCTGTGTGTGCTTACATGGACTTTCAGGTTTGGATGTGTGGAGGTAGCATGTACGATGTGCCTTGCTCAAGGGTCGGCCATATCTACAGGAAGTATGTCCCCTACAAGGTGCCCTCAGGGACCAGCCTAGCCAGAGTGAGTAGAACTTCCACTATCCTTTCACCAAATGAGAAAGGATAGTGTGGCCCTTTTTCTACTGTGGCCCAATTCTGTTAGTTTATAGTGCTCTACATTCCTAGTGTTTCTGAGACACTCTTATTCATATCTGCATGGATAATTAAAGATGCCTGGTAGCTCTACAGCACAGGTATCACTCTGCTCTCAGTAATCAGAATGCTGGTGCATTATTCTCAGTCCTGTCTCCTAAAAATGTTCTTCATAAAAAATGTTCAGGGCGTTCAATCCATTCAAAAAGCCTGCTAGCATTGTGATGAGTATGTAGTTTGTTGCCCTCTTAGGGTGTGACTATCATACAGTCTATTGTCACGCACATAAAGTAATGCAGCTGAGGAATTTATAAAATGGTTAGTTCCGGTCCTTGATTCTGATCGATAGCTGTGCTTTATTCACAGTAAAGCACAGCTATGACAGCTTCACCCAACAAATCTGTGTATGACTGCACAGCACCCTTAGCAACCACCCTTAGCAATGTAAACATGTGAAGGGCAGAGGGATTATAAAATAACAGATAGAATGCTGAGAGATAAGCAGCTGTATTTGTGAGAAATATCACAGTTTACAAAAATAATGACACAATATATGAAAATAGCAGAGCTGAATGAGATGACACATGCTACACCTAGAAACATTCTGTCGTTGTTCACAGTCTGTCACTATTTTTTCCAGAGGAAGGAAGGCTTTTACTGATTTTACTTCATGAAAGTTGCTGTTGATACATACTTTACATATTTTTGACTTTAATATTTGTATTGTGTGGTAAACATTTTATAAGAGCACTCGAGGCTAGTGCTGTATCATGAATAAGTTACAGCTGATGTAGTTATGTGTATGTGTGTGTGTGTGTAGAGAGAGAGAGAGAGAGAGAGAGAGAGAGAGAGAGAGAGAGACATATAGATGAATATAACAATTTTATATGAGCAAGAGGGTATTATGGTTATATATTAGCAAAGCTGTGATTCGGCATGAGACTGCAGTTATTCACAGCATGCTAATATAAGGCTATAGCAGCATAACTGCAAATATAATATATAATATCAATATATATATATATATATATGAAATGTATATTTCTAAGAAAAATGACAGTTATAATGAATATGCAGAGTTGCTGTACCATACTTTTTAAAGCTGAGTCGAAATACATACATTTCCATCAATCTCTGTCTCAGAACCTGAAGCGAGTGGCAGAGACATGGATGGATGAATACACAGAGTACATCTACCAACGCCGACCTGAGTACCGCCACCTCTCCACCGGAGACCTGACCGCCCAGAAGGAGCTCCGCAAACACCTCAAGTGTAAAGACTTCAAATGGTACATGAACATTGTTGCCTGGGACCTGCCAAAATACTATCCACCTGTGGAGCCTCCACCAGCCGCCTGGGGAGAGGTGAGTGAACTGGATCCATATTAGAGACATGGAAATATCAAGGCTGGGCAAAATTTGTAATAACATAACAGTTATTTCTTTTAAATTGACCACGCCCCACAAGATGTTCACTTAGAATAAGTGTTGAAATGACTGGAAGAGAAATTGAAAAACGCAGTCACACAACAAAACAGGCACAAACAAATATCTGCTTGTGCTGTTAAGGGTTTCAATCTTATAAACCTGCTTCATTTTATTTGGCTCCATTTTGAGAGCATTGTTAAATGATGGGAAATAATGTGTTGTTCCACCACGGTCAAAAAAAGAAAAAAGGCATTTCAGACATTATTTTAATGTAATCTTGAAATATCCCATATGTTGTTTGTATAACTTCATAAAAGAATTAGTTATTTGTAGTGAAACAAAAAAAAACACACCTGCAGCTGTTTAGTTACATGTGCCATTTTAGTTCCACTTATATTAAAATTTAAATTACTATGTTGTTTCACACAAGTCAGAAGAGGATAAGGGACTGCATATTCAAACACTGTATTCAAGAAAACTGCATTAGCTAGTGTATGTATTAACTGTAAACTGGAGTCACTAATTTGTCATATAAGGGTCATTTTATTCAGATCAACGCTGTTTTTGTAGGCCCAGTCCCAACAGAGTATCCTCTGGTTCAGTTGCTCAAGAATTTGAACCTACAACTTTTCAGTTATCACTCCAGATCTTTAACTAAGCTATACCATTGCATTAAAAATGAGGCAGTATAGAACAGAATAGCAGTAAATCAACTCTCCTGTACAGTCCTGACATCCCTGTGCTTTTATTAGTTACACCTCGTATCTCTTTGTGCACTTGTAAGTGGTCACATAACTTTTCCACATTTACTTGCTTTGAGTTACACGCTCGAACGATCATCAATATGTCCAGCGTGAGATGGAACGTAGATGCAAGACTGCACGGAGGTGTGCGTACGTGCGGATGACAAGAATCTACACCGAAATGTTTATTGATTTATGAGCAATGCTGCCAGCTGAAATGTAACATATTTTTCACCGAAGACAGGCAGACTGTCGGTTCTCACTTAAAACAACGTTTTCTATTATACATCACAACGCAACCATTGTTTGCATCACTGATTCCTAATCCATAAATAAAGTCAAGCGTTGCTATACATTTTTCCTGGAGCTGATCCGGTCAGATGGGCCATTTGGGTCATCCATTATCATTCAGAGTTTCCTGTGCCAGAATAAGGTTCTTGGGAATATGCATGGAGAAATGGGCCTGTCATTTCTCTCCATCTGCAATTCAGCTTCTGCCTGGGGTTTAATATTCATGGACTGATTTCCCATCTTGTGCTTTTTGATAGGCCTTTTTAATCACTGCTAAAAGATGTACCTCATATTCCCCCAGGGAACCCGTCTTTTCTTTTCTTCAATTCCCTGCCATGATGTGTCAGAATTGGCAAGTAATAATTTACAAATGTAATTAATTTCCCATCAGAATTAATTGATGGGTGTGTCATGTACGCTTGACCTTTCACAGCCAATTGATTGCAGAGACTGAGGTGTCAACAAAAACACACTTTTGGTTTCACTTGTGTCAGATGTGCCCTACCAAAAAGCCCATTAGCCACCGATGTGCCACCGATGTGCCACCTCTTTCACTTATTGGCCCGTTCTGCATTTGCGCCGCAGATTGATGCCAAAATAGAAGGGCTGTGTGGTGTGTGGCTGGGGAATCTGCTTGGGGAAAATTTATGCACAGTAAATATCTTCTTTCCTGAGGTGAAATGATAGTAATTTGCCTGTCAGGCTGATAGCTTTATACGCCAGCTCTCCAGCCGATCTGCCCGCGCTGGCCGCCTGTCACCCCATCTGATGTATTGCACAATAAAAAAGCCTCATTGGACTTTCGAAGTCACTCCCACAAGCCACGACACAGAGAGAGGTGGAGGGACCTAGAGAATGAATTGGGTACCCTGCCTACATCTTCACCAGAGGATGGGGTCATCCTCGCCCTGGCCCCCGGCTTGACAGGGTGGTGAGATGGGTAAGCAGGCTGTCAACCAGATGCCACCACATCTAATCCCACCCATTCAGTTGCATGCACATAAACATATACTCTCTCCTCTACAGCTGCCTCTTCAATACACTCAAATCACTTTAAATAATGCAATCAGCGACTTTTCAGGCAGCTGCTTGACTTTCAAGCCTATAGCTATTGCTGTCAAAGGCTGTTACAGGGTAAATACAGTTTTTAGGCCCATTATAGAGTACCTCCCTGTGGTTTAAGAGCAAGAGAGATCCGAGTTGATTTGGTATGATGCTTCTTACATCTAAACAACCCCCGATTGCATACACTCTTCCAGTGTAACCTTGCCAAGATAGACTTTTTTTAATAATTGATATATATACATACGTATATATGTATGTAATTTTTACTAATATAAAACCATTTAAAAAGGTTTTTTTTATTTTTTATACATTTCTTATTAGACATTCTTTGCGTGTACAGCTAGTTGTTTCTGGTGTTTGAGGTTGTTAGCGGCACCTAAAAATAATGCTAAGATCTTTGGAAAGACATGTCACAGTTACTGTACATTTTTGGCAGACGCTTTATTCAAAGTGACTCACGGTGCGTTCAGTGCATGCATTTTATCAGTATGCATGTTCTCCGGAAATCAAACCTATGACCTTGGCAGTGCTAGCAACACGCTGTACCATTTCAGCTGCAGGAAATCTTCCTGAGGGAAAAACAGAAGGAAAAACAGTAAGGCTTTCGAAACATCTTATGTGGGGCATCTGAGCTGCGTAAAAGGTATTTAAACACGTTTGTAGCTGTTTACAGGAATGTGGTGTTGTAATAAATTGGCTGCATCCAGCAATAAATTAGAGTCAAATGCATGTGTTAGTTACTGCGTTGAAAAAATAAAATAATTCATCCAGATAACCTCACTCTATGACATGGTCAAAAAGGGAGCAAGGCCTTCTAACAGACCAGAAAATGAAGTAAACATGTTTTCTTTTTATAACCTCGAAAAGAAAATAAGCTTTTAGGAATAAACTAACGAGGCAGGGCATTGTGTAACCTTGCTTTTCTGTTTCATTTTGTTCTATTTGTAAGACTCGTCCTTGCCAAATTCTCTAATCCAGCCCATTTGAAAAGAAATCACAGCTCAAAGCAGGTGCGCTGTTTATGTTCCTATAAATAATTAGTCACTAAGGGTTCATCTGAACGGTAATGAAAACCACTGTCAGGGGTTATTGTCAGGGGACATTTCATTCTGATGTCACAGTGTCCTCACTGGCCTCAAAAACCTTGCTGTTTTTGACCTTGCTGTTTTTGAGCAACAGAAACTGAAGTAGATGTATTTGATTCTGTTTTGTAACTTTAGTCCTAACTAGTTTTAAATTCTGATCATTTTCAGTGAGTGATTTTTTTTAGCTTTTAACTGTAAGCAGCAGTAAATGCGTCTAGTCACTGACAAGAAGGAAGCGCCAAACTAATTTTGCATCTATCCTACGCCATGCATTCACCCACTCGCAGAACTGAACTTCATGTTGATTTGTGTAGCTTACTGATTTCCAATTACAGTCATGCCATGCCAAGAACTGGAAAACCCTAAATTTCCCATCTCAGTCGTTTAGGACTTATAAGCATGAGAAAAACATATTTGGGAAAACGGGCTCCAACAAACACTCTGTTATCTCTGTTTCCTCTGATGGTCTTGGTATGCAGTGCACAATATCCGCAGTGGAAGCTGATGCATGCACCACTCCGCACCGCATAGTATGTTCCCAGTGCAGTTCATCCTCTTTGTCTGGAACCTTTTTATGTATGTATGTATGTGTACATGTATGTGACCTCACCCCAGGCCCTGGTACCCTCATGTCTCCCTAGTGAGGTGAATAAGTGAGCAGAATTGACCCAGAACTGTTACTCACACCTCTGCTTTGCTCAAGATGTGGGATGCAGCTACTCATGCATTATTGAGCTGTGCTGTGACAACAGTTGGGTACACCTGAATGGCTTAAAAAAATTTAGAAAACCTGGACAGCTGATCAAAAAGTGAAAAAAGAGAAAATAAGGACAAAGGGCATCAGAACTCTCTTGAAGTTTGTGCGGAGGGGAATATGTGTCTTTGAACAGATTGGAGATCAGGGGTCACATCATAGCTCACTGCTCAACTGTGGACAAAGTAAAACTTTGCCTATTATTCTACAACCTTAAAGACCTACATCCAACATTAGAGGTATATGATGCTCCACTTACAGTACTCTTACAGTACTATTATATATTCTTACCTATAAATAACAATGTCAGTGATATAAGGTTACCCTTTATTAATTCTTTTGTAATTCATTTCAAAAAATTTTATTGATCAGTTCTGTTTTGTTCTTCTGTAGATCCGTAATGTGGCATCCAGTTTGTGCATCGACTCTAAGCACGGCTCCACAGGCACAGAGCTGCGCCTGGATGCATGCCTGAAAGAGGGCGCAGAGAGGACCTGGGCACATGAGCAGGTATAAGGTTTCTTCTCATCTCCTCTTCTCACAACAGTGAGATGTCAAACAGCAGGGCAGATTGTTGTCTACAGCACACAAAAAAGCTTTGACTCCTCCCACATTTCTTAAGGCATATTTGTATCACAAAAAGCTTTGACTCCTCCCACATTTCTTAAGGCATATTTGTATCACATATTTGTGAAATGAAATGGCTTGATAACTAACTACCAGTGTAGTTTCTCAAATAACACCTTATATAATGATTGTTGTAACTGATATTTTATCATGACGTAATAACTATGTGTACTGCTGTTCTTTGTGGGGTTAGATTTTCACATTTGGCTGGAGAGAGGACATCAGGCCTGGAGATCCCCTGCACACCAGAAAATTCTGCTTCGATGCCATTAGTCAGAACAGCCCTGTCACCCTGTATGACTGTCACGGTATGAAGGGCAACCAGCACTGGAGCTACAGGAAGGTAATGCAATAATATTTACATTTATATTTATGCATTACAAGGTGAGGAAAACAGAGAAGTGATAAATCATAAGGAGGCAATAACATCAGCTGTACACAGTTACAGCTACCAAGAGTACAACATTTCAATGCTTGATAGAGACAATACCTGTTGGGAGAGAGGAGAAAGGGTCAATATCATTTGTATTACCAGTCAAAAGTTTGGACACAGTCTACTTATTTCTATGATACAGCATATTTTAGCTTCTTCACAGTAGCTTCCTTAAATCAAGCCTTTGCTTAGATTGTAGCTCTGCACTCTCTGGGTATGATTTTTGGGCTGGGCACTTGTTAGCTGATTTTCCTTTACTTAACTCTCCAATTCTTCCATATAAAAAGATAAGTATAAATATTCAAAAAACTTAGTTTTGATATTCATATGTAGACATAAACAGTTTAAAGCCTTTAAATTTAAAAAATGACCATGAAAAATATAAACCCACTCAAGTGTGTCCCACTTATTGACTGGTAGCGTTCTTGCATATTTATCATCAGCTTAAAATACAGTGACAAAAATGACACAATGCTTGGGGGAGGGGGAAATGAGACAAAATGCATTGCGTTGTCCTGAAAATGAGTAATGTTTCACGCCCAAATGTTACGTTTTCAAATTGCTTCATACATTTTCATATATACTATCTCTAAGGAAAAATCAAAGAACTGCACTTCTTTCTTATTCCCTTTCTGCATTCCCCCTTGAGAGGTCGATAAAGTATATCTTACTATAGCGACATAGCAGCGCTAGGGCTCATTACGGAAGCCCCTGTGGATTAATGCATACCGCTCTGAGCCCATCAGAAATGATAGACCCTAATATGGAAGCATGGATTTAATAGCCCTCTAGCAAGCTCCTCTGAGCCTGAACTGAGATATTCCGCCTCACGCAAGAGCTTTCAGGCACCAAGTAAAGAAATCTCCGTCATTGTAGGATAGGTCAATGACGGAGCTATACAGAGAAGAAATATACAGTTGAAAGAAAGAGGTGGTACCTGGCAATGGAGCTGCCTGAGGCGCATAGAACAGTAAATCAACCCGGGGAGAGCCGCACAGAACTGTAGCCGAAAGCCCGAAGGCATGTCCCTCCTCTGCTCAGCCTGATCACTCCCTGAGGGACTCATCCTCTATTTTTCACCTGCTCTGTTTGGCATACTCAGTAGTTTCTAGCACAAAATATACATGCCCTGTGCGCCGTAGAAGAAACTTTCAAGCGGAGAGACTCTCTTTGTTTTCTCCACTTCTCTCTTGAGCAAAGTTTTTGTTAGGTGATTGATCATGAAGCTTCGATCTTTTTACTTGTGCTTACCTTTCACCTCCCTCTGTCTCTCTGTCTTTCTCTCTCTCTACCACCACATGCACTTTCTCCAGCATGTTCCTTTGATTTCTCACTTTTCACTTCCAAACTCAAGCCATGAAAAGAAGGCAGCTTTTATGATTAGGCAGAGGGGAAAATATATTCTGTGCTGGGTTCTTCAATTCCACCCCTGTAATCTGACTGACCATGGCTGGGGTCACGGTGACTGTTTCTTGCTTATTTATTATTATTTTACTCCTCCTCTCTCTCTCTTTCTTCATATTGCTGCAGGATAAGTCTTTGTACCACCTGGTGAGCAGCGGCTGCATGGACTGTAGCCCCGGCGATAAGCGGATTTTCATGAACAAGTGCGACCCACAGTCCGAAACACAGCAGTGGATCTTCCAGAGAGTCAACGTCACCATTTTAGATAAATTCAACAGTGCCACCAGCTCATAGGACCTGGAGTTGTGGTCAGCTGGCTCTCACACGCATCTCCCACAATCCTTGCGTGGGGTCGGATGTTCTGACTGTGGGTTCCTCTCAAGGTTCTGCAGCAGACTGAGCAAGTACAAGATATTCAGTGAGGGGACTAGAAACAGAGAGACACAATGCTAGTGGAAATACTTCCGCATTAAGCACCTTGCTGGTCAAGGAGATTATGCACAGCCCAGACTCTCTCTGTCTCTCTTGTGGGGTCTTGTTGGCCCTAGTTGCTTCCTATACACTGAAACAGAACAGAGCAACTTTAGGACTTTAAAGATGGAGTCCAATGAAAGAATGTTCTGTATTACTCCTTGAGGATTGCATGGTGGATTTGTACAAAACCAGAAACTGGAACAAAAGTTTGCTCTGTTTTTGTATCACTATTTATTTTTTTCTGGCATTGTTTTGACCGTATATTTATTTGTATTTATTTGGTGCCTTTTCCAAATTTAAGTTATGTGTATTGATGATGATTTTTATTATCTCTTGAGGCAGCGACCTAATTCGGTGGGATATTTCACTTATTTTCAATGGAATCTATCTTGTTAAAGAGTTTCTCATCTATAAATAAAGCAGAAAAGGAGTTGTTTTTGCCTAAGTAGTCTGTTCCTTCCACTAAAAATATTATGCTAATGCCTCATGCGTCGATATATTCCTAAAGTTGTGGTTTGGCTCCCTCTGGTGGTGAGATTACAGAGTACAACTCTGTTAAACCGTCTTCTATTGCTGCAAAAGCTAACTCTTTTACATGTACATTTACTAAACCTCGAGTCACTTATATTTATTTAAATAATCCAATTTTGGGAAACAAACTTGTCTGGATATCATTTAGCCTTATTACATTGTCCTTTCTATTTAGGCTACATAGATAATACAAATATAACAATTCTCCATGTTTCAAAAAAGAACTGAGACAAAACAAGCTGAATGCTTATTTGATCATTTTAAACATTTACATAATCAACCAAATATGGTTGGCTAAAGCATTTTTGTGTGGATAATCTAATGTGCTGAACTTTAGATTACACAAGGACTGTAATAACTATAAGGGATTTATGATCATATTGCATAAGAAATATGATAAAAACATTTTTAATCTGAAGGTTAGTGAAGAAAGTGAAATTAACTTTCACTTTAACTTTCATTAAAATGTATTTAAACCAAATATTACTATTAATAATATCGCATTAATAATATCACATTTTTTTATATGATTCATTAATGTCTCATTTAGATATAAGTATTGATGTGTCCCTTATAGAGAACATTGCGGAAATCAATGTGTTTCTTGTGTTCCTAAATGTAAATAAGTAAATAGATAAATAAGTGTAAATATAAGTGTGTTTGTTGGTAATCAGGTTCTCAGTGTACATAGGCAGGAGCAAAGCGGATCATTTCACTTTCATTACATTTAAGATTTTAGTTCATATTTGGTTTCCATGACCTTCATTGTGAACAATGGCTTTAGCAAAACATGTAACTAAACAAGCAATATGAATTATTAACTTGAAATATTATAATTTCAATAATAATTATTATAAATATTATTGTTATACATATTTCATTAATATAAAATATTCCTATGATTTATAAACTTAGAGGGCAGTGTTGCATACATACACCTGTTGTTAAGCAGGATCTCTCTCATAAACACACATTCACACTTTTAAAATAATTGTTAAAAATGCCAGAAATCGAAAATTTTCCCAAATGGAAGTTTTCTGATTCTGAGTTCAGATTTTGTTACCTTCTGGAGACATTTTTGTTATCAAACCAAAAAATATGAATAATTTACATCTGAAAAGAAAATGTCCTACAATATGGATAACATACATCACAGAACTTCAACCCCAGTGACTTGTAGTTTAGTCTTATTATTGTACATATAGCTATTGACATTCTGAAGCATACTTTCCAAAGTCTGATGAACAAAATGTACAAACTGCAATAAACAATAGAAAAGGCTTAAGTCACAGCTGAAATAAAGAGCAATAAACACTGCTTATACATTTGTTTCTGTTAAAGGGATAGTTCACCAAAAATTGAAAGTTCGTCATCATTTATTTGCACCAAACCTATTCCACAGAATCAGTCATATGGGTTTAAAACATAGCTGAGGAAATTATAAGAATATGTGAATGTGTGGGTAAATTATCACTTTAATTTAATTGTAAATTAGAAAATAATAACATGTCAGTCATAGAAGTGTCCGTTTAGATGAATTCCATTTTTCCTGAATTTCTGAACAACTTACAGACAGACAAACTACATGCACAACAGAATTGAGGATCATGCCATTGACATATAGCTTATATATTGCAACTTAGAATCATGAAAATGAATTGTTCAGATGTATTAACATACAGAAACAACTGATTTTGTTGCTTGCCTTTTGATCCTTGGAACAAGGTATCCAAAGGCAAAGCTACAGTATAATACCAGAATGCAGATCATTCACAGACCCTGACTTCTGTACGTTTTCAGTAAAATCAAGAACAAATATAGGCTACAGAGAACTCTTGTACAATAGTGCTTGCACTATATGCTTTTATTAAACCTCTCCTGTCCGCAAAACCACGTCGACTCTTTGAACCTCGATCCGCCCGGAGTTTGCGCAGGGCTGTGTGGGTAACACCCTTTTCGTGACCCACCATCAACACAACAGTGATAGTTTACATGAATAGAGGTACATAGGTTTAGTTTTGCTGCCTCCCTTGTCTTTCTTTTCCTCATTCTCCAGAATGAGTCTGAAAGTTAGATTTATCCCTCTGATGCTGCTGGTCATCGGAACATTTCTGGGGCTGGTTTTGCTTTGGTCTTCGCTGACTCCGAAAGCCGACGACGACAGCCCGTTCGCCGCTGCTGTGGTACGGTGTGGCTTTAATGACTGAATGCTGCTGTATGTTTCTCGGTGTTTCATTGAATCCTGTGTTAGTATTCAGCACAGAGATGCGCAGGATAACTGCTGCGGTTGTCATGGAGATGAGCACAGAGATTATTACACGCGCATGAGGTTTATTTTCATCATCCGGAGATGTTTGATCATTCAGATGATTATACCGCGGATACTTGTGAGCTGTTAGCACAGAGAGCTACGTGTCGGCTTGTACATCCTCATGTTTAGCAAATTGGGCACAAACCCGGAAGGTTTTTACTGTACTTACAGTTTAATTAGTAATCGGTAATGCAAAATCGTTCGTGTCGCATTAAAATTGATTTCCTATGATCCGTCCATTCATATTCGTTTATTCAGTTTCAGTATTGGTGGTTCACTTAAAGGGGGCTTGTAAGGTTGAGTAATGGGACAGCAGTTTAAAGAAATGAGTAAACTACCTGTGACAGAGGCAGTCTGTGGCTTATTCTGCTTGCCATTGTATTTTAAAACCAAATGTAACTTTTCCAGATTCAAGGACAATAGTTTCCCTCTTAACTCTATTTAAACACCTTTTTATAAACGCCTGTGTTTACATTTTCTCATACACACATCTCATTGTACGAAAGACTGCATTTCCAGATTAAGTTCTTGTGTCAATGTTTACTTGCAGTATGATATAAACTGACTGTATGAGTGTTTGCAAATAGTAAATACTATACTTAAACTACTAGCAAATATAGCAGCCACGCTGGATTTCGTTTTGGCTTATAGTTGTTTCTCATTATAGGCAGGAAGAGATGCAGGTAATCTTCTGCAGCCCAACCCTCCCAGTAATGACATGGCTGACCAGTTCGGACCTGTCGTTCTTTGGCCGAACCTCATGTTCAAAGCTCAGAACCAGCAGAATGTGGTCCAGAAGCAATACATCACTTTCAAGCCCCACACCCATGCGTATAGTGAACCTGTGTTGAAGAGGGGGATGCTGGGTAACTTTGAGCCTAAAGAACCGGAGCCTCAGGGAGTTCAGGGTGGACCAGGGGAGGGAAGCAAACCGTTCGTGTTGGGACCAGAGTACAAAGATGCAGTCCAGGCCAGCATCAAGGAATTTGGCTTTAATATGGTAGCCAGCGACATTATCTCTCTAGATCGAACTGTTGGTGACCTGAGGCATGACGAGTAAGTAGGGATGCGAGTCACTTTGATTTGTGAATGTGTGTGAGGGGAGATTGTAGGTGTGATCATTATGAGGATGTTGGGCAACCAAGATGGGATATTTTGGCCATGTTTGGCATTGTTCCAAAACTGAATATTAACAAATAATAAATAGGATCAGCTTCTGTCACAACAACAGAATGCTAAACATCTTTCCCTCTCTCCTCTCTATCTCTTTCTCAACTCCATCCATGTTGGAAAAGCAGGATTGTCTGACTGAGGCTGCTTTACTGATTCATATAGCTTCAAAGTGACCAAAACTGATTGTAAAACCTCACCTTTGACTAGGTCATTCAGTTTGGATAAAAGTCACAATACCTTGTAGGGCAGGGCTCTCTCAATGGTGGCCACATTTCTCCTCTCAAAGCTTTCTGGAAGATAAGAAAGGATCGTGTTTACCTTATTCGGATTTGAATGTAAAGAAATGACATTCTGTATTCTGTATAAAATTCCTATGTGGCTTGATATTGTCAAATTTATGGGCTTTACCAAATCTTTAAAATGTTATTTCTCAGTTTTGCTAATTTTCTAATGTAAACTAAAGCCTAAAAAACTAAATGTTTTTATTTGCAAAGTGCAATTGGTCGAAACCTGTTTGTTAGTTGAAGCTATGAAGTTCAGGTTCATTTAGTTTCCCATGTAAGCATGTTAGTTACAGTGACTGCTAAAGTGTAATATTTACTCTGGAACCGGTTTGCCCAACCACCTTCAAGTTTTTTTCTGGAAATCCAGCCCCCATAAAAAATGAATGAAGAGCACTGTTGTAGGGTTTCTTTTATGACATACATGTTGTCATGGTAGTAGTTCTTATTATGACAGTAGACAGGAAACTGGTCATTCTGAACACATTTAAGAATAGGCCAAGATTAGACAATAGTGAATGGTATAAAGCAGTGTGTTTGTTAAACCAGTTTAATCATTTGTAGTTTCATGGTGCTTTGGTCAGTGTTGTTTCATTTACTTGAGACTGTCTATAGGGCTTTAATATTTTAATTTACTTTAGCAGCATGTTATCTGTTTAATATACATTTACATTTAAGACATTATCAGAATATGTTTTGAGAATCAAACCCATGACTTCAGTGATTTAGAAATATAGCTGCAGTTGCAGCTAAATACAACCAAATTTTTAAACACGAACCAAAAATTGTAAATACAGTGTTATTTCATTGCTGCGTGGGGCCAGGATACACACATACTCATACTCAATGAAACTCACCTCCATGGAAACAAACCCTTTTCTAACAAGGAAATCTGGATAGCGTCTGGATCAAGGCCAAGTTTAAAACAATTGAAAACTATGTTGAAGTAAAAGTGTGCTATGTCTTATAAACCTTGACATTAAAAGTATTGACACTTAATGTAACTGGGAAAATAACACCATGTGTTAATCTTTGGTGGCATTAAAGCTATTGGTTTAAGTTTCCTCTTGATCTGATCAGTAATGACCCCACTGTAGCAGAGATTTGTTAGGTTAGGACTGGTCATATTGGTTAGCTTATTTTAGTTAAGCCATTAGTTAAACACTGTCATAGTATAGTTAACATTTTCCAGGCTCCATTATAATAATTTAGATGAATAATGTTATTATATTTAGGTGTTTATATTGGTTGTATTTCCTTGAATTGTTTGCGAGGATACCAACTGTAGTCAAAAAAGTTAACACACACAGTTATTTTCTAGTAGAGATGTTTTCCTTCATGATATTGTCATTCCTCATGAGACATGCACTCTGCAGTGAGGTAAGAGTCAGGTAAGGTGCAAGTCAGTCCTGCATGCTTTACTTAAGGGATATGGCAAGTTTTCCTTGAAGGCTTACTGAAATAATAAATTCTGTTGAAGGTTTTTGTTTGCTTGAGTGGCTGTGTGTAAGGACAGTTGTGGTTCACCTGTGGCCTTCAGCTAAGAGTTTAGGGTTCTTTTTGTCTTCAGGAACAGATAGGGTGAGATATTGTGAGAATCTGGCCAGTTTATCAAGATCCCCTAAGATTTATAGCATTTAGACAAATAGACCTCTGACCACAGTCATGCAGGCTTGAGAATGAACACAGACCAGCCAAAAAAATCTTATTCCGTGCACAAAGAAGACCACAGAAAATTAAGCAAAGTGTGGCAAGAACTTCTGGGCAGATGGGAGAAGAGCACATTTCAAAATATATTTAAAATTATGTCTGGATTGTAAAATTGGCATTTGAACATATGTAATTATGTTGTTTTGAAATGTGTAAATATTATTATTGTCTAGTGTTTTCTGGAAGAATCCTTTTAAAAAATCTGTAAAGGGCCAGTCTAGAGACTAGAGCATCATGATTTATTTCAAGATATGGAAATATTTGCTCACATACTCTGAAGTAGACGGCGCTTGGATGTGATACGATCAAACGTGGCACTTGGGCGGAAAAGTTTGAGAATATTAGTTTAGAAGCACAGCTAATATTTAGAATTAGTGTGCTGAGGTGGTCCACAGCATGAGTAGTGCAACACACCCTGATCTCCAGCATCATGTGAGCGAGTAGCTTTTCCAGTCCAGTGGCTTTATTATTACACAGTAAGGTCTGTGTGCAGATTTAATGCACTCACTTCCAACACAGGAACATTGAATCTGAAATTTGATGATGAATCAGGCTAAACCATCAGAAAGAAAGATACCATTACTCGGACTGATTGTGTTGTGGGCTGGGTCAGGAAATTCATTTGTACAATATTGAGAAGTATGTGTTTGTTAGAACAGTGCATAAATTGTCTAGTACATACATCACATGCATGCTTGCCTATGTCATTTTTGCTTAAGGCAGCTTGCGAGACTTGTTCATTGTACATAATTTCTAACCAGCTTTTTACGAAAAAATTCTGTTTGCGCTGTTTTAGAATATGTTAGTTTTGCACTGAGCCTTATATAACCCACCTGGAATCTATAGACAAGCTAAAAAGTTATTTTTCTGTCGTGTCACGACTGTGCATTTTCTTCAGGTTCTTCGCGTAAGCAGCTCTGTCATTGTATCTTGATTCCTCTACTGTCTATGTACTTGAGATGAGATATGTACTCTATATTTCTATATTTTTGAAAGCTCAACCTACTAAATCTAGCATCAAGCTTGTTTTTTTTACTGTCGGTCCTTACTTACTAGAACTGCAAGAAGTTATGGTTTAGCTTAGAGCTTTGAAGGAAAGTATGAGGAATTTCTCTCCCCCGTGCAGAGGAAACACTATGCAAAGTCGCTGTTTCCTGTGTAAAAATGGCTTCCCCAGGATGGAGGTGGATGTGAGCTTGTAATAATCTGATACTAATGCATTGTGTGCAGGAGATATACTATAATCCTGTTTATCAGTAGCACAGACCTCACACACATATGCTCTTCATCAACATTTACTTCCAGTAGAGAGTGTGCTTTATAACTGTGTTATTTCCTCAGGTGTAAATATTGGCACTATGATGAGAATCTCCTCACCTCCAGCGTGATCATCGTCTTCCACAATGAGGGCTGGTCCACCCTGTTGAGGACGGTGCACAGCATCATTAAAAGAACCCCTAGGAGATACCTGTCTGAGATCGTCATGATTGATGACTTTAGTAACAAAGGTAGCATTAGTTTTTATCTCTTCATCTAACACCCTGAATATGTGTGTGTGTGCTCTGACTGATTTTCAGCTCAGGGCTATATGTTTGAGCTTGTTATCCTGTCCTGCCTAGCAAGTAAAACTCTGAATGGTGCAGTGACAGAATGCTGCATCATTGGTTTAAATATTGTTATTTATTGCATACACAGGTTTAAAGAGCAAACCAAGGCAATAAGCAAAGAGGCTCTATCTTGTCATCTATCTTGAGAAGTGTTTGGAAGTTTCAGATTAGCTTTCACAACACTGGCATTTTTCTCAGTAACTGTTTTATCAGGTTTAAGGAAATGATTTTAGTTTTCTCATATCACTCCGTAGAGAGTGTGTTCTGTACAGAGTCATACCTTTGCCACAACCCATAGGTGGTCTGGCTGAAGACTAATGCTGAGCTCATTCATTAATATGGGGCAGGCAGGCTGTTATTGAATGGAGATCAAACTATTTTAAGAGATCATTCACATGAATGAATGCAGTTCTGCAGACTTGTCCAATGAGAATCAATAAATGCTATATAGCATTGTCTGTTGATAGATTGTTTTAAGCACTTGCAGTAAAGGTCAGTAAGACTTTGTTCACACAGTTTCGATTATTTTCTCAATTACGATCTTTAGGACTGACTGTTGGTTATTTTGCTCAGATATCTGCTCAGATTTTGCATTTGCTCAAGCATAGTCAATGTCTGGTAAATCTACATTGTTTGCTGTGGTAATAACACAGGTGTCAGCAATATGCAAAATGACCTGAGTTGCAAATAGTATGGAAAGTGCAGGCAGAAAATCTAATATTTTGCTTCTGTTCATCCCTCATGTTGTATCACTGCAGTGCTGATCTTGCATGAGACAACAGTACTCGACACATCCATTTCTAAACATCACTGTGAAGTGAAAAATCTGATTGGACCATTCCAAAAATTCCCTGATTTTAAACCACAATAATTAGACACACTACAAAACAGCAAATAAATTAGGGTTGTAAATTCTTAAATGCCAAACAAAGCTTAAGAACATTTGTATGTGTTTTTCTGTTTAGTATATCTTAAAAAGAGGCTGGAGGAATACATAAAACAATGGAACGGACTTGTCAAACTGTTCCGCAATAAGAAGAGAGAGGGTCTGATCCAGGCCAGGAGCATAGGGGCCCGCAAAGCCACTCTGGGACAGGTTTGGACCCCATAGTGCACTGTATACTGCTTCTATACGAATGCATGGGTTTGTTTGTCTCATGCTTAGTTCCATCTTCAGGTGCTGATCTATCTGGATGCTCATTGTGAAGTTGGAGTGAACTGGTATGCCCCGCTGGTGGCCCCCATTTCAAAAGACAGGTATGACTTGCTGGTTTTATGTCCACTGATAAAAACCTTGGGGGCATTTCTACAGTTATGTTTTATTTAAAGAGAGGAATGAAGATGCTGATGTTATATGATGTATAGAATGATAACTCCCTCTTTAAATTTCTCTTTGTAATATACTACCCTGGTAAGGTGGACTTTGTATCCTACCGTTACTGTATTGTTAATATTATGTTGTGTTAACATTGCAGAACGGTCTGTACTGTACCAATGATAGATTACATAGACGGCAATGATTATACCATAGAGCCCCAGCAGGGCGGGGATGAGGACGGCCTGGCGCGAGGAGCCTGGGACTGGAGCCTCCTGTGGAAAAGGGTCCCACTCAGCAGCAGGGAGAAGGCTAAGAGAAAGCACAAGACCGAGCCTTATGGGTAAATGTGGCCTTCACTATTCCTGAAGCATGATGTCTCTCTCCTGCACCCCCCCCATCCCTTCTCCCTGTGTGTGTGAATGTACGCTTGTGTGTGTGCCTGTGTTTGCTTGCGTGGACTGTCCCCTTGCCTTTCCCCCATCCTCTATGCTCAGAACAGTGTGCATAGTGCCACTGATAGACGCCATTAAAGGCAAGACATTCACCATCATGCCCGAGCGGGGGGGGACGAGCATGGCTTTGCCAGAGATGCACTGGGACTGGAGCATGCTTTGCAAATGAGTACCTCTGAGTAACAAGGAGAAGCAGAATAGACTTAAACTAAAACTGAGCCATATCGGTAATTCAGTGCCTAAGTCTGAGCTGATTAGAGATAATCAGCTCAGACTTAGTGCTGTGTTATAAAAGTTGGTGTTGGTCTGCCTTGACCTTGATCAGCTCTTTTTGTATGTGTACTTACTGCAAAATGCTTAAACTGCATACTAGTTGCTACAATGGGTCATAAAACAATGCAGTGTTTTTTTTAAATGCTTGATGTGCTATGGCTCCATTATGGCCCTTATGGCTAAGTTGCTCAACAAATATTGGCTCGCAATCCTTCCTGCCTCTCTTTGCATGTAGTCATTGCCATTCTGTTAACTAACAACCTAATCCCTGTCTTGGTATGTGTGCAGGCCAGTTTACATGCATTGAGTCATAACACTTGGAAAAGGATTTATGCTTTCAAACTTCACTTCCTTTACATTATGCTGTACTGTTTTAAAAGTTTAAAAGAACGGCAGAACCTGCATGTCTGCATGCTCTTCTCTGCATCTCTGCTTTTTTAGTGTCTCTTTGTCTCCTAGTGCTGTAAAAATGTATGTGTGTAAAGTGTAAGGGGGAAAATGCTGCTGACGGTTAAATTTGTGTGTCAGGTCTCCTGCCATGGCTGGTGGGCTCTTTGCAATAGAGAGAGATTACTTCTTTGAACTGGGCCTCTATGATCCAGGCCTTCAGATCTGGGGAGGAGAAAACTTTGAGATCTCATACAAGGTAAAACTGTTGTTTAAACATGAAATGATCTTTTTTAATTTAGTCATTTAATTAGATTTTATTTTTACAGAAACTTATATTTTTTTCTCCAGAAGTCACATTTGGAGAATAAGGTTAATGGTTTCAACAATGATTGCTTTGGGCAACATATTTAGCCAACTTAAGCTGTTTGTTTGTGCGTGTGCACTTTCTGAATCCTTGCCATGCTGTGTGTTCTCTGAAGATATGGCAGTGTGGTGGACAGCTTCTGTTTGTGCCATGTTCACGGGTGGGGCACATCTACCGTCTGCCGGACTGGCAGGGAAACCCACCCCCTGCTCATGTGGGCTCCTCCCCCACACTGAAAGTCAGTTTTAACCCGTTTTATTCCATGATCACATTCAATAATTTCAGTGCTTTGCTCAATGAGAGTTTTATTGTGGAAAAGTGATGCACTTTAGATACAGTCTCTAACCTGTACTCTTTTTATTGGCTGTGTATAGAACTATGTGCGGGTGGTGGAGGTGTGGTGGGATGAGTATAAGGACTATTTCTATGCCAGCCGGCCAGAAACTCTCATGCTGGCCTATGGAGACGTTAGCGCCTTGAAAAAGTTTAGGGAGGAACATCGATGCAAGAGCTTCAAGTGGTTCATGGAGGAGATTGCTTATGACATCCCCTTGCACTATCCATTGCCTTCAAAGAATGTAGAATGGGGAGAGGTACATATTTCTAACCTCTTAAAAATGCAGTTTGTTAAAATAGTGGCATTTATCATCATTCAACTGCATTCTTTTCAAACAGATCCGTGGGTTTGAGACTAGCTATTGCATAGACAGCATGGGCCATACCAGTGGCGGCAATGTGGAGATTGGGCCTTGTCATAGGATGGGTGGGAATCAGGTAAAGAAAAAAACAATTAGCAGTGTTTTGCTGCTCTGACCACTTTCAAAGCGCTAGTCCTCATTTCATATGCCTGTTCCTGCGGTTGCCCCAGCTCTTCAGAATTAATAAAGCAAACCAGCTCATGCAGTACGACCAGTGCCTGACCAAGGGTGGAGACAGATCTTCTGTGATCATAAAACACTGCAATGTGAATGAGAATACAGAGTGGAGATATTTTAAGGTACGTTCTTGCCTCATTGAAAATGCAGCTTCAGTCAGATATCTACAAAATTACTGGTTTTACCACAAATCAGCCATTTCGTGGTGTTCAACAAAACGTGTTGTAATAATTGTTGTTCGTCCGTAAATAATCAGAGGTTTACTCAGGGCAAAAATTAAGCTACGTTCTTGTACTGTGCTGTTTCATTTCTTCTCTGAGCATTCCTAACACTTGAATTCTTCCAGGATCTGCATCGTTTCACACATATACCTACAGGAAAATGCTTGGATCGCTCGGATGTCTTGCACAAGGTTTATATAGCTGACTGTGACAACAGCAAGAGCTCCCAGAGGTGGGAGATGAACAATATTGTGGCTGTTTGAGAGCCAGACTGTACTGTTTCAAATGCACTTCAAAGATAAAAACTGACTTGTCCACAGCAACAGGTTTTACCAGCATACGCACGACTAATGGAGACACATGCAGTTTTAACTTTGAACCCATCATGAACCTCTTATCCTTTATTGAAAACAATGTTTACATCAGCTTATCCCCAGTGTCTATTGCATGGGTTTTTCTGTGGAATCTGTGCATTAGGGGGGTATGAACAGAATGTTAATTTCCTTGTTTCACAGAATATGCACAATATTTGCAAAGATAAAGGATCTAACACCACTTGGTTTTTTGCTGCTACATTATAAAGTACAGGTTGTCCAACAAATACTTGAATGCATATTTTTTTAAAGCAATGGACCTTATTATGTTTGTGAGGACAACCTGCCACTTAAATAATTTTGGTCTTTGGCAGAGTGGCACAAATTTGCCATATTCTATGGGTGAAGTGAAAAGGGTAATAGGGTCAATGATAGAAAAAATAATATACCTATATTTTTGTCTACTGCATAATTTGTTTGGTTGGGGGAATAGATGCTTACATGATTTTCGAAAATCAATAACTGATTTATTATAATCACTGGACAGATGTTACTGTCCATGGCCAAAAATCATCAATCTTGAGCAAGTGAAGCAAAGTGATGTTTTAAGAGAGAGAATGATTGCAATGTACATTTGTGTTTGGTTTTGCACAATGTAAATATAGTTATTTTTAAACATTTTACGATACAGTGGGCTTTCCAGTGGTGTAAATATCTAACATTTTTCTTCAAGAAGGTCCTGTATTGTCCAGTTTAAACAAATTATTAACAATTTTTAAACAAGATTTAACATTAACTGTCTGATATTAGATCTTTTAGATATGGGAATTCTATGGGTATGGGGTACATAAATTAATGCATAAATTAGATGCATAGAAACTATTAAACCATTATATATTTAATATGTTGTTGCAGGAAAGACCTAATTTGAAGTTTAGGTTTTATTGTACCATAATCATGATAAATGCCTACTAAAGTTAAACTAAAGTGAAAGCATGTATTTTCTGCCAGCTAACGACAGGTCAGATTACGTGCTCGTTTGGCTACCAAACAACAATCCCATGAATTTTACATATGAGCCTTAGTGTGTGGATAAGACAAGACTGCCCATGTGATTTGCGCAAACAAAAAATGGGTAAATTTAAGGAAACGTTCTTTGTCCATCCAGTCTTTGTGTATATCCCTGCCTAAAGCAACATCAATAATTTATACATAACGGTAACACTACAATAAGGTTACATTAAAGTCGTAATACTTAAATACTTCAACATAGACAGTTTTTAAAGGATCAACTAATCCTAGTCCACCCAGTAATGTATGAACAAGCTGCAGATGTAAAAATCTTAAATTATATTCAATTATTTCAAAGTACTTCTTATTCATTCTTAAAGAGGCCGTTTCATTTTCACCCATAAATGTTAATGCATTAACTATTAAACATGGACTAACATGTAAAGGCTACTGTTATTCATGCATAAATCCATGACTCCAATGATAGTTAAGGAAAACTCTTCATTAGTTTAATAATCCTACAATAATCAAGATGAAGTAAATATTAATGTACATATTAGTGCATGATGATTCATGTACCCTTATGTTACTTACAAAACTATAACCACAGAAGTTCAATGTGCATTTTATCCCCCAGTTTTGTTAACTGTTGCTAAAGTGGATTTACTTTAAGCTCATGAGTTTGCCTTAATTCTATTTACCAAAAGGGTTCTTTTTTTCCCCATCATAAAAACTATGGTTCTCAGTATCTGTCATATTCATACCCGAGTGGACCATAAGCTATAATTATAAAGTTGCCCAGATGCTTTGTTTACCGTGCCATTTTATTTGTAGCCAGGTAAAAGGTTTTAGAAGACCAGAACTGTGATCAAACTCGTCACTTTAAGAACTTCTGTGCTTGTAACCTACAAAACAGCTTATAATAAACAGGCAGTTGCTGCCATGTTCATAAATGTTATGCTCACAGACAATATGGAACAAATTCTGCAAAATTCTTTAATAAATCAAATGAAGTCAAAATTGCACTCAAACATGGGGATTGGTCATAATATACAAAATGTTTATGTAAAAAAAAAAATTCAGTCTACACAACTTTAAATCTCAAAGTTTAAAAACTGAGACACTACAGAGTCAATTGTTCCTCATCCTTAAAAATGGCAGTAGAAATAATATCAAACAGGGAAAAAAACCAAACACCACAGCTATCAGACAAGAAAGCAGTGCTTAAAAAGCTGTTACATTTACAAAACAGCACATGACCTTAATATGTATTCAATTATACACATTTCTGTACATGTTTGAAAATATAAATGCTAACAAAAATGCATTCACATTGTTTTGCAAATAACTCAGCTCAAGTTTTCCTGATCGTTTACTCATCGTCGTCATCATCCTCATCCTCCTCTTCATCTTCCTCCTCCTCATCGTCCTCATCTTCATCATCATCCTCATCTGCAGCCTCAGCTTTCTTTCCTGCTGGCCGTCCTGGTCCACCCTTTTTGCCACCATCAGCTTTTCCTCCTTTGGCACGATATGCGGCAACGTCCTGGTACGAAACATTTGTTAAACTTCCCAATTGCAAAAGGCCCTCAAAAACTCAATTTGTCTGCCCTTACCTTTTCATACTTTTCCTTAAGCTTCAAGGCTTTCTGCTCATAAGGAGCCTTTTCCTTTGGTGAAAGCTTGGACCACATTTCACCAAGCTTCTTTGCAATATCACCAATAGAGATGCCGGGGTTGTCATTCTTCACCTTTGGACGATGATCGGAGCAGAAAACGAAGAAAGCAGATCTGACAGGAGACAGAAATGACACACCTTTAATATTTTACAACCATTATCATCTCTTTTGTGCAAGTTGTGTACTACTTACGGTGGTCTCTTGGGAGCATTTGGATCTTTCTTCTTTTTCCCTCCTTTTGCACCTTTAGGGGGTACATAGTTTTTCATTTCCCGATCATAGCGGACCTTGTCATTTTTGGCCATTTCCTCAAACTTCCCCTTTTCTTTGGATGACATGGTCTTGGAAAAAAAACAAATAAAACTGAGCTGGTGCTGCCAGGCATAGCATGTGGCTGCCCTACATTTGCCTCAGTCACTTGAGTAACAGATGCATGGTGCAACTCTGCCCCACCCCCTCCCTAACAACCATGCCCGGAAAAACACTACAGCCCTTCTGTTCAGCTTACCTTCCATCTTTCAGAGCATTTCTTGGAGAACTCTGAGAAGTTCACAGAAGTTCCTGGGTTTTTCTTCTTATGTTCTTCCCGGCAGGTTTGCACAAAGAAAGCATACGAGGACGTCTTCCCTCTGGGCTTATTAGGATCTTTACCCATGGCTGTAATATCCTACAAACACTTTATTTAAATAAAGAAAAAGTGGCGTGTTAGTCTTCAAATCCCCGTTTATATATAGACCTAAATGCTGGTGAAGCAATGGAGAAGTGATCGCTCACTAAACACTGGTTAATCCGATTAAGTTCCTGCTTCGTTTCCACTAGAACAATAAGCGCCCCTCCATTTTGTTTTCCCGCCTAAACAGCACGCAATCTCCTCTACCATTTCGGAAGAAAGCGCATTATTATTTCGCATTAAAATCGTTTAAATAGCAAATAAAAACATCACAACAGCGCCGTGGTGTTTTTAAGGGAACTTTTGACCTCCTCGATCTCCGTACACAAACTGCGCTCCATTACGACCTCAAACTAACAGCCAGTCATGTTTACGTTCTCAACTTCAGGAACCCAAAAAATATCACGATCCAAAAAAAAAAAACAACATAAAAAACGATACATAAAAAAAGAGAAATCAAGAGATGAGGAACCGACGTCTGAAGACAAACAAATATTACACGCTGGAATTACCTACGCTAGTTATAAGCGTCTTAAAAGTTTGCATTAAAACGGCTAATAATAAAAACAAATCACGATCGAGAACGATCCCCTTTTCAGTCATGCTCGATAAATGCTGCCCCCCAAAAACATGAGTTTAAAAACACAATCAGATACTTTAAAGACACGCTTACCTACACAAGCCTGAACTGTTCGACAGTATGTACGCAGTCTCGTTGTAAACTGTTTTGTCGCTGTGCTACAGGGCGCACAAACTTGATTAAATGCCCACAGACTCCACCCTCGAGGCGCTCCTCTGATTGGTTGGGACGCGTTCAAATTTGAAACGTTAACGCGCTGTGGTTATAGCGCAACGCTATTGGCTGTTTGTGGCCGCAGTCAAGTTTCTGTGTGAAAATGAGATCCAGATGACGACACCAGTGATCTCGTTAGCTATTGGCTGACGCTGGGGTTTAAAAAAGTGAGCGGTAAGTCTTTGAATTAAGTTCCTCCTCATATTGCGAGTCTTTAGGAAATAAATATAACGACCCAGCAAATGTTGAGATAAGAGTCTTCCTCACGAACGTAACATCCCCCCCAAGAAGTATGTAACACTGTGATATATTGTTTCAGCAAGTTATAAAGGCGAAATGGTGTGAGGATGAAGGCTGATAGCCCTTGGCTATATATTAGCTTTACGTGAGGGTCAAATATAAAACTAACAAACACCGACTTTCCTCTGTTTTCGTTTATTGTGTCACTTTAACATTTACAAGTTCGTGTGCATCTCATGCTTTGATCCATCGGAAATCAGCTGAACGTTGAGGAAAACATGCCTGCTTGCATTGAAGTTTGTTAACGCTCGTAAACATTCTTCATCACGTGATCATTTGACCCTTTTTGTGGTAAAGGGCGTTTTAAGGCACAGGATGTTAGAAGTAATGTTTTCAAGACAAACGCTTAAAGCTGATGTAGTGATCATCCTTATACGTAAACACTGGGATCTGTTGGGATATCTGTGAGAATCGATAAAGTTATTTGATAGAATCAGTAAGTTATAACAGCTCACCTACACCATTTTTTAAAGCTAATCTTTATGCAACTTTTTGGCTTTGGATAATCAGTCAATGCAGCAAAAATATACTGTTGTTAATATTGTTAGGTATGTTTACATGGCTTGGCCTTCTGGAATAGGCAGTTTGGACGTTCAAAATGTTCATGGATATATCAAGATTCATTGTGGGTAATCTGTCTCAGCTGTTCAGACAACTGAAAGACCAAGGGGGTGGACAACTGGAGCTCTGATTAAATTCCTATGCAGAGCGAGGGCAACAGACATTATGTGAAGATATCACGCGTTGGAACTTGTGGTTGTGGTTTATATACACACAAAATCACTAAACTTCACACAAAATCACTAAACTGGCAACAAAATCCTGGTGCAAACTAAATGAGTACATTAGCATAAATTAACATGACACTGTAACTACAGGCTCTGTTTGGATCTTTAAAACGCCTCACGTGCTTCTGTATCACCTTGCTTCATGTTTTGCCATTGGATTGCAAAAACAAGAACAATCAGAGGTGTGGAACAATTCCAGAGGATTGGACAAATGGCTCTTAGTGCCTTATGTCCTAGTACAAAGGGAATGATTGGGCAGAAGTTTGAACTGTTGTCAAAGAAAAAGAGGATTGATTAGCCCAGCCTAAAGTAAAAATACTAGCAAGCTGTGTGATAGTTTATATTTTAACAGCCCTCGCTCTCTCTCTCTGTCTTGCCCATCTTTAAACTTCACAGTATAATTATTTAAATGTTAAACCGGCAATTCATAGGTATGTAAAATGTGTAAAGTCCCCCATTCTCATTTGTCAGCTTCTGTAACGTGCCCTTCCGTTTAAATTTCTACATGAAGCACATCCTGTTCATCTGTGGTGTGGCACTATTTGAGTGATTCCAGTTATAGCAAGAGCAGACATGCACATGCAAACCAAAAGTGATAATCATATACGTTAGCAATATAGGGAGATGTAAACAATGCTATAATTAGATCAGGTTGACTGAACAGCACTCTTAGCAGATGCTCCATTTGCAGGTTTTGATTTTTGTTCATTCAAAATGTTGGTAATCTGGGACATAGATTGTGCTACACATAGATTGTGTTTGGATAATACACAGCTATATTCTTATTAGCTACTTAAACATGAAACTTAGGGTTTCATTACTTACATTAACATTTATGCATTTGGCAGATGTTATCCCAAGTGACTTACAGTGCATTCAACCTATACATTTGACCAGTATGTGAATTCCCTGGGAATCAAACCCACAGCCTTTTGCGCTGCTAATGCAGTGCTCTTCCAGTTGAGCTACAGAAATACGTAATGAAATTCATGTAGTTTTCGCTTTTTTTCCCTGTAAGTTTTATTCTGGGTAAACTTTAACTATATTGTTGCCTTTCGAATACTGCCCCCTAATGGAGTCTTTAAGTTAGTGCATGGTTCTTGTTGCTGTTTATTTGAGCAAAAGTGTGCTGTTTCGATCCTATTTCAAGAGCACTGAAGACTGGTGAAAGCCACTGTATACCAGTTAAGGCCACACTAATGAAACAGACAGACAGAAACAGGCCCTGCTGACCATGTGCATGTATTAATAGCTGGCCCATGTCACGATCAACAATGCCGCCTTGTGTTCCGGAACTGCCGCTGACCCGGATTCACTGCGCCCCTTCATTTTATTTGGCGCCCTCTTGCGAAATAACTTTACTATAGCTTAGATCATGAATATTAATTAGACTCTCTCCATCGTGATTTGTAGCCTATTATGGCTTGTGTCTTGAATATTAATTTTCATATATGCTTGCTGCCTTAAGATTTTAAGTTTAATCAAATTGACTGTACAACAAGTCATTTCAACTTTTACATTTGAAATAACTTTTTACATTTCAACAATTTCACATTATGACTGGTGTAGAGTTGTTGTAATACGTTCAACTTATTTTGATGAGTTAAAATAAATGTAAAAACAAGTTGTCATGATTTATTGATCATGTCATCTTTAACAGTGTATGTTCAATGATGTGTAAATGAATCGTACAATATTTTGATATCTAAATTTAGTCATGTGTCTATCAAATTAATGTCTTTGATTCTGAATTCACATACTAATATATGCGCTTAATTATCCTAGATAGCACACATCTTTAATTTATAGATTGATAGCCTTTTACAACAAGTGATAATGTTTACAATATAGTTTACAGCAATGATAATGGAAACAAAAAGTGAAATAAACACTTTCACTGTTCTGTGAAAGTTACTCTTTTAAATTCATGATAAACCCATAGTTCATAGAATGTGTTGTTCAACATAGTAAACAAATATGACTTTTAGTAAACATAACAAAATTGCTGAATTTATTGAGACTTGTACAGTGATGTATGTACTGCTGGACAGCGCCCACTGGACATTATTGAAACAAATAGACATTATGACGACTCTCTGTAGTGCAGACAATGAAACAATCTCTCTCTCTTTCTGTCTTTATTGGGATGACATATTTTGAATGCATATTGACAAAGCACGTACATACAAATATAAAAACAAATGGGTGCAAAACAAAAACACTGCAACATACTTAACATAAAAAAGAATAAAAAAAGAACAAAAATATATACTTGGCATAATATATACAGAATTATGTTAAGCAACACCAATATTTTACACAAAGAGCTACTGATTTACTGTTTTGTATCTTATAGAATACCACATGGTTAATATTTAAGATTATATCACCTCTCAATTGTAAATACAAAATAACTTGTATCACGTGACATGTCCTGACTGCAGACTATATTATACACATTATATAGACTTTATTATTCTTGTGTATAATGATGTATAATGCCTTTGCAATTACTGGTTAAGATCGTGTGTTTTGTGTTCATCGTTGCGGATCCACTGAAACGATCCTTTAAAACATGATGTACTGAGTTACAAAACTAGTTTATTTACAAACGTTTTCATGTGATTTTGGGAAACGTGTACATCAAGTAGTCGTCTTATGTGCTAGTAAAGCATCATATGACTTTACTATAACGCGTAACAACCACAAGGCGGCGCGCTTACTCTATGGTGTCGGTTTGGCATGTCGGCTATTTTTGGCAGATCGAGACCATCAACAGCTGTGGATAAACAAGGTTTCCAGTTCCTTCACTTCTACATCACTGAGCGCACACCTTCTTTTATTCTACCCAGACAATACCCAATGTAGCAACTTAAGTGAAAGCCCCGTTTGTGCATGGGCACAATATGATCTGTGGCAACATGAAATCCAAATCATGTCTTTTTCTGTGGCTGTGGCTATATTTTTTGTATCTAAATGGAAAACACACTGAAAAAATGTGTTTTATTTCTAAACTTAACAGTCATGCGTGATGCATCACTGCTATTGGCAGGTATACTGCAATGAAAAAAAGAGATTTATTTATTTCCCGTACTCTATTTATTTATTTCCCGTACTTTATTTATTTATTTCCCGTACTTTATTTATTTATTTCCTGTACTTTATTTCCCTCGCTGTATAATGTGTATTTGGAGAAGTGAACGATGTAGTTACGACTGTTTTCCGGAAATCAGTAGTTTGTCACGCCTTCCCAGTTAAAATTGCTTTGGCTTGACAATATAGAGTCGTCGTCAATGACGTCACGCAGGTGATGGGTAACTACTAATTAAATTAATGTTAAATTAATATTATAATTAATTTACACGGGCATGGACCAATGGATGCACATACGCACATTCTCAAAAACTGCGTCTTCGTTTTAGACATAACAAAATACTTAGAATAAAATAAAAGTATAAAGTTATAAATGTTTTAATATAAATTAAGGATATTGAATGCACTGCTTGTTAGCTAGCTAATGAAGATTTTGCTTAAGAGATTTCCCTATTTATGATTACTCGTCATACTTTATATAAATATAAAATAATAAAATGGATTATTTCATCTATTAGGAGCCCTCCAAAAATTAGGGAAAACCGTCATATAATCATCATCATATATAATGTGATAAAAAAAAATGATTCTCAAGGCATTTTATTTCATCATATCTTGTACCAGCATCTACCAGCAGTGGCAAACAGGGACCTACTTAACCAGCCAATTTCTGTTGTCAGCTTTATGATGCACGCTGTCTACAACCATGTCATGTCTACTTATTTGCAACAAGGCTTTTAAACATGCAAAATTAATTCATTAATTAAAACAGGGAAATGCATTTTACTATAGGTTTGTGTAAATTAAATGTATATTTAGGTTCTGGTTTAGGTTTGACTGACTTGAATGTGTTATGAGCCGGATCATGCCTAATTTAAACGAGAACGAATTGGTTAAGACTGTTTTGTATATGGGCAAATAACATTTCGTTTGTGCATTACTGTTGACAACTTGAGTTAGGTGTAAAGCTAAATGCAGCTTGTCCAAGAACTAATCAGTATAGTATTTATTGTGCAGATCGCTTATGATTCACAAATGACAAAATGCGTTTATTAATGCAACTAGAAAAAAGAAATAACTGTTTTGCCTACACGTGACTTTGCGGTTCATCTTTCTGAGGCATGAATTTATTAACAATGTCTAAATCTGATAAAATAATGATGGCTTTGAGACAGGGTTTCAGAAATGTTGATGCTCATTAATAAAAGTGGCCCAAGATAAGTGCATTATTGCATGGCCATTATCACTTACCCTTCATTCGTGCTGTTTTGGTTAGAACATTTAATACAGTCATTTATGGAATGACTGTGCCATCGGTTTTTATAATGTGACTCGGTATTAAAATCAAAAATGAAAGTACAAAAATGCATAATGGCTAAAACAAACAAATATAAAAAACAGACAAATACGCTGATTTGTATGGACAGCCATGTAAGTTAGTACAGTATTTTTTACAGTAAACTTTGTGAATCCAGTTTATATGGAGTGGAGATGCTGGTTTATATTGAGGGTTGTTGTGTGTGTGGGGAGCAAATATTGCATATGTCCTGAGTATAGTCAAAACTTTTCACACATTTTATTCACTTTTCAAAGCTTCACTCAAGGACGTTCTGTTGTCATATCAAATTGGGGAGCAACGCGTCGCTTGATTGGTGAACTAGAACTGCAACCTCCACCTCCCGGTTCTGCTCTCTGCAAAACAGGACACTTAACGTTGTGCTTAACATTTTAACTCCTAGTATAATTTTCGGCGCGTCAGTGGGCATCCTCTGTCTCTATATCTCCATATCCCCACTAACAATGGAAGCATACACCAGACCTAGTTTAGAAAAATCTAACATGGCAAACGCGCATAGGATTAACACAGCAGTGATAAAATAATTATTATGTAGACAACTAGACGATTACAGTTAAATTCCAACTGAAAGGTGGGGGATTATAATATGAAATATTATAATATTTCAGCACGTCAAGTATGAACAGCGACACTTTAACCCTCCATTTCGTAACGCAGCCCAAGAAGATTATTTTTTAGATTACCGGCCCATGAGCCATTAACCTATATAACTTTGTCCATTGACCTTTTAAATGTACCAACAGCCTTGTCAATGGATAATCCATATTTTAAAATATATTTCAGTGATTTTAGGAATGGAATGTTGTGCAATGTAAGTATTAAATTAGCTTGTAAGTGTACAAAATTGTGTACCTCGTTTTGACCTCTTTAAATTGAATCAGTTATTTAAAACTCCTGTCGGTCAGTCCCTAGTTTTCTTTAGTAGCAACCTTTATTTCCCAAATTCCTGTTCTGTACACATAATCTACTGTTCCCTGACAGTTTCACACATGCAAGTAGCTAATCTAAAGTTCCTGCTAAATCAAAAGATTGAGACAGTGCCCCTGATCATTGTGCACTATGACAGAAATACTAGCAAACTTGTCATCTATACGTGTCCCTCCATGAGTGTTTTTTTTTATATTAAGTATGTATCAATCGTGCACTTTTCTTTTGTGGCCTACTTTGTTTTATTGTGGAAAAACTGATGTGCTGCATATTCCCTTTTACCATAAAATGTGAATTTACTTTCATGTTAATGCACGTAACAACAACAAAATAACTGAAATTTTATAATATGATTATTACAATATATATATATATATATGCGCACACCAGCGTCTCACAGCGAAAACGTTGTTCTTACTGCAATAGAGATTGTTTGATTTAATTTACAGGACGAGGTGCAATGGTCGCTTGATTTTAGAGAGCCGTGAAATTTTATTCTCACCTTGCGGTATGTACCATTGAGATTGCAATCATGCCACTGTTTGGGGTTATCACAGTAAGACATTATTTGCATTTAATAAAAAATAATTAAAAGGCAAGTATCATCACACCGTCTATGCCAACGGCTTAGGTAAAGCAATGACTGCGTCAGGTAATATGCGATATTGCGTTTTCGTGTGAACATGATCAAAACCATTTTGCGGAAAGCAATGAAAACAGTGGCCTGGCCACCCGTGAGAAGCCCTAATATTCCTAGACCCGCAGACTTGTGTGACCCATAAACATGGGGCCACTCAGTCCCAAATCAATCTGCCACCCACTTCCTAAATCAATACGCGTGTCTCAGTGGGAAAAGCAACGAGAGAAACTGCAAACAAGTTGTGTATCGCACTTCACCGCGGATGCCAGTGCAACATATTTGACTTTTGCTGTATTTTGAATTGCAGCTCAATTAGGCATGCCAAAACATAAGTGGTTATGAACACAGTCAGCAAGATTCAAGTGTGCAGTTTTGCTTTTTTTAAACATTTGTCATGGCGTGCAATGCAAGTTATGTTTAAATTCAACCAACAATAGGCGTGTACGCGTTTTGATCACATTTTCTTCCAAGTTCAAATTCTTGCCGCCCTGACTATTTTCTATATAAAGTTTGGGTTGATTTATTTACGTCGAAATAACCTGCCTTGATCTTGAGAGCAGAATCTGCTCCAAACATCCAAAGCCCTCCTTTGTAATGTAATTATTTATTATCACCAGATGTTCACGGGTAACGAATATTGGAAAGATGACTAAATTGCACATGCCGTTTTTGTTATCATCCACTATTTGTACTATTTTATTAGACAGTCTGAATGCGGAAAATAGAAACACTGATTGAGAAAGACAAAAACAGCAACAACAATCACTGTTATAAACAACCATAATTCGGTCGTTAGCTGAGCTACTCCAGTCATCTTAAAGGTTATCGAATATTCGGTCTTAGGGATATTTTCTTCATTTAACATTTTCTTCATTTAACACACTAGCAGCTGAATGAAATGTACAGTTTGTACCCTGGATCCACTGATCTTTAATAGGAAGAGAAAGCAATCCACACTGCATACTGATCCACACAGTTCACAAGGTTTCCCTCAACATCCCCCCAAGTTTCCACTCTTCTTTCTTTCTTTCTTTCTTTCTTTCTTTCTTTCTTTCTTTCTTTCTTTCTTTGTAAATGTGCGTATAATTAGAAGAACAATAGAAATATTACTTTTCAGTATATTTCAAATCTGTATGAAATAAGAAAATATTACTCATAAAAGTATACTCACAAAGTTTGCTGTGATATTGGGAATAGCGGGAATGGGGGAAATTATTATTAGGACTGAGCATCAGCAATCAAACTGAGCATGCTCAGCAGCCTTTCAGTTCTACCTTAACAGCCAAACGTGACATGTTATGTTCTTGCTGTCAAACAATTTAAATGACTCATAGTAATATTCATGTGATTTTAAAGTTGATTTTATTTCTTTATTTTGTAGTCTTTTCTGCATAAGATAGTTCAGCATGATCAAACATTTTATATTTGAGATAAAAGATGGATATTATTAAAAGCTTGGTTTTACCTTTAGTTATTATTATAAATATTATCAAAATATTGGTTAATCTGAGTGCATCAGTCATATGATTGATTGTATTATTACAGGTGATTATATTGGGTTACATCAATGAAAGTAATTTTTAATGTTGGCAATATAGGCCACAGAGGTAAAGCCTGGGGTTTCCACTTTTAACAGTGCATGCTGGGAAGGTTTTGCAAATGTAAGATAGAGGGCACTCTTTGTAATTTGAATGCCTCTTGAAATACTTCATGCTATTAGGCAAAGAAACAGAAAGAAATAAAGAGAAATAAATGTAAAAGTAAATGTACAGAGAGGGAGAAGATAGCTGTCATCACTGTGGTTTAACACAGTCAGCCACAGACTTCTCCAGAAACTCTCCATTACTGCCCATGATGGATGGGAGAGGAACCTATCCCCGGATGTACTGGTCTGAGGGGCCCCTGAGTGACAAAAGAACCTGAGGTTGTCATGGTATCACTGTTTCTATGGATACACCCTAATCTGCTCTTCATTATTGATCCACGAGTTTGCTCTATTCTCCTGCCAAGTTATCTTACGTAGTGAAAAAAGCCACCCTTTCCAAAAATCACGGCATGTTTTAGTGGGACACTAGCTCCATACACTCCATACCTCACGGTATTAGCCACAAGTAGTCAGTGAACGTTTGTATTTTACCACATGCCATATGAGGTTTTTATACTGTCTGTTGCTGCAAATGCAAGGTCTGTGGTGTGCATAAGAACAGATGTTTTGATGATTGGAAAACTGACTGACCATATGTGTATTGCATATGTATAAAGAAGTCACCATTCAAGAATACTTCTTTTTTTACTTTGTGACCCATCTCCTTGTGTGCAAAATTAGTAAATGGCTTTTCAGGCTCTGTCTGACAACAAGCACACCTATTAATGGAACATGCACTGTGTGTGATGCAATAAGACAGTAACATCATCCTGTCATCATTCTTTAGGACATAGAGGGATAATGTTTGACCTCTAAACCTGACCAAATTTATGTAGCAAGTAACAATGGATACCACCTTAATGTACCAGCATGAGTCACAAATGTATTAGAGAACACTACAGATACCGTTATGATCCACCAGGGAGGCAGTATCTGAACTGACAGCTCTGCCCACACCCAATAATGTAAGTGTCGTCTGACTGGGGTTAACATTTCTTTTTGTGCGCAACTACAAAACTAAACATTCAATAAGCAAACTTGTGTTACATGGACTAAAGCATTCGTTTCTAATATAGAGTCTAACCAAAAGCAATATATTTGCTAGTATATGCTTGACGTTATCAAATATCTAATGTTAGTCTAATGTTATCTCAGCTGTCTAATGTTAAATTATAATGTTATCATTAATCTTTGCTGGGAGCGCACAATAAGCTATTAGCTATAAAATGTTTACCTATAATATAGGTAAACATACAAGTAATATAACATCAATAACAACGAACAACGATAGTGTTATTATTGCAACACAAGTTAAACCATAAGATAACATTTTAGTCGAGTGTACTTACCTTTTAAACAGGCGTGATTGAAATCTTGATGTCTAGTGGACATTGGTACCAGAAACAGGTGGAAACAATAAGCAAACATTTGTTATAAAAATCTATTTTGTTATATTTTCTTTAATATACATGTAATTTAATTGGGAAACGCGATCGTATTTGTCTAAGATATGATTAGGCTTTGTCAAAGGCGAATTTAATGGCAATTGCGTAAACCCCTACATAACCAATAGCGGAGGCTATGATGCAGAAAAATACCAACCTTATTTTTATTCACTGTTTATTTATCTGTAAAAATGAGCCTTGGAGATAGTCGGAATAGGCGTAATAACCCAGAATAGTCGTAATAAAAAAGCGGTGAAGGTATAGCCTATCATTATGCAGAGCTGAACGTTAATATGATTTTGTTTGTTTGTTTGTTTGTTTGTTTGTTTGTTTGTTTGTTTGTTTTACCAGCATTGCATTGTGCAAGAACAGACTATTCCAGTCGGTTCGAATATACTTACATTGGTTTAATTAGCCAGTTTAAATATTGTGTTAACAGGAGGTACTTTCATCTGTAATGAACGTGTGTTTAATATTCATTGAAGATATATTGCACTACCATTGCAGTTTAACACAGACCTCGTTCATAGGTTCTGTTTAAATGAATGGGGTAAAAGCCGGAATCTGGTGAAGGTCAGGCGATGTCAATCCTGGGCATTTAGTTAAAAAAACTTTACTATTAGGCTTAATAGATGGTATTATGAGGCCTACACTTAATGATCAGGACACTTGCCCATATCCAGCGGGCCATATGAATTAAAAGATGAGCATAGAGAATGTATACAGCCGCGATGTTCACGTCCTGTAAATTCATCTTTAACCGTAATATTTTACACTAGCCATGTTATATATAAAGCTATTCCATGTAACTTAGTCTACTACAATTTAGTAATCGTAAAGTGAAAATGTGCGCTTTTTAAAACAATTACATATTAACAACACGTCGCTACTCTGTACTTATCTATGCAATTAATCAGTAACATTGCCCTTCCATAAACACTGACCACTGAAAGTGTGAGCCCTGATAAGCAAGCATTGTACCTTGTGCCATTTCATTGCATTGGCTGTTTTTTAAGAATTCGCCCGTATTTATTTGCACATTCCGCAGTTGCACACATTTAACATAAGCAAGCGCATCATAAATGATAATAACTGTTAAATTATGTGCCGTATTTTTTGACAGGTTTTCATGTTTGCTTTTTCTCCTCAGTCTGGATTTATGATCTCGTTTAAAAGTTTAAAATGTTTATCGCTGACAAAACAGAGCAGTCGCCTCCTGCTCACATGGATAAATTGAGTGTTAGAGGACTCGCTTGAAATGACACGCCTGGCCTGACCACTTGGGAGGTCTTCCTCTCCTCTCCCAATACTTGAAGGTTTTTGTGGAAACTAATATTTTGTGAAGGTCTGTGAAGGAGCCACTGTACTCATTGGTGAGTTGTAAAACAAGCTATTCCGATTGATGTCGGTCACGAAGTAAACGTCCTATGAAACATTTGACGACATTAAAAGTCTTTCGTCGTTGCTAAAATCACCTTCTATAAGTTCAGCTCATTGTTAGACGCATAATCTTTAAGATTAACCACGCGTTTTCATTCAGTAACGACTGTCAAACATAATGCATCCATTATTTACAATATAAAACGAAAACATTTTAATCAACATTATTGTGCATTATATATCTATTTTATATCTAAAATATATGTAATCTAAATAAAAGACCATCCTTTTAGGCTCATAGTAAATTTTGGAAAATTAAATGAATCACATTTGCCAGTCCGTTTGTGTGCGAGTGCCTAATAAGTATTTTCGTTACCCAAATTGCACATATAAAAGTACAACTTCGATATGCTATAACAACAACTGGGAGAAAAACAACAATCATACAACAATATAATAAAAAAACATAGCTATTATAAATTGCTATAGGCCATAGATTGGTTTCCTAAATATTGACCCATATATGAATGCGCCCTAATAACAGAAATATTTGAAAGCTCATTAATATCCATCTGCCTGCTGTAAACTAACAATTCATATTTCAGGGTACATTGAAGTTTAGTTTACCTTAATAATCATCTGTTATCCTTCCTTTGGCTCGTCATCGCTTAACCATCTCGTCTCCCTGCGCGCCCTGATGGAGAGAGGCGCCTTTATTCCTTATTTATAACCCGGCTCAGTCGCTCCGCGTTGCCGATGTTTGGTTTGGGGAGTCGGGGCGCAGGAGTGCCTGAAGAGCGTTTGGAGGACGGTTTGGGAGAAGAGGGAGTTGTTTCTGTGAGAAACTCAATCTCGCATACAGTAGCGGCCTCCATCTGGGAACTGTCACAACTGACAGCAACACGGGCACAGGCCTGATCTTCCGCACAACATTCAGCAAAACGCAGCACAGTCCCTCTGAACGACTCTTTGTCTGGTTGTTTAATATTTAGTAAAGCAACTGACTGATACAGTTTATAGGCTGACACAGCGGCGCAATATCTTGCAAACTGGTCGATATTGCGTGTCTGTCGTGTAAATAATTTCTACAAGCGTTTTTGGTTGTTCTGCAATTGTGTTTTCACAAACTAAGCAATTAAATGACAAGACTTTTGGATAACACATAAATGCAAAGTAACGAACATGCACGATAAACACATGCACAAAAAAGTACCGTGTCAATTAAAATTAAGTTGAGAGAAAATGATAATTGCTAAACATCAGTTTTCGTGGGCTGTATTATACGCCATTTTACGCGAAACATTTCATACCGTAACGCTGCGTATATAGATAACTAAAAACCATGAAGCATCTATAGCCCATTTCATGTTTACTGTCACTCTTATATTTTCCTTCTCTATTTGGAGAAATAACGCTGTTATATTATTTTCTGTTATATTAAAACCAAAAACAAGGTTTTAGGTTTCCTAATAATGCTGTAGTTGCGGGAGACCAAGAGCTGTAGTAACGCGTCAATTTGATTGCATTGCATTGTAAATTAAAGACTGACCTTTTTCACCAGTATGTCTACCTGGTTACATGTAAGACCGCAGCACGCATGCTATGTTGGTCCTTTTCAAAAGCATAATTGTTAATAACATTAATTTTCACTGAATTTGTTTAATGTTGGGCATTTGATGTATAGGCCTCATGCGTGATTACGTTTACCAAAGGCACAGTATTGACGTCAACATGTCTACCAGCCGCTGTTGCAGACTGAAAAACGGAGGAGGGCCTTATGAACTAATGGTTTACAGATGTCTGCAATACCAAGAAAAGATGCTATTTGGTCACTGCTTTAAAATCTATATAAGACAATCGAGAGCTTTAAGACTGGAGGTAGGACAAGTTGCTCAACAAACAAAACAGGCAAATCATTTAACATCTGGCTTGTAGGAAACACGTCATTTGCTGTGATATTATGAACACCGGACAGTGAAATTGTGTTGATGTGTTTTTGGTGGTCGGGATTTGCATATAGACATATTTAAATATGACACTCATATGACAATATGAGATGATGGTTAGTGAAATGTATAAGAGTGCCACTACACACTGAATTATATATCACAGGGTTAGACGCCTTTGCTTTAATGCTAGAGGGCTCACTAGTATTTTGGGCCTTCAGGAACCATTGTGTCGAAAGAGAGACATTTAGAGAGACATTCATGTTACAGCAGCAGCAGGTCACAATGAGGCCACAGAATTATCTGTATTCTTAATCAAGGCAGTACGGAGGGTTAATTTTATCTGAGACGCCATCTTGACACTCACAACAAATTATCTGCCATTATAAGCCAACGGGACGTGTGGAATCAGACAATACAATACAAAGCTGAGCGATAATTTAATACGTGATGGGTGGGTAATAATGTGATGGGTCTTAAATCGTCCGTGTGGCATCCTAAAGTATTTACTCTTACTGATTTACTCTGCCGGAGATGTCAGTTTAATTGCATGCCTTTGCGTAAAAAAAATCTTAGACGAAAGCCTATAGGTTTCTTTATGAAGCCAGTACCGGGTTAACTAAAATGTAGCATTAACACAAGAGGAAAACGTTGAATGAAAAGACAACGACATGTCTTAAAGTATGTCTAAAAGTAATAATCATGACCTATAGTTCGTATTTAATTATTAACACTTTGTCTGTTAACATAAGATGTATTTAGTTTTTCTTGGATTTTACCATGTTTATTGTCATGGTTTTAGCTACGCTTAATTCCAGCTGATAGTTTACTACTCACTATTGTTATGATCACTGACCAAATTTTGCTGGATGAATTCTGGCTTTCCTCTCCCCCCGGGATGTTTCAACTACACATTTTGATCGGCACTTTATCAATCATTTGCACATCCGATATCTGCTCTAAGTCTGAGTCTGACGCCTCAACGTACTTTGTTGTTAACCTCATGTGAGTATTTTCTTCAGGCATTTACTCCACATTTTTGCAGTCCGCTGCTGGAACTACTTTTTGTCGCACTATGCTTTATGTGCTTGTGCTCTTTATTGCAATTGTAAAGTGTATTTATTTTTGTACGGCCTACATTCAGTTTTATTTAGTTCTCTCAGTCAATGTTACATAGTTTTCCTTAAACCCGTCAAATACTCTTGCTTGTGTTTTTTATTAGTACACGCATACTTCACTCAGTGCCCTTACGAAATACATTAAACAAATACGCGTCAATATCAAGACTGATGTATCTTTTTTGGCACCTGCTCTAACACTGTATCTAAAACTGTGAAAACTTATTCTAGACCTATTAATTTACAATATCTTAAAATGAGTCAAATAAAATACAAACCTTACGAATAACTAATGACGAATTACTAACTTATGCATCGACTAAACGTATAAATGCAGCGTTTATAATTCGTCTTTTAGTTACATGGCATAACAGTCACTGCTGTTACCTGAAGTGCACACTTTGACTAGTAGGCCTGCTAATAAAAAGTATTACCTTCTACGCTAGGCAAATAGCAACTGCTTGCATTAAAAGTGTATTTATAAATATTATATACATTTATTATATACATTTAAAAGCCTAACATTTTAAAGCAGGACCCAGATTGCACTGCGTGTATGTTTCTACTTGAGCTGCTGGATATGAGTGCTGTTTAATTTGACTGTCACGTCAATTTAGTATATTTAAAAATATGTTCAACAGCTTCCTTGTGCCCATATCCCATATTTTTAATCACACTGTAGTTTATGTTCTGCTTGTGAACAGCACTTATACTTTGTGAATAATAACTGTTATTTTGCAATACATCTACAAGTTAATTAATATCAACAAAAGGGTCTAGGATCGTTACAAACACAGTGGTTTATTGAATTAATTACATTGCTTACATCTCCAATATGTTTTTCTTAAAGTTTTATGTCTCTGGACGGAAGTGCACTGAGTGGACTCAACAGTTGTTTCAGACATCAGCAATCTATATGACCACAAAATGACATTATAACACTTCATGATATTTTCAAATAAAACATTTACTATATCATAACATCGACTAATCCTCCTTATCATTTAAGAAGGAGACAGAGAGAAATACCGAAAGTGATAGAGAGACAGAAAAAGACAACTTCACGTTTTCCTTAGTGGCAGATATCTCATTTGGATTCACAATGGGACAAGGAAACAAACATTAGCATGATCAGACAGCAACACACAGTCTCTTACCAAGAGAGTATCCTCCTTCTAAAATGGAATGGATTTTCCTCAAATATCCACTGTCCGTAGCGGGGAATTGCACATAAATATTCCATTAAATAAAGTGAGAGAGCAAGTGAAAATGAGTTCGGGGGCCTCATTTCATGTCTTTTGCTTTTGGTCTCATTGTTTCAGTTCCAGAGCCCAAACATGCTGCGGCCAACCAGTTCTCCCTTTGGTTTTCTTGTCATTGCTGCTTCCTGAGTTTTTCAAAACGTCATTCTGCAAGAAACAACGATGAAAAGAAACGGGTTATTCGTATACCGCACATTTCTACATTTCCCCAACTTATTAAGACAATAACGCTTCATCTGTAGGTTGCTAGCAGAATAATGTTGTGATTGTCGTGTATGACCACTGGAGAATCAAATCAAGTTTGCATCATGCTTGTGTCTAATGTGGAAATTTCTGTCACATGCAGTTGCCTTTTAAAATACATTTATGCATAATACATTTTTTTAACATGAAACAATCAAATACGTTATTTACGATGTTTAATAGGATTCGTTTACTGGTGTGCATCTCTCACCATTTCCTTCTTTCGCCTCTCTTCTTTGGTGTCTGTCTTTTTGAATTCCGCTTTGAAGGCCTCTGCTTCCCCGTTCTGTTCGTCTTTGTCCAGAATGTCCATAAGATATGCAATATAACTGGTGGCCAGGCGAAGGGTTTTGATCTTGGACAACTTCGTATCCGCGGGCACGTTGGGAATGCACTCCCTGAGTTCTGCGAAGGCGCTGTTGATGCTCTGAGTCCTGCGCCTTTCCTTTCGGTTTGCCGTGGGTCTACGTTTCACCGTGCGGGGTCCCATTCCGACGGCGCCAGCCCCTGGTACTCCTCCGTAGTGCGAGTGATCAAGCCCGGGGGCCCCGGCTGAGTACTCAGGGCTGTACGAGGGTGCCATAGTGTAGTCTGGAGGAGACATCTCCGGGTGGCTGATGAGCCACCCATGGAAATAGGGAGTTTCTTCGTGACAGCGGCTGGCAGCTGCTGCAGCAGCGAAGGAATAGCCGTCATGATGCATCACCGGGTGGTGGGGAAACCCTCCAACTAAACTCATGGCGACAGACTGATCTACCCTACGGCGAACCACAGACGGAGTACTCGTTTGCTCTCAGGTTGTGTTTAATTTGTCTTGGCGATTTAGGCACTGACTGGCTCCCCATAAAAAGTACTCGTCTGGTATTTTTCTAACAGTAAAAATGCCACCGTGCGTTTTTGTCCATAACAAAGCTATTGCCGAAATTATAGCAGATAATAAACGACGAATAAAACGGGCTTCGGCTTTTAGTTATTATTAGCCTACTAAAATCATTTACTTACATTCATATCCTCCATTGAAAATATCCATCATAAGAAAGTTCCATTACTAATCGTGATACTCGTTTTAGGTGAGTTTAGTAACTTTTCTGAATTTCAGCCTTGGTAAAACCAATGAGATGGAGGGTTGGATGGAAAACAAATCCAGTCTCGGTCGATGTTGTGCACACGATTCGCATTCAGTCTGCAGAAGCGGGCGAATTCCGCCGTTTGATCTCCATGTCAGCTACATCTTTAGAGTTGCACGGGTTCATATATGTCGTCAAAACTGTTCTCAGCCAATGACGTTGTAGAGGAGGAGGGACTTAAACTCCGTTAGTGTGTTTACGAACCCAAATTGCACGAACCCTTACAAGGATACTTATGTATACACAACAGTATACACAATACGTAGAAAATAAATAACAAATCAATGCAACAAGGACTGGTTGCATGCTGCTATGTCAGATGTATTGTATAATATTATATATCGTTTTTACATTAAATGATGTGTCATAAAACTACTAATGCTACTTTTCTTTTTTTAAATCGTTTCAGAATATGTATTAAAATAGCATTTCAGAACAGCCGACAGCCAATATTTATAACGTAATATAGACTATTAATGGAGCAATGAAATGAAACGAGTCTTGCTTTAGGAAAGTATGAAAGTAGTATAAACATTTTTTTGTAAAGATGCCAAATCAAAAAAAAAATATTGATCGAATTTAAAATGCAAACGTGGATAAGATTATAACTATTTTAGGTAGCTGTTATCGCTGGTTCTAAAAACAAGCAAAGAACAAGTTTTCATTTTTAAATGTCCCCCATATAGCTAAAAATTTACTATAATAACCGTACGTATAAAGAGTTGTATATATAGTATTATATAAATTAAATTTTAAATAAAGTGATTTAAATAGGAAGAACAATAATTTAAGTATCCTTCATATATTTACAATTGTATTGTATTTTCCTTTTTAATTTATTGTTAACTTTTTTGTTAAGTCAGTTCAAGCGGATTTTCAAACACGCAATTATTCAAAATGCATTAAAAATAAAAAAATGTCGTATATTAGAATAATACACAAACCTTTTAAACCTACACTCGCAACATAAAACAGAATATGCAATCTATTCAAATTCACATTCACATTAATAAAATATGTTTTTTTATGTGGACAGTATCCGCAACTCTTTCTTTTCCGATTTATAGATGCAGTTGGACTTTTATGAACAAACAAGAATAAACTACAACAAATATATATTTTTTAATTAGGTGTTGTAGAAGCATTTAATTGTTTTGACAGCAGTTTAAAACTCTGGCCAAAATGATCACCAGCCATCACCAAGTTAGTGAAATAATGTATTATGTTTGATAACGCAGTATCAACATTGTATCTCCAAATGAAGGCCCAGCTGAAAAATGATTGGAGCCATTTATATGTGGACACCATAACGAATAGGCCTATGATGTTGACTGTGATATATATTTATGTCGTATGCTTTTATACCCGATACTTAAGCTTGTTGGATCTGTAAATCCTCAATTGACCGTTTTCACCAAATCCATGAAACCTCATGCAGAAGTGTGGAAAACCTGGACTGGATCCAACAGACATTGTACTTTTGAGCAGGGCTGGTGTAATGCCTCTTGTATCGTGCAAGTATCAGTGTTGATTGTGGGTTGACATAAGTCGTTTTATTTTGACAGTTCACAGGGTATTCCTCCAGGTGCCAAATACAACAGATATGTTATACAATGTGTGAATATATATTTGTGAATATTATTCTTGTGTATGTGTGTGTGTGTGAGAGAGAGAGAATTGAGGGGAGATGCAGGAGAGAAAGAGGTAGTGAAGTGTGTGTGTGTGTGTGTGTAAAATTTCACAAATTTCACAAAGGAAGGTTCATGATTTATTCGTGTTTAAGTGTTGTGTGTGAGGTTCAGGCGTAATTCATCTGTCTGAATGGAAGTTCTCGAGTAATTTAAATAGGCCGAGTCTCCAGTTAATGACATATAATCAGCCTGTAGGTCACTTGGTCAGACTCCTGCTACAGACCCCTCCTCCTCCTTCTGATCTCCTTTCAAACTGAATTTTGTGAAAATAAATAAAATGATGCAGAACCATATATTTGAGCATGAGAGAAGTGCTTAATAATCGCGTCAAGAATCAAAACCTAAAGCTATGATCAGAATTTACGAGGATGTGTTTCCCGTCCACTTACATGAACAAAATCCCCCTCAAATGATTTTATATCATCGTATCACGTCTCAAAAAATACAAATTCCTCAAAAAAAACAATTCCTAAACCCCATACCGATTTATTAGCAAAGGCGTCCTGTGCATAAACAAGGTTATTATAAAACAGAAAATACTTTGATGTATATTATTAAGCTACATTTTTATATCTTATATAACTATCATCATATGCATTTTATTTTCCTGTTTAGTTGTGAATGTTCATTTTCTTATAATTGTATTATGAGTTAACATTGCTCGCAGTTTGAATCAGAAGTTGAGCAATAACATTTTTATGTATTGACATACCTGATCACGAAGAGGGCTGAAGTCAAATATCCCATCCCCCATATTTCAGTGACCGGTGGGCTCCTGCTTTCCTCTGGAGGTCTCATTAAGGGAGTCTTGTGCTATTTTCAACATTTCCTCAATCCAGTGACTTAAAATAAAGCCGCTCAGTCACACCGGCGGAAAATCCACCCAGATTTTCTAGCAGACGTTTGTTCTCTTTGTCGTTTTGGTTGTGATAATTGACTGTCTAACTGAAAACTAACACATTTTCCCACCTCGCCCCTCCAGTAATACGCAGGCAGGTAAGCCGTAACAAGCGCCACAGCTTAATTTATATCAGTATTAAGCCCGTCTGATACGTCAGCTGATAGGGAACAGGTAAAGGGCCAGATTTAGGGGACATTTACGAGATTTTAATACAGTTCATCTGCCCTCATGAATCAAATTCATTATAAACAGGTTATTCCAAAGATGCGCGTTCTTTCTTTCTTTTTTTCTTTCTTAATTTCTTTCTTTCTTTCTTTTTAATAGTTTTAAAATGTTCGATAATTTCGAATTAGAAAATAACTTTTTAAAATAAGCTTTTTTATATGAACATTTTTCCATAATTATTTTGAATGTGTCAGAATTCAGGACATGCAGGACCTTGTTTGTTATTTTTTTAGATGCGTTTAATTAAGAACAAAGAAAAAGCAAAACTGTAATTACTTACATGTGTAGTTTTGATTTATTGTACAAAACACGCTTTATCAGTATTTATATCAGTATATGACATATATAGCTTTAAGCAGGAATACTCGTCAAATACACTATTGTGCAACTCATTTGTTCATATAAACAAATGTTTCCGTTACATAAAGATGAAATAATCTAGACTTTTATCAAATATAGTTACATATACTTCAAACAATTTTGGAGGACCAAGATCAAACGCATTTTATTTTAATGTTTAACACTAAACATTGTGGGTTGCAGAATTAGGAAATTCTAATATAAGATTTATTTCTACTTTATTTATTTTTTAGATATGTTACTATGTGCCAGCAAGCCAAAGCATTTACATTTGTATTTGTGTTATGTCATGATGGTCATACCCACATTTTATAATGGATTATTTTTAATAATATATTTTGTACTCATTTAGGAAGATATAGTATGATTAGGACAGAATTCAGATTCAGAAATCAGAGTAGCATACATGAAATTTGAGAAATTTGAAGTGAGTATACGTCACTAGAGAGCAGTGGTGTCTGTTCCCCTATCTCTTAAAATCTGATATTTCCAACTCACTAAGCACCTGTTTCTAGTTACAACCATACTTGGATGCCTAATCACACCATTTTTGTTAGTGACTCAAACTTATTTCTATTTCCATTTTCAAACTTTCATCTTTGAGAACCCTCCTTTCTCTTTTCTGTCATTACCCTATTTCCAATCCATCCATAATTGTATCTAAACCAATCATCACTCAAAAGCCCATGTCCTATAACACCTGTTCACCACCTAACACATAATCTCTCATCCTCACTTTCAGAGGCTGCATGAATGATGCACTCCGTAGCTCCCAAAATTCCCACAACCTGACCAATGATTCCAGTGGTGTTGGCCTGAAGTCAGTTGTAATTTGCGGATCAACCACTTGTAATGGTTTCTAATGATGGCTTCTACTCTCTGTTTAATCAGAACCACTATCTCCATTTGTCTTTAACTTATTTTCATTCCCCTCCTTGGGCTTTTGCAAAAATTTTTGCTGGACTGCAAACTTTATTCCCCCTTCTCTTCATCTTTCCATCACCACCCACTTCTGTTTTCATCCCCCATTTCTCCTTGTGCTGGTTTTGATAGTTCAAAGCCTCCTCAACTCTCCTTCAATGATGCTTACTTCCTTTTAGCATACCCCCAAACATAGCAAAACAGGGTCAACGGTTTCATTGTTATTGCCTCCCTGAGTTACTCTTTGATTACGTAAAGCAGAAATATGTGAAAAAAATGGGGTTAATCTTTTTATGTCGATTTCATACTGAGGTAGACGTTGAAGCCCTAAAGACAGTAATACGAGATGCATACCTGACACATGTGGGAACTAACGACCTTGCAGCCAATGCGATGGGACGAGACTCATCTGTTCACACGACAAGCTCATTGTTTGCACAAGTTCATCTGTTTATCACAAACATGTTCATGTTTGCAGCCATGCAGTCACTTCCTCCATTAAGTGTTATCACCAATCAATTTCCACCCAAATAAAATGAAAGCAAAAATCATTACTGTAATGAGTACAGCTCACTTTTCCAATCATCTGTCTGTTTTTTCCATTTATCCGCTGTCCAGTGTTTCTGCTATGCTGTGTTAATACAGCTACATATTCTAAAGTAATTTCACCCCCAGAATCATACGTCGACTGACCAGCTCACAGTATTTTCATAATTCACATTCTATGGACCTAACACAATAGTCCTAACAAGTTTATGGAATATATCCCAAATCCAATAAAAAGGGAATCTGGTCTTTAATCAGAGCCATATGTGCTTGCAGTGTGCACCGTACGCATATCTTGGACATCTTTGGCCTATCAGTAGATGCAATGTGCTGTCAATGACCTTTTTCTTAATTTCAGTCACAACTTTTATGAGACAACATAGATTTTTAGCTTTCAAGGTTAAGTTTGCACATCAGGGAACCTCCTTGTTGAATTCCCCATAATATTGTCTTTAGTAACAAGCTTTGGTTTACTATGTCCCTCAATTAATCATACAATTGTGTATCCTCCTGGATTTTGAGCCACATATGTCTGTAAGCCCCAGTTATCCAATCATGACACGGGTGAGAGGAACCGTTTGATGATCAGCTCATTTTTTAGTGTTACTACAGCTGGTGTATTCCCTAGAAGATTATGGGCTATTGCATGTCTGATTGTTATCAAAACATTCAAAACAAACCGTGAGGCCATGAATCATTTTATCTAATACAGCTGTTTTTAAACTTTTCAAAATCTGACACTTTGTTTGTGGAGCTGGGATGTTGAAATCTTCACTTAAACCATTGTGTGCCTTTGCCAATAGACCAGCTTTCGCTTTTGGGCAGATGATGGATGGGAATTGCCAAGCAAAAGCATGACCTTTTCCCAATTTAGTCCATCTTGTTTGCAATGGCTGTATCATGCCAAGCAAAACTAGGCCTTCACCACTGCCATTGGCTGTTCTCTTAACAGGTGCACATACCATTTGCTGTGCATTGGCTGCTAAAGAAAGCAGAATGATTGGTCAAGCCAGCTTTTGCCTACTTACATCTGTTTGTAGCTTCCAAGCTTCCACTGGGGTTTCTAGTATGTCTTATTTGGTGCTGCTTGTATTTTTGGCGCTGGAAAAAGTAGAAGTAAACTAATTAAGAGTGGAATATATTATAATTAGAGTCTAAACTGGACCTTATGTGGGGTTATTGCTTATAATTTGTTGTTTTTCTTTTGGATGTGTGGAAACTGTTTGTTGCTCATTTGGTTCTATGGAAAATAATTTTCACCATTTTTTAATAGGGGATTGAAAACAAACAGGAATTAGTTTATTGCACACTTTTACAGCTCATTGATGCATGTGTGTTTGCATTTAATGCCAAACAAAAGCAAACTTATTTTCAGTATGAATTTAACTAAACAATGGTTGTATGTCAGTGCTGGTATTTTTCTTCCCTCTGTGTGGAGCCATTATACTTTGTGACACTACTTCTGTGGGTCATCAAACTGAACCCTAGTGGACAGACACCAGGCACACCAAACAACCGGTCCATTATTAATGCTGTGAAGATAGACTGTCACAGTGACTATGATCGAGAGCTTTTCTTGCCTCGGCAGTATTTCACCTTAACCCGTCCATGCCTCCACCAATAATAAAGTGTGTCTAGGTTTACAAGCCAGGTCTTCATTCACCAGGCGAAATCTGTGGGTCTAGGCGCATATTTATAAGAAAGTGAGACAAAGGGAGCTGCAGTGGAATGCCAAAGAGATAAATACCTAGATATGAGTGAAATCCCAGGGACATGTTTGCCGGACTGTTTGGGCATTACTTGGCCTGCGTTTGTGGTCCAGGCCGATTTATAGTAGCGCTGCTTGCATCAAAACCAACATATATCATGCCGGGGCTCTCTTGGCGGCCATTATCTCCCCCAACAATGTAATCCATGCGCACAAATGTGCCAAAAGTAAATTTATGGCACACTGATGGATTTACACCACTCTCCCCATTAGTGTGTACATTACCTCGGGCATGTTATGTAATGGTGTTAGGGAGATTTGGAGAAAGAATAACAAGTAATAAATTTCAGCTCTTCTGTGGTGAGAACGAAAAGTCTGGGTTCATAGTGGTCAGAGATGAAGTCTTGCCGGACCTTGACTTGCAGATAAGGACACGTGTTGTAGAACAGTTGTTGCCGTGTGAAGTGTGATGAATTTTGCACTACTTTCATGTTTGAAGTAATTTAAGAGGCATTGTGTTAAGAGGATGATGTGAAAACCATCATGTCAGCTACAACAAATTTGTATTGGTTCTGATAAATGTATAATGGGTGTTAATCACTAATTGGATCCTATATAATTTAACATCATAAACTGATTTTATGATGATGTGAGATTTTATGTAGCTTATGTAAAAAATTAGTTGAAAGTGATTGTTCACCAAATGAAAATTCTTTCATCATATACTCAGCTCCATTTTTTATTTCTGAGGAACAAAAAAAGATATTTTAAAGAACAACAAACAACAGTGGCACCCATTACTTTGTATAGACACAGAACCAGTCATATAGGTTTGGAATGGCATGAGGGTAAATGATGGAAATTTTTTATTTTTGAGTTAACTTTTTTTAAATGATGGAACAATTATGGATACATAATCAGTTATCATTTTAATTACTTGAGTTTATCCTTTAAATGCTAAGAATGACTAATTCTTATGGTACAACACAGATGAGGCACCTTCCATTCTGTTGAGTTCTTCTCCAGCCCTGCTGTCATTGATGGCTCATGGTTCTTGTGGAACTTTTCAATGACATGCTTTTTTGCACCCTAGCGAGTCTAGCCACTATCCCAGTCAATATGACTGAATATGGAAAGATAGGAGAGAATGGATGTCTGATTTCCCATCCATCAATCCCTAAGCGCATATCCCATCAAATAAACACTAAAACAATTTACTGGAAGTGTACACAGTAGAAGTGCCAACATTAACACTTCTTAGAGTTGAACGGCAGCCAGGTCATTTTTCAGCGCAATATTTAATGTGAACTGAGATGTCCTTTCCATCTGAGAAGGAATAACGGTCTTTCCTATATTTGGCCAGGGACCTCAAGCAAAGACTAGAAAGTGATGCCCATGATCCTTTGTTTTGCATATACATAATAAATAGCCTTCATTTGTTTTTGTACACGTGTAGTTGTAGTTTTTCTCTAATAAATTTGATCTAGTTACTACTGGAATATTTGCAATGCCAGCAAGAAACACATTACACATACTCGTTGATTCATGCTTTTTGCATTTTTCTTTGGCCAAAACTGTCAGAAACACTACAAATATTTTGGCAAGAGTAAGCTCCCCGAAAATTTCGGTAATGGGAGTCATGGCAACCATCCAGGTTGCCCGAACCGCTAAAGTATCACTCTGTGTTCTAAACGAAGACCTAAAACACCCCTGCAAGATGAAACAATGTTGTAGTTAGACAGGGTAGAGATCTTCGTGGATGAAACAGTACATTTCAGAAGTAACAAATGGCACGAGCCTTAGAGCTAATTTGGCAGAGATAATCTAAAGAAAGAAAGAAAGAAAAAAGATTTGATAAATGAAGATGGGAGAAACTGCATACAGCACAGAGTAGATCATGTCTTTTTGTAACCAGGGGATGCCAATGGCTTCTGCAGCAAGGAGAGGTGAATAACTCTTATTCCTGTAAGGGGAGTGTTTTAATTTGTGAAGATGAACAAGATAAATAATTTATGATTCCATCCTACGCATTTAAGTGAACACAAATGTGGCTCCAGTGATTTAAAGCTACGGCCATAACTTTACTTAACGTGTTAAAATGTTTTGCGGTGAGGAAGTGTGCATATTTATTTCGACATCTTCCCAAAGATATGATAACAGAAAATAATCTGCTGGGTATTTAAAGATATCTTTTCCTAGGATACAGAGGGTCATCTGCATGCCAAAATATGGTTAATGGGGATGCATACATCAGCGCAGTGGAGCAACACCCCAGAAAGTGTTTTTGGGCATGCTAGACATTCTTTCTCATGGCTGTACAGAGACGACCTTAAAAGCAGCACTTTTAGGAGTCTGAGCATATCGTGAACTCATAATGTGTCAGCAAGAGAGGGAGGGAGAGGACTACAAATGCAGATAACTGCTGGGACTGAAGAGGAGTAGCTGTGGGAACTGCGAGCAACTCGCGTTAATAGTGTTTGCACGAACCACACTGACGTTGTATTTTCAAAGCCCAGGATATCAGACACCTGTGCTATCACACCGTCTGTGCTATTACAATATATAAAGGCGGTTATATTTGCTTTTCTTATCTCTGTGATGAAAATAGCACTAATACATTTTAACCTACCAACTTAAATAACTCTGTTTGTGTTATTTAAGTGCATTGAGTCATATTGTCTTTATAGTATATAATGCCATTATATAATACAATGACATGTATAGTGTAAAACTTTGTGTATTTTAGTGGAAACCTTTAATTCGAATGCTACATCTTAAGGTGAGATGCAAATGATTGTGAAGATTAATAGACAGAAGTGCAATTTTGTATTCAGTGTTTTTCCTACACTAAAAGTTTAATATCTTCATACAACTTCAGTTACATCATTTACGATGGAGCTCATACGTAACTTAACTAATGGTTTTCAGTTCATTGCTATATTAGTGTACAAAGGCAGGCTTTTTAAGATGATATAATCAGCCATTACTATTTTGATTATTTAATGTGCCAAACCCAAGAGTTTTCTTTGTTTAGATCCAAATCCCTTTTTTCCAGGATGGGATCCAGCTACATGAACAAGGGGTGCTCACACAAAGCCGAAAGTGGGAAAGATGTATTTTTTTGCCACAAATCATAAAGGTTTGAGAGGGTTCAGGATGTGGGACTGTAAAGACATGCTCCAGACTGATTATTTTAGTGTTGTCACCAAAGTGAAGCAATGTGCTGTTGAACTTAAAATAACAACAGATGTCTCATAAAAAGTGTTTAAACAGGAGAACATACAGTGAAATGTAAAATGATTATTTTTTAGAAAACATTAAATGGCTTTGGTGGATGTATAAAATTGATTCATTGTTTAATGTCATTCATAAGCTCTATACGTGCATGAGCTGAACAGTTTGGACAAAATAAAATAGACAGACCAGCTGACTGTCGGATACTATTTACATTTCCTTTTTAAACTTTTTAAAACTTCCTTCCTTCCTTTCATTCTTTCTTTCCTTCCTTCCTTCCTTCCTTCCTTCCTTCCTTCCTTCCTTTCATTCTTTCTTTCCTTCCTTCCTTCCTTCCTTCCTTTCATTCTTTCCTTCCTTGCTTCCTTCCTTCCTTCCTTCCTCACACACAAAACAAGCTGATAAAACAGAACATTCTGTTTACTGTAAGTGAATTACAAGACTATAATTACAAAATACTATAAAAAAGAAACCTCCAAATAACACATTATTTGAGCCTGACCAAAGGGCGATTGCAACATTCTACTAATGATTACCACAGAGTACTCCACGGTGTAAATTACATGTGTCAAGGAACTTCACAGGCAGATTTAGAAGCTTTATTTACCTCCATTACTATTACTGAGACACTATGTTGGCCTTTATCAATGGCACATGTGGTAAACATGGTCTTTGTGCTCAAAACACAATTTGTTTTATTTTCTTCTTTTTGTCAGGAATTTAAGAGCAGCATAGTTGATTTGAAGTTCTAAAGGAATCACGACTGGCCCTTTAAGAATGTAATAAAATTTTTTATCACAGCAGAGACCTCTCCATGCTAAAACAATGCCTGAAGTTTAGTCTCACCCGTGTCCCACCAACGTTTTGCTCATGGTGCCTGATTGGTAAATAATAGCATTTCTGAAATTCATCCACTGTTGTAGGTACTACAGGGATCGTCATATTAAATACAATTAGAAATGACAGATTTATAAAGCTGATATTACATCAGCACCATGTTTAGATGTTTGGAAAAATGACAACTGTACTTGGATTTGTCTAAGGAAAAAGAATGACTGTAAGCAGTTACAGTGGAAAGTATTTATTATAGTAATTTTAGTACAAAAGTATCAGCTCAGGCTACACAAAGGCACCCTGTTGAAATCGCATATATTAAAAAATGTTCCACTCTTTGTCTGTGATCATCAGACAGTTCCTTTTGTTGATGAGGCCTTAGTATGTTAACTATCAAAGATGTTCACAGTTCAATTACCAGAGCCTCTTCTCCTGAGCATGTTTATGTTTGCATGGAAGTTCAGGGAGCTGTTTAAAGAATGTTTCCCAGATAAACCAGTGCGCTGCGTTCTGGCATAGTGTCATAGCCAACTTGTCCAACTTGTAAACAAGGCGGCCCATCGTTTGAGGATGAAGAGGGAGTACTTCTCCTCCTCTCTTTGTCCTCTCTCTCTCTCTCTGAACGTTTCTCTTCTCCCTGGAGGGCTGGAGTCATCTGCTGCAAGTCTCTGGATGAAGAGTTCCTTTCTTTTTGGGAGATGGATGGTCATGTTCTAATTTGCGATAACTGATAAGCTCCTATTTGTTTGGAAATGTTTAGGGTTTAGGGAGGAAAATGTGACCTCTTGAATCACAAGAAGTTTGAAGTACCTTAAATGAGTTTTAGTGTTCCATGTATAGACCCAAATGTAAGTCTATATATGTAGGTCATCATTAAGGACCGTAATGAGTGTTTATAGCTTTCTTTAAAGTATGGAATCCAGTGCCGCTTTTGATAAAATGCAGCAAAATATCTAAGCATGTGAATAAACAAAGATATAATGTAAACTATCTATCCTTTATAGTTGGGTACACGTGAGGCCAATGCCTTACACACTGGTAATCAAGCACAAGCGCATTTCTCTCAGCATTAATTTAGCAGGAGGAATGAGTCTGTCGCTAGTGACTCTCCTTTAGTTGGCTGCCAAAAGATGAGATGAAGCATTTTGCAACACAGATCCAAGCAGGATGTATTGCTCAAATGCAACGAGAAATAGACTCGGGCACTTTTCAAACACTGCTTTGGCGCCCCCTGATTTATTAAAACGTCTATTCCTAGAACATTATCCAATACAGGACAAGAGGTCCATATAGATACATATGTACTGTGCTTGTATACAGCTGTGATTCATATTATGATACATGTAGTCATCTAGATAAATGTCACCCTCATTGGGTGGGTGGCGAAATATGGTATGCGAAGATCCAAACCCAAAATCAAAGGCAGTCAACATGCTTGTTGAAGACATGGGCCTTTATAATGCCACAGCATCTGTCTCTCTCTTTCTCTCTGGCGCCGGGCAATCTCTGTAAGTGCAGGGCTCCCATGATGTTTAAGTGTTGTTGTGTGCCCGGGCTGAGAGGCCGCCGTGTTCATCTTGCTCAAGCGGTTTTATGATGACTTTATTTCTAATGACTTATTTGGTGGGGGTTTATAGAGGAGCAGTCGGCAGAGAGAGGAAATGAATTAGCCTCTGCACAGATGGCTTTTAAGGCAAAAGACTGCATGACAAATGTTCCCTGCCCTCCAGAACCTGAGCCCCAGTATAACAAATTGAAAACGACGATGAAAAACAGTAACAGGACACTGACTTCACAGTGCATCCCGTGTCCCACTACACAACATAAATATATATAGTAAAACAGAAGTCTTTAATCTTTTAATACCCCTACACCACCCCACCACCACCTTGGTGCATGTGTGTGTATGTATATGTGTCTGGCTCATGCTGAGGGGTGAATAGTGGATGAGATTGCCTACGAGCAAGCACAGCAAGTTGCAAATGTCACATGCTGTTTGTATTGGACACCAGATCTGTGCTAAAGCATAATGTAAAAAATGAGTTGTTGTCCGCTTTCACAGACGCAACGACAGAGGCATCACACTTGACATGTGCATATAGGGTTCCTGCTATTTTGTGGAGCTTCCACATGGAGGACAGAGGTTTTAGCCTGGAGCTATTGTCTGCCACTTGCACCCTCTGCATCGGTTCACCGCCTGGTTCTCATTTAAAATAATGATGGAACCCTTAAACCTAAAAAATTCTGCAAGAATTTGTGTTCTAGATCAGTAGATGTCAACCACATCCACTACAGGGTGCAGTAACTTACTGACTTCAGACAGAGATGGATGGACATCCAGTTAAATCCATTAAAACAGACAAACACAAATACAAAGCCAGTTAGATGAGGTTTGTAAGTTCTGGAAAATACATGTACTTTTATGAATCTACCCCTTCATTCAATAGTATTTTGGGGAATGTTCATCTGCCCCTGCGTTCAGTTGTTTGTTGGGGAATGAAACATCACTAGCTCTGATGTTGAGGTTCATCTCCCTCCTGCTGGTCTCTGGCTGTGGTCCCAACTGGGTTGAGAGAGTGCTGAGTCTGTGTGGGGCTTTAATGCTCCACTGCCCAGGAAGAGTCCCTGATAATGGCTCTTGATCTGCGAGGCTGTCTCTGCCTTGTTATCTGGATGAGAGGCCGACTGGAGGCCGCAGACTTATCCTAACGACCCAGTCGCTCCTGAGGGGCCGCCCCTCACTCTCTCTCCCCCTCTGTGAAGCTTTTCAAACTCTGATTGAGGCTCTCACATCTAAGTAAACAATGCCGTTAGTTTCTTATTTTTTTCTTGTCTTGGCTGTCTCTGGTTCATAGAACCCACAACCTTTGGTTCTTTGGTGGAGTATGCAGACCTCCCATTTGAGAAAAAAGGGAAGAAGCAAGTCATGAACTCTCCATATCTGTGCTCTGGACATGATATGACAGTTATTGCAATTGTATCACTGAGCTGTTCTCTGGCTCTCAGCAGGGCTACATCAGGGTCTCTAGTCCCTGCTGGGGCTGTTAGCAGAGTCCTGCTGTTAGCTACATGACTGGAAACACTGTAAACCAATAAACCGACTTTCAAAGGCATTGCTATGCCCATGACACAGGCTCAACCTCCAAAAGTGGACAGTGATGGAGCGACAGAGCGTAGAGAAGGGTTGTTGAGGCAGAAAGAGGAGCAAGGTATTCATTTTGACACATTGCGATGTGTTAAATAGGCTCCAGTGCTCTTGCTAACTGCTGCACAAACACAAGGTGTAATTTTTAACACAGATGCTGTCAAATTAGCCACTTCATCCATTTTAACACTTAGGCTAGGCAGAATTGATTAGGCAGTGCTAACTGAGACCTGTCTAAAGCATCTATGATGACAGGGTTGTCAGGTAAAACACTTTTAAAAACATTTACACTACCCTTTGTAGAATGAACGCAGCATTACTTTTCTGCAGAAAAGCATAAACTCTGTTCAACATGTGTGTAGCTGGACACATGCACTCTATAATTCATGTTCCTACACACAGTGGGACATTTCAGCAGGAGTCAGGAGTGAGGACGGTGAAGCTCCAGATTTAATGACCATATCTGACTCCACGGGCTTCGACGTTAAAGCTCAATGTTCACATTGTTTTGCAGGTAACAGATTTTTTTGAAATTGTATTAAAACTTTTTGACAAATAATCTCTCTGTTAAGTGGTGATATAGTTAAACATAAGGTGTTTAGACACCCTTGAGAAGCATAATCTTTAAATTTTATAGGGGATGGGACAAATGTTTCTTTGCACACCCATCATCCTTTGGGCCCAATGAGTAGGTAATATTGTGCTTAAGACTTACCTCAACCTCATTTTGCCCTATGTTTTGTGACTATGTTTTGTGACTCCAACTATGAAGAATTTTATGCAAATGTCATGACTGACAAATTAATATGGTTTGTGTGGTTGGCTATAAACTTGGAAAACAAGTACAAATGGAGCACAATAGAAAACTGAATTATAGTGGAACCATAATGAAAAGAGACGCTGTGTTTTGTCTGCTGGTCGTAGCTTGTTAAGTACACTGATGTGAACCATAAAAGTGTTTTTGACCTAAACAGCTGCTTTGCAATTTTATGAGATTGTTCTCATATATTTATATAATACCACAGTAAACATGCAATCCCATCGCTTTTGAAATTCAGTAAACACTGTATTTTCTCAAGGTTTTTCTACTCTGCACATTACAGAGGTTAACTGTAGTGTTTCAAAACATACCAGGATAAGTTACTTCAAAGGTTTTAAAACCCCAATTTCCAAAGTATGAGATTTTTCCAATGACAAATTCTAGCAACAAATTTGTTTTTTATTGAGGTGGAAAATAAAGCAACCATAGCCAACATACCTAAAATGGCTAGCTCTGCTTGGATACTGTGATGTGTGCTGTTTTGTTTTCCATTGTGTTCTGCCCTGTTTGACCAAGTTTTCAAGTATTAGTCTCATTTAGTTCACCTGTTGTCTAATTTAGTTAGGAGGTGTCAGTTGTCCTGTGTCCCTCAATCTTAAGGTGTGTTTATTCTGTTTCTCGGAGTGTTCTTCACTGAGTTTTAGAATTAAAGAATGCTTACTTTAACTCATTTGTCTTTGTGTGTTATCTGGGTAACCACCCGTGACACATACTTAATGGAGTCCCATGGTGGAATGATGGAAATTGGGCACAAAAAATAAAAAAAATTACTTTTAAAAGTAATTGCCAGAGACATGGATACCAAAGATAAAGCTTTATTTGATACAATTGTCAATAAATGTTAAAAAGAGCTGTATGGTGTAGACAGAATGTTCACAGACAAACACAATCCATGAGAAGGTGAGGTTTACCAACGGTAGTTAGACTAGCACAAGACTCAGATATCACAAAATCTCACACCAAGTGCACAAGTCTCACCACGCACACAATGGGGTCAAGCGTAAATTCACAGCACCCAGCGACAGAAGTCCCACCATCATGTAATATGTCTGGCTTGCTGCCTGCCCTGGGCCTCAGCTCCTACAAGAAAGATAACAAAATTGACATAAAATCAATTAAAATGAATACAATAACTCCAATTAACAACATACATGATAATACGAGGGGAGGGGGATACTCAGTTGAAGGCAGGACAAACAAGAGCACTTTTGAATTAAACCACTCTTACTCTACACAAATTCACAACAATAAATCAACGTAAGGATAGCAAAATAAAAAAATGAATTATAAACAAGTAACACAAAAAAGAAAATAAATGTAATTACTGACGTCATAGACTTATTACCTGTAACACATAAGTGGATGTACACCACACTTAAAATTACACAGCGTCAAAAAAGAGATTAGTCACAATCCATACAAGCTATACACAAAAACACACACATGCATCATAAGGCAGTCTATGCACAACAAAAGTGAACACAGCCACAAAACAGATGTAAACTCAGCATAAAAGAGCAGAACAACAGGAAAGAAACACTGAGAGAAAGGCAGCCATCAGCCGATCACAGTAACAAAGCACACTGTTAACTGCATAAATAAATCAGTCCTATCAGGCCATGCATGAAGTTAGCTAGTTAGCCAAACAACACATACCTGCAACATGTATGAGAGCAAAACCAGTCCCAGGCAATGATGCTCAAGCAGTGCTCTGAACAAGTAGTACTTTACAGTTCCACCTTATTTTCTCACTGACAGCCTATGATTGGACAACCCACGCAGACAAAGGCGGGCTAAAATGATTTCAGTAAGGCTAAAATTGCATTTCAGATGCAATAAATTACATAAGGTGGAGGAAGATGTAGTGACACCAAATGCCAAAGCATAAAGTCACCATATGAAATGTGTCAGGATCTGAGGCCAAGAAAATCTGAGGAGTCAATTCAAATGATTATTGATCTAAATGCTAAGAATACAGACCATAAATTCATGCACATTTATCTTACAATAAAGATCTCAACTACATTCTACATTTATGATCTACAGTTGTATGTTTGCCACTATGATAAATCTGTCATATTAATTGTGAATGGGGTTTGTACAATAAAATGAATGTTCATTACTTTGCAGTGTCTAGTACTGTGGGAAATCTTACTAGGTTACATTCTCCTTTTAAAGTTGATGCTCAGACCTCGGTTCTCACCTTTGACTAGTCTGGAACGTGTGAAGTGTTTCCAGATGTGTACCTTTGCTAACAATCCAAAACCCGGAAGGTTCTATAGCGACACATTGTGAGTGTTAGTCCTTGTTATTTTAGGTACAAAACAAGTCTCATAACTTCATATGGGAAAAGGAAAATGTTGAACTATAGTGTTATTGTTCTTCACTCAGGGAAACAATGTGACAAATCAACAATTGTGTTTAATGTTGGTGTGCCTTACCTCATATACACCACAGCATTATCAAACGTACTTCAATATAATTTTTAGATGCAGATGTATGTACGTTCTGGAATTCACAAATTCTGTAGATTGAAAACGTCCTGTCTAGATACTGTGCAATTTCCTCATATCCTGTTAACAACTTTAGTCAACAACAGCACAACTGGATTATTTTATTTTCAATGGCTTATTTTATTAGTCTTACTTTAGACAATTGACTAAAATATACCCCACAAGCTTGCAGAGCTGCAAACCAAATGAAAAACAATGTGACGAAAATGCATTTTGATTTCTTTTAAAAATATTTTAGAAGTCTTGAATTAAATAATACTTCATTCAGCTTCATTTAATTGCATCTGGAAATGTATTCCTATAGGCTAATCCTATATTACCAGTATTAAAACATGCTCGCTCATATCCACATGCAGACCTATAGTATTTTACACCGCGTTGTGCATCTCTTGTCTTAAATAGACCTGAGAAGTTTTTTAGCGAGAGTAAGGAAGTCTTTCAACGAGGTGCAACATCAACAACATTCCTATAAGTCGGTCTGCTCCGCATAGTTCAACATCTCACGATAAATCACAGGCAAGACAGTTCAAGTTAAACGGAGGTGAAAGTTTGGGGTAAATAATCGGAGTAAGACACCCTAACACTCTTTTTAACTCTCTGTTGACTTGGCAGCCAGTGTTTCTGAGCTAAAACTCGGTGACTTCTGCTGATATATAAATATATGCTGTCACTGTATAGAGAACCTCAGCATATGTTTTGTGGAATTTCAAGCCTACATAAGAAGATGAATAAAACAAATAGTCTTAATACTGTTTTTTACATTATAGCAAAAATTTGTAATTTTATGCATGTTTAAAGAAAAGCAAAGCAGCAAAAGTTTAAATTTGGGATGGCAGCCATTGAAAACACTACCAGTTTATCATTTCTGAAGCACTCTGCCCCACTGAGGGCCCCCTGAGGGCAAACAGCGTCCTGTCAGTGGATAGTCAGTCCAACACTCATACATGGTCTTTCATAAACACTACACCAATACCTGTCATGTGAGCCCATCATTTTTCCCCTGGCTGCTCCATTGTTTATGCTACACAATTCGTACATCTATTCAAACATTTGCTTTTCGATAAACACACATGAATAGGCAGTGACCTGAACGGATTCATTTATAATTTGTCATCAGATATTTATGAGTGCATTCAAGTTTTACTTTTCCGCTTTTGCTTTCTTCGTTTCCACACTTTATACTTCATTTGTAAACTCGCCAGCCCCATGAGGGCCTGTATGCTTCAATTCACCGGTTGCATATAGCCATGCAGTCAGAGAATTTGTGAATGTTGCTGTTTGTGGAATTTCACCCAAACCAAAATTAGCTTTAAAAACAGTTCAGCAAGGAGTGTGTACTTATCTATGTTTAACATGCATTCAGTTTAATCTGTTGGGGGTATAAACATCCCATTCATAAAAAGTGCTCGATGGACAGATTGCAAAATAATTAAAGGGAGAGTTTGGTATGGAATGTAAACTTTACAAGGGTCTCCATTTCTGTTTATTTTGAAACAGCTGTGAAGAGCCAGCTTGCCTGCCAAATGTAAGCAGCTGTTTGTCACTTTCATTTTACCAAAGAGCCACTAGAAACGGAAAATCCACTTCAGCTGTCCATTGCGCTCTCTTTCTGTTTCCCCCTGCTTTTACACTTTCTTTCTGTTTGTTCCTACATCCTATTTGATACAATAGAGCACTTCTTGCTTGGTACCACTGAATGATATTTCCCAACAGTATGCATAACATACATCTGACTCCATCCTGAATCATTATTGCCATTAATCATTGGTCATTCATGGGGCTCCTTCTCTAGTTTTAAAAATTGAAACATATAATAACATCATTACTGTATACCAGACTTTTCTGTAATGTACTCTCGCAGTCCTATAATTTAGACTGGAGTACCCCTTGATCAACATAAAAACAGAAAATTCATTTCAGAGTTAGTACATTACAGATTTTCATTACAGATTCAGTATTTTATTACTTATTTTTGCTAATTATAAAATATTTACACTTGGAGTGTTTTCAAATACATTTTAAATTAGATAAAAACTTTTATATAACGCTATTTCATTCTACATGTAGGTGGGGCGTCCTCATGTGCGAAATCACATGACTAGCCAAAAGCTATTTTCAGAATCTTGACAATCCCCATGTTATTGAAACTTTTCAGGTGAGAAAATAAATTAATATACCATATACCATGAATATGTCTCCCAATGATTTCTACAATAGCATTGGTAAACAATCATTTTAATCATTAGTTTGATGCCACATCCACAGGATGTCAGTATGAAGTCAATGACCATCATATCAGCCAGCAAAGAATAAACTAAAAACACTGACTGCATCTTTAACTTATTTTATCAAATGGATGGCTCCGGTCCTGGATGCTGATTGGCTAATAGATAAGACCTCTTCACCTAACGTCTGTGTGTATTACTGCCATTCTTTTTGTTGTATAGCAACCCTCTTACATGTCAGGGTTCATACTGAACAGTGCTGAATGAACAATAATCTGTTTACTAAATCAGTTAATATTGCAATAACAATGTGTGTTCTTTATATTTTATGTGGTAACTGGTTTATAAAAGCAGTAAGGCAGTATAGACTATGATATATTGTGATAATAGTCATGGCTGAATGTGATCTAGACTCTCTTCTTTTCATTGCACCTAACAATGCCGTTCAGCCTTGTCTACATTCACAATACAGTTCAGGATCTCGTACCTTGTTACTTAAAAATCTTGTATATAATGTGCTAATGCTTTAACTACAACTGTTCTTTACAGTCTGCAAAAAATAGACTCAATAGTGGATTTGTAAGCTCTGAGTTTGGCTCAAGTTTTAAAACAAGAGAAAAAACAGAGTGTGAGCAAGACAGCAAGAACAAAGGGTTTGTAGAGAAAATGATTTAAATCCCCTTCATTTGTAGATCTGCGGCAGACAAAGATGATTCCTAAAATGACTTCTCTGCAGTTTTCCACCGAAATGAACTGTGCAAGCAGGCCATAAATCAGCACTGCAAAGACAACACTGAACAGTCAGCAGGGCTCAAAGCTGGCATAACGAGTTAGAACTACAGTAAACCAGATAAATCTTGTGGGTGATACAATCTAATCGTTGAGTGTCAGAGGAAACAACCTGCTCCAAAGGGAAGTCAGTCTATAATCTGCAAAGCTCGACATGGAACAAAACCGTCCGAGACTGTTTACATACCTGCTGGCTGATTTATTTTTGTATATGACGAGCGGTCCTGTGACTATCACCCGCACATTTTATTACAGCTATGGAATGTTCAGTCTCACAGGGAACAAGGTTACCGTTTTATCTATTTGTCTCCAAATATGGTGTTCACTCTCTTTCAACCCTGTCATCCATCATAACCTTGTCCTTATGGCTTTAGGGATGGCTTTTACCAGAGAGACTTCTAAAACTCTCATGCCAGTCAAGAGGTGTATATATTTTGCATTAATATTTAGCTTTTATTTTTTTACTTCTTTGGTTTTACTTTTTATTTGAGTTGTTCCTCTGTACCCATCCAAAAATGTGTTAAAAAACTGACCCTGTTTTTTTTAAACAATGCAAAATGTGTGCTGTCACAATTTCTGACAGATTTATCAAACAGATCTGTAATATCCTAAACATCTGCTTTAATATGTGAAGTTCATAATTGCACCAACACAAAAAACATAGTTTTATAAACGCACACATTTTTATCATATCTTCCTGCACAATGTTAAGCTATTATCTAGGGCTGCGCAATATATCAAAACGATCAAAATGTTGCAAGTGTGCATATCGTAATACGCATATGGTAATGATTTGCAATAATTGAATGATTTGATTTATTATTTGCTATGCTATTTATTATTACATCATTAAAAGAGTTATGTCTGGTCAGTTTAGGTTGATGCAGATAGAAGATAGAAGACTGCTATCAGAAGCTGTAGTGATGCTTTTCCCAGAAATAGTATGAAACATAACATGTTATACATATATATATATAATTTTCAGCTTTTAAATGTTTTTATATAATTGATTGTTTAAATTTCTTTGAATATAAATCATATATCAACCATATATCAAATTATTTAGCAAGTTATCGCATATTGCATTTTCCCTTCAATATCGTGCAGCCCTACCATTATCCCTATTGGCATGAATTCTCTGCATATCACAAAATGATAATGCTAACTTACAAACATAAGGCATGTGTACTGTGTACGAGATGTGCTCCAGAGGTCAATTTGTGGTCCTCTGGCTTGCTGGAGCCTTTTAGCCTTCTGCCCTGTCTGAGCACTGAACCCTCCACTGGGCTGGGTCACAACGGAGCCAGAGCGCTAGCCATCGATCAGCCCTTATCAGCTCCCAGCTGACAGTTCAGAAGCACAGCAGAGGGGCTGAGTGAAAGAGAAAGAGCCTGAGAGAGAGGAAGAGAGAAAGAGAGGAGAAAAAAAAGATTATGCTCTGTGCTGTCTGTGCTGTCAGCTGCCCGCCTGAGCTGTACTGTCAGGCCCGAGTCTAAGTTATGGGTGCCTCAGGGCTCCTGATAAGTCCATAGGGGTCTGAGTAAGACAGAAAGAGAGAGAGATAAGCAGTGAGGCAGAGCTCTTTGAAAACAAATGACAGGCTCTATTCAAGCCATGATTTTATGTACTTCCAAATTATACATTAAAAAACAATGCATGAACCCTCTGGAATTGCCAGTTGCATTTTTGCTAAGCGCATTGTATGAATTTATAAGACAACTCTATGGGTGGTGGAGGTCATTTGGGGTCAATGTTTCAATGAACGGGATGGCAATTAGGTGTCTGTGTCTCTTTGTCTGTTCCTTTAGGCAAATGGCACTGAAAATGCACTTGTCTTATGTTTCAATTGTATCACTTCTTGTCTTGTTTTTTCTTTTCTTTAAACAAAGTCACTTTGGTAACATTTTATGTTAGTGTTTGTTACACATTGCATGTTTTTACTTTTACTATAGTAGTAACAGTGAATTGTACATAATTACATACAACTAACTCTAAACCAAACCTAACCCTATACGAAGTACATGATGTTAAACAATATTACTAAGTACTTAAATGTATCATGCTGTAACAAGAATACTTCAAAATGAAGTGTAACCATCACTTTTATCTTAGTTTTAAACAAATAAATATGAATCAAATATATGAAAAATTCTGCAGCACCTTTGAGCAGGGCAGAAAAAACTTCTGTGTATCTGTAACATATAGTAACAGATAAGTATCCATATTTATTACTTTCACAATCTTTTCCTCACCCCATTGCATACTAAATAATTATGTGCTATAATGTGAACAGAATACTTTAACTAAGGGTTTGTGGAAATTTTTGGATTTAGTTTGTCCAGTATGCTATGTGCAGCAAATGCCCTGAAGTAATATAAATACTTCCCAATACTGTTGTTGGGGTGATTTTCCAATACTGGCAAGTAAGACTCTTGGTGGTCCTGTCCATCCCCGCCAGCCATATACAGTTCAGTAAAAAAAATCCAATTATTTTCTGACCCTCTCATAGCAGGCCTGTGCCAGCAGAACTAATTAGGACTCAGTGTCCACAATGGGCAGCTCAGACATTTATGAGTCAGCGGCCTTGCTGGAGGAGAATGAGTGATTTATTTAAATGTGTATACTTTCTGTGTCTGTTTAAATGAGAAAATATGAAGCCAGGGTGGAATGGGCTTACGATGAATGTTTACCCACTTGAATCAGTGAGTAGATAACTTATGTGTGGACTGATGAGTGAACTTATCATGGGTTTTGTAAGCAGAGACTGATAGGGTTGAACAATTCCAAGCATCTACATCTAAGGCATGTAGAGCGTCAGTTCTTAGACAGTATTTTGAGGTAAAGTTTTCTTTACGTATGCTGCAATATTTTGTTTAAAAGAGAACTTGAGGACAATTCAGATTTAGTTCTTATCAAAGTTATTGTAATGAACACTTGGCCATTATTCTATGGTCAAATTCTATGGTTTATAGAGATAAAACGAAAGAAAGACAAAAAACAAGATGAATAATAAAATTTAAAGGTACAATATGATCAATCTTCTGTTAAGAGTCCAGTGCAAATCTACGTACCTCATTACTCTCTGCCATTCTTAGTGTAATTTCCTGCTTTGTAGCCCAAGGCTCATTGTAATTCCTTGCTTGTGTATAGACAAGTACATGTGTCAGGAGACAGATGGAAGAGCCATTCTTTGCTTAAACCTTCTCACTGTTTCCTGGCAGACAGACACAAACTAAAAATTAAGGTTCTCTTTTGTGAGACTTGCTATGATGTGTCAAGTAAAATGTGACCTTAATTCCTCAAATAAGAGCCTCCACCCATCATACCACAGTCCACATGTTCCACTCTGAATGTTGAAATGAGCCCTGAGAAGCTACCACGTGTTATTTGTGGCATTTATTGTAGAACTTCATTGGCTCTATTGAATTTGACAATTGAATTCCTTTTAAAAATATTGTAAATATACTTAACCCTGTACAGTATGGACAAGATCATACTTCCTTACAAAGGCAAAACACAGTAACCACATATACATTGAAAGTGTGATACATAACTTCATTACTAGAATTTTCTGTAATTTCCACAACTATGTTATCTGTTATCTGAATCTGAGCGTAGCTGAGCCTATCCCAACAATTTGTGTACACAATGTTCAGTACTGCGCTATTGCATGACTATACTCAAGTTTGACATTTGTGTGCATGTTGCAAGGTATAGATTATTATTGACTGTGAACTACTCTAGATTATTGAAGTGTCTTGGGTTCCCACAGTTGTGACTTTGCAAACCTCTCTCTCTTCCTCTCTGTTCCTAGACGCCTTAGAGCCAAACAATGCTGAGGCAAGGTCTTTAGTGGAGCCAGACTGATAAAGCTATTCACAACTGTCAATCAAATCACAAATCAGAGTGATAATGAACACTCTAACTTTGCGACACCAACACTAGTAAACCCCTGTCGTTCTCTAGCAACACTCTCTTGTGAGTGCTCCTTCCCCTACCTCAATTACGCCTTGTCATCCATCCTATTCATTGTATCATGATACCACCCTTGGTATCAGACAACAAAAGCAAAAATGACAAAAATGTTCTATTTTTAGAATAGGAATACAATTCGTAAGATTCATTATAGACTTAGAGGCACTTGTCCACTTCTGTTGCAGGAGAAGGTGAATGAATGCCATGCATAACTGGTTCTTTGGTATTTGCTGAAGGATCCATTTTGAAATCCATGTATAAACCTCACTGTAAACAAAGTTTGTCTGAATAATTGCTAAAAGACGTTGTTTTCTAACATTCCCTCTTCTCCAATAGCTTCTACTTCCATCTTGAATTGATTGTATATTTAAAATGGTAAACATGGTCTTGAGGAACATCAACATTACAGAATCATTGGATTGGTCGAGCTAAATCCTTCTGAACTGAAAATGGAAATGAATACTGATAAATAACAGTCAAAATCACCCTAATGCTCATGATCCTCATCATAAAACATCTGAAAAAAGTGAAAGCACCTTTTTTTGGTTCTGTGTGGCACAGACATTTATTATTGTGCAAATTCACAGCATTTAGACAGGAAATTAAGCCTGTGCAAATGTGAAATGCACAGAAATAATAATAACCAGGAGTTGAGTCTCTCCTAGGCTTTCAGTAAGTCAGGTCATGGCCTAAGTTGGCTAACAAAGATCCAGGTCTAATCCAGGTCTGAAAAATACTAGTCTAATAGCTGAAAGCTGCTGTTACTTTAACTTCAGACGAACGGGCCGCACATTCTTCAGAATGGGTCCGGAAGGTCCCTTGTTACCATTAGGGATAATTGCACCCACACAATCACTCGAGCTGCCATCTTCTTTACATATCACCCACTGATGCCCTACACAATCTTCATAGACAAGAGCATATTTTGAGAGCAATTATATATGGGGGAAATGCTGTGGTTTGCCTTTGTTGACTTGACTCGACTCAACCTGTTGATTGTGTGCACACATGGTGGTCAAATCTTGGTTCTTTAGACTATTCATCAGCTAGAAAAACGTGTGTATTTAGAAAATGAGTGCAATTGCTTAAAGAAATGATTTACCCAAAACTCATTTTGTCATCTTTTTGGGAAGTACAAAAGTTATTTAGCAAACTCCTCTTTTCTATACAAAAAAATGTAAATATTAACTAGGGTTGTCAAACTCCAAATACTCATTTTGTATTTCATGAGAAAAGAAAGACCATACAGATTTCAAATAACAAGAATGTAAACTGAATACATACATACATATACATAATATTTTGTTGTTTTCCAGACTGATTTTGCTATGCAACTTTTAAAAACTTAAGATCAATTTGTGATTGTTAGATAGACATCTTTTCAGATAGTGGAAGAATGTTTCTCTAGTCTTGCTTTCTCACCACCAGTACACTCATTCACAGCTGCTCTGTTACCATGTCCCAAATGAAAAATGTAAAAATATATCTCATACTCGGGAGTTTCTTATGAGTTCATGTAAAAAGTATGGCCCACGGAGGCTAGCACATTTACGTTGGTTGAAAGCCCACTGATAACAGTTGGATGAAGGTAATGAAGAGATTAGAAATTAGCAATCATTTCAACTGGGGCTGAAAACGTAATTATCATAAAATATTACTGGTAAAAAACAAACAAACTTAACATCCTCTGTGGAAGTTAAGAGATCTTGGTTCCAAATAATGACAACATGTGTTCCTTTCCAACATCTCAGTCATTTCACTGAAATCATATCTCACTCCCCCAGAGAATCTAACAGAGGAGGACTTAGATGGGTTAATCAGAGACTAGTCATCAGTGTTCCTAAATGTTAACATATACTTCAACTACAAACAAATTTGTTATATTTCACTATTAGATAAGTGATTGCTTTTAATGAGTGGGAGACCCAGGAGTGTTGTAATATGGGTTGAGCTGAAACACAAACAGTTTAACAAACTATAAATTAGCTACAGGGGTAATATATTAATGTACATGCCCTCTATCCTGAAGTTAAGTCCCAATGTACAGATATACAGGGTTTGCAAAAACAACCAACAAAACTATTTAAAATAAAGCGGAACTCGACATTGTTTATAATTTGTTAAACTTTTCACCAGCATCTTTATTACAAAATTTCAAACATAAATCTTGGTAAAATTAAACTTACAATGACAATTCCACAGAATTTCCACAGACATTCCAACAGCAGACAGGCAGTAGACATGCCAGTATGGGTTACAACCTCTTTGTACACTAATTTACACAGTTCAAAAATACATAGTTAAAACCTACTTGAATTTGTAGCTGATAAAACTATAAAAAAATTACATAAAAGCTTACTAGTGCACTGAGTAAGATTAGTTTAGCTGGCTCTTATTTAATGGTTCCAATAGTACTAGTGGCATTGGACTCTGTACTGACACCCTGCCCTGGATGCATTGCTTTCTACACATATAGATAGAAATAATTGGATTTATTAGGCAATAGACATTACTGGACTTCATGGACTTCTGGATGTTATTTTGCATTGTTGTTAGTTTGTGTTGTTTCAGTTTGTTTCATGCAGCAGGAACAGGTGAATTGCACGTGTGTTGCTCCATGTTGTTTATATAGTAAGAATATTGTGTTTGTTGTTATATTGTTTGTTTTGCTTGTTTCTTTGTGATACACTTTCATGCTTATACTCTGTAAAGTGTAGTGAGCAGTGGCTGAATGGAATAGTATGTTTACTCCATATGGAACTGTTAATAGTAATTATTAAACTAGTAACTAGTAATCATTAAAATAGTAACTATTAGTTGTCACCTCATGTGTGTAGACATAATTTTTGCTTATAATATTATTTCTCAAAAGTTAATCAGTTACCAGTGCACATTTAAAAGAACATGAAACAAAGAAAACAATTACAGATGCTGAAACAAAAATGTGTAACAAACAAAAACAGGTCACCGCTACTCTAGACCTGGACCAGTCCCAGTTTATGCGTGTATTTCAGTTACATACATTGCTGCACATATCCTGCATAAATATTATTGTAAGATTATATGAATACAGTACATAAACATTGGTTTTAGTGTGGCCTTTAGTTGGTGCGATCGAGATGCTGATGGACATAGATGAGAGAGATGAACGTTTAACCAAGTAATGGACTAAGTGGTAGTCATTGGCTCCATTTTAGGACTACATTACACCATTTCCTGTCCTTTCTGTCTCTTTTTCTGTGGAAATGGAATTGCAGAAAGTGACTGATCAGAGTTCAGTGAGAGTCTTAAAGAAAACCCATAAAAGTGTTTTTATGGAGACTTCCCGAACTCATTCCTTCATCTCTCTATTAGAGGAGACAGTGCTCCAATTCAAGGCCGCAGTTTTCATTTTACACCACAGTTTGCCTAATGGACCCAACAGCAGCAATAACTGTGCTTTAAAAACAAGGCTGTGTAGCTTTAAGACACTCACAGTTGTTGTGGAAACACACACACTTGGACGTATGTTCCTAGATAACATTGTATTATATAATCACATGTCTATGTTTACAATTTTATATCAATACAAACTGGATCTCGTACATGACTTTACTTGGTGGTATGAACCAAAAATATCACAATAATTATTTTAGGCAATATGACATGCTTTTGAAATGAACTAAGGAATTACATGACAGGTCTTATCTGGATACATACCTCTGCCAGTCTTACTAATAATGTCAGCAGAATGAAATCATCTGTTTGTTTGGGCATGCAAGGTCATTGACGATCTTTGAACTCTACAATGTGGTGTTGTAAATCGGAGTTTTAATATCATTAAGCATTACTGCAGACAGCACATATTTTTGATTAATATTATCAAAAATTATAGTTAGCATTTAATAGCAAAAGAGACATTACCTCAATGGCAATGTTCTAATTTCTGTCCTCAAATAACTAACGTGAGATTTTAAGTATTCATTGATAGTTTATTTAGTTGTTAATGCACCTCTCTCTCTTTTTTAACGCACACACCCATATACTCCCACAAAAAATGCCCTATTCATTGTTTCCAGTCCTTGGGAAACAAGGGCGATCTTTAGAGCAAATTATATGGATGCATTCCACCTCATATATTTGTCAGGCATTTCAGCAGCGGAGCACTCATTAGGAGAGGCAATAAGGAGCTCTGACAGCCAGATTGAGTCCACCTCAAAGCACAGTCCATTTATGCTGGCCCTCAGGAGCGTACATATACGCTGCCTCTTTAAAAAACACACTCGTTACACTCTGCTTGCCGTGGAGTGTGTGTATTGTGACACATTTGACACAGATGTGTGATTAAGATGAGGTGAGTTTGGGGAAGTGATTGGTATAGTTTGACAAAGGTCAGCAAAGTTGTCTCCGGTGTGTGTTGGTGATTTATTTCAGGAGTACTGTGGTTTAGGTGAGTCGGTCGGTGCTGTGTGAGAAAGACATATTTTTGTGGATAGGAAACTAGTTTTATTGGTTGACGAAACGTCCGAAATCCAGCTGTTTCCGAGCTCTAACTAAAGGCTGACAATGTAACTTTGACTCCAGAGAGACTTAGCAGAGTAAGAAAAGTTAAGGAAAATCTACTTTAACTGTTGTGTTTTATCTACTACTAGATTAATGCTTTTAGATCTTGTAGGTGTATCTTCCTCAAAACATTCATTCTTTACGCTAGTACAAATGATACAATTATAGCTGCTATAATATTTCATTGTAATGGCAAGTTGAGTTCTTTTTTAGTAACCGATATAAACATTTTACACTTATGCAACAGCAGATCAAAGATGAATCCAAGACAAAGTGGCCCTTTTCACATTGCATTTTCATCAATGAGCTACATTACAATTTAAAGGTTTGGCCATTATCATTAAATAAATAAGTCTGAAACAACAGATAAAGCATTGATAGGCTAGCAGCTCTCAGTATTTCCACTGGTAAACAAGCCCACGTCACCACGCATGGTTATATCATGGGAAAAATTGAGTCAAGCTTTGTTTGACCATGTTCTGCTATCTCTATCCGGTTGGTATACAGCAGTTACAGCTATACTGAGTTTAGCTCTCACACTGCTGCCGCAAAGATATCAATGTGCTTATTTGACAGAACATATTGTCAAAAGGTTTGTTATCAGGATGCAAAGAACTCACAATGATTTCTGGAAAAACAGGGTCTTATATTTATCTTTGATATTAATGCAAACTGTATAATGTTTATTTATTAAGAAAGGATGGAATGACACACTTTATAAAAGTTCATTGATGGATACAAATGACATCCTGGCTTAGCCCATTAGTGCCATTTTGTATTAAAAAGCAACAAACTAATTTACAATAATTAAAATGTTTGTCTATTAACCAATACACCAATACACTAAAGTGCAACACTGTAGGGAAAACACAAATACCTATGATAAATACTTTATTGTAGTATACACCTGTGTTTGCTAGAGATGAATGCATGTGTTTAATATATTGAAATTGTTATACAGTTTCGGTATAGGGATATGATTTTCCCATCATATATCATACATTTGTAGGGGCCTGTTTTTTATTTTCTCTCAATTTGAGGCCCCTGGTAGTCAGAAGCCCGAGGGCCCTGGCCCCATTGGTTTGGCCTATAATAGGTATCTGACTACAGCCACTTTAGCCCAGGCCTCAGCCCCTGATGTTTACAAAACATTTTTGTCATTTGTCCATGCAAAGCACAAAAGAAACACCTATTGTATTTCAGGTGTTATTTGAAGCCAACCTGCTCTCCAGGTGTTGAGAGTGTTTAAGTGTCTGAGAATGGGACGTGAACATAAAGTGTGTGTTTGTGTTTCTGAGACGCCACCCATCCTCAGGCTGTGTGTTAGGGTGAAAGTGCTGCTGGTCATTGAGGTTAATGTTGACATCTGCCCCCAGCCAGATGACTGCCCTCTGGGAAAGAGATCTTAACATACACATGCCACACACATACAAACTCTCTCACTCTCTCTTTTTATCTCTAGCTTTTGCTCCATGGCTGAGACCAACAGGTGCTTCTTCAGCTCTAATTGAATGTAATGATACTATCCCCTACAAACCTCCCCTCTATCATTGTCTATCTGCTGTCAAAAGACCTGCGCTTATCTTTTTATCCTCTTCTAGAAACCAATAAATTACACAATGAAACTTCACAGAAAACTACACAATGGCTACATGCTTGGATCATTTTGGTAACAAAGTTTTAGGCAGTGCCGTCTGTAGGCCTGTGCTGACTGAGAGGGCAGAGAGTTCTGGAGCCGACCTTTTCTTGAACATCCCACGGCCCCTGGGGGCTCCGAGGGGTTGTGGCCCCTAAGCCAAATTAACTTATCTTGTCCATTTGTTTCTTCTAAAACAGATTACAGCAAGGACGTCCATACTGGATGCACTTGGGCCCCTCACTCACAAACTGAAGCCCAGTGGGCACTTGAGGAGCTTTTGTTCATGGTGCATTAACTCTGTCACACATTAGCTCTGACCACAGCTAATTGACTACACTTGAGTCAATTGCTGTATAGAATCTATATGAATGGTCTTTAATGGTCTTTATGTTTAAATGGTCTTTATGTTAAGTTGTCTTTATGTTTACTCCCGTTTAGCTTACTGTGGTCTTACAGAGTTGCTAGTAAAGCTCTGTGGGAGTTGCCTAAATACCTGCTCTGAATGTTGATTTTAAGGTGCATTAAAACTTTTCATCCTAAATTGGTTGTAGACGTCAACATATCAGTGCAGGAAAACAGAAATGTGCTTGATTTCACCAAATTCTTGGATTCTGCTTTCCGGGAAGCAAATAGTTTAGGACATTGCTGGCAGGGAATCAGACAAGGCCCAAGCAAAACTAATGAGTGTCAGGGAGCCTGAGCTTAGCCTTGCTTACTGTTTTAATGGCCCTGTGTGAAGAGCAGATGTACAGTGCCATTAATAGTCATCTGACTTTGAGTTTTTTTTTCATTTTACAAATGAGGACAACCCCAAAGGAGGTTTTGCTCTGATTTCTCAGAGATTTGCTGACTTTTCAGTACAAATTTGTCCCCAATATATTTAAATACACCCCCCACACAAACACACGCACACTTAAACACACAAGTCTGTGTTGCAAGTCAGTTGAATGTAAATCACTCACATAAAGATTTGTTCTGGTAAATATGCATAATAATGTTTTTGAACATGGGTGTTTCTTTAACTATAGTCAATTTTGGTCATGTGGAGAAAATAAACTCTCCTAAAACACACTTTTTACACTCCCACTATTTTACTTAATTTATTCAGTAACAATGTCCTAGATTTAAAATGCAATGATGAATTTTAAGATTGAAAACCATGGTTTGGGACAAATCATTTAAAAGCAATAAAAATGAATAATAGGTAAAACATTTCCAAGATGCTAATGTGACACTAAATAACACCTCACTAAAAATAGTTGACATAATTAGGGGCATAAAAGTGAAACCACCAAATATGTATTATTCATTCAGGCATGTACTGTAAATAACCATAACATCATACACACCATTTGAAACACACACTTCTTTGAAAGAGGTGTTTGTGTGTGTGCATTTATGTGTTTGCAGATAATGCATGTTAGTCTCTTTTGCGTGTCGTCGTGTTCTATAAACAGCTCTATGCTATTTAAATCTGGGTGTGATTGCAAAAGCTTTGTAGCGCGTTAAAAAAGAGGCCTCTCAGTGCGGTAATTACTCCCCACAGGAGGGATTGTTTGACAAGGCACAAGGCAGGGGTCAAAGGTCACGCCCTGTCTGCCTCCCTTGTTTGCCAACATGGACACAAGATCACAGCTTGCCGAGGTGCTGTGCGTTCTGCCACATTTTGCCTCCTACCTCGCGACAAACAACAACAATCAGGAAATCTGTGTCATTTGGAAACAGAAGTCTCAGGCATGCATAGTTTTGGTAATGTGAGGTGATTTTGTATATGCGCATATAACGCGACTATGTTTCTCATCCTTCTTTCTCTGTCTTACCGAATGTAGCTGATTAGTAATTATGATAAAGTGCTTCTTGCCTCAAGTAAATTGAGTCCTGGGAGTCAGCCGTCCAGTCCGTGATTGATCATTGGTCTGTAACTGCCTCTGTCTCAAACCAGAGGTGTATTTTTAAAGCCAAACACTGGTAAAGAGAAATGTGTCGTGAGGCACTGTGCCTGAGGCCTCTGTAAAAGAGGAGATTACATCTGAAGGTATGCTGACTAATGAAATATGGAAATACGAACATGGGTCAACAGATAGTAAATGGTCATTTCTGTAATGAATGGCAACCGCAGTCAGTGCATCAACATGCAGAGTTACTTTTGGGAAGTGGGGATGTGCACCATTCGGCATTGGATTGAAAATGCATTTTTAATTCTAATTCAAATCCTGAATTTGAATTGAGGTTGCAAACAGGATGCAGACTTGTGATTCATAATTGCTTCTGAGACAGATAGATAAATAAATTAATCAATTTCAAATGTTGCGTATACAAATTTGTATTTAAAATATATGTATTTCATTCTGTTTAATAAATTAACTTTCATTTTATGAACCAAAGTGGAAGAGTGTTTTAATTTTATTTTGTTATTAATTCAGTAAATTCCACTTCCTGTCATATCATTTGTAATTCCAGTTCAGCTTCCTGTGGGATGTGACCAGTTTCAAATGTACACCCATGAAGAAAGGTACTTGTTTTCTTATATTCTGAATTTTGCACAACCCTGATGACATGTCTGCTTCTTTGGATCATCAGTTGAGTAAACCAATTAATCATTGCATAGTGACTGCTCTTTGAAATTTTAATGACATCTAAATATTTGTCTTTACAAGTGCAGTGCCTATAGCAGTCCACTGCTAGCCATTAACAGTGTGTTTCACTCATTTGGTCGAATATACAAGTCACTGTTTCATCCAATTTGAAAACTTGCTCAAGATTTTTTATGGAACTGCTCTATTACCTGATAGATATCAGTGAAATATGTTTTGCTCTGTGACAGTGCTAGACTATCATTACCTACATCATGACCTGCATAAAAGTGTCGACCTTTGACCTCTGAGCGGTATTTGTGTGCATGTGAAGCCATTGAAGCTTTGGACTACAGGTGAGAAAGCTCTGGCCTGTCAGTGATGCTAGACGCCTCTTTTCTGCGCTCTTCAGGGCGCCACAGCACATGTGAGTTTGAGGCGAGGAATGTTAACAGTCATCATTAGTATCTGGGCTTCTGAGGGGGAGAGGGGCCCAGCAGCCCTGCTGCGAGTATGTCACAGGCTCGCGCCGCTATCTCTGTTTGGGTTTTCCCACGTTATGTCATGCATAGACATTCATATATGCACGCACGCTAACTCGTGAGAAGCAGGTAGAGATTTTATTTAGTGTTTAGAGTTCGTGACTCCAGTTGAGATTTATGGTAGTTGAAATGTGTAAATTTTAGAGAGGGGTATGTAGCTGATGTTCAGTGTATCTATGTTTACTTTTCCTGTTGGATTGTGTTTTTTCTGCATCTTTTGTGAAATATTTTTAGTTTTAGAAACAAAATGTAAGCCTTCGATTCAAAATACAGTCAAGCCTATTTTTCTATATATATATATTCTATAAGTTTAACCCAGGCGGAAATTTATTGCCTACAGGTTATTGTTTTATAGCACAGGAAAGTATCAACTTTGGCTTTGATGTTTTTCTAAAATGTCTTTGGAAATATAGAAAAAAAAATTGATTTAGTTTTATTAAAAATTATTTGAGAATATTAAGTAAAAGACAACTGAGCTCTGAGTTTCTATATCTCAGCTGGTGGAATAAGATAATAAGCAACAATAAGACCATGGGTTCAATTTTTAGGATAAACACATGTAAAATTTATGCCATGCATAAACTGTAAATTGCTTTAGATTATAGTATTAGGCAAAAACATAAATCTACATAAACAGAGATCTGATTTGTGTTTTTTTACCTATGGAACAAAACAAACTCCATTTTAACAGCTTCTTTTTTCCAACTCCATTGTAGGTTCACATAAGTGTTTAGAGAGGTATTGGGTAAACGCTTGGGTAAGCACTAATAAGCAGAAAATTTACATATCACCCCATTCCCCTTGTTACCACCTTCATAAACGGCAACATCTTGATTAGCAAATGTGTAACATTCCTTTAAACACTTTATGGATACTGGTGCGCTGAAGTATGAAACCTCGTTCTCAGTGTGCAACGTTAACGGCGTGTGGAGTGAATTTATGATACGGTGCGCTGGAGGGTGAGATGTGCTATACTAGAGGTCAGGCTGACCAGGGCAGATAACACAAGCTGATCCAGGGCACCGCAGGCCACTGTCCCCCCCTCAACCTATTCCATGGATCTTCAGCACCATCCCTGGCTCTTTGAAGTAACTGTGATTTAAGGTTATGAGAGGACTCCTCTGCCAAGCCTTCATTGATCTTGGAGCATATCGATGGCTGCGACTCTGCCGTGCATGTGCTGTGAGTGATCGACCCTATTTTCATCTCTTCATCAATGTCTGATGACCGGACAATGGATCCAGCCTCTGCCATCTGGCCTTTCTGAAGTGATGCTGTAGAATGAAATACTGAGTGAGCAGGATAAACATTTGCTTTTATGCCAGAGGTGCCAGAATTCGGCAGCCAGATCGTGGACATCAAAGTAGCACGTGTGCTCTAATAGATGGTCGTCTTGAAGATGATTCCGTGTTTATGTGACGAATGGGAACATTTCAACAAATCCTTATCAGAAGTAGGCAACAACTTGCCAAATTGGGGCAATCTGACAGATCCAGTTAATCCAATCAGATTATAATTGTGTCACCTGGAAAAGCACTTGCTTCAACACCAAATATTAATGGCTCATTGTTTAAGCATGGTGTGAGTATAAGTGCCAATAGAGAGAAGAAACCTCTATTTGCAGATATATCCCAGAAACTGGGCTGGTTGTTCTTGTCTAATCAACACAGCTGAGCTACTCTGAAACTAGAGTAGGCAAAGCATTACAGCTCCCGTATGCCAAGCAGTTTGTTTTGTTTAAATTGCTACAGAAGCAGCTGCCATCCAGTGTATGTACACAGCTGACCGTCTATCATTCGCATAGGGAAAAATCCAGTCCGGTCTGTCTTAAATTAAGTCTGTGTTGCAGTACAACGTGATTCTCAGTCTGAGCTAGCTGTGGTCAGAGAGAATTATTTTTCCAGGAAATCACATCATTGTATGTTATGTTGTTATGTTATGGTGATTTTGCTTAATGGCCCTTTTTAGCATAAACAAAGTAGGAAGGTTTGTTGATTGTTAGCACTTAATGCATCAAGGGAGGAGATCTTTTGCGAGCACTTGGGTTTCAGGGTTGTTTAAAAGAAAACAAAGTATACCAAAACGTTCCACTAACAACACTGCGTTAGCCACGCCAGGAAGCAATCTCTAGTTATTGTTGTGACTGGATGAATTACTGTAGGCTTTCAGGCTTTGCAACGTATTCTCAGGTAATTGTTTCTTCATAAAATAATTAAATTATGAAGTCACTTACCACACAAAGCTCCGCTAATTCCCCTTGAACTCGGAAACAGTTTACGGCATAGTGGTCTGTCACGGCCATTGAGAAATTGCTATTAATAAAATTAGTTATAATTGTGGAAAAACAAACTCTTCATGACCAGATGATCACAGATGGGGTGTCCATGGTAATATCTCCAAGGAGATGGAGTTTGATGCAAAAACAAGACTCTTAGACATGTTTTCTTTTCTTGGGCAGGAACGGACAATTTGAAGAGATTTTTACATTGGTGACCTTGGTGTCACATTGATGTCGAAATTCCACATCTCTATTGTGAAAAGTATAGCTGCCCTGAAATTATTATGTACTGCAAATACCAATATGACTTTCCAGCACAAACATGGGGTTTATACAGTGTTCCAAGGCCACTGTTCCAAAGATCTCAGAGCTTAGAACAATTCAACAGCTCTGTGGTTAAAGTCTGTCACCCTTCAACAGAGCTGTGATCACTCTAGTGCTTGATTTAAACTTCACTAGCACTTTGCAAATCTTGGGCTATTCATTTGATCCTCCATTGCAAATGTTCTGTTCAGTAACATCACTTCCTAAATCACAGCTGTTCAGTAGAGAGATGGAACGGGTGAATGGATGAAATCCATGACCAGCCCCTTGAGTAGCTCTCAGTTTGAGATCAAGGTCTGTGATGTTGTTTGAGCTTCTCAAAATTAAGAGTGATTTATATGTCATAGGGAAAAACTGTCGGTTTTTGCAATTTTGACAATGATGATCTTATGAGTGGGGAATGGTGGACTCCAAAGGGCCTTTCGGGAGACAAGCTGCTACTTCAGCTCAGACAATGGATCACTGTACTACATTTCCTCTCATTGCCTTGGATGGTTTTTAAATGTATTAGATCACTACAATGTGGTCGTTACATATTGCTGCTCTATAGATGACCTCCGGGTAGGATTCAAATGAGTGATTATTCTGAGATCATAGGATCATCTGCTTTTCAAAGATGCTTACAGAAACAATTCCATGGGCTGTAAAATAATAAAATATGGAATAATGATTAAAGATCAGTGTCAGGTTATTCTCATCTGACGGTGAGGGACTTTTATGACATCTGACCTCGTATTTCACAAAAGTTTTTTTGGTCTTCAGCATTCTAGAATTTTCATTCTAGAATTTTCACTTATATGTTTGATGTTATTTTTCATTGTGTGTACCTGAGGCATATCCCTCTTGAGTGGGCCTGCTCACCAATCACCAAACAGTCACCAATCACTGAAATAAAATGAATTTGGAACAGATTGCAGATTAAGCGTGAGGAGGTAATTAGGTCTAAAAAGGAGATAATTTTGCTCCAGCCAGGTTCCTGTTGTTTTAAGTCCTTCTGGATTTTTCAATGATGGCCATTTAAAGGTGTCACTGTGGAGCCACGGTGAATTAAAGGGAGTCACTACATAGTCTAAACAAGCAATCTTCTCCATTATCAACAGCCTGACAGGATAATAGAGTACAACTGGTCATGTGACAAGGGTTGTGGTGACAAAAGACCGACATCTATCACTTAGGCGTCTGTGATGGTGCCCGCTGTTTATCAGCATAATTTGATTTCAACAAGGCAAAAGAAAAGCAAAGCAGTGTGATGATTTCAGAGGAAATGCTAAGGTATTCAGAACCTTGATTAAAAAAACTAAATTATTTAAATTGAAAATGTATATATTAATATGAAAATATGTAAAACACAAAAAGTAAATATTTATTTGCATTTGAATATTTATGATTACAACTATAGGGCTATTTATTTATTTTAATTACAGGTTTTTGCTATAATATTTTTTCACAACCTGTTCTAACTTGTTCTTTTTTGTAATAGCCTTAACATAATCTTATTCCAGCCAAATGTGATATGGTACATTGACAAACAAAGAAAAACTATCATAAAAGTTCAAGAGGTTATAAAGGTAAATGATTTCATCTGCCTGGTCTGAGCTATGGCAACAAGCAGAGACCAAAAGCAGCGCAACAGACCGGTCCATTCTCCTCTGAGGTGGAAACAGCTATTTAGGTTCTGTAATCTCCAGAGACGCCTCCAGCTCGCCCCAACCTCGAACCCCCCCACAAGGGGGTTTTAAGTGGAACCTTCTGAACATCGAGCCAGACTTTGCTGGATAGCAGGCAGCTGGACTTTGTCATGCATGACCAGGGACATTCTTGTTAGTGTAGTGTAACCTTTTCTGCACTAACACAGATAACACTGGCACCTAGCTGGGTCCTAATCTGCGAGCAGTGCCCAAGCAAGGGGAGGGAGTCTAAGGGCAGTTTAGAGGTGGGGAAGTTTAAATTATTCCAAAGAGCAGGCTAGCAGTGGCTGGGGACCCCAGCAGGAGTAAGTCAGCCCCCCACTCCTCACCAGTATCAATGGTGACCTCACCATTTTTTGGAAAACAGAATCCCTGCCAGGAATATGTATTGTCTGGTAAAGAGATGGAACGGGTGAGTGGACCGAACTCATAACCTAGTCTGAGATCAAGTAGTCTTAGATCCTAAGATCCTGAAACCACTTCTACTGTTGGACAACATTGGCACGTTTATTTCTATTGTTTTCCTGTCAACATGCTTAGTATTTTCATTTGCATCTGCTGTGTACTATCATAAAAGCCTCTAGAAATGCAAATTGTGTATTATTTCCAACCCAGCAAATGAGAAATAGCCACACAATATGTTATGCTTGTGTGTATTTTTAATTCTTTGCTAGTTGTACAGATAATCTGCTAGAGGATCAAAGCATCAAGAGGGTCTTTATAACATTGCAAAGACATTCAATCTAATCTTAGTAGTGCTGCTAGGGATTCACTGTTGGTGTGGAGAGCTTAGCTGCTTCAGGGAGAGGGGCCTTCAGACAGAAAGAGTGAACATGTGTACTCCAGATGCCCAAAAGTGGAGGTGGGTGTGAGCCACGCTAGTGCTGACAATAATTCGGGGACAGCGGGTGTCAGGCTAAGAGAGGCCTACACCTCATCACCCCGCCGGCTAATTGATTTCCAAATGAGCCGCGGTATTTCTGCACAGTAATCTTGAAAGGGGCCCATAAAAATGTCCGGGGATACAGGGTGTGCCGCGCTTTTATCTAAAAACCTAAAATCTCTCTCTCTTTCCTCTGCTCTGTAACCACTAACCTTTCTCTCTTTCCTTCCTTCCACACTTTTTTCTTTCTCTATTTTTCTCAATTTCTACTTAGTTTTGGTTCAAAGGTGGCACACCTGATTTTTTTAATGCACATAACAATCTCACTGCTTTCTTACTCCGTTCCACAAACCCACCCCTTTGTTTGAGAGGAAAAGTCTGAGAACATCCAAATCAGAACCATATTGGTGTTCTCAACGAGTTCTTTACAGAAAAATACAGAGTGTGTATGTGTGTGGGAGCAAAGTATGCAATAATTCCAAATAATAATGTTCCAAAAAAAAGAATGATACATTGTATTGTCTATTCAGATCCTACTTAGATGATAAATCTGAGATTTGGTGCTGTGTCATGTCATCAGTTGACTGCTTACTGCGGCTCAGTACCACAGTAAATGAAAACCAGCAACCATGAAAAACATGCCTTTGACATCTTTATATCTTTTGTTCATAGCATTGTGTTGAATAAAAGGCCTATAGAATCTTTACTGTGAAAATGCATTTCAATTTTTTTTTTGTTATCCGATAAAACAATGTTCGAGTTACTTTAGGGTACTGATTCAGCCGTAATGTTAAATGTGGGCGTACAGTGAAAACCTGTGAAAAGTAGAGAAATTAAAATCTGATTGCGTCGCTTGCAAAGCTATTTTTCTCATTAAATCCCAGTGAGTTTGAGAAACGCTTTTAAATAACCCTGGAAAATAGCAAACGATTGTAGGAAAGATATATAAAAACAAATGAAGGCCATTATAAAAAGAAGTTTGTGTGTGTATGTGGGTTTACTTTAGGGACAAAATTATTTGGCAACATGGGAAAATACATGTACAATAATATTACAAAAAGTATTAAATATAAAAAGGGCTAAGATTAGGTTTGATTTAGTCTGTAACAATTAGAATTAGTTTTATATAAAAACAAGTTTATTGGCATCTCCCTGTCTACATAGCACACAACTATAAACTGTGTCTTTTGATTTTTACAAAACCTGACATGTCACCATATCATATTAATACATTGTTTGAAATAGGTTAGATTTAGATTTTTTTTATTATGTACAAAAATCTAAACAATCTTTGTAATGAAGTATCTGAACATCTGTCTTGGTGTGGGATATGTCAAAGCAGTAGTTTCCACAGATTACTCAAAGCTATTGTCCAAAGCTGTCCTCAGGCTGGCACATTTAAACTGCGGTCTCTTCGGGTAATACAGAGGCTGTGAAGGGGCATTTTAACTGGTAGCTCTGCTGGCATCTTGCCCCTCTCCCTATTAGAGCCATCCAAAATCTAAATATTTACTTAGTTACCCTGCTTGTTGATCTGTGGACTATTTCCAAATTTATATTGCACTCAAAACATTTATTGAAGACAATGTGAATGGACTGAGGTGCTGTTCCATTAACAGTAACAAAATGATTTGCACACAATTTTTTCCTTTTCTTTTTCAACAGGGAGCTACTGTTTCCCACTTGAATTAAGCAATGTGTAGCAATAAAAGTATATTAGAAGAAAATAGTAACACATTTACGCAATGTATCAATGATGAACATGAAAATGTTGACATGTAACTATTGTGTAGTTGCACCTGTGTGTGCATGCATTTTTATATACAAATATTTTTATCATTCCTACAGTTATCTATATACTTTTGTATATTTGGTATGCATACAAAAATGTTAATTTTGTAAGCCTCAAATACAGCACGTTTTGCATTTGCTTCTTATGCATTTGGCATATGCTTTAAGCAACCTACAGTACATTCAAGTTACAAAATTTTGTCAGTACATGTGCTCCCTGAGAATCAAGCCGACGACCTTTTGCGCTGCTAACACAAGCTCTGCCAACTGAGTTACAGGAACAGGGCATGCCTTTCTTTGAAAGATAAACCAATATATCTAAAATAAAGTTCTCTGTAGGGCCGGCATTCTGTGGCCCTATTTCATGTTTTGTCTTTGTGACATTTAATATGGAATATATACCAAATTGCAGTTTAATCAGCAGCATTGTTCATCTAATAGCCAAAATTATAATTACAAAACATTGATAATAAGACCAATAAACTATAAAAGACTTGTTTGAAAGAATACATTTTGCGACCTTTAACTATGTGTATGTGCGTTTGTGTGTCCATATAAGATAATGATAGAAATTGAAACATAAAGATAGAACGTTATTATGTGAATGAACACTAAAATATAGAAAATATATGTTATGTGTGTATGGAATGTGTATTTAAATTAACAGCTGTAAGATTAAGATAATTGCATGGGACATATTTGCAAATGTAAATCAAAGCATTTTTAAACATCTAAATTGTTCCAGTGTAAATTTCCTTTATCTCTGGACTGATGGTTCCAGAATACACAGAGCTTGGTGGCTCCTTCTTATCACAGCCTTGCTGAGCCTATCATCACTTTTAGGAACTACAAGGTGAACTTTGACCTCGGATCGCTCACTTCACCAAGATATGGATAAGAATCCTAGTTCTCCCCAAAACTACTGATAAGTGGAAACTTTTAAAAGCACGCAAGAAAAAATGGGGTCTGGAAAAGGGGAACTTATGTCTCCTTTTAAATGTCAACAGATGCATTAGACTAATTTAGACAACTTCATCTCCATCCCAGAATTTTAAGTCAAGGGAAATATAATGGTTATGAGACCAGCCAGATGAAGAGCTTGAAGGGCAAAAAAAGAACATTATGAGATTGGTAAAAGCAACATTTTGTCATTAATTCAATAAATTACAGGCAGACCACATCACATGAGGCAGAATGGATAAATAATAAAGTCAGCTTTGACATTGTGTCTGTTTCACATTACGATTAATCGTCGTATATATGATATAACCACGTTATCAGCTCTCTCCCCTCTCCTGTTCCAAGAACAACCGTGTACACTGGCATCAATTACCCATCCCAAAATTTGGTTAACTCTTCTTTTCACAAAGCCAAAACAAAAGCCGATGGCTACACAGAACCACACTGGGGCTGAGGCTAAATGGATTAGCACCGGGGCTTCTGTGTATCTGGTGTGTGTCAGTCACTGGCTGGCTGCAGTTTGAGAGTGTGTGTTTGTCGGACTGGCTGTGGACTATCCTCTCTCAGTCCCGGGCCTGCATTCACTGATGTGTTTCTCGTAGAGCTGGTTTTGAAATCGGGTTAGGGTGACAGGGAGAGAATTCAAGCATTTGTGCGGTGATTTGATTTAGCGGGGGCAATCGGTCGGGCAGTTGCCTTAGTTGATTTATAGCTTCCTGCTTCCTTTTTGCTCTTCACGTTGCCCTCTCACATACTGTATCATGCTGCTAGGAGAGGAGGGCACTCGTATTGACCATAACATACACACACACACAAACTACTTATCAGTGGTCAACTGTATTTATTTAAACATGAGAAAATGCTTCCCTCACAGCAATTAGGGAAATCCTCAATGGCTTTCTGGCTCAAGTTCTCTGCAGACGTCTGGGTAAAAAAAGTGGCACAAGAGGCTTCTCGACACAACAATTTATCATTTATTTCCTGTCAGGCAGTCGACAGGCTGCATAATGGCGGTCTTTGAGCAGTGCCACCCGCAGTTTTGGGACAGTGGAGATTAAAGCTGGCACGCAGCTAACCTTTGTCTTTCAGAAAGATGATTCTCCTAATTGCTTGTGACTGCACGAATAGTCAAGAAGATGACTGAAGTCATGACCAATATCAAGGGTGCACCCGATGCCTGTGTGCCCACACACAGTCCTATACAAAAGACCTTCAGAGTAAAAGTAACCAGGGTGGCCATTGTGTAGAAGCGCTCTGATTTACACATGGAAACATGGAGCCCTCAAAGAGCTTCCAAGAACAATTTTCAGTGATTGCATTTAATTCCCACAAATACCACACCATAGCCAGAAAAACTCCTGTGATTTTTTTGCATTGGAGTGCTCTTGTTGGTTAGTTAGTGGTAGTATTTATACTATATCAACACAGTAAAAGACAATGGCTCTTCACTGGTGGATTACTTTAGGTAGATGCCAGCCAAAACTGGCTACATTTTCTATGCAGTTTATGTTTATCATTTTGCATAATGTTGGGCTTATGTGATTTATGAAAATAAAATTAAATTGCGATGTTTGATATTGTTTGTTTATTTCTGTTTTGTAAACAATTCCTAAAAGCACTAGATACTGCAAACAGTAATTGAACAGTATCACTTTTAAGTGTTGAAAATGTATACTAAAAAACTATTTAATTAATTATTTTAAATGGATATTATAATAGTATATAATGTAGAAATCTTGCTTTATAATAAGAACTAATTAAACTTAAATTAAATCTTATTAATTAAATCTTACAAACCCTACTAATTACATTTACCACTTAATGTTGTATTAAACATACACTGGCCGGCAAAATTACTTTGCAGTTTATATTGGCAGATCAATAGCATTGTTTTATTTTTAGTTTAATTTGTTGATCATTTTGGATTTCTATTCAATTACCACACTCAATAATAATTTTTAAATATTACTGGTGTGTATTCAAAGGTTACCTGTACAGCATTACATATAGGCACCAGAGCAATGGGTGGTCCTGTAATGGCCCTTTAAGCACCCTCTTATTTCCATCCACAGCTGTCCTCACCCCAGCCTGCTGTCCAGAATCAAGCCACCTATCCACCAGCTGGCCCTCACTCCTGCTAAAGGCTCTGGTTTTAGGGTATGTGACATCAAGGCAGCGGCACAAAGGCGTAATCATGTTAACGTCCACCACCAGACGCTCCTCTCATCTGACTAATCAAAGAGATCTCATTCAGAGAGCAGGAGAGGCACTGAATGATCTACCATCTCATTCTTATCTGTTCATCCTGGTACAGCACCTATGCAGCATGCACTTAATGTGGCCTGGACTCTCTCATTAGCTTCAACATGTTACCTGGAATGCTCTGCTGTGGGGGATGGTTTGCATGGTTTATTATGACGGTTTTTCTAATTGCAATAGAAAACAACTCTATTATTACTATTATTTTAAATAACTGTGCTGAGTATAGGCATTGCTTGTCACAGTACATAGTCCAATACAGTACTGGTTAAAAGTTTAGGATCACTTTTATAAGAAACAAAAATGTTTCTCTTCTAATCTGAAGCTTTATGTTTCAGTGTTTGATATTACCTTTGTAGACAAAAATATAATTGTGCCAACATATTAATTTCTTTCATTAGAAAATTAAACTTTTATTTAAAAATTTTTTTGAAATGGATAACTTGGACCAATAATGAATATAAAGCAGCCAAGAGTCCAGCATAGATGGAAATTCCTTTAAGTTTCCCAGGTTGAGACCTTAAGGAGCTGGATTATATAAAATGCAAAGTATACGATTTTGCAATTCTAGGCAAAGGGTGACTACAATGAAAATGTAAAGATGCTAAAATATAACAGAGTTCATTTATTTTGGATGCTTTTAAGGGCAAACCCATCCAAACCATAGAATACCAATTGTGTTATTCCATGGTTTGGATGGGTTTACTGTTATTCTAAAATGTGGAAAAAATATAAATAACGAATGAGTAAGTGAGTAAGTGATCCTAAACTTTTGACTGGTAGTGTGTGTGTATATATTGTGTATATATATATATATTGTTCCCTTAACTTTAGTTGTGAAGCATGGAGAGCATTCCAACATCAACAGTTATCAGAAACTTTCAGCAGGCCCTATCCATTGGTCCACCATTGGCCTTATCCTGGTGGTGAACGATGTCTATAATGTTAAGCACAACAAATGACAAAACCTTCCAGGCGCGCACATCAGCGCAGGGGTCAGGGAAGGTAAGGAAAAAGAGGCCCTCTGTAACATATCTACTGTGGGAAACGGGCCGCAGAGATAACCGAGCTTTAGTGTTTCATCTCTCCTTCATCCTATGCACATTATCATTGACCTTTCACCCTGCAATAAGAAAGGCTATGTAACCTAGAGAAACACACAGCCATAAATTTCTTCAGTTAAAATGTTCAAGTGCAGGACATTTTAATAATGGGAATAGTGTAGAAACAGAAAAAGAAAACCAATGACTTTCGGCATTTGTTTTTTAATCTCTAAAAGACCCCATGAAATCAGATTTGGAGTCGTCAATTTCCCATTTAGTGTTCTCCTAACTGACAGAATTAACTGTAGCAAATATACGTATTTCAAGAACCATCATGCCTTGTCCAATTAAAATACTTTCAAGAAGAGAATGTCTCTCCCTCTAACACCAGCAATAGCTAGTAGAAAATCATGTTCGTCATTGGGATGTAAACAATTCATTGAATAAAATAGGGTGAGTCCCTCAATATTTCATTCTGCTAATTTGGGAAATACATCAAGGAAAGTAAACTGTGCCCTTTAATTCAGTTCACAGGAATTTTAACGTTTCCCTTGACATAGTTTACCTCTTTCCTCATGTGGAAAGATCCTTCTCTCTCTGTCCCTCTTTTTCCTGCCTGCTGATGGGAAAGAATCTGAAGACAGAGAAGCGTGATTAACCTTAATCAGAATAGACGGCACAGTAAAAACTGAAAAAACACGCAGCTACAGGAAATCACAAACTCGGCATGCACGCACACTTGCATACCCCACAGTGATAAAGAAAAAATAAGCTGGATTGTTTTGGTCATTGGCCTGATGAGACAGTTTTCCATGAGAAATGAGTTCATTGGTGCCCAATTACTGTAGCTAAAATGAAATACTTTAAGAATTGACTTTTTGCAGGTTGTTCATGATTACTGAACTGTTTTGCATGTCTCAGGCGCATGTCAATATCATAAGCCTGGGTCAGCCCTAATTTTGCATGGTCCATATAATACATTTGGACTTCATTCAGCTCCTTAATTTACTTGAATGTAATTTACTAGAAATCGTTTAAAAAAGTCCTGTAAACATTTTTGCACCTCTTCCTCCCCAAAATTTAAAGCACAAAACAAAACAGGAATAAATTATCACTTTAATACAACTAAGCACAAACATTAATTCATCTTATGTTTAAGAGCATAAATAAACATAGCATGCAACACATATTTGTTTACCTATTACAAAGGCAGGTAAAAAAAAGAAAGTCCTGGCCTCATTCAAATGCTTGGATGGATTTTATTTCAGCTAATGAGGTGTGAAGCTTTACCCTCAGTCTGTGTGTGTGGTGCTGCTCATAAACCAAAAGTGAGAAACAGCTTGTTTGGTAGGAATTAGGGGTTTACATTTTCCTTTTTCCACTCACTGAACGGTTGTCAGTGTTTCCCCCTCAATTTGACAACTTGAGTCATTTTGACATACTAATGGTTTTTCAGATATAACATTGCAGTTTTGTGTATATATATGTATCATGCACGGCATAAAACACTGTAATGGAAATGTAATTTTGTAAGTAATGTAAGAAAAATGATTTCTCATCCAGAGAATATCTTCCATTGCCTCATTTCCCAAACTTCTATTTACCATCTCTATTTTGAGAGTGTATTAGTCTAAGTGGCTGATTAGTTGTCTGGGCCCCTGGACTCTTATTGTCATCTCATGCCTGTCTATGTCTTGCAGACATGGGGCCCCTTTCCCCAACGCAGCCATTAACTGAAGTCATTACAGGGAGAGACTTTGTCATTAAGGCCACATGGGTGACACGTTAATTACTTTTTGTTTTTTATTTAATTTGTCTTTTAATTCTTTATAGCCTTCTCAGTATTGAGATATCTTGAGTTTAGACAAATTTAAGTATGGTCTTCAAGTGTCTAGAGATGTGTCTGGGTTGATGTCATCCACTCAGACAAACATCCTTATAGCAGCTCTTTGAATAAAGCATGGCTATTGTTCTGCAGTGACAGCACATACTTGGAACTGTCAGTCAAAGTGTCATGAAGAGTTGTATTGACCAACGTCAAGGTTACGTTATCGTTGCTCGTAATAAAATGCGCTGCAGTTTCATGCAACACATTTCAAGCATTTTTACAGCTATGTAATCGGTGTGACAGAAACCGCCAAAGCTGTTATGACATGGGAAAGTTTGCCACCCAGGTGCTAACACCATTTTGAGCAGCTCTGCTTAGCATTGGTGTCTCCTCCACAGCTTTCAACGGCGCTGTTATGTTTCAGACTCACAAAGACTTCTGGGAAATGTAGTTCATCGCAGCCTTTCAGACCGATAAATTTACATTGCAGCAATGTTGAACAAGTACACAAGACTCCTCCTCAGAGTTCATTTGATGTTGTGTTTGCTGGCTTACCCTTGACAACAATCAGATGCTAAAACAAAGATACCTCTCTTTCGTTGTAGCCAACCCGGTAAATGCAAACCGCCATCTGTTTTATTTCAGTGTATGCCAAAAGTAACGCAAGGGGATGGACGAAGCCTGTGATTGGGTCGGCACCCTGTTGTTTCAGAGGCCTGGTCTCTGTACCAAACAATGCCATGCTGAAGGAAAGACTCATGGCACAGGGGATACTATCATGGAAGCTTTGACCTGGATGTGTGTCAGTGGGGAGTGTGTTTTATCTCCTCTATTTATCATTTGTTATTTTCTTTTTTCTATCTCTCCTCCCCCATTTCCTTCTTCTAGTGCTTCTTGTTGTCCCTCTGTTTTTCCATGAAATCATCCTTCCTTCACCAGATCTAAGCCACAGTATACAATTCAGAAGTCTCAGAGGAGGACGCACAATGGATAGTTTGAGATATGCCCTCTACCAAGTTCATTTTTCTCTTTGATGTTTTGTCCTTGTGTGAGGCCAGGCAGTGTAGCCACAGTGCTTTAAACATGCCTGAGAGTCAGTTTGTTTTAATTCAGTCCTTTATTTCAGTATGAATTCAAAGTCGACCCATGTCCCATTCATATTGCGGTGCATAAAAAGACTCCTGGATTTACAACTAATGGTGTTCCCCTAAGGCCTAAGAGGCCATATTATACCTGTCTGAACTGATCCCCCCCACCACCAAAAAAATTAACCCAGTGGATTCCAAGCCACTAGGCGGTCAAGGCCCATAAAAAGGCTAACAGTCTCTGCTGTGGCTGTTGGTGGTCTGCCTTGTTCCTTGGCCTTTAGATGGCAGAAGGGGCCTTTTTCTGACTGTCTATGTGTAAGTGTATGTGTGTGTATGTGCACGTCGTCCAGGAACATCTGAGAGAGAGAAACATCAAAAGGCAACATAATCCAGGTACAGGACTTCACTTTTAACTTTTCAACAGCTAGTGCCTGAAACAGCTATAAAACTATGGCCAGTGAGACAAGAAACGTGATTGATGCTGAGCACGGCTTAATTACTATTCTGGTTTAGCTGCATGTTCATAATATGCTTAAAATAGCACATAAATAGATTTAAGAGTTTAAGTTTAGACAAAAATAAATATTTTTTTGAAGTTCTTGCATTGGAGGGCACATTAGTGGCACGTTACCAATTGCCATCTTTCCGTTTAAATCTGGAATGTTTTTTAGGTTTCTTACTCTTGGCAATTGTACATTGTACAGTTCAAAGAGGTGCAGGAATGAGGGAATAGGATTGGCTGATGAAACAGAATTTGTGTGGCATCAGGGTCCTTCTCAAGTCCTGCCCACTCACAGGACATCTATAGAGGACTGGGTGAGTGATTTTAAGTGTTTAAAGTGCTGTAAGGACTGTAAGAAGAGATTGTACTGTGAACTCAGATGCATTAAGAGAAAACAGAATATCAACATCTCCGTATCTTTTAAAATTAAACTCATGCAAATAACTGGCAGCAGTGGAAAGGCCTCCCCAAACCACGTTTGAGGGTTTTTTATCGCCACCTTGTGGTTAAAAGCCGTCAATGCTACAGGATCCCTCGCCGTCGTCAATGACAAATGTGATTCACAAATGATATTTTAGATTAAGCAATGTTGATGTAATATTACATCAACATTTAGTAATATTCCCACCAGGCAATATTTAAGACAACAGTATTTTACTACCCAAAATGTTTCGAAAATGTATGCAACATTACAGATAGGTATTCCCTTTCTGTCTTAGTTAAAATCGGTGTAGCCTACAATTAAATGAAATTTATTTCAAGTTTCTGTGCTCAAAATCAATGTGTCGCGAATGTCACAGATAGAAAACAATACGAAACATCGTAAAGAAGTATATCAACAATATATGTGATGCAATATACGTGAAAAATAATATGATGTTAATAATCCCTTCTTATTATATAAACGACTGTTTTCTGTATTCTTAGGGATTTTAAGTTTTCCTTTTCTCAGATTCCCTATAATGAATAAAAATGTAAAACATGTCTTCCAATAAGCAAAAATCAAAAATATGAAAAATAATATACAACTAAAAAAGAAAAACCCCATGTCAAAATAAAATGGAATAGCATAGGCTATAATTTACAAACAGCATTGTTAAATACGTGTAGTATAAGATCTAGTACAGTAGTCTGTTTATAGTCAGAAATATACAGCCATGAATACGGTTAGAAATAAACACAGTATAAACGAGGACTCGATGAATTACCCTTAAATCTTCTGCTAACTGAAGTAAAGGGCATTGGTGTCAATTTCCAAAGACTTTATGACTAACAGGCGATATATTTTCAGCGTGTAAGTCTTTGCTGTTATTATTGTGCACGTATGCACGTAGATTGGACACATTCATGAAAACGACAAATTCATGCAAAGAAAGAAAGAAAGAAAAAAGAAAGTTAGCGCTTTATATGCCTTTGCCAAATATCTTTATCTCTTATCATATCTAAGAACTGTTAAGCAATTCATTTTGATTCTCAAGATTGAGTCATCTGTCTGTTTAATGTTACTGACGATAGCAGACTGTATGGCAAAACGAACTAAACGTTTTAGGCTACGTGTGGCCATGTGCAGCCGCAACACTTTCACATAATCGTAAAAAAAAGCTCTGTATTTTTCCCACAACGCATTTTGTCTTTTTTTTTCAGTCATTTGAATCTAATGCTTTAATAGCCTGTGCAATCATTGGCGAGTATACGGAATGATCTTGCAGTCTTCATCCCTGGTGATAAATGTTTTAGACAAGCCACTCTTGACGTTCTTACTCAATATCCTCCATGAAGCCATAAAGGAGAGCTGGAGCTGCAGCTGAACCTGCTCTTTCTCAATGCTCACTGCAGAAAGATAGATATATACATCTATATAGATAGAAAGATATCATATTCACTGCAAACGTCTTCACACAACGTCACAAGCATAACTCTATAAGTCTTTCATAAGTGATGCCTACCTAGAAAAGAAATCACAAATAGAAACATTTGATTAGTTCACTTTATCGAATAACAGCTTGCAAATGCACGGTGTTTTGGTATTGCTTTTCTAATATAGCAGGCTAATGTTCCTAGTAAACAAACAAACAAACAAACAGTTGTAATCGTAATATTTTAGATGTATTGCATTTTATTATGCTTTTTGTTGTATTAAAATGCAATGACAGTACTTGTGATCAAACTGTTGGTGAATATTCATGTGTTATATTTTTTTATTTTTGTCCGTGGTTATTTGGTTATTTTTTTTTTGTCCGTGTAGATACACACAGCCCCATGAGTTTCTTTTTTTCTTTTACAACGCAGTAATGTGTGAGATTAAGGAGGGCCCATTTTTAATCAAAACTAAAAGCAAATCAGCGTTACATCAACTGACAATGAAAACCTCTCTGACTATAAAAGCGATGCACATTTACTGAAAACCAATGCACCGAAACACTTATTTTAGCTGAAATCGTCAGTGATAAGATGATATTGGAAGATAAGCATAATTGTCGGATAATAATCAACACGGCTGGAAAATCAAATAGACGATTAAATGAAATCTTTATTAGAAAATCAAATTAAAGTCTCTGAAATTGAGCAGATAAAATAGAAAACAATCACGACTGAGAAGTCACATTTGTACTTATATTCAGGGTCATAATATACTAATACTAAAAATACTAAAAAAAAATAATACTGATATTAAAAATGATTTTGGATCTTAAAAGCATCTCGGCGATGATTGTGACTATTTTCCTAACTGTGAACTTTGAATGCAATTTTAGTACTTCAGTTGTTTCTCCAGCAGTTTTGCCACCAGAGATCAAACAGTTTGACACTGGCGAATGAGCGAAGCTTATGAAGGGGATCCGAGGCTGGGTGCTGGCCGGGGAAATGTTATGATCTTGTAATTACGGGTCTTGGACAGATGCATTATCCAGGCTCAGCGTTGGAGCCACTGAATATTATTGTAGCCAGAGAGCCGGAGGGCCAGACACCCACCATCGGAGAGAGCGGCTGACCCTGCTAGCCCTGCGCGGCGGCTCCTGCGCCATATTGCGCATTCAAGCCACAGAGTTGTCCAAGTTCACCGGTGCTGTTGATAAACAGGCTTTGAGAGGACATGATCTTGATTTCTTCAGACAAGTTTCCTACAACCCCACACGCGGTGACGTCATGCTGATAAAGGTCATGGGTCACTGGAGTGGCAAATTCATCCAAATTTGAACCCGTTTTGTTTCATCATGTTGACCTTTTGGGCATGATACTCAGCTTTCCAGATGCCTGCTCAAAAGTGCGCTTAAAATCCCATTTCTAACAATATCTGCATATGCATGACAACTCTTAAATTCAGTGTAATTGCTGGTCTGGTTTATAATTCAGCTTGCGATCTCTGTTAAAGGACATAACTGATATCAATGAAAAAGAAAAAAAGAAAAGCATCAGACGGACATCTTTGTACGCCACTTTACAATTCATTGGACCCACAGCGTTTTTACAAAATGCTGTAGTTGTGAGAGTTATTAACAAACACACACACACACACACACACACACACACACACACACACACAAGCTGTTATGCTTTTATCATTTTTATCATATGTATTTCTATTTATAACTAATTTCACTTGAATAAATGTTTTGAATGAATGTTTGAACATAAATGGGGGTTAGGTGGGCGGGCTGATGGAAGATACTATGGCATAATTATTACTGTTAAGAAAATTGAAATATTATATAACAATAAATAATAAAACAGTAGATGTTAAGATGGCACAAATTTACACAGTTATGGCTCATTTGTGACAGCAGACAAATATGGAAATATTATATATAACATCATATTTCTTCCTATATTTGAATAACTTATTTTTGTTTTGGCCTATACGTGGTTTAGTATATTTAATGCAAAGAACAATTAAAAAGAAGACGAGCAATCTATTCTGTTCATTACATGCACTTGAAGCAGTTCAGCAGTCAGTACAGTGGATGGTACATGATCTACACGAATGTCCTCCATCGGCTCTCCTGTCCTGTAATAACTTTTCATAATCCCACAAGTGTCAGGCCCAAGCAAACGTCAAGCGTTCAGCATGGCGTGATGTGACACTGGACAGCCCCTGCCAAAGATATATGTTCTCGTACCTAAACATACAATAAAATATTCTTCTGCGATCACGGCCACGGCAATACTAAAGATGATTTTCATTAACTCTGTGACTTGGTGAGGGCGTTTGGAGAATGGAAAGCTCACCTCGGACAGGTATAGGATCGGGCCTTAAGAGCGTTTCATGCATTTTGGCACAAGCTCACAGCTGTGAGGAGATCTGTGAGATAGACAGAGTTTATGAAGGCCATTTATAGTGTGAATGATGATCTGCTTATCACAGTCTGGGACACAAGCAACGCAACTGTAATCTGATTTTATGACGCGCTCTTAAACGAGAAAGACTTTGATCCAAGGAAGGCGCGTTACTTTAGTACCCACGCTTTAATATATGTATAGTTTATGCAGTAATGTAAAATATTAGCATATGCATATTAGTCTAAAGTATATGTAAAATAAGTTGTTTAAAATAATATATATATGTAAAATAAGTCGAATGAAATGTAGATCAAACTAACTTTGTTTTTGGCCAACAGAGATACTGTTACGCCTACATCCAGAATTGTACATAGACGGAAGATTTTCCAGCTGATCTAGGTTACATAACTGTTACACAACATAATAATAAATTCATATAATTAACAAATTCATAAAAAAATTATGCATTTCAAAATTTCATGAAATTTATGAAATTCATAAAAGTCATATATTTGTAATTATAGCAACGTACATCATCAGCAGCACCTATTTTATGACATGAGACTAAACAGCTAGAATTGCTGCATCTTAATGACCACACATATGAAAACAAGGTTCAATGCATTTAAACAAGCAAAAGTAAACGTCACCTTGAACTGTTGATGGGGACAGGGGAATGAATTTTATCGCATTTTTTAACGATGATATATGGCTAAGGAAGTCAATCAACCCAAATAGTCACTCACTCAGAAATTCTTGATTATTTAGTGGAGAAACCAGCGCGGTTGAGGCGGTGGTCGCTGGGGGGAGTGCAGGAAACAATTATAGAAACAGGGCACTCCCGTCCTCAAGCGTAGGGTCTGGGTTATACCCGCGTTATAGAGGAGGACACCCGGAGAGAGGACCAGCCTAAACAAGCTGAAGCCATCACATAGACCAGCTTTACCTGACGTTACTGCACCGATTTACCTTCAGCTGGTCTCAGTATTGAAACCCGCATTTAATATTCACATGCATATATTCATATGTCACACTTCTGAAGCAATGCAGTACAGGCTATATCCAGTAGACTATTGTTTGGTTTCGCTTTAAAGGGTTTACCAACATGCTTTTGAAATCATATTCAGTTATTCGTAACAAATGTAGACGATGTCCAGGGTAATTCAGGCCACAAAGTTTGAAAAAACAGACACACATCGCGACCTCGCCTTTATTGGGTCTGCTGCGGCCCTGTCGTTCAATACACAAAGTATATCGACTTCAAAGGTTGCAGATGAGGGTCAAATAGCCTGTTCTGTGATGGCCTCGACCATAAACGTTAATATTAAACTAAAGCCAAAATTACAATTACTCAAGGCATTTGTCATAAAAACCTTCGGGCTGAGAATTGTGGTTCTATTTTTCTGAGCACCATCAAGTTTGGCATCTGCAGGGCATTTATTTCGACGAACGAATTGCGTGAGAGAAATGCTATTAAAACACACCAAAGCAGTTACCCAGCAACATTTATGACGATTCCTTACTAAAACAATATGAGAACATTCATACCCTGTTATTCATGCAGAGGTTAAGGCAGCTTCCGACTATTACAGTAGTCTAATGTTTCTCACACAATTTTTTCACTGCCTACTGTCTCATGCTTCAAACTTTCGTACTACTATAATCTATAGGCTATATTCTATATATTCTATAGGCTATATTCTATATATTCTATATTCTATAGGCTATATTCTATATATTATATAGGCTATATTCTATAAGCTACATTCTATATGTTCTATAGGCTATATTCTATAGGCTACATTCTATATATTCTATAGGCTACATTCTAAATTCTGGTAGCCTATCATTTATTTAGATATGCTAATAATTTAAATAATCTGAAATTTCCTCTGTCTTAAAGATTTTTGTAAGATAAAAATCCTCAGCATTAACTATTTGTTTTATGGGTTTATTATTTATTAGCCTAATAATAACAATAATAATAAACCATAACAAATATTATATAATAATATCAACGTTGTTATGGATTCAAATGATTTTGGAAACGTCGTTTCACTGGCCTACAGAGCCTTTTTACGCCATCACATGTGTCAAAATCACAAGGTCTTTACATTTTCTATACGGTGTCAGGTAGACCAGACGCAATTTCAGGCGTCAGAGAGGCTCTGTCGTTGAGCCAGTTGTATTGATGAAATGCAGTCATAGCAAACGCAAGGACTTCATCAATCATGCCAAATTATAGCCAAAACTCTGCCATTAGACCCAAGAAGCATAACGTCACCTCAGATAAACAACCTTTAAATGACATGCCTTTGATAAATCCTTGGACATAAAAAAAATGAAAAATTAGCATTTTATACAGACTGAGCACAATGTCACGTAAGAATGCCTTGCTTTAAGTTGCCTAGCATATCAAAAAAACTTGATCGACCATATAGGCCAATTACATGAGATTCATGAGAATGCATGAGATAAATGCAAGTAAATGGTCTGTAAATTATAACATTGCCCGTCGGATATTTCTGACAATTGTGACCATAAATGTCTTTCGGATTCAGAATTATTTTAAAACTTTACAAAGTCTTTGACTTCATATCACTATATTTACTACACAAAAAGGAGTTAAGCCCTATAGTAACATTTTTTGTAAATATAGTTTTCATGTCTATTGAAAACAGAAATGTGATTTTCATATCATTCTGAAATTAATTTTAAATAAACATTTATGTGGATGGCATCATCTACTCTCAATGGTAGATATTAACGTGATGTTTTTTTCCACTAATGATCAACTCTGTTTAAATACATACATTGATAGACCATCCAGTGAACCAATCAAATTAGTGATATGCAAATATTAATGCCACAATCACTTTCAAAATTTTATTTTTTTGATACAATATAGAAGTGCTTTAATCCAGTGTTATCATTATGAAATCTATATCAAACAAATCCCTTTTGTTCTAATTACAGATTTGTTTAAATAGTTACATTTGTGGAATAAGTAATGTATGCTAAACATAAAAAAACAGGGAAAGAAGAGCTGTAATATATTATTACAATTACTGTTAATTGAGCCCTGGATAGTATTTGTTATTATATAGACTAAATTTTGTTGGCATGACATAGCACAAATAAATGTCATACAGTTTGCTAAATGATTGAGTGCTCATAGTTCTCACACAGTAAATATGCAAAGTACAAAAAGGAATTCAGTTTATTAATTGAGAGAAAACAACAACTTTTAGTTAAAATATTCGAAAATAAAATTTAATGTTTATAAATCTCTATACTTCAATATGTACACTATGTGCAAATAAAATGTTCAACATTAAATTAAACTATGCAGAGCCTGTGAATAATTCTCCTTAATTGTTATGTTAGTTTAGTATTTATCCTCACTATTGGCACCCGATTCTGGAAAGTCTAAAGAAAAGGGAAAAAAGAGTAGATAGATAATTCAAAAAGACAAAATGAAAATTTCCAAAAAATTATATGAGAAAAGGAAAAAGCATCTTTAGATCAAAACATATTCAGTAAAAATGACTTGACTTCTTTTGATCTCATTTTCTAAAATGGTGATCAGTTTTCAAAACACGAGCAATGAAAGAGATGTAAACTTAACTGTGATACCAAAGTTAAACTGGGTAAATGAACGGAATGAGGTGAAGTTGCACAAAAACAGAACGTAAAAAAAATAGTAATGAAGATGATCAGAAATTAACCAAACCTACTAAACCTAATATTAGATCATTAAAATTCAGTACTTGGGTTTTGCTCTTTTCAAGGAAGACATTTGTAACAATGCACATACACAAATCTCCTAAAACTAGAAACCACACACAGAATTAAAACAAACAAAATAAATACCTTTGTTCATTATCAATATTATAGCTGTGCTGTTGTAAATATGTAAAAATGACAGTGGCTGTAGACTTGCCTGAATCTTAAGTATTAAATGAAGTTCTAGGTGGAAAGTTATTGTAGTGCACTGGAATCAAAAAATCATAATCCTTAAGATAAATTAATATCCAAGCCAAGAGTAAATTAAATTTATGGCTCTTGTGGGGACAATAAATTAAATGACTGACAGAATGATATTGTGGATTTGTGAACTGGAGAAGAATTTTCTTAGAATCTGACCATAAATATGGCAAAAAATCTGACATTCAATTGATAACCATAAGAGGTTTCCAAATTAGAATGAGGAAGAAAATGGATATGGTGTTATTCCGATGCAAGCCCCGTAAATTCCACATTCAGCTTTAACTGACTTCATAGCTTATCATATATATCTTCATGTAGCTACATGTTTTTGTATGGTTAAGCGGCTTGTGGTAGGTTAAGTTTGTCGGTACCACTGCTAGTATATTAGTCTGTTAACGGCTGACTTGTTTTGTTGATTCTTCACATTGCTGCTGTTCCTGTGCTCCGTTCCTTTGTGATGCATTGCAGAACGTCATATCAAGGGTTTAAAATGACCTGCGATGTTCATTTTTTTCCCGGTTTAAGCAGAATTCTTCCTAGTGTAGTCGCCAATGTTTTACGTGCTAGCTGCATCATGCGCTGTAGTGCCTAGGCCGCCACGTGGCCAATCAGATAGATGTTGTCATAAAGGTGGCCTACAAAGTCCTCGCTGATGTTCTGAGCTGCCCGTCGTGTGTTTCGGATAAACTCCCTCTTGGACATCTTGTTCTTGACGTGAGGGCTGGTAAGGTCGATGGAGAGGAGGATAAGGGAGTAGCACAAAACGTACACTGCATCTGTAAAACAACAGAGAAAGGTGTGCTCCTTATTTGCTTTAGTAGACCTTTATGTTATAACTACCACCTCAGATAGGAACGTTGCATGATGCAGAGATTTTCAGCTTGTTTTCATAACTGGAGAACCTGCCAAAGGTTTATCAATCATGTCTTCTTATCATGTATTGATAAGAAAATGAAGGGAGTCATATGGAAGGGATATCATATGTAAGACACACTGATATTGCCGTGCATCAATTCTATCACTGTGTTAAGACAGGTACATTGTCAAAAACTGTACATCTGCCTAGAGAGAGATTTATCAGCAAATTACAATAAACCATCCTGCTTGTACAGTAGAACACACACACACATCTCATTATTACTGGAGGTAACTTTGATTGGTTGGAGCAGGGTCCACTTTTGCTAACACTTTAAGCCAGTGGGATTAGCTTGGCTTTAGAGGCAAATAACAGTTTTCAAGTAGAAGGATTTCTCACTTCTTGCTTCACATAAAGAAAACATCATACAGACCCGCACCTGATGCCAGAGAGTTGAAGCTGACTCAAATCAACACTTTACAGCACTAATCCTACAATTTGTGATTTGTTTGCACCAGTCTTGGAACCAGTATTTCTGCTTCAACTGTTGCCTGCCCTGTGGTAACAATCTGACAACATTGTGAGCACACCTGAAATCTACAGCAATCAGCAAATCAAATCACAATGATCTTAATGCTACAATAACAGATTAGATCGTATCATAGTATGTAAGTGCTGATCTGGGATATTTTAGGACTGGTCTGCAGTTCACTCACCGGGACTTAGGCCCACTTCCTGTACCAAAGTAGGGTTGCAGGCACAAAAGCGATGGGAGAACTTGGTGATGAGTGTCTCCAGGTACTCGCCCCTCTCCTCTGGGGCATGGATGTGTCTAAAGAAGTCCCTTAGTGCATTAGGGAGGAACTGGTTGCTAAAATTATGAAGTGTGACTAGCTCATCCAGGACATCTCGCCTGCAGATAATTACAGCCATAAACATTATATGTAACGTATTAAAATATGCAGAATACCCCAAAATTGCTTTAAATGTACTACAGGTTCTACAGCTAAACAAAATAAAGAAAAGAAAGAATAAGATAACAAACCGTTCATCAAGATAAATCCGTAGCATCTTCCAGTTCAGCATTCTGGTGTAGAATATAAACTTTCCAATTTCCTTCGGGTGGTCCACCACAATGCCTCTGGACATGAAGTAACTGATACCCTGAATGAAACAGTCCACATAAAACAGGGTGTGGGGATTAGGGAAAGAAAAAGGAGGGGGGCACACTTTTTGCCAGACACCACGATTTAGTCCAGAGCAAGGATATCACATGTCCTTTAAGTGGACAGCTAAAGCTTTGCTAATCTAACCTAAGACATGGACGAGGGGGAGTCAAAGACATTCATATGCACCTCTGGACAGAAGTCACATTTTATGAGCAACTTGCATGAGAGAAAACCCATCAATTTTATTTTAATCTAGCAGCATGTCATGCACCATTATTCATCTAGGTGAACCTGTAAAAATATTACATTTAGTCTTAAGTTTAAGAAATTTATGGGGTAGAGAAGGAAATGGCCAGTATTAATAATTCATCTCCAAATAATAATTCATCTCCATTGTGGGTATGATGATTTTCTGTGGATGGCTTAGCTTCTAACAATGTCCTCTAATTATGGAGACATTATCTTGGCAAGACAAAACAAAAGCAAGTACCTCTTGTGGGTTGGCGTTGAAGGTAAGACTTCCTTCGTCTAACTCCATGTAAAGCTTTCTATAGGAAAATCCAAGCGGAAGTCTTCGGTTGTATATGGAACAGTGACCCCAAGTGGACTTACACAAGCTAGAGGACAAACAAAGATAAACAACGAGAAATTGAACAGAAGAAACACTGAAACAAAAGAAACATACGCCATTAAGGAACTGCCCAATATATAATAAATGCTGAATATAAGTCTATATTTCTTTTTTGTTTATTTTTTTGTTTTATTAAAAGGATGCATCCAATTATCTTTTCAACAAAAGATTTTCTTCCTTTGCATCCAGAGTACTTCTCAGAAAATCTAAAAAACACAACAACATACATTTTACTTTATCTTTCATCGAAACCATTGAGACACTAATAATCAAGACCAAAATCGTTTGTCAAGTGTGAACCCTGCTTCCTGGGTCTCTTAGGCAGGCCCTGAATTATTATTGGAAAAAAGTTTAATATGGGAAATAACCCCTTTACCATGTCACCTACCCCTGCCATAGGTACTCATCATTGCCCAAGTCTTGCCACACACAGGAGGCCAGGCACAGGTCAGTAGCATTCAGGTAGGACAGGATGGTGATGCTAAGTTCGGGTGGCAGCATCTCAAGATCAATGAAGCCCTGTTCATCTTTGCCCTTGCGGACACGCAGCAGGTGGTTGATGTCGGTGCCAGGGACCTGGCACTGTGGTGTGCTTTGGGGTCCTACCCTCCGGCCATGCTCTCTCTCCTGCTGGAGGAAGCACTGTTCACTGTACTGCTGCTGCAGCTGCTGGTTCCTTGCCACCCTCCACAGACCCTGACCCATCTGCAGATCTGCAGGAATATACATGTTCCATATAGGATGGTCAATAAGCCTATAGTTTATTTTTCTAACATTTGTAGAACTTGCTGTATTTGAGCTGTTGAACAGCAACAGGAAATTACACACTTGGTAGTTATACAACTATTATGCATATGGCTATTAAAACACTCAAATATGTTACACACATGCAACTTTCTACTCCTAAGAGTTCTGCTCTTAGGTCAGTTCCTGCCTTGGACTTCTTATATATATCAAATCCATACATAGCAGTAAAAGCTGCCGTCATCTCAGCACTCTGAGATATTTGATACACCCTGTCCTGTCCAGCTTTTATTGTGTCTGTCATACTGAGAGGTTTTTCTAGATCATATAATCTCATGTATTTTATTTATTCATTTTTAAAGGTTGGCTTTGTGTATAAATCCTTTATCCTCCAGCCTTCTGTTTCTTTAAATTTAACCAGAGTAATCCTAAGGCATAAAGCTCTCAGCACTTTATTCTTAATTTAGATATCTGAATACATCTTCCGTTTAGTTATCTGAATCTTTAAACTTACCAGACAAAACACACAGCCTTTAGGAAACTGTTAGTGTGCAGTAGTCAGCTAGGAAATAAAACCTCTGATGGCAGCTTTATCTCCAGTGCAGTAGCACTAATCCTGTCTCAGAGATATGCATTAAGCCTTTTTATGTGGCCCTGTCTGACTCCCTCCAAGGGCCTCACTCTCTAAAACATGTCTTAATGTAGGAGCCAGGCTTGTTTTTCTCATCTTTAATGGACTCTTGAATACTCGCCCTGCCACAGCGTCTCTAGCATGACAGCATTTGTCATTTGAACTGGTTTTTCATGTGATAGGACATACGCTCACTCGGGACTGACGTAATGCCATGGCACCTGTTCTGTTGTCTAGCAAGAGCAGGGGAATTGTTAGACCTCCTTAAAACACAGACTGATGATGATCTGAACAAGGTCAATGAACTCTAGAGGCAGAAGAATCCCTTAAATTTTATAAAGCAATTATGTTTATTGAAGTGATGCGAATATCTTTAACAGTCTAAACAGTTCTTCTGGGGTGATTTATGCAAATACCTCTATAATTAATATAACTAACCATGTGAATCCTGACATTAAACTATGCTATTTACAATACCGAAATGTATATTTTAGGTCACCTGGTTACTCAAAAGGTACTTTAAACGTGGTGCGACACTGACCTATTTTTTCCTTTACTTTTCTATATTTGTCTGCTTTAACAATGGAAAACGTATCTGACGATTTACATAAGAGTTTTGACATCAGTTGCGAGACATCAGACATATATGTACATAAATATTATTTAAGGGCTAACTCTACCAAATTGTTGTGTGTAATAAATGACACATTAATGTTTTGTATTTTACAGCAGATATTTTCTAAGAATTGGATTCGCCATCAAGTTTGGCTGACGCACACAGTCCCGCCTCACTCTAAAATCATTGGTTAAAAAAATGACAGTACGCACACACTCAGACGCTGATTGGCTCTTGCACCAAATGACGTCAACCAGTTTTGTTTTTATTTTTCTAGCATCTATGTTTATAGCGCCGCTACCCACCTCTATGTAGATTAAATACTTCTACCGCCGCCGCGACGAAACAATTCGCTGACCTGCCACGATCTCACGAATGAAATGATCTCAGTGCTTTAACAGGATCGCCGGACAACCATCTTGACAGCTCTGAAAGCTGCTGCCGAGATGAGAGTTGTGTCGCTGTATCAATCATCGGCCCGCTCGCTCCTCCCGTCTCTCTCTCCGCCTCTTCTATCGCTTTGGCCGGGCTGACGTTTCTTGTTATTGGCGGAAGTGACGTAAAGCGTAAAACAAGCACAGGCGACAACAGCTGCTGTTTCGATACGTAAGATTAGACACGTTTGTCGTATATTCACTTTTATCTCAATACAAAACGTAATTACATAAACAAGCGAGTTTTGTTTTGCACTGAAGAATAAACGTTTAAAAATACTTAGTAATAAATAATAGTCGATATCATGAATGTGCAGGGGTGAAATACTGGCTCGATTCGTTTCCCCAATCACTACAAACCCGCAACATTCAGCGGCAAAGACAAAAGCGAAGCAAGAGTACCACTTCTGTTTAATAAGGTTTAACCTGGTAAGAAGTACTGTGAAGTAAATGACGTTGTTGATTGAAATAACATGCCCTGATCATTTTAATAAATGCGTGATCTGTTAATGCTACATTGACTGTGATGTCATTGAACAAGTTAATAATGCATAACTCTGATAAAATCCTTGTAAAGGACAGCGATGGCCACGGGTGATCTTAAGGGATGTCTCAGGAAACTGGAAGCCTCACTCCGCTCTCTGAAGTATCCGAGAGAGGTGAGCTATCTGTATTCGAGGAAGATGGAGGTCAGGGGTTCAGATGGGAATTGTGCTTACAGCTTTCTCATTCACTGACGCACTTATATGCACACTTAAATACATACACTTTATTGTGTGCATTTTAGCAATATAATCATATTGATGTTTGTTTTCCACCTAATCCTTCCATTGCTTATAGTTTTATACATGCTTTGTAGTTACTGAGACGTGGTCATTTGATTCTTTAACGATGGGCACTGCTGACGCTTTAGACTTAAAATTGTTGTCCTTCCAATGAACATTCATTCTGTGGTGGAAATGATATTTGAAACATTTAAAAACTTGCATAAATTGCATAATTTGACAATTTGTTTCCTTTTTATCTTTTATTTATTCTGTTTGTTTTTACGCATCTCATATTTGATATTTAATAAGGTTATAATTGATATGCATATTTTCTACAATGTCAAAATGGTTTGTTTATTTTACTTTGTTTAGATTATCACAGCATAAACATGATAGTAAATAATTCATATTTTTATCATAGTTTTTTCATATTTTAAGTTGTGTTAAGATGCGATTTTATTGTGACTTTGCAACAAAAAAGTTGAAATCTGTCTGTTATAAATCTGTTGTTTGTTAATAATTGTTGAAATCTAATAAAATCAATACATAAATGTGCCTGTAGCTAAAGAAATTATAATAGTTATATTCTTGTAATAAAGCAAACACACAAATAAATAAAGTTTATTTATCATTAGTTTATTTAAATAAAGTTTATTATCAAACAAAGTTTGTATGTTGTTTATACTGTAGTGAGAAACAGCATATTGATTTCATTTAGTTAGTTAATGGAAGCTGATGTTATTGCAGTTGTGAAGTTGGCTGGCAGCATTTTAGACTTCGCTGGAGGATTTACAGCACAGTATGTGACAGATACAGACCAGTGAAGTCTTAGTTGCAGTAATTTTGTTGTGTGATTACTGAGTGCAACCAGTGTAAAATTAGAGCCTGATTGTCCTGTATTCTAAACAAGGTTTATTCTGTTTGGAAAAATGAAAGGACAGAATGCCTATTATGTATATGTGTGTATTTGGATGTGGTGAGATTCACATAATATATTTTTGGCAAAAAATACTGAATAAATGGGTGCTCATTTTCTAGATTCATAGCTCTTTTGAATACATTTTCACATGCAGTCAGTGAAGATAATGTATGTGGGATGTAATTCATTAAAGTCCCCAACCCCCAACTCTTTTTGGCCCAGGGTTCAAAAATCTTCACTCATATAAACATCCACAAAGGGGCTGTGCCAGTGTTTTATGTCCCATATTTTGTTTTGAAGTTTGGAGACTTGTCCCTTCAGCCTCTCCAGTACAGAGCTATTTTGTAAACAGGCTTTACATAAACCAGCACTGTTTCTTCAGCAGGAATCCCAGGCTGCACATCAGATGCTCAGTGAGGAGGTTTTGATGTGAGATGTATCAAGCACAACATGCTCTTCAGAAAGACAGATCCATTTGGCTTGTATATGCTGGGCATGATCCAGAAAGATGACTTAATTTTTCCCCAGCACGACAAACTCAAGATGGCTAGCAGACAGTTTAGAAACTTCTTTGGTGCTGCCATGTTAATAAAAACCTTTGGATTTGACGCCTGATGGCATTTGTCACTTGTTTGTTGTGTTGTTTATGAACAGCAATGCTTCATAATTTAATGTTGTGTTTTAATCTTTCAGACTGGCTGTGGGGGATCCGTAAGCATGTTTATCTATAGTGAGCCATGCCTTCATTTCCTTTTCTCCCTTACTCACAGAGCGTCTGGTTGAATATGGCGTGGAACTAACCAGATTGAATGATCTATGATTTATTGAGAATGCTTATAAGGTGAACCATGATCATTATATTTCATATTCCATACATCATTTTCTTATGTAGCCTGTTATGCTTTTATAAAGACCTGAATTTTTGGTCATAACATTTAAAGAGATATTCACACTTATTTTGTGTTTTAAGGTCAGGGTCAGTTATTGGATGTTATTTTGAAATTATTTTGAAACAGCAACAAATGTTATTAGCATGCCTTAAAGGGCAACCGTGTTTTTCATTTGATTTTAATGAATGGTTCACAGTTTCACAGAGCTAGTAGTTTTAAGGAGTTGGTTGTTTTAAATGAATCAGAGATTTTACTCAAGTCAAGCCCTCAGCTATGAGGGCAAAATGCGGAATGTGACCGTGAAAAAGAAAAGTTCATTTTTTGAGGGCAAATGCCCCAGCTAAATGTTCAGCTGCGACTGAGTTATTGATAATGTTTTTCACTCAGCCTTTAATGAAAGGGGTTGTTTAAAAAGTAATTTTACTTGTAATTTAATTTACAGCTTACAGGCTTTGTACTGCCTGTCCTAATAGTCTTATTTATTGGCACCATCTCTGATCTGAGAGGGTTTAACTCGGGTTAAACACAGGTCTTTTCCATGGCTCTGTGATTTGGAGCATCTGCAACTCTGCTCTCCAGCACAGCACTCAGCCGTTCAATTGGCAGCCCAGTATTGAATAATTACCATTTTTTTGCTCACATCTCCTGCAGCGAGAGGATAAAAAAAGAGGCTGGCCTTCATGTTGGTCCAAGTCGTCTGATCTTAGATTAACTCAAAGCCAATTCAGGATGTTTAGCCGCGGGACTGAAGCGCTGCTCTGTCTTTCAGCACTTCCTCCTGTTCGTTGACCTCTCATGCCGTTCTAAAGGAGTTCTGGCCCTCGTCCCAGGATCATCTGCGGCTCACGTGACATGTTCCCGAGAGAAACGGTGGTCCTGTCATATAACTTAGAGGGCAACAGGGGCATTAATGGCATTTGCTAAAAATTAGAGATGTTGTAACAGGAAGGTAGTGTTTAGCAGTTCTATCTTAGTTTTTTCCATTTGTCTTTTCTACAGCTTATTGTTTCTGTTAGGCCTGTTCCTGTGATTATTCTTGGTGGTTCTCTTTCTCTCCTGCCAAAAATTCCTGAATGAAAGTCTTTTTCTGGTTTTAATCCATTTAGTAAGAAACAATTCCTTCTTGTTTTTTTTACTAACATGTAATTTTAAGTAGGTTTCTGCAAGTTTTAATATTTTGTTGTCTTTTAAATGTATTTTTGTTTTCTTGGTGGAATGTCTCATTATGTAGGGCCTGAGAGATTTTTCAGTTATAAACCTATGCAACAGTTCCTTCAGTCTGACTTTGCTGAGAGGACAGTCACCATCCTCTGTGATATCATTAGCTTTGTGCTCAACAAACACAAAGAACTCACTAAAGAAAGCAAGGTGTCTCAAAGTGTAACCACATCTGTATGCTTTTTTGCATGTATTTGGACGCACTGCATTTACATAGTCTGTCTTACAGCTTGTCAATAGGCCAAAGAGAAGGTTTCAGTTGAAGAGATGCATTAAAAATGATAACCCTTCTGTTGAAATTGACTCACAGGGAATAACAGCCCTGACAATAAGTGATTTTGTGAATCTGAATTTATGTTTTGGAACATAACATTTTACGTTACTTTGATACATTTGGCAGACGCTTCTAAAAAGCTATTCAAAGCAACTTAAAGTGCAACCAAGCAATACATTTTGGTACATATTTGCATTTTATTTACTTGGTCTCATGTCCTTAATATAGCGACAAGGTTGAGATTGGACTTTTTTCACTGTTTGGCGTGTTTCTTCTATTGAACCTTTTATTTTCAGACAAATATAAAAAATACAGAAATATTGTCTGTATTTCCAAACAGCAAATAAGTAAGGCTTCAGTTCTTTTTATAGCTTCTAAATGTCTTAAATATACTTTTTAATGGGCCAACAGTAAGAAAACCTTTCTCCTCTAAAATGTTAAAATTTAAAATTTTAAAATTCAAAACAAAGGAAGGAATGACCAATGAAGAACAGAAACTCAACTTCAAAACACAAAATATATTCAAAGGGAACTAAGCCATTAAAAATTATTTTATACATTTTACATTTAAATATTGAATTTGACATTACAATTATTATTAGTAGTAGAAGTATTACTTCTTTCTCTCTTCAAAAGCAGCCACTTGTGGAAAGGACCTTGGCAGCAACTTAATGCCAACACAAATCAGATTCTCTTTACATGAGCAGCCACAGCAGAAACAGGAAACAGAAACTAGAGAGATAGACAGTGGCCCTTTTCAGGACTCATCTGAACCCACCGAGTCTGCTGTGAGAATGCATGTACTTAAGTATATGCACACACACATTCTTCTGCAAAATTCTGAACTCCTTCGGTCAGCTGTCACACACAGCATATCTATAGAAATGTGTTTCAGAAAGCATACTAAGTGGGGTGGAGGCTAGGCTTCTGGATTCTGTCAGCAGACTTGAGCAGCTTTTGGCCTTCATGGAACACAGGATACAAGCTCTGGAGAAAAACCTGGTTGGCAAGATTGTCATCGAGAGCAGCCAGTGGGAGAACTTGGAGAGTCGTGGGTTGCTGCTGGAGACCAAGCTGGCACTGACCCTGGCATGGGTACGAGAGTTTAACATCTGTTTGGAACTGTTCAACTAAATTTTAGTTTGTGTCGCAATGGTGGCCTGAAATTGATTTGTCCCAAAAATCATTTTGATGAATAATCTTGAATTATGTGATGAAAATCTGTTGGGGGAACAGGATTTTTGTAGAAACTGAACATCATAATGGTTCCATTTCAAGTATGTTGTTTTCTGTGTTTTAAAATGGCAAACTTATAAGAAGTTAGTCCTCTTTTAATATAAGATATTTGAGAATATGTGTTATTTTGTTATTGGTTATGTCTATATTTCTATAGAGCCAAATGTCAGGAGATGTCGTCAAAGACAAGGGTGAATTCAAAGAGGACACAGATACTTAAATATTTAATTATTTTCATGATAAAAAAGTTATTTTTTGTGCTTTCTCCATTTGTGAATTTCCGTTGTATCTATTTGAAAAGTGTCTCCAATTGGCTTTCCCACTGAGAACCAACCACCATCTGATGTGGACACAAGACACACCCCAGCCAGTCCTCCTGCAACAGGTCCAGAGGTGAGCATCCATTCATCCATCCATTCATTCATCCACTCTTCATGCTCTTCACTCTTCAGTATTTTCATGGCCATGATTTGAATGCAGCTTGAAGAGAAGTTTGTTTAATAACTAATATTTATTTATTCCATCCATATTCCAATATATTCCAATATATTCCATATTCCAATATTCAAGAGAGGCCGGAGAGAATAGTAACCATGTGAGTGTTTTCATCAACTTTTTAACTTTAACTCTAAAAATACTAAATGTTTTCTGTTCGGTTTAGACAATGTGAATTTCACCACAGCCTAAACAAAGGTTTTAATATAGCTTAATACCTTAATACTTTTTCCTATATTGTTTTAAAATAAGTGTCTTGTCCTCTAGATGTCGCTAGAACTCAAGTAAAATGTAAAGGTAAATGAGTCTGTGGCGCCCTCTGAGGTCTGTTCCTCTATATTACAGGCTGTGATGGAAGCAGATCAGTCCAGTCCCATAATTCAATAGTTCTGCATTTACTTATATACTCAGATAAAGGTTTTTAATGACTTGAGGATGTCTCTCTCTGTTCATTTGTGTGTGTGTGTGTGTGTGAGAGAGAAAGAGAATAAGACAAAGTCTGAATTCTACCAACTGACCAACTGCATATGATCCAGGCAGGGGATTTTCTATTCATATTCTCTATACAAATAACTTTCTCTGGTGATTTTGAAACCCTTCAGAAGCGCACACTCCTAGGGTCATGATGTAGTGAAGACTTGTAAATTACTTATTATTTACACACGGTTGCCAGAGCAAGTTATTAATGTTTGGTGGTAATTTGAGTATTTCTGAAGCCAGGTAACATTTGCAGGAGGGAATGGTCCTGGGCATCATTGCATAACACATCAGATTTTATGAGAGACATGAAAGATCTGGCTATGACCTAACAACATCTTACAACAAGACATCAGGGGTCTGACTAGTTGCTCTCACAGGACACATTGTCCCATCTCATGTTTCCTTTCTGTACAAGGCAATGCTGAAAAACTGTTTTTCATCAGTGGACCTTCCCTATGTGGTTGACAATCACAGAGTGGGTCATTGACCTCTGTTTTCCTGGCTATCTTCCAGAGGTTCCCTTAAGATCAATTACAACAAACGATCAAGGAAAAGGGAAGAAAGATCTTGTGACTGCTGTCATTGTATTCAAAGTGTGTGTTTGTGCAGTTGGTCAAGAGAATATTCCAGTGAGATTCTTGTACACCCTGTGGTATGTGCATGTATTTGGAGATACTCAGAAATTGGAGGGAAGCTCAGCAAAAGAAAACTAAGATGCTGCTGTGTTGATAACAGGGATGCAACAGTTAGTATTACCTGAGAGCAAGACAGTAATGATAAAACACCATGAATGATCACAATGTCTCCATGTCTCATTGGCTTTAAAAAGTCTCTGTGAAAGCATCAATATATCAGGTTCTGCGGTCAGTTTTTGTGGTCTTAACATTGGAGCACAGACAGCATCAATCTCTGGCATAATCTGATAAGCATTAGATGAACCTCAAAATCAATATTCGCTCAAAAGGCAAAACAATCAGTCAAGCAAAACTGAATCTGCTCAACCATTGTGAAAGGAAGACTAAATATTCTCTGCATTAAAAAAAAAAGGAAGTGAGAAAGTTTTTAGTTTTGATGTTTTTCAAATTAAATACAAGTGCATTTTAAAGGTGGCAGATGCTTTCTGCATTTAATGCGCATTTTAACAGTTTGTGTATTGTCTGGGAGTTAAACCCATAACCGTGCTGTTGAAACATTCTACCAGTTGAGCTTTAGGAATACAAGTGTATTACAGAGCTTGCTTTACTGTTATATATTGTTTGTTACTGGAGACATGTAATCTTACGCTGATCCTAAGTTTTGGAGCTGTAACATGATGTAATGTGTTGCAATCTTAGCTGCTGGATGGATAAGATGCAGACTAGTCCGAGTCTAACGATTGTAATAATAATCCTGCTTAGTTCTTTTTAAAAAGAGAAACTAAATGAAAGATAAAGACAGATATTCATTCATAATGAACGTGTCATTAGTTTTTGTTGATTGGCCATTGAACACATGGCTCTGTTGCTGTGCAGCGCCGCTGTAATGCGCACCTCCATTCCCTGCCCTCATTAATCACTGTCCCACCAGAAGAAAAAGCCGACCGAATGTGGGGTGAGGGGAGATGACAGAAATGACTTGTTAAATTGGGTGAAAGGCAGCACTTTTTGCATTCCTCTTTTATAAAGTGTGTGTGTTTATGCAAGCTCTCCTCATTCCATTCCGCCATCCTCGCCCTTTCCAGAGCCCACTCAACATTAGGTTCATTTTCACCCCTAATTAGCAGGACCTCATGCATGTCTATGAACTCTTTACCTTCTTGATTGGTTTGTCGCGAGCCTGCTGGCATCTGCACCTCTTGTGCAGCACGAGGCTAATTGAGCTAATCACTCAAGTTAATGAGAGTGTTTCAAAGGTTGGAGAGGGTGAGCAAAAAGAGATGAACAGAAATGAGAAAGATATAATTAGTATCTCAGAAAACTTTGTTCAAGATTAATTTTATTTATTCTGGGTATTTACATTTGGATTTTTTTGTTTCAAAAAATTTAGTTTTTATATTTAAATGCATTATACAGAGATAGACTAAAATGTGCTGTTTTACAGTAATAGGTTACCCACAGATATATTATGTCAAACATTTAAAATATGAGTAAAACCAAACTAATTATATTACACATTTATGTTGCCTTATGGGCCAAATATTTGTCACTTCGTACGCTCTTTTGCTGACCCCTTAAATTAGAGTTCATTCTATTTCATTGTTTTGTTCCGAAAAGAATTTCCTCCTGCTCCCTTGATTACAAATTTACACCACTCTTAGTGCTTATTTTCTTTGCCAATAGGAGGCGAGTTATTATCCTTGGCTGGCCACCAAGACCTCATTGCCTGCCAGTCAAAACAGTTTTCACATGCTCATGGGAAGCCCTACAATAACATCTTATCATTAGAAATGAGCACATAGGCAAGTATTTAGGCCACTTGGTTTCCCCTGATGTAAAATAAACAGAGGCGTTCAGAAAACTTACAAGCCAAGTCTCAAGTCCCTAGCAACACCGGTGGGAACAAACAGTGGTTGTACTATAGGTGTAGTCAACAGATTATACAGATTATATCAAATATATATATATATATATATATATATATATATATATATATAGAGAGAGAGAGAGAGAGAGAGAGAGAGAGAGAGAGAGAGAGAGAGAGAGAGAGAGAGAGAGAGTGTGTGTGTGTGTAGACAATGTGGCAATCAGAATGTTTTTAGAAACTTCTTAGAAAAGTCATTTTAGTCAGGTGTTAAAAATAACATTATGTTCTTTAAAACTATGGAATGTAAGTCTGCTAATGCATGATTTAGTAATATGTGTGACAGCAGTAAGTTACAAGGCATTCAGACACAATCCTAAGACATTGTCCCTGCTGTGTTTACATTGAAGATATCTCCAGTATGCACTACTGGAACTGGCAGTAAACAGAATATTGTGTTTTTGATTTTCCCACAACAGTTTGCAAAGAATATATAAACTAAACACCTTCTTATCTCAGATTTGTCTGCTTTTATGCCAACAATAATTGCATATTTGTATATTTCCTCTTTCCTTTACCAGGGGGGACACACTTAGGTCATTTAGATTTTCTGGATACTCATGGAATATGTGAATGTCTTAGAAATAAGATATATATTTGTTCAAAGCTAATTATTTCTAGTGACCTGTCATCATTTAAAACAATAAGTTTCTTTTATTAATTGAAATTGCAACTTTGCACTCAAAATAATTTTTGGTTTGGCACTGTAGTTTAGGTTTAGTTGCCTTTTAAATAATACATGTTAGTCCAACATGTCAGCAAATACATACTAATACATTGTGTTGGATAATAACTGAGTTTGAACCACACATGAAAAAGGCTAAAAGTTTAAATGATCTTAGTCAAAATACATTTCTCTTTAGCCACAAAATTAATAACTTTGACAAATAAAAACATTCATACATTGAAATCTTTTAACCTGCAAAACAGAATAACCTATATTGAAAAAAGTCTGAAAGAAATATAGAAATGTTTAAACATTTAAAATGTTTACATTTTAAACATTTTAAAGTATCTCTTCAACAGTAGCTAATTCTTTAAATCTAAAAGCAAAAATGACTATTTCATTGAGCATCAATAGTAAATCTTTAAAAGACTACACGTTTTGCATAATTTGATTTTGACAAAGGCATGGATCAAACTGTTAACATAGTAGCTGGATTTCCATGAGGCAAAAGGCAGTAAAATACTAGAATCTTGACGTTGGCTTTGGTTTATTACATTATTCCGTTCTTGATCCTTTCCTGTGCAGATTACTTTATACTGTGCCAAACTTTGCTTTTGCTCAAGTAGGAATTGAAATAGAACTCCATTAAACTGGGTGAGTGACAAACAAGGGAGTGCTATATCCCAGACACTGTGCAGGCCAGCCTGACAACCGCCGTGTCATAATCTTAGGGGAAGTGATGGCTTTCATCACAGCATTTGTTCTTTTCCGATGTTTGCTGCTCTGCCCTTGCTTTGTTAAAAATGTGCAAGTTGTAATTCATTTTGTCAAGGTAAAAACAGGCCATCTGAGATATTTAATTTAAACTAATCTTCAAAAACAGAGGTCATTAAAAATTCCCAGCTCAGTAGTAGCTAAATTCCTGGGAAAATGACCATCTTTTCATGCAATAAAGCACATAGTGGGTCCGACATCATGTCAATCTTATCAGATGGAGTCATTTTTAATTTCAATTTTGAATAGTGTCTGTTCACAACAATTTAAAATTGCTTTATTAGTCACTTTAATCAGTCATTTCCCAAAATTTGGGAATATAGTGTATACATTTTGGAGTAGTGTATAAAATATACAATAAAAATATACAGTGCCAATAAGAGACTAGAAGTCCCAATCACAATTTCACATCACAATTTTGCAATGAATTTCAAAAATAATAAGAAAAATAAATTTCTTATTTAGAATCTTTGTCTTTTTACTCAAAAAAACAACTAATTCATAAAACAGCTGTTTTTAAAGAAGTTGCTAAATATATTTTTCTTGTTTTAAGCTAAAACTCACTTGAACAAGTAACTTTTGTTAGATTTATGCTTAAAACAATAAAACAAAATTGCAAATGGTGTAAGACAAATAAACCTATACAATAAATCTGGCAATAATTTAGTAGTTTAGAGAACAGTCCGGGACTGTTGATGAATTATATGCAACACACAAAGTGCTACACGCATATGGGCAAAGAAGCAGTGTGGTAAATGAGTAAGGCCCAGACGTCTGCACAGTATAAATGGTGTGAAATACAGTCAAGGAAATCAAAAATAACAGTTACAATTACACCTCCCGTTTACATTCACCAAAATAATGCAATGATGTATATTGTTATTGTAACAAAGTTTTATAGTTTTTGTATGTTACAAAAACAAGGCATGTATGAAAAGCAGAAAATGACCTAAACATGAAAGAAACGAAGTTTTTGTTGGACAAACATCCAGTGATTCTGAGCGTTACAGGGGAAGTGCATTAGCGTCACTAATGTAAACAGACGTTATTAGAACATGGCACTATCCAGATGTCCACCAGGACTGCAGGACTGTGGATGTAATGAAAGCCTCACAGAGTATTTGAATGAGATACAGTTTTAAATAGCTGTAGTTTAAAACATGTTTTACCACATAACGTTTGTTTTAGACTTGAGCAGTAATATTTTGCTTCTGTAATATGATTTGTCAGTAGGACAATTAAGTTCTGTCTGTTTACTGTCCTTGAATTCTCCTGTTATAGTCACGAATGATTTTAAAACATTCATGGAAATGTTTTTAAGAGCAACTTTTTATTAACAGTAATCATTTACCCATACATCCTGTGGAGTATGTATTGGAGAAGGTAATGAACCATGGTTATACTTATAATAAAATGTTTGCATAATTCTTTTACATCATTTTTTCAGAAACATATAGGCTACAAGCAATGACACTGTAATATATACAGATTTAAATACGTTCATTTTGACAAATAATATTTTGTCAAATATATATTTTATACATTTATTTTAAATAAAGGAACATTTATTGATTTATTGAACATTTACACCAGCAGTTCTACTTTAACATTTTTTCCTCATTAGTATGTTTAAAGACCTCTCTGTGCATATTCTTTGCATATTCAATGTTTTAGCACTAATTAACATATTACGTAATAATTACGTACTACACACGTATAACATTTCAAGCTAACTATGATCTCAAAATTGGCCAATATTCTAAAATACGACAGTCTATTCATTTCCTGAGGGGGGCGCTAAAAACTATAAACATGCTGTCAAAGAAAATGATTTTATTTGGATTGACCTGGATTGTTCAAATAATTAGAAAAAAAAAACATTTGAAGTCGTTGAATTGTATTCGTGGCTGTGATGAATGAAACAATGATGAAAAAAATGAATGAGAATATCTTGTTTGACTGTTAAGTTTAATGTGGGCCCAAAAAGTATTTTGGCATTTTAGTTAAACTTAAAAATGTATGAATTGTGCATCAATTGTATGAAATGTATGGTTTTAACTATTTTATATCAAAATAAACAAACCATGTGGCATTTTTAAAAGAAATATATAGGATAGAAATATACAGTTATGTGCAAAAGTCTTACGCACATTAGTATTTTCATACCCAAAAATGCTTTTAAGCAAGTTATTTATATCTTTTGTTGTAGTGTCAGTAGAAATTATAAGATTACGTTTCCCAGCATTCTTTTTGCCATTAATTGTAATCTAATCCAGTGAGATTTTTTGTTGCACAAGGAGACTGACAAGGAGACTGTTTCAAAATGCAATGATAGTCATACATTTTTAATTGTGACCTAAATGTCTTTTGGTTCCATTATCATCTAAATGGTCCAACTAGTACCAATAGTTCAACAACATTATAGTAATTGATATTACTAATAACAAATATTTTAGATACTAGTAACACTAGCCCCTTTTACGCAGTTATCCTAGCAAATTACCAATCACAGTTCCCCCCTTTTCAGAACTGACATTTCCTGGAGTAGGCCCAAGAGACTCAAGAAGACCTTTCAGTGGAAGAACATGTCAATCCCTTTGTAATGAATTTGTTTGTTTGCCTATTGGAACTGACTAGTTACATCAACATGACTTTCCACAAACACATATATGTGGCGCTATAAAATCTCACTATAAAAGACTGTCATCTAAACCTAATCCTCACACAAACCTGTTGGTACTATTAGATTTAATGTAAAATATGATTTGTCTGATTTATTAACCTTTTTCTAATGTTTCTAAATGTCAGAAATGCCACAGGTTCATGTTTTGACATACAGGTTCACTATAAAATAATGCATATGTTTGAAAATTTGGCCTTCATAAGTATAGTCAAACCTGCACATGCTGTACATAAACACAGAAGAGAGTTTTATGGGACGGTTGTGATGTCCTTGTAAAATACAGAAACCTCCCAAATGGTTGTGCTTGTGGTTTATAGGGACATTTCAGTAACCATAAACTATATTACCCCAGAACGCACACAGATATGGTCAACAGAAAGGCATTTAACATACAGTGCATCTTGTGACTTCCTGTCAAAGAAACTTTGAAGGAAAAATAATCTGCATATCTGTCAGGTGACTTCGTACTAGTCATTAACTATTCTCATTTATCAGTCAAACATTGTTTGTGACCAGTGCCCCACCCAAGCCATCAGAGGGCACTCACTGCCAAAGGCCTGGCTCAACTTTCAAAGCAAAGTACTGAAGTATTTCAGTGTTTCTTCTAAATGTTATTGCGAGGACCTTAAGAAGTTGCCCAGTGGCCTACTGTACATGTAAAATCTTGACCAGTTAGATAATGAGTTTTTGTGATTAATACAAGATGGGGATGTAATCTCAGAATATAGAAAACATACACTTCCCTCATGAATTCCTCTGATGTAGATTGATAGCCCTTGCTATCAAATACAGTAGCTCTCATTCAAACAGTGCTCACCCAACTCTTTTCTACTTTCATATCCTTATTTGCCATGTCAAAGCTAAATCGCATTCTTGGCAATCTCTTCTGTTATCTTTAATCAAAGGAATTTTACAAAGTTATAGTGAAATTGAGAAAGAGAATTCCTCTTCATCTGTGACACAATGTTGTTATCAGACGCAACTATACAAGCAAACTATAGCATTTGTTAAAATGAACCAGTCAGTTATTTTTAGCTATAAAATGTTTCTGTGTATATTCAACAGCTGTTAATCTAGACTTTGGTATTTCTGTGGCTGTACCGCTGTCTTAATACTGAATAACAAGAGTAAAAACTGAGAAGCTTTCTTGTTTTTAAACGTGCAGAGATAGTACAGAAATAGTGTAGTGAGTTCCACAACAAGCAGAATTGGCCCTGAAGCTCACAAATATGTCATTTCCTTGCCCACATTTGAGTCTGTTCATAGAAGCCATTTTTTGTTAGACTTTTTAGAATAAAACTTAAAATGAGTGTTGTTATGGTTGTAAACACAGCTGCCAGGTGACACTTGTTTATAGATTTGCATTTCATAACAGTGTTTATGAAAACATGGAGCAAAAGCTAAATTGTTGGCTGGACGTAATAGCAGGAAGTGACAAGAGACAGTCAAATGAGACAAATTTTCCCTTTATAAGATTTTTTCTCTATACAATTCTCTATACAAGAATGTGGACAATACAGAGAACTGGCTGGCTCTTGTAACTCCACAAGATGTATTAAGACAAATCCAAACATATTTTCTTTTTCACAAGTTTTTTTATTATTTGATTTCTATCAAATAATCAAATAATTGTACAGAAATGTAAGAAATGATTGGTTTTGGCTCACCGAGGTATGATATATGCCACAATACAGTAATTTAATCATTAATAAATATATATTCTTTTTCACTCACAGTAAAAGCAGTCCTGTACACATTTCTATTAGAAGACATTACAGAAAAGGAAAAAGCTTTACCCAAACACCAGTATGCAATTTTTGGTTTACAAAACAGAAATGATAAATAATATATCATCTACACCTTCCCTGCTCATTTCTTCATCAGGATATTTAGCAGGGATTTTAAACACCCTGTGAAGAGAAATGGATAAACAGAACTGGCTTGAGCGCTCAGGCTGAAAGAGGCTCATAGGTGTGGAAATGAATCCCTTTAGAACAGGTGATCTTCATCACAGCTCCATTTAGACTTTCATCTGTTATGATTCGAAGCATTCCTTCTGCAATCAGTGATGGTCTATAAAAACAAGCAGACATAGGAAACATTTGAAAACATAGGAAACATAGGAAAATTAGGTGAAACATTCTTGTTTGCATATTTACATGTTTAACATTGACTGAACTACAGCATGTGATGCTTACAAAACTTGTTTTAATAACTGCTGGTCTGTATTTGGAAATGTCACCATGTAAATTCACTATTGTTGTCTTAACGTGATGGTTTACTCAAAAACAAACATTCTGTCAACATTTATTCATGCACACAGCCATTATGTATTTTGTTCCACAGAAGTCGTACATCTGCTCATGAATATTTAATAAGGTAACACACTCTATGATTGGTTGTCAGTTGCTAAACAACTCGCTCTGAGATTCCAGAAGTGCGTTATTTCACATTTTTTAACTTTGGCATTGCATATTGAGCAGTGTTTTTAACCCAGGATAAAAAGTGGTGCCAACCCCCTTTTTAAATCAAGAAACTGTGAACTTCTGCTGAACCTAGGGTAAAAGGTGGCCTATAAAGACATTAACCCAAAGTAAACGCAGCTTGAAAATCCAATTTCGGCACACTGTAAAATATTAAATGGAAAATGTTAAATGGATTCAGCTCTAGGAAGCAAACAAACATGCAAAAGGTCACTATAACAAGGTGATTCTTTTGACTTTGTAAAGTCAAGATTTGGCCTCAGTCTTAACTCTGTTCATGTCAACAATAACTATCTCATCCCTCATGTGCCTAAAAGGAGCTTGACGAAGACATAACAAAACATTGTTTGGCACATTTACAGTTTTGTAAAAACACCACCAACAATAGGTAAATACTGCACAAAATAAGATTACAAAAACATGAATACAGTATCAGCTATGTAATACTTTAAGTTAGGGTGGAGGAGTTTAAGTCTGTTAAAGTTTAAGCGCATTTCCAAAATCTTACAACCAAAACATACTGTTTAATCCACCTCAATCCACCTAAGTGGGTGGTGCAGAATGAGCACCTAAACTCTCCAGCAAATGCAAAAACTGTACTGCATTAAAGGCTTAAAATTGATTCTTTTATTATTTACAAGCAGCATTAAAAGATTTCAGTAGAAAACTGAACTACAGCCTGCTGCTGTAGTTGCTGTCTACACAAACAAATTGTTTATTCGGACTAAACACACCACACACAACAGAGCTCTTCAAAAAAAGAAAAGAAAAACCCTGCCATAATAATCCTGAACAGAACTTTCCAGTTTGTAATTTTCTTAAAACCAAAGCAGCATTGCTGCTTGTATGATATAGTAACAAAGAAACAGGTAGCTTGGCTGAACTCTGTGCTTACTTAAGAACGCCGTACTTGTCCATCCTCTGCTTGAATTCGTCTTTGTACTTGACAGACTTGCCCATTGTTTCCTCATGCTCGACAGTACGAAGCAATGGGGTGTCCACAAAGGCTGGGCACAGCGTGTTGATCCTCACTCCGTAATTGCCTTGCTCAGATGCATCCTGCTGACAACAAAACGTGTCCAAACACGGTCAGCCTAAATTACACACACAGCGCAAAGAATGCGTCAACACACAGGGGTGAGAGATCTTATCTGTTAGCAAACACATCTAATCTCTCTTGGGAGAAATAGCTGTGCTTGTTCTGTGCTGAAAACCACAACTAATCGGCCAGTTTGGTTATTATGTGCAGCAGACTGGAACATACAAGGATTTACAAATGTTTGCAATAAATTTTATTGAGGGTAAACTGGTGAGACAGGATTGATGTACTCACTGCCAAAGCTCGTGAAAACCCAATCACCCCATACTTTGTTGCTGTGTACACTGGCTGGTGAGGAGAATGGAGAAACACTGTGAGAAAACAAAACAAAACAAACATGAATTACAGTAAGGAGTATCATTAAAGTTCAGGAGTACAGTAATATTACAGTAGACTGAATAAAACCCTTCAGTCTATAAAAGCTATTTTGTAAGAAAGCAGTGTTTCTCAAATGGGGGCCAGGACCTATTATGGGGGACCTCAAGGTTAAATTTGTTTTTGTTCTTTGTTATTTATATCACATATATACGTCTTATGCCAAGCTCTGGAACTTTTTATTGAATATAATTGTGATGGGGATGGTGGATTCAAATATTGTTGTGGACAAATGCGAAAGGCTTAAGGCTGTGGGACAACATGAGGGTAATGACAGAATTTTCATTTTGGGGTGAACTTTCCCTTTAATTTGTGAAACATAATAAATGGGGTATAAATGGCTGATTGTTCAAGCAGTTCTGTTCTATTCAATGATGGTGGGTGCAACATAAGTACCATAGGTGCTGTATTTGAGTGCTACAAAGGAGGGGAAGATTTTTATTGAATAACTTATATTCCGGTTTGTTCATTACATTCACCTATCATATGAAAAATTAGAAATATGGTGCACAAGTCAGAGAGGACTGCTTTTATGATGCTTTTAACATACAGTTTTAATAATCAGCATTGTGGTACTCCAGGGGCTCATACAGGACCTCTGTGGCTCAAAAGAGCAACATTTCCATCTTATTGAGACTGCAGCAAAATGAAGCCTGTGACTGATTTTAATACCTTTGTCATGGAAAAACTAAATCTTCCAAAGCTGAGGATTTCTCCTTTAATTCAAGCATGAAAAACTTAATGGCTGTTGAGTCCATTTAAAACGAAGCAGCTCTTTGAAAACATTACGAGCTAAGGAAATTTTCCTAAACTAAAGCTCTACATTTTAAAGAGCAATCTGATGTTTTATGGACAAATAAATCTTTTGTGTGGATTAGTCACCTGCATTTTCCTTTATGGTCTTAAAGATCTGCAATGAACCTATGGCTTATTTTATGTGGAATGTTACTGGATGCGCAATGAAATAAAAGAATGTTTCCTTTAGCATCAGGCTGTTATGATAAACAACCTCTACAAGTGGCATCAAACCCAGCAAATAAGGGCACCAGGGCCACATACCTAAGACAGTATTTATAATTAAACAGTTCTTGTGTGTTCTGACCGAACAAATCTAGACATTAATGTACATTCAGTGAATACCCCCTTTAGCACAAAAGAAGGCTGTGTTTCCCATTTTGGCAGTGTTAATGTTTCTAAGAGGGTCTCCAAGATTTCTTGTCTGTAAACATTTTAATTAAGAAATAAGATCTAAATCAAAACAATGAGGTCATGCTACAAAGACGTTTCCATTCATCATAGTTCATTTTGGCTGCATAAGTGCCAAAAACGTTTATTCCAAAAATGCTTATTCCAGCTCTTTCCCTACTCTCTAAAACCAGATGCTAGGATTACACATAAGATTATTCCACACCACAGCTGGAGAAAGATGTCCCAACAAAAACAGCAGTACAATTACATTATAGTGTATATAGTACCATATAGTATATTGAGGTAGTGTATGATTTATGTATGTACTACAGAAAATATAGTGATATGACTTAAAGTATGCATAAAGTATATTATCGACTTGCATACATATACATGCTGTAGGAATTGTAGAGCATACAGAACTGCACACCTATAGAATATATAGTAAATAGACTATATATTCTATAGTAAATTATATAGTAAATTATATACTATATAATTATAATATATATATATATATATATATATATATATATATAGTACATTTATTTACTATGCATATATAGTAAATATAAGATATTGTGATTACTTTTGTAGTGTATGAACCATCTATACCGTATGTTTGTAACATGCAGTTCAACTAATGCATGATCAGACATTAGCATAAGTTTGTTCACTTCACTCAGATGCATTTCGACATTATTTTTTTAAACCATGATTAAGGAATTTCACATTTTGTTAAAGACAATGTTAAACCGAGCTTTCAATTAAAAAAGCTTTTAATTCATACCAGGATCAAATCACCTAAGAGCATCTTCAGTTTCATGTGCAGATTCTATTATCATAATTACAAAATGAGTTGCTTTCTTCACAAATAGTGTTGCGTCTCTAAATCAAAAGGCTGTTTCAATCCCAAGTTCTAGAAAGCTTTCTGGAGTGTGACATGAGTTAATACAAGTTTACTGTCAGCCATGATCATCATTCACCACACAAGCACACACACTTCCCTTAAGAGTTCCATACAGCACAATCCCCTTGAATCAGTGAGTCTGTGTCCTTACAACTAAATGGCGCCACAACACAAGGTATCTGATGGCACAAGGATTACTATCATCCCTTTGTTATGATAACAGTTCTTCTCTTGATTTACGAGTCTAGGGAGTTTTTTGGCCTTCGCTCTAGTGTTCAAGTTAAAAAGCTGGAGGTGTTTCTCATGCTCAGAGACTACAGGAGAAACACAGAGTTGGCAGGGCTGTTGTTTCTCTGCTAGGTTACTAAGGCAGAGATGACAGGGTTATACAAGTTTATACAGTTTCAAAGCAGTGTAGTGTGTACCAGTAATGTGATGTAAATAATAAAGACAGCAGTAAGAATCCATGCATTTATGATCTCATGCATTTTTGATAATAAGGATTACCTGTTAATGAAATGTCTCACAGTTAATATTGTGATCCAGCATTAAAAGGGCCGTTTCCTTAAAATTTAAATAAATGATTTGGCAGACACTTTTATCCAGTGTGACTTACACTGCATTCATGCTATACATTTTACCAGTATGTGTCCCCAGGGATTCAAACCCATGACCTTGGCTAGCATCATGCTCTACAAGTTGAGCTTCAGTAGGTATAAAAGCAGACAAATGGTGGGCTGTCTACAATCTAGAAATTGAGTTTTGGTACCATAATAATATGATTTCTTTAATTATTTTCTGTTGTTTTGTTATCACATTTGTTTACACAGGTTTTTTGTAAATAAAAGGGGTTGTCAGGGATTTTTACTGAAAAATAACATCATAATGTAATTAATAAATCCTAATTATTGAGCTATTTGTTAAGTTATTTATCAGTAGACTTGAATAAATGGTACATTTATTGTGTCGTTTATTTTATTTGGACATTGTTGCACATTGTTTTAGATTTCAAACAGTAGGTTCAGATCCTTGGCAACAGACACAACGGCAGCATTTTAAAGTTCAATATAACTATATTTACAGTGAGCAAACATCTGACTCATTCTATAGTGAGTTAATGAGCAGAGGATAGCAACGTTATATAACATCCCATGAGCATACGCATGAGCTTTCTGGACACATTGTTCTGAACATTTAGCCTGGCATATGTTGACACATGATGAGATGAACAGAATCTTACCTGCCATTGAAGAGACATTGATAACAACACCTCCTTCCTTTCCGTACACTTTACTCATGTGTTCCAGGGCTAAATATGTTCCCTTTATAACAGATGTCTGTGTAAGAGAACAGTTGTAAGGACTCGTCCCATTGTTTATAGAAACGTCACGGTTAGCTTTCTAATGAGACTGAAAGATTGTGTTGTTGCTGGTCCGCTTTTACGAACTTACACATATAAACACACATCAAGTGATTTATCCTATTCTATTGAGTCTAGCAACAATTTTCAAATTCTTTACTTCCAGAGAGGATAACTAATGACAGATATATGTCACACAGTGTATGTACACATGCTTGTAATAGTGCACTGTCAACTTCATGTGCATGTTGTGAAATCTGCTGGATCAAAAGTGGGTGGTGGAATGTTTTTAGTAAATTTGTAACTCCTATCTTGAAGTGCGGTTGAATTTTGTGCCTGGAGGCAGAAAACATGAAGTGATGCACACCAGCTGTATAAACCGTAAGGTGTCAATAAAATGGGTTTTACAGAACCTAATTAAAATGACTTTTATACAGATTTAAAGTAAACAACATGTTTTTTAACTAACCAAATTGACTTCAATGGTTTTCTCCCAGTCTTTCTCATTGTTGATCCCGGCATTATTGATGACAATATCCAATCGACCAAACTTCTCGACTGTGTTTTGAAAGGCTTCTACAATAAAAAAAGTTTGAACATTGAGTATTTATAAGCACACAATATCATTAATCCCATGTTTTGGTATTGATTGTTAATAATAACAATGTGCAAAGTCCGCAGTAGGGCCACTGTAGGCAGCAGTACATAGTGGCTGTGTATCAAAACCAAGTGAGTTGTCCAAGTAGGCAACTAACTACATTTTGAGATGCAGCCTGCATGTGCCCTCACCTGACTTGCAGCTGCAGCATTCCACAAAGAAACATTTCATTAAACTCTACAGTACATGCATCGTTAAAAACAAGTTTAACAGGAATAAACCATGTCTTATCTTCACACCACAGATCGTCAAAATCTGTAGTCGAAAAAAGCAAATGCTTTTTAAACGTAAAGAACCATGTTGGCCTGAGGGTCTATGAATCTCTATAAACGTCAACTGAGAAACTTCTCAGGAATAAAGATGCGCTGAGCTTACAGGTGAGAAGTAAAGAACAATATAAGGTGACATTATGAATGTTTAAGAAAGAAAGATCTCATCCTATGCCAAGTCACAGAGGACAACACACGCCCTAATGTTACGAAGGCAGAAAGAAAAGCATTTCGAGGGAGTTAAAACACAAGTTTTACCTTTCAGTTTCCCTGCGTCCGTAACGTCACACTGGATAAAAACACAGCTATCCTGTCCGTGCTGTCTATCTAGATCACTTTTGCATTCTTCTCCCACTGATTGATTCAGGTCCACCAGTGCCACCTAAATTACGCAAATGGAAAGAAAGGAGTATGGCACGAGTAAAACGAGAGCAGTAAATAAACGAAATGTGTGAAAAAAAGTTCAGATTACATAAAACAGCGACTACAAAATGACCTTTGCTCCGTTCTCCAGGAGGGCTTCAGCGGCGGCTCTTCCGATGCCCTGCGCCCCGCCGGTGATCAGAGCCACTTTCCCGTCGACGCTCATGCTGCACACCTTGGAGCGCACGGCTCGCTGCTTTATGTAAGCCGGTGCTCTTACAGTCAAAAGGGGGCGTGTAGATCAGCACTAAAGTAAGCTCAGACGACCAAGTGTCGTCTTACAACTATTATTTACTCTCTTGAGAATATCTCACAGATTTCTCAAGGGTTCCGCATTTTGTTCCCGATGCCCTTGGGTACAATGTAGCACAAGTACGCACACGTGAAGCGAGTGAATAATACATCAGAATGCACATTAGACAGAGCAGACATTCATAAACATTTTTTATTTTCAATCATTCTCAAATAGAGAGCTTTATTAGACTTATGAAAAGCTTGATCACACTTTATATTAGAGGATTCATGTTACAGCACTGAGTAATATGAATGAACAATTATTAAGCTGCTTAATCATTTGCTATTTAGAAGTATGCTTTTCTAATATAATGCCTGTTATAATTACATTTGTAATATGGACCTTGTAAGATAAAGTGTGATCAGAAGTATTTACACCTCTCTTGATATCAGTATCAACATTTTGACGCTTAGTTCTATTACACATTGAAAAATGAAGTACATCAAAACGACTTGAGTTCATGCATAATATTTAGTTATGTTTGTACAAAATAAATTACAAATGCTTTTGCATTTTGCAGGTTCTGTGATGCGGGTGTTTGTCAGATACTCATGTCTGTTCAAAAATCACTTCCCGGTTTACATTAAAGGAATGAGTGTGAGACTGGATATGATTTCACAATTTATATTGAACAGTTTACCAGCAGATTAGTTTTATTAATATACATAAAGAGAAGAATTCCAAAATAAGGGTCCCTTCATAATGATAAAGAATGGTGTTTGGTATAATAGTTTATATGAATTTGTAAATTCAATAATATACTAAACTAAAATTGTGTTTTAGAACACATAACTGGACATATACAGTAATTAGGAACTTAAATACAACTTCTCCTGAATACATATTATGTATTGATTTTAACCCAGTTATCTTCTGTATAGGCCTATACATACCTGAAATCCACTAGGAACAACTATATAGTAAATTCTCCTAAGATGCAGAATTGAATATTGCCAATCTTTTAAAATTTTAACTTTTAACATTTTGTAAAATTCATTACCATATAATCTCTATACATGCTGTTAGATGTTTAAAAACACTCAAATTTATTTGCGCTGAATAATTAACTGTTCACTTCAAAGACACAAAACCTTTCATTTCCCATTATTAGTTTGTATATCTTAGTGCTTGTAACCATTGCCACTGGAGAGAGAGAGAGAGAGAGAGAGAGAGAGAGAGAGCGAGAGAGTCATTGTCCTCACCAGACCTCCTTAAATTATTTTCTCCATTCATGAATTTGCAACACATGTCAGGAAGTATTTACTGCTGGCATCATTGCTTTAGTGACTTGCAATGGTTTCTGAAACAATCACGCTTTTGTTTAAGACTTTGAAACAGGGTTGTAGGATGTTTTTGATTGCACTGTGGTCACTGACAGAACACAACCCCTTGAACTTTCTTCATGTTGGAAACTGAAAACGTGTGTAGAAATGACAGAAAGGGAAATGGATGGAAACAAATTTGAAAACATTTTTTACAGTGTGGTAAGGCTGATAACTGTAAACAAAATAGTCATTTCTGCTGGTTCTTGACATTTCGCTCTGAATGTTTTTGGCTTAAATGCTGGTTTCTAAAGCTGGTTGAAAATCAAGTCTGTGTTCAAACAAAATAACTGTGTTACAGGGTTGAATGACACGCTCACCAAATGTGAGGAAAAACGAATCAACGCTTCCTTATAAAATGGTCAACATTACACAATGTGTTTGGAAAATTATAGAATATACATCGCTGCTCTCACACTCTGTTACTGACTTGGCGTTTCTTCATTAGCTGTATATCAAAAATACTACACACAACGTTGGCAGGATGCTGTAAGACAACAGAGCTAACAAAACCTGTGCAAGACACACACATTGGTCTTTACTAAGGGCTGATGACAGCAGACTGTGAAACTGTGCTCCTGCATTAAACAGGCATGTCGAAAGTGCTGACCGCTTGTGTTGCAATTGTGTACGTAGGGAAACCTGTGTCAGAGGCCCTGCGGATGCTTATCCATTGCATAGTGAGCGCATTGTCTTCATACGGGTGTACAACACAAACAGTATTTAAAGTATTAACTAATGAAGGTAACCACTGGTCCTTGACATCACAGTTTCTTAAAGTCATGTTCAGTGTGTAGCATAGATTTGGGCATGAAATTGTCACCACAAGTTTCTCAGTGCAGCTGCTAGGTTACTTCTGCCGAGGTGCAACATGCCAAACACTTTTCATCTATGGTTTGTGCACGTCCTCATGGCGTAGGATTTTGTACAGGACCCAATAGAAAATGTTGAAAAACAGGAAGGCCAATGGGAAGCCGGCACGAGACACGGTGTCAATCTTTTTCGCTCGATCGATGAAGAGTTTTCTCATCTCTTCGTGACTCTTGCCGGAGGCAGTGGCTGGCTCAGACGGGGTTGTGGTAGCATTGTTAGCTGCTTTGGACACGGCGTCTTTCCCTGCACTGGGCGTAAAGGTCAGTCGGCTCTCCTGCACTTCCTCCTCCTAAGCACAGGAAAGGATACAGAGAGTGAAATCAGGACTATAGTACTCCCACATTAAGATGACCTTGTATGGTCTCCATTTACAAAAGCTGTTGCTTACCTGATAGGAAATCTAATATGGCATGATAATATGTACAGTCAATTACAGTATTAGCTGTGCTTTAGTTTTACTTTAAATCTTGAAATCGCTTTAAATCAGTGATTCTCAACCGGTGATTTAAAAATGGGCTGAAGAAGGTTTGATATGATGTGGACAGTAGGGACAAAAACAACATACCAATGATATTATGCAACTAAACACATAATTGTGCATAGTTAGGAAAATAAATAGCTTTTAAAAAGAAAAAAATGTTTACTATATCTTTTGTTGTTGTCAGCAAAAGTCGCATGTTTAAGCAAAGTCTATAGTATTAGTGTTTTGACAAGTTCACCTGGAGGAAAATGTTATTGATCCAAGGTTGCTCTTTCAAAGCTCAGGAGATTTGATAAATATCTCAGTTGTGTATTATTTAAGTATCGACTTTGTCTCAGTTATAGACAAAGTCATTAAAGTTATTTAAACTGCTTAGGAGAAATAAAAACGAATACAAACAACACAATTATTACAATACATTAAAGCTACTTTGCCTCTTTATGACCATCTCTGTTTGAAACATAAAATTGCAGGTTACTTTACATTATTTATGTTGAAGTTAAATGAAGCCAAACTGACATTTCTTGGGAAATGGGACCAAATTGTATAAACCATTATTATAAACTTACCGCTGTCAATCATGGTAAGATAAGTAGACAGTTTTAAACACTGATCTGTTATGTACTTGCTCAATAACAGATGTTAATTCTTAATCAAAAAGTTGCAGCTTTAAGAGTTTAAAGCTGTAAAATTAATTAGATTGTATAAAAAAATCTGGTTTTGGGTAAATTTAATGGGAAATGAGTGAGAAATTAGACATTTATGACATTCCTGGGCCTTTCACTTGGGAAAAATATCTGACTTACAGGAGACTTAAGCAAAGGCTTCCACTTGCTCTCCATTTAATCTCATTGCTGTCTAGGACAAATAACTGAGATATTAAAGAGATCTCATATGTTAATTTACTTTCCTATGGGAATCTCACACATGCCCTTATTTATAAATCCTATAAACAAAATTATACATGGTAAACGAAAATACAACCCAGGCTAGATAAAACAAACTGTTTCATAAGATCACTTATTGCACATGCACATGACTGTATCATGATCTCATAAGATCACAAGATGAGGCAGAGATGAATTGTTGGACTCTCTCTTTGTACCATGTCATTGGATTCGTTGAGCTGACCCATTGATCCATAAACGGGCTCGGCACTGTGCAGGCCATTCATACAATCCAGTGACTCAGTAAGCTCCTCATCAAGTGTTTGATTGAAAGTCTTTCAGGGCCACAGGGGATCGAAAAAAGAAAAAAACACAAAGCATGCAAACCAATAAAATACAATGGATCTCAACATGCTGGGCCATCATGCTGAACACGTACCTAATGATTCCAAATGAGTTTTGTGATTAAAAATAATAACAACATCAGTATAAGATGAAACAAGAAGTGGCATTCAAAAAATAAAATGTTAAATTATTATGAAATCATGTGGTTTCATCTGCGATGCTTCTGTGCGTTAACCAATAACATGACATTAAACTTTGTGGCCGAATTGCTCACCCATCCATTTTAAAATGGCCTCTGAACTTAATGCACATTGTACCTCACAAATTTTCCGCTGGTTAAGCTTCAAATTATGAAGTCAATAATCTTCCAACTCTACAGTGCCAGGGGAAATAACATCCCTGCCCATATGCAATATTAATCCACTCGGATGACACAGTGCATAAACAGACCCAAATGGCAATCTGACCTTTGCCCTGTTTGAGAGCTTTAGCCTTGAAATAAACACGTTTGGTTATAAAGTAGCTAATTAGGTAGATTGATACACCACAAAGATGTACTAACTACTTTTGACCTGAGGGAGGCAGTGTTGTATATGATCAGGAATAAAAGGAATTTTTATTCTGTAAATAATTGTGACTAAGAATCACTTTAAATGTATTTTAAGGTTATTTCATTTTTTTATTTTATTATTTAATTACTAATTTTATTAATATCATATGGTCTTTTTACACCCCCCTTGTACTGTATTAAACACACAATGGTACAATAGTACAAGTGACAAACCATAATCTAAATAAAATTTTCTCATATAATTAGTTATTAAAACTATTCAGAGGTTGTGCGTGTTGCTTAAATTAACTCATTTATCTTCAAACTCCAAATATCTTGTCATACAGTTGTCATAACAGGTCATACAGTTAGTTCTGGTCCACTACTATTAATTAATTAGACAAGCTGTTTGTTTCATGCTACATTGCTTAATCTTTGACTTCTTAATCTTTGACACAGTCAGGATTTTGAAGAATGATCTATAAACACAACATTTGAGAGTTCCTTTTTTCAGTAGATACTAAGGCAGGGGTCTCCAATCCATGGTGCTGGAAATCCACAGACATGCAGAGTATAGCTCCAGCCTTCTTTAATACACATGTCTGGATGTTTCAGCAGTCCCAAAGATTTTGATTAGCTGGTTCAGGTGTGCTTAATTAAGGTTGGAGCTAAACTCTGCAGGTCTGCAGACCTTGTTGTACTAAGGAGTGACCTCTAGAATTTTAGACAGGTGTGAATTCTCTTATAATGGTACTAGTTACAATAAGAGCAGTACATACCTTGCCGGACTTCTTCCTTCTCCGCCGGAACCGTAAGAGTTCCTTGTGTTGCCGTGACACGAAATTGACCGCAGCGTATTCCAGCAGGGCGGAGAAGACGAACAGCAGGCACACAGCCATCCAGATGTCAATGGCCTTCACATAGGACACCTGTGTGATATACAGTAGACACACAAACACATTAGTAGTCAGAGGCCTTAATTAGCCTCTGGCTCGTTTGTTCCAGTTTTCAGAACAGTACGGCCGCTGTTATATTGAACAGTATGAGGATTGGTCTGATTTTATTTATTCATGAAAGACCATTGTCATTAACACGGAGTTTACCTCACTATAAATCAGAGATATCGCTCTGCCAGGTGGAAAGGCCTGCTTTCTGGAATGTTAATGTTAATTATGTTACATAACTCAATGTAGCATTTATGAGTTTTTAATATGCGACACACACACTATCCGACTGCTTTCACACATGGATGATCTTTACACATTCCACTATGGGCTGCATTAATAAATGATAACTAAGAATGAAAGAAGGATAAAGATGGTGTGTGTCTTACATATATAAACAAGTGTGCTGATCTCACATCAGTGGGAAAGTTTTTTTACTTCAAGCGCACTCTGACCTTAGGTAAGGATGTCCTGGAACCAGAGCTCTGAGTTGTCATGGTGAGTACCGTGGTGATTCCCAGGGCAACACGGGCAGGAGCTGCATCCATGTTGATCCAAAAGGAGACCCATGAGAGGATAACGATGAGCAGACTGGGAATGTACATCTGGATCAGGTAGTATCCCATCTGTCTCTCCAGGTGAAAACGTACCTCAATGCATGTGAACTTGCCTAGGAAGGACATGTGACAACAGGAGTCAAAAATCTTCATTCACTTCGGAAAATTGTTGTAATTTTTAGTTTTAAAATTTATTAAGTATTTTTCTACAAATTATACTAACAGCATAACAATTTGAGTAAAAAGAAATAAAGTGACAACATGCTCTTGAGCTGGCATAGACTTTACAAGTTTGTGCAAAACCTGATGATCCATTTTAATCCAGAAAGATTTGACAGTGTTCCAAAGAGGATTTGGCGTGCCTCAGTAGAAACAAAGAAATCTGACCTTTCGTGAAACATGACGAGTAAACATTGTCATTGTCAAAAAGTTTCATGTTAAAATTCAGTTTTGAATCCTAGATTTTAATGAATACATACCTTAAAAAAGATTTGCTTTATACATACATACATACATACATACATTTACATACATTTATTTCATCCACATTAAAGGTACACAGTACCTACTTACACGATTTGTGGACTTTCAGCTGTGGTCTGTTTTTGCTCTCTGCTACTGAGCCTTTTCTCTCTTAAAACTACTTTCAGAAATACTTCTTGAATAGCCGGGAGACATATTTCAGATTTCTCTGTCTCTTTTGTTCCAAACTCCCTGGGAGATTTTCACTTAGTAATATTCCACACTGCCCTACTGTAGGAATATACTAAAAGTCAAAACATGTGAGACTGTTACCAAAGTGTAAACACCAGTAAGCAAAAAGCCTTTTTTACAAACACACATACGGAATATGCAGTAAACACTAAACAAAAATAGTCGCTTCTAAGGAGTGTATTTGGTACAGGAATAACCACCCGGATGTTCCAAATTCTCTTGCACACAAACAAACACATTGACTTAAAAACACAAACAGACAGTTCAAGTTTCTTCAGAAATTTGCATGTTTGGAGCTGTCAAATTTATAGTTCAAATGACCTGAGAAAAACAGCAGAGACAGGAGGAAGAAGAAAAGCATTTACAATACAGAACTGGGAAGTTCTGCTGGTCCAGAAAAAACAACTGAGAATTCTGGGTTATTACAATAGATTTTGGTAAAACCAAATTGAGAAACTTTTTTCATATTGTCTGGAAACTTCCTTCTGTCAGGGATGAGTAATTTTTTAAAACTGATTAGGGCTGATCTGGTTATGAATATCACAATACTCAGCCCAAACAGACTTATCAATTTACATACTTGGGAAAAAAAAAGACAAGAAAAGGGATGAAGAAAAAAAATGGAAAGAGATAATGAGCAAGTGTTAAGCAGAGTGACAGAGTGACCTTATTCAGTTTAAACATTGATGTTAATATATAATGCTCGATAATGATGAATATGAGCAGAATTCATAATAATGCTAGGTGGATTTGGTTTCAGACTGGAAAGCTTTTTGTACAGATCTTATTTTAGTGCAGTGCTTAATTTACATATTTAGAAAACCTAAACAATGCCCCATGCGTTCACTGACTGGCTCGTTCTGCACCCACGGCAGTACCTTGGGGATGAAAACTGGCTGTGACATCACTAAAGCTGTGCCATGTGGTTATTTCACATCCTGCACCCGTGACTCAACTGAAAAGCTTGCGTGAGGTTTGAGCAGATGTACGATTGGGCAGAGCTACATGACAGAACAGGAAGTCTTATGTGGCAGAGAAGGAACTGTGTGAGCAGCCATGCAAAAAAGCCCTATGCCCACCCTGTCAGACTGGAGAGAGGATATCACATTTAAGGAAGTGATAATGAACTGGTGGTCAGAGAAAATGTCATGGTGGTGATTTAGGGTCAATGTGATTGGTTTGCAGGGTTACCTTCTATTGTGCCCCTTAACATGGAATCCCTAAGGCCAACGGGGGCAGTTTGTATGAGTAATGAGATTGGAAAAGGGCCTTTGGAAAAGAGGGGAAGGGGGGTATTCCATATATAATTCCAGTGGAAAGATGTGACAGACTCATGAAATATGTGGTCCTTGAAATGTGCTGTAGATCAAGCACTGAATTATTGATGCCATGCTATATAAATGCAACAGCCGTTTGGACACTAAGTGGTTTTCAATCAAGCAGAGACGTCTGCGGCAGATGAGCTACAAGAATAATGTATGGATTATATACAGGCTAAAGTGAGTGGTTACATATAAAAATACATTCAAACAACCCATTCGTTCAATTTCATTGTGCATGCCAATCTGAGCCATGCATGGAGTATACAGTGGCTCCAAAAGGTATTTACATTTGTTAAACACTAAATTTAACAAATGTAACAAACAAATGCAAGAATGTCATTGCATTAGATGACATTAATATTATGCATTAGATTTGTTGACGCTAGTTGCACAGAAATTATTTGCTTTACCTTTAGTATGATAAACTACACCAGTGGTTACTCTGCTAGGACAAATCAACTTCGTAGATCCACTAATATAGTACTTGAAGATATAATTATTGGACATCAGGGAGAAAAATCAAATAATAAAGAAATGTATGATGTGACCCTTTTAATGTAAAATATTGTGTGGCACTACTCAAGCCAGATGTTAAATCATGGCTCTTTGAGAGAAAGTCATCCGCTCTGTCAGCTGTGTTTACATGAATTATTTTGTCTTCTCTGATTGGACATTTTGACAAATATTCAACACTTTAGTGTCCTACTGGCCTAGATAGAGCGTTAACAGAACAGCAGTGTTCACCAAGCCGTCCTAAAATGACACTCTTTTAAAAGGTTGCTGTTTATACTTGCAGAGTTATACCAGAGGCCTTTTTCACAGGTGTAGATTTTTGGCAAGCAGCATCATGAAAATAAGATTAACACTAAGAAGCATTGTACAATAACTGCCAAGAACCATGCCAAAGGAAGATAGGGCGAGCTAGTGGAACAACAGAATGAAGAGAAAGTGGAATAAAGGTAAATGGGTTCTAACATTCAGAATTGTAATAGAAAAACAAAAAACATTTAGACCTTTGATAGCAGGGACGTACAGTAGCAATAAAATTACTGAGGAGGTTGTGCACGTTTATAATAATTTCCCTGAAGATACGAGATAAGTAGCTCAGTATAAAAGATAAATTAATGAGAAAACACATCACACAGTACTATACTGCTTGTTCACCATTTTTTATATTAGTGAAATTTCCTCACACCTTATATGACGAATATGGTTTTCCATCTGAAGGAGCAATTAGCTGAACAATGTTGTTTCAACTACATTTAACAAACAATCCATTATAGCCAAAAGTGAAATAAATATGGTGCTAGGAATGCCAAAGTCATGGGTGTGATTTCAAGGGAATGCATGGACTCAAATCCACTATAAAAAAGAAAGTGTCTGCCAAATGCATACATCCAAATGTAATGATCAATAAAGAATATACTCATAACAAATAGAGATTAAAAAAGTAAAGTTTACTTACAGGTCCCTAGTTGCCTACATGTTTACATTATTAAACTGCTAAAGTTTCTGCAGTTTTCTAACTATAATTATGTAACATGTACGTTTTCTAAATGTAGTGTGTTTCTAAATGTAGACCTACTTTTGTGGTTCTGAGTGTTGTCATGTCAAGGTTTTGTTATGTTCATAAATTATCCTAAAGCTACAGATGTTAGCTGGACACTCAATTTACCAACCTGCTAACTCAATCAATATCAATATATATCTTTTCTGCACCAGTATTGATTTAATTACTGAGTGAGCTGTTTAAAGGGAGTCCAGGGAATATCATGACAGACATGTAGCTCCTCTTAGAACCAGAAAGTGTCCCTGAAAACAATTGCTGAGACATTTCCTCTCAAAAAGAGACAATTGAATCTTTCCCCTCTCTTACTTGCCCCTTTTCTCCCCTGCATTTTTACACATCTCATGTCAAATCTTTTGGGGGAGGTCTCTCTCATTTTGTCACAGTGGGCTCTTTGAAGGAACCCAACCTTGACCCAACAGCATTTGCCTTTCATTCTGTCACAAATTCCCTCTGAGGCTACAGCAACACCGCTTCACTCAGGAAGCCCACTGCTGTGTGTAATAATGTCCTATTACGCATACACTATATATGCTAAGACAGAAATGCTAGGTTTTAAAACAGAGATGAGATGGAAGGCTAAGTCAGGGGACCGGCCTGGTAGTTAAATTACTTCTGGCAAGGCTAATGAGTACTTGATCTTCTAAGGTCCCATTTAACTGAATGGTGTGCAGACACAATTCTACAATGCTACAACACCCAACCCAGAGATATGGTGAGCATATCCTGGAAAAACTTTTATGTAGTCCTATGACATTGTGTTTCGACCACCTGCCATAAATGCTTGTTTAAAGTGCATAAAGTGCATTTAAAGTAATTTCCTGACTTTTGGGACACATTTGTCCCCAACATATGGCTAAGTAACCCCTCCCACCACCACCAAACTCACACACACACACACACACACACACACACACAAGTTGATGTTAGCTGCTTGCTACTGTATAACCCAAATTCTTGTTAGATGTTCCCATCGTTTAAACTGTTATTTATTACGTTGTTGTTAATTGTTTTGTCACATGCTTTGGGAAACATACCTGTATTGTAGTGTTTGGTGCAGTATCTCAAATCGGACTCATCTTTGAGGATGAACTGGGGGAGCGTCAGTCCGTCGGCCACCTGCACTGGCCCCTTCTCTTGCCACTCAAAGATCAGATCATTCATTGTGTAACCAACTAGGAAAATGACCAAGAGAACTGTTAAGATCTGTGATGATACAGTGGTACAATAATGGTATCAGATGGTAAAACCATGGCACTTTGGTAATGTATCGAGGTACTTCCAAAGTACAAGTCATTCTGAAAACAACCCAACTGCTTACACTTGCATTATCCAAACTCTTCTGATGTATAGTTAGATATATAAATGTCTTCAGATTTAGACTAGGATTGTAAGGATATATATAATGTGATCATCTTCTGATTATTTTAAGATGAACACTAGGAAGACTTTCTTTACTGAGTACAACATGTAAATCATTTCAGAATGCAAACATACAGGTAGTTTTGGCAGTTTTAAATATTTTTACAATTATATGAATAGTAAAAATGAATAAGAAATATATTTTTCCAAACTGAGTCAGTTTTGAACATGTTTCTGTTTCCTTCACATTCCTGCATAACACTGACTTGTTGAAGACAAATATCTTTAAAGTACAAAAGCAGTCTTTATTAGCAGAATACTTTAAAAAAGTAAGTAGAAGCTAGCTTTTAAGTTATGTTATTAGCTGACCTTCCCAAAGGCTCATAAATGATGGCATCTTTATATTGTATGGTTCACAGAGGCATAAGCCATGCTAACTTCAGTGCATAATAAAAATAAAAACCAATCATTTAGCAAAGCATTAAGCATGTCACCAGCACAATATCCCCAAGGCTGCACAGCGCCACATTGTGATTGGTGTAATGTTAGTGGATATAATTAGAAGGAATCTGTTTCTTTATATAGCTCTGGTGCCACCTGTTTACTTATCTTGGTGAGCCACTTTGCCAGAGGGAAGGTGAAGGAGGTGGAAACTCTCGATTCTATTCTATTCTATTCTATTCTATTCTATTCTATTCTATTCTATTCTATTCTATAGGCACACCAAATTCCTACAGAAGCGTGAGCTTATCATGAGCTTTTTAATGAGCAAATCTCTTACCAATAGGAACATGGCCACTCTGAAATGTGTCGTTATGAAGACAGATTTACGGTGGCTTTCTGTAAAGGCCTCACTCACACCACATGAACTTGTTTCCCAATGTCCTAAAGTTACTGTCTAAGATACAATATGTGTGATTCTTCAATTAAGGAGTTTGAATTAAAGTGCTAACATTCACAAATTTTACTTCTAAATCTTAATCTGTTCCCCAAGAAGTTGAAGAGATTGTTCACCTAAAAATAATATTTTCAATAATTTACTCACCCCCATGTTGTTCCAAACCTTATCTAAAATAGTTTTTTCTGAGGAATACAGAAGTAGATATTTTGAGAGGTTTTGTGCTTGTACAGTGGAAGTCAATTGGTCCATACAAAGAAAGTCAATTCACATTCTTCAAAACATCTTTCGACACTAACAAGACTCAAGACTCTTTAGACACTAACATCATGTTGATGTCTTCAGCCATCCTGATATCATTTAACACAAACCCTGTCAGGTGAACACTATTGCCAAACAAGCTTTGTGTCAAATCTGCTGTTGACCTCATCCTGACTGCTGGCTGGAGTTATATTATGAAAACTCTGCTTTTCTTCCACACCAATCTAAAAGAGAGGTGGTGGGGAGGGGTGTGTTACATAACCTTGATGAGAGGAAGTCATACGAGATTACTTACAACTCTCTAGCTGCATTATGCACGTCTGTACATCCATGGGGAAATTCTTCAGATCCATTGGACACGAGAGCGTGAGAGTCAGTCTAAAAAAAATCAAATGAAAATTGCAAATTTTGTGAATCAGGCACAACTGCGGCTAATAACACTCTCTTGTTTCCAATATGTGCTTTTCTTATTATAACGCATGGTAGCGTATTCATCGCCCAAGTGCAGGTTCATATTGTATGTGTGCGATTGTTAATGCAATTCCATGTTCATTCTCTAAATCTGTCATGCACAAATCCGTTGCTCACACAAAGCAGGGAATCAAAGAGGAGGGCTGTGAGCATCTAAAGCCGCTAGAGTGGTGGGATTTCTGAACGGGGTCGTTAAAGCAAAAAAGGTCGAGTCTGGCAGCTGCAGATTGACCATGTTTTAATTACGTTCCTTTTGCCTCAGGGCACTACGTAGATTTCAGTCGGAATGAATCCTCTGTTGTTTCACATCTGCACTGCTTTCCGTCATCTCTCCTCAAAGCTTGACGTAATTTACTCCTCTATCCTCTAAAACTTCCAGCACTGGCAAAGTAATATTGTAATTCTATGGCTTCTTATGACTTGCACTGTGACTTTTGACTCTCTATCGCCATTTCTGTTTGAAAAATAAAATAACAAGGTACTTGCAGTTTTCTTAACATGACAAGTTTAAAGGGTGCGTACGTTATCTTTTCCAGAAATATTTTTTGCTTGTTGAAAGTCTCTTCACACCCTGGTAGCCGTCACTATGTAAAGTATTCTTCCATCATCGGTGGAAGGAGCAGGAGCATTACATTTTTGTCCAGTCATTGAATCTGGTTCGCATGCAATGATAGGATGTCCTACTTGCCTGTCAAACTACGTATTTGCATACTGCTGTGCGCATTCATGTGTACTGGAGGAGGTGTGGCTTTTGGAGAGAGCTCTGAGGGGTGGGTGGGCTCTTATGCTTTCAAAATTAGATTGCTTTTCATAGCCTCTTCGAAATTGCATACCCAAAGTACAAGCCCTCCACCATCCTCAGCACCCACACATGCCATAAAGTAACTGGGTCCACTTTATGTTTACAGACATGACAGTCAAATTGAAATTTCCAGCAAAATTCTAAATCATTATTATAAGCTTACTGTTACTAATTGCAGTAAGCTAAGGAGACCGTTTTGAACACTGATTGGTCATGTACTTGCTTAATAACTGATTCTGGTTCATTTTTAACCAAAAAAAGTTTACGGATTGCAGCTTTAACTATCAATTTACATGCTTGCACCCTATCTTGAGTGTATTAGGGAGCCAATGATGCTGCTATACAGCATTACCTCTAACCAGTAATAAAAAAAAACCTCACCTGATGGAATAGAGGACGTTTCCATTTTTAAATATTCTCAAGAGTTTATTGTCAGTAGTGACCTCGTGGAAGTGCGCCCCCTTTTCGTTTGCGAAGAACAGGTCAGGCTTCCAAATGGAGTCTAACATGGATGGATCCAGGTCCAGGGAGTCATCCGGGTACTCGCTGTATGCCAACCGAGGGTCGTTCCACTGCTGTCGAAGAAAAATGTTCACTCTATAATCCTGTGAGGAGAAGCCAAGCTTAACATCAGTGAACGGAAATAGCACACAGGAGAAGTACAACATGCTTTAAATCAGACATAATGGACATTTTGTATGTGCAAACATGCTGTGAAAGTTATATGGAAATGAACATGATTGCTAAATTCATGGTAGAGATTTACAAGCATTCAGTGCAGTGCTTACATTTACATTTGGTAGCTTTTACAGCACTGTAAATCAGTGCTTCTCAGCTGATGGGTCATGTCTGATCTGACAGGAAAAATCAACACCAAATGTGAATACTGAAGCTCAACTAACCATATAATTATGCATTTAAAATATCAAAATAAACAGACTCATGAATTTTTACAAGGGAAGAGAAAATGTATCTTTTGTTGTCGACATCTCCTTGGCACAAATGCATCTGTCACTTTGCAGAAGCTAGCCATATCAGGCAGATGCCAACAGGGGCATATTGCATAACATCCTCATGCTTGTGAAACAAGAGCAAAACTACACAGTTATAGGAAATATGACCCAGACTAAATTAAAGATGGAAAATAAGTTTGATATTGTGTTAGATCACCACTTGATGTTCAATGTAAAATGAGTCCTGAAGCAAAACCATATGAGAGCCACTGCTTTAAATAAATTATGAATGGGAATTTTGCACTGTCAAATCTGGGTAATGACTTTCAACAGTATGATATTGTGACAGGGTATTACTACAAGGCAAGGATTAGCAATAGTTATGCTTTCAAAATGTTTATTCTTCTATGAAATCATTGGGCTTGTACAAACTAAATCATCTTGCTCATCAATCACATTTCTTCTGGCATGTTATACAGTCAATTATATGTTTCCTTTTTTAAAGAATAGAGGTAGTGTTGCATGTTGTGGAACTCATGGCAACCAAGAAAGCTACTCTAAATTCATATTTAAAAAAAAATTAGTTGTTTGTAACACTATTTGGGCTTTGTTGTGGAAATAATATAGTCTTATTTTTCTTAATTGTTCCTTTGTCAATCTGACATGGAGACATATTAACAGATAAATATGCCTTTACATTTGCCCTGAGGCACAGGTTTTAACAACACACCATTGAAATAGCTTACAGCACCACAGACCAAAGTAAATTGAAGTTCTGATGGAAATCATAATGGGAAATATAATATAAGGTCATTTTGTATATGCTGTAGCTTATCATAATTCTTGCCTGGGAGCATAACAGAGTCGCCTTACGCATACGGGTAATAAAACTTGTGATCTGATGTGATCTGATTACAAGTGGTCTGATCAGACATATCTCTGTTCTGTCCTGGTATTAACATGCATCTCAAATGTGTCTCTTGTGATTATTTTTGACTACATACTACAGTATGTCAGTGTATTACTATATTTTAATCTAGCACAAACATAATGTTTTGAGTGGATTCTCAGGTATTGTATTAAGTAGCTATATTAAATGAAGCGTACAAATACATTTACAATACAAATCACACAAAAATGCAAAATGTTGTTTATGACAATGAATGTTTTTTTATAGGTGATTTTCTTTTTTTTAAAGCCGTTAAGCAATGGTTGATTGAGAGGTGAGTAGGTGGTCCGTAGATTGGCAGTCCCCTTGGTTATCTGGGGCCTATCAGGACGAATTAGCTTTAACAACTACAAATGCAATTTGGCCACCTGCGATTCTGACTGGCTCCACATGTGGTTTCCGTGACTGGATCACATGAACCCTATTTATACCTGACCGTTTGTGACCAGATCAACCCAAACAAATCATAATACCTGATGTAAATAGGGTCAATAAGTTTAGAGCAAGATTTTTTTAAAATATGAAACTAATAAAAGCTAAAAATATAAATAAAAGCAATAGACAGAACATCTGCTTTTGACAACAAAGGTTCTTTGTTTACAACAAGAAATAATATACGCAAGACTATGGAAAGTCAGGCTGACTGTGCATGAGAGCAACTAACATAAACACTTGTTAATAATGAATGGAAGGTGACAGCGCGTGGGTGATATAATTTGTTAGGCAGCAAGGATGGAGAACCAGCTGGTTTTCATATCCTATCTGTGTCTTTCTCAAACTCTTGAAGTTCATCAGAAAGCCTTTGTGCCTGAGTGCATGGGAATGAGTGGTAGAATATGAGACGAGAAGTTTGCCTTGAGTCTCATTTAGGATAGACTGCACATGCAGTTCCACATGGGAATCTGGTGAAACATGGTCAGAGACTAGGCAAACCTCAACGGTGTCAGATCCCTCACATGTCTGCATTCTTTGCAATTTCTCAAGGCTGAGGACAAAGTGTGATGGTAACAGAAACATGAAGAGCCATCTAGCATAATTGTCCTACTTGACTTCCCAAACCATGATGGTTTGTTGACACAAACATAGCTGTTATCTTAGCAGAAGTGGAGGACATCTTAGCTGATAAAGCACAGTTTACTTTTATTATAGATGTCACATTATTGTCAGCCTTATCATCAATTCTGAGGCTAATTCTGTCCTTTTTGGTCTGGACCTCCTGTAGCAGACCTGCAGTGTCTCCATGGTGATCTCCACACATCTGCCGTGTGATTGCCTGCTCGAGCAGGATCTGCTGGCATCAAGGGTGAATAGGTGCTCATGCCAGCAACTTGTGATAAATCTCCACACGTGCATGTGAAATGTCTGTGGCTTCTGTAATGAACAGTTACTCCTGCTGTTACCTTCACTGCTTTGTAAGTATCTATTAAAACCTGCATGTTGTCCAAAACCTGTGTGCAACTGTCCTGATATCAAACAACGAACTCCTTTTTACAGAGAAAAAAGAAAAAAACAAATTAAGTTAATTACCGATTAATTGGAAAATATGGAATGATAATGATACGTCTTATGCACGCTATGAAGCAACTCATAATCCTGAGTGGCTATGGCCGTTTGTGCTCCCAGTCCAGTAATCAATCCTTTTTTAAACCTTTTATATTATCAGTTTGTGCTCAGAACCGCTGAGCTTTTAATATCTTTGCTGGATTGGCAAGCAGATGTGTCAGGATTCTGATTGGCTAAAAAGTAATCAGAGCCTGCAAAGAGACTTCTTCAACAACAACCCATAGATGTTGCTTTGAAACCGCAACTACATCATCTTAGACCTCCATAATCTCATAATCAGTAGAACAAACAGCTGAACAATAATAGCATAAAGCAGTGCCTGTGGATTAGTGAGATAATAAATAAGAAACTAATTTCCCAGGTTTTCTCATAATATTATTGACATTTAAATGTTTTGGAACTCAGACACATTTTCTTCTCAAATGTTTAGAGATCTATTATCCTGTCCTTTGGTTTTTCTTACAATATAAAGAACAATCCAAGTTGTGGAAGAAACGTCAATGATGTAACATTATCATTATGAGGAGAGCTGTAGATCATGTGCCTCCCAAATACAGTAGATGGGAAGTGAGGGCTGCCCAGAACCCTTTTTCATCCTTTTTCCTGGATGTTAGGATTATCTCATGGCCCTTATGCTGAAGGCGATCTACAGAGGCCAGATGGTTAGGGCAGGGACCCTAAGAAGGGTTGCTGTAATGGATATGCGATATATGGGGAAGCCTGTACAGTGATAATTCCTGTACATGGCTCTCCCTTAACCCTTCTTAGTGTAGCCTAGACAGGGACAACAAATCCCTGTATGTTGTTTATTACTGGAAATGGAAACTCTCCCATGAGGCTCTAGAGAGGTCATCTATCATCTTTGTGATATCACTTTCTGTTATAGTCACATTGCAACAGGAAATCTACCTGCAGGCTGGTAATAACATTTTTTTTTAATAAAATATATCTTCTCAAAACAAATCCAGCTTTTTTTAATTGACTTTTCTCTGTCTCCAGACAGTTACAGAACCTAGATATTTTTATTTGCCCCACAAAAAATGAATTTTAATTAAAAATGTCATCATGAAAGATACATTCAAGTTATTGTCTGAATGAATTTCTCTTTTGATGCATTTTTAATAACCTAAAATATAAGCCTTATGTCACTGAGTCATCACCGGGTTCTGCTGGGTTCAGACTACACAATATCAGCCCAAATTTGGGACATAAGAATCAATGAATGTTGGGACACATGAATCAATTATTTTATCTTGTATAATGTGTTATAGATAAAAACCGACGCTTCACAATTTCCCTGACAGAAAGACTGCCATGAACAGTTTTTCCGTACAGGATCTGTCACACATGTGATGTTGACCATTTGGAGCACAGAAGCTCTTCTTGGGCAATTCATCTAATTTTGGCTTTTCTGACAACAAGACTGTCAGTACAAAACAGGCCAGTTCAGTAACCATTGTTTGGTTACGCTCCTGTTTCTGGAAGTTTGCTAGTTTGCAGTTGCCACCTTCACTATGACATCATGTGCGTCATTAAAGACAGTAAGTAATGACTGGTCAGAAAGTAATGTGGTCTGACATCCTTTGTCCACGACAAAAATAATAATCTGACACGGGGACTATCATAACAGTCTGAAACCAGCATAAAATGGAGAAATGCCCTCAAAGCTGGGCTCAGGATAACAAAGAGCAGTTTGTTGATTTAAATAAGATGCTTGGACCCCACTTGAAGAAAGGAATATTTATGAAGAGATGTAGCCTTTCTGAGTGAGGGAAAGGATTTGGCAAAAGTACTCTCTCTTCAGACATAATTATTTCAGAGGGAGCGTGCCGTCTCACGGTGCATAACTTATTCAGAGCAAGCTGAGGGAGGAAGGCGATGGGGCTCTTTCAGCGCATGTGCGTTTGTGAGTGTGACAAGCATTTGGAGCAGGAGAATAGAATGTTGGGACACTTGCTAAAAGCACATCTCCTTGTTCTTGTGTGTAGATCTGGTGCGTACACAAATGTGTGTGTTTGGCTGTCTGCAGAATATAACATGTTCAAACATCAAAAAGTGAAAAAACACATAGAGGGCTCTATTGCTGAACACACCTGCTGTCTGTTTCTATTCAACCGTGATGGCATATAATGGACAGACAAGATCTCTATGGGAAAAACCATACAAGAAAAACAATAAGGGCTGTCTGCCACTCACATTCTAAATGTGAGGATTACAGATATGGCTACCTATGTGCATCTCAGGGTTGGATGCTTTTTCCTGTATGACCTCAGTGTGAACCACTCTCCCTTCTTCTGATGTAACTCACCCCTAGGGTCGCTGTTCACTCACATTGGTGTCTCTTTGTCTTTGCTTGTGTAAACCCCCAGTGTTGACCTGCGCTACACTCACCACAAAGAACTTTTCAAACCTTCTCCAGGTTTAAAACCGAAAATTTCACTGGAATGTGCGACTGTGTTTTCAAGCGTGTTAATCATTCTATTCATTAAGCCCCTGGCACACCAAACCATTTCACAATGCATTACTTTAGACAAAGATCAGATTCAGCCTAGAAAAGTCCTAAATTAAAGCTTAATGCGCTCATTAATCCATCATGTTGGAGAACTTCAGATTACAAAATGACTCCCTAGAAGCATGGAGCCACGTTTGTGTCTCCTCTGACATCTTTAGCCGGGAGACAATTAACAGTGTCCTAAGGTTTTGCTCATAATCTGGATTTAGATGTGGTATGACGTGTATGCGAGCAAAAACAATCTCGTTTTGAGAAAAACACACTCTGGTACTGTCACTCTACCATGACCATTCAGTCTGAGTGGTGGATTTTAATGACTATGACCTATTAGTGCAATAATTATACCCTATAGAAACAATCAGCACTGTGCTTATAATATTGAAATGATTTAAGTGGCATTTTTGGAAATATACATGGAAAGTCATGGATAATTTCTGGATTATGGATACATACCATAGTTGTCTCGGCAATGGAGCCAAAACTGTTAATAAATATGTTGCATGTTACATTCACAGGTGGACCTGGAGAAAGAGGAAGAAAAACAGTCAGTGCATCCTTTATAAAAGTGTTTTTTCATTAAATCATTAAATTTCATAAGTTTTTAAAATGTGCATACATTGTTCCAAATCAGGTGCCTTGTTTTACAAATAAAAAAAGCAGAATAATAGGCCATGACAGACTCTGGCACCATTCATTTTTATTCTTTTTCAATGCAATGAAAATGAAAGGCAACTGAGGCGTTAAGTCTCTAAAATTCTGCTTATCTCCATGGAAGAAAAAAACTTGTACCAGTTTGGAACAACATTTGGGTGAACGGTGATAAAATAAAGTTTCAGGTGAACTATCCCTTTAATTTTTTCCTTTTCAAACAGCATTAATGATAGTTTGTGGTTATATGCCTAGTCTTTGCCACAGCAAATGTTGTTCAAATGATGTTCAAAAACATCAAATGATGTTCAAAAACATCAAAACGTCCTGATGAATTGCTTTAATCTATGTCCACTACATGACCCTGTCACCAGGCAAAAAATGACACAAGCACCCTCCCATGTGACAGTGGAAGCATCCCATGGTGGACAGGACATTGGAGTGATTTGATTTTGATTAATATTACCTTCTCTAACAATATTGCTATTTACAATAAACTCACAGCATACATTTATGTATTTGTCAGGATCACACCTGAACCGTCGTGTTTCATACATCATTCACCATCCAACATGTGTCCTTATCATTCTCCGCTTCAAGAATAATGAGGACATCATTCCTAGCTGCTGTCCTAAATCTATCCAAAAACTTTGTACTTGGACATTTATGAAATAGTAGCTTCTGGGGGAAGTCTTTTACAAGTTGAATAATTTAAGAAAGCTGTGATTGATTAATGGTTTAGGGTCAGGGCTATTCTGTGACTGGATAATTGAAGATCAGTGTGTGTTCAGGTTTACAGTCTAGGAACCAACTGAAGGCAACTGAAACAAGAAGCTGTGAGATTTTACAAAATAGCACAAAAAAGTTCATAGTTTCCTGGCATGAAATACAATATAGAGTCCCAGCATACGTTTTAAATGCCATATTACAGCTAAACCTTGTAGACACCAAGGTGTGTGAGTACCAAGTGATTGTTTTATCAAGTGATCTAATGGTTTTAATGTTTTAAAAACAACAGGAATTAAAATTTCATGTTTAATCCACTAGAGAACAGAAATGACATGGTATATTCCATGCAAGGAGAAAACAGTAAAAACTAGTGAGAGGTAATATGTTTGTACTACCTTTAAAGTTGGGTCTAATTCTGGCATCATAACCTGAGGTTCTTCCCATGAGCTTATCTAGGAAGTCAGAGGGTGACATGGGTGCCGTTCTTCCTCTGGGGTTTTCTGGTTCTTTGGATGCTACCAGACTGAGAAAGAAAGGGAGAGAGATATAAAAAGGGGGATGGATTTTAGCAAATCGTCCATGACAGTCACCAAGGCTACAAACACAAGGGGTTATACTAATGTGATCTGACATCAAATATTCAGGTTTTCTATTTGAGGTTTAAACACATCTTTACAAAAAGCAACTCTTATTCATATGAGATTTAATCTGTCTGTACAGATCTGTACCTATTTAACAAACTGACCATCTTGAGATGTACCATGGAGATGTAATGATGCCCATAGAGGAGATTTGTGTTCACAATGCATTACAACGATCACTGTAATACTCAAAGGAATAAAGAGATATTACTGTATGTTGCATAACAAGAACAATAGCTTTCAAAACAGCATTTACAATCATCTGCCATTATTTTTATCTTACACAATGTTCTTTTAGAGAACATAGAGTTGAACTCATATAATTTCAACCTGTTGAAAACATACCGATCATATGTGGCTAATATATAGTAATGAACTGAACTCTATTGAACTTCATAGACAAAACTCTACATTGTGTTACACAAAGAAACACTGCTGCCGTATGTCTAACATTTTCTTTGTGTAATAATTGAAAGAGGCTAAACTTTTTAAGCCATTATTTTTCTCAAACTATGAAAAGCAGTAAAAAGTTCTGCCAATAGGAGCAGATACTTTAAAGCTTGAGGGATGATTTATGGCTTGCCATTTCCCCAGTGTTCAGTGGTGTCATTCTGTGTGCTGGAACATGTATGTGTGTTTGAGTTGTTAGCTTGTCCTGTCTGATTATCTGATACTGGGGCTGTTCCTCAGCATGCAGTGATGGCTACAGAAAGAAACTACTTACAAAAGCTTGTTAAAAGATATAGTCATGAGGCTGTGGGAGGGAAATTTCATTGATCTGCTTGTCTCAATAAAAGCTCAAGACATTTTTTCAGGAATTTGTGGGCATTTCATAGATTTTGTTACATGAATTAATCAGGACAGAGATGTCACAAAGGAGGTAAGGAAAGCTGTGGGCAGGAATCCATTAAGAACATCTGTGCTTATAAAACATTTATACCTTGTTGTTACTGTTTGGAGATCTGTTGCATAAGATCAAAAGACACAGTCAGGATTATTTAAACCAAAGGATAAGTTTTAGCTAACAGAAAATAAGTACAAAAAGCACTAAACAGACGTAACAAAGACAAAGACCTATTTTCCAGAATCTTCTCTAAACATTCATGAACAGAAAGTTTCCAAATCCCGGAGCTTTACTATTCATACTCCATCAGTTCTGCTTGGATATTTTTTTAAGATAATTTGTTACACATTAGAGACACACTGACACAATCATATGAAACTGAAACAGTTATCATATGAAAATAAGGACACTGATGGTTAACATCAGAAACATTTACTGTCGCCCACTATTTTCCCTAAAGTGTACAAAAGTTTGAAATACAATAACTGAAGACAATTAACAATATCAAGTCACTCTGTTATTGTATATTGTATAATATAGCAATATAACACACACACACAAACAATAAAAAAGGTACAATGCAGTGGGAAAACGTTTTTAAAGGAGACTTTCTCTTTGTGTTCATTTGTGTTGTGACTTCTTTGTGCTAAACAAGACTGCTGTACTGCTGTGCACTGTGTGGGTGTTTTATAAATGTAAATGAATGTAAACCTTACTTTGAGATTTACCTTTGAGATTTTGTGTTAGATGTCAAATGTAACATTGTCAGAGCAATGAACTGAGCAGGAACCGTGGTTAGATCTAGTGTAATATGTGACATTTTGCCTGCTTTTCTCTCAAGCAATATGACTAAAGTCCCTCTAATGAAAAACACCATCATTATCGTCTTAGGGTTTCCACTAAGCATAGGTCAATGTTCAGGCTGTGAGATTAGGATTAAAAGCAAGTGAGCTCTCAGGGGACATGATGCAGAATTATAGCATTAGCTCAAAACTCATCCTGTGATGGTAGCACATACACACACACACAAACTCTGAGACTGCTTTGCTCAGCATGGATAAGCTTTGCTTCGTCTCTGTTCACAAAAACATTCTTCTGTTGCCAGTTATTCTCTTGTTTCCTCTTCCTCAGTTTTGAGTGGCTTTGAATTCTGTTCCTTTTGTTTCAAAGGTCTGAAATGAAGAAACACTAGACCAGATTAAAGCAAATCAGAAGTGAAGGGAACTTGAGGAGTCTCCAGTGTTTCTAGTGTTTCTCTACACTTGGCTGGAGCGGCACAGAGAATGAAGCTGACTTGCTCTCTGCCCTTAATCAGTGGCCAACCACAGTAAATGATCAGTCTGCCTAAAGTAGAAAGTCCACCTGTGACATCAATCCAAGTCTGAGCTCAATAGACTGTGGCTTTGTTACTAGATTTTGTCATACAATTAGCTGTGTTTACTCTTGCATTGCTCAAAATTGGTCTGTAACTTTGTAAATTCCATTGTTTCAGCTGGCACATATATGAGTATGAGCACAAGTAAAAAACCTGTGACACAGTTTAACAGGTCGGCAGATTACATTCAAAACTAATATGCACTGATATAGCCTGTAAACTGACAGCACTTTTGAGGACAAGCCTCAGGCTGTGAGCAGTGTGTCTCTGTGGTGGGTCCTGCTTGACTACGCAGAACTGTTCTAGCGAGCTCAAGTCAACAGTGCACCTCCCACCTTTGTTCCCAGGAACAGCAGTTTAATGTGAACCCCCAATTAGCAAGATCTTTCTCAGCAGAAAAAGGCAAGCATCCAGCGACATTCTCTCTTTCTCTCTCAGCCTTTTCCCTGAAACTCTGACCTAGGGGAACGAACACTGTTACCTGAGAAAGACTGCTAACTGTGGGTTTGCTTTTATTGAACCCACTGAGGAATCACCACTTGGGTCCAAAGGTCTTACTGGTTTCCTGCAGCCCCAAATATATTGTCCTTGACACTCCCCCTTTCCCTCCTACTAATACCAAAGGGGGCCTTTAGACAGTTACCATGGAAACCACAGGCCAAGGAGGCATCAATGATGGTCAACAGAGCGAGGTAGACACCGAAGATGTTCATGCCAGAGCTGATCGAAAGAGACTGAGAAGGGTAATGAATTCTAACTCAGTGCACAGACAATTTTGTGACAGAAATAAAAAAAACATACGGTTAAAGTAAACCAACAGTTCATAGGTCTACTCCCTGACACACACAAACACACACCTATCTTGATTGTATCTCACAGGTGTGAAAAATGTTGCAACATTGCAGCAGTTTCCATTAAGGATTACACAGAAAACAAATGGTAATGCAACGGAAAATATATAGACAAACTAAATACAGAACATTAAAATCTGTGTGCTGTTACTCATTGAAATTGTTAAAAGTTAACAGTCAGTTTAGCACTTACGAGTGCAAGAAACTCTTTTCCAGTTTTGGTTGGAATTTGCATTAGTTAGTGAACAGACTGTGGGTATGGCATCTGAGGCTGAGACTAATCTGTAACTGGATAAACACTATACGATTTTTAAAGTCCTTTATGGTTGCGGCTTATCAGACTGTACGGTATTGTGCATTTTTTATGTCAGACAATATTTTTCACATTGTATTGTAGCCATACTTTGGTCCAATTTATCACAACTGAAGCAGCATTGATCACCTTAGGAGCAGTCACACAATTGTTTTGGAAACTGCCAGAACTTTAAAGGCTAAGATTCATCGCAAAGGCAATCAGACTATCAAATTTTGTCTCAGACAATAAAATTATAATCAAACTGTCTTAAGCCCTGAGGTAAATGTTGTAGAAACCAAATATCACAGACATTTGAAAAACTTTGAAAATAAGAACAAGAGAAATAGAAAAGAATAAAAGAAAGGATCTGAATGACAGATGAGTCATAAGGAGGATGAGGCAGTACATCAGAAGTCTTCATATGACCACAAGAACAAGTCAGAAAGAAGAAGATACAAGACATTTGGAGACAGAGAGAATGAATGTGATGGATAGAGAGGGAGAATTTTATTGATAGCAGGAAAAGACTGTGGAGATAAATTAACTGAAAGCGTCAGTTCACAGTTCAGCCATTACAGAAGAAGAACTATAGCTTCACCTTTACAGTGTGACAGCCCTGACAAAAACACTTAGACAGTTATCTTCACATTCACTTCAAGTTATTAACGTAAATACCAACAGAGGCTCTGTGCTCACATTCACACACGAAATTCACCCACTTACAGATGCTATCTGGAATATGTCAGCTTCTTATTGATCAATCAATGGCATCAAGTTATTTAAATAACATTGATTTCAGCATATATCTATACAATTTTCAAATGTCCTGTTGCTTCTCTGTCATAATGGATAGTCATGGTATGTGCACATTTTGATAGCTTTGTATGTGTGCAATTAAAAGAAGAAAACTAAACAGGATATTTTGTTTTGTAGACTTGCTGTTATACATCAGGCAATTTTAATCCAAAAACCATCCAATCCACCAGTTGTTTATGGCATAAGATCAACATGCACCACAATATCTATACTACCACAGAACCAGCTGCATATTATACAAATATACTTCCAGCTGTTTATTGCATTAGATAAACATGCATCACAATAACTATACAACAGTTGCAAGTTATACAAATATACTGCCAGCTGCTTATTGCATCAAATCAGCATGCATCATTATAATTATACAGCCATATAAGTATATAAAAGCTGCTTTGCTTATTATCCATCTCGTTCTGCTTAGCATGTCTGTAAAACACATCCAGTTAGCGCAAGCAGAATATAGCTGCAGTTCTGTTGTCACCCCCTGTAGGCCTTGGTCTCATTGGGTTGTCATTGCTGTGGGACAAACACCCACCCCCACCGCACACTCCACAGGAAAACTGCTGGATCTGTGTGACCTGTCCTGTCACCATGGTGCTTGCTGTGTTGTCTGCCTTGCTAATGCGAATAGGCTGACCACAATTTGGCCTCTTTGCTTTGCAGCATTTCATCTTTTAATGTTGTCCGCTGTCAATTTTGTCGCATACTGTGTGAGATGCTGATGGACCTTGTGTTGTTTATGTGATGGACACAGACTGGACGTCAGACTAAAGTGTACTAGCTTTTCCTGTTAGTGCTAGTGATGGCAAGTGCTAGTTATTTTTTAAGCAAGCAAGGGAGGTAATGTGTTTCCATACTGTCCACACAATCTCATTCAGGGACTGTGATCTTTGGTTTGTCATTACTGAATCCGCATGACATCTGGTACATCTGCTAATAAATACTGTCACGCCAGTCTGGATTAAACCTGGCCTGAAGACTGTTGCCTGGTAACCAATTTTAGCACCTCCCACAACAAAAAGAAGAATAGTAAAATTAAAGTCAGAGACAGAGAAAGAGGATGAGAGAGAATTAAACATAAAAACAAAATGAATTCAAATTCAAACTTTTATGCTGGTTGCTATGAGCAAGAGAGTTTTTTTATTCGAGCGAACACATGAAGAATTTTCTTTTCGAAATCTATACCTATGGTCCTAAAAAATTAACAGAGATATTTTTAAATCAATGCGAGGAAGTTATTGACGATTGTGGATTAATCCTCAAGATGCTATTTGTCTGTGTAATTCATCAGCCCAATGATTTAGATGTACTGTGTTGCAGCCCATAAAAGGAATTGTGTTGTTCTGTATACAATGTATTGATTTCCTGTAGGGCCTGCAAGCAAGGCTGTCATTGTGATTGCTTGACTGGCTTTTGTCCATCCTGCATCATATATGACTCAAGACTTCAGTCAGGATTTAAATTTACACTTACTTAGTTAAATAGTGACATACAAATGAGGAATTGTACAACATAAGCGACTCTTCTACAGTAAGTGAGTACCGTCTTTCTCAACAGTATTACATCATAAACAAAATCATAGAAAACCTCTGCCAGACTGCCTCATATTCTGCCATTTAAAATTGTTTCTAAGGGAATTCTTAAATATTTCAGATAATACAAGCACTCTGTCCTTCTGAACTGATTGGTTGATGTTTTGTTAAATTACAAGTGGCCAAAGAACATTCGCTTCCCAATGTACAGTACATTTGTTCAATGTGCAGTACAATAAAATAGTAGTAGTAGTATGTTTTCACTGTCATTTCTCATTATCTAGTTGAAAGCAAGAAACATGTTTAATTCAAACATTGAAACTTTGCACAACAAACTTTACACAATCTCGAAAATTCAATTTAGGCACAGGTAAACACACACGAACAAACATCAGACAAACATGAATCAAACAGATGACAGGGCAAACAGTTATGCAGTAACAAAGCAGGATACCAGAGCACATGAATTCCGACATTGATCTGCGGACATGATCGCCTGAGGGCTTCCAGTAGACACTGGAAGACACAGTAGACAGATGGAAATTTCCAAGTCTATTTCTACTATTAAAAATACTTCTGGTGTGTTCAGCTATTATTGTATTACATTTATTTTTTAAGTCTGTGAGGCTAAACACACAAGCTTTTTGCCATGTATTGTACTGAGATTCTTGATTTCTAAACCTGATGCTTTCTAAAATCCTTGTCTTCTAGCTGCTGGAATCAGCAAACAAACTGACTACCACACACAGCATTTTTTTATCCTGCCCCAGTTTGCCAGTCCAGCTACAATGAATGGAACATGAAAGGATTTCCAAAACAGCTTCCCTGGAATCAGTGCAGAGAGGCATGTGAGAAATCATAAATGTAATCAAGGATCAGTTTGGCAGTGTTTATCACAAGTGTATCTCCAGCCAGGTTGAACATGTGTTACCAGCTGCAACATTTGCAACTACACATTTCAAATTCTGGCTTGCCAAATTTAGAAGACCAGACATTTTTTCCCTGATCCCCCTGTGGAGTCTGGGCTTATAAAAATTCCAAAAATCCTGTTTTTAGTGCTAAACAGGTGTGAAAGCTTCCCAACAGCATGTTGTCTTTTGAGAGCTGCTTAGTGGTAGAGATACACTATAGTATGCTAACAATAAAAATCCAAACAGTTATTATGTCTGGTTATGTGAAAGAAATCAATACTCCTCTTCTTTCCTTTACACAGACATCACAATTGTTAGATGCAACGCTCAGCTCCTGCCAATGAGACAAGTTTAGTTGGAAGTAAAGGTTTTGTTGTGCTGTTTTTCCTCATATGTATATATGTATATACACGTGTGTGTGTGTGTGTATATACACATTTACACATATGTATATATATATGTATATATACATATTTCTCAGTGCCTCACCATTCCGTGAATCATATGCCACCTACCCATAATGCCATGCTGCTGTGCTCCCTAGACATTGTCAAGAAAACAGTTTATTGTTATACACTTCTGTCTGTACAGGCATTAGACTTTGTAGTTCAGTAAAGATAAGGCCATTCACTGCTGTTATTAAAATTTAACTGCTCTTCTGTTTTTGAGTAATTGCGTGCTGTCTCCATTCCTCAATATACTTTGGTTTTACTCCACTAACTAAAAATGACCAGAGTCCCCAGGGATTCTCTGTCTCATTCTCCATATTTCATGTAAGACCCTCATTTCCTTTTCATTCAGAGAGCTAATACACTGACTGCATAAATCTCTCACTCTACAGATCACTGACATGCCCTTTGCCAGATGTTTGATGTATGGCTGGTATACCTTGTCTCCAACAGTCACTATTCGGTCACAAGACCTATGTGATTTCTCTGTGGCTGTTCCCTCGGGACCAGGAAAAACACTTTGTTCTTAGCTACACACCACAGCCACAGACTGGAGAGCAGCTAGAACATATGATGAAGTTCATGAGATACATATAAAACAAGACAGAGAGAAGTTCTTATGCCTGCTGAATGAATGTATTATGTCTGCATGCTTTCATAGTCTATATAACACACACACACACACTTCATATTCCAAAGAATGGACTGATTGTGTGTAGCATAGAAACTGGTTTATGAATACACTACATCAATACTCAGATCAATACAGCCACAGAAGCCGCTCACCCCCAAGCACCTTTCATCTCCTCTTCATATCTGCTGCGATTTAACATCCTTTTTGTGCAGCATCTCACGAACACATAATGGACAGATACTGTCTTGGTGAAACACATCCACATAATACCTCAGACTGCCAAAATAAGTTTATGTCCACTGGGGAAAAGTAAAGTTATACTGCAAAACTGGAGAATTTAAAATCCTGGATTAACAATTTAGACAAAAGGTCCACTGAACCCAATACAATGAAGTGCTGCTATAATTAGTTTGTTGCAGTTGAAATTTATTTGTTTCTATTTGTTCCTCATCCATCTAAAACGTCTTTAAATGACACAGTTACACTGATTTGTGTTTATGAGTTCTAATAAATTACAGTCTTTAATCAAGACTATAAATACTGAAATTACATAACGCTAGACCTTAGTCAGTGTCTCACATCACAAATATGATGTCTTCTCTGTTCGAGATCGACAACTATATCAACTGCAGCAAAAATATGTTGGGTGTGACTGCATTACAAGAGAGCCATGGTGGCCAAGCTGTTATCTTCACAGACTAGTGTAGATAAAATCACAATTCACTGTTTTCTGTATGATCTGGCCTCAGCCTCTCACTGAAGCACTGGCATCACAGAGAAAACAAAAATGTCACTATCTCTAAAATGTCACTGTCGTCTTCAAATCTCAAACAGTGTTCCATGCTTTCTAACAAGATGCACATTTAAGCTCAGTTTGTGTGCAGGGAACAAGTTGCGTGCACAGAGAAATGTCTCCGCCCGACCCAGCTGAGAGGTTTCCGTATTGATGGAGAAGATGTAGCTTTACTGATCATGTGCAGGGAAAACCTCAGACTGCATGGCATGTGACAGCAGTGACACTGATGCATGACAGAGCTCTGCGCTTTTGCGCCTCAGGTGCGCAGTGGCAGCTTACTGTAAATGTCACAGTTATAGCTTAATTTTTCGCCACTATATATGAACTGTGATCAGCCTGTCAGCTTAGGTAACAGCCCCTGTGAGACATTCACAAGTGAAAAGATAAAATGTAAAGCAATGGATTATGAAATAGACATGAAAATGTCTTGAATATTTACTAATTGATCTTTTCTATTTTTAACTGGTTTTATTATATTAGCCACACCTAAAAACTATTTTTAACTGAGATTAAATGGAAAGCAAATGGAAACGTGTGGAAAGTCTCCTGTTTCTCAGAAATTTCTCCTGAAAATCAGACCCTAAAATAACATAAATGTCTCCTTAAGTTTTAGAACACAAACTTAGCTCAGATTTGCCAAGTCTGCAATCAAACATCAATGTTATTAAATATTTCAATATGAACTTAAACTTTACTTATCAAATTTACCAAAATCCACATTCTTTTAGTTACAACCTACAGTAATTTTAGAGCTTCATACAATTGTTTCATTTGTTTCTAATTCTCAGCAATTTTAAAAGCAATTTTAGGAGAAACATCAGAGACACTGTATATACTGTATATACTTACTGTATAAACAATGTCCAAGATCTCCATTGATTCTCATGAGCTATGAAAGAGCAACATCTGAGCAATAAAAATGTCCAGACTAAATAGGTTAAGTTACATTAGCGCTCTTGCTCCATGACATTTTCCTTCTCATACTGTTAAGAAAAAGCTTACAAAAACTTTTAAGCTTCTTACAGAGGCCAGTGTCTTTACATCTCTTCTTCTGCCACAGTAGCTAGCTTTCAGAAAATCTAAAAAAGGTATTCAAGAGAAACAGGGCTGGCAGAATAACAAAATCTTATCAATAATGCAACAGGAGCTACCTAATCTGCTTTTTACTATATGCAAGCTGACACTGGAAAAAGGAAAGTGAAACTGGCTCAAGGAAAAGACTAAAACTCTCTTTCCTTAAAGGGAGAAAGAAACAGAGTATTAGTGCTGTCTCGAACAGAGTGGTTTGTTAAAGAGTAAGAGCCGGAGGGCAAGGCGGCCCGTTGGTCCTAATGCACATGGTGAAAGGTACGCCGGCTGTGGACTGGCAGCACACAGAAACCATGATGTGCTCTTCCTGCTTGGGGGTGAGCTGCTCTCGTGTATTGGAACATTCCGCTCCAGTGAGCGGTCCAGACAGACAATGAATGAGAGAGAGCATCACAAATAAATGAAGTAACATCTGGCTAAACATTGTGCATGTTTGTGTGCATTTTGGGGCCATTCTCTCTTTTTATCAGGAGATTTTCTACCTAATGTTATATTAAATGCTTTCCTTGTCATTGTTGGTGACAGAATATGGGGTATTGTCAAATACTGAAAGAACTCTATACACCTGAGTTCTAAAAGAGACAGGTTGGAGTCAGAGACATTTTGAGCCTTGCGGTGTAGCATATCAACATGTAATGAGAAATCGGTACTGGTGCACTGAGTTCACTGGTCTGGGATCAAGGTCATTTCCTCTATGTCTTTCTCTGTTGTCTTCCTTTCTTACTATCCTGTCCATTAAAAAACAAGAATAGTGTTTCAAAAATGTGTGGGATTCTGTAATGTGGACTCAGCAAAGCCTTTTCTGTTTTTTTCTGTTAGAGCAGTTGACACAGTGATACACAGTGACCTACACTGTCTATGGGCTAGTGCTGATATCAGTCTGTTATTGTGAACTGTTATTTGAGTTGGCAGAACTGCTGCCACATAAGTCCCTAATAAAACAGATAGTGTACAGAGAAAAATCTCATTTCATTTACTGTGTTTTACCCCTCTGAATCGCATGGAAACTCATTACAACTGTACATAATTAACCACACTGCCTTCATCAACCTGTAATGAAACTGTGATTAACATATTTCAACCCTCCCAATTGTCATTACACTGTATATGCAAATTTCTGTCATTACCTCGACCCTGTGTTTATGTCATGTTACGATTAAGTGTTCCCTTTACTATTATCATATTATCTCTTTATCCCTGTTGACAGTTTTCATTAGGTTTTGTTTTATTGAACTGTCAAATTAGTCATTCATTCAACAGACAAACGGAATATGACAAACAGACTCAGCTGCAACAATAAAGAACTGCTCCACATGAAACAGTTAAATCAATAAATAAATGTAAAACTTTAAAAAGTACCTAATGCACATAATGACAGGCAGGTAGAGTCATGGCAGGTCTGTGGGTGAGTGGTGTGGGTCAGTGGACATCTTACAATGTTACATAATACTCTCTGAGGATTGACTGACAGCTATAATGTCTGTCTTAACCCACTCTCAGTGTGCCAGTGTCTGAGTGTGTGTGTTGAGAGCTGTCTGATTGTATCTGTGTCTGATGTATTTGTGTTGTCATCTGTGGCAAGGACTTTATAGTATGCTTGTGTGTGGGGGATGTGTGTGTGTGTATACTGGGGACAAATTAGTAGCAAAACCTGACAAATCTCAGCAAAACCACCTTTTGGGGATGTCCTCATTTGTAAAAATGATATAAAGATATATTAACGTAAAGAGAGAGAGAGAAAGTAAATTTAGCAATACAAACCCAAAAACAAATTTGTCAACATGTAAACCTGCAGTGTTGAACTTACACTGCCTGAGTTATATCCTTAGTTGTATTTCCATTGTCACTTCATTGACAATATAGGGTACATGTACATATAGTGTTCCTGCAGTCCAGCTAATAGGGCTTTGCATTAGCAGTGCCAATGGTTGTTAATGTAAATGTATACCTTGAATGCACTGTAACTTCCTTTGGATAAAAAAATGTGTAAATGTAACATGAGGTATACCATGCCCCAATATTAACTAAAAATAGACCAATGTAAATAACAGTAATAGTAAGATAGTAATACAGATAGCATGAATTATACACAGCAGATTACTTTATCTGGTTAAAGCATTAAGAATTTTAGGCTTTTACTAAAACAATTAACTTGCAAAGAGGAAATCGTCAACAGCTATTAGAAGATACTAATACGATATGTGCTTAATTTTTTATGGTAAAACAAATTTTTTATATTGTATATAATGTTATTAGTCATTTTCCAGCACATCAAAGAAAATCTTTGAAGAAATGTGCCAGTTCGCATAGCGCTGTTGACACTAAACAAGAGTCTGTCAGCTGTGAAAATCAGCAGTCCACACTGGGGGGTATACAGTGTACAGAGCCTGCAGAGTAGATTAAAAAAAGATCCTCACTAAGAGATCCTCACTTGTTGTGGAGTGATGCTGAGCCTTTAAGTGTTGTCACAAGAGAAGCATCTCTTTCACCACCCCCTTAGCTGTTTACAATGAACTCGTTTCCTTCTTGAAAACCAGTCTTATTTATCAGAAGTGTTGCCAAAAGTTGCTATAAGGCCAGGCTTAGCTCACCAGCATATCTAACTATCTATCTACAACTCATTCATAGTTAAAGCCATTCCAAAGTGTAATAATGTGAATCCATATTTTCTTTGCCCACAGCCTTCTCTGAAAAGGTTTTCCATAAAAAACCTACAAGATAATTTGAATGCCAGCCAAAACAAAGTGACAGGCACTGCAAGTTTCATTGTATCAATAATGCAAGACGTTGCGCTTTTGTGGGCTCAATGATTGTAGACAAACAAAACATTAAAAATTCACAGTATCATAAGCAAAAAGAAATGTGAGGGTTTGGTACAACTCAACGGGACCCACTTCTGTAAGCCAAATTCATATTGGGCTACAAGACCAGGGTAAAGGGTGTTAAAGAGTATGGCAGAGTAAACTGTGTTTATGACTGTTTGACTGAGCACTTACTGAGACCCTCAAAGGACTTTCTTATGGAGAGTAAAGCTCAACCAGAATGTAGCCTCAGAAGAAAAATACATTTCCAAAGCAGTTTTCTTATTAAACAGTATTTTGCTGTTTACAGTAAAGCTGAAAGTTTAACTTGTTCCTTAAAAACTAATTACAGAACAATTGTCTGTTTGGCTTTATTTCAAATAATTTTCTATTCCATTTCTTATTTTCTTTAATATCACCATTTATATGCACAGAAACAGTGTCTAAACTATAATAAAAGTTTATAAGAATAAACTAAACCCTATTCTTGTGCTTTTTGTGATGGGTCTTTTCCCTGAACGATTTACTTGGTGAAAATGACAACATGGCACCTGTTACACAGAAGAAGCCACTAAAAACAAACTTCACCTGTTTCTTCAGTCAGATGACGAGAGATTTATTCATTACCTGATATCTTATTGAACTTGTAAATCCAAGTAAAGTCCAGAGATCTATAAATATTTATTCTCGAATAGGAAAGTGCAAAATTCCTGCTACTCTCATCCTTCGCAACGGGTAAATATCAACTAATTCAGTATCCATCTGATGCTCAGCTGTCTCGTTAAAACTCAGTACTCAAACTGATGTAAACTCACATTTACTTTCTCCTCCACCAAAAGAGCGGTGTCACCTTACCTCAGCAAAATCCCCGTTTCCCAAGCAATGAATCCCCAGACAGCCACAGATCGCAGGCTTTCCGGAATCATCTCAAGACGTCGGTGTAGACATGCACTCCTCTGCGAATGTCTTCTTCACTTCAGCACCTCGGACAGCTCCGGCTGTTCTTCATCCGCTCCAATACGGCGTGGCTTCGTTGCGCGCCGCAATCTCCAAGAAAGCAATTTCTTGAAGAAGATTTCTTCATAATCTCATGAAGCTGAAAGGCATGCATCAAACTTCCCTCGTAACACCGCTGGAGGAGACGGAGTGCTGTGTGAAATGTGCGGCTGAAGTGATGCTGGACATATTCACATATTTCTCAGCAGAGACCGCCCCACACAGCTTCTCCACTCTCACTGTAAACATGCATGTGCGACGCTTTAATGACAGAGAACTGGAGAATCTGGATACTTATGAGACAGCCCTTTGAGACTGTGAACAATGCAGTGGTTACATTATTGTAGTGGTAATAAATATCAGTGTCATATTTATAATTACATAAGCAATTTATATTATATATATAAGCAATAATAGTATATATCAATAACAAAATATCTTGTTGTTATATACTGATATCAGTACAGCAGTACAAAACCGAAAAATATAACATTAAAAAAAAAACAGTTTTGTAGGTCCAAATAGACTGCTAACAGTTCAATAGCTTTGGGTTTATTGTGGTTAAAATTCTTTATATTCTGATATGAAATTCAGAAAATGAGGCACTTAATATAGCAGACTAATAAAGCTGACTACATCAGTAAGCAATGATGAAACTAAGAGCAGCGTAAAGAGCGAGTCATTCACACATATGCTCTATACTCTGGAATGCGCTCTGTCCAACTTGGCAGGTAATCCTATATACGGGATGTGGATATTCAGGCTTAACGCACACAGCTTGCACAGCCTGGATGTTATTTTACCCATTGAGTCATCGTTGTGCCACAGTAAGTGGCATAGTCTGGCACGGGGTGCCGCGGGCAGCGCGCACAGCTGAGGCCGGGTGCATCTGCGCAGCATGAGTGCGCAAGTGTGTGCCCGCTCCTATTTTTGTGCCACATCGACCCTGTTCCCAGCTTCGTGCCATTGCTCTGGAATGAAAAGATAAGCTCAAATGCGCCCTGCTGCCAGAGTGTGGCACTGGGGGCTAGCTCGTCTCTGCTTTATTCGCTTTCTATTTATTTTCTTCATTTTAAAAAGTTAGTTCTGTGTGCTTGCAATGAACTGCAATAAAGAGCAAACAGTGAAGTTATATTTTACTTGATTGTCAATAAATAGCATTTGTTCTGCCAGCTCATCGTTTCTGTATCCTTTTAATGCAACCTTCTAATGCAACAAAAAAAACCTGTCGTTGCCTTTTCTAGCATGTTCAGAATTGCACTGTTTTGGATAATGCACTAGATTTTGAGCATTGCATTTCAGATGAACACCCTTTACTCACTTGAAGTGTTAGCAGACAGGCTGCATGTGTATGTAGGTGGGTAAAGGGCAGATGGATGGGATGGATGTCAATTACAAAGGCCGGTTTAGCCCCCATATCATTTGAAGGGTGTTCAGAAATAAACTACCCAACCTTTGAGGATGTGTGCACTGGTTCGGGTTTAAAAACATCACCCCCGAAGACAAGCACTTAATATTAACCCACCTTCATTAGAAACAATATTACTACGTAAGCTGTATATTGTTGAGTCACTATATGTTATAATTTTCAAAATATAATTATAATTTTAACAATGATTGTTAATAATCATTGCTTTTGTGCCAGCCAAGGTTGTAGTCCTATTGCTGTAGCTCCACACAGATTGTTATCACCTATGTTTACTTCCCCTCATTGCTTTTTATATGTATATAGCCCCAATGTTTCCTTGTCAGCGTTTGTTTGTAGTGTTGTTGCTCTGTTTCCTGTCTTGGTTGCTGCTTGTTACCTGTTTGTCGTTATTAAAGCGCTGCCTGCATTTAGATCACGTCTCACTTGCCTTCTTAATTTCACCCAGAATACCTATATGTTTTAATCTCATTTGTAACTGTGCTAAAAATAGTGCTACAACTGTTTCTTAGACAAAAAAATGTGAGGTTTTCTGTCAAGGGCTTCAAGGCATGAAGAGCTAGGGATTCTAATGTGGGACTAGAGATGGTGCCTTTAATAAAAACATAAACATTCTGGGCCATCCTGTACATGTTTAGCAAAAGAATTTAACCAATAAAAATTGTGACTGAGGTCTCCAGTCATTTTAGCCGTGCCACATTCATAGTGTAGTTTAATCACGATCTTTGACTCCAGATTTCCATCACTGAAACCTTGTGTTTCACAGATAAAAGAGTGCTAAATCAATATAAGGATTAAATCTCATTACGTTGCCAATGATGAGCTTGTCACAAAACACATCAAATAAATGCATGGATGAAGAGATATTCACAATCAACAGACTGTTACTCTGGCAATAAACCGCCACACACAGCAGTATGACATTCCAGCACCCACACTGTATGTGCTCATCACATTATAATGCAAATGTGTTTATTCTACAGCCAAAAAAGACATGCCATTTACTGAATCTGTTCTATAGGCAGAGATTATTGTACTGTATTGGCTGGCAGAAAGACGAATTGCTCAATTATGGCTTTGTGGCTAGTCATTATAAATCTTCACCCGGTGTGCTGCATATTAAAGAGTCTCATTTAGAAGTGACAGAGACTTTGGTGGACAGTTCAGTCTCAAAAGTGGGATTAAGTCACTGACAAGCTCCAGTGTTTGATTGGTATGGCTTGGTGCTTACTATGCTTTTTTGGGCTGGTAACCAAATGTTTGTACCGTAGGTTCGAACCTGCAAGGAAAAATCCATGAAGTGTCATGCTTGTACCCTAGAGCAAAGCACAGGATTTTCGCTGTAGTTAGAGGACTTTAAATTCCATTGGATTTGGTCAAATAATTTCTTACCAGTGCGCAATAACAATTCATCCATCTTAAAAATGGTGGTTTGTATCATTCTTGTTTGAATAGCTCAAATATATAATGAAAAGTACCAAAAAGTGTTTCACACACCTTCCTTCTTTTGTATCCATACATACAGTACTTTGTTAGCTAGTAAAGAAAAAACTTTTTGTCAAAACCAAGGCACACCCCACCATTGACACTGTAACTGCTGCATAGTATGATTCCATATTAAGCACTTTCATATTTCGTATGCTAAATTAGGTATCTTCTCAGAGATAATGGTTTAGTTATTTGCAGCTAATGAGCTGCACAGCACTGACCAAATGGGTCACACCAGCAATAGAATGTTCTAATCTTGCTGCCAGATCCATCAGAGGAGACTTTAGCCATGACTGACATAATAGTTCAGAGCAGATAATTAGAAATGCAATCTGCTATAGCATGTTGAGATGTTAACAAAGCTTCAGCAATCAGGATTGAAGAGAGCTGGTGTGAAAAGCTCTCTTCTGACTCGATCTTAAAGCATTACTGCATTCATTCACTGTTGATAATGGCAAGTTCATGTCAAAAGATTATAATCTTTAGTTCTCTTGCTCTAGAGTAATAAGAAGGTGTTATAAAAAGCAACTAAATAAAAGCTAAAACATTCTGTCATGGCAATCACAGACAGCCCTGAAATTTGCCATGAAAATACATCACTGATTGAATGAACAAAAATGATTCAGAACTGAACAATTTTGATACACAATCATGCCCTACAACTTACAGTAAGTAAACGGCAAAGAAAGACATATACAAACTACTGTTTCTATTTGCTTTAAAGTGTGACCTAATTAAATCTAAGATGATGCTAAAACTGGGTGTGTGAAACACTTTTTGGTACAAATTTAAACTTTAAATTTCATTCATTTCCATACTCACGCCAATTTTTTTCTCCCATTTTTGAGAATTATTATACTTTGCCATTCCATGCTTTCCTGTGTGCATTCTGGGGCCTAACGGCACACAGAACATTTCCTTCCAGTTGAGAAGGTCTTTATGCTTCACTCAACTGCCCGATCTCCATTGAGGTTTAGGATGGTCACAGCATTCCTAAAAAACATATGTCTGGTCCCTGACTCATTTTGGTGATGCTGTGAAACTGTAAGGTATTCTTGTAATAATGGGGATGTTGCTACTACAAAGAGGGCAAATGAATGATGTAATATTCAGACAGCAGTTAAAATTGAATAGCATGTTTAATTCAAATGTCTCTCACTGGATGCTAATCCCTTTATTCTCTATTCATGTAAATGTAAGCGTCCCTGGACGCTTTGGCTTTTCTAATTCCTTTTTATAATGGCATGATGTAAACACAGTATAGTGAGTGATAGATAACTGTTGCATTTTTGCATAATCACCAGGATGCATACGCACCATGTGGATGCTGCAGACACTTCTAATCATATACTAACTAAGCTAAAAGACCTAAAAGAACTGTCAATAAAACGCAACATCTGTTTCTAAACAGGGAGGAACTGATTGGGTTAAGTGTAACAAACCATATGTTCAATCATGTTTACCGGCTGCCGCAGTTGTTTGGAAAGTGACAAAGGAATGTATCCTTCAGTACTTTAAAATTAAAACTTGGATCAAATTAATAGACTTGGATTCCTTAGAGTTCAGAGTTAGCGAAACACTGGATTACACACATTATGACATCACTGATTATTTCTGTCTGTTTAATTATGTGATGCATCTGCGCCTGTTTGTGTTATTTGGATAAAGCAAGGAACTTTGTTTACTGTTATGTAATCTAAAGGGCCAAAAACACTGACTATGTATGGGATGGCTTTACAGCAGCACAACATTTAAAAAGTTAATAAAATCTAATTAAAAAATAATATTTTTGTGTTTTATGTTTTTATGCAATCCTAATAAGTTTTTTATGCATACAGTAGTTCAATCAGGGTTGTAATTTCATTGTAATTTTTGTTTGCATACTGTAACTGGAAAAGGAATGTGCTTAGTTGTGGGGGCTGCAGTTTTATATTATTACACTCCATCAGACTGCAGTGATAAACTCATTACCAGCCCCCTCAGTATCACGCCTGTTATGGCCTGATATCAATTAACTACATTCATTATTCACTCTAATAAGGGGTCTAATAAGGGGATAAAGAGACACAGAACAGCTGACCTGTAAGAAGATCACCAGTCAGACAAAAAAGCTTTTGAATATTTCCACCAATACTGCCCAGGAAAAGATACAGTTGGTACATCATACTTTCCAATATTGGAGAGTGTTGTTACATGAAAAAAAAAAATTATTTTATTTGAAATTATTTTGCATATATATATATATATATATATATATATACTATATATCTATACATATATATATATATATATACACACTCTCTCACACACACACATGCACACACACATGAAGTTCAACAATGGGATATGACAATGAGATTATTTAGAGGCAATTTTCTCACTGAGTGGTTTTCAGTTTAATATTGTATTTGTCCAGCAGCACTAATCTCATCTCCCTCCTGTGGCAGATATGATCAAAAAAATTTCAGACGTATTAGGATCTGCAGAATTGCTCATGGAGGCTCTTCTCATGCAAATCAATGCACAGCTGCACACATGCGATTCAGGATTAAAACACACAAACACACATACACACTCTCTAGTCTCTATGCAAAAATTAAAGTTCTGCCACTATGCTAAAACTTTAATGAGAGCATCTGCAGTGCCTCCATGAAAAATGTTATGCCTTATTGAATAATGTAGTTTATTTTGTTATTTAACGCTTTACTAATGCATTACTATCATCTAATCATCTGACATCTTTCTCTAAATCGTCCACACAAGGTTTTAACATAATAAAGGCATCCGACATCTGCCTATACACTATTATTATTAAATATTAAAAATTATTGTTTCATATAGGGGTCATACATTGTATTATTATGTTTGGAACAGGAAAAAAAACAGCTTTTGGACATTTTTTTAGTTTTTAGTATTTTCACAAGTTTTAAACTAAATTAAGGTGTCCCAAACATTATCTTATATTTTTAAAAGTTTAATTAAACAAAAATACAATCTACAGAATTATTCCATACGATCTCATTATTTTTCGGCATTCACTAAAACTCCAGCCAAAGTGCATGAAGAATTTCAAGTATCATCCTCATTTAAAGTATCATTTAAAAGCTTACATATCCATTATTCATGTTCTTCCAAAAGCGCCACCCATGAATAAGAAATAGCTCAGTGTAGCGCAGTATACATCTGCCTACCTTGCTGATGTTTTTTTTTTCAAGGCTGAGCAGAAAAGGTTAAATTAAGGACAAAATGTTACAAATAAATGTGCACCACACTTTTGTAAAATTCAAGTGATTAAAAATGATCTGGAAATTTAGTTCGGACAAATGAGGTGACACTTGAATGCAAAAAATCTAAAAGGTAAAAATAAGAGATTCTCCTCATGATCTTGTCTAAATAAAAGATTAACAAACAACAACAAAACTTTTACAGATCAGACAATTTATCAATTTATATTTATTTGTCTAAGTTATATGAAAGTAAAAAACATTAAATAGAAAGCACTGCAGAAATTTCATTACATAAAATTAACACTTGGATAGAATGTGGTAATTCAGACTTTTTATTATTCAGTAAATGAATAATAGATTACCTGAGCTTATATATAAAGGTTGTTACTGATTGCATTTTCATGAAATGAATAATTTATAGTTCAGTGGGATTATATTAATTTAATGTTCGGTAAATAAGATGGGAAAACAAAGGCTTTTATTTACTCTATCTTAGCTCACAGCAAGACTAAATCATCGCGAAGACACACTTAGGTTTGTGAAGAATGTAAAGAAAGGCAAAAACACAATACAGAATTATTCTTAAAGACTTCTATTGAATGACTGGTGAAATATTTAAGTCTAATAATTTTAACCCACAAAACATGTTTGTTTCTGCAACACTTTGCTTTAAGGCACTTGATATATTAAAGTCCCTTAACTGCACAATAAAATATCTGAGGCACCTTTAAAATGATTAATGATTAATGAGTCCACATTACTCTAGTTAAATTAGAAAATCTTTTTCAGGCTTCTGTTCACATTGAGACAACATTTTGTCCATTGTGATTAGACCATTGATTTAATTACTTTCTCTACATAACACATAACCCCATCCTCCAAAAAAATTCAGCACACCCACTGAATTTACCCATACATGCACAATGACACAGCTGTTAACAGAGTTTAGGGCTGTTGCATGTGAGATTTCAAAGGACATTTATCTCATGTTATATCTGCCAGATAGCAGATACATTGAAAATACACTAAGAAAAGGAAATGAATGACATGCATAATGGTTCTTTATAGAGGTATTCATGAATACAGAAGAAATAGAGTAATGAAGAGAATTTATTTTCAGCTCTGTGTGTTTAAACTTCAGAATGTTGAAATGATGTCATAATGACATCATTAATGAAATGGTATAATTATGTCTAGCATATCAGAATCTACTAAATCACCTGCTGTCTGATGACTGTCAGACTTAAATTGTAAAAACATGGGGGCCTCGCATTTCAATCCCCCCTCATTTAGTCCATTTGCTTGTTGACAGTGAGATGCCTCAAGTGACCTGCTGTATAGAGCACAGCAGTCAGGTTATAGAAGTACAAATCCTATTCATTTCCTCCACAGGGAAATTGATTTGCACCTAACAGTGAAATTCCTGGAAGTGCTACACCAATTCCAAAGAGTCAACCAATCAGAATGATCATAGGTGATTGTTTTGGTTCTTGGATCTCATGTCCAGGACTGTTTAAAAAGTGGGTGGGGCACTAGTGGTTTATTTGCACATATTACTTAATGTCTAGACCAGTGTCCTTAGAATCTGAAAAACTATAACAGTTCAGCCATAAAGTTCAAGTTCATTATTATGTCAGGTGCAGTACAAGAGCTCTATGGGACCTGGCTGTTGAGGTCCAGAACTGTTGTTGGAGATTCACATTCAGACAGTCAAGATGAGGTGCATTGTGATTTGCTGTGGTCTTTCTCCAGCCTCAGACACACACCTAACTACATCCCCTGTCTTCTTCCTCCTCATTCTTGCTCCTCAGAGATAGATCCAATTTTCTCTGGCTTTTCAGAAGAGTATTTTTCCCTCAATGGCTCAGCTCTGTAGCATATAAAACAGTGGCGGGTGAGGGGCGGGTCTCTGCTGAAAGTTCCATGACAGGGTTGAGCTATCCTAGTGTTCAACCAACTGTGAAGAGGTGTGTGAAACTGCAGGCATGAAGGGCAAAAAGAAAATAATTTTACACCCTTTGTGGTATCTGGATTGGTTATGTCTACAAAAAGTAGACATTTATTGAAAAAACCTGAGCAAACAAGTATTTTAAAATGCACAAACATTTCTGATGTTGTGATATTTTCTTCAGTTTTTATTATCATCTTTAACCTTTTCAGCCATGATTTTTAATGGAATAAAAAAGATGTCCCGTTACTTTGCAGCTGACACAACAGAGAAGAATGTTATTATATTTACAGTATTACATTTATATTATTTATATTGTATTTATATTTATATGTGACAAGGAAAAACAAACGTTGTAGATGAATGTTGTAGATTTCACAGTAATGAATGCACCTGTGATGCTGCTGGTCATTTCAAGTGTGCTTACTTTGTGTCAAGCCAAAAGAGTCAAAGCATCTATGCACGATCTGCCAATGAGTGATTAAAGTCAAATGGACCCATCGTGCCATGTGTTCATTCATTTCATTCCACTTTTGATGAAACTGGAGGATACGCTGTTTTTACCATTATCTTTAACATCCCAACTGTGGCATTTCTTTCTGAACAGATTGCTCCATTCATTGCTGTGTGAGAAAAGTAAACATCTTGGCTCACACAGGCATCTGCACAAGAAACAACAGCTTTTGTCAGCCCACTAAAACAAGACACTAAACACTAAAACTGTGTCCACTGAAACTTCAAAGGAAAGCAGGTCACGAGAAAATAGATTAGAGTCAGAGATTGCAGGCAGTTTATTGTGTATATGGATAAATATACTAATGATAAGCTGTGAAAGTAAAGCTTTAAGGCTGGGTTGCATGTTGTATGCTGGGATCCAGGCTGAAAAGGGATATAGAAAACAACTAATGCTTTCTGAAGAGCAATACATGCTGGTGCTTTGCCAGTAGGAGACATCAGCCTCGGAATGGATTGGCTGTAAGCAGTCTGTTACCTCGGGGTCATCACAGCCATTCAGATCTGTCAGGGCAATTTATGGCCACATCTGATCACCAGCATCTGCCGTTCAGCTCATCGTCGCTCCCACCTGTAACCAGATCAATCTCAACCCCCACCTGCATCCATATCAGCTGGGCTTTAGGAGAAAAGGGAAGCAGGTTGTGAAATTATGGAGGTGGCAGGAGCACTGGGGTCAGTAATTGAAAGCCTAAAGATCTTCAATGCCATGATTTGAGGGGAAAGCTTTTAAATGTGATTTCACAGGATATAGGCATGCAATGGAGATCCAGCAGATAGTCCTTGAAATAGCTTAACACACCTGACACTAAATCTTCCAGTCACATCTGTGAAACTCATTCATTTTGTATTCTCTATAGCTCCTTTTATTTTCTGATAATAAAGGTAGATGGCTCTAAGCTGCAAGGTTTCACTGCATCAAAAGTAGTGCTATGAAAGAGAATTTCACAAACAGTGACTCTGTATGGAGACTTAGCTGTATGTCTGCTCTTTCTCAGTGAAATATAGGTTTAAACAGAGTTAACTGTGCATTTTGATACTGTATGTGTCTGTTTGCTCACAGCCAAGGGCTAAAAGGTCTGTTGTTTCTCTTAGGAAGCTTGTCATCACAACTTCTCAGATTTAATTCCATCAAGCTTTAGGACCGTCTGACCAAAGATATTAGCATCAGACAAATTCACTCAGACACAGTAAACTGGAGATTGGGTTGGTGATACCAATCATCTATGACCTAACCGTAGATTAGAAAAGCAATAATAAAATTTACTTTTACTTGTTTACTTGGGTACTTCTTACAAACATGTAAAAAACACATCATGGTGCCCCATACGTGTGTGTGTGACATATATGGAAATCTCACTCTCGATATAGGGACATATATGTCATATATTGCATTTCTGTATAGGACAAAACACAGGCTCCCTTTCCCAGACTTTTTAGTATCTACTGCTTTTTTTTGGCATGTGTTAATGGTCTGCCTAGATAAAAAGCATATGTTCTAGCTGAAGAACTATACTTATGACTTACTCCCTGCTCTTTATTTATTTATTAGAAAATAATGGCAAGTATAACTGTTGCTTTAAAATATCTAAGTGGTTACTAAGCGGTTATCTGTTGTAAGTTTCACAACAATTAAACGAGCATGCCTTCATTTCCCAGTTTAACTTCAGAATATGCACAGAATATATCAAATTTTAAACAAAATCTCCAAAGACTAGCATGTTTCTCTATTGAAGAATATAGCTCAGAGATCAATCAGAGATACGTTACTTACGTTAGCCTACTCATTCTAAATCATACTCATTTATGTTTCATAAAATTGCCAGCCTGCGCTCAGTGTCAACAGATTCAGACCACCAGAGCAATTTAATGTTAACCATGATTCTCCAGCAGGCCAAATTTGCTTAGTCTGTAGAAAGAGACAAATCGGCTCTCTAGAATGTTGACAATGACAAAAGTATCAGTCTCTGAGATACAGTACACAACAGGCACTGCAGATATCTGGATTGCCCTGGAGAGGTACAGTGTAGCATCTGTTAAAATTATGCATCCATGTGGGAAAGTTATATTCCTACAGTGTGAATGCTAGCAGAAAGAATTATGCAGTGTTATTTGTGCAGAAATATGCAGTGTTTATAAGCTGATAGACAATCAGATGACACAGCAGTGCAGTCTAAACATATTTCTCAACATAATGTGCATTTTATGATCAAACATAATGTATTTATGTTGTTTAACCTAGCATTGTTTTTTAACTATATTCATTTAACACATGCCTTTTAAATACTGTTTTAGACACATTTTATACATGTTTTAAAAATTCTGACTTTCCTCCTGTGCAACAAAGCTGTTAATAAAAACACAGTTAATACTTTTGATTCAGCATCCATGTGTCGTATGACCTCATTGAATGCTTTTGCACACCCGCTCACACATCACTTCCAAAACTGACTTAACTGACCTGGAAAAGCACAAACCACCACTGACAACAATGTATTCATATTTTCATTAATTTTCCCAAATGCATCAAGAATAAGTCTAAAATTACAGTTACAGTTATGAAAAATGACTTTTCATGAGATTTTCTTTCCTATAACATTCTAAATATTTCTCATTTCATTATTTATTTGATTAAATGATAAATACATTCTGACTGAAGGACAGTTAATGTATAATTTAAACAGAATTTTAAGGTTAACAAGCTTTTGATATTTCCTCCAAACTTCCCAATTTAGCACTTAACAACCAGAGAGTTATTTATAATATATGATTTCACATATTAATAACCTTTCTATGTCTAAGGTTATCTTGCATAATAAATGCTTATAATGAATGCTCATGATAAATGCATCTTGATCTTGTGAAATATTCACATTGTCGATGTAAGATTCCATCTCCAAAATCACACGTGAAGACATGTCACACAGATTAACGCAAATACAGTAGTGATACAGCCAAACTCTGCTTTCTGCAGCCACTTCAGAGATTATCAGAGCACATATATCCTATATGTTCTCTATTCTAAAATGCAGCTTTTTCGTTGCTTGGTTGCTTTTACTCTTTTCAAGTATTTAAGAAGTGAATCAGACTAGGTCCATATGGGTTTTAATCAATATCCCATTTGTTACATGCTCCACTGTTTTGTATCATTAAATAAACAACCATGCAGAATGTTACTTTTACATGGACTTAGCAAGGTGAGAATGTTCATAAAGTTTTACTGCAAGAAGTGGTGAATGACAACAACAAATGCACGAACCACATTGCGCTCTGACGCAACATTGAAACTTATACATACTAACCCCAAAACTCCAGACACCAACATGAATATAAGAAACACACAATAAAACAGAAAACCAGAGCAATCAAAACAAACAAAAAAATGGCAAAAGACAGAAACCAACAATCCCAACCCATCTAATTGTACCTATGACTTTCATATGTTTTCATAGCACTGTTACTGCCAGCAGATTAAGGTTCTGAAATTTGTGATGTCACACCAGTATCTAGCAGATCTTCTCTTTCCACCATGATCCAACAACAGAGCCACCTGAACAGTTCCAGGTATTTTGTTATGTAAGTGTGAAAGACAGAGTCTTTGTATTTACTGAGAGAACCTTCACGGAACTGTCGACCTACGCAGACAGGCATCAAAGACCCATGACATCTAGAAACAGCACAGCAGAGCGGATTCATTACGGTTTCAGTTCAAGGTTGTTGCAAATGCTTCAGGCTGTATATAGGGACGAGCAGCCCTGTATTCTCATTCCTCTGTTCCACCATGTCATTTCTCTAGTTTTGCTTCCCATCTCTAGTGAACAACTGAAGAACTTCAGTGTCTGCTAAGAATTTTAATGGCTCTTGTTTAGTATAGCTACATAAGAAGATGGTACAATGTGGAGATATCGGTCTTTATGATGACACCCAGTGAGTGGGGTGTGAGGAGATACACGTTTTTCTTTGTTAATTATCATGGCCCCACAGCACACAACCCAGTATGGGCAGGTTAATTCAGATTACAAAGATTGCAAAATACAAGTGGCTGACAAGGACATGGAGCTGTTTAATGAAGAGCAAGATATTTCACTTTTATTATGAGCCCCCTATATGGCTTCAACTGCAGAGTGAGGCTGCAAACAGGGAAAGCTCATGTTTGTATGTATGCCCTTTGATTTTGAAGGTTTTCTTGTAAAAATATACCACTGTAGTGGTATACAATATGGTAATAGCACCGATATTCAAATGATGGACTGCGGCTGCAACCAGGCCGTGAGACATAACAGTGGCATCATTTTATTGTTCCTAGTTCTCCTAAAGTAAGAAGGGCATCCAAACTGCCGAGCGGTTCACACCACAAGTGCTCAGGGTCATTTTATTTAGTGCTATAGTCTATGTGATGTGTAGGTATATACCACATACCCACTAGGAAATGTCAAGGATTTCCATATAACCACTTAAAAAAGTGTAAGGATATGTAACATTGTTTTGTGACAAAACATCCACGCTTTCATTCATAAATTCACCCTGTCTATGTTGCAAAGCAAGGACTTTTGGACCATTGTGGCCTGGATATTGACTGGAGAAGAAACCAGAGCAAAGAGAGGAACACAGAGGAATACAAATACAACCAACAGGAGTTTTAGCCGTGTGTGTGAAATTGGTTGGTAGATGAGCATTCCAGTTCATCCTCGTTTCTCAGTCCCAATAAATGCTACTTACAAGAAAAGTAAAGTTATTTTTTTTTCCAAAAAGTTTGTGTGTGTTTACTCACCTTACAATTCATCTTTGTAATACTGTTGCTGCCCATTTTGCTTTTTCCAATATCTGCAATCCGATATCACAACTGTCAATAAAGAGTTTTTATACTTCCTGATATCTTCAGTGTGTTCTCTGACAGCTACAAAAAACTAGACTATACCACTGGTTTATGGTAATGATCCTTCAGCACTATTGTACATCCTCTAATACGTTTATCTAGAGCCAAACGCGCTTCATTTAAGCACTTTCCACCATACGTGGTGTGTCTCCTGCTAAAGGTCACTGAAGTGCCACATTTAGAGGCACAGATGACGCGTTTAATTTTACAAAAAACACATATATAGTAAAACACATATATAGTATTTACATTGTACATCAGCTGTACCCAATGTGACTTACAAGGCATACATTTTATCAGTATATGTGTTCCACAGAGGTTGTTAGTGTGAATTGTTAGCGATTGTTAGCGATGCATTTATTGCCTTACAAAGCAATAAATGCACTGCTAAAGGCTTTCCTCAAGAATCACTGTTTCTTTTCTTCATCTTTCTTCAATCTTTCTCTTCATTCCTAGAAGCAACCTTAATCCCACACAACTACTCCTACAATGAAGGCTCTTAAAAAGAGTGAGCACATATTAACAGGTTTCAAATTCAGCACTATAGATGAAAAAAACCTTATTGTCCTCCAGGAACATTTGCTGAAATATGATTGGGGTAAAAAAATAAAAGAAAAAACGGGTTCTGGACTTACTGTGGCATTATTGAAGTATTGCTCAATATCTGTAACAAGACAGAACCTGTTATCATCACTTGTCCAAACAGAGAATGAGATTTAGGTGTTGCATTTCTAACACCCTCATGCTCAGCTGTCAATTGTTTAAGAAATAAATAAAACAATACCGCAGGATGTTTTCTCCATTCTGGTGCATCCAAAAACCGTGAAAGCTGTCAATCAACATTGCCTGCTTATTCATTTTCATACCCTTTAATGGGGAGTTTGGTTAACTTCTGAGTGATCCTTTTCATCTCACTGAACTTAAAAGCTGGATTCAAAACTGTCAGTTTAAACCTGTTTATAACCTTAACCTTATAAACTAGCTACAGAACTATCTGCAGTAATTATATTTCTGTGGCCTGCACATCATATCAACAGATAACAGAGAACTTATGCATATGCTTCCATATTTTTAAATAAAACATAATACAAGCAAGGTATCTTAACACAGACTTAATTAAATGCTTTGAGGGAAAGTTACAAGTTAGAAGTAACTAAACTAGGTGGATTTTTAAAGCTTTAAATCTAAAAGCTAATATTTTTCCATTTGACTTACGCACTTTTTGCCATCAAAAGTGGGTCCCATTAAAAGACAATTTGTGCAAATGCATCATTCCCTCAGAACGTTTGATATGTGAAATAAGTTTGGACACTTTCGCAATTTCAATTTCTATTCTCCTTTTTTTTAACCTTTGAACAGAGGTAAAAGTGTTCCAGTCTTGCGTAAATGTGAAAGTCAGTCTTAGCCCAAATCATGCTAACAATTTTCAATCTTTCATGAATAACATGATATAGGAAAAATCTGATAACCTCTAAGGAACTCAAATTACTTCTAGTGCACGATGTTCTCCTCAGTCAAGCAATAATACAAAAGAAACATGAATTTAATTTTACATAAAAATAGAGAAGGAGCATTCGGGTTTTGCTATCTGCATATTATTACCATTATTAGGGAAGTATTCAAATATGGAAGTTAATTATCTAGGCTTTTTTTCTGAGGTGATTTTCTCAACTTCTAAGCTTCCACTTATTCTTATCACTTAACACCCTTCATTCCCATTCCGAATACATCCCACAGCAGGTGGTAAATTGGATTTCGGAACTGGTTTAAAATTTCATGTCTGAAGAACAGAGAGTTAAACAGGCATTGGTTATACTGACAATGCAAATATATTGCAAAAGACATATTTGCAAAGTTCTCATATAGAAGAATATGACAATTCTCCACACGTCTTCAGAACAAACCTGATCACTAAACATACCTTCATTCTGCACCTCTCTAGTGTGTTAAAAGTACCCTGGTCCATAAGTAATTTATAGCATTTGCTTGGTAACACAGGTCTTGCATTTACAGTGCTTGGAAGATGATAAAAATGGCACACACTTTCATACTGGGATAACAAGGACGCTGCAAATAAAAGAAACAGAATAATCGGTGACAATTTCACACGCACATGTGTGACAACACAAGACAACACAATTTGTAACAGTTGTGAGGAACTGGATATTATAAATAGTAACAGCAGCTACACCATCTAATACCAGCATTACTGAGAAACAGTGGGTGGCAAAAGCTCAAGTGGCTGGTTTAAAGAGGCTCATCTGAATAATCATTTTCACAGTAGTTTTATTTCTGTTGAAGTGTAGCAGATGGATAATTTTAATTAATCGTTATGTCTGTGTGCTGAGCTATCGGCCATTTTGAATTTGAGCTTGTGAGTTTCTGTGTTAAATGAAAGACAATGTGGCTTGAGTTTTAAGAATGTATGGCTACTGTAAACACGATAATCAGCTGACCCCAGTCCTCAATCCATTTATTAAAGAATTCTAGCAGCACTAAAATGAAATTTAAGCCAACGATTTGCAATTCAAATGGATAAAATATTCATTTTTAAGGAATTTCTTTATTACAGTGCTGGTGGAACTAGTATCTCAATATGGACATAAACCTCAGATTTAAAAAATGATTCAAAAACTTGATTAAACAACAGTCATATTAAAAATATCCCAAAGGGTTGTCAAGAGCACCATTTAATTTGTATGTGTTAAACATGCAATCAATTATCAGAGCACTGGGGGTCCCATCGGCACTTCCTCCATCATGCTGACACGACCCTGATGGATGTGGCCACCCATGACCATTATAAAGTGCCAGGCAAGAGTGATTTACACTATCTCATACACAGCACAGACATGCACTAAGAACACAATCTTAACACAATAGTCTCAATGCTTATTTTCCTTCTTATTATTTAGGTAAACACAAAACATCATGCCTGATGTAATCTCTGCTGCATCTGTGTGTGTGTCTTAGTGTTTTTCAATATTTTTAAATATCTTCGCAAATCAACACATTTTCACTCACGACTCATCACATATTTAGTATGTAAGTACATATTACAAATGTAAGTATTTATAAAAGAATTTCTGTCTTTACAAACACAAACAATTATATTAAAAAGTGACACCAAGGGGTCCTGACCAAGCGACAATATTTGACCAGTCAGGAGTGAGAATGTGTGGCAAAAATATAATAAAATGTTAAGTACTTCTAAATATTTGAAACGCTTCTAAATTCACCAAATAATGTTTTGCTTTTAATCTAATGGTATATATTTTCATCATTTATATCTTTAAGATTGCATCTTAGAGGTCCTCATTAATATTTACATTTTTCACACATTTGGGCACTTTTATCCAATACAACTTGCAGTGCATTTAAGCTACATATTTTATCAGAACAGGCATTTACTGGGACTCAAACCCATGACTATGGTGTTGTTAGCATCACACGCTACCAGTTAAGCTACAGGAACACATAAGGATGTAAGTGCTTAGAACTTCTATGTTTTTCTTTGTTATGGTGTGTCTTTAACCTGGGCTCCCCAGAGCCAGCTGGGGTTCATGAAAGCAAAAGGGCCCTTGTTTTCAACTTGTTTTCAAAGGAATCTAGACACATCCTTAGACATTTGTCATGAGTTTAACTCCAAATTCCAGAGACAACATTGTTCAGTCCAGTAGTCAGAGCAAAAGCCATTTTGAAGGAGAACAAAAACAGACAGGTATCAAACCAAGAGGCAATTTTCCATTGATTACCATAAAACCCAAACAATGTCTCAGATTGGATGAATATTGCACTAAAAAAAAGTTGAGATTAATAATGTCTGATGGTGATGTGGTCACAGTAAATCAAATTCTTTGCCAAGCAACAAAAATCTTTAACAAAAAGGGAAGAATTTTACTGCTGTACGTGGCGTTACAACTGTTGTGACTGGTGACAATTGGACAAAATTCAAAACATCAATAATAACAATATATGCAATTACATATATACATTTGAAAATGTATGATATTTTTAAATTGTAAAATTAATAAAATGTTACATATGACCAAAACAAAGAATCCAAGCGTGTGTAGGTTATAGTATGGATTTTTACATGGATTTTTAAAGCTAATGAAAAGGTTTAGTGTGAGTCTTAATCCCAATCACTTTGAGAGTCTACTGGACAATAGACTCTAATTGAAACCTTTTGTCTTGATGTACTAATCTAAACAAAGCATGTTTCTGTGATTTATACATCTTTGGTCTTGTGTCCGCTTTAATGTGGATGTATTTCTTGAAGCAGCCTGCGAGACCAGACACTGATGTTACCTGAATGCATACCTGATGCTCATGAATAAGATTGTGACGGATCCAGCATGATTTGATGAGACTTTAAATTCAATTATGAACCTGTCAGTCATGCTTAAATGAGTCTTATATTCTATGGTATATAATACATTGAATAGGGGCATTCAAATACTTAACAAGACAGTTACTACAGTGTTGCTGATTGTGGTGACTGCTCTGACTTTAAAGCCCATTATTTTAAAATATTTCAGAACAGGAATTTAAAACTCAATGTTTCCATTCTCAGAAGCTTCATGGGAGGCAGTTCATGTCTATCTCTTGAATAAATGTCGTGCCTATCATGTCTATCAAAGACTGGTGAAACCAGCTGACAGCATATGACAGCAAACAATGTCTATGAAATGACACATTCAGTTCAGCAGAGACAAGATTTGCCCACTGATGGATGTGATAACAGCAGTCAAATGCTCTATTCTTAAATACTTGTCATTTTAAGCATCTTGGGGTAGACATAACTTGAACCTACCTTGATGCAACACATGCAACACATTTGTCCACCACTGCAACGTTCCAATGATATCTACATACCGCAAGATGAAGGTAAGCTTCTTGGGTTGGCTGTTGCAGTATCCCCAGAGCAGCTGCACAGACTGTAATTACAACATACTATTGGACGTGTTCTGACACCTCTTCCCCCAGCTCCTCCCTGACTACAAGTGGCAAATCTTGCCAACTGGTATAAGATTGCCACAGTTGATGCCAAAAGTCTTACATTTTGAAACTTTAAATTTGTGTGAAATTTTGCTAGTTACCTTTACAAAGAAAACCATAATGGTAGCATGGTATAGGGAAGGTTACATTTCAATGGCAATACCAAGGCATTTAGAATTTCAAAAGTATTTTAGGATTGCTCTAACACTAATTTGAAAACATTATGAAGAAATAGTTATACACACTATAAAATCACACAGAGGCCAATGTCCATGCGTATCTATGGAGAGAAGCTATTGAAAACATACGTATGTACAATGTTGGTATGACATTGCACTTTTACTTACCGCCGTGCGCAACTGGCTTATGCAATCATGTTCATGAAAGTCTGTGGCCTAACAGAACATTAGGGCTTCAGTACAGAGAAGAGAACTGGCATGGCCAGAAATAAAACTGGGTCCAGGAGAAACTCAGGCTGGGTTTAGCTGTCAGGACAAAGAAACATGTCTTTTTTCTGTGTGTTGAAAAAAATCTTTTGTTTGCACATGGTCCTGGCTCTGTGTAAGCAGGAGAATAAATAAAGTGGATCAGACAGATCACCAAAACACCATAACACTTTGTTAGCCAATCAGCAATAGGGGGTGTATATGCCAGCTGTAGTCATCGCCTGTGTTGCATGGCGTGATTGTTACTTTGAGGACGTAGCAATAAAGGCGGGGGTGTATATATCAACAGCATTTCTCAGAAATCACTGCACTTTAAAGGTACTTTAGCATCTCTATTGCCATCTCAGTTTGAAAAATAAAATTGCAAGTTACAAGTGTAATTGCGTTCAACCTGAAGCAGCACTGCATAGACCGATCAGTGTATAATGAGAGAAGGCAGCTCCTGTGGTTTCGGATCACTCTTGTGGTATTTTGATGTCATATGCCAGTCGGTCTGTGCCCTTTAAGTCGAAAAATTTATCTTTGCCATATTCTCCTAAAGACAGTGAGGCATAGTCCAAAGGTTACTCTGAAAAGTATTTTATTGCTCAGATGTTGCTCTTTCGAAGCTCAGCATAATTTGCAAAGAAATATTTGAGTTCTGATTTTGGTTGACTTTGGTATCTTGTCAAATCTGAGCCCAGTTTGAGACACTGAAATGTATAGATTCAGAAGAGATCTCAAAGAAATTACAAGGATCACATGAAATTTCTACAAAGCATAAGTCCTAAGGAGCTTTACCTTTAATCCCATTGCTTACTTGGAGAAACAGCTGAGGTATTAAAGGGATCTCATTTGTAAGTTCTTTCTATGGAGATGCTTTTTCCTGCTGTTCTACAGTTTAATTAAAGGCACTGTGGGCTTGCATTGAACACTGTATACCCACTCATATATTACACCCGCTCACAGCCTCTGCATAATCCACACCTCACGTTTAACTGAGTTACATGAGAAGAACCGTCAGTAGCTAGAGGATGAGTGCTCTTCAGGAGGTGAAGTGTGAAGAATAAGAGAACTATGCTTTTCTCTTTCATATTCTACCCCCTTCTCCCCTAGTGAGAAAGTCTAAGCATACACAAGTGATAGAGCTTCATCCACACATTCTCAGTATACAGAGCAACTCAAACCGCACCTTTCAAATCATATTAAGAGTGTCCGTAGAGCTGAAATACATTGTGAGGTCAAACACAATTAGAACAGTAACAATGAAACTTTTAGCTGGAACCGTGAGGGTGAGTAAATAAACAACATTTTAATTCTGTCTGTGATCCATCCCTTTGAGTCCCTTAAACCCACCTTCTGTCTGCTTTGCCCTATCTATCTGTCCATTCTGTTCTCTGAGCACACAGTGCCAAACTGTGCGTGGTGTTTTAACTCCAGATTAATTCCCCTTCCTCTGGGTATCTGTGTGCTGGAATGGCTCAGTGCTACTGCTACAGTCTGTTACCTAAATTCATCTACAGGTTTACCATAGACAAATATCAACAAATTAAACATCGTCCCCAATGCAACATGCTTAACCAACATACACATGTTGATTTCTGTTTCTCAAGCATTTATTACCAAGGGCAAACATTTCCTAAACATCCTTCCTTCCTCTCTGAGTTTTCACCTTCTTCTGATGTTTAACCAACAATGTCTACTGGGATTACTTCCCGGAATAGCCGTTGTCTTTGGTGAAGTTGTAAAGATTCACAGGATGTTGTCTTTTTTTGTCTTTTTGGTTTGCTATCCTGTTTTGAACCTCAGTTCACAACCCATCTCTCTTCAGCAGTTCCACTTAGAATCTCTGCTTTCAGTCATGTTGCTCTAACTAAAATTTTAATTCTGTTAGCTTGTTTAAGGTTTTAGCTGAAAGACATTAATGTTCAACATTTCATTAGCATTCCAGAAAGGGCCATAACTCATTGAAATATTCAGGGAGGTACTTCTAGGATAGTGTCTCGGTGAGAGAAAATGTGTCTACAAGAAGTTTCAATGATTCAGGATACTATTTCTTAACCCCTGCAGAGATAACACACAGAGTTTGAAGTTTCAGTTCCTTGCCATAGTCTCTGTCTTGCTCACTGTGGGACTATTGACAGCTTTTATGATACATATATTTTTTTAATGTTACTGTGAATACAACTTTCCAAGCTGAAATCCTAAACATCCTTCAGTGTTAATCACAGATCTGTTATGTATATTGTACCAATTTAATGGCTTACACAACTAACTGTGCTACTGCTGTGTAGACAGATAAATACTTGCCGTCTAACCAAGTCTGATTTAGACGTTCTTGCCACAGTTTAGTTTGCTCACTGGATGCTTACAGATATTATTTTTGCATAATTTTGTTGTACTAAAATTTTGTTAAGCTGCTTTAGAAACAATGCACATTTGAATTTGAACAGAAAAGCGCTAAAAACAAAATTGAATTGAACAAGTGCCAGCATACAGCTTGCTAGTCACAGAGTGATTAATTCATCAGTATTTACTTCATTTACTTCAGCATCATAATTTACTTCATTTCCTCACACATGAAAGCTATTAACAACAGACCTTGTAAACAGTCTTATTTCAAAGTGAGAATTAGGTTCTGAGATCTTGCTTAAAGTGCATCAGTGAATATCATATACAAAAATATTTCTCTGGAATATTAATTGCAACTCAAGCTTGATTAGCGTTCAGACCACGTTAAGCAATTAGTACGTTAGCAGCATGTTCTGGTTCCATATGCAACGTGCGCATGACTCCACTGCCAGTGCTTATTTTAACTCCTCGCAAATCCTGCCTTTCTCTTTGTACTGGGATTCAGTGTAGAAGTTTCATTCACACTATGCTTAAAATAAATGGTAGTTCTGAAGAAACGTCAGGGAGCGTCTGAAGCTCAGAAATCAATCAGGGAAAATGTTGAAAATGTTGCTTGATTTTCAGCTGCAAACGTGACAGCAAACTGAAGCAAACGTGACAGAAAACTCAAGCAAACACGAGAGCAGACTGTCTCATGTGCCTGGTGTGACATTTTTGTACTAAAGATTCTACATCTTTATAATTCACCTGAGAAGACAGGTTGTCTACAAAACTAGTACAAAAGCCAGGTACAAATATATATATATTTTATAGCAGGCCAAAGTAACACTTTAAAACTTTTAAAGCCTTAGGGATTTACTGGTAAATCAAGAGGAGGAGATTTTACTTTCTTTTCTCTTTTGTTTTTTTTAAATCCGGTTATCCCAGCCTCATGTTCACGGGCCTTGACAGGGAAGGTACACTCCTATTCTTGTCTTTCTGGTTCCTGAACTGAACTGTTTCTTTCACAAAATCACACAAATATTAAAACATGCAAATCTAATAGAGCATGCATCCTTATTACAATTAAACTGAATTAATAAATTTACATAAAAAACATTTGTAAAGATGTAAGGATGCTTCGTAAAGAAATATAAAGATAGTTTTCAAGTAAATCAATGTAGTCCAGGAATGTTTTTACTAAAGAAAAGAAAAATAATTTATTTTCAGTACAATTTTGGCCATAATTCTGCTACATGGAGGAGATAGTAAAAGGTTTCCCTAGTCACAGAGTGAAATTGGTAGTCTTTGATCACGTAAAATGTTAACAGACAGCTATATTAAGAACTGTACCCTCCAATGAAGCTCTGACAGTGTGACTGCTTTTACAACAGACACACAACAGCAAATGCAGTCAAATACAGCACAATAGCAACAATGTGTATCGTACAGTCTGACATAAAATACTGGCAATATCTGTTGATGTGGAAAATTCATGAGCACAGTGCCATCTCTGATTATATCATACACTTAAAAGTAACAATCATAACGGCCAATAAAAAACAAGCTGGGTTTAATTAATCTTGCTTTAAGGATGCTACCTAATTTACTGGAAAACAAGGCAAAATATTGATTGCAATTTTTTTTCACTGCCAAAGACAACATGAATCGCACGGGAATATATTTGTTTCATAAAAACATTTTTGCATTAACATCACTGAGTAATGTTCTGTAAAAAGCTTCTTTATATCCAGAATTCTAGAAACATCTTGTGTTTTCTTAAGTCTAAGCCTGCAGAACTATCGACGGAAAACCAAAGATACAGTTACACTCTAATTTTCCAAACATTCCTTGTAAACAAAGCCAACTGTTCCTAACCCAAATGTAAACAAATCAGTGATGTGCTGAACTTCGGCCCAAGAGAATTTAACAGTCCATGCACACACTGCACAATCAGAAGGCTCAACACACAGACATGGAAAGATATGTAAATCTGCTCTAGGCCCCAGAGAGGAAGAGGTTAGAATAATGTCAAATCTTCCACAAAACACCTACAGCCATTCACATGACTGGAACTAATATGCCCCAGTCTCCTCTTGAGTCCAAAAACTGCCCTCACATTTTGCAAAAGTAAATTCTAATAGTGTACATCCATTGACATTTTCTTGTCTTAACAGCCTATGGGAATGAGTTGTAGACCTCGTAGACATTGAAAAGTCATCTGAGTTGACATGATTACATCTGTCACTTGACTACTGCAAATGGTAAATGTAATATAACATAAGGGTCAGCGCATCTGTCAATCAGTGGAACTGTACATAGGGTCTGTGCAATCACCAATAACCACCACCTTTTACCGGACACACAAGCATTTATTTCAGATGTTTTTTTCATCCACATGTTGAAGTGTGAATTCACTGCTTGTTTGAGAGGTGCACTCATCGACATCTGTTCTCAAAACAGCCTCGTTCACATTCATTTGCTTTACACATACACAACGTGGTTGATTGTGTAGTGGGTTAATTAGATTTGCCCTACGGACAAAACAGTGTGTGCTGGCAACTCAAACATTATAAACCTTGATCAATTCAGTGCATCTGCTCCTATGAACGTGCCCTGGTTTCTTAAAAGAACACATAGAGCGTACAACACAGAATTTAGAGCACCCAGCGATGCATTATAAAAATATATGTTAAAAATATGTTTAAAATTGTGTAGTCTTACATGAGAAGATGAGTCATTAATATCTTCATGGGGACTGACATATTAAAATCACGATTTCAATCACTACTCACATATCTGTACCTCCTCTGTTTTTTGGTGTGTCTGCTAGCATACTGTTAGAGATTAATCTTAACATCTAGACATCATCTTGTTGGAATGTGGGAATGTTTATAACCAGAACAGAGACTGCGTTATTTAGGTGTAAAAAGCCATTGGGTTATTTTAATATGCAGGCCTGAAACATGTTTATGTGGTAAAAAGTAACCAATCAGAGCCATTGATTTTTTATTTGTGAGCCTTGAGTGAGTACAATAACATTCTCTAACATTCGACTTCAGAGTTCTAACCATTAACTTTACTACAGAAACACAAGGGCTCACACAACCACTTCAGATATATGACATGCCAGGCAAACACTCATTTGTACATTCCAAACCAAGTTCTTCCTGGAGTTTCACTCAAACACATTTTAATGAAGTTGACAGCGGAACTGGTGCGTGTGAATGGGGAACTGCCACTGCCATTTTTCCTTCATCCTCATTAAGGCCAGAATGATCCAATGCATGCAGTTCTAATGACCAATGAGTAAAATGAGGATGTAACATTATAAGAACAGAAGACCTTCTGTAATGTTTCAGCATCATGTCTTGTGTATTCCAGCTTTTTCTTACAGAAGATTCATTTTGGACATTGGAAATTGGGGAAAATAATGAACATCATAAAACATTGATGTCTGTGAGTATATATATATATATAGAAAGAGAGAGAGAGAGAGAAGCCAATAAACAGTGTGTCAGAGCTGCCATTTGCTCGGGGTCACTAATGATCGTTTGCGTAATGTTGCGCTCGGGTGTACAAGCTTTCTCGCATAACCATTTTTTGAATGGGCTTATATAACCACCCCGTTTGAAATCATGGGTTAAACATTAATTGCAACAGATGCTTAAAATGAATTGTTTCTGTCCAGTTGACTGGAATTCATGTAAATATATTTTGAGCAGATCTGAACATTTTCTGTTATGTTGCATCTTTTCACTTTTCCCCATTTCCACATTCTCCCTCTGCTCTCTCTCTCTTTACCTCCATGGGCTCTGTGAGCAGAATTCAGATTTAAATGTGGGAAGGTCTGGCAGCTGATTGCTGGGCTGAGGTGTGTGCCCATCCACTCTGTCGGCCTGCATGATAATCTCACAATCACACACACACACTCTGTCCTGAGTCCTCCATTAGCATTTCTGTCAGTCCTCTACACTTCACCTAGCCTCACATAACCCAACGCCACCTCCTATCCTCAGCTGAGGTAGTTTGTAATTTAACTCAGCGAAAGCACATTTGATTTCGTATTACCGCAGGGAACATTTTGGGTCTTCATCGAAAGATCTCAGTTGTTGAGTTGTGGCCACGGTTCAGTCTGATGTTTTTGGCATGGATCCCGGTTGGAATGAGGCTTCTGGCTTGTTATGGGGCAGTTCAGCTGATTATGGGAGACACAATTGCCAGCAAGCTGGATAACAGTTTAAGAGACAACAACAGCTGATTAAAGAGCCCTGTGACAATGTTTCCCAACGTTATTCTGTATACTTCCACAACCCCATCATTTAGCAGGGACATAATTTAGCATTATGATTTATTTAAAGCTGCAATCTGTAACTTTTTGGTTAAAAATCTTTTGGTTAATTTGGTTTAAATTTTTGGTTAACAAAATCAGTTATTGTGCAAGTACATATAATATACAGACCAGTGTTGGTATCCAGCAAAATGGTATCCTTACCGTACCACGATTCGCAACAGTAAATTTAAATTATGAGTTACTATTATTATAATTATAAATTATTAATTTGTGCTGTCGGTTCGGATTTACCCAGGAAATGTAAGTTTGACTTGTGGTTTTGTCACATCTATCTGGCTACTAAATTGTGTGCTGAAATGATGGAGCACTTGTAGCTTGTTCTTACAGCAGTTTTAAATTTTAACTTGTCATGCACGTTAAAAAAATAACTCCACAATTAACTTGCAATTTTATATTTCGAACAGAGATGGCAACAGAAAGGCAAAAGTTACAGATTGAAGCTTTAAAGTGTCCATAATAATGGCTGTTAGAGAAACTGTCTTTTCCAATAATTATTAATGATAAATATAACTATTTATTGATAACTGGAGCCTTTTATTATGGTGCCAATGCTGCCATTTAAAAATCAAAATAAACCACTTAAGTCTGGGTGTTACATTGATTTTACATGGAAAAGGAGTTACACTTTTTCACTGTGCTTACAGTGACAACACAACCAGCAACCTTGGCTCAACCAAAGGCATGAGTTTCTCCAGCCAATGGTAGATGGATTGGGAGGGTTTGAGAAACCTGTATAAAAACTGTTTGGAGATGCTGTTGACTCAGAAATTAAACTCTTCACCTTTACACACACACAGAAAAGTAACCTGTCACACGATAAACACAGACACTCACCACAGCAGAAGAGAGAGAGAGAGTCAAGGCTCTCTCTAATTCTCACTCTTTCTTCTGGCCCTCTTCCGCATTATCTCCTCACATTTCCTTGTTCTGTGATGTAGTATTTGTCAGACCATGTGGCCTGTGGCAGCTACCTGCAGAGTGTCTGTGTTCCATCCTGTCAGAACACATTCTCGCTCACTTACCTCTTACAACACTCACGGCTAACTGTGGGAACATCAAACCAGACCTCTCGATTGCTGCATATTTCACTAAAATAGTAACCATTTATGCATCTTTATACAAAATAATTAATATTAACTGTAAGAGATGTTACAATTATATTCAGTACAGATGTTGTGATTCTGTTAGTATGTGTTCTGAAATTATGAGGAGTACTTTAAATTCTTGCCTTTCATCAATACAATTGAATTAATTATTTACCTGTTTTGAATGAGGCAAAGTACCATCAAAAGCTAAAATGCATCCAATTAAATTTTAATTGTATCTTACCCAGAAAAACAAGGATGTATTTAATAATTAAACTGCACAATTATTCCTATTATCAATTATATTAATAAACTCCTATTCTGTCCAATTGAGTTCCACCTTCGACAGCTTAACTGCATTTGCTTCTGTCATCATGTAGGTGCGTGACAGTCATGCAGCCATGAGATTACAGGATTTAGCAAGTGTCCAGTGTACAGTGTACAGTATAAGTGACCAGCAAAAATAAACATGATGAAGTGCCCACTTAATTGGTTGAGGTGTGATGAAAAATCATGACAAAAAATGTGAACTCTATATCTGTCTTATCATTGGCATTAATGTGGCTCGATTCTTTCTCCTTAATTAAACATGCTATAACACTCCAGCAATACATGCAGCCCTCACCTAGCAACAGGCAGAGTATTAAAAATAACAATCTCCCTACCATAAACCGGGGTGGTAATCTAAGCACTGTCAAAAAGAAAAGCTGGACTTTGAAATGTACTGAAATAAAATTAGAGATAGAGAGGAAGTGTGTGAAGCTTGGCAGTGGTAACATTAAGCCTTAGTAAGACAGGAAGCTGGCCTCAATTATAAGATACTCTCGACCTTGGACTCAGAAGTGGGCAGCAATATGTCATGAGAGGTCTCTCCCCTCAGAAAGCCAATTATTGTTCAAAATGAAAACCCAGATTCATATTCTGTTATGTTTTATGCATGACAAACCTGAGGCAGAACCGTAAAATATAATTCCAAAATTTCATATCACTTGCCTCACGGCAATTGTGTTTATCATAGATACATATTCATAAATGTACAAACATTGTTTTTATAAGCGATTCTAAATAAATTAAATTATAAATTATGTATTTGTGAATGAATCAACAGCCACATGTTGTTACTGGTCCTCCACCGCAATTCAGGGAAATCCGCAATTGTTGCGTACATGCCACGTACCCTGCTGTAAGCACTACAGGACACTGTCACCTTTAAAATCACCTCTTTTGTTTCTTGATTCTCTAACAAGAGCATATGAGGGGTTCTGTACCACATTTGTGATTGAAAATGCCTCCATTAAAGTTTAAGCTCGCGACAGGGCCTCCAGGTGATAATTGCTTAAACTTCACCTCAGGGTTACGGTGCGAGGTGGACTTATCCTTATCCTTCGCTTTCCCTGGTGAACAGAATGGCTCAGCTCCATCTATGCCAGCCAGCAAATTGCTGATATCCTGGCTCTTCAGGGAGCCCCCAGAGGCCACATGGCCACTCTGCTGGACTATAACAGGAGAACTACCCTCCTACAGAGCGTATTCATCAAAGTCTCAGGTATGAGTACAAATATGTTGACCGTTTCTGCTGTACCAACATCACATACTGTTATACTGTACATGACAGAGATGTAATTAAGAGATTTCTTATGCATAATTTTAAATCTGGCCTTCAATGCCCACGTTCACCTTACAAGGGACCTTTAAAAGTATGCAGGTTTGCTTTGTATAATCAAAACAAGCTTATGCAGTGGTCCTTATTCTAGGTACTGATTGCCATCGACCCAATGTGATTCTCAATAATCAACAGAAGCTGTTAATCTGAGGTGCAACTGGATGGGCTAATTAGGAAGTGTCACTGTTTCAAAGGATTGATGTTTAATGGTAAGTGCTGGTCAAAGGTGAGCTATTGGTAAACTACATACATGCTCTGCTCTCCTCAATGTATATACCTCTTCCTCAATGGTCTAAGGCGTGAATGCCCAATCTAAACACTAATGAAGCATAATGCACAGAAGAGACACATTACTACCTACCTAGACACCTTAAAATAGTCACTTAATAGACACTTAATGATGCCTGATTATTCACTGGACTGTGAAGAAATTTCATGTAGCTCCTAAATAGATTTGAGTTTCATTGACTCGCTGTGTAGTGCATCTAATCACCCCTCAGTGAGAAAACAGTGGAAGGTTTAAAAATGGTCAAATTCTGTTTTAATGGCATCAAAATTCTGACTCGCTCAGCGGTGAACGCCTTAGTAGAGATCAGAGAGGAATTTAAGGAATGTTTAAGTTTGTATTCTTATAAAAGTGTAAAATTACATGCCCCTTTTTCATTATACATCACACAGCAGACAAGTAATATTAAAGCATGAGAGATACATTTAAAGAAGAAAGCATGTGCACTGTATTTGACACGGTTAGCGCTGGAGATAAAGAGCAAGCTGGTTTTATAGTGCTGACATATACATGAAGGCATGTGCAGAAGAAACTTTCCATTGATTTGATAATCAAATGCCCACAGCACCGCGTTTGCTTTTACACTCAAGATATTAAAGACATGTTTGTAGGATCCCCCATTATTCAGCAGAGGGCGTTCTCAGACGAATTTCGAAGGATTAATGCTATTGTCACCACAGAGATGCTAGGGGTTTATTAGTAAGTTACTTATAAGTAAGTGTTCCTTATATTTTAGTTATATAGTAAATATTTTGCGTGCTTTATCTAACACTTAGCAGCATTGGGCAGTTGTCACAGAGCATCATGGGAAAACCTGCCGATTTGAAACAAGTCGTTTAGTTTCCCACTAGACATTCGTGTGCTCTTAAATTTAACTTATATGATTATTCGGTCATGACTTCCGCCACAAGATATCAGTGTTAGGCTAAGATGACATATTGGGCAGGGCAACATAAAATTTACTCTGCTTCCCTGAAACATGAAACAATCTATATTGTTTTTCACTCTGTCCTCCAATCTGGATTGTGTTTTCTCCAACATCGAACTCCTGCTGGCTTCAGGTACCCAAAGACACATACAGATTGTAATCTCTCATCTTTAATGATTGAAAACTCATCTTGTGCAGTTCTGCTCTCGTTGCCTTAATGGCCATTAAATGACCGCTGTAAATTTTCTCTATTTTTGCTTTGATTGATAGAAGATTTAATAGGATGGTTCACCCCCAAAATTAAAATGTTGTCATTATTAATTGTTATTAATAATTAACTGTTGTCTCATTCCAAACCTGCATGAATTGCTTTCTTATTATTTTATTTAATAGAAAGGAGCAGCTTGGACGTTCTGTTTTAAATTATCCCCTTTGTTATTATCCCCACAAGAAATAAGGGTGACTTAATGCCAATAGAATTTCCCTTTATTTTTTGGAACTATTCCTTTAAATTATTTCCACATTGTCTACTAATGTTGTATTTTTATTTCAGTCTTTTTTCAGTAACACAGCCGATGCAGAAGCGTTCTGCTGTGATAATAATAAGATGAAGTGATTCAGTATTAACACTGTAGTAATTAAATTCAGGCTGCTTATAACCCTAGCCAAGCTGCTGAACTTAACTTAGTGCAACAGATTGAGCTCTATGTCACCATGATTTATGACACTCTTTAGTTGCTCAACACATTTGTGATGGCTGAAATTACTCAGAGGGCTCAGCAGCCCTGATATCCACCTGCCACTTGCATGCTTGTATACGCTAATGAATCTGCCATGTGTCCAATACTAATCACACAAGGACGGGAGGAGAGAGAGAGTTTGCACACATTTATGGGACATGACTTGATTTATATCACTTCACAGGAAGTTGAATGCTGTGACCCTCACAGCTCAGAAGCGTCATTATATAGTGTCTCAGTGTAACTTTGTTACTATGCAAAGCATTATGGTATTTGTTGTTCTTTTCTCACTCTTTGGAAGAAACAAAGTGCTTTCAGTGATGTGCTTTTGCATTGTGTTAAAGAACTATTGGTTTGTGAATGTCTCAATATTCAAGGGTTATTTGTTCTGCCTTTTCTGAGTTCTTGCAATATATAGAGAGATATGAATGTTTCCAGCTAATTACAGAATTAAGAATGTTATACACATAGTCATATATAATTCTACACCCGATGTACAATTCTACATTAATAATAATTCAATATTTCTACCGTTTTTATATTCAATGCATTAGCTTAAATCTTTTAGTGCGTGCATAGATTTATACCACCACATTTCATCTCCAATAAAGTATGTGTTGTACAGATTGGATTTAGATTAGATATCACACCTGTCAAAATGGGCAATGTTGAGTTTGCTCCAATAGAGCCCCAACAGAATGAGTGTAGACCTTGCAGTTTAAACATATACTTTCTAGTCCAGTTTAAATTTTGAGATTTGGTATGCTTATTTGGTATGCTCTGTTATAGTGGCTGGAGGGAGGGGGCCGTGTCAGTTTTAGAGACATTGAATTTATGTGCTCTGGCTGGTGTTTAATGCATGAAGGGGTCTCACTTCTGACCAACAGGACCGGAGTATATAAAACTGAGTATATAGTTAATCTGAGACCTGAGAAGCAGGTTGCAATGACTTGCTACTTTCTTGTAAACACAATCCTGCTTGTGACAATTTCATACAGAGAAATTTCATATTACAAAATGCCATTAAATACAAAAGTCATTAAACACTGAGGTTTTTTTTACACACACAGATGACTTTCTGTGTATGTCAGTAACATTATTACCAAAAGTCAAGTAAAATGTCAAAGATAAATGTCAAGTCCATGTCATATCGCCAGTTCATGTACTCAAGACCAGTTACAGGTCACAAGTGTGGATATTCTTTAACGCTTTACCGCCACCTTTTGGCAAGCAATAGCACTGCAGAAGTGTTCTAAAATGTATTATTATTTATTAAGATTAACCCAATACCCTGAATATTAAGATAAAAGCAAACAAAACCTCATAGCACAGGTGAAAAACTCAAATGGTCAAACTCTTAGCTCCTAGCTCCAGACTTGTTATTGTTATTCCTTTTCTGTTAGGCCTGTCTTTCACCTTTCATGGTTTCATAATAGATATTGCATTTGCCCAAAATGTGGCTGTACAAATATTTGTATGTTTTTTTATTGTGCACACATAGATTAATATGGGTGACACAGAACAGGTAAAGAGTATCAATAGCAATAAACAAACGTCTACTCTCTGGATCGTTGAGTCCCTCCTTGATGCAAAAGCATGGTTTTTGCACCCATGCAAGTGCAATATAAAGTATTATAATACTATAACAATAAAGAAAACTGCAGTAATATAATCTATAATAACTGCCATTCATTCATGTAATACATTAATAAAAAATAAAATGTAACTAATTAACGTCTGACAATTTTTTTTAAATATGTGGCTTCCCCTATTGGGTCTTGAAAACCTTATCTCAGCTTGAGGAACATAAACATGTTCAAGGTTTCATGACAGATTATTACATAAAGCCCAACAATTTAGGTCAGGTTACAATTCACTTGTCTGCTTGCAGTCTTAGATGTTCCCTGCAAGCATGCATGCTTAAGTTTGCATGCTTCAATGCATTTCCTTTTGTTGTCTTTTAGAGAATACACTTATGAGATACACCACTAATAGCATTAGAGCCTTCTGGATGAGAGATTCATATATCCCCAGTGGTTTTAACAGGCTCTACAAAAGGGCACTTGCATGAGCTGGAAAAAGTACACAGACAGCAGATGTAATAAACATGAACAAATAAACAGCAAATTATTAACAAGTACACAAGTGTCTTTATTTACGCAAGCAAGATTGTTTCTAAAGTTAAAAAAGAAAAAAGCCACTGTCAAGCTGTTGGCACATGTATGTACAAAACCAGTTAAATTTTACTGCCTACTACAAAGCATTCTCAGTGAAAATACAAAAAGCTAATACATGGATAGAGCTGAAAGCAATGTTAGGGTAATACTTGAATACGCAACATCATGACGAGTATAGGTTTAAGACGCAATTTTAAAAATCATCACGAACTATAAAGGACAAAACTTAAACACTACGATCTAGTAAGATATTTAGCATAATATTGTTAGTGTAGCAATTGTAATACTGCACATTTAGAAAAAAATATAGTTGATCCCAGCAAGACAGTCAAATGTAAAAATGGAAATCAAAATATAGGATCTTTTTTGTCCTTTTGTTTTTCTTTTGAGTTAGTTAAAACTATTACCATTAGATGTGTAACCATGCCACAAATAACAACTAGAATTATTTGTTTGTTTTAAGTTTTGTTTGTGGTTTAAAAAAGCTGAATGACTAGCGAAAGTACAGGGACTCCAAATGCGCCGATTCCAAATGCACTTCCACACACAATGGTTCATAAGTGCACAAAAACTAGCTTGTTTTTTTTCATTTTGTTTGTTTTGCTTGTTTGTTGAGACACTGACAAAAGCACAATTGTCAGAAAACTAATTATGAGACATTACTGCAAAACTAGGGCAACTGAAGTAGACAAGACCGAGCCAAAACACTGAGTTTGGGCCATACTGGAGTAATACGTGTCTTGTTCTTATTCGAAACGTAAATATCTCACTAACATTTGTTTGCAAAACAAACATTTGATATTAAACCATCCTCAGTGTTTGGCAGAGTCACTGCATCCACTTTTCATTCAGATATGATATAATGATCTTAAGAACATCACCCATCACTGACTGCTGAGATGTGTTTCCGAAATGAAATGTGTATATATTTATAAAGGTATATACAATTCAGAAGAATGACAAAACAATTGTTTTCATTTGATTACTTGCATTTAAAAAGTTAAAGCTAAAACTAAGCAATAAAACACCTGAAAATGTTATTTGCATGTGACAGTATGGCTTGCGATGGATAAGTGAAAACAAATAGCCACAGAGTCTCCCAAGGCAAATCCTATCTGACTGCTCTAGCTGGTCTGAGATCATTTTCTCACAATTCATCTTTTCATTCAATCTTTTTATTTAGCAGCCATCTCTGTCAAAGCTTCATAAACAGTTACTAAGCACCAGTGTCACATCTTTCATTAATACTGAGCACAGCTAGCATATACAGTTAGGCCAAGCTACAGTATAGCAGTAAAAGTCACTTTAAGGTACTTTTTGAAATCCCTGGCACTCCAAAACTGACAGAGAATTTGGAAAAGAATCTGTACATTTTTTTGTGCTGCTGCCGCTGTAAATGTGGCAGCTTGGAGCGATTAACCTGTAAATCATAAGTTACAAGTTTGGTCACATTTTGGTTTTGAAAGTCAAACGATTAAAAAAGTCTGTAAATCTAAACCATGACTAACCATTTAGGGTGAACTTGAGAAATGTAAATCGTTGTTATGTCATATAAAAATGTGAAGTATGCTGTAAACCCTTTGGCTAAACCCAAAAAACCCAATCAATACCCAATGAGACACAATAATGGGTGTGTACAAAAGAGAAGTCACTCTATTTTGTGTGCTATCAGGGTGTGCTGTCTCAAACACAAAGATAGAACAGGGAGGGACAGGAGAAATTAAACTGAACAATGGAACAAGAATGAAGCAAAATCTAAATTCTGGAGGATTATGGGTAGTCAGAGACGTTGCCATGGAGACGATAAGCACGCTTCCTGACCAACATTCTGTGTCACACCCGTATGTAGCAAGTATTATTTACCTCCCCGGCCCATCCCAACCCAACCACCCAGCTATCCCTTACCCCTGGAAACCAATGATATTAGACGTAGTTTATATATGTGTCTGCGGGAGGGGAAGGACATGCTTGTGTGTGTATACATATATGTATGCGCATGACCGCATGCTTTATGTGTATGCATTCAGACGCTCCTTAGAGCGAGTAGAGTGGATGTCATGAAGCTCCTGCTCCTCCTTGGACTTGATGTCTTCGTATTTCTGCATCCTGCAGGCGTCCTTCACATATGCCCAGTTAGCCGACAGCACCATCAGGTAATGCACCTACAGCAACACAGTGGTTAGAGGGGAGGGTTGTGTTAGTCATCTTAAACCAAACAAAGTTTACACTGGAGAAGACCCAGGGGGAATTTAGTCATAGAAAGTGGCTCAGCTTAGACTGCAGCTCGCTAAGACAAATCGGTTATTTCCCCTGTCAGGCTCCAGATGAATTTAAGCCAGGTTAGTTTTTTTGTTTATACATTTGTTATCGTATGTGACTGGAGGGTTAACTTGCTGGTAAGATGCGACGTAGCTGATTACAGCAGGGAGGTGTGGGAAAAAGAGGAACTTAATGTTGCAAAAGCCTGGGTATGATTTTAATAAAGCTAATTAGGAAACGTCGTGATAAAAAGTCGCTTTTGCGGGTGATGGTGGTGGGGCCCTCAGTGAACGAATTCAGAACTTGCAGAAAGAGTTGGGGGACGGGGAGGGCCACCCCAAACCGGCCGTGCCTCAGAAGCGTGTGCAGTACCTCCCCGTGTTCTTAGACATCAGAGTGACGCGGTTATGGATGAGGACTGACACAGCGGCCACCTATCACAGCAGCCATGTCATTGAACGGCAAAACAAAGAGAAAGGAAGAAGGTTACAACTCAATGCTGAATGTATCAGATCATCCGGCACCTAGTTTTAATAATATACTTATTATTTTTTTATTCCTTTTAAGAAAGCAATATTGGCCATAAAAAAGTAAATTTGGGGGTAAACCTTGTAGCAATATTGGGTTTTCAAGGTAACAAAATGTCACTACTGTTCATTAAATATACAAGGAATATTACTTTAGTTTTTAAGAGAAATTTAGATTCCTGAAACTTTTCACATTTAGAGGCCCACAGCATAATTCATCTGAAAGACTGAAAGTGCAGTTTTTTCCTTTTGTAACTCTCATACTTGTGCTTTATTGCTGTAAGTTATGTTACAAATCATTTTTTATATTTATCATTGACTTAGTGATTGGGACCTCCTGTGTAAAATACATAATTGTTGACTAAGGCCCAGCATTGCATTATTGCAGCATTTTTCTAATGATATTAACTCATTAGAAAAATTAAACACTAAACAACATGAGATTTGAGGTTAAAACATTACAGGCTAAATACTTACTTGTAAGACCGCCAAAAACAGCTAGTAATGGTATAAATACACAGTGATGTTGGCATGCTGGGAGATTTAAATTATAAATGCGTTCCTGCCAAAATTGTTTTATAATTAATTTAGAGTGTAAACAGCTGTTACATGTAGTGTAAAAGTTATTTAATTTCTTTAAACAACTGCTGCACTATTGCTACAGTGGGTCTCCAAGGGTTTATCTGGATGGCTTAAAAAATGATGGTATCATTAATGCACGTTCAGGACAAAAATGGCCCCTGCAGCTCCAATGCAATATTATAGTGCTGACAATGAGCTGAGAAACTCTGATTAATACAGCTGGAATTCCTCTGCAGACCAGTGGATGGCATGATTGCTGCATTCAGCAAAACTGCAAGTATGCTGCAATATTCTCCAGAAGATATGATGTAATTATATAATCAAAAGAGCGAAAATAATGATCTGATTCAGCAGCCTCATTGTTTGTAAGTATTTAATGTCCAAGCCGTTTTCTCATTTTCAAACCATGTGGAATGTAATTAACTCATACAAATGAGGCCAGGCTTTTGGCTTTCCAGAAAATAAATGTATTGTGCTGAGGAACACAACACACACACACACACTGCATAGACGCTTATAGAAGAAGATAAAAAACTGAGCTCAGGCGAGTCTATAGACTGCATCAAATTAATTTGATGCTATTGTTTTATTTACCTTCTGCATAAGCTCCTACATCGACCCAAGCAAAACAACCAACGGGTGGCAAAAGCTGCCTCGCAGAAAATGGTGTCTCACAATCACTTATCTGTTCCAAACAAGCTACACTCCTTCCTTCCCTCTCCTCTTCTGTTTCCATGGCAACAACACCTCCTGTATTTTCTGATGAGCCCGTTCTCTCCCCTTCTGCCCTTTCTCTCTTTGCTCACTTACTATTTTGCTAGAGACCTTAGATGTTTATTGTATTTCAGACAAGTCCACCTATTCATTCATTCTTCACCCAGTATGCTCCTATACTAAACAGTCTCTGATTTCTATAACACACATCCTTAAGTTTCATGTAACCTAACCTGTTACTAGAACTAAGGATTATTGCCACGCATAAATCGATCTCTATTTCTAAAACAGAAATTCAGATTCAAGGAAATGTTATACAATGCAAAAACAGAGCACTAATGAATAAAAGAAAAGAAAAATGGAAAGGAAGCAGTGGCGGCTTACCATGGCAATAACGGCTGCTCCAGCCCCCGCAAGTGCACAGACGAACAAGTGGAATGTCAGGTCCAGCTGGAGGTAGAGACAAAAAAGACGTTTATGAGGAGAAAACGTGGATGTTTTTCTGACAAAATGCCAATGGCCAACAAATTCAATTCAACCTATCAAGATAGAGCTAGACCTCTAAAATAATCTAAAACAAAGTCAAAAAGGTGTGTATGTTTTATTTGGTTCAGTGCAGCATGGTAACAGTGAATGATCACATTGATAAGTTTGAACTCTAACAATATTGCATGAGATTGAACATCCAATGGCACATATCTATATCAAAAAACAAACTTTAACTAATTTAACTAGTGACTTGTGCAAATGCACTACATGACTTGAGGCCTAAAAGCACAGAAAGGTTTAAAATGTATTTATACAATCCCTCTCTCGCCTGTGTCATAGATCATTCACTGTAATGGCAGACTGAATTCAGATGAGGAACGATCATCCTAGGTCATGAGTAAAAGGTCATCAGTAAAAATAAAACAACCTTCAAAATGGCCAACTGACCTCATTAGATTCACACATCTTGATCAAGTTCGCATTACACAGTTTTTTCTCCTCACCGATGGACACAATTCCTGCAGTTCAGAAGAACAATGAGGTTTGCATTATCCCAGCCAGTTACAGCCTGCTTGACCACATTCACTTGCTAAATTAATCACTGTTAGTAATCCAAATGAAATTTGGCGCTACACACCAAACTGGCGCAGATCGAAGCACATGTTGTGGCTATTCTCCAGTGTGATGTTCTGACAGGTCTTCCAGATGTTGAAGTACATGAAAACTGGCAGAGACGTGAAAGCTGTGACGCCCAGCCAGGCCAGCATAAAGATATAGGTGAGCATGATAAACTACAGGAGAGAGAAAGAAAAAGGGGTTTACATTCAAGTAAAATATGTATGAAGTTCAGTAACTCATAAACTTTACAAACCGTTATTCTTCGTGTCAGCGATGCTATTTAGAATATATTGTATAATTGTAAATTATACAATCATTTACAATTAAGTTTCTACAGTTTCTACATACCGTCAGTTTCTACATTCAAAATATTACGCAGGTCTGCTTTATTTCAACTATATAATACAATATTTTAAAGCTAGTCCTTTTAGATGGGTGATTGATCTTACCCAAGCACTAACACAGCGCCCACAGGCAGTGATCTTAAAGTCCCCATAAAGGTCCCGGATGGCCCCAGTTGTGAAAAAGCCCTCGACCATCAGCAGAATACCATAGACAAAGAAGGCTGCTGCCACTCCATAGATCACATACTTCAGGATGTCAATACTGAGAGAGAAACATGTTTATTTAAAATTCCTTAATTAAAATAATCTAATTTCCATTCATTGTTATTGTTACATGAGTATGAAAAGTATATTTTAAGGTATTTTTAAAAGGAGTATTTTTTAAAAGTCCACAGGGTCAAAAATGCCAGAAGCTGGAGAAACTCCAACAGATTAAACTGTTATTATACAATAAGTCATTTTTTTTCATTTCAAAAATACTCAAAAGTATTATAATAAAATAATCAAAAACTGGGACACTGATAGCATTCTTCCCCACCCACTCGTCTTTTTTCTCTCTGTCCGTCCGTCTTCTTACCAGTGGAGTGCCAGTGAACAGGTGTGTGTGGATGATCTGGTGCCATTTCAGAATGCTTAATTCTCTAAGTAGGACTGATTCCAAACCTGGCAGCTCAGAAAATTCAGTCCTGGCAAAAGTGTTTATGTGTGCGCACGTCACTGTGTTAGAGAACACACCTCCTCAATATCCTGGTAAGGTTAAACTATTAAAGCTTCGTTAAATTTACTTGCAGTAAATGACAATGATTTTCTCTACCATAAATGGGCATTTTGACTAATTTGAGTGCTACTCAACAGATAAATAATTCACAGAGTACTTGAGTGGAAAACATCTGAGCTAATTTTTAATTTTTAATTTTTCTATGTACATATGGTCAGCATTTTGGTTATGCTGAATTTTGCTGCTTTTTATGTATGTTGTGGCTTGAGCTTCACATTTTCTAACATACTGAATATGACAAACACCAGATGTACATGTAAATTTAAACACCAGAATATGGGTAACATCAGAATATAGGTATGATGTCATGCACAAAACCTGGACCAGATTTAGATGCATTTACCTTGGTCTGCTCTGTTGCTCTACTGGCAACATAGATTGTTGTATATGTACATTTTTGGCAACTTTTCGATATTATGCTACTTACATTGTAAAGACGTCCAGGGCATCAACAGGTGACCGGACAACTTCAAAGTAGGTCTGCAGGATGGTGACGGTGCCAGATAGAGCCTCATGACCGCAACCACAGAACAGTGCCACCCCAGCATACAGCAAGATGGTTGCGATCAGTGAGGCGTAGGGTATCCCACTCAGGCATTTAAGACAGCATTCAGAGCACCCTGAAACAAAAACAAAGATCAGTCCATAAACTACTACAATTGTGGTTGAAGAACCAATAGAATTGCTTCGGTAGCCATATATGGTGATGCTGTTGATGAAGCCATACAAATAAGGGCATTTTCTGTAGCTTATGTATCACCGCAATAACATCATTCATTCAAAGTTGTAATCAGCAAAGGCTGCTGTATTATTTTCAAAGGAGGAAACTGCAGAGCAAATTCTATTTCGACTGTTCAATGTACTGTAACATCCATTCTCACAAATGTCCCGCAAGGGAGGATGTTTACTGTCACCCCAACCAATCATAACTGCCACAGCTGAGAGATTCATGGAAGCAATTCGACGGCACACACACAATATTAATCACAAAATTGCGAACTGAGAAAGGCACCAGCGGCGGGCCGACCACAGCAATGATTTATGGATCATCATAAACAAAGTCCTACTAACACAAGGAACATAGCAGATCAGACCTAGAGCACACAATGCACACAATCGTCCATACCTCAGGAAAACGCATGATGTTGTATCAAAATATGACTCCCTGTGACATTACGACTCCCCTGTTTTTCCCTACTATGGTTAGGATTAGATGTGGGGCAGGTAAATTCAAGTAACAGCCTCCCCAGTGTATCAACTAATCATAGGTAGGGGAGTCCAAATCTAATGGGGGGGGGGGGGTCAAATTTTGATACAACACACCACCTCATTGTGTAACTCAGTCTACCACTGACAGCCTGAATGCTCACTAAGCATCTTGTATCCATTGGTGTTGGTGCAATGGCATTGTATCTGCATTCTCCCCACCACTTGTGGCTGTGCCCCAGAACCGGCTGTTTATAGGAGTGTGGATAATATGCATTTTTCAGCAGTGCCCCAACTGTCACAGAGAAAACAGACTTACACCTCCATTACATCTTGAGAACAGTTTGCAGGTTTGAGCATGGGGAGAGCTGGAGAATGTTACTGCATCAAAACATGCGATGGATTCAGGAGTAATGCACTTGTAATGTTTATTTTTTAATCAGTTAAACAGTTTTTATTAATCACAGGGTCTTAGTATAGTACACCGTGATCTCAATCATCACACGTGGTGTGATTTTTATCGTATGGCATGACTACACAGAAGATTTTTTTGTTCATTTTTTTATATTTTGTTCATGAACTAATTAAATAGATTTCAACTAGGAAATCATAACTGGATGGATACCTCTGTGGTCTTTTCTAAACCAGCTCTACGGGATGTAATTATAGGATTAATGACACAATTAGGAAGAATATTATATTCTTTTGTGAACAGATAGGCGTATTACAACTATATTAGGAACTACTGTACAATTCAAAATCATTAATATCATCCACTGCAATACTGATTCCATTTTACCACAGCTTTATGATTTCTACAGAAAGAACAGAAATACCTTTGGGTTTTCACTATTGTGTGAATCTCTAATATTACCAAGATTCTGTTTATTTAAATGTGCTTCATTTTAGACAGACTGACTGTGATATCTGGGAGTGGAGTGGCACTGTACGTTATCCATCATGCCAACAAACAGCCTCATACTGACATTCCTGTTTTGTTCTTAGGATACACTCAGTCCTGGGAATGATTAATGAGGGAGCCAAAGTCTGTGTGCTGTGATCTCAGCGGGATGAGACTTGAGATCAATACTCTGCTAGAAGAGACCATCAGTGAGATACACAAGCCTAAACACTGCTCGTCGGGTCCATATCCCTCTCTTTCACCTGCAAGTAAAACATAATACCAGCATTCCTGTAGCTCAGCAATGCGCTATCAGCGTCAAAATCACAGGTTCCATTTCCAGTGGAATGTGTGAACTGATAAATACATTGTAAGTCACCTTGGATAAATCTGCCTGTCTTGTTAAGCAGTCTGAAAGTTACTTCAGCAAATAATATTCCACAGTTGCTGTGTGGTTTTTGCACTATTACTTCTCATTCAAAAACAGTGGAGAGTGTTTTCATCATTATAGCCGCCCTTAGGAAGGAAGTCTGTCCTGTGCAAATGAAATAGCAAGCTCAGTTATTAAAGTGAAACGGGCTGTTTTTGTGATAAATTGGGTATTGTTCAAGTCTTCAGATGCAATATTACTATTCATTATACAGAGAACATCAGAAGTAAAAGAATACAGGACAATGGGTGATGATGTAGATTTGCTATTCAGAGTGGGATACAAAAACAAAACAGAAGAATAAGACTGCGGCAATCACTGCAAAAAATAAATAAACAAATACATTTCTGTCATATTTTGCAATAAAAACATCAAAATCCAAGAAGAAGCAAAACCGCTTAAAATATTATATGCTGAATTACTTATTGTTAACTAAAAAAGCTCTAATATCACAAAAAAGCTCTAATATCTTTTCCAAAACCTCTAAGGTAAATTTATCTTTTTAAAGATATTTGAACATTTTTACTGGGAAATAATAATATTAAGAACATTTGTAAATTAGGATGAAAATTACACCTGCAGTTATCAGAGCACAACTTAAAAACAGAGTTATTAAAAGCCAAGGAAAATCATTAAAGTCAATAAGTCTATAATAAAAGTCCTAAAGATGGATCAATCACTCAATGGAAGGACGTGACACTAACAGACAGCTGAGAACAGAAGCTCAGACTCATTATAGCTCGTTACTCATTACAACTACATTCCAAATAATAAATGAAGCACTTAAACAGACATGTATAATTGGCTAGCACTTTCAAGGGAACACTAATGGCAGAAAACAAGATACTGATACTGACTGTATTAAGGCTAAGAGTGATAGTAAGCATATATTTTATAGCAGGTTTAAAGAAGCTCGTCTCTCAGGCAGATAAATAGCTCCCTGTGCTCAGCTGTATATCAGCAAGCTCTGCTTTCTGCCTGCTTGTCCACTGGTCCAGAAGCTCTGAATCAGACACCATTAAAATAGTAATCTCCTGCCGTTCCTCATAGAGACTTCCTTAAATAACATACATTGGGTGAAACTTTTTGGGAGGAATTTTAAGCAGCTGCCTGAAATTAAGGGACACATTTTGAGGTGAATGATAAACTAAAAAGACAACAATTATATTGTGAAAAAAATAAAGGCACAGATCGATTAATGATGGTAATATCACTCCTGCCACTGATAGAATCAGGCCTAACATCAGGTCTAAATAAGTGGCTTTATATACGGATGTCAACAATAACACATTTCTGTCTAAAGTACAAGGCCAAGTGACCACCATCCCTCAGAGCAGCTCCACAGATGCAGAGCTCTGAACACCTCTCACAGACGCATACAGCTACCGGCCTGACTGGAATATGAAGCAGCTCCCCAGTGTGCTACTAATGGCGCAGTGACCGCAGATAAACCATAGAGCAGAAACAGTGGGAGGAGCTGAGGATCTGTGTAAGTGAGATCAGGCAGATATTTCTGCAGTACATCAACACTGACATCTATTGCATTTCCATATGAGCTACTCAACAAAGAACATTCATAATTTACCTCCCATAATCATGATTTAGCTTTCACTTTGAGCTGTATGTGCTTGACAGGTTGCAATGGGTTCCACCTTGTGTTTGTTCAATTAGCACTAACTGGTTTGAGATGAGTTACAAAAGACACCAATGGCTTTTCAATTAACTGCACAGATCCGGACCACCTGGGCAACCTAGTTAGAGATTATGGTATAGTGCAGATAGTGATTTTAGAGCTAAGGAGACTTGGGCATTGGCAATTAAATTTTTTGTTTATAATAAAATTGTATTAATATTTTAAATTTGTTTTGTATTATTGATTGATGTGAGTGCTGCCACTATAACAGGACATCCCACGCATACACCCACATCAGCAGAGTGCCCTGTCCAACAGTGAGTTCTGCTGTATGCTAACCACAAATATCTGAACTCAGAAACACCACTCAGAAGCCATTTGGGATATGCTAATGTTCAAACCTTGTGAAGTCTTTCCATTGCTCCATTACTCTAGACTCATGGCTCGAATCCTATGACTTAGAGATAGAGGCTATAAAAGTACTAATTGACCAGAATTAACTATGTATTATTGTAAATGCACTAGGGTATGATGTTTGTTTTCCTGTGGCACTGTCAGGGTAGTGATGGGGCTTCAAAAAACACAACCAAGGAAGGTCTTTAAAATGAATTCATTCTCTCTAGTTTATACTCTATGAGCTGATCCACAGAGGGCTCTAGGAATGTATTTACACAGTGCAGAAAGAGTCTGGGATATTCCTTTAGAAGTGGTATACTGTACTGCTCTCTACACAGGGGATTCACTTTCATTTATTCAAATAGTCACTTGTACAGCTGGGTTTATGCATTAAAAACACATTTTTTCCTATCAGGAAAACATAGCTTGCATAAGAATTTATTTTACACAAAGGTGACAGAATAAATGTATTTCCTTTTGTTACACAACACTAATTGTACACATGAATTGTAACTACAATTGACAAAACTGTGACCAAGGTTGGCATGCAAGCCATAACAATTACCATTCTGAATAGTGTTACCTTCAGTCCACAATCAATACTTTTGTACTTGTCTACTTCTGTAACAGAACATTTTTTTTGCAAAGACATGGCAAACTTCAAAATAAAAATGCACTGAAAATCACATCAGCCTTCCAATAACCCAACGCTCTCCCGGGTCTGGAATCAGAATACAGACTCAATCAGACTACAGATTAATCTGAATTCATTTCATCTTAACAAAAGAAAGAATTTGGAGGACTGAATCAGACATGTGCGCATGTGATCCCATTTGTGCCTATTGCCCAAAGGCTTACTTTTAATCCTCACCTCTTAAATGAAGTATGGAGAAAAATTAAATGAATAATGCAAAAATGCTAAAGTTTATCAAAGCCCATATTAAAAACTTGATAGCATATGAACTGAAGCAAATTGTCTCTAAGATGCTTTGTTAAGATGCAATATACTGATGTTCTAGCTACAATTCATTGTACAATAAAGCTACAACATGTGAGTTTTACAGTACTAGAGATACATTTCTGGTGGCGAACTTGCTTGTAGGCAAACAGTATGTATTGTCAATAACAATAATACAAGGGCTGCACTGCAGTGAGGCCAGCAGGCAGAATTAAACCCTAAAACTCCCTCTTAATATACCTCATCACTCTTTTGGAATTGACAGGCAGGGGCAGCCAAAAATGGCAGGCTTTCATTAAAAGCTGTGAATTAGCAAGAAGACTTTGTGTTGATTGCTTTGTGTGCTTCTCAGTTTCACACTAAGGTTGTTAATTGGACAGCTCCATAAGTGAAGGCTGAATAGAGCCACCCTCTGAGATTAAATGAATCACTGAAATATATTAAACAAGCTGCTGTTGACCAATGACTGAACTGCATTTGTATAAGACCGGCTCTTGCAAAATTTATGATCAGTCTGTTCCTAGATGAACGATCTATAATTACATGCATTAAAAACATTATGACAAGTACTAAATTATATGAGTTTCAAAGAGGTGCTTGAAACACAGTAGACAACAACTTACAGAGACTGAATGTTCAGATATATCAAGTCATACATCTATAAATGATAAGGCTTTATAGGGAATTTACTTTTGCAAGTACAGTACGTGAGTCAGGAGAGCATTTACTGCTGCTGTAAAGGCAGATGAGCCAAGTACTGTTCTAAGTACTGCAGATGACTGGCCAGCTGTCAAATGCCACAGGCATCAGTGTGACTCAGAAGACGTTGGCTCACAAACTAGCGGCTATACTGAGCTCGACACTGTTGTCATTACCTCAGGAGACACGGTCCTGCATGCTCCATTGTCTCCTGCAAATCTTTGCTTTTGATCCCAAGTTATTTTAAATTCCCAGCTGTTTATATATGCATACACATTTCAGTGTTAGCATATAAAGTACACAGTATTAAAAACTAATTTCTTTTGTACAGTACCTGGAATTACTGTACCCACAGTCTCTGCAGAGTCTACAGTGTCTGCAGAGTCTAAAAATCTATAATAAAAAGGAAATCATTCTTGTATTATTTCCTGCCATATTTTAAACATTGTAGGCATTTTTGTCTGCCACTGTGGCATTTCTGCACCAAGCTCTTGTTAAATTTTGATCCTGACCCTTACGAAAAACCGTAAAACTGTATTATATTATAGTGCAGCTGCTACAGTCAAACTGAGTGACAGTTACAACAGAATCCCCAACTAATAGGCTTAGTGGATAAAAAGGAGACACAGTGTTTGATAAATCAGTCATCTTGTTACTGTAATCTCCATTGTCTTTTGTTTCCTAAGCGGTTTGTTTATATATGACCATTTTGGACAGTTGAGGTATTCTGTGAGCACACTCATCTGTTCTGCACATTAATTGTGGGCCATAAACCAAACAATATGCTCATAACGTCTTGCTAATTTCCACAGACTAAACCTAAAATACAGCCTAAAGATGAGCCCTATTGTTTGGAACTGTCACCAGTCTAACATTCCCTTCGGATTCACTTTAATCACCGGGATGTTCCTGTCACACAGTAACCATATGTTGATTCTCCAGTGTTCAGCGTTTCATTTTTTCCATCAATAGGCTCGGGTGAGCATACATTACAGCAGCAAAAGTGGGCAAGCGTGCCGAATGCACGCAGGAGGCTGCATCCATTTTTCATGAGCAGTGCAGCGGGACGCAGAGAGGGGCCTGTCATCACTATCAATAATTCAGCTCTCCCACCGCAAGCCCCCTCAGTTTCTCTCTGTCTTTCCTTTATTTTGTCTTTTACTTTCTTAGGTCTTCTGTAAATGAACAGTGTCCATTGATGTGCACCACGCAAAAGAAGTCTATTAGCAGTCCTGACAGGCAGAAAAAGCAAGCTCTGAAAAACAGTGACAGATGCAGCAGTGCTGAATCTAAAATAATATTTATCAAAATAAATAGAATAATAAAACAATAAAATGCTTTTTCAAATGTTTGGGGGGTAACTAAAAATACTAATTAAATGTGCGCCCAATTAAATGTTACTGTATTTTTGAGAAAATTCTTGCAGAGAAGTTACTGTTGCAACTTGTGTAACAGTAACAGATGTGTACAGGTTTTGCATCATGCCTGTACCCGCAAAACATAAGCTACCCAAGTTAAACACAATTATGAATCTTATTAAATTTAATAAGGATAATTTAAATGATAAATAATTAAAATATAAATGAAATAATTTATTATGTAATAATACAAATTTAAACGTAATGTTATCTTTATTAAAAAAGAAAATATGACATTAAATATTAAGTGCTAAGCCTAAACAAAACCATATTTTATTGTGAAATCTGGTTCACCTAGCATGTCCTGCTTCTTCTGTACAACAACAGAAGGGACCCGTACTGGCCCAGCCATCCCAACCATATCCCTCTCTTTTAATTTGTCCCATCTGCCAGACTCTTGTCAAACAGTCATAAGGGGATTACGTCCCCCTCCTGCTCACTGCCAAATGAGGTCAAAGGTCATAATTATCTGGTTAGCACTCAGAGGGAGAGAAAAGAGCAGACGTGGCTGTAAAGTGCTGCACGGGTGGCTAATTAAAATGTAAAGCAGCTTCTCCCATTAACTCCATTAGGACCAATCTGAGTCATGTGATGACTGGGGTACATACAGTATCGAAACAAAAGACTCAAATAATAGTACCGTCCATAGTGCATTTAAACAAAACCTCAATGATCTGAACTAATGGCTCAATGATAAGAGCTTTTGCCCTGTCTGGGTAACCACCCGCCTTCAGCCTGCAGCAGTTATGATTTATATTTTGCAGCGTTTTAAAAATCTTTATTTTAAGACATTTCACGTTTAGCGTTAATGTTTCTTAGGGTCTGCAGATTTATGAACCGACTCATCTGTGCATTTAATCGACCAGTGACGTTGCCATGCCAGCCTAAGGAAATTCTGCTTCAGAAATCAACAAAACCAGTGGGACAGTGGAGAACCTGACATATCTCACACAGACTGAGCTTGAGGGTTATAATAGAGAATAAAAGGAAGGAAGCTCTGGAAGTGGAGCTTCAGCTGTGGGTTTCGGGGTTAGACTAATATTAATGCATTCCGCTATGTGTACTGTAAATTGATTTCCTACAACAGTAGTGTCAGATCCACACATCACTGAAATCACTACTAGTAATAATCTGTGTTCCCACATAGAAAATAAACTGTATTATGGCTAATCCAGGAGAAGGAAATTACTGGTAAAAAATAAAAGGAAGAAGGTAAAAGCTCATACACAATCTGATATATAGTTTAGGACATATATTACAGCTATATAAACATAACAGTAATGTATATGTAATGTAATGTATACATATACATATTTGTGTATCTGTATTTGTATATACTTATTACATAAAAAATAAAAGTATATGTGACTGTTTATTTCTGTGAAATTTATACATGAACATGTATTGTGCTTAATGTGCTTAAAGCGGTTTTAAGGGCAACATAGTAATATACATATACACACTTAGGCTGGCATAAGGACTGGCAGCATTCAAGCTAACAAATTAAATGTCAATGCCCCATCCTTTAAAGAGCCCCCATTTAACTTCTGCCATTGTTCACAGATTCACCTCAACTTGACCTGTTCAATAAACATAATTCTCAAGCGACTCCTTTGGTGTGTCAACAATAAACCCACTGGCATCAGTCATCATAGCTTGGTTTCTTTGGCATCAGCTGAATACAGTCTCAGCCATTCACAGAGTGAATCGGAGGCCATAGTATCTTTGATTTGGCAGAGCACTATCACCCAGTCATGCCCATTCAGTGGTGAATAATTATCCAAGACATGCCAAATGCACTTCACAGTGTCTGTATGTTTATGAGTGGGCAGGGATCAACATTATGTATGGTCTTGCTGCAAAATGGCTTAAGGATGTTGAACATCCACAAGTGAATTCTAATACCAAGCAGCTAGTTTGGCTGGATCATTACCATCTAGCAACAGCAAGACAGAAGAGTGTTTAGATTTGAAGCATTTGACAGCCTTTGATTATAGCATGATTCAGTGATTTGTGAATTCAGATGTAACTGTCCCTAACATTTGGTAAAAAAAGCACCATGTTGAAAAGACCAATAATGTTGGTCTCCAGCATGGGATGCTGGTGTCCACACCAGGCTGAACTACCTTAACTAGCTAGGACAAGCATGGTAATTTAAATACTAAAAGCTGAACAGCTATTTTTAACAGCTGTTTATAATTGTTTCCATGAACTCGAGGACTTTCAACATTAAGCTGAAATGTATTAAATTATGTGCGTGTCCCATCATCTCAGAGGTTCTGAGGCAATCTGATCAACTTTTAGCTGAGCTGGCCAGGACAGACAGACAGACAGGACGGAGTTTACAGTTGTAGTGTGGTAGGGAGGGGTGCCAGAGAACAGAAAGTGGCACACACTCTCTCCCACATTACCATACAAAAGGCCTGGGACACCCATCTCATTACACCAGATATGCATTACAACAGGGCTTTGTGTTAGGCCTGAGCACAATGTGACAGGATCACGCTTACAGTGTACTCGCGCCTATTTATCACTAACTACTTACCGTGCATCACAACAACATATCTGAGATTACATTCTGAGGTAAACAAACATCCCAGGTCCCAACTATATGGTAATTGTGTTTAGCTATAACTTAACATGCTTAATTATAAAGACCATTTCACAAACCATTTCCTTGTTTGTGTATATCTGTGTGTTCCTGGAACAGTATTAAATGGCTTGTCAGACAGGGACTATGAGGATTAATGAATTGTACGGCTTGGCCAACAGGGAGAGCCACATCAAGTGCACAGACGATCTCCTAGTGCAGAAGAAATCATCTGCCTCATCTGTCATGCAGCCACAGTTGGAGCTGGAGCAACACGATAGCACTGAGAGGACTAGCAGTGTTTACTAACTCTGTAAATTAACAGGGATTCATCCATCAGCACACCACAGTACATTCTTAAAATATTTTTTTCCATTTAATATCCTTTAGACTAAACTGATTTTACAACTGATCATGTGTCCATTACTACTTAGATATTGCTAAAAAGTTCCTAAATTGTATTTGTATTTTAAAATAAGTAAATGTAAATCACCAGATTAGTGTTTCCTGACTGATTTTAATTTTGTAGCAACGCAAGATTTTGGTTTCTAAATGTCATGTTTTCCTTTACCTTGTCTAATTCCGCTCATGGTTTTTAAAGATGAGGGCATGTCAAGCACTTTTTCTGTGTTGGCATCTATATAATCTGGTTAGCATTTACCAAGTGACAGATAAATTTTCACCCAGGCACCTTAGAGTTCAAATGGACAAAAAGCCTTTTGTCCATTTGACAAAAGGCTAACAAACAATGACTAGTTGCCTTTTATTATTTGAATCATTATTTTCTTCCTACTCTGTGACCCAAAGATTCACAGAGAACAACTGAGTTTTAGAACAGAGAGGAATGGCCGGGTGACATTGCAACAGAGATTCTTGAAAGACTCTCTTGGTCTTACTTATTTATGCACTTGAGATCAACTCAGTATCTTATTATAATCTCTTACTAATGATTTAACTAAGAGTTAATGCTAAGAAATGATTTATGCTGAGTTTTAAAGTTATATTAAATATAAATCACATAAAATGCTCTATTCACCACGAAAGACGTTTAAACCATTCTGAAGACTGTCTAATGTGTATATTTTCACTCCAGCTGTATTGCGTGTGACATCAGTCATCAAAGAAATCATAATAATAACCTAGAGCAACAAACACTGTCCCATACCATTTTCTATAAATGTTGCCAGAGACAGGCAGAGAAGGTTCACAGATCTGGTTCACAGATTCACCAATAGTCTGTCTTACTGTGTTAAACCCTACTTTCTGTCTGTCTGTTCGGTTTACAGTTAAATGTGTGTGAGACTTTGAGACAGGAAATCTGAAATTATCATCATAACACTGTATGGTCTAATATATCACACTGCAAAAAACATGCATTCACCTCATCCAGAAAATATATTTGCCAATCTGCTGTTTTTTTCAGCTTGTTTGAGTTTATTTCTGGTTGTATTGTTGAAGAACAAGGCTGAGTCTGTGGTGTGACAGCTCTGATTCTAATTGGATGTTAGCATTGTTGTGAGAGCGGGAGATTACGGCTGACAGCATCTCCGCCAGGTCCTTTGAAGATGTCTACAGCAGTCTGCAGTGCTGAGATGTGAGCACCTATGAAATTTCAGACTGAGATCGCTACAGGAAGTGCAGCAATGCCTTGTGATCTGAACACTTTTCAGACTGAATCTACACAAAATGCAATGAGGGGTTCAGCATTTTTACCACGTTAGTTAAGACAGCTGACGGTTCTAAACTGTTGATATGGAGATGAATTATCTTGAGTAAAAAAGTAAGGCACAATATAATTATTTTTCACGGTCTGTTTCAGCAGGGCCTGAATTAATTTCTGGAGGAAGATGAACAGATGCCTCATATGGGGCGGATTTATTCATTTTGGGGATACATTAAATTCTAAATAATAATTTACTAATAAATAACTATTTGACCTAAATATTTGCATATTTGTACACAGAGCTGATTTTCCTCAACTGTTACCTTTAATATTATTCAGATTAAGCTCTTTTTAAATAAATGGGTACAGTAAAACTGGTATGGTTAACAAAGTGCGTTAAAACGGTAACAAATAATAAAAATATAATTTCATAGTAACACATGATTTCTAATCCTTCTGCTGCAGTATTACACTATGTGACGTGAGATCACTCAGCATGTGCTAATAGTGTAAACACTTTTGCCGACTATAATAGGCACAATACAGTTTTATCACATCGCATCACTTCCCAGCAGTGTAGACTCTGCATCATTTATGTCTAGCCATGGTAGCCTTTTTCACCAAGGTCTAGCCATCCATCTTTCAAGTACCTGTGTGAGAAGACACTTCTTTTTTTACCAGGTGAATAGTACTGTCATGATGCTACACATCACATGGTCACCTAAACTCAAAAATATCCAATAGGCTGTACAAAAGAGAAATAGATAACCTGCCGAACTGATGATTAACTCGCTCTTATTGTGGAATTACACTCTGATAGAAAGACAAAACTATTGATTGAGATTTGTTAATTCATGTACTAATTTACACCTACATGTCAAAGAGAATGAATGTGTACAGAAAGTGTCATGTGTAATATGAGCAAAACGTAAATGATGGTCAAAACCAGCATGAAACTACAGAATGTAACTTGTTATACTGCAAAAAAACAAGGTAAGGTCAACAGGTTATTATAACAAGGAATGTAAAGTTTAATATACTGTACAATTTCCATTTCTTTGGCTGTGTATTTCCATTTCTGTGGCCCGTTTCTCTTATCAAAGGTAAACCCGCTACCACCCTAAAACAAAACAATATCATAATGTACAAAAAAATGTAAATGTTATTCCAGAGATGCAGTATGTTCTGTTGGATTTAATATGAAATATGAGACCCTTTCTCGCATGGGTCTAGTAATGATTGGCTAAAAGGTTACTACACATCACCAGTTCTTACTAAGTTATCTTTTTTTATTTCAGACTCATTTCCACATGCATACATTTCCATCGTTCAAAACGTAACTTAAACATTGCACAGCTGATACTGTTTAACTAAATTTAGATTTAAGTTGGATTGTATACATTTCTCCGTAAACATGCATTACCCATTTAGTGTCTGCTAGCAACTTCCAGTTTTTGGTGCAAAGTATTTACACACATGCAGCTCTAGTTATCGCAAACTGCATAAAAACTGATTGACAGAAATATTATTTAAATAGCCATTAACATGACATCATGCAGAAAAGACGTCTGACAGTACAAATATAGAGCAGAGACAGATGGTAAAAAAATTGCCCAGCAGGCTGAGACCACACTGTCCATGAATCTTCTCTGAACAATCCCAGAATCCTTCTACATCACCTGCATTATTCATGAGCATGTTTTTGTTCTTAGAAAGAAATGTCTAAATTTTTTGATGGAACTAACATAAAAAGCTGGAGGTTAAGGACCTTCTGCAAGAGCACACAGTCACAACATATGCCTTTGATGGAGAAAGACCTTTTGGATCAGCCTAAAACAAAGAATGCCCCTGTTGACATTTAAACATCCAAACACAGACCATCTCACCCATGACCTCAGACCTAAAAAAATCTGGCTGGCTCACCATTTTGTAGCTTTGGTACTTGATTAACAGATCAATTTGTGGTTTCTATCAATAAAGCTAAAAAAAGCTTTGGTTTGGATTCTTGTTTTTACATTGTGAGCATTGAGGTTGACTGTCATGCTTGTTGAAAACAGCTTTAGGGCACTTCAAGACAGCAGTGGCTAATTAGCAAACCCTGATTAAACTAATGCGGCATCTCACACCCATTGAAATGGATGTTGTGTCAGTTTAATAGCTTTTAGGGCTTGTAAACACACTGCTGGATTTCTTCAAAGAGAATAAGGAAATATTGTGTCAAAAGACACTACTTACAGTCATTCTTGCTATAGTAAACTGCATAATAATTGCAGTCTAAACCATGTTTAATTTTACTACAATTTATCTATAGTGGCTTGACATATAATCACCAAATAATTGCACAATTCCACTGTGGAATGTTTTTACAGAAACAGCCCAGGACATAAATAAAAAAATCAGCCCAGAGGACAACACTGGTGAAAAAGCAAGAAGCACACAGAGCTATAATACTTCTGAAGATACAACTTTTTAGATACACAATACAACAACAGAATCAACAAACATCAATAGTACATGGAGATTCCCGTTTCAAAACCTACTTCAAAGTCCATTCTCTGTCACCAAAAAATCAAAAGTGCTTTTATACACAGTAAACACATTCTGTCTGCATACTGTGTTCTGGAACAGGCCTGCAGAGACAAAGTATTTGCTCTGAATCTCTTCACTGCACTCTTGACTATAATACATTTTTTAAAAAACACGCTGGCCTTAATGTGATCATTCTGTATTACAGTCTGCAGTCATTTGTATACAAGTCATAAATCTTGAGCCATCTGTGCTTAATGTTTTAAGCCAACAGTCTAAAAAACTTTTGCTTAGGCAAACTTATAAAGGCAGTTTTAGGACTCAATTAACAAGTGTAGTTTCTCTAGTCCATTTCACCTTTTAATTACAAATGGTGAAACCAATAACATGTGTTAGATGTGTTTCTTCAGAAAACATTAGCAGCCACTCTGCTGAACAAGCTACTGCATATGTTCTCCTCTTTAAAATTTACTGAAAACATCCTCAGAATTATAATTTTTGTTATGACCGACAAAGCAGGGCTGCCTTGACTTCCAATCATTGGAAGTAAAGGCAGCACTGCATTGTGGGTGACTGGCTCTTCAGCTTATTCACCAAGACCTTATGAAATGTGCTTCACAACAATGGTGAAATGGTGTAACTGAGCATAAGAATCTGCAAATCAAAGTGCAGAGTATTGATTTTACCATTGGCACATTAGAGTCTATGCAGTTAACAAGAGTGTTTGAATGATGGCCTCAAAGAATTAACAAGAGCATTTTTAAGTATTTAATTTCACTATCCACTGTAGCATGTCCCAAGAACAAGATCAATAGTTTTCCATCTCAAAACCGCTTTGGCTTACCTGAGGCTTAATCTATGCAGTGAGGAGAATGTAATTACTTTTTTAAACTATGATTCCAGGAAGCAAATTTGTATCCAATATTTCAATGTCACAGTCCTGACAATATTTCTAGAGTTTACTGTAAATGATACTGAGGCACCTTGTCTCAATATCTAAGAAAGCGTGTATGTGGTTTGTGTATCATAGTGATACAAAGACGTGAAATACTGCTTATTACAGTAAGGCATGGCTTCTATGACAGAAGCTTATCTGCCTGCTGATCCACTTATTGACAGTAAAAATGAGAATTAATCCACTGTACTCTGTCATCTGCTGAAGATGAATGATTTAACTGTCTTAACCCACACAACCAGCCAGTTTTCATCTGTTGAAAAATCAGATGATAAATCAGCAGTCTGGATATTTTGCCTAATTAAACATTTCCAGCAAGACGTTATTTCAGCTGTATTAATGTCTGTGCAATACATCACGTTTCTGAGCCCCGTGGCCATTCTATCCTCTTGCCACCCTATACAATTTCCATACTAATTATTTTACAATGATGTCCTTATTTTCACTAAGAACAAGATGGAATAAAGAATAGACTACTAGAACTGAAGACTAGAAAGATAGAACCGAAATTCATTGAGAGGGAATAATGTGTGTGTGTTTGTGTGTGAGAGCGAGAAAGAACAGAAGAGTTGGATTGGGTCTCTCGCTGCACGTCCCCACGGGCAGTCTTTAAACACTGTTGTCATGAAGTCTTTCCTCAAATGACTGAAGTGGAAATAATTGATTTTTTACAGGAAACATCAAGTGGTTGTGCATCTGTTGAGCAGCTTCTGCGGGCTGTGCGCGAGGAGTATCATTGTGGTTGTTCACACTTATAAGTGGTATCCGAAGCACCTTCTATTTACGGTGCCAAATTCTCCTTTGGAATTGAATTCCAAAATAGCTTATACCATATAACAGTTCTGTGACACAACCTATAGATGTGTCCTGTTTTCATCAATGGCTGGTTAGAATTCCGCATCTGAAACAACAACAATTCAGAGGGATGCGGTATGAAAGAGAGGGATGCGGTTTAAAAGAGAGAATTCTGTGTGCTCACAGTGTCCTGTTTTTGCATTCTCTTCTCCTATGTTCTCTCTCTTTCTCTATCAGAAGTGGGTCAGTTATGGTAGTCGAGCAGCGGCATAACTTAAAGAAATGCAGTTGCTCATAAGCACCATTTTGATGACACATCCCTAGCAACTGACATGATTTTCAGTTCTCTCACAGCCCCACCTTATATTTGTCATCCATTGTTCTCCAACACATCCAACTACAGCAATAATTCAAAAATGAAAGCAGGGGAGTGTGGGCGTGTAAGTGGGAGACATCCTTGCGGGAACATTTAGGAGTAAACAAACCATCTGCAGAAGATACATTTATCACCCCCCTCAAACTGTGCTTGAATGCAATTTAACAGTACATAAAACACTGAATGAATACAAATCAGCATTCTTCCAGTAAGCTCTGCAAAAAAAAAAACAATTACATATTCTTACAAATCATTCTTCATTGGATAAGAACATACGTCCTCTCACCTCTTAAGCCAAAAAACACACATCACACAAATCTAAATCTTTAAAGTGACACTTGGAGAGACAAAGGCAACCACAGTAATCTAATCTGTCTGTTTTGTAATGGCTGCATTGTGGTGCTATCCATAGCGGTCCAATGATGGTAATAAAGAATGAGAGAGAAAATGAAGAGAGCAGTGACCATCTATTAAGACAATCGCAATAGCATGGCACAATTTAACGCGCTGACAAAACCCAGCTTGATAACCTAACTTTAAAACAGCACCAGCGCAAATTATCCAAAAGGGACAAAAACATATTCATCAACTTCGCTGCAAATTAACAATACAAGCACTAATTCTGCCGAGTGTAAAAAAAACAGATGCGCAAAGAATCAGTGACAGTCGCATCCGATTGAGCTTACACACACGTACGCATCAACACAAAGCCAAATGTGCATGACATAAGACGGTCGAACGAGAACTGTAGTAAATGCATAACGTTACACGTTACCTTTCTGTGTCTGTCCCTCTTCCATGTTCTCCTCCATAGTGAATTATAATAGCTGATAAATGTAAGAAAAGCCTTCTGCACCGGTTAGGGTGATGAGCGTCTGAGATTGAGCGTGTGTGGAGAAGCGCGGGCGGGCGGGCGTGCGGTGATGGAGTCGCTCGGATCCGCTATTCCTCTCCGCTACCGCAGCTATCACTCAGCACAATCTGCACCTGTCTCTCTCTCTCTCTCTGTCTCTCTCTCTCTCTTTAAACGCTGTCCATCGCAGGGGAAAACAGAAGTCTTTCTTCTTTAACTGGCTTCACAAAATAGTAGTTATGATAATGATTGCAGATCGTTTATTAATGGTAACGACAGATTTGGGTCGCTTTGGCATTCGGCAATGCAGGTTTTGGGAAAATGACTTGACGCGAAGAGTTATTTGATGCTGATGTATAATGCACCGCATTAAAAACAACTCCCCGCACTAACAGATGGGTGGGTGTATCCTAGTAACCAGCAGGGCCCCCCTCCGTCCCTTCATCATGAAGCTTCCACCTTTCACACAACTCGTTTCTCTGTTACACACACAGCAAACCAGATAGTAGTGAGCTAATTGTACATTTTGTATATATGTCATACCATTGACATATACATTTATTCTACAGAAAACTACAGGCAGCTGTTAATCGCTTAAAAGGCCCAAAACAAAGTCTGTCCTTCAGTGTGGGCAATAGCACATTTGTTTTGAAGTTATGGTATAAATGGTGTTATTTTTCTCTGGGGCTTGAGCATGTTGAATTGAATGACTATCTTGCTTCCATTAGGTCAGCGTGTGCAAGTGATGGGATTATTGATGATGTACTGACAGGTGTCTGTTAAAGGGATCTGGCACTCAGCTCTACAAGTGCTTTTAGATTTACAGCCAGACTATTAAAGCTAGCATTCAACAACACTCTCTGGAGTTTAACTAAAGTAAAAACCTACTAAATAAAATGCCAGCATGAGTTCATATACATATGGTTCATATGTACATTGCTTGTTAAACCATTTTTTGCATAAATTGTTGCAGCAGATTAAACGGGTTTACGAGCAATTTACCCACAAATTCTTTCTGACTGTGTTGCATGACTGAGGAAGTGCATTGTAGCTATAGAGAAAACAGATGGCCTGAATTTGATTGGCTGCTAATTTTATTCACAGTAGCAGAAATACGCCATTTTAATCACAAAGATGAAAATGTAGTTTAATTAATCATGTACTTTATAACAATGTAGATGTACCTAACAGGGTAGTAGGTTTTCGTTTTTGTGGTTCCTGTCACCTCCAGCTGTTCAGAGAGATTTTGCTTTTATCAGTGTCAGTGACACTCGCTAGCAACAACTGAACAGTTGTAGTCACTATGCTGCCAGCAGGGCTGAGAACCTAGCACCAAGATACAAGAGCTCAGAGGTTGTAATAAAGCAATTGTCCACACCCACAAGGAAAGAACTGGGAATCTTGGACAGCATTAGAGATTGAACTGAATGCCGCTGGTGTTTATCTATGCTTATTTTTTTATTTTTGAATGCTGTTGTATGCCTTTATTACCATGCATGTTATTGTACAATAATAAACACACAGTTTTGTACGTTAATTTGCAATCCTCCTGAACTATTTGAGCAAAAAATAAGCAAATAAAATAGCTTTTGCTATAACTGACTTTACAGTTTTTTTGAAAGTGTTTATGCGTTTCTAAGAGATCTTGTTGCTAAGTTATAAATAAGGTAGTTGTGTGCATTAGTTTCCTCGCAGTGAATGTAATCGCTGTGGTAAAGCACAACATGCCATTTGCTTTCTGATTGGCTGCGATGCTCATGAGGGATGACTCATTCAAGCTGCTCATTGCAAATGACAAAAACTCACATTCCCATAAATAATGTGTCTAGCTAATGCGGAAGACACTGTTTATTGGAATTTGGTATTTCTTTAATTAAATACAAAACACTTGATTGTTAATACATTACATATATCTCTTTTTATTACATTAACATGGATTGTGGCACATGCTGCCAGCTGGCTATAGTTATTAGATTAACTGAAAGGTCTTTTAATCATAAAATAATTTCTCCTAACTACAGACAGCACTAAGAATCAAATGGTGGCGTATTTGTGGATTTCTCTTTAGTTAACAGGGCTATCTTTCTTTCTTAAAACTAAATTAAATAATTAATTATCCTGAACTATAAAACTGGCTTGGAAAGAGCTGCTGACCAAGCATATGTTGCCTTATACAATTATATCTGACTAATATGCTGCAAATGGCGACCAACTGTTTTGATTTCCTTAAGAAGGAACTGAAAAAGAAGACTGGAAAAGCTAAATCTTTATCTTACATATAATGACCCAAATGTTGGAGTAAAACTAAATGTACTGTAAATGTATAAAGATCTATCTCAAAACTAAAAAAAGTTTTCAGACTGTTTAATCATTTATTGTTAGTTTTTTGCAAACATTGCAGCAGCAAATATTCTGATGATCTTTCTTCCAAAGAGTTTAGGGAATGCTTCTGCAAATCTTTGCATATTTAAGTCTGGGCCTTCAGTCCTGAATGCTGAAAACATACCCATAGCTTGACATCCACTGTAGGTATTGTTAGTTATTCTTGAAGCTTCTCTTACCTCTGCCCAGGAACTCTCTATCTAAGTTGGTAATTGGGTTCTTGGTCACCTCAAATGACCAAGAGCTTGTTGGGCTAAACATTAATATCAAATTTGGAGAGCCAGCCAGCTCTAGAAATCTTGAGGGGTTCAAATGTCCAAAGTTTTACAATTGTAGAGGCAACATTTCTCCTGTGCACCTTGCAGGACATTATTAAAGTCCTTTTGCTAAACTGTGCAGTGACACAATTCGATCTCACAGGTAAAAACACTGTTCCTTTAAACTTTATGCTTTGGTTTCTGTTATGAAATGAATTAAGAGGGGTGTGTGCCTTCCTAGGTGGAGCACAAGAAGAGAGATATTACCATGGAATACACAGGTAAACACACTATAAACCCTAATGTATTGAGACTACTCAAATGATTTGAGGAAAGTGATTCTCTTAGTTAAAGTAAGAGAGAGTAATTTAACTGAAAAATGACCTAATGTGGGCTTTACATTGAGTTAACACATTTTTTTAAGTACAGATATACTAAACTCAAACTTTTCTGGTTTATATATTGTTGTGTTTACATGTGCTCCAGGGGTCTTTATCACGATGACTCTCGTTGACACATTATATACTAATAATCTCTAATTACTTTTTAATCTCTACTTACCAGTTAAACTTTCAGCCGTCCTCTTGTAGATGGTTCTCTCTGCCAGTGAGAAGGCTGCTGCCCCAGCATTTGTCAAGGCAGAATTTCAAAACGACTAATCATATTAAACAGAGGCATAGTGAATAATTTAAATAAATTGAAATTTTGATTCATAACACTTAAAATCCTGATCTTAATAATGGCCTTATTAAACACACTTCTGTAATTTGTAATGCCAAAACTTGGTATGTAATGTAATGCTAACTTGATGTCTTCATTAATGACAACATTGGGATTTGCAGTGCATAGCCCAAGCACACCCTCCAAAGTTTCAGCAGTGACAACCAGCAGTGACACTGACTGAATTTTCTGAATTAATCAGATTAATCAGGTTCCATGTGAGTATGGAACAGGAGTCACTCCCACAATTGTGATAACTGACACAGTGGTAACCCAATGTTGGGGGGAGCTGAGGTTATTGGGCCCCCTCATCATAGGGCCCCTAGCAATGTCCCTGATTATCATTTACGTTTTAGATAGCTGCGTTGCATATCCAATTCACAGAGGAAGCCCTGCCTTTGCAAGAACATCACTGTCCACTTCAGCACTGGTTTTTACGTCAGACCACTGACACATCTGTTTCTGCCACAGTGACATCACACATATGGGCAGGGATGTGTCTTTGACAAGTACAAACAGAAACTAACAGGTCTTTATCTGGGCACTTGCTGCACTGACTGCAGAGTGAGGAGGTGGAAATGATAGCCCCCACAGGTTTTTGCTGCCAGGGCCAGCATCCAATCACAATGCCTGGAGCAGTGAGGAAGTGACAGAATTGGGCTTGCACATTCATTATAAAGAGCAAAGACAAGTCACCATGTGAAATCCAGCCCAAACCATGGAGAAAGACAGATGAAAAAGACTATGATTTATTTGGGATTTGCGTGATGATATCCAGATAAGGGGTTCATGGTTAATAAAATATTAGTTCAGTAATTAGTTCAGTATTGCTGATTAACAGATACCAAAAACAGGGCAAGATTAATTCAAAAAGCAGCTGTTCAACATGAAAATTACCTGATGTAGTATATGCTTAAAGAAACAGTACTTTTTACACCCTAGATGTGCTCATCTCGCAAATATTTTGTAATCATCTTGCCTGCACAATTATTGATGAACATCTTGACCTGCTTAGAATATCTTACAGTCCTGAATGTTCTTCTGGGGTTGTTGTGGTTTATTTCTCTTTGTTGCTGTGTGTTTGAATAGCTTTCTGTTTTTACCCTGTTGGGCTTCAGCATGATATTGATTAAAATTAATCAAACCAGAGCTCAAATAAATAAATATAAATAACAGATTCAAATTACACAATCCAATTCATTTGCCTCAGTTCTCTGCAGACAAGATAGATTTCAATTACTTTCATTTGGCAGCACAAATCAAATCTGACCACACCTCAGTTAATTAGCACAGTGTGCATAATAATCTTTAATGACAGATCTATGCTGTGATTCATTCTGGTTTAAGTGAAACAGAAAAAAAGAAAGTGGGAAAAGAAATTGTGTTAGACATTAATCTGCTTTATTATGCCAACGATTAACTAATTCTTCTGTTAGTGCTCCTACAGTGCAATGGCAATGACTATCTGAGATTTATTCACATGAGATATTCACATATCTGAATGCATGAAAAACGGACAGAAAGGTGTTGTATGTCTGAAAAACATGACAAGAAAGAAAAAGATTGTATGCACTACACAAGATATTGCACTTGATCTCAATCAGTCTGCTTCCATCTATAAAATCTCATATGGTCTCAATGTGTTTCAAATGTGTGAGGTTTTGTGATTTGTTACAGAAAGCCACAGAAATAGGCTGCAATGGGGAGTGATGATTAAAATCATAACAAACCTTTTAAAGGTTAAATTGCAGTAGGAAAATTTGCAAATAGAAAAAAATATATATTTATAAAGAACAGGATAATTGGAAGCCCTTTGGAAGAAGCATTTACAAAACCTAAAGCAAGAGTAGCCACTGTTTTGTTAGTAGTTTTGTTAGTATTGATTTCATGAAACAATCAATAAACCAGCTGACATGAACAGCTCTTTCTAAGATCATATAATCAAAAGAACTTTAAAACTTTAAATAGCACTGACAGTCTTTGAAAATAGCTGCTGAGTATGAGGAGGGTGATGTAGTTTTGAGATGACATAATTTGGCTTGCGTAGCACATTGCTTCCCAATAGAACCCCCATAATTCTTTATCATTTACAGTCCAGCTTCTAATAAAAGACAGCTAAGCTTTGATTAAAGGAATATACTGGGTTATTGTGAACTTAATGTCTATGAATAGCATCTGTGGCATGCTGTTAAAAGTGCTACAATAATTTAACTTGCCCTTTAGGAAAAGCAGAAACACATGAATTCTTAAGGAAAACACTGTTTGTTACTTAAGCTGTAGGTTGTCTTAATTGCCTTTTGAGGTTGGACTACTTTTCTAGGTGTAGAAACTTCTGGTTACGCACTACGTAAGGACATCTCATTGATGCAATGTTTTGTTTATACAGAGGTGAGTTGATTTACTTCAGCCCAACCATTTTCTTCTCCCAAACACTGATCTGGAGAGTTTTTAAATATAATTTTCTGTAACCACACCCATCAAAGACCTCTTACTTTAATGTGGATGATGATGCCCATAATAATAATTCCAATACTAATGGCTCAGACTCTGTCTGTCTAGCTCATCATATATGTGGCACGTTTCCATACAGGAGAGACAGAGCATGAAGCACAGTTATACATAATGCATTGTAAACTGTGTATGTAAATATTTATTAAATCCCTGCCTGTTTTATCTATCTAATAAAGTGTTTTTTCCTCTGTGCATGCAAACACACGCTTCATGTTGAAGTGACTCTATTTGCCAGAATGATGCTCTAGGTGTGCTACAGTTAATGAAGGGAAATATAGCCTAAGTCTTGAGTAATTACGATTGAGATTTTAACCTCAGGCAAGAGGAAACAAGATGTCACCTGAGTAATGAATAATGAGGTCTCTGTTTTAACAAACTGTAAAAATCCCCTGCAAGCTTTTCTCAAAGCTCTGTGACCTGAATACAGGGGAAAATCCATGGGCGGAGAAGTGTGCATGTGTGTACAGTTAATGTTTATGCATTATGCAAATCTAATATAAAAATCTGTCAGTGTAATGTCTTGTGCAATCATATACACTAATGGTATACTGGGAATGGGGTAGTGAATAATTAAACAATTACTCTGTCCACAATAAATTCCTATGCCCTATATAGTGCATTGTATTATGGGTTAGCCATTCTGAAGTGTTGCCTAAATTCTTAATGAAGAATTTAATTTCCAATTTATTGCACAATATTATACTCATAATGTGCTTATTAGTATATATATATATGGTGAGTGTAGAGTGTACTGCCAATAATCCATTGCAAGAAGGACTGCCAAGCAGACACACGTTTTGTCTTAATTTACGATGAAATTATAAACAAAATTACACAGATTGGTAATGAATAGAGTTTAAGTCATTAACTATACTGTTTAATCAGTATAAAACTGTTTTATTCAATCCCTCCCCATACAGTAAACTACAATATGTGGCATAATTTAGAGTAAAAACTACAGTATAGTGAGTGAGTGAACAATGAGCAGGTGCTGTCCATGTCCTTACCATGTCACATAATCAGCTGACAATGAACATATATATTAGCTTCAGCTTATCACTGGCTGATCATTTGCTTCTGTTCGGTTCAGTTTTAGCCTGTAACCATGGCAACAGACACAGGTCTACACTTTCTGATGGAGAGAGAAGGAAACACATGCAAACAAGGAGTGGAGGATATGATTGCACCCCACCACCTTATCATGTCACTACTGCAGATAAAAACAAAAGAATACAAATAAGAATACAATAAATAGTTAGTTGTAACACACTCTCAAAACTTCTATATAAATGTTACATGAAATAAGGGACCAAACAGACTAACTTCACTCATGAGTCATGTGTATTATACAAAGACATACAGTGCATACAAATACAATATACAATAATATACCAACAATCAAATGTTCAAACAGCTGGATTCAGGAAGCAGTTCACCATCACAATGCACAGCTTTAGTTTGTAATCCTTTAAAACCATAAACTTCGCTCATTGAAAAATGAAATGTATAAACAGTACTTGAATGCCAAGATGATTCCACAGCAAACAGGAAGAGTAATTTGTAATGATCAATGACATTGATCATCAAAGTACAGCATAGCTTGGCAACAGGAAACAGTTAAGCAGTAGGAAGAACTCTCTCTTCAAGTAAGAGGTCAGCTTCTCCATAAGAGTAGAGGCTGCGTCCAAAAGCTTAGGCAGCTGATTCACTGTCCAATCAGGCAATGACTTCAGAGGCTGTGAAGGCACCTCCAGAAACAGTTTCGGACAGGTTTTATAGGTAGCTTAATGAAATTACATTCGAAATACAAACAGAAAGCACTTTGGTGACAACCAATGAAATATTTAAAAACTACAATACTGATTTCTCAGTAGAAATGAAAGCAAAATATCAAAACATAAACTGTTCCCGGACTACATTCTCAGCTGCCATTTAAATTTTTCAAGCTTGTGGCTGCTCGACCAATCACCTTTGCCACGGACACGCACACACACACACACACACACACACACACACACACACACACACACACACACACACACACACACACACAGTATAGTGGGCTATTAAAAGCAGTGACGGATACATCTATGCTGCCTTCAAAAACTGATCAGATAAAAGGTATCTCAGAAGACAGGAAGTGAAGCGCACATTGGATTGGGACATGTCTTAATGCTTTCCTTGATGCAGCATTTTTTACAGTTTTTGGACACAGCCAGATAATTAACTTCCTACTGTTACTTCTTTACTCCCTAAATAGGCAAATTCATACATCTCTCACCAGAGCACCCTCTAATGTCTATGAGAATAAATGACAATGCTGCATTGAGAAGGCTAGATATACTATAGTAACAGGAAAACTGTTACACATAACATCTAGTTATCAAGTGTGTTTATTGGGTTGTTTTGTTTGTTGAATTATCAGCAAAAAATACCTACTGTATATAATGATAGAGCGACCATGTGGCCACATATAGATTGGCTGTAAAGAGCAGAACAAATAAATGGGTCAACAAAAGGAGGCTGAATCTCTCTTATCTTGTTTGACCAGAACAGCCAGTGATCTAATGACGGTGGTAAACTCGTATTTGATATCTTTCTGGTGTTTACCATTCTGTAATCTATGACTGACACTGAATCGATCTGAAAGACTGAAGTGATGTTGGTGTACAAATATCATGTACAAATTACGCATGCACTGTCATAATTAAATCATAAATCATGGCCTGTTTCAGCCAAGCCAGGCTATAACACTCACTCACACCATGAACACAAACGCGTACACACTAATTTACTACTGATGTTTACGAAGGGGTTTTAGAGAAACTGCTGATATAGATGAATGTAAAAAGCATCTTCTTTCATGGGGCCTGATTACACCTAGTAATGCTATCATTGCTAAAACAAAAGCGGCTGCTCTCACCCTCTTTCTTTCTACAATTTTTTTATTTCGTCCATTTCTCTGAAATATCTGAAAAAGCCCATAAATATACATGCACAAAACTTTGTGTAACATGTTTGTTAACAACACTCTGACTTGAATGTTAGCATATATCAGCTTTAACCCTTCCGATCGTGTTTTGATGAAAGCAGAGGGACCTGCGCATAAACACCTTTGAAGTAATCATTACAGAAACGTCCGAAAGTGGACAAAAGAGATGGATTAAAACAGGAATATGTCTCTCTCGTCCACTTGTGATCTGATTCACCAAAACACATCTTAATACCAGGTGTAAACAGGTGATCTGTAGATCAAAACTTTTTTACAGCATGTGTTCAGGGCACAAATGTTTTTTCAAGGCTGTGATTCCCAAAGCATCCCGAGTGATCCTTTAGCTGTTAAAGGGACAGTTCACTCAACATGAACATTTTTTTTTTTTACTTTTGACTTTTTTTTGACCAGTTTGACTTTCATTTCTGTAGAACACAAAAGATGAATTACATCTTTTATGGCCCCATTTTGTCAATTTGCAGCTTGACACCCCCGGTTTTCATTCACGTTTGTTATATAAAGAAGACAAGATCTTTAAGAATTCACCTTTGGTGTTTCGCAAAATACAAAAGTCATACAGGTTTTGATTACCATAAGGGTGAGAAATTTTAATTTAGGTGGACTGTCCCCTCTACCGTTCCAAGGCCAGTGTGGTCTTTGATCAAGTACTGCAACAAGAGATATTTACCACACACATTCTTTTCAAAGTTATACTTTTGTTTATCTATCTGCCTCCTACTTCATGCAAATTGCCACACTGGCGGTTCTCCGTGAGGAAGTTCCTCTTTACATATCCAGTCAAGCAGATCATAATCATCACGCATGACATTGTGAACATTAGAGAGAACAGGCAGGAGGAGACATGCATGTCTATGCTTATGAATCACCTCTGCTTTAACATGAGCAATACACTAATGGGTGGGCATGAGTCTGAATTATAGTTTAAGAGCTTCTTTTAGTGTGATGTCAACACAGACAGATGGTTTAACAGAATCACTTCAATGCTTTGTGATAGAATTCATTTGTGCACTTGAGTAAATGTGAACTGGCACTTACGTGGGAATGAGACAAATATAGGAATGGAAAGTAGTAAGCTTACATTTAAAATAAATAAAGGCACATAAGTAAATGTATCTTTTATTACAATAAATAAAGAACAAAGACTGTATTTCATGTAGTGTATTCAAGGCCCGGAAAACAGACAAGGAGTTTGACAAAATGCTACTTATAAACCTAGGTGTTGTTCTGAATTCCACCTACACATTTTAAGACAACCCAGTCTCTTCAAGATAAAAGCAAATGTATCAGTGTAAAAATAAGAGCCCCCCACCCTTCACTGCTTTCACTGCTTCACCTCTCCCTCATAAAGATCACAATTTGTCAGAGTCTTATATCCTTCCATAACATTTTAAGTACAATTTGGCAGATGCTTAAAAGTGACTTATAGTGCATTTTTAAATTATACATTTTGTCAGTATGTGTTCTCTGGGAATCAAACCTTAACATTTTGCGCTGCTTATGCAATGCTCTGGCAGCTGAGCTACAGGAACCCCAATTTAAAACTAAATTTTGTCATCTGCCTTAAACAATAGTTCACCAAAATTGAAAATTGCTGGAAATTTATGGAAAACAGACCAAAATTTATGTCAGCTGTTCTTAAAAGCTGTTTTTAAATCCTCCCTATTCTCCACACCCACAACAATATTTGAAGGCCCCCCACTAATTTACACATCACAATTTCAACCCAATGAAATATTCTAGAGCCTGGTTTAAAGGAATATTTCACCCAAACATTTATTCAGCTTATGCTGTAGTGTATTAAAGCTAGGAATTTTTGGAGCTCCAAAATGTGCATTCATCCATCATTAACGTAATCCATACCAGGGGGATAATAAACGTCTTCGGTAAAATATGTTTGTGAGAGAAAACAATTAATATGTTGAGTGTTTTTAGCGATCATATATCACTTTTAAGCGCAAACATCTGTATGAATGAGTACACCCCACATGGTGGCACATCATGAATAACTTTAAATCTCATTACTTGTGACTTGTCGTCATATGCATTCCCATGAAACATGCAGTCACAACGTGTATGCAAGTTCATCGCTATTCAAGTCATTAAAATCATTTAAACAATTAGCTCTTAAATCATTTATGGATCCTAGTTTGACATCAAACATGTTTGCTCAGGAAAAACACAGGAACGAATGATAACACCTTACATTCTGGTCTGTTCATCAAACAAACCTTTGAAAAGTCTTTATGTTACACAGGATGAGAAACTAAAAGTGCACAGAACCCAAAAGAAACAGAGACTAAATAGTAACTGCACTCTTGCTTCCACTTGTGTCATTGTGTTTGTTACTAATCTCACCTAGAGCGTTGCTATTGTAGCTATTGTGCAGGATAAAAGGTCAGGCGGTTGCATCACCCTGCATGGATTCCGCAGGGGATTGAAAAGAGCTCTGGTCACAACACAGCGGACTACACCCAAAGCCCTTAAGATTACAAATATCAAGAACTAGAGGACAAACTCAAAAAACTGGCAAAAAACTGATAGAAGGAAATAATACAACTGACAGATGTAAAACATAAGTTAAGTATAAAAACATATCCTAGCTTAATTTGATATTTTATACCTCCTGCTTGTACAAAGTAATTTGCTCTATGCAAGAACATTCAGATCTGATTGACTGTTGTATACGCAAAATCCTGAGAACCGCAACACCTTTAAAAGACATCAGAGTTAGATCACAAATACACTAATTGCTCTAGACTGTGCACCCTGGGAAAGTGTTTCCATTCATATTAAATGAATTTCAACTCATAGAAACTTGATTTATTCTGGCCATAGACTAAAACTATTAAGTAGACTAACAGATATACTACTCTGCAAAAGACTTATGTGCTCCCAGCACAGATGTCTGTATTTCCCATTAGAAACTGAAACTGCTCCAGGGTCCTGTTTCTATACTAAAGTCTTTGCATCACTAGTCTGACAGTCAGTGGGAATTCACCGCAGGCCATAATATGCCTCCTATTATTTTACTGGTTTAGACACTATGCATAGTCACGTAGGTGTCTAAAGTTCTTTAGGTGACTTAAGTTGCCTACATTTCCCCTGGAGGATTTACATGTTTTAGTCTGTCTGTTCATCTGCCTATCTAATGTTCCCCTCTGAGTTAAAATTTAAAAACACAGTATAAGCAAAAATATGAATATTAGCCAAAAAGAAAGTGACAAATGCATTTGCATGGCTTATCTTAATCGAACATCCATAATCAGCACTTTCTATAGGCTCTTTAAAGCTGGTATAAAATACTTTTTATACCAGCATAATTTGTACATTTTTAGTATTTCTTAAAAAAGTTTAAACACTGTTTCGTTTCATGCGGCTCAACCAATAGTGTGATCATTATATTGTTAAATTCTATTTGGTGATGCTACTGGTGCAAAATGATTCAAACAATTATGCAAAACACATGTTGTGTGTAATTGTAAATGTATATAATGCTACATACATAGTGCAATGCTGTGTTGCCATAATGCTCAAAGTACCAGTGGGTTGACTTCAGGGGGAAGGTTCTCACTGCACTATAAATATTGCTTACCACCTTAAGATCCACTGCTATGACTGCATGAGCCAGCAGAGTTGTTTTCAACCAGAAAGAAAATCTTAGTCAGAAGGAGAATGAAAACAAGGAAAAGCGAGGGTGGATCAAACCTAACCAGACTAATCTCTTCCAAGGACTGTTTATTATTTCTTTTGGAAATGTAATACGGTAAATCTCAGAAGAGGGTAAAGAGTACAAAATATGTGAGATACAAGCCAGTTTTCACAGATTTGGCCAGCCTTGAGGATATGTTGTCTGTTATTGAAATTTTCACTTTGTCGTTCCATACAGGAAATGGTGGAAGCTATAAAAAAGTATATCCACTATTTTATGATAGAACAATGGGTTCTTCAGGTCTTTAGCATCAATGCTAAACACAAGGTGTTTTTCAATGTTAGCATTTTCTGCACCATATAAAATATGCTTTGGTTTGTGCCTATGTATTATATTTTAAGTACTTCACTAACACATTATTCTCCTGCTACCTGCAAAGCAGTTTTGATGTTCCAATACAGCAATCGCGTTTTGCAGAACAGCTGCATTATGCAGACAATAAATATTAGCAACACATAATGAGCTTCGGCTTTATTACCACACAGTTAAAGATACAGCTGCATCATTTTCATGGTTTTTCAATGTGTGCCCATCTGACAGGTTCACACTTGTACCCTCAAACCACATAAAAACACATGCATACACCAGAGGTGCTGGCTGACCTTTCAAAAGGACGTCTGTAGCAGGACATGACTCTGTGGCCTAGGAGACAACATTCCAGCTTTAAGCAACTGAACCCCATAAACCCAAACTCATGTTCTGCTCATTAGACCAACCGACAGCCAGTTAAGAAATAGTGAGGACAGGGTAGTAGGAGGGGTGGGCAGGCTCACAAAAACAGAGACGCTTGTCAGGATTATCAAAGGCCCCCCACACTAGAGGAGAATGTTTGGCGGAGGCTGCAAACAGAGAGACAATAATGTGGCTATTTATCCCTCATGTGACTCTGTGAATATATTAGAGAGAACACAGAGGGGACAAGCCATCAGCAGACACCATGAATGAGAGCTTCAACAAAGTCTGTCTTTCTTCAGCACAAACGAGTGTTGTCATTTTTCATATCCCAAGTATAACTAGTAAACAGTGCATGGAGTGAGATCCTCAGTACAGCAGTGCTTTCAGATTCTGTGTATTATATGGGTCTCAGATCTGGGTCTTGGCACCTAAAATAAGAATAGGACATTGTGTGCCTAGATAGAATCTATTCAGTTTGTGCTCTGAAGCAAACCTTGGAGTTTTGAAGGGGCTGTGATTGATACTTTTGCAGCTTGTCAGTAATGCTACATGTCAGTGTACACAAGGTGCATTTGTGGGAAAAGAATGAACTTCAGTTCAGTAGCCGATCAAGACCATTTCCTATGTTTTTGATGCGTCTTCCTGAGAATAACAGCTCTTATCCTCAGCCATGTTTGCACAGACTCTTAAAAATGGACGTGGGTACCTCAGGTTTTCCTAGTCAGGCAACTAGGCTAATTTTTAGGTTAATTAAATGTCTCGCCACTTGTCAATTGAAAACACTTCTCTGTCAACCGTATGGACGTAGTTTGTAATTTCTTACAGTAAACATGGGTGTCTTCTCATGGGCGTCTGAATGAAACATCACAAGGCTCGGTCAGTCCTCCTCACCTTATTATGAGCTTATTATCAGTGTACTTATAATCAGTATCAACAGAGAAAGACAAGTTACACTGTTGACTGAACAATTTCAAAGACACAAAAAAATTAAAAGATCTCTCACACATTCCTGCTGCACTGTCTACACTTGATATCTTGCTGATAAATAAAACTTTCAGCTGCTTTACTCATAGTTAGGTGGAAATCTTTGTCGTGTGGACCACATGCTTGTTTAATCATCACAGTTTTATCACTTATCACGCCGTTTTAATGGGATTGCAACATATTCACAGGCAACAGAAACAAAAGTTATGACATTTATGTTAAAAAGTTATGACAGTCCAATAGTCGCAGTTTAAGTGACTTTTCCAAAGTGAATGACTTCGTCTGCAGTTAAAGTAGTTAGACAAAGTAATAACTTACCCATGTTTGAGAATAACAGCTCGCCAACGATGAGAAATCCACAATTGAGAGGTTTGATACTGTGAGCTGACAGAGAACTACAGTCCGTCAGGATGAATCGACGTCATGATTGCTGACGGGCGGGGAAAACTTATCAATGGCAACTTTATTCGCTCGATACAATGCTTGGTCGGTATGAAATTATTAAATATATGTGACATTAACTCGACATACTGGAAAGTTACGTGTATTTGCGAACAACTAGAAAAAGTAGGCTACAACGTTAATCAAATTGTTTAATGGTACGTAGGCTCTATTTTGACGCGATGAAACATCTACTGACTGTAACAATGCAAATATGTGTAACCTACATGAGCCTGTTATTTCAAATTAATTGCATTTTTATTTATCACATTACACAGTGTGTATTATTGGAGTAATAATACACACTGACGGAATAGGATATTATCTATTTTATAATAGAGTCACGTGGCACTGCATAATTTTGTCACTAATGGATAAACACCCTAAATATTATGTACTTGTTTGTTTATTGTGTTTTATGTTTTATTTTATGTGAATTGTACTCACCGAACACACCCTTCTACATCTGCCAACAGCTCATCCAATAACATCACTAAGGTTAGCAGTGCCCTCTGTTGCTGCATTTAAGGTTTTGCACTTACAATTTGTTTGAGAACTGTCAATGGACGAATAATACACTTTAAAACTACATATCAACGTGCAGTAAATAACTATATTTTGCTATGTAAATGGTCACAGGCAAATATTGCTAAAAATTTATATATGTGTGTGTGTGTGTGTGTGTGTGTGTGTGTGTGTGTGTGTGTGTGTGTGTGTGTGTGAGTGTTTAACGGGGAATCAGTAACAGATTATTATCGCTGTGTTAATGCCAGCCCGTCGTGCAAACACATTCATGGGGTGTCCACTTAATCGGTACGAAAAGTTTTGCGGATTAAAAATGCATCATTTGCGTAGCGGTCACATTGCAACAGGTTACACATATTGCACTTGATTAAAACTAAGGGTTGCTAAATTGCGACCTGTCGTCTACTTCATTTCGACACGAACAATTCCTTTGTTTTAGATCGACTACACAATTTGGACTACAAATACAAGAAAGCCCTGCACCCGAGCCCCGCCCCTAATCGAAATTACGCAAATATCGCACGTTTTAGGCAACTAACCAATCAGCGATGGAAACAGGAATAGCGTCACTTTTGAATTGACCAATCGCGGCGAGTATTCGTAACAAACTACATGTACCAAGTGTTTCTATGTGAGCGTTGCATGTAATCTCAGCACTAGGTCGCTGTCCGCTGACATCAACAGAGGTAAGCGGTATTGCTCATATATGCGCTCGTTTCACTTGTGTTTTTAACGCAGTATTCGAGCATACTGCCTCCTTTTCCCCCAGATATGGACGTTTTAACACATGCGTTGCTGTTTTAAGAAAAATACTTTCTCATCAGTACTTGCACTGTGCACACAACAGATTTCAGAAGCGATGCGTGTACCAACCCGACGAGCTTAGATTAACTTTCCTGTGGTCGTCATGTGCTTATATTGTTCCTGTTTTATAAAAATAAAAGTATCACAACAGGACTGTAAATGACATATACGTTGATGATTTGTGTTCTGTCATTTAAATACAGAGCCAAGAGATCTTGAACATGTATACTACAGTTACAAAACACAAAGCCACATTCGTTGTATCTGCTGGTTGGCAATGATAAACTTTATTCTGTTTTTTTTTTTGTACAGTAATTTTGCTTGTTTTCTTCTTGATTGCCTGGCATCTTGTTTGGTAGAACTACAGGTGTGCTGTCCATTGCAAAAAAAAAAGCTTAAGAGGCTGTTATTGTGCTGTCAGCACATATCACAGCCTTACCATCACAGCTTTCATTATAATTTAAAATACACCATGTAAATGCTGTGTCAGTTAGACACGGTGAGAAGTGACATGCATTATCTGTTCTCCAGTCAGCACAAACAGACAACCAGAACTAATGGTCAGCAGCTTCTTGAGACAGGTGAAATTTGACATTTCGGTGGTCTTATGCAGGCAGTTTAGATAGACGCTGGATTCTCATTCTAAAAATTTGTAGGCCCACTTATGGATCAAATGATAAACCCCAATGCCCACCTCATGCATATTAGCATGTGCCAGAGATAGCATATCCATTGACATATGATGCTTTTGCTGAATCTGCACAATTTGTAGAGATTCAGTAAAGTCATTTTGAAATGCTTGACCCAATCACAGGTTCAGTGCTTACATCCTCCCTGGAGAAATCCATACTCTACCTGAACTGTTTAGAGGAAAGATTAAGTCATTGACAATGTGGCACATATAGTTAGCGTGTTTAGGATGTAAATGTAAAGGAAAACCGTTGAAGATGGCGCAGGTCAAATTACAAAATTGTTTTGTGCACGGGGTAAAGATCTTTATGAGCAGTAGAAGCTTAGATATGCAAAATCCCCAACACGTCTGTTTCATTGTCACTCATCTCATTGATCCTCTTTAGTCCCCATGTGGAGACACTAGGATTGTCTGCCAGTACTTAGTAACTTCTCGTAGCAGTGACCTGATATTGGTAGTAGACTCAGTGATAATCTACACACCGGTTGTACTTTTCCCCAATGCGTTCAACACTAAATCTGATTGTTAATCATTTCTCTCCAGATACCAATTTGTAAATCACTCTTAAATGCTGACAGTTATTCCACAAAGTCTTAAGCTCTATCCCATAGGGTTAAAGGATTCCCTGATATATTCTGGCTTGAACATATGGTTTAAAATGATATCTTTAGAACTCTAATGAACTCAGTTTATTAAAGTACATGCAAGACTGTAAGCATTGTGGTGTTTTGTGAAAAGCATGCTGCTTTGTTGACAATGAATTTTCATGACAGGACACATTAGGGCTGGAGGCTCACAGGCTAAAATGTCTGTTTGGTTTTATTTTCTTCCAGAAGATTAAATAGCTACAAAACTACCACAGTTTTGTGCTGATCTGTGAGGTTAGTGTATGCAGTGTTGTTTTTTATATTTTGCAGTTGTTACTTATAATCCTGGACGTTATATTAATGTTACATATATTTGGAGACAATATACTTTTTCAGTCTTTCGAAGGTGAATGAATAGTGAGTGAAGTTTTTTGAGAAAGGAGAAGGTTTTTTGGAAACTGTCAAATAAGTGAAAGAATTGTAATTTGGTTAAAAAGTATGTTTGCCCTGTTTTAAATATTTTTGTCCTTTTTAAATTGTCATGTGTTTTGTAACCAAATACAAAAGAATGTTTTTTGTAAGGGGGAGCATTTAGCCTAATTGTACCTTTGCATCAGCAGTCTCAATGCCTGAACCAAGTGCTTTCATTCTAATACGTCGATCTGTAGCTGTGGCTACAATCTCTTACCTACAGACCTTTTTTGGACATTGTCTTTGTTTTATTATCATGCTATGATAGCCTGCACATTCTGGTCTATATATAGATTTATATGGGGCTAATGGACGGTTTCTTTGTCAGGCTTGGATTGAAAATGTGTTGTAATTAAACAACACATGTTGTGGTGTGTGATTTGGTAATGGCTTGATTTGGCTACAGTGCTGGCCAAGATCAGACAAAGCAAATGATCTTTCAGAAATCCTCCGACATTAGACTCCAGCCTTATATTTACAAAATGATGCCTAATCTAAGCAACAAGTGATTTGTTCAGAAAACACAAAATGCTGCCTGTTAGTTGTAGTTTCTGCAGATGCCCTGACCTTCGTCTCATTGGACCCATGTCCAGATAAAAGTAAACAAACATTAACATGTAAATATTCTAACATTGCTGATGAAAGAAAGGTACTTACTGAGCTATCTGAATTATACAAACGTTATCATAGATAACCCAGTGCTATTTGTATGGAAATATTTTGTCTGTGCAGGGAACTGCAATCAGGCAATTTTCTCTAGCAAAATCAGTAAATTTGCTGTCTGTGTTCTAGAAGATTCTCTGTAAAATTTGTACCTTTAAAATATATAAAGTGTAGATGAATGGGTCGTGTGACTCACTGAAGTTACTCATGATCTGATAAATGAAGAATCTTGTGTGTAAGTCGATACAGTGTTTATGTGTAATTTGTGTAGGTCGTGTGGGAACAGATGTGGGCTATATGTCGGTGTGGTGCGTAAGAAGACATTGTGTGTTACCCAGGTGTAGGATGTTTGAGGCTGGGCGACACTCTGCCCCTCTCCAGCAGAGCCCCTGCCACTTCATCACAACCACCTCTTAGAGTTAAAGTCTTCATCGCCTAGGAAACGGTTTGATAAGTGGACTCTCTCTTTGTGTTTTACTCTGTCTACATCTCACTCACGCTCACCCCCGCCACCCAGCCGAAGGGGTGTAATCAGGGTGACATCACATTTAGCTGAGCTTTGGTGGTAGGTTTTGTTTACGTAGTCGTTGGAGATTCAGAGGGGTTCAGTCAATGCATATCTCTCAGTTTTAGTAATTCTGTACAGATCAGATTGCTATTCAGTTATGAAAACATCACACATAAATGCCTCTTCAAGTACAAACACACTTGAGATGGCTAGCAATTCAATCACTCAAACCACCAAGCTAATCACCACTAATCATCTTTCAACTGCAAGATATCACTACCTGACATTACCATCATCACAAAAATGATAATTCCATTATATTTGCATATACTGCGAAAGTAGTAGATGTAAACACATTAATGTGGTCAAAGGTTAATGGCTATCTGAGCTACATTAGAGCCTTACAACATGAATTGCATGCTAATTCTAAGTTGAGTTAAAATCCCTAAGTCTTACAATTGTTGAATTTTTAGATGTGAACTGCTCCTCTTATTTTGGCAAGCTTGTGTGACATGGTGAATGTCAAAGGCAGTCGTTTAGTCTGTCAGCCCTCTTACATTCTTAACTGGCAAATGTGACAGAATAGAAGAGGTGAAATTTTGGCAGCAACAGTCAGTAATGTGACCTGAATGAGAATCAAGTTGTTTCGAGTTAGCTAGTGGGGGGATGTCATAATTATCTTGGCCAATATATTGTTCATTACCTAGAACACATTGTATACCCTACATCATCGTCTCTCCAACGCTGTCTCTCATTATGTCTGCCTGTCTTTGAAAATGTAGCACATTTTTCACCATCATAGAAAAAAGCACTAATGTATGTCTTGACTTCACTGAACAAACGAGGAGGTGCGATGTGGGCTGTGTGTGAGTTTGTGCCTGTGTATGTGTGTCATGCTGGGCAGTTAAGATGAGTTTATTAATTATTAGAAGGGAGAGGGAGGATAAACACCTTCAAGGAGGCTATGCAAGGGCTAGAGTAGGTGTGTGGTTGTGTGTCTGTGTTGGGGGGGTAAGTAGGGAGTTTAAATGAAGGGATCTTGCTGTTGCCTGGCTACTGGCAGGAGCTGTTTCGGCGCTCTTGTCTGCAGCCACTTCTCCCACACGAACAGCCTGCACCAGTCAATGAGTATGTGCATGCTCTCTCGCTCGCTGTCTTTCTCCCCCCATTTCTAAATACACATGCACTCACGCAGCAGGCAGTAGTCACGCGTACGCGCTCATCTTAAACACCATTGAAACAGCTCTTCTTGTAGTCGCTAACGCAGAGCCTCATCCGGCTTTGCATCTGTGAAGGGAAGAGGAGAGCAGACATGGAAAGCCTGTGCTGGTTCAGCAGATATCACAATGAACCAAAGGTAGGAGCAGCGTGGTGATCTGTTAGCCATCTGGTGTAGCTGTGTCCCTTGAAATGCAAAGAAGAAAGATGACACATCGATAGAGATGAGGTTGTTTCTCTGTATCAGGACGTGTTCTTGCGATTAAACAGAGATAGGCGAGGCGCCGTGAAATTGAAGAGAATGCAAGACTGGTGAGACGTGCTTTTAAAAGTCTAAGTGCTTTTAACACGACACAGTGCATTTAAATGTAGTGCTCATGGTGCAAGACACTGGGCAAAAATTAAGACACGCTGCAAAGATGTCCGTCTAGCTTATGTTTACATAGAAAAACAACTAAATGATGATAGAGCAAAAACATGTTCTGCTGTATAAACGACCCCTCTACCACACAGGCTATTTACATGTGAGATGTTTACATACTCCTCTGTCTGAATGATGCTTATAAGTAAAAGAGTATAAGAGAGCATTGACATGGTTTTTAGGAAGGTTTTCCTCACTGTACAATCACAGAAAAAGGGATAGTTTACCCAAAAATGAAAATTTCCTATCCTCACATTGTCCAACATGCCATTATTTCTTCTGTGGAACACAGAAGGGAATGTTAGACAGATTGTTAAAGAGTGACAGCCTCAGTCATTCACTTTAATAACAGGTGATATATTGCACTCAGATATTAGCCAGCCAAATAGAAACACTGGAAATATGAATTCTGTAATACCTGTCTTCTATTTTAGCCACTCCACCAGTGTTGTTTATCTGAACCCTGAGAGCAGTGGACAGTCACAAATTCCCACTGCTGTCAAAATCCTCACTGGTATCATTGACGTCTCTGTGTCCAGGTAAAGATGTCTCAGGTGAAGCAGGTTGACCTGCTGGCTGCTGGATGTCAGCCCTGGAATAAAGATGTGTGTGCTGCCAGTGGGGACAGGTTTGCATATTGTGCCACGCTTGCCATATATGTGTACCAAGTAAGTGACTTGTGCAAATTCTCCTCTTTATCTATTTGGTTGTGAATTACAGTTAACCACAGTGGTCCTCAGCTGGTTTTGCTTCAACACAATGTATTGTTTGGTCACAATCCACCACTTGAGAAACTCTCTTTATTTATCTGACATTAACCTGCGGTGTAATGTGTGGTATTACGTGACTGAAATTTTGAAACTGTATTTAAATTAGTTTTGAGGGCCTGTGATTGAAGTCTCTCCCTCTAGCTTGATCACAGATATAATGAGTTTAAACTGCGAGCAATCATGTCTGAGCACAAGAAGACCATCACAGCCATATCGTGGTGTCCACACAACCCAGAGGTGTTTGCCAGTGCCAGTGCAGATAATCTGCTCATCATCTGGAACGTGGCTGAGCAGAAGGCCATTGCACGACTGGATAACACCAAAGGTACCATCATCTGTTGACCTAGTACACACCTAGTATGCAAACATTGCTTGTGCCTTTCAAGACACTATTTGGACATGCCCCTTTTAGGACAGAATTAAAATATAAATAAAAAATCTGGTCAAAGCATCTCTTATAATTGTTTGTGTTTGTTATATTATTTGAGCACTAAGCATGTGTCTAAATAGATGTTTGTGTGTCTTAGGTATTCCAGCCTCTCTCAGCTGGTGCTGGAATGCAGGTGACAGTGTAGCGTTTGTATCCCATCGGGGGCCTTTGTACATATGGACCATCTCTGGGCCTGACTCAGGAGTTACAGTGCACAAGGAGGCCCACAGTTTCCTCTCAGATATCTGCCTGTTCCGCTGGCATCCACTGAAAAAGGGAAAAGTTGTGTTTGGACACACTGATGGTAGTCTGTCCATCTTTCAACCAGGTGACTGTAACCAATGAGTTTTGCTGACGTTTCCTCCTGAACAGTTATTTGTTTTAGTCACCCAAAACATGACATAATGCTACTTAGGACCATTAATTGTTTTTTTTGGGCGGCGGGGGTTGGTGGGGGGTTTGTGGGACCAGAAGGGGCGGTACTATTGGTGGGAAAGATTTTGATGGACTACAAAGATTTTAATGGACAGATTGCCTATTAGACTACTAAACTGTATTGTCAGTATTGAGCATTGTCTGCAGTTCAGACAATGGGACTCTTAATGATCTCATTTTGTAATTGACTGCATCTCTTAATTACATCACCTCAGGTGCAAAAAATCAGAAGCACGTACTGCGGCCCGAGTCACTAGAAGGCACAGATGAAGAAGACCCCGTCACAGCTCTAGAGTGGGACCCCCTGAGCACAGACTACCTGCTGGTGGCCAACATGCACAATGGCATCAGACTGCTAGACACTGAGTCTCTCTCATGCATCACTACCTTTAGCTTCCCCAGCGCTGCTGCCTCTGTGCAGTGCCTGGCCTGGGTTCCCAGTGCCCCTGGCATGTTTATCACGGGGGGTAAGATAAATACTGATAAAAAACCTCTATTTTTAGCTTAATAGGGCAGTAATTCAAAAAAATGTGTAATTCAAAACAGCAGGAATGTCGTTGAGACTTCATCATTATCACATATTCACATCAGTATAAAATATACTGTATTCTGAATTGGGCCTTCAAACCATGCACCAATGGCCAACTAATAATTTGAATTGGAAAAATTTTTTTATTTTAAATTTTATTTTTTTCAATTTTTATTTAATGTATATAAATTCGTTTCTTGGAATTTTAATTGTTCCTGATTAATATATACTGTACACTAACTGTCAGAAGTTTAGGGTTTTTCATGATCTTGAAAATGGATTAATCAGATAGAATAATAAAGGAAAACAGCCAATAACAGCCTATCATAGATAAGAGCTCCTTTCTTACCGTTTGAAAAGCACCTCTGGGTGATACCTCAAGAGACTGGATGATAAAATGCCAAGAAAATATTTTTGCAAGTTTACGGCAACAGGTGGCTGCTTTAAAGATGTATAATTTACATAGTGTTGTTCAATAGTTTTGATGAGTTTTACTATTAATAAAAAAAATATTAAAAAAACAAAGAATGAGTAAGTGACCCTAAATTTATGACCGCTCCATCAAACTTAATAATAACAATCTCCATCACTAATTGTTTATGTTGTTTCTGCTTAATGAATTGTAAGACTCTCAAGTTGGCGTGTTGAGAATATGGAACGTGTCAAGAACAACACCTCTGGATAACTTCAAGCTGAAGAAAACCGGCTTCCATGCACTTCATGTTTTGAATTCCCCGCCGGCGAAAAAATGTATGTATTTTAATGCTTGCCATTTAACATTTATGTGTGTCACAATGATTCATATTGATTTGTGTTTCCTTCCTCTTAGCGTTTAGCTTGAACTCCCCTTCCAAGAATCACTACACCTCCTCCACCAGCGAGGCTGTGCCTCCACCTACTCTATCACAGAACCAGGCCTTCTCCCTTCCCCCCGGCCACGCCGTCTGCTGTTTCATGGATGGGGGAGTGGGACTGTACGACATGGGCGCCAAAAAGTGGGACTTCCTGCGCGATCTGGTAGGACTGGCTTGCTGTTTATTTTTATGTTGGTAGTAAACAGTAAATGCATTCAAGTAAGCACCTATTGCTCATAAAGGATATTTCTGTATTAGTCATCCTGCTGTTGAATAGAATATGTTCAAGTGCTGATTTTAAAGGTCACCTGATCAATTCCTTCAAGGGTGCATGTTGTTTTACCACACAAAGAGCTGTTGCAGCTGCCTTGGCTGTTGTTTGTGAAAAATGAAAATGCAATATAACCTTTTCACCCTGTGATTAATTGAGGAATATTTGACGGTGGACCTTTGAATTTTTAAAAATTAATGCACAACTGAGGTGGATGTGTGGCCATGATGTATGGCCATTCAGTGGTCTGGACATTTGTACAACTTAAACTATGATTACTGCTTAAACATGTGCTTGTATGTACAGTTTATTATAAATATTTATGTTTCTGTACATTCTGTTACATTTTGTCTCTAAACACTGAAAAGTAGAGCTATTTTCCACATATTATATGTTTTACTTATAAACGTCTGCCATTACTGCCATTACTGCTGCCATTACTAGTTTAACTTATCAGTTTTGTAATAGTGACTTGGGCTTTTCCTGAGTAGTCAATAGTGAAGCAAGGTGCTGTGTGAGAGTGTGTGGAGATGTGAGAGAAAACAGTCTTGGTTATGACAAGACACATTCTCATTCAGCTTTCACCCAGTTGTCAAATACTTGTCATGTTTTAATTTTAAAACAACATTGTCAGTGTCAGCTGATTTACTTCTGTCTGGTTATTTTGCTGAGGTAGACAGTATCATTCATTGACATTACATCTAAAACTTCTAAAAGAATACCTCAAAGAGATATACAAATACAATGTGAGCTACTTCACAGCTGTATTGTTCTAGAAAATTAATCAACAACTTTAAAAGTTTGTCAGCCAATCAGAATCAAGAGTTCAACAGTGGCATGGTATAATTATGGTACAAAGTTTTATGATTTGTATGTCTATTACAGGGTCATGTTGAAACCATTTTTGACTGCAAATTCAAGCCAGATGACCCGAACCTTCTAGCTACAGCTTCATTTGATGGGACGATAAAGGTGTGGGATATAAACACTTTAACTGCTGTATACACATCACCGGGCAATGAAGGAGTGGTTTACTCTCTGTCCTGGGCCCCTGGTAAGAATGATGCACAGCAATAACTCAGAACAATAGAAGACAAACAAAAGCCCGCTTGTCACCATACTTTTAGACTTATATTAGTGAAACTAATGAAAAAACTAGTTTTCTTTTCTTTCAAGGAGACTTAAACTGCATAGCAGGAGCCACGTCCAGGAATGGTGCCTTTATATGGGACGTGAAGAAGGGCAAAATGATCACCAGGTTTAATGAGGCAAGAGAACTGTTAAAGAAAAACATGCAAGCAGTAGTTATAGTGTTAAGAACGCCAATGCCAAAAAATTGATTGAATGTAATGTTCTGGTGATGATTTTTGAAAAGTAGTTTAAAAGTCAGAATTTTAGTTTATCACCCTTAACGATTTGGATTTATTGTTTGAATTTAGATTGATGTTGTATTTGTCATATTGACTGGAATTGTGTTGCAGCATGGGAAGAATGGTATCTTTTGTGTCGCTTGGAGCCACAAAGATTCTAAAAGAATAGCCACATGCAGTGGAGATGGATTTTGGTGAGATTTTCTTATATAGAAAATTAAATTTATATTTTACATTTTCACAAGCTTCCGCTGAGTCTTATTCCCACAGACATGACCATCACATTCTTAAAGTTTTTGTGTATGGAATTTGATTTTAGCATAATTCGAACCATTGATGGGAAAGTCTTGCACAAATACAAACATCCGGCAGCAGTGTTTGGCTGTGACTGGAGTCAAAATAACAAGTATGTCCAATAATCAAATACACAAATAGAATGTTTTGACAACATTGTTCTGGTCATCTGTGTTATAATACATTGAATAATCATCTCTCTCTCTCTCTCTCTCTCTCTCTCTCTCTCTCTCTCTCTCTCTCTCTCTCTCTCTCTCTCTCACTCACTCTCTCAGAGATATGATTGCCACTGGCTGTGAAGACAGGAATGTTAGAGTGTATTATTTGGCCACAAGCTCAGACCAGCCACTAAAAATCTTTACAGGTCACACAGCCAAAGTATTCCATGTGCGTTGGTCACCCCTCAGAGAGGGCATATTGTGTAGTGGATCAGATGATGGGTAATTATTCAACTGAAATTTACATTTACACTCCTAATACAGAGTTTGCATGGTACTTTTTGCGAAAATATAGTTTACCAACATTACTTGTGACATAATTCCATAGAAGCTTTTATCTTCTAAAACTAGTTGTAATAATTTATAATGATCCCATTGTATAATGTATTTAATGTTATCATTTAATTATAAAGCATTAAAACTTTATGCATCTGAATGTTTTTGTTTGTATGTTGAAAAGCACTGTTAGGATTTGGGACTATACCCAAGACGCCTGCATTAATGTGCTCAGCGGCCACACGGCTCCGGTTCGGGGTCTAATGTGGAACACAGAGGTTCCGTACCTCTTGACCTCAGGGAGCTGGGACTACACCATCCGTGTCTGGGACACCAGGGATGGCACCTGCCTAGACACTGTGTATGACCATGGAGCTGATGTCTATGGTAGTGTATTGAACCCATTAGATAGTCTGATTTTATAGATGTTTGGTTAATAGCTTGGATATATTGGTCCTTCATGATATGTGGATCAACTTGTAGGAATGATACATACAGTCTGTTCTTTGTATCTGTAGTCTGCCAAATATGTATGTTTATAAGTGTTCTTAAATAATGTACAACCATAGGACAGGCACTTATGTAAGTATCATTTTGTGTCATTTTAAGGTATTAATACATTATTTATACAGACTTGTCAAAAATATGAAATCTCCAGGTCTGACATGTCACCCCAGCCGTCCATTCACAATGGCTTCCTGCTCCAGGGACTCAACCGTCAGACTGTGGTCGCTTACTCCTCTAATTGCTCCCTTAGTGGTCAACATCCTTACTGACCACAGCTGGGATGACATCATTGGCAACACTGGTAAAATCATTCAGCAGAATGCAGAGTTAAAACACACCTACATTATATTTACCACCTTTATGACTTATTTTTAACCATCTTGGCATGTTTTTCTGTACAGATCGTGCTATGGTACCCGGGGCCCCTCCCCTCCTGTGTGGAAAAGTTTCCAGAGATATCAAACAGGAACTTGATAAACTCTCCAGTGATGTCCGCATGAAGAAGCTCAGATGGTTCTCGGAATGTTTCTCTGTAAGGAAAATCAACGGGACTTTATCACTCAGCCAGTTGTGTAAAGAGTTGGAGAGGAGCCTGAGGATTTGCTTTCTGTTTTTTTTATAGCCCCCAGGAGGAAGTCATAACCTCTGGGACCTGGTTGCAGTGATTAACGGGCAGGATGATAGTCTTCTCCCACAGAACTATGGGCAGGGCATCATGCATATGAAGCACCTGGTCCGCTTCAAAACCGTGAGTATATAAATCATGACAAACCGTTCTAATAGCACAAAATGACGTTTTGTGAGCTTCTGTGTGAATGTTAAATGTATGTCCTTCCTTTGTAGTCTGAAGCACAAGAGCTGACCATAGTGAAGATGTCAAAGTTTGGAGGTGGCATTGGAGCACCAAGTAAAGAGGAGAGGCTGAAAAATGCAGCAGAGATCCATATCAGACTGGGTCAAATCCAGAGATACTGTGAGCTTATGGTGGAACTGGGGGAGGTAAACCTAAAAGCTCACAAGTTCAGTCATTTCATATCCACATAAGCAACATGCTGTGGACAAATTCTGGAACCGGATTATTAGGTAATTTTGGTTATGTTTTAGTGGGAAAAGGCTCTTTCTGTGGCTCCTGGTGTGTCTATGAAATACTGGAAGAAGCTCATGCAAAGGTATCTCACACAGTCTTCTGTTATTTTTAATCAATTGTTGTGTGTCATCAGCGTTCATGCATTAACTGTAATGTTCAGGAGAGCAGACCAGCTGATGCAGGAGGGCAATGACGATGTCATCCCGTACTGCATCGCCACCGGCGAGGTGAAAAAGCTGGTGAATTTCTTCACCTCTAGAGGTCAGCTGAAGGAAGCCGTGCTGGTGGCTCAGGTACAGGACATTGTGTTTTTTGTACCCACTTTAGAATGAAGACTGGATCTCTGAGTCTGATGTGATATGAGGGTTCTGAATGTGCTTTTCTTGATCAGGGTGCTTGTGAAGGCAATATCCATGGACCTCAGATCATATCCATAAACCATGCTACCAATTCAGACAATGACAACACAGAGAAATACTGCGGGTAAGCAATACTTAGTTTAAACCGTGAAGCCAAGTGATTCTTGACATTTGTTTTGCAAGAATCATTTTTACACGTTCTTCCTTTCTTTTTCTGTGACCAGGCTGTTGCATCGAGTGTGTAAGGAGCTGGCAGAGTGGTATTTCCAAGACGGTCGTGCTGTGTTGGCAGCCTGCTGTCACCTAGCTGTAGACAACTCTGAAGTATGCTCACAGTACTGATAATATTCACCACCTTTAACAATCACAGAACCTCTAATAATATTGGTGATCAATGTAATGATTTTAATGTTTTTTTTAATGGTTGTCCAAAAAGTACTATATGATGTACATATTTATTGTGATAATGAGATTGGAGGGTGTTAGGGAGAAAGTGCTTAATTGTCATGATCTGAAGGGTCCTAAAAACATGCATGATTGTCTTTATGCAAAATATAATTTAATTATTTTCATATGGGCAACCTGAATGTTTTGTTTAGAGATTTTATCAGTTTTACCCCCAAAACTGCAAATATTTCTGTTTGTATTGTGTTTACACAACACAAATTTTAGAAGGTAACATTAAATGTTAGGCCAATGTTACGGGAATGTTTATAGAGGGGTCATTTACAGTTTTTGTTGTCCTCGTGTCAGCTGGCTATGGCCTCACTAATCAGAGGCAATGAGCTGGAACTGGCAGTGTGTGTGGGCACAGTCCTGGGAGAATCAGCCAGTAAAGCCACCCACTATGTTCTGGAGCTCCTGGCCAGGAAGTACATGATCACTGCCACATGGTGAGCCAGTAAAAGTAAATTTCCAAAGATTCATGGAAATTTCACGTCCAGTTATATCACCTTTTCCTCTGCTATAGCTTTTCTTTACTCATGCATTTGGTGTTCTGCTCCACAGGGATCTTGCGGTCAGATTACTCCAGATGATCCCTGATAATGACATCTTGTTAGCCAAACTGTGTGCCTTCTACCCTGGCAGCCATGCTGAAATCAATAACCTGCACAAAAAGGTGACAACCTCATTAATACATTACAGTGCCGTACAATACAGCTGACAGACATTCTTAATTCAAATTCCCAACTCTCACTTGAATTTAAAATAAGAAATTTATAAAACCTTTTGCTTGGGTTTACATTGGATCTCAATCACTATTTCTAATACATGTACCAAGCAAGAATGTCTAGATGGGAATTTATACAATTTACTAATTTACTAAGCTGCGCTACTTCTGTGTGCTGTATTAGCGTTACACGATATTTCAATATCATGTCATTGTTTTTTCAGTGCAAGTATGTCCCCTCTCCTTGTTCCTTTATTCGCATTGTTCACAGAACTGTTGTTATTTGCTGCACTTACTCTTGCACTGACAATTGTTATATTTTCTGTTAATTATGGCAACAGCAACTGATTCAAGATTTACTAATTCTGCTACATCCTCCACAACCAAGCACCAGAAAACCCACCCCCAAGATAGTGGAGAATCATGTTTTGGAAAAATGTAATAATCGTTAAAAAAAGCTAATTGATTATTTGTTTCATTTATCAGTGCGGCCTACCGTCTTTAGAAGAATGTAAAGAGCTTGCTGAGACTTCATATGCTGATGGAGAAATCTTCCAAGCAGTAAAGTATTACCTCCTAAGCTCAGAACCAGAAAAAGCTCTTCCAGTTGGGATCTCATATGTCAAAGGTGTGAAACAGGGAGAACTTTCAGGAGTGTTTAACTCAGACTTCCTCACCACAAAGCAGCAGCAATGTCATGGAATTTTCCAATGAGTCAATAATTTTGCTCTCATACACATACAACCACTCTGATATCTTAAAATGGTCATGATTACTAATGACGTGCTTCAATCTTTCCGATTACCTATCCAAGACTTACCAATAATAAACACATAGAATAATGTGTTATAATTTCATTTGAAAGGTTACCTTTGCTAATCATTGGTTTAATTGTGTGATAGCAGACAGATTTCATTTCTTTATCCTTTTGCCTTTTTCAGATGCAAATCAGACAGAAACAAATTGTATAATTTAAAAATACATTGTAGTGCAATGCTGTACATCTCCGGTCCTGGAGGGCCACAAAACCTGAGTTTTGCTCCAACCTTAATCAAACAGTACAGTGGCCTTCCAGGATAGGAGTCATTTTCCAATGAGCAGAGGCGCATGAATGCGCAGGTTTACATGGGCTGTTTGTTTTATTGATTACTGCCTCTTTCTTGTCCTCACAGAGCAGCTGAGCTCTCCTGACTGGGCTGTGGATTCTGTATACCACATTCTAGATCTGCTGAGCTATATAAGAACTGACAGTCTTATTCTCCCAAAGTGTAGTGAGTAAGTCAGTGACCTTCCCTCAGAAACAGCTGTCACAAGTGTCATTTAAACTAATCTTAGGTTCTGTGGTCTCGCTGTCTCTCACTGTGGTCTCACTGTCTTTGGCTAGAGACCGCAATGAGCTGCTCATTCTCTGTGGGTATACTGGTGCACTATTAGCCATTGGGAGACAGTATTCAAGTATAGTGCCAGCACTTTACGAATACACAAGGTATGTTTACACAATAATATTATGTTTATTTTATATAAGATCTATATGGCAACTCAAAATCACTTTGAACAGTTAAAAACAGTCAAACTCGTTTAAAATATGACAAGACAATATGAGACAGTCAATAGAATAACACATAAGAGAACATACAGCAAGCAAAAGAAGAAGTTACATACAGTACTATGAACTCTGGGTCAAGCAGGGTCTGAAATGAACGTCACCACATGGAGAAAGAAGACATTTGAGTAATCATTTTTGTTGCAACAGATGACAACTTTTCTGTAGTAGATGGTTTGTATGGTTTGATCTGAATCGCTCATATTACGTAAGTGAGATGTCAGACTATTGCTTTTACAGTCCGATTTAAACTGTTTTATGTTGCATTGTTTTATACCTGTCCAATATATTGCAAAAGCAACTTTATGTTTTCATTGTTAATTGTGGACCCTATTGTCAGGCAATCCATATGGTGATTAATATCTCTCTCTCAGTCAGCTGCTGAAGAGGAGGGAGGTGGCTGTACCATTGCGGATAGAGCAGTTGTCTGTAGAGTTGGAGGCCTGGAGAGTGTGCACACAATCTCTCAAGTCTGTACAGCAATACATGCCTTGTTCATAACACACAATAGCTTTGTTATCAAACCTAGTAAGCTGTCTGCATTGACAGTTGACAGCATTTTCAGACATCATAGATAACACTATGAAAGACTATTCCAAAATGATGCTGCTATATGCGATTCCAAGGCAACAATTTACCTGGCATCCTCTTACAAGAATGTTTGTGATGGTCAATAAAAACTTCCAAGAAGGTGGACACAATAGGTTAATTAAAAACATATTTAAATATTTAATTGTATACTGTAAAATATCAATAACACATAATGTAATCTGATTGAAAATAGATTGTACCGACTGGAATATTTAGTTTAATAGCAGCATATTAATTTAAACTGTATTTGAATTAGTATTGAAGGTGAGTCTCCTAGGTTATTTACATAAAGAGGGTGGGTCTGTCTTATAATGTCGTCATGGGCCCTTGTTTCAGATTAGCAAAATTTATGTTCAATCTTCTTCAGGTTGCTATCTTTTAAGGAATCTCACTAGGTTTCAGATCAATTGGCATTGACAAATAATCTCCATAACTCTCGCTTCTTTTGATTCTTTCCTCTCTTTCATGCACACCTGTAAATTGTGAACACACATACGCAGAGCGCCAGATGAAAGCTCACATGCCTCACCATCTGAGGCCCAGAAAGCAGAGAACAGCCAGCTGTTGAGCCGGATGAAAGAGGAGCCAATAAAGGGCCTAGAAGGTCCTGACTATGTCACTGGCTCCAACTTGCCAAGCCACTCTGATGTCCAGATTTCATGCTTCACTGGCCTCAGGATACAGGTGGCTCTCTCTTTATGCTACTCTTGTGTCTTAGCATTACGACTGCACAATATTGAATTGATATTGCGATCCAGCAATGCTTTAATTTTGTAAAATCAATTTAAATGATATTAAAATATTTAATAACTTAAATTTATATAATCAATATAGATGTTTTGCATTCCTTCTGGGAAAAGAAAGCATCACTTTAACCTCTGATATCAGCCTGCTGTCTGCATTGACCTAAAACTGACTAGACATAACTCTATAAAAGATTAAAATTATTCAGTTATTGCAAACCATTGCAATATGCATGCTGCGCAAATATGCACATTTGCAATATTTTGATCATTTCAATACAGTGCAACAACTTAACATTATAACTTGAATAGCATTAAACTGATTTGTTTGTCTTGGTTTTGACTGGCAGGGTCCTGTGTTCTTCCTGGAGGATGGCAAATCAGCAATTTCTCTAAATGACGCCCTGATGTGGGCGAAGGTGAACCCTTTTTCTCCGCTGGGGACGGGTATACGCCTAAACCCCTTCTGAGCACAAGCACATGAGCGTCAGCAGTTTTCAGTCTGGTCTCTGGACATTTAGCAACTGGTAGCAGAACAACATTCCCATTCTCTTTCAGAGAGCTTATATGTCATGGAAAAGCAGGTCATAAATTGTTCAAATCATTTTTGAGGCTTTATCATGGTCCCTCAACTCATTGTGCTCCATGGTGTGCTTATTACAGTTAGACCTGCAGAGCATATGCAGAGAATCAGATCAATAGTGTGGCGCATTACTGTTTAAAACATCTAAATAACTTTATGAGAAAAACAATTCTCATGCTGAATGCTGTGATGAATGTTATATATGAAGCAGGGCAATTACCAACACAAATGTTATGAGGGTTTGGCTCTTGTGATTAGGTGTTAGGGTTTCAGTCAGTTCCATAATCCAAAGAAATTCAAAATTCTTGTTGCTGTTTAGTTGGTGTTTTTAGCAGTTAAGGTTAAGCATTTGGAAATTGCAATCTTATGAATGTTTTATAGAGCTAACTTTAATTTAGTTTACAAGGCTTAAGTACAGGGTATTTATCTGTACAGTTTTATTTATTTATTTATTTTGATAAGATTAGTCAATTTGCTGCTTGAATTTGACTTTTGTCTGTTGTCTGTTATGTATTGATGTATTGAAAATACTTTTTGACTATTGAAAATACACCTTATTTCACCAGAACCAAATAGTACCAATAGTACTGAGAGTTTGCATATTGTAACAATCACACTATAATTTTTACAGAGTGTGAATAGAAGATTAAGCCTTGCTGTCACATTCAAAATGTGTCTAGATGAACTTAGGCAATAAGTTTACAAATGCACACATACATTGGGTGACAGAGCAAGACATTTCTGCTGATAGAAATCTATACTTTGGAGTGTATTTTTGAAGTTAAATAAAAGACAAACATTTGTGTCAATATGACATTAGACAATACCTTCTGACACAAGACAGAGACATGAATATAAGCGTAATATCAGGTATTCAGACTGGTAAAATCTTAAGTTGTAGGAGATGGCATACATAGCTGAGTATATAAAACAGTTTGGAAGAATTATAAATAGAGATCTAGTTTTATGCTAGAAAATCCATATTCAGAGACTATTTTCATCAAATTGCACTGTGAAACGTATTTATTTGTATATAGTTTTGTTGTAGAGTTTATGTTTAAACTCCAAGCCAAAATGGGTGTACATAACATTATTCGTAAGATCACTGTCCATACACAACAGAGGAAACGTCATATATTAATTCTGCAGTTGAACCAGGTATCAGACTGAGATCAGATTGAGAAATCCACTGACTGCATGCACCAAGCCTCTCATCTGTTACCTGTTTATTTAGAACAATGATTCTATTATAAAAGTGCAAGACATGTAACAACTGCCAAGATTGTGTCACTCAAATTGACCTTTTTGTGACGATAATTTGATAATTACTATTAAAAAGATCAAGTGTACAGAAGAGGTCAAGATTTTATTTGTTTTATATACTACTTTAATTTAAATAAACTACAAGTAATTCAAATAAATGATTGTTACAGTGGCTGCTAAATACAGGTTTTGAACCAGGCATCATTAGAAATGTCATGCTAATTAATTGGCTGCTTCAAAATAATGACAAAGGGAGGCCATCAAATTAAAAAAATCCTTTATTTGTTAGTTTAATATGTCATTTGATGTGTTTTGTATCATGCGTTTAGCAAAATGTTTAGCAAAATGACTTCTAAGTGGGCTACCATTATATCATAGTAGAATCAGATTTTTTAAAGGTTAGATTGATTTACAAAATTACGAGAACATACATTATTGCTTACACACCATATCAAGACATAACAATATCAATTTCATTCCTAGGTATTAAATTTGTATCATAGTAGACATGCAACTAACATTAATGCACATCTTACAAATGGCTAATTTTCACGAATTGTGTGAAGACATTATTTACCAAAATACAACTGTTTATTAGTTGCACAAAAATATATATTGCACAACAGCGTTTAAAAAAACATTTTTAACTTAGCAGGAGTTAAATGAATGAAAATAAATGAAGTGTGTTTGTGATTGTGTGCGTTGGTGGTCACAAACAAGGTTGGGTGACCTTTCATGTATTTCATGTAAAGCACTTCGTTTTAGAAAACATAGAAAAAGAGAGAGTGGGAGATAGTCTATCTATACTGAAGGAAACTTTTGAGCAGAGTAGGCAATCTGAGGTGAGGGATCAGGTGCAGTCTGGATCGCCCCATGTAGTTTCGGATACTTAGTCTACACATCTGACACAGAGACCGTGGTGTGGCTGTCCAGAAGGAAAGAGAGTGAATGTCAGCAATATTACATCTGTAACTTCATACATTCAAATAAGAGGTCATTACTGAGCTCAAGATCAAGTGTGACACAGACACTTTTATCCAAAGCGACTTACACTATATTCAAGATTTCAGTATATATACAACTTAGTAGATCATGCATATATGTAATAAGAACATGCCTTGTGGAACAGTTTTGGAAATACTGTGCAAGAGCTCCTAGGTTCAAACACTTGTCTAATAAATTTTCTTCATTCTTTTTTTAATAAAACATTTTTTAGTTTAAAGCAAATTATCTGAACAAAAATAGTTTAAAAATGTAATTTTAAAGAATTACCTTCATAAAGCAGAAGCATTCCCTCTGCCGTACTGCCAGGTGGCGCTGTCTCCACCGGCTTCTGTAGCTCCAGGTTGCGAGCGTTGATGTAAGCACCAAACTCTAGCAGAACTCTGATGATTTCTGGACAATCCTTCTGTGCTGCGGCATGAAGTGGCGTGTCCAGGAAACGACCCTTCTGCACATTGGCACCTGAGAAAAAACATCCTTTTGTTAAAGTGTCATGTAAACAAGGTGACACTTAACAACTGGACCAAGGAAAAATGTTTTATAGAACTTTTACAGACATACCTCCATCCAGTAGTTTCTGTGTACACTGGAGTTCCTTGGAGATACAGGCAATGTAGAGTGGTGTTCCTAGATGGGAAATGTCATAATCTACATCTGCTCCCCACGCAATGAGAGACTCTATACATGCTGCCCTGCCTGGGACAACAAACACATCCATATTTAATTACACAAAAAATCAAGGTATTATTTATGTATTTGTAAAAAGCGGCTATAAATGCAACATATTTATACGGTTTTATCCTTTATTTAGTGCTTCCATACCTCCATCCAATCACATTCAATCACATAGCCTTTTACCATCCACAATAATAAATTCAAGTCACTGCATTATTTTGTGGTTAGCAGAACCACTTACCTTTGCTAGAGGCCTCGTGAATGGGTGAGGGTTGGCACACTTCTGCCTGTGGTTTTGCTCCATGTTCCAACAGCACTTCTGTGCAAGTCACACTTCCTGCCGAACAGGCATTAAACAACGGCGTCACACCATCAATGGTGGTTGCGTTCACCTACCACACACAACATTAACAGAATAACCTTCATAAAAGGATGCAGATTTCATACGTACCAATGAGTATTACAAGCACAACAATTATAGTCATTTGCACTGATTTAAATGCATCTTTAGTCTTGTTCAATAATTGAAATTTCAGCATTTAGAGGTGTTATTTCTGCGTTTATCAATTGGAAATAGTGCTGTTTTTCGCCACTGTGCTCAGGAGAAATTTCACATCTGAAAATAATCAGATTTTTTTTGAAAACCACCAAGTCCAAATCTCTAAGGCTTAAGAATTGGCCCAAAAGTAATTTCAAAAATCTTATCAGCCACTGCTAAGTGCCATTAATGCTTTTTGACACTTGAACATTTGACAACAATTGATATTTCACTGAACAGATATTATAACCACTTGTACACTATCACATATTTGTAAGTGACAACATTTCAATGCAAACAGAAAACAGAATTGAAAACTGAATTATCCCTTATGAATTAACTGCATGAGTTCCATACAAATGTTCTTTTACAAACATCATAAGCAACAGGTACCATCTGAATGGTGCTGCTGGCGAACACAATAAAAGGACATGGTACAATGTGGCAATCATAGCTGATTAATGGCTGATCTACAATTAAATTTATTCTGTGTTATTCCAAACACAGTTTAACACATTATTCCAATCTGTGAATTTGTCGTATTATTTGGTTTTATTATGTTTGTGCACATATACAAAGAGACTTTGTATATGTGCACAAACATAATATATTTAACTCAATAATATTACATACAAATTATTCCTCAGTGGGTAACACTTGCATTTACATTTTAAATTTATGCATTTGGCAGCCACATTTATCCAAAGTGCCTTACCATGCATTTTTTATCACTTCATGTGTCACCTGGGAACTGAACCCATGACCAAGGTGTTGCTAGCGCCATGATCTACCAATTAAGCTACAGGAACTACTGAATAATAATTCCTTCATTTGTTTGGTATTAACTTACATTGGCACCGGCCTCTATGAGAGCCCTGGCACATGCTACATGATCTCCAAGACAAGCTTCATGCAGTGGAGTCACATGATCAATGGTGATGATATTTGCATTGTAACCCTGGTAGAAAACAAATTGCCCAAAGTGACTTACAAATGAGAAATACCACACAACAATGTTCATGTGATCAGATTTATTGTAATATTATACAAATTATTTGTTTAAAAGGCTTTTGCATACTTTTAAAATGTACCAATTTAAACTGGTAAGAGTAGTATGCATGTAAACCTGTGAGAGAAGGGTCTTAAGGGCCAGCAGTCGGCCCTGACACGCAGCTTCATGGAGTGGAGATCTATCTGCCCATGACCCTGTGAGACAAGAACACATATCATGTGACTCTTCTGAATAAACAAATGTACTGAACTAGCCTCCCAGCTCAGACGAACATTCGAAAACATGCCGAATTATCAAACCTTACATTAACAACTTGTAAACATAATTTTCTGTATTTAAAATTGAACCAATAGTTTTATAAGCGATGACCCATACAAATTGTGATTCAAGACTAAGAGCTTTAAATATAAGCACTCAACCTCAATCTGTCTTTATATCTTACAGCACATTGTACAGTAAGAGCGTGATCAGGTGATTTTGACACTGCCCATTGACAGGTATTGAGAAGAGCTCTTGTGAGTGGAAACGGCAAACCATTATCAACCACTGTGAGAGTGGATCAGCTCTCTATAACACAAAAAAGGTCCACTCATTTTAACAGCTGAGCCTTATGAATAGATTCTCGTGCTGGTGCAATAAAGAAATTTGTTTTATTGTTACTAAAATAAGCAATTAATTTGAACTTGGCTGAATTTTTATTAGAACTTTTTTAATTTTTTTATTAATTTTTATTAGGGATATGCTTCATATACATGACAGAGTCTTATATATGCATGGCTGTTGCTTAAATTCACTGGGCCGGTACTGACATTTTTATGGATGACCCTCCTCGTAGCAGGGCCTGGGACAACATTCCTGGATTTCTCCTCGACGACGGCAACTTATTTTATGTATAAAAGTTACCAATTATTTTCTGGGCAGATCGGTTTTCAGCATGCATTAGCATGACCTTTATTACTACATTATTTATATAGGAAAATCTATACAAACATATATATGTAAAAATTTGTTGCCATTTATTCCCTCCCACAATTTCCTTTTCTTCCAATCTCTATCTCTTTAGAGACTCATACAGTAGCATTCACCGCATTCAATACAATTAAATCTTTGCGTAGGGCTGCCAACCTTCCTGTATACAACAAAATTGCTCATATAGCACAGAATTGCCTCATATTTGATGGGATTATGGTCTTGTATTAAATCCATACAAGATGCAAAAAAAAATACTTCCCCAGTGCCAATGTTAATACATTCTTACAACTGCATTCTCCCAATTTTCTACAAAATCATTTTTATTAGAAATTTTATTTAAGCCTGACATTTTATATGAAACATTGAAAAAACGTATTAGAATTTGATGTCCCCTCTTTTACCTCAATGACAGCAAGCACTCGATTCACAGCTTTCTGCAAAGTCAGATTTTATTCATGATTTTGTCAGGGTCCTGGCTTCTTGTCTTGGATTTTTCCTAGTTCTCTTGCCAGGATCCTGACATCTCTTGTGTTTTGTGTCAGAGCAGGATGTTTGACCCTTGACCCCGCCCTCTTGTTTTCTCGTTAATCACCCCATCATTAGTTCATTGCCCTCACCTGCCTGCCCTCCTTACCTGCCTTGTTTGCTTTCCTTTTGAATGCCCTTGTGTTTGCTGTGTTGTGCTGGTGTATTTTTTTTGTATCGGATGTGTTTCTTGGAAATATTTAGAAGTCTGCCTAACGTTGTGTAAATAAAAAATAAAAAAGCATTCATTTGATGCAATATTAATAATGTGTACACTCAGATTCTTTATTCAGTATTAACTTCTATATCGCATGACATTGTAGATAGACGGTCGGTCTCTAATGCATTCGTGCACGTAAATTGCATTACATAGTAATGCAAGGTGCACGTAAATTCATTTCTTAAGTGTCGCTGGCTCACCTTGGCTAGTCAAAATACCCCAGCGTGATTTCTTGTGAGCAGGATCGTCGAGGTTTTCTCTCTTTCTTTTCTCTGGATGATCATTTAAACACTCACAGTCTCTGCGGGGAAGTTCACGCATGTTGGACGACCGGCGCGCTGTTGTTGATATCATGACGACAACATTATTATTCCCACTACGGCGAAGTCATATTTTATGAATATTCATACGGAAAACAAGGCTTGGCATAGTAGGATTCGTTTATTTGTCAATATTTTAAGCAAATCCGTTATATTCACGATCCATTTATATTCTTCTGGCAAATTAACGCATCACGCTGTAGCAAAGTTGATCTTTTGGTATTAATATTCGGATGTGTAAATATTTTATGCAAATCAGTTGCCTTTATCTGCGTACGTCACGTAGTTAATATTCATTAGCCACGCCTCCGCGCCACTATTATAAATCTGCACTGATTGATTTACTCTGTTTATATATCAGGTTAAATTTAGATCGGTGCCACTGTTATTCCGACAAAATGTGATCAGTGATAGATTCAGGATTATCACCTTCGTTTTGTTTCCCCCCTTGTGGATCCCTTACGTTTATCAAAGATTGATGCATTTTTATGTTGGTTTTGTATATACATTATACATTATATATATACATAATACATTATAACGTTTCTAAATGTATTATTTGAACACAAGACTGCTGGCTGCACTGAAAGAAATGTTTTGTTATGTCATTGAGCTTTGTCTGACAACCGAAACATTGCAAATATTGGACTGTTGTTAAGCGACATATCGGTTCAACAGATAAAGGTCATTGTTATGATTGAATTTTATGATTGCACATCTCAAATCTTTGAGGATGTGAGGAGTTGTATTACTCCTGCAGTGTGTTTGCCCCTGTCATTTTTAATGTAAAATATAAAAATAGTACTGTTTATATAACATGAAAACATTGCATTATGTCCAAACTATAACCAACCATTACAAAACAAAAGCTAGGAGCTTTGAGAAAATCTTTCAATTATAAGAATAAGATAAGAACACACAATGACCCAGTTTTGTTTGTGTTTCAAAATGGCCCATGTTACAGAACCGTTGTCACTACCTAACAGGTCAAAGTTTTTGCCAGTGTTATTTACAACCATGTGCAAAACTCACCGCATAGATTCATCTCAGAACATTCAGCAAAATACAGCATATAGTGACACATATTTGTACTTACTGTGCCCTTGGCCAAAATCATAGAACTCTGCGGCAATCCGGGCCGCCTCCTTACGATTTCCTTTCACCACATAGAAGTGGGTCAGTATGTTTAAGCTGATCTTGACAAAGAGTTTGAAGCAAAAGAGGACGAAAATTGAGAGATAGACGTTGGTATACTGTGAGCCGAAAGGCCGCTCCTCCAGAATCTCAGTCATTGCTGCTGCTCAGTGACTGTGAATGTTTTGGAATGGGATCCAGAGATGTGTTGATGTGGGGATCATATGCCAGGCCGGCCCAGTTATTCCCTAAAGCAGCTGGACCCAGAGTAGATATGAGATAAGGCAGCTGTACTTTCAGCTAGTGGAAAATGGGCCACTTGACTGAGGCATAGTGATCAGTTTTGCCATTGTGAAGGGGTGTGTTGGGATGTTTGTCTCATGATACATTATGACAGCTTTGTTTTTCATTGTATTATTACTTGCCTGTATTCCATTATTCTCAGATGTTTATTCGCCTCAGTGCATTTTGTACTGATTTGTCTTTATAAGTACTCAAGCAGGAGATGTTATTACAATAAATATAAGACAAGGCATCCCTAATCCCGAATTTATAAGCATTTTTTGGAGTATATGGAACGTGCAAATGTTGAGCTGGTTTCAATAACAATGCATCACATCAACTATACAAATAAAGCACAAAACACAAAATCCTGTTTATATTATTGTTATTATTTTTTAATTATGGGTAATATTTGCCTGTGGGATTTTTCTACCTAGTTACCTGCCACAACTGTGTTGATACATCATGATACACCTTTGTTTCTTATTGTATTATTACTGTTATTTTATATTATTATTATATTATTATTTATATATATTATTATATTAAAAGATATCAATATCAATATATTAATAAATGATTAAATAAATGAATAAAAACCGCTTTGTTTACTGTTGATGCAATGTCACTTCCCGACCACCGGGTGGCAATGTAACCACCAAATGAAACAGGAAGAAGGTCTCGCTTGCGAATCATCTTTGAAGCGCCTCTCTGCCTGCTTTGAAACCCTTTTCTTAGCGTTTTCCTGTATCTTTCCATTGCAATTCATTTTATTTACAGTGATCAGGATCATGAATACGGTATTATCCAGGGCGAATTCGCTCTTCGCCTTCTCTCTCAGTGTGATGGCAGCTCTCACGTTCGGGTGCTTTATTACTACAGCCTTTAAAGACAGAAGTGTGCCGGTGGATGTACACGTCTCGAAAGTAATGATGTAAGTTGTCATTTTGCAACCATAAGAACAACGATAAGACCACAAAAAAGGTTTTTGGAAAAGCACAAGGGTTCGCAGATCGTTTTTAACACCGTGTTTTGTGCAGCATATGGAACTTAATGATGTCCAATAACAGCGCGGCACGTCAGCAATGCAAAAGCAAACGAAATTTCTGTTTTTATTTTTTATTTATATTTTATTATATGTATGCATTGCAAATATTTCCCTTTTTTCTACTTGGTAACCTGTGACAGCTGTTTAGCACATGTAACAGGGTTTAGAATGGCAAGTAAAGAAAGGGTTTGTTTGGGAAGGTGAACACAATAAATGAGGTAGGTTTGTAATTTTATAATTTTTCTCTCCCTTTAGTAAAAATGTGGATGACTTCACAGGACCACGAGAGAGGAGCGACTTGGGCTTTGTAACATTTGACATCTCAGCTGATATCCTTTAAAGAGAAAAGACCACTGCTTTACCACCAAGAAAATTCTCCATCCAAGCATATTGAAACAGACTGATATTTGCATTATTTGCCTTAATTCTTTGGTTACATCTCAAACCAATATTCGACTGGAATGTAAAGCAGCTCTTTCTTTACCTGTCTGCTGAATATGCAACCAAAAGCAATGTAAGTCTTGACCACTTCAGTCTGAGATAGTAGGCGTGCTAGAAACAGATTTCTAGTTATTTATAAAGAAATATTATAGAAAATCGTAGTGTTTGAATTAGCACTGGATGATTATTGTATTGTAAACATATGTGTTTTGAGCTTCAGGAATTTCAAAAAGTCTTTTTTTTCTTTTTAGGTACTGAACCAGGTGGTGCTGTGGGACAAAATTGTATTGAGAGGAGAAAATACCAAACTAAACCTGAAGGATATTAAATCCAAGTACTTCTTCTTTGATGATGGAAATGGTCTAAGGTTAGAGCTTGCATTTTGATCATTTCATTGTTGGAAAACTCTGGTACTTGGAAACAGATACAATAGGTTGAGAAAACAACATCCATTGGATCAAAGTTTTACTATTTGTTAAACTACAAAGTTTATCATTGATAAAATGATAACAGGAAAAAAGTCATTTAAAAATAAACATTCTGTGAATGTGTCATCTATAATAGGATTGCATATGTGACAGAGCACGGAAAAGTACCAAAATGAACATATGGATTCATGACTTTGTATTGTATTTTTTCAAATGCAGGGCAAATAAGAACATCACTCTCACGCTGTCATGGAATGTGGTGCCAAATGCTGGAATCTTGCCATTGGTTGTGGGATCAGGACACAAGTCTGTCCCATTCCCTGACACATATGAAACTGCAAAGAGCTATTGAAGCGCTCTAGCTTATCCCAAACCATGTTTGTAAATGTTGTGCTCTGTATGGGTTTTAATAAAAGCTAAAAAATTGTTTTAAGAAATGACTTCTTTGAACTGTGCTTATGGTGTTAATAATTGCATCTAACTAATATTTTAAGAGTCACATACTGTCACAGTGGTTCTAAGCTTTTATTCTAAAGCGTTTTTAGACAGTAAGATGAGGTCATGTTTTTTTCATAATTGCCTCACTGTAGATAAGAATATACTTATTTAAAATACTCCGTTTTGGACAGTGTGGCAGAGATATGGTCAAGACGTAAGATTTTGTTACACAGTATCCTAATCTGTTAGCATTGTGAATTAAAAATATGAATATTTGCATATGGTGTCACTACTCAAATATAAAACACTTCACAGAGCAAGCACGCGTGCATGCATTAACTCAGGCCTTCAAATCCTCTTCTGAAAGGAAAAACTTCCTGGTTAGTGTAACTCCAAACCTAATTAAACACCCGAGTCAACAGATCTATTGTAGATCTTCAGGACTGCTTCACAATTACAGGCATGTGTTGGGAAATAAACTATAGGACTGGCCTTTCAGTAGCCGGATTTAAAATCACTGTGTTAACCAAACAAAAGCAAGTGCAGTTCTTTAAATCTGTAACATTACTTATTCCTTCTAGAAAGCCATTTTCCTGCAGAGAGTTTCTCTGAGAGTTAAGAAACAACATTAAAGTCCATTCTTGAAATGGCACCATCCTGCTGAGTTTTAATTATAAACCCTAATAAATCACACGAGTAAGATAATCAACTTCAGGGTACTTTAAAATTACAAGAACCAGAACCAGATTTGAATAGTTTTAAAGTCTATTAAGGCTATGGCTTATTTACATTATTTAGATCAAACCAGCGTTTGTTGCTGGAATATTGACTAAGATATTACGCTTTTTATGTAATGCATGTAACATTTTTTATAATAACAGTTCCCACATTCAGTCACCAGATGGCAGCAAATGACAACCTAATCCCTGAAATTCCATAAATGTGGATACGAAACCAAGGAATCTGACTCCAGTAATACACCAGCTAGACGCAGAAATATAGGAATATTATTTACAGAATTAACGGAAATTGTATGATGGTTATATGCACAGGTATGTGCAAGGGAAAAGTTGTGTGCTATGCATTGCATATGGTGTATGCTGCTTTATGAGCCCCTTATTATACAGAAATTTGTAGGCGGTATGTATAACTATTACTTTATATATTGAACATACATTTTACATTAATCATAGATGGCTGAGGGTCAGGAGCAAAACCTTAAAAGTTACAACGGCCTTAAAGGCTCCTGCCTTAATACACTGAGATGTGTAAAGATGTGTTTAATGGGCCTCCCTCATCACAGGATCGGGACCAGTTTGTGGTTCTCAAACTGCAGTATTTTGCAGTATTTTTCATATGGATACACACTGTGCTAATTTGCCAGAAACATACACAGTTTACACAGAACTGTTGTTCCTGTTGTTTGCAGATCTCTGTACCCAATTCTGTGCTCCAGCACATTTATCACTGTGAACAAACTTCACCTTAAATCTAAAACTCATAATTCTTTTGAAAACAAAAATAATGTGAAAAAGCACATCTCACCAGGGTGTTCACTCAAACAAAAGTTTATGCTCTGTTAAATAGATTAAATAGACAGAGGGGAAGAGGACAAATAAGCAAACAGAAATATAGATAAGATGTATCCATTAGCCTTTGGTCCTCAAGGAGTTATCTCCACCATCATCAGCATTGCATTCATTTAACACTGGAGAAATTCATCAATGCCCCGGTTTAACTACTCTGAGAATCAGCACAGAAAATCACACCACACTGCCTATATTATTAAACTATTATATTATATGGGACATTGTTAGCATCCACTATTAACTGTACAGTAGTACATAAGGAGTTTTTTTTCCCACCTGCAATGGCAAAGATTAAACCCTGTATGCTTTAGCTTTAAACAGTCCACACAGATTGTGATTACCAAGAGACATGACGTTCTACCCCAGGTGTTTGGCTAAAGAAATTAAACAATATTGCCATATTGACATTATTAGCCATATCCTAGTTCCAAAATAAGGCCATAGTATGAGACAATGACACAGTATTTATACGAATTTTGTCATTGTCAATAATTATTATTATGCATGCACACTTTTGCCACTACAATGGGACATTGACATTGAGACACTTCTAAACACCAGAAAACAGCTAAAACAACAAAGGGAAATAGCTAACACATCTCACAGATATGTCATATTCCTTTGTGAGGGGCCATTGTACTGTATAACACAAACAAAACAAGGTATCAAGGTTTCTTATTCAGTGGGAGCAGGTGAAGGGAAATACAGTAACAGCAGGCCAAATACTTAAACTCAAAATTCATATGTTCAAGCTGTTGAGTTACAATACACACACAGTGAATAAGATGAAACTAATCTAAACTAACCCCCTTTTGTGTAAATCATTTGCACACAACTTTCCCACCAAAATAATCTACAAGACAGTTTGAAAGGGGTAACAGAGGTAAGAGAAATCTTCTACTCCAACAAAACCACAATATCACTCACGCACAGACGGAACTTCCCCAGTCAAAAGTGTCAAAACAGAATAATCAATAATTCTGATTTATTTTCTTAAGAAGGTTTCCTTCTTCATGTCACGTCAAGTCATGTCAAGATTACTGACAAATGTTTAAAAAACGTCTTTAAAAACAAAGAGAAGGTAAACATTACCCATGCGTTGGACATTTCTGCAATTACTGTACTTAATATGTTTATGTTGATTCATATCAATATATCAAAAGCCTGACACTGAGGATAAACAATGTTTTATAAATTCTAATTCTTGCCAGTAAAATCTTGCTCGTATCAAATACATGTTTATTTTGACAGAGGATGATGTTCATCAGCACTGTTCAGAAATAAACCCTATATGCTGTACTTCTTACTGTAATGAGAAGATTCCATCAGAAAATCCATCGCTAGATAAGGACAAACATGTCAAATTCTTGTATTGCAATAACAAATATGTATTGCTGTTAAAATAATGTATAGAACAAATTGTACTGTTCCATGTGTTGAGTGTTAACCAGGCAGTCTGAATATGTTATTGAATTTGATTGTTTTCTGAGAAATAAAGGGGGTCTTCTGAACCGCAGGTGGGATGGTGAGTTAGAACATGCACTATAGGGATCAAGGAAAGAATTCTGTTTACGAATAATCCAAAATTGCTTTATTGTTTGGGGAGTTTGGAGGATAATGTGATTTGCTAAACATCCCTCTAATTAACAGCAAAACACTGAGGTTTTTGATTTGGAAAAGCTCTATGGTAGAACCTTAGACCCATGAGTGGATGTACTTAATTATTATAATAATTTATCATCCTTGCATTGTTAGTCATACCAGACATGAGCTCACACATAAACGCAAACTAAATGAAAGATATCTATAAGGGCCTTTGGCTGGATGGTTGTTCAATAGACTAAAAAGGAAGAATGAAACTATAAACATTCTCTCCCTCATTTCTTTGGTCATCCAATCCCATAATTCCACACAGCTGCTTTCCAACATTGACTGTTCTGACACAATTCATGTATTAATGGAACTATCTTATGTAAACCAGGATTAATAACAGATTCCGTGGCAATTCATTCTTCTCTTGTCAGGTGGGAAGCACAGACCGCAGACATTTGAATAAGCAGGAACACATTGTCTTGCAGTCCTTCAAATTATGCAGCAGATAACTGTTTGTGCCGATTATGCCCTGTCTCTTTATGCTTTTCCTCTAAAATCCAGTGCCAGTCATTGTGGGTTGACGTCGGAATTCTGATTTGTGCCAACAGAGAGAACAGAAACTCATGCCACACAACATGCGTTTAAGTTTTTCTAGGTTTTATGCCATGCTACACATTTCACTTGTTTGATTCATTTAACACTGAAAAAACATGTAGGTATAGAGACTGTAAACTAAATAGCAACTTCTCTACTTATGATAGATTGTCTTACCGTGAAGACTTTTGTTTGTTCTTATTCTGGTTTCCAAACTATACACAGATGCCTTTGTTGTATATCTTAGTGGTTCAAATTATACTGTACTGTGTCTGTTTTCTTTATGCAACTAAAAACAACAGTTTTTGGCTGTAAAGATGCTTTTCCTTACCAGCCATTTGTTTTGATTTTCTGAAACGAAGATATCTTAACAATCACTGGATATTTCCTTTCCAGCCCACGTCAGATGCCCTATTCTGTGCACGCTTGTGTGTTTTCCAATCAGGAGGGCAGATTACAGAGTTGAAAAGACTTCCAGGAAGACTTCTGAGGACTATCTGAATCACCGGAGTTTAAAGGTGGTATTTTCCTTGTTAAGACTCCACCAAGGTTCAGACGGATGTGATTGTCTTCTGTATTAGTCAGACAAGATAAATTCACTAATGTTTATAAAATCGTCACGACACAGCATTGCCTAAAGAGATGGTGTTAGTTTTTATAGTTTAGTATATGATAACTCAGAGTGATCATGTCAGATCACAGTGACAAGATGATCTAGACAGAAAGAGTCCACCTAACTCTCATTATTTGGTCACAGTGTTGAGAGGGAACGTGAATTTATACACACGTTGCTTTTCAACTCTCTCTTCCATTGTTGTGCTCCCAACCCAGCACACACCCATCTCCTGAAACATGACCTTACACATAATGGGATTCTCAGTTTCTTCTGCCCTGCCCCTTAGAAAGGTCATAAGTCATCCACAATTTCTATAGCAGGGAAAGTGTATGATAGTAAATAATGGGCACGGCGATGCAATATACAGTGTGAACGGTTTGCAGTGGCATGAAGACTATCTGACAATCTTCAGACCAGGGCAATTGACCTCCCTCCTCTGAGGATACTGGCCATCCTTGAAAACATTTCCGACCCACTTGGTATTATCTTAAGGTATCTAGGAGACAAGCCAACAACAAACTGTAGTTTAAATAAATGTTTATTTAAACTCCTAAAGTTGCAAAATAGAAAAACGCTTAGAATTATGAAATAGAACTTGTGTTTGGAAGCATATCAAGGTAATGATACACTTAAAAAAATGAATTGCCGAAAAAACCATAATCAGAGAAGGGAATTTTTATTTCACCTTAGAGGCTGGATTTAATTTTAGTGCATACTTGCAATGCAATGCAAGCAGACTTTGATTGAACTGAAACAAATTGATGTTGACATTCAAGATTATCATGGCCAGTCTGGTTCAGGCTATATTTTAAAAAATATAGCTTTGTCATTGTGTTTTTCTTTTTCTTTCCACAAAACCGGGGCATGTTCACAATAACACTGAAAACCCCTGACTTATTTGATGAATAAGTGGGTCAGAAATGAATGTCCCCTCAAGAGTTCTATGAGAAAACATAACCCTGCTTTTGGTTAGGGTTGCAACAACACTTAGACAGGATTACTTATTTACTTTGACAGCATAACAAAAGATGCACCAATAGCCCTACAGAATGCAAACCAAGTTTGGTTTCCAATAGTAATAGTCTATGTCCTTTAAGGTCACTGGAAAAAGATCTGTTGTTTGTTTACCTTTCTGTCAGTCTGACAATTTATCCTAGTGTCTCATAAGTACTGTACTTATCAGCTCTGCCAAGAATAATGAGAAAATGGGTGATGTGATTACAAAAGTCAGAATGGATTGGTTTATGTTGCCTACCTTTAGGATCTGCGACATGTGAACTAACTAAAGGCAAAGCATGTGGGCTGAGGTGGTCTGAGTTATGACTTTCATCAAGCCAGTTTCGTTTTATTAAGCCACACCAGGGCTGTGTCACTCAAATGGAGCTTGGTTGTGAAGATGTGTTGCAATACAGCTTTCTTTTCAAGAGTAGTATGGCTGAAACTGTAAAAGGCATGACTCTTTGTGTGTATACGGTACTGCTGGCAACCGATTCAGACATTCATAAACTACATATGGAGTGTGTGAATTACATTTACATGCAACAGTAGCCCCAAACAGCCTGAAGCCATGCATTTATATTTATTTAAACTTTCAACAATCATTGTAAACTACATTTGCTGAAGCCAGTATAGATATAACCCTCAGTGGAGAGAAAAGGCACACCTCTTTGTTTATGTGAGTGACCTGTTAGACTATTTCAAATAACCAGCATCCCACCAAACAGGCCTAATATAATCTAAGATGACATAAAAGAGCTGCAGAAGTACTCTGTGTTTATGGTTTGAAGAATGCGTACTTGTATTAGTTGTATAAAACAGTGCATGCAACTAATCTTATTTGAAATTTGCTCAAAGTAGCACACATAGTGCTCTACAGAAGACTGAAGAAATGTGCAGAAATACACTGATAATTGAGAACAGATGAAAATTATCAGATGGATTTTAAAACAGTGGATCATATTCATAAAAGCTCCAGATAATTTTACTGTCCTACTGACTTTGGTTTTGATCTTTAAAACTGCATAAAATTTTGTCATTGTACAAACAAAGCCTGTTTACATTTTGGCTTACTAGATTTATGTATTTGGAGCTGATCACAGTCAGCACACAGCAGCACATGTCCTATATCATGTTTATACCTGCAGTCTTGACCTGTAATGATCCAGTGAGCACAAGAACAAATAGAGTTGGACTGATTGCTCAGCTGTGTCTTTATAAGAGTCTGTGGTTTGTGTTGACTAAATATTTTCTGAATAAAAACAACCAAGAAGTATGTCTCCCCTCATTCTGAGCCAGACTGAACAATCAGCAGTTTACCAGAGGCATTCCTTTAAACGCATACTGACATGAGCTCCCGGTTAACAACATGTAGGCTATCCTACAAGACTGACAAAGTTTCAGACACTTATTTGATCATATATACTACGGCTGCAGGGAAATCTCCTGGGAACAAAATAAAGGGAACGTAAACTGAGTTTATCTGTGGAAAATCTGGAATATCTGTGAGTAAATACTCCTCTCCTTGAACTTAATTATAAGTAAATTTGAAATAAAAACAATTAATAAAAGAACTATTGTCAGAGAATTGCTGGAAGTGAAAAACTGGATTTGATCAAAAAGATTGTAAAATTAAAATCAAACTAAAGCCACCAACTGCAGCCAAAGGAAATAAATAGCATGGCTGTTAAAATAAGTCAACACTAAACTGAGGTGTAACCCTAGTATTAAATGAGATCAATTTCCCTCTGATTGTCAAAATATTGTAGTGTAGATCTTGTACAATGTGACCATTGTATTTATTTTGACAGTGATCTGACTATTTCATTGGAATGGTTTACACCACCAGTTTAAAAATTTGTGTGTTTTGATTTCTTGCATTAATTCATTGCTTTTGTTTTCCTTGAATGAGTTTTTTTTTACACATTTACACTTAGAACAGCCTTTTTTTCTGAAAGTCTATCCACATACATGAACACCATGAGTGAATGCCCTTCAAGTGCATTTGAGATGGAGAGCAGGATATAATTTGAGATGCATATATGACTTGGAAAACTGTAAGTAAAAATAGTTTTTCAGGCCACATACACGTGGAACAATTGTATCAATATATGAGAGTTTGTAAGCTCCGCAAATGAGCATAGTTTCTTGAAGGTTGTTTTTCTATGCCAAACTTTCCAAAGTGCCACACAAGACTTAAGGGCTGGAATTGACAGTGTGCAGAGAATGGTTTTAGCACTGAGAGTTTAACAGATTGATATATTATTTTAGGCTCTAGGAAAGGTTTCTAGGGATGTTTAGGTTTAAATGACAGAGATTATAAGGTAAAAAAAGCCCTATAGGAGAGATGGGTGGTCGTAGTCTTTATGAGAATTTAGATTCCATGGATGTCTGTTGTCCCTTGGCTGTTCTCCACATATGTATGAAGCAGGAGGAGTGCTTTAATTACTGAAAGGAAAACGCCCTCCCAACTTGCCAATATCCACATCCTTCTTTCTTGCCCTTTCAATTAATTTTTCAGAATCATTTAATGGCTTCCTTTTCCCACAAGCTAAAAAAATAATACAGGCTTATTGTCGAGGCTTATTCTGGCCTCTCCTGTCAGAGGGTCCTCGGCGGAATTCGCGCATGAGATGAAGTTGGCTGCTATTTAGCACAGACAGTTCATTTCTCTGCACCCTGAAGCTGCTGTCAGTTTATCGAGAACACGGCTGACATAGGCCTCAAACATCATTTCAAAACTCTTGCCATGCTGAAGTCGACTCGTGATTGAAAAGCGGCACTGTGGGAAATAAGGCAATGTCCTCCTTTTTCCTTAATCTCCCTTACCAGACAAGCAGTGTTGGGGGAAGGGGTGCTTACCTCACACTTGGTGTGCTCATTGTGGTGGTGCATGGTTTCAGGCCAGGAGGAAAATGTAGGAGGGGGTGCTCTGGCTTAATCAGCAGGGCAGGAAGAGGGTGAGGTTTGTTCTCCAGAGGGTGAGAGAGACTGGTTTGCATCCTGTAGGTCAGGTCAACCAGCCTTATTGCTCTGCACATTTCATTTCTGCATTTGGGAAACACTTTTATCCAAAATGGCTTACAGTTCATTTAAGCTATACATTTTATCCACAAATTACAATATGTACAATCTGTACGAACAGGGTCAGATGATCCATGCATACTAAAGCGCAGAAGACAATTTTGAGTGACAGCAGGACAACCATTACTCTCAGTGAAGTGGAATCCTAGAAGACCACACAACATTGAGCCCTTTGGAAACTCACCCCGACAATACCATGATTTATGGCCTTTCAAAACAAAGAGAAAGAAACTTTGAGAAAGAGTTTGCTTCCCTGGCCAAATCAGCCATTCCATGATTTGCCTCCATGTGTTTGCTCCTGCATGTATTAATGACAATGAGAAAGAGTTATTACATGTTCAAAGCACTTCAGTCAAAATGACCTAAAAAACAGAAGGTTATAAAGTATTCACAATAAAAGTATTTGGACAGTTATTCACTTTGTGGAAACTGACTTGATATATCTACTAAAATAACATTGGGACCATTTAGCTACAAATAATTTTAAAAATGTCTTTAAATATACATTTAGCTCTGAGAAAAGCTCTAGCAGCATTTTCTTGCAGATATACTATTCTATCTAGTGCAATGACATTTTAAATGCGGCTTAATTGTCCCAAAGGCCACTGTATAAAATTCCTGACAGCTGGATTTGTGCGAGTCCCTGAAAACTGTGAAAAAATCTGAAACAAACCCTGAAAAAATGCCCAGGCAGGAAATTCAAGCATAGACTTCAGGACGGGACTTTTTGAGTTGATTGCCAAGTCCCTCCATAATGCCACAAACAGATTCCACAATCAACTATAAAAATAAACACACTCTGCGTTCCCCCTCAAGGTACATGCAGACTTGCATATATGCGATACATGCACACAAATGCAAACCTCTTGGGTTATTGCAAGAATAAAGAAATAATATCTCTAACAAAATGCAAGTGAATTTAGTAATGTTTGAACACCAATCCATACTAAAATCCTGCAGAAGCAAGTCATGTCATCCAGGTTGTGATGGGACCAGATTGACTGCTGGCTAACCTGTGTTTCAGTAGAATGTCTTGCAATGCAGCAGACACTTAACTGGTGCCAGATGTATGATACTGTACCCCACTCAGGTAAAGAATACAGGCAGAAATTGTGGTTTTATATACTTCATTTATTTGATCACATCTGGCTGAGGTCTCCAGGACCACACACAGCATAAGAGAGCTGCAACATATATTTATGCTTATTGACATTTATGGACTACCACAACTCTAGTAAATGTCCGAAAATGTCCGAAAACTCTAGTTCATTAAGTTAACATAGCGAACCACTAATTTATTTGGATGCCTGTACTTGTTTTATAGTTCATTGGAGTACCAAAACAAGCACCAAACAAAAATCCAGATTCTACAACATGCAAAATTAAACATCAGCCTCATTCACTGCTGTGAGAAAGCAAAGGCAAATCAGGCTAGACATGGCAACCCCCATTCTTAAATAAGAATAATATTAGAATAAGAAATAATATTCACATCCACTGACCAGGTGGTTGTTTCTACTTATTTCATAGTAATCACTCAGTCCACATTATTTTTATCAGGTCTCTCCTGGGATTGTGTAGCGGATGTAGATGGCCATGGTACTATCTGCTGCAAACCAGACTACAGGGAAACCCTAGTTTCAGCTGAAAACAGATAAATGGTGCACAATTTTAGAGTATAACATCTATGGTAGCTTGTAGCATGAGTATGTAATGTTGCTTGTGGGGGGTGTGTAATGCAGTCCAGATGCAAAGCCATGGTTAAAATGATGCAACCTTAGATCTCATCCTCTCTGAAGAAACTGAGAAGCAGGGATGTGTGTGCATGTGTGTGTGTTGGCTGAGGTCAAAATGCAAGGAAACGAGGTAACCGGCTGAAGGAATATTTTGGAAGACAAAAAATGCTCTGGATTAAAGTCAAGCTCATTTCTGGTGTTTTTTATCAAGCGTATGGTCGTATTGTGGAGCTATGGGGGGTTGCTGTGGAATGAGAAACAGGAGGAAAAAAAAACACATTTGGCAGACAGACACAAATACTGGCATAGAGGCAGAGGTGATTTATTATATTTACAGTTTCAAGCTGAAACAGTGGGCAGATATCAGGTGGAGCTGGGCCAATCACATTGCTTCTATTTACACATTCATTCAGTGTTCACGATCGCTCACTGACACACTTGTTGACTGCGCTACACGAGGTAGCCATAAAGTTCAAAAAGACCACTGAACTCCAAAATTAGAGGTCATTCCACATCCCACTTCACACTTAATAGTGCATCAGTTTAAACAGGCAGACTGGACTTGATTGTAAGCTGGCAATCCACCCAAATGTGCATTATGTAACTCTCACAGAACAGCATACATGTAGCACCAGTTTTCAGCTGTTACTGGTCCATATCCAGGCTATTTACTGGAATACACTGCTGTAAGCAACTAGAGTCCTATGAGAGAGTCTTAGATTGTCAACAAGCAATGTTTCCAGTATGAAAAACAACTTGTGCATCTTTCTACCAGCTTGAACTGATGGTGTATGATAGGTGCATATATTTGGTAATCAAAACTGAATACAATTGAATCGTGTGCAGTATTATTACAATAAGATAGCTTATAAATAAATTAACAATATATAATACAACTTTATATTTTATTTTACGGGACTTAACATGATACAAAAATATTGATCACAGTGTTTTTTTCTTCGCAGAGGTTCGAAATTGCTATGAACAAGGGAATTTCAAAACATTTCATGGCAATAAATTATACAGTCATTATCGGACAAATAACGAATAGACAATTCATTTAAAATGTTGAAAAAACATGGCTCCAGCCTTTAGAAACCTATTTTGAGCTATCCTAGATAGCTCACTCCATGCATGATGTGGGGTTGAATGTGGTCATTTTGTGTCTCCCACTAACCGGTAGTTTCTCCATGCTAGTCCACGTGACTAGCGCATTTGAGTCTGTTAAGCAGCAGCTGAACATTAGCACTGCTCCAAATGCCAGCATCATCGTTGGCATTCAGCGCCACCTGCCCTGTTGCTCGTATTTAGTCCAGTCTCCCCCAGTATGTGGGTATACAGTGACATACTTCCTCGCTGAAATACTCATTCTCTTTACATCTCCTTTTCCTGGGCTCCACATGACATGGCGGTCTGAAACAACTAATGAAAAAAACATTGTGTCATTTGTCTTATCTTTATGACATAATGAGGTAAACAAACAGCACAACATTTAAAGCAGGTACAGATAAATCCATATAAAACAGTTAACATAACTCTGATTGTGTTCAGCTGAAGTCAGTCAGTCATAAACATTTGGGATGGCATGAGGATGAGTAAATTATGAGAGAATTTTTTATTCCGGGTTGGTGTTTTCCTTAAACTAAACCTCACTGAAAATCAATAAATAATGATAAAACAAACAATGTAAACATTTCCACATACATTTCATCCAACATCTGATTTCTGATGTCACATATATAGCGTAAATAAGTGCTGAAAACCTTTTTTTGAATGAATTGTATCAGTTACAAGGTCAGACAGTGAAGCCTAAAAACCTGTGTTATACTGAATGAGATGTTTTAGTAATCATCTAGCAGTTGGCCTTAATTTTATTATCATTCATTACATTCATTTCTCTTTCCTGCTTTGCAGATCTTGTCATATTATGATGGGAAGGTATGGGAATAAATATCAAACTTATAAAAAACTGAGCTGTCACCATATTCTGTATAGCAGAATTTGACAGTGTTATGCAGAGGTGACTATTGTATTGAAAGAACAAGCCCTTAATTACCCCTAATGCTAATGACTTAAATTAAAGGCATGAATGTGACACCTATGCCTCATTTGTTGGTTAACAGTGTGTGGCATAGCATGTGTATATCTTGACACTTTAGCTTAAAGCGATCACATAAATAAAGTAACTCTTTATTGTACATGGTTAACACATAATTAAACTGCAGTTAATCATTAGGATGTCACATTGGGTTTGAGGCGCCTCTGGCTGCATCACGGTCAGAGCTTCAAATATGTGTCAAATACAAACACTGTCCCCACAGACTGTAGCCCGGAGGAGACAGACGCCAGCTGTTCTGGATGCTGAGCTGTAAAACCTATTGCAGTTACACTGTATGAGGTTCAGGTTAAGGTATATTAAGGGTCAGTAACAGTTATAATGCAATATATTTTACAGACCTAAGAATTTAAGTGTTTATTAAACTGAAGGCATTTTATTGAAAGCTCCATTTAGTGCTTGACTCTGTGTTGATGTGATTAGTCAGTGCCGCTGTTGTTTGTTGTCAAGTAGGGCCACCACTTTAATTTTTGGGGTTGGGCCCCTCAGACCCTGTCTGAGCACTGATAATGCTGAATCTGAAAAAGCAATAACATGACACTGATATACAAAGCAAACTGCTTTCTCACCTGCATGTACCCGGGTGGAATCTTCTCCCTTTTAAGAAGCACTTGCTGGGGGACTCTGTGCATTCGCATACGCATTTGATGCGGTTGAGAGGTTGGCTCTTAGGACACACCTTGGCGCAGGAGCACTGGCAGGTGTCCTTGTTAAAGCTCTGCTGGGGCCCGCAGGAAGAGGGCTGCGCTTTACATGCGCACTGACAGGTGTTCTTGTCCAGGTACTGGTGTGGCCCGCAGCCTGCTGTTCTCAGCTGCTTTCGACAGACACACTGACAGGTCTCCTCATCAAGCTCCTTGTCAGGTCCGCAGAAGTCCTGTTCAAATAAATCTGTATATGGAGAGAACAAAAAAGTCCTTTTTTATATAATAACATCTTTGAGGAACTGTTTGGTCAATGCTATGGAATGCCTGGCTGATTCCCAGAGCATTACGCAAATAATGAACAATGTACAAATGTAAGACATGATAAACTGTTTAGCAATACAGTAATTTTTGCCCAGCATTCCTTACATTACGTTACCCCCCAAAGGCCTAAACAGATGTTTCTCTCTACTCAACTGGCTATGAAAACATTAACTACGTGGCTAATTCAACTCCTTTATATTCTTTCCTTTTTGAAATGTATACAATGACCTAAGACCCTGGCTGACAACTGGAAGGAAATTCCTGTCACAATTGTTTGTGTTTTCTAAGGATTAAACTCACATTATAGTGGTCACATTATAGAGAGTAGGACTTTTTCCACATGGTAAAGGATAGAGTTTGTAAATGCTACACAAACATTTTTTTAGCATGTTCACTACATTGGGTTTTCACTGGAAATGTATCATACTTCTCTAATTGTTGGTGTGACCACATTGAAAAGGTTCTTTCACAACAGAGAGGGATTATTTATTTCTTTTTACAAATCTAATGGATTTAATCCACATGGTTCTCAGAATGTGTTCTCTTTGAGACGGGTTTTCGTTTTCCCCATTTCCAGTTTTCCAAGTTTCAAACTTCATATTGGGGAAGATGTGAAGAGTCCATTGTTGCAGGTGTTACAGGTAAAACAAAGTTAAATGGATTCTGGCAATTATTGTGGTACAATGTATTATAAGACTGGATGAATGACACATCATTTGGTTGATTATACCCGAGCAACGCAGGTATAGTCATGAATCTTTGGCAAAAAAAAAAAAAAAAAATTGCTTTAACACACAATATTTGAATAATTAACCTGTTTAATTCACACAAAAACAAACATCCTCACTGACTAATAAGCTAAGAAGAAGCACAAGAAACAAGACACTAAAGTTTGAGGACAAACTTTATGTTGACTTGACAAATCCTGCCCTGAACTTAAAAATACTTTAAAGTAGTAAAATAATTTGGGCTTGACATCGTCATTGAATAGAATGTTGTCCATCCGATAAACACTTAAAAATTTCTCCGGAAGCAGTAGACCATCAGAGTATTTCTCACGTATTGTGATTTGGGACCATAGGAACTACAGAAAGATAAGAATTCAATGGTAAAGAATGACTTCTGGAGACAGTAGAAATGTATATTTAATATCACAGCGGCATTAATTTCTCTCATTTACTTTTCTATTGCAACAGACAAAGCTCCTTCAGCTTGTACTTTTGAAATAATCATTCATATGTAGGAGAGAAATAATGTGCAGTTATACTACTGGAAATGGGTAAATCCCTAGTGCTCAGCTGTAAATAGTCAAGGTAAGCCGACCCTCAAGATAATGGGCTATTACAGTACGTAACAAAGCTTTTCTGTCAAAGGACTGAGCCACAGTTAAAAAATGAAGCAAGCAAAAGAATAACAATTCTGACGTGTTCCCCACGAGTGTGTCTGCTTTAGCAAAATTAATTACACCCCAATTTCACTCCCCAACCTCTACAGGGGAGCTGAGTGAAAATCTTTTTCCCTTTGGCACAAATGCCTAAAAAATTACCCTTGTGCTGCTGCAACAAAACAGTCCACTACCAAAGAAACGGTCTCTTTAAATCTAACACTGTGGTGGCCCAGTATGCATAAAGTCAACCAGTCTGTATTTATACCATGGCTCACACACACACACAATATATCTTTATCAATTACGAAATCATCTATCTGCTTCTCCTAAGCCCGTATTTAATGTTACATGTTAGCCTAATGGTTTTTTGACTGCATAATTTATGCATTCTACTCCCAAATGCACACACCACAGGCGCTCTTATCTACATCACATTTCACCTGTCACATTTACTGAGTGCAAGGACTCAGTGCATTACATCATCCTCCACATGAGCTGGAACTCTGGTCCTAGATCATCTGGCAAGGCAAGAATGAGAAATAACTTAATTTTAAATGAGTGCACTTTGCTGCTGTTGTTTTGTTTAGTTTGAAGCATTCTTGACCGATTGCCATAAGAGTGGAGCAGCTATTATGGCAGCTTCTCCCTTCTGCAGAAACTGTTGTAGGTTTAGAGTTGGACTGAAGTGCTTGTTTTTAGGCCTTGTCTTAGTTAGCACGTAGTCAGGAATGTTGAAGGCTGAGTTTTTCTTTTGTGGCAATGATTCAGAGGCTATCTGTTCTCTGCCTTCATAAAGTATTTCCTATAATACCACGATGGCACAGACATCATGGTGATGCTCCTGCCACCCAATACTGAGTAGCAAATCAGACACAAGCAATAAGACACAAGGCTGTGTGTTACGGTAATTGTACCACAGGCTATCCTGTAACTCAACTGGAAGAGCATGATGCTTGCAACATTAAGGTTCGATTCCCCAGGAATGTACATACACTGCATTACATTTGAGTTGTAAGCTGCATTAGAAGTTACTAGTGTCTCTGAGCTCTGCAGGCAGTTCCTGTGGCCTAGGCATTTTTTGCTCCGATATACACTGTCATCTGTGAGGCCTTTAATAGAAGTGTGTGCCTTTCCAATCAATTTAATTTACCACAGGTGGACTCCAGTCAAGGTGTAGAAACATCTCAGCAACGATCAAGAGAAATGGGAGGCACCTGTGCCCTCCTGTATTGTTGAAAAGGGTTTAAATACTTGCGTAAATGTGATATTACAGTTTTATCTTTTTAATGCATGTACAGACATTCTGTTTTCACTTTGTCATTATGGGATACTAAGTTGTGTATTAATGAGAAAAATTAATTTAAATGATTGTAGTATCAGGCTGCAACATAAAAATTGAAAAAATTAAGGGGGTCTGAATATTTTCTGAATGCACTGTAAATGATTTGGAAAACGTGAAAAAGTGTAAAAATCAGTGTTATATAACTGTATCCCAATTATATTTTATTTCGAAGTTTTAGACTGTATAAAAGCCTACTGAAATGTCATAAGTGGTCTAATAAAGAACAAACAGTGAACAGTGACTTTTTGCTTAATATTTGCCATAACACTAATAATATTTACAAGCATTTCAAACAGGCACACCCAGACACACTCTCAGATCTCACTATGTTGGCTATTTATACTCACCAGAATGCGGTTTTGACAGAAGGGTGTCGGGGAGCGGCACACATCTGCATAAGTGAGTACTCCAGTTGTGAGTCTTTGGGCATGTTTTATTTGCCACATGACATCTGTGGAGGAAATAAATGATTAGCATGGAGACAGACGGTAGCATGAGATTACAAAAACACAACAAAAGAATTCACAACAAAAGCCAAAATAACAGTTTAAATTACTTCACTTTCAACAAGCAATAGACTTCTCAAAGCTAAATATTTTGGATGTTGACTTTACCGTTATAATTCAGTAACAGATACATCATTCATAAACACATTTCTTTTGATCGCAGGCTGTGTTTAACCTCGCTGCAAATTAGTCTGTTTGCTTTTCAGGATTTAGTAATAAAACCAGCAAAAACAACATCTATTTTCAAGGAGGATTTGGAAGATGGACCGCACTGGCTACAAATGTGTTTGTTAAGACCTGAAGTGCATATCTTAATCAAAACACACCTCAAAAGGAACCGTCCTGAAAAGACAGAGTTTTATCATGTTTGGCTTGACTCTGCAGTGTCTGTCAACAGTGGGGATTTAACACAGACAGAAGGGGGGAATGATGGTATCTTGCTCTCCTGCTAACCTGTAGCACATGGATGAGTTGGCTTGCGGGTTATACTGAATGATGTAGAAGGCAGCAGGAGACTACAGAGCTTTAAATTGTGAATGGTACAGCTCGGATTCTTTAAGGTATTTCAAAACACTAATAACTTATTCGGGGGCCACAAATTCCAGCCCACTTAACCATGTAATATTTAAGAACCAAACATTACCGAACAAAATGAGATGAGTTGCTCTTTAAATATTACACTGTCACTTATTACACCCCCATATCATGGTATAGAATTGCCAGCCCTCTACATAGGTGTGGGATTTGCCAGAAACTCTGTGGTTCAATTCTTCCACAATACTCGGGTCATTATAAATACTGAAATTCCTTCACTGCTGTGCAATAAACCAAGTATTGGGACTGACTTCTGCAATTACATTGTGATTTATTACATTTGCAATCGCAAGAGTACTATGGAGTATGTGACTTTTATTTGACATTGCTTACAAAATACGTTTTACACAAAGTCTGAGTTTCTCAGTGTAACAACTGTAAATGCACTCAGACAATTTTTGAATGCAAACAAGCATCAGGGGTCTGTGCAGCCAAGCTACAGTTCACCATCTTTCACAATGACATTATGTCCTTTTGTGCTCAAGTAAACAATGAAAGAGCTAACAAACTTAATACATACATACATGGTCAATTAACACCTATTAACAAGAAATTACATAAATCAAACATGTTTTTGTTTTACTGAATTCAATGTATATATATTACCCATATATATTTATTTATTGGTAATATATATATTAAATTCAGTAAAACAAAAAACAAAAATGTTTGAAATACAAATAATAGCAATAAAAGGCATTTCATTTTTTAATAGGTGGTAGTTGACCATCCAGTACTGACTATGTGGAGGGTCGAGACTGAACTCACAGATGGCTTAAGCCCATCTCAGTGTCTGCACCAGTAACCATCTGTCTTCCTGTGGTCTCAGATTAAGTCCAGGCTGCAGCTACCGGGCAGTGAATTCACAAGCTCCCACCAAGATAAACTTTATTCTGGCTTCTCCTTTTATCAAGTGAGATAAATCTCCAAAATTGGCAAGTAAGCCCTACTCTCAGACTGGATTGACACTGGTGTGACGCGTTAATGATAACAGAATATATTTGCAGGATACTGAAGACGCTGATTTTTTGTGACCTGCACACAAGGAAGGTCCATATCCACAAGTGATTTTATATTTGGATTAACTTAAAAGTCAGTTTTAGACCTAGAGTCCCATGTTCTGTCTATCCTGAAAAACAACTGGACAACTGGAAGTCCTCAAAAAGCAAATTTTTCCAAGAAAAATGCTGGTGAAAGTACACAATCAGATTGGGGCCACTAGTGTATGACATCTACGCAGGCGCCCCAGACAAGATTATGAGCGGTGTTATAGTTGCATTTGTTCATCTATAACATTTTTTTCCACATACAAGCCACACCACAGCAGCAAATATAATGTTTACACAGCCATTTTACTGCCACAATTCTCGGGAAACAATGCATCACATGCTTGAATATTGAAAACGTGAGGATTGACACGATGGAACATGGTTTTTTGGCCCCTCCCCAAGATTTGTGGTATACCGCTGGTTGGGGGCATTCTATTCTATATTTACAATCCTGCTCTACTTATTGCTTTGTCACCTCCCTGTTACTTTCACCCCTCTGTTCTCCCTCTCTCTTTCTGTTTTTGTGAGTTTAAGTGGCTTGGGCAAAGTGTCAGGTCCTCAGGCAGATTTGGCCTGTGAGTTATCCAGCAAATAGGCTCAGATGTGGGTTTCCCCCCTAGATCAGAGGATAAGACTTCACAATCTGCTGTCAACCTTTGCACTGGGAGATACATGCAGTTCCATGCAAGTGTGTGTGTGTTAGTGCATTTGTATGTTCACCCTATATGTCCCACTGAGAACCGACATCGGATGTAACAGCTCAAGTTACTGGTCCACTGTCATTAACCTCCACTGGCTGGAAAGTGAGAGGTCAGGGCCAGTTAGCATGACCCCGGGCTGGATCAAGTCCAGGGAAGGACAATTATTACACATAGATCAACCTTCTCTCCCTTCCTGTCTGGCTGTCTATGAAATCACCACCTTTCCATCTAGACAGCATAGGTGATATATTACCCATGCAGAACTGTTTGTCATTATGGAGGCATTTGATGTAACCTGAGCAATATTCTGAAAAAAAGTTTGGGACTAATGCCTGTTAGTTGGTTTACAACAACAAAAACAACAACTGTGAGTGTGACTGATGCACATGTTGCTACTGCATCCTCCTCCAAATGGCATGTGCAGTTATTTTTGACAACGCTGCAACAATCTTGTTAAAATGTACAATGTTCATCACAAACATCACTAAATGTCAGTCCACTTTGCATTCTAAATTTCAAACAATGCAATACAATACAATGCAAAACAATACAATACAAGCTATTTAAACAGATGTTGGCATAATTAGTCTTGTGAAAAACCAAAGCAAGCTGTTGAATATCAGCACCGTGAAATAAAGCAAATTGTCGCCGTCACCCTGAGATGGTTTAGTGATAAGCTACACATATGAGGTCCTCGATGTGTTTTCAATTACAATATGCTCAGTGGCATTAAGCCAACACATTCTTGAGAACTGGGGGAGGAGAGGATTAAAAGCACTACTGATATAGTCCACGCGAAGTGGAAGACAAACTATCGCATGACTAACGTGCACTTGCACCTTGTGTAACACAAACCAGATGAGTCTAGCAAGGTGTCTGAATGATAACATATATGCCCTCTAAGTTATCATAGTATATTCCTAATATGACAATACTGCCGTACACATCCATAGGCTGTACGGAGACAAATTTGCATTCACCACCTCCACAGTAATTCAACTGCTTGGTCAACATAGCCCACATGTTGTTTGTTATGGAGAGCTATTTCGTTCCTTGCTGGGGGACATCTGAAGAGGTCTGCTGCTCAACTGATTTACATTCAAAAGTCTTAAGAGGTTACAAATATCCATTTTCCATATGGTAAGATACCTACCAGGGATGGCCAGCCTGCACTTTGAATCACATTAAAATGTCAAAGCTAGGCTGCCTTCAGTCTGGCCACAGAAACATTTCAAAATCAACCTCTTTGCTCTGCATTTCGTAACACTACAGACAAAACTCATTACACCTATAATATTAACAATTATTATATAATAATGGACTTCTAAATACTGAGATTCCATTACAAACTGACATTCTAATAAGATACTGTGAACAGGAGATACATGGCACCATCTAAGAAAAGGGGAAAACAGAGCCTAAAAAGCTTGTCTTCTTTTCAAATATTTAAAGAAAGGAGATTTCTAAACAGTGTAAAAACGTTTGCCTCAGGAGGTCAAACTAAAATGAACTGTAAATATTACACATAAAATACAAAATGAGGCATAATACATAATGTCACGTGTGATCATGATTTTTGCAGCCCTGTTAACAAAATTTGTGATGTGTTAAGTGTGTAAAATGTATGCAGTTTTGTTGTTTTCTAGCAATAAACACTAAATAAATATAGACATTCAATAAACAGTGAGTTTTCATGCTTAGACTTAACGTAACAAACATCACAATACCACAACAGAATAAATAGGATTGTGTTTCAACATCCCCTTCACGCTATCTTAAATACTTTGGATGTAAAAAATAATTAGGTGTAAAAATAATAAAATACAAAATGCCTGGCATTATCCATTCGGTGTGTTAACTAATTAGTGCAGAAGTGGTTATATAAGAACTCTGTAGTTTATGAGAATGTGGAAAACAATAGTAGAATCCCAATGAGCTGGTGAATATTGCAGCGCATGCCCACCGGCATATATAGACAGACCAGCTCGAGGTCAAATGTCATTAGTTAACAGTCTAGTGAGGCTATGAATAAAACCACACAATGTCTGAATGTTTATCCTCCTGGCGAGCCTCTACTTTCCTACATAGTGAGTCATCATCTCCCAAACAATACAGAGTGAGAAATCTAGAACACAACTAAACTCTAGCCAAATGCTCATAATCACTACCAGGCCTTTGTCACTGCATTGCACAAGCTCTGATAACACCAATACGTTACCCTCTCTAGACCACATATCTGAAGCCAAACCTGTAGACACCCACTTTCTCCCCCACGCCAAGCAGTGTTGTGTGATTTGCATCACTGCGTTAGCACCCTGAGGTCCAAATCTGAATGCCTGAGGAGCACCACCCTGTGTCAAAGCCCCTGGCAGCCCGACTGCCCCTGCCTTTATCAGATGCCACAGGTTAGGGCAGGATTTTACCAAATATAAGATTAGAATGTATCTGAAAGCTTTCAAAGCCGACCTGGAGTGATCCTGAATTAATCTGGCCCTGGAAAAACTTCTCTGCTAATGTTTAAAAGGAATCCTGTGAATGCAGGAAACAAAACATGGACCGGACTGCACAGCTGTTGACCTTTACGGCTGTAAAGACAGCTTTACAGACAGCTATAAATAATTACAACACCATGCAACACTGTACAACACATCAGCTGCAGGTCTTGGAAGCTGCACCACTGCATGTCTGCAATGACCTCTTAGTCTACAAAAGACGGCATCTCACGTACACAGACGTTACGCCGTCCCCACTTGCGTGAAAGCACGAGAGGAATGAGGAGATGAAGCCTCAGTGTCCAGGAAACCAAAACAACATATAACACACTTCCTCAGTGCAGGTCGCCCTAGGAACACATCTGCTTTTTCTTAAGCAAGGCCTGGCTGTGTGAGACCTTGTGGGGGATTATGCCTCTTTCCTTTTCACTGCAAATCACTTTGACAAAGGATGGTTTAAAAACTGCGCTGAAACGCACAACAATAAACTGCCCTTTTTTGTTACTTCTCCACTGATGAACTTATGGTTGGTTGGGATAATGACGTTTTAACATGCAAGACAAATAACTAACGACTAGGATTATGGAAGCCATCTGATGTTGACTGAAAAAGACTGATGGTTTGTAAACACCATTAATAAATATGGTTGTGACGAACAGGCGTCAAAATACAAGAAAATGACGTAGTTCGCATATTTTGTCACTGACGCAACACCTCTTGCGTTCCATGCCACGGAGCGCTGAGTAACTCATCACTAAACAAGGGCCTCAAATTTCGTTGTTATGACAGGCGAAACTGCAGCTCTGTACTGTATGTGCAAAGGCCAATTTCTGAAGCATGTCCCTGATTGCCTCTCTGGCGTGAGCCATGCATCACAAGTTAACATGGACGATTTCTCAGTGTCACTTCCCTGTTTGCAAACAGATCTCTGAGCAATGCTGTAATACACTGGCTTCCACTGCTACACGTTTCCTAACAGATATCTTTCCACAAGGGAGAGAGCAGGCACCGTTTTCACACAAAATGCGTCTTTTTCACTTGTTTTCTCCACTCTCCTCTGTAGTGTCTGTGCAAATGAGTCATTGTTCAGAACACTGATGACTGTCACGAACAGGCGACCGGCTGATCCATCATTCTTAGAGAGAATAAAAACTATAAACATTTCCACAAAGTACGTGAGGCAATGACGTAGATTTAAAAACAGGGGGTGTGCCTCATGTACAAATAATATCTGATGAGAGGAAACAGACTGTTGTGTTGCTCTGAATCTTCCCAAACAGTAAAGCAACATTTTATACGATGCCCTGTTTTACTCAGCTACAATGAACCAAGATTACATATCTTCGAAAAATCCCTGATTTGAGAAGAGTTTCTTTTAAACATCTGGTATGTTTCTGCCTTACTGCTCCAATCTCTCTCACCCTCTGTTTCTCTCTCTCTCTCTCTCTGATGGCTAAAACTCAAGGCCATTAGTGTCGCTCTGTGTTTCAAATTAAGTGTTTTGATACACAGAGTGATACAGGATCCGCTGTGGGTTTGACTTGTGATTAAGCAAGCAATACTCTCTCACCACTGCAAAACTACTGTAAGCCTCTTAATGTACACGTGGATCAGAAAGATGAAAAGCTCATGGGGTCAGTAAACTGTTGAATCGCAGGAGGTAATTAGCTTGTGATTAATATGTAGGCAAACTTCCATAGACCTTTTCTCATTGTTTGACTGATGTTTTGAACAAAAGCAGCTTATATTACACCAATAGCAGGAAGAATGCAACCTTGAGACCTTCAACCAAGTTCAGAATCTGTTCAGTCATTATCAGTTTCATAGGTCATGAATACTTGGGTTCGAACACATCAATTTCATATTTCCAGTTGATCAGTCAGGTACCAACCCACATTAGCTGATAAAGAAAAAAATAAGGAAGAAATAACCAACGTAGATATGGGCAAACATTAAACCAGCAAGCCACAGAAAATACACTACCTGTCAAAAGATTGGGATCATTTCACAAAAATGTTTCTTATGATCTTAAAAATCTTCTGTAGACAAAAATATAACTGTCAACATATTACTTTTAATCAATACAAAACTAAATGTTTATTTAAAACATACTTTTGAAATGGATTACTTGAACCAAATAATGAATAAAAAGCAGCCAGGAGGAGTCCAGCATAGATGGAAAATCCTTCAATACGGTTTCAAAAGCTTCCCAAGCTGAGATCTCTGGATGATAAAATGCCAAGTGTACGATTTAGCAAATTCTAGATGAAGTGTTACTACACTGAAGATGCTAAACTATAACAGAGTTCATTTATTTTGGATGCTTTTAGTCACAACATAATTCCCACAGTTACAATTGTGTTATTCCATGGTTTTGATGGTTGTGAAAAAAATAACGAATGAGTAAGTGATCCTAAACTTGTTGATAATGATAGCTTAATCAAGCCAACACATTGCATGGTAAGTTCATTAGGATTCCCTACTGAGATTTTCTTCCCTGACGAAATTCCTACAACAACAGACCAACAGGAAGACCTCTGTGGGTTTTAACAATGGGCAGCAACACTACACCACCAATATGAAAAGCAATCTGATGAGCTACCGCACGTCACTGGATGTAGCTACATCCAAAATATACACATTAGCGTAGCCACATATCCGCTGACATACTACACAAGGCCAAATTAAATTTAAAATACTGTACAGCCAGTATATGGAACGTTTTGTCATGATATTATATTTCTTAAATAACATTCCTGTACCCTCAGTTTCTCCAACAACATGCGAGGACATTCACACCTCAGCACGTGAAATCTGTTCAGACTGATTAATGGCTTGAGGAAAACTGTCTGTGGTCCTGGTTTTACACTAATAGTCTAAACACCTCATTATACACTGATATTCTAATCTCTGAAACATTCTAAGTAACTAAGAAATAAGTGAATACTTTCAGGGTTACTGTGGTAAACTTTTTGACAAACTTCAGAGACCCGCTGTAGCAAAACTGCACCACTTAATTTTCAATAAATAATAAAACTACATCCAACACTGGTTCTCACTGTGAAATGTATCTTAGCAACATGACAGTCACGGTTTGAATCTCCTCTCAGCATGACAAAGTCACACAAACACCAGCACCAAATATGTACTGACTTGTATTTCCCAATTTTATCTATTAGAATTTTTCTATCACTAAATAAAATTATACACTTTTTCCAAATGTTGCAACACTGAGCCTTGGCGGTCAATCATTTTAGGTAATTCATACAAAAGAGCCCATTCATTAAATAAAAAAAATGAATATTCCAAATGATTTATGACAGAGCCTTATGAAACTTTATAGAGCATCAGAAGGTTTACCTGGGCTCAGATGAACGGCCTGAAATAGCTGTAATAAGGGTCAAAGCAACTGCACCACAGGCATCTAAATGCACAAGTGGCTTCCTAAAATACTTTTAAGGGGATTAAAGAAAATACATTACAATATATAGAATATATACAAACTCAATGTTCGGGTTTCTAAGGGTCAAGGTCCAAGCATTGATCAAATTTAGGTGTACGCACCTGATTAACATGGAGACAGACACTGTAAATACTTACTCTGGTAGGGCCCTTCGTATGATTGAGTGCCGTTGTCGGTACACATCCAGTTTTGACAGACAGCTGCAGGAAGTGTGGTTGGCAAAGCTTATGGTCACTGGCTTGGTCCCTTGCTTTATAGGAACAGTAATTTCAAACAGCTGTAGAAGAAAAAGACAGGAAAAATTGTCAATAAAACCCCAACAAGATGCAACCAACATAAGGTGTGAAACGGCACTAAATGTTTATAGAACTTTAAGAATTACTGTGTTCCGCGTCAAAGTCAATTTTATCCAAACCAACATTGGTTTATATGTAAAAGTGTTGTGCAACAGAACCATTCTGAGAAATCACTCAGCGTGTACAGATACAACCACAACTTCTGGCTCAAACTGTTAAGGCGGAATGGGGAACTCTTGCAAGAAGATGAGACAGGAAAATGTTGTTAGATCAAAAAAAATCTAAACTTCCTCAAGCACTCCTAACAAATTCCCTAACCAGATGTAATGTGATAAAGCAATAAGAAATATAAATCTCTTCATGCAAGTTTTTGTCCTAACCAAACATGACTATATCAGGTTATAAACAACAGGACATTTTGTTTTGGTTTGTAATTCTAAATTGTAATTCTCACAGAAAAATGTCATTGGATCAAAATCCCACCCCATATTTGATGTTTAAAACAGCTGTATGTTCTGATTCCATGTTAATGACCCATCATTTTCAACTTGCTGAATACTTGCTGAAAGCTTACTATGTTGTGCTTGGTTTGGACAGTAAAACTGAGGGGCACGTGATTATAAATAGCATGCCATTTCAGATGTTATCATTTATTTTCTTTTATTGTTGTAAAATTTTCTGTTTTCTTTGCAGTGCTTTGTTCTCTTTGTTTATATCTGTTTATTATCTGTTGGATTGAGGAAATATAAGGAAATATGATGCCCTTTCTAAGAAAGACTTTGCTTAGAAGCATCAAGGGAGGTGACTAATTTTTGTGATTCAATAAATCACTAAAGATAGCCTTCATTTTTGTCTACTCAAACACTTCTTCTCCTTCTTCTCTTCCCAGTAAAAACTCTATTTAGATGTTCAGAGGCAGCAAAGTATAAGCACCTCCAAAACAATTTAGCAGGACAACAAACAAGCAACCTTCCAAAAACACTGGAAAGCTAAACCGCCCTTTAGCCACAGCATTATAAACAAACATCCCCAGGACATAAATAAAGGAATTATGCCAGATGAGGAAAAACGTATTGGATGTTCCCGTCTGACCACTACCCTGGCATTGGTTCACCTCACTTCTTAGGATTCTTTCTCTGCGTTATCCTTCTATGTCCTTTATGTACATGCCATGAGACCACTTGCTATCTGCACTGACAGATCCATAGACATCAGCATTAAAATCCAAAGTATCTGTATTAGACCAACAACAATCCAGGCTACACTAACAGTCCAAAGAAACAGTGTTTAAAATGGGAATGATGAATAAAATGATGAATGTCGATAAATACACACCTGGAACCACACGATCTATATTAATATTATAATAACAATACAAAAGTAGCAATGTTGCTTGGCAATGGAAACAGAATAAAGTTGGCTTAATAAAATATTATTACTGTTTATTTCCATAATTATTGATCATAAATGTAACTGTTGTAAAGTGTTGTGCTGAAATGTCATTGGTCCAAATTCCTACTTTCACATTTTTGAGATTGAAAGGAAGACCCTTTACCCACAGCAATCTGACTGTAATGTGTGGCTGCCCAGGGTTTATTGCAGCTGTTTCTTTCTCACATTGATGTTTACAGAAGTCCATCATTCAGTGGTTAACCATTGTTACCAGGACAAGTGATCCAAAAAGCTTCACTTGCTCTCTCTGTAAACTTGTCAGCCCTCCAGTCCTGATAATAAAAGCACTTTACTGGAGTATTTACAGTCCACAGGCCTGAGTATTACATCTGTGCAGGTGAGAGAAGGGTCAGACGAAACCAGAGATCCATATATTGTTTTAACATGATCCAATCTCTCTCTCTCTCTCTCTCTCTCTCTCTCTCTTGAAGACTAGCACATGTATTATAGTAGGGAGGATGTCTTGTCTTACAGATGATAAATAAACTTGACCCCTAAATACATGCACACAAACATAATGTTCATATGAACTGTAAATTACCTATCAATATCTTACCTATCCCAATACTATACTTATACTTGCCCTATATATTGATTCAGTTGGAAAATGTTTGTATTTGTAAATAAATAAACGTGTGAATCAGTCAAATTTCAGATTCATTTAACTTTAAACCATGATCATTTTGCTTTTGACCCAGTCATTTTTTGAATGAAAACTGGAGCTTGTAATTTCATAATCCAAATCTTCCTCAAATATTTTGCAATATCTTCACATTGCGTCTGCTGCTCAGGCTTTGTGCCCAGAGTGGGAGTGTTACGTCTGTAGAGCAGTAGCATGGACATCAAGACCTTGACCTGCTTGGTGGTGGGAGAGCGTTATGGTTAAATCACAGGGGGAGAACCCATCGCCTGCTGGGGTCAGCCCACCCAAAATAAGTGGGCAATTAAATAAGCCCCACTTGCAAATAATTCACAGCCATGACCTTCCACTCAAACCCCTGCCTCTTTCACAACTCACTAAATCAAAGCTTAACAGATCATCTCTGCTACGGGAACAGGCTGAAAATCAAAGGCCAATGCAATGCATATTAATGCATTTACAATCTCTGATATTACAGTCAAGCAAGCACACAGCAGTGTGATAATAATCTATTACAGCATAACACTTTTCTTTTTGTTATGGTAAGTACAAACTTACTTACCAGATGTGTTTTTACTCAAACTAAAAACAGAAGCAGTCAGAAATGCATGTGTGGTGTAAATGCCTTATAACATACAGCTTTAAAAGAAAATAACATTTACGTTTTATGCAAAGTGACTTATAGTGCATGACAAATCTATTTTTTATGAGTTTATCAGAGTGTGTTTGCTGGCAATCGAACCCTTGATTTTCTGAACCCTTTTCTAACCAATTGAACTGCAGGAACATGATGTCTGATCAAAGATTTTTAGGAAAGCTCACAAATAGCACAATCTTTATTATGCAGTGACGTATACAGTATAATTATACAGTATACAGTTAATTAGTTTTGAATAAGTGTCTGTATAATGAATAAAATGTTAACAACATAAATGTAACCATGTAATTCACACAGAAGTTTATCTAATACACTTGGCTAAAAATGTTTGTGGCAAGACACAGTACAGTAAAGAGCCTCTCAAAACCCAATTATCACTGATAGTTAAAGATCTTTTTAAAAAGCTTGTTAATATCAGTTGTAAACATGGATAATAAAGGACTCGCTCACCGTCTTGCTGATGTAGGAGGTGCTGATGTTCATGCACTGATGCTCCTCACTGTTACAGCAGCCCCCACATCTGTAGACAGACACGCAGGGTGGTTTATAGAAGGTGTTTGTAGTTGCCCCAAACTCTTTCCCCACATCTAAACAAACTTGGCGTGGCATGCACAGGGTCTTTCTCCACTCTGTTTCAATGCCTGTAGAAAGAGCAGCGGAAGAGTGAGACAGGAAGAGGAGATGCATTAAACAAGGGGTCAACAAAGAAATGGACCAATTGTTATGCACTGCAACTATTGTGATCTGAAACATTCTGGGTAGCTGAAAAAAACTTTGTGCCAGAACTGGTTAAAAAGCATACAAAAAGGAAAACTTATGAAAGGACAACTACGAAAATCTTGGCTGTAATACAATATTGACAGAGAAGGCTGCCAGCACAAACTGTTGCAGGCCTAAAATAATAGTCACTCACTTTTAAGTATTTCAAAGTTGAAGTAAGCAGCCGCAAAGGAGGCCTCGTCCGACCTTGTTTCTGTGGAGCCATGCTCTCTGTGAGGGACGCGAGCTCCTGCTTTGGAACGACACTTCAGCATGCTCCAGTAGCTGGGGTAAACTATCCTCATGAGTTCATCCACGCTGCCCGCTAAACGCAACTGCTCCACCAGGCCTGGCTCTGAATGCTCCTGATAAGACACAGAGAAACAGAGTAAAGGCCCCAGAATGCACACAGCAAATTTCTTTGCTTTGTTCTGGGGTAGAATAAAGCTTGAAATACTGACATTTGCAGTATACTCATAGAGAACGTTTGACAACAATGTATGTGGTGATTTACAAAAGTGTTTAAATATGTGAAAGACTAAGGGAAGAAATGAACTAGAGAAGATGTTTGTGTCAAAGAAGGTGGAGCCACAGGTTACACCCACCTATTATGTCATCGTCTTGGACCAATACAAGTCAAAAAGTGTTTAGCAGTCCGTACGGTTTTACTAAAAGTGCATGCTGGTAAGCTGTTTCTAACAACTGAAACAATCTCAAAAATAATCTTTTGGTCAGATTTAGTCTGAAATGCTGTCACACCTCTTTGTATACAGATTTTGCTTTAAGTTGAGGCCTTAAGCCATGAATAAAGCAGCCCAACAGCCTGATTGCAAGGAAAGTCACCCTGAAACAACAGGATTCTGTAGTTAGGAACACAGTATTGAACCTTCAACCTCTGAGCAAAAATCATCAGGTTGCTATGACACCCAGACACAAAGAACCAGAAATATTTTGATATTATCAGCACTTTATCACTTTAGCTTTCTGGCCCTATGTAGCTAAAAACAATACCACAGGAACATAGTAATTACTTTAGTTTTTTATTTGTACAGTATCAACCCCCTACCTTATTGAACCAGCCCTTAGCTACCCTTACTAGGAGTTCAGTCAATGTGCTGGAACAGAAGATGCCATGTCATATTAGACATTATAATGGAAATATCTCAGATTATCTGAATTAAACGTCAATTGCTATTATGCTTTGAATGTTTCACTCTTAGTAGGCAGTTAACATCTGGGTTGCAGGTGGAAGGTGATGCAGCTCTGAATCAAGTAAAACAATCGTCAAGACTTCGAGGTACCAGTAAGCAACAAAGCACTGGCTAAGACAATCAACATAAGATCGTATACACCCCTACCTTTTAGTTTTGAGTTTGTGACTCAATCTTTGGACATCTAACCAGTGATCGTAAACACAACTTCATGTTTATACCTTTTCCATGTGTCTTACTGCACTCAACTAGACAATATCAACAAGTATGGCTAGAATGGCATTATTTATCTTATGCTGTTTGCACCTCTGTATTAACAAACCTTAAGCAGATGCTTCCTTACCAAGTGACTTTCACATTAAAAGGCTTGTGTCTATTGTGATTCTGTTGGTGATGACATTTACTAAGATGTCCTTTACTAGAAGCACCAATTAATGGTAATAGGTTGAGTGTCAATGTATGAATTGAAGAGTATGATTTAAAAATTATTTTGTTCTCTGTAAACTTTAAATTAAGCCACCACGGAAGAAATGGCCAGACCACTATAGTCCATCGTGACCCAGCCAATTGATAAAACTGCTTACTCAGTAAGGTAATGGGTTGTCTGTGGAGACTGAGCTGCATCTGTTGGAAGCAAGAGAAAGCCCAGCGAATGCAAATCAAAGCTCTCTGAGGTCTATGACCTAGCCTCAATCCGCAGTGGAATTTACAAATTACAACCTGAACTGAACCTCTGCGTAATTTCTCTTCCTTCTTTCAGAGGCTCCAGACTTTTGTATTATGTTTTGCTGGTGAATAAATCTCTCTAAATATCTGTTTCAGAGCTCTCCTTGTAACCATGTTTACAGCTGAGAATTTATCATCTCGAAAGCTAGGAAATTAGTTTTCCTTTTTAAAAAACGCACACTGTAATATTTTGCTGTAAAATCTATTATTTACGTATTTACAACAGGATTTTTTGGCCAGAAAGGTTTTTCTAAACCTCCCTTCTTCCCTCACTTTAAAAGAAATCCTTAGAACAAACAGTTTTACAGTATGACAGTTCTTGAAGAGTATAAATGATTTTATGATGCATCTAACAACAAAGTCTAAAAAAGACAAATGTAACCATTTACATGGAATAGGAATTTAAGCCTGCATAGTATCTAGGAGTGCATTGTTGAAAAAGTGTAAAATAAGTGAAATAAAATGTGTTCTTTTTACATCTGAGGTCAGTCCTACTGCACACCAGGGATAAACGCTCTCCAAATATCAAGAGGAAAAGTATAATCGCTTGTAGGAAATGACCATTTCTACCCACATTGACTCCCTTCTGTTTATTCAGGAAAGTCCAATACCACAAAAAGAGTCTGAACAAGACTATTGTAAGTGGCCTCCTCTATCCCTTTGTTTACAGTGATTCTTGAGATAACACACTGGTCTGTTTCCTACCAGAAACAATGGAGCCTGAGAAATTATATCAGTATGTGTGTATGCATGACACACAGATGCATTCACATATTACTGAGTCCCAAACTTCAGGTTTGGTAATTGTAAAAAACACTAATACAATGCACTGTTTTTATTTCTCTGTGGCAACAAAAATAAAAGGGGGCTGATGTAAGAAAATACAAATGGGAACCATGAAGTCTGAGGGCAGTTGACCCAGAAATGCCATTCATTGTTTTGTTGTGGTATTGTAATCTTGTTGATTTTCAGTATTACACAACAAGCTGATACAGAATATGGACATGCTTGTACAAAAAATCTTCAAACTTTCAATGTTCAAAGACATCCTCCCTTTATTTACAAGCCAATACCCTATATATCAAATACCTTGTTAAATAGACACTTCATTCCATATATAGTTCAAACATGTAGTCCAATCACCAACCAGCTCTTATAACAAACAAAAAACAGGCCTGAAACTTCAGGACATTTTGGGGTTGAAAGAAAATAATGTGTTTGATTAACAGAATCAGAATGAAACTGGCATCAAACAAGAGGCCCGTTTGGCCCTGAAGGACAGTGATTCATAGGAAATGATGAAATGTTGAAGTGATCATAGATGCATGCAACATTAGTGGGCAGCAATATCCTGTTCACCAATAGAAAACACCTCACCTCTAATGCTACAAAGTGTGCCTCATCGAATGATTTACAATGGAAAGCAGACAGGATGCCACGTTAGCTATAACAAAACCAGGATAAGATGCCGCATTTGTAAAACCATTCCATTATAGACAATAGTCGCTTTTCCACTGTAGGGGTAAACAGTTGTAGTTGCTTAACCATTCTATTCCATGTTGATTTGGCCTAGCCGGGAGAGATATGGTTTCATTTTCCACTGTATGGGTGATAATGGAGCTCTTTGGAATCTGTCAGTCTTTGTCTTGGTAATGGAAGGGTTAACAGAGGATATGACAGTATGACCAATAAAGAGATGAGTGGCTGAGCGGTGACGTTACCACGTGCATTCTGTCAGCCCGAGAATAAACCAAGAAAGATATCTCCAACCAACACCACCCTCCCCCTGTCCACTAGCTGCTTTTTTGCGATTGGCTGTAAAGTTTGCTGTTGTCGCTGCTTCGCTTACACTAGAAGACTGAGTTGATATCAAACGTGGCTAAAAATATCAGATTGCCTGCTACAACTCAAGATTGGCTCACTGGAACTGCTCATACTTGATGCATGTCGCTAAATAGAATGTGAGATGTTTTGGGTTTTTAATCAATCACAAAACTTAAAAATGATCTTTGACGTTAAATTCAGAGCAAAAATTATGTATGTAAGGCACAAAAACACAAAACTCACATCTGACACAATGAAAGGAAAACAGATCCATTATTCGCTTTGAGGTAGCATTCAATCTTCTTAGCTGATACAAGCATGCAGAGCTATTCTGGAAATGTTTCTGGAAAGTGCTTTCATTGAATATATTCCTTTAGTCTGAAATACTTCATATTTTGCCAAAAATTTTAATTTCCATACAGTTACCCCATACTAAACCACAACAAAACATAATGACACATAAACGTAATGCATTTTGAAACATTGTAATTGTTTCATTTTTGTTACTTTCTCCAAATACCACAACTGACCTCCGTAGACATAATTTACAAACATTTAAATACCAGAGCAGGCGAATTCATATTGTGCTGTTTTATGTATTTGCAAAATGCTGTTTCATAAAATGAATACATCAGTTAGTAATAGCTTGAACTGGTTTTGGCACTGAGTGACATTATTATGAGTTATTTTATGACACAGTAAGCTCCTCCAGCAGTCACGTGTGGTTTATATAATAGGCAGCTAATCATATATAAAATTCTGAGGAGAGAACCAGCCAGCAGATATATAGTACTACAAACAACAGTGCTTAACCAGATTGCTTTTGCACATTTAGGTTATATTTTCAAGCGAATAAAAAGGGACACCAGAGCCATTACTAAACTATTGCTTAACGTCTTCAATGCAGTGAACAAATATATACTCAACACTATAGTGTTGCCACTGCCTATATTGTTAAGTGCACCCTTTAAGCAGCAGTACATTTGTATGGAAACACGTTGCATCCGTTCCAGACATGCCTTTCATCTCAGTATTGGACCCCAGGGAGCAGGCCTGCGTATGGTGCTGTGCTCACTGGACTTGAATGATGTGGCTGAAGTCAGCAGCTGAGGGCACATTTGGGGCTTTGCAAAGTGAGAACAACTGAGCTATCATTAACCCTCTAATGACTCTGATGATATCTTAGAAACTCCAGAAGTGACTCTAGACTCTAGAAGTTTTAAGTCCTTGACCTAGTGACAAGCGATCCTTTGGAGACAAGTTGGCCCACAAGTTTAAAGAGTTTGGGATGTGGGGCTGAGACCTTTCCAAATTTCAAACAAACAATCCTAATCTATAGTGTTTTCTGGAAGTAATTGAGATGTTCCCTAAGGTGGAGTACTCCACTACAATCCTCATGAACACTATATTATGGCCCCTCATTTGTTTCTAAAACCAACCACTGGACGCAGCACACATGCTGTGCGCACACACAAGCTCTTGAGGCCAGACCTTACGCGTGGAAATTGTTTTTCCAGTCTTAAGCCCAATCGCTGCTAGGCCTATTAAATGAACTAGCCGCACTGGATGCAACTCATATTGAAATGAATGCATTTCAGATAATAAGCCCCCCCTTACCTATAGATTTTTGTTCTGTACTACCTTCTGCATGCACAGACACACATTGTGGTTTGTACTGGTTGGACTGCACTGTATGTACTATTGCAATGTAATCCTACTAAAAATGCTTTTGTGGTTTCTAATGGAGTATAAATCAACCTGAATAATTATGTGACTTTAAGAGTTAGGATGATGTCAAGGCCCTAAACCTTTTGGCTCAGCAAAATTAAAGTAAATACGAAATGCGGTTCATGTGTGATTTGCTAGTCATTTGTAAAGGAAAAAGATATTCTCCATCAAGACTAGAATATGAAAGATTTCACTGCAATACAAAAGACTTTATATAAAGACCTTTTATATAAGACTTTATATGAAAGCCACAAAACTCCAATTTTGATTTCATGGGGTCTTTAAAGAACACTATAGAGTTTACATCTCCACATTGTATGATCTCAGTCTTGCCAGACTCATTCTTCCTCTTTTAAAAAGATCTTTTTTGGTCTGCTCAGTTTTACGTGTTTTGTAGGAAGCAATTACCGCTCACTTCTGACGCGCACTTGGTTAAGGTTTCTGCGGTGCAATAAACTATTAGCCTGGAGGGTTGCCCACTACTCAATAAGACTACAGGGATATTAGGCCTAATGTTCTGTAATCCAATTCTTATGCTTTCCAAAAACATAATACAGCCCCACAAGAAATCCCTGTGAAACTCCCTGTAGACGTTTTTTAATCTGCAGATACAGTGGGGGCAGGGGATGTAGTTTTTGCACATTGAAAACATCACCGTATGGAGCCAGTACCCAGCCAGGACAGATACAGTCAATAGCAATGTTAGTAAGGACCATTCTGTGATCAGTGAGTGATTAAACTATGCAGGACAGCAGCCCACAAAGGCTGGAACTGACTAGTCTTGGTATACTGCCAATTGATTTACTTCCCATGCTTTATCACAGGAGTACTCCATCATGCTCAAGGATACCTTGTTGCAGATTATAGGTCAAAACCTTGAGTCTTAAACTTCACTTGAAAAATAACAGGCACGTGTGTTAATGTGTTAGGAACAAAATCCATCAGGATGGAAGATCTTCAGGAAACAGCAAAAATGGTGTAAGAGCCAAAAAGGGCCAAAACATGAACACAATAAAATACTTGAATCTCCCAGCTGCTTCAGGCACACTGCTGAGCTACAGTCAGAGCTGAACTCCTCAACTGAAGGGAACCAAGATCATACATCCACAGCTAATCCACAGAGGAAAGAGACATCACACGGATTACAGAGAGTGAACTGAATAGGTAAAATGATAAAAAGTGTTTCTATCCTGTTTCTGTGTGAGGGTATTCTCCCTCCAAAATTAAGCCGCATCATAAGCATCACTAAACAAACCTTGTAAAAATGTTATCAAATCTCTCCCTTCAATTGGTTAGACAAACAGATACTCCCGCCCTGTTGATTTTCATTGGTTTAATTGTCATTCTCCAAAAATGTGTTCTAAATCTGAGCATAATAAGCCTATTTCACAATATGGCGAAAGAGACAGGAAGTAGAGAAAAACTACTTCCTGTTGTGTAGCCATTCATTATTAGACTGCGAGCAGCTTGTTTTCTTCCAGTCATTAATTTATTTACTAAAAGCAATGATAGCAGATGTTGTCCACTTTGTGGACAGTTTTCAAGCAGATGTAAAAACATTAAAAAAATTAGAATTTTTTGTTGAGTAATTTATTTATTAGACAATTATCATGATAGCAAATTTCCAGTTTTTATTTGTTTTATGGACATGTCGATTAGAAGAATACTCTTTTGCACAGAGTATTCCAGATTTACATTTCACTGCTAGTTGTACATTTATAACTAAGAATGTTACAAATATTGCATTGACCGGAAAATACGTTTCCCTACTTTCTACTCTCACCTTGTGAAACAGGCCTGTCGTGAGCAATGTGACCGGTAATAGTCTATGGAAGATTTCAGTCAGAACTTAATTTTGACAAAATTGTGGAGAGAACATCTTAATGTGTTTTGCCTTTGCGATTCAGTTGCCTTTGTACATTTAACTGCATTTAATACATAATAAACCTTACATGCCTTAACTTTAAACCTTTATAAACTTTTCAGTAAGACTGGAGAGGTGGTTGAAAAGTTAACACTTCCTAATGCACAGAAGCATATGTTGCACAATTATTATGAAATTAGCCTTAAAAAGTATCAGCTACTGAATCACCCCATTTAAAGTAGTTGCCTAATTCAGAAAAATTGCTGCACTGCTGACCTCTCCAAGAAGACAGAGTCTTCTTGCTTATGTCAGCTCGCTGTCTGACTACCCCGTCGCCCTGGGGTGAAAGCAGAGCTCCTCTAAAGTTGTGAAAGTGTTGAAAGGTGGTTGTGCTAAGTCTGAAGTTAAAGGATTTAAAGGATCTGGCAGGTGGATTGCCTGTTAGAGTGGGTTAGATAAGAGAGGCAGATGTGGATAATCTGTTCCACCTGTGTTAACTTTCCTACCTAGGAAGTACACATGACCACATGCTCACAGTGGAGAAGTCATCTCAGGGGAATCCTTCAGACATCACCGCAGGACAGATATAAACAAACATTGTTTATAAGATTAAGAAAGCTCTTTTTGTTTATGAAAGCAAGCTCTTTCCTCTGTAGCTAGAGGTGCTTTTCATGGGTGGTTTTTCTCGGACGTTTATCACTAGCCAGAAGACACACTTCTCTAGAAACTTAATGCTTACCCACCCAGAGTGTCCAGAGATTTGCAACATAACAGCTATTAATTTAAGCAGCCAACATCCCAGTTTAAACTGATGAAGGCCCGTGACAAAACCGGCACACCAGTCACAGTGAATGAGGTTAGGTTTGCAGCTGAGCTTTTAAAGTACAAATCACTGTATCACCCAGCACCCACATTCCCCATGTGTCCCCTTAATAACTCTGTCTATATGCAAAACCCTCATGATTTACAACTACATGTATAATTAGTCATGATATACAGGACAACTTTGCCAAATAGCTGAGAGATGGCCATCACTGAAATGTGCGGGAGAAATAAGGTCAGTATATTAGCCAAGTGTTGACTGATGCCCAGTGAATTATTGAGGACCAACACTGCTAGTAGAGTCACAGATTCCATACATTCATATTCCGTACAGCCACATGTACAATTATGGGACAATTATTCAATTCCATGGCAAAAGCACAAAACAAATATCCCCCGAATGGCCTGAAAATAAACCATTAGAAATTCAGCAGCCTATGTTGTTGCTGTTCAGTTTAACTTTGCCTTCTCTCTCTGAATTCCAGTTAAAAGAATCTTAATAACCATTGATTTTCACTGCGACCCAAAGGAGCTTGAGAAAGGAGGAAAAACAAAGCAAGTCTAATTTTAGACAATTGTGATTAGTGTACAGCCCATGTCACACATTAGTGATGGGACACATTCCAAGATCTTGTCAGGAACATTGCTGTGTGTAGCATATGGAATAATTTATACATTGTTCACAGTATAATTCCTTAGAGGATACTGCTGCTGTGTAACACAAGTAAGAATGTATAAGCTTAAAATACAGAATGTCAAAATAATGTCAAGTAATGTCAAGGCCGTGTCTTCTAGTACATACAGCCGGTTGGTTTATGAGATAAGGAGGTACAGACACCAAGATCATTTCTGTGAATTCATATAATCTCATGTCGTCTGTGCTGACCTCAGTTTAGCACTTCAGAGGGAAGAAATTGGTAAGGAAATTATTCCCATCAATTACGCAAACAGGTTTGAAAACAGAACTTAACTAGTGACACCTGCTTCCACTTTGTATGGCAATACAGCTGGCTTTCAAATAACAAACTTACACGTTTCTCCTCTGTGAAATAAATCAGCCTTCTAAACTGTAAAATTGACTAGTTTTAACTATATTAACTCCTGAACACACAGATGTTTGGATGTGAGTGCTTCAACGTGACTCAGTTTTGAAAATAATAATACCAAATAATACCAATAATTTTCCATGGGTTTCCTTCAATGATTTAGTTAAGTTTAGCATCTATAAATCAAAGCTGAGGGCAACAAATCAGAACCAAGAAATAATGCATTCACCAATTTCCCTACTTTGAAAATGATGTCGAAACTCGCCAGTTCTTACCAGGGTATCTGCTTGATCTTGGTCATAATCATAATAGTCGTGACTTGACTCCAAAGCAAAGTTTGCATAAAGCAATGCGAGACAGAAAACAGAAATCCCAAGTAAGTGCATTTTAGAAGGAAAAAACTCTGGAGAGAGAGTGTGTAAAGTTCCTCTTGTTACGTTTCGCCTTTCACCAGCCGGTTTCTAACAAACTCTGTCCTTCAACTACAACAGCACTCATGTATCCATCCAACATTTTAAGAAGGAGCGACCGCTGAGCTACCGATCCACGGAATGCAGGGTGAACATTCCCAGAAGCGACTCTTCACATCCAGTCCGTGCGGAGAAACGGGAGTGTGGAAGTGAGCTGAGCGCTCAATGGCATGTTTTATGCAATTTCACCAAGTGGATTCTCCTCCTCCCACTCCTCGTTTTTCCAGCCTCTGTTACACACATTTGGAGACATCCAGGGATTCAAGGCACGCGCGCTTTCGACTCCAGTGCGCCAAACTCGCCGTGCGCAATTTACGCACGAAGTTACGCGTTTCTGTGTGTAAGGTCGTATGTGAAAGGTCAGTGTTAAATACATCGTTTTTTAATTGTACACAGACATACACGGCTTAAATGAATTGGATTAACAAATGGTGAAAACCATTTCAAAAGTGTGTGTATTAAACATACAACAAAATATATAATAGTGCTATCAAAAACGTAATAATTTAAACCACCATACAAAAGTATGAACGCAATAAAGTTTAAATAAGTTAGTATATAAACATACAAAAAAATAATTCGATAAAGGGTGAATTCTAATGATTTGGTCAGTTTTTGATATTGAGACTTTCACTCATTGTGAGAACTGAAAAACACTGAATTCAAAACTATTAATTGAATACAGATACTGAAATACTCAGTGATAATATAAGTGAGTTGCTTTGGGGGTGTTTTAATTCCCTTCAAGGGTTCTTCTCTATAGAGGGTCCTAGTCTTCAAGTTCACTTAGTGCTGTCTTCTAATGCTGTGAAACTCAAGTGCCAATTCAGTCATTGTGTCTCATTCACCGATGTCAAATGATTGCTTTTCATTTTGTCATCTCCTCAAATACTTCTTCAAGAAGCAGGCTAAACAAGCACTATTCAGTGTTAACTCTAATAGTCTGTTTTAAATAGGTGAATGATAACCTAATTAGCTGCGACACTATTGAACTCCTGTATATGAAAACATACTTCCATGCACATTTAAATTGCTTCTAGAGTTCTCCTGCAGGGCAATATAGAGAAGATTTGTTTGCTATTAAATAAAAAAAATTCAAAAAACGCAAATATAGTTATTGTCAATGCCAAACAATCAACATGAAGGAAGATAGTAGTAATTCAAAATCATTTCAATTTACTTACTTTAGGCAACTTGTAGATTTAGTGTTACTGCAGATTGCATTGATCAATTAATTCTTTATAATGTAACAAATCTTAAGCCAACATCAGTCATACACTTGGCAGTGGCCAATAGTATTGCCTGCTTTCTTGGCCTTCTCTTTGCATATTAACAATGCCTCATTCTGCTTTCCCGAATGCTTTGACTAGACTAAAAAGTTAAAGCTCAGGCTGGTTTTATAAGGATTAACAGGGGTCAATTTTGCTTTGACATTACTGAACACATTACTTAATGGGAGAAGTTATAACATTGTCAGACAAAAGTCTGGAGCTGCTTTAAACACTTTGCCACAGCTGATAGAATCTTATGTAGAAGTCATGTAGGCCTAAAAGCTAACCACAATTTCCGTGCTTTTTTTTTTTACAAGATTATTAACATGCTTTAAACTTTAAGCGCTTGTTTTTAAAACTCTTTTCAGCTTTAGTGCAGCTTTAGATTACAATGCTTTCATTGTAAAAAAAAAAATCTGGTCACAAGCTGAAAGCCAGTCTAAGGGTTGTCTTACATTATTCTCTAATGTATTTTGTTATACATTAAAGATGATGTATCATAACTGTATTCAGTTCAATATTTCTTTGGCACTCATCACTGTACTCTTAAGAGTTCCCCTGAGAGGCACATGTACAGTAGAAATTCTTATGAGCTCATTAAAATGCCATTATAGTATGAAACCAAAGCCAACACATCATAATGATTTTATTAATGATTTTTAGGTAGCTGGAGCTCAGATCTTGTGCCTTATTTTTATTTATTGTCACAGTTGAAATCCCTTAACCATTTAAATATCCAAAACAATGTTTAGACTGCACATTTTCTCTCTATATATTCAATAAACACCACCAAGAAATCAAAATAATCGCTTGTTTACAATAAATACTCTACACTCCCGAATTCATCACAAGATTTCTCTAGTTTTTTAAACAGACTTCCACATCCCACCTGAAACAAACATAAGCCCGCTGACTTCTTTGTATCCCAGTAACCACAGTACGAATGCTTGAGTCATTCTGTAGGCTGAAAAAGATGACACCCCCACAAGATTTTACGAGGGTCCTTATGGCACAGTGACTTGCACTGTCTAGCACAGTTTGTTCCCACACATTTAGCATTGCTCCTGCCAGAACAGGGAAACAATAGATATGGGAGTCCTGTGACTGGACGACTAGTTTGGGAAGTGCTGGACCTTAATGGTGGAATTTTCGTTTCAAACAACGGTTGTATTAGGCAGGGCAGATCGATGAGGATAAGATTGCAGGCCTAATCTTGCGCTTACCAGCACTCTTTGGCATCCTCATGTGGTTTGTGTATAATAAATTGCACATGTGATAGAATGTTTTGCCATTGAAGGTTTACTTAAGGGAACATACTTTTTGTTGTCTGCAAAGACCCAGTTTTTATTTATTTAAGATGTTTCTACTCTCAAACTTATAGAATTTAACAGCAAGCAGAGGGCCTGTGTTTCAGAGCTTAAGAGGGGAAACGTGTTGGGACTGAGATAAGGAGTCATTTTAAAGCTTCTTTGTTTCACAGATGACAGCTGACACAGTTCATTAACTGACAAATAAGGAACACAAGCAAAGGCCTACCATGAACATTTGTGGTTTTGTGTGTGTTGGTGATAATGTTGTGAGAATTGCCCCAGATAGTTGTGCTACTATGAATTAGTTGTTTTTATGCATGCCTTGAAAAAGATTGTCTAATTAAAGACATACCCTTAACAAGAGAAGCATTAGCCTTAGGAGAAAAAATAGTTTCTCCCCAAAAAATCCAAAATATCTTTTTTCCAAAACAAAAATCTTTTACAAAACAAATGTATGCTTGTGTTGACAAGAGAACTGCACCTTTGCTTTATGCTTAAGAGATTAAATATTGTAGATGATCTCATGAACATTCTTGAGTAAATCTGTCTACCAAAGACAAAACACAATCAAAACAGGAGTGTCAAACTCAGTTTTGGAGGGCCAGTGTCCTACAGAGTTTAGCTTCAAGGTCTTCAGGATAACTAGAAACCTCCAGGCAGGTGAGCTGGAGCTGGATACTGGCCCTCCAAGAGCTGAGTTTGACAGTCCTGGTCTACGACACCTGTTACCCTACTTCCCATGCAATGGAATATTTTAAAAGAGTAAGTCTTACAATCCTGCTTTCAACAAACAGCCTCTTAGTAGAGTTTCAATGTGTTTCAAAATAGTTTTATGTAATTTAATTTGCTGCAATATGTAACAGTATTGGTTAATTGGTTAATGAGCACAGGCTCCAGAGGCAGTTGACTCTCAGTTCATTGACCTGTTTGCCCAGCAAATTACCCTCACTGAGTAAGAAACCACTGAAGTGACCTCTTAAAGCAATCTTTTACATGTTGAAACATTTCTGCTCACACACACTTCAGCATCCGAAAGTTGCTAAAGACAAAAATGGGAGACTGGGATCTGGCAAGATAGAGAGAAAGAGGGGGAGACCTTTCACCTTCTCTGCTGCTTGCATTCATATGGAAATGCGTCTTCTTGAGAAGTTTACGTTAAACTCTGAATGAGGATTAACATGGCTCCCACTTCACTAAACACAGCAATTACTGCGCACACATCTACTCCACCACCTACATAAATATTGTCTGTACTGCATTCACAAATAGCAAAGCCGCAAACAAATTGTATTTCCTGGTCCAGAGTAAATCAAATTTGCACTGAATTTAGCAACTTAATTTTAGGAGCTAACATGTTTTTTCCCACAGCTAGTCATTTTTAATGCATGCTTTGGATTTTTTTTAAAAAATAAAACCATAGTTTGAGTTTATAAATGTATAAAGTAGTACCTAAATGGTAACATTTAACTAAGATGAGTAAATGCTTTAGAGATATTTAATTTTTACTTATTGTAACTGTAGTTAACTAATGTTAACAAATGGAACCTCATTTTAAAGTGTTACCCCTTCACATGTTATGAGAGAAAAGAACAAAACTTTGTGTATTTATATCTTTTAGGCACAAACATAAATTAAACCTTTGACAATAACCTGTATGTTAGTGAGTAACTACAAATCAATGCCCCTAATCATACCACTGTCCACTGCCCCTTACTGTTATTTGTGTTGTATTATGGATGGATAATGAGTCCATAGAGATTGTTTGGCCAAGACTGATTCACTTTGTCTTAAAGGTACTGTATTACAGCAAGGTGCTAAGCAACAAAACCTGAAAACATAGCATCTTAAAAGTGGCCTGTTTGCCTTATCTTTCATATACCATCACCCACATGTCACATTGTGTGAGAAGGAATGATGCCTTTCACAGAAGATAATCTGTAATCTGTCTAACAGACAGATTTGTCCAAACTGGTCCTTTAAGATTCACTGGTCATATGCAGTGGACCATTTCTAAACATGTATTACGATTGAATCTGTTTTCTTAAGAATACCAGTAATTTAACTAGTTGTAATATGTATTTATAATGTTTACATAGTTATGATCTGTCTGACCTTTATTGCCAACAAAGTGCATGTAATCATCACAAAATCGTTAATATAATCCATAATCTATTTGCATGTTGTATTAATGATAACGATGTTTGACTTCAATTTTGGACAATTTTCTCTTCTTTAGGCACATCTCAGAGTTTTTAGAGGAAGCAGGTTGAGCAGGATGTCAGAGTGATGAGACTTTAGAGGCAGAAATTGTGAAAAATGTGTCATTTGATAACATGTTAACATTCTTAGTCATTGTCAAGGTCTCACATTAAGACTGGCACATGGTCAGATACAGATTACAAAGTATGGTGACGCTGACAAATATACCACTTCACTTTCACAATGTATGATAACCCATACTTGAAATGTGACCCCTGCATTTAATCCATCCAGTGAGTAGTCAACACACACACCCTCGTGTGTGTTGAAAACAGGGAAACCAGTGAGTCAAATAAAATATTCTCATCTATGATTTTTCTTTCCTATGGGAATATATTTTTTCACTGAATCGTCTTTCAGCAAAATGAAACACATCACTTCACATTAAAGTTGTGTAACCGCAGTGTAGAAATATGAGTGGAATATTGTAGGAAATCAAATACAGTTCTGCCAAAGAAAATGATCTGAGAGGGCAGATAAAAGTTTACAGGCCAGAAAACATGGTAAAACCGATGACAGGCTAGATGATTTTGGCACCAAGTTTCCTGTCAGTGAACTATCAAACTGTATGATACTTTACAATCCGCTGAAATGCAATCCCAGCTGTATCAGCATGGCATCATATCTTATAAGATACAGTCTGACAGACATTTCCCTGAAGGGTATATTGAAATGAACACTAATAAACTACAGCTCACCCAGCACAGCTAAAATAAAAAACCTCAACCCAAATGTGTTATGAAGGCTCGGGTGATGTACAGAATATGTGAGTTTTGTTCCCAAAACATGTCCAGATATAGCTTATTCTGCCATATGTGAACATATAGTTATGCACCACATGCAAAAGGATAATGTTCATGGGGGTTTGGGGGTATGGACCACCTACAGTCCTTGCTGTGGGAGTGGCAGAATCTCATTTGCAGTACTAAGGCTTCATGACTGGATATTATCATATTGGAGCCGGGTACATCTAGAGCACCTGCCAGTCAAACAACAAAACCAACTGTTGCTCCTCAAAAGACTGAGGCCAGATCACATGTGAATTAGGAAAATGACCCTTCCAGACTAGCAGACAAGAGAAAGAAAGGGAGAGACAGAGGAGGTATGTTTCCCATGAACGTTTGCCAGGTTCTGACAGACTAATCCGCTGGGAGAAACAAACCCAGTGTGTTTTGGGGGCTTTGGTTAACTAATGAGGAATTCTTGCCTCAATCTCTAATAGGAGAAAATGGGCAATTTTTTTTTTCCTAAGAAACTGATGTCTCAACCTGCTTGGTTATCTGAGAAGCAACGTTTTCAGACATTAAAGATCTTATTTTACAGGAACACAGATAAGTCTTTGTCAAACAACACGTCTCTGATGGGTGCACGTAAGTAACAGAACAAATTCAGGCGTGTGGATTTGGATGTTAGCCACATAAAGACTAAACGTTCTGGCTTGAGAGACAATCGGCCTTGTCCATTTTCTCAGCTGTTCTCAACAATTTACTGATACTGATATAGGGTCCAAAAGTCTTAGGCAGCCACTGAAAATGCGTGTATTTTTAAGTTGTATTTAATATAAATATATTCATTACAAAATATATCAGCATAACAATTTGAGTAAAACGTTTTAAAAGGAAGTGAAGTAAAATTTCTTGTATGTCGTTGTTTAATGATAGCATGTACTTTAGCTGGCATGAGATCCACAAGTTTGTCCAAAACCTCATGATCCATGTTAACCCAGCATGACTTGAGAATGTTCCAAAGTACATTCTTGTGTGCTTGAATGGAAGCAAAGACAGTATACAGGAGATCACATGGTCAATGTCACATATTTCTTTTTCACCCTATAACTTTTACTTGCACTTTTATAAGTTATTTAAATAAAGCTCCAGAAGCTGACTCTTTAAAACATGTCGACATGCTTCATCAGTTTGATTCATTGACAACATTCATCACAGATGAATCTGTCATTTTTGTGTTTCTGTGTATTACTGAGCATGCTAATTACTGATCAGACATTTATCAACTAATTAAACAGTCCTGTTCAGATATGTATGGACAACTAATAATCACAAATGTTATCCGTGATGTCACTTTAGTTCAGTGATGTCATATGGGTACTTGGCTTGTCTTTAGGGATCGGATTGTTCTGGCAGATCCATGATTTGAACTTAATGAACTTAACTTAATGAAATTCAAAGAATTCTAATCCCTGATGTGTGTACAAATATGCACGAGAGTTAAATTCAGTTACTACTTGTCAAAACAGTCACTGTCACTCTACATTACTGTGATAATGCTCTAAATGATAACATGACCTCATTTGGTTTGATAAACTATAGGAAAACAACCAACAGTACTTTTCATTTAGAGAGATACAGGACATCAAAATAGCATTGTGAACTTTTTTACTTTTAGACTGTGCCAGTGTGTACATACATGAACTAGGATAACCCAGGTTTAGCGCTTGGATCTGAATCTGTTGCGTAGTAAGATACAGTCATCCAGACATTCAGTGCTGAGCTACTATTAGTTTTCCACTCCAATGAAATCATCCATGCAGACTGTTTTTATGTACTGTGCAGGATACCATATGCTGTTTCATGGTTGTCTGTTCAGCAATTACGGGATTAATGTTATTATACAGAAGGTCTACATGTGACAGTGAGTTTACATAAAACATATGGCTAACTCAGGGTTAAAACTTTCTGGGATCAGTACAAACAGCAAAGTTTGCATGTGAAATAAAGGTGATTTAAAAGAGTGCTTTTAAATCATTTAATATTTGAAACATTGTATTGTTTTGCCTCACCGCACATGGAATAGTGGCTAAACCACGTGATTGTGAATATAACAGATTATATTCTGACAGTTTGTACTCTGTTGTATGCTGATGAAGATTAAAGCATTGCATATGCCCAAAGGATAGGCCGAAATATAACAACATACAACATATATCAACAATATAAGCAACTCTCATACATAAAAATGATTGATATGCAGAGATTCTGAGCCTTTCAAAAACAAATTTGTCTTAGGTTATGTGCAAATGTTCTCAAAGCAACAATGATTCCATGAACAGGACAGCAACAATTTAAAGGTGCAGTAAAGTCATTTCTGACAAATACTATTGATATTTGAAGCAGCCTAACAAACACACCCCTCCCTTCATTGCTCCACCTGCAAAGTTTTGAAAATGCAATTCAACACATGCAATGACTAACAGCTGGCACCTACACCCACTATTGGTGATTGGCTGATAGAGAGTGTTATGGTTTTGTTGGGATCTGTCCGATCCACTTAGTTTTTAGTCCTGTTTACACAGCTAGGACCATATGCAGCTTTAACCAGTCCTTTCATAGGATCTCAGATTATTAATATCCCTTCACAATAATAACTCAAAAAGAGTTTAGATGTTTATGGTCAGCCAATGGAAACTCAGCCAGCAGCAGTCTTTTCTGATACTTCTGAGCTAAATCAAATTGACATCAAACCACAGGAAATGGGCACAAAAACATCTTTCTCTTGCTCCATTTGTCTGCAAAATCTGAGTTCTGATTGGTGAGTTCATTGAGTTCATTGGTTTACTAGAAGTTGTGCTGACCTCTCGCTATTTCCCCTGACCATCTTTATCTCTCTCATCACTGTTTAACCACATCTGCTACATCTTGAGGTGTTACAGTTATACTGCTACATCATTTAGGCTTCTATCCATCATTGGTGACCTGCTTCAACAGCCAGTGAAAAATAGTCTTACATGCCATGAATATAAATACGTAATTTCAGACTTCTCCACATGCTGAAAGCTACACTGTCTCCTGTGGTGTGCTGCAATACTTATGATCAGGGCCACAGCTACTAGGGTGCAGCTGAGAGTGATACTAGGGGACCACAGGTACAGGAGGACCAATACAGTTCCAGCATGGTTGATGTAGTATCCAGTTTAATTAAGTCAGAATAAAACATCATAAACACTACATAGAAAATTATTAATCCACAAAGTCAGATCTGATATAATTAATGTTTTTTAGCCAATGAATCTAATAAATAATAATTGATTCATAAATTGTACTTTATGTGATGCATGTAGTTATTTCAATGTTTCAATTTTTTGGCTCTCTCCACCTGATAGAAATAGTAAGAAATGTTGTAATATTTTAATATAGATAAGATCAGACATTTACATAAACCTGAACCTGAGACATGCTCTGAAAAGTGTCTTAAATTCAACTTAACTGTCCACAATTAGACAATTTGTTTAAAAAAACAGAGTTAAGGGGCCCAATGTAATACAGTCAGGGAGTTGCTATGTGTATAATAAATGTTTCAATTCAGTTTTTTCTTGACTGCCTATTTGAAATACTATGATGCAGTTTGATTTTTATATCTGTTTGGTCTTTATTGTCATTCTGCATGAACATAGTTGGAAGAGACACAGCTGTTTGTAAACAAACAATTGAACATATGTTCCAGGCAGATTATATTATACTCCCTCTATGGCACAGCATGTTTCACAGCTGTGATATCTTGCTATTTATGACCAACATAATGTTTTATGCTAGAGGGTTATTGGCTCTTTTTACTGCTTTCATTTCCTTTGACTGATGTGTGTATGTAAAGAAGGATCTGAGAAATATCTTTAGGCTATAACAATCCATGACGTCTCCCCCTTGTGGAGCTCTGTGGCATGCAACACACTTCAGTTTTAGTTCATGCACATCAGACGAAACTCTAGTAATTTCTTTAGGAGTAGTACTTTACTCTTCTGTTTTTGGTTACAGAGCTTACAATGCTATGAAGAGTACGTGTGTGTGTTTAAACCTCAGAAATACTCTATATTTCTTTTATTTCTAGGATGGAAGCTTGGAGGTTTCAATTTACTTTTACAGTTTTATAGACTGCCGACATAACATATGTAAATAGCAGCTAAAGAACAACATCAAGTTTTGAACATTTAGTTGGAAAACTATATTAAGTTTTGTCCTGATTGTTATTTTTGTGTAGGTCTTAATACTAAACATGCATAATTATTTTAAAGAAATGATTTGGTGATGATTTTATTTTGGGGAAATAATAAAAAATGAGGTAATCCTAAAAGGTATATTTACTTTTAAAATTTCTGGCATACATTAATATAAAATCTTTGGAGGCCAACAATAAGCTGAAACATTATAATATCATATTTGTCAAATTTTTGGCTGCTCGAAGCACAATTTTGGCCAGCAGCCCATCTTTCAGCATCTCCACCGCTCATTTAAATGTGACAGTCCAGAGCAGTGCTCTCCATGGCAACAGGAGCCGAATGTACCCGTTTCACCTCTCTATTATAACACAAGCCAGACCCCCAGCAGAGAACTTATGCTCTTATCATTACATTTCTGCATGAAGTCCCAATCAATCAGGTCTGTGGAATCCATCCAGTAAAAGAGCAGGAGAGCCCCGTCTCGCATTATAAATGTCCACAATGCACAGCTCCTACAGGAAGCAGTTTTAATAGAGGACATGTTTATTTACATGCCTTTAAGAGTACAAGGTCAGCTTTGTCTTGTTTTGAATACAGAACAAACAAACTGTTTTTATCCCCTCTAACTCAAATCGGAGTTTAATAAAAGCATTGTTGCTACTCAAGGTCAACAAACTAAATATGTTTCTAAATAACTAAATAAGGATTTTTAAATGATGACCGGGCTTCCTTTAGGCCCCATATAGAAATATTTGTGTGTTTTCCTTTGTGGCCGAAAGCTCTGCACTGCTGCGCATATTGGAGTTTTTAAATCTCAAAGGGACTAACCCCTGAGTTAAATACAGGATAAATATATAAACTGGAAGTCTGTGGAGATCACAGAGTAATAAAACAACAGTCATGAACACAGGTATTTGCCATGGTGTAATGACAAAGTCATTTTTGAGGAGGCTACAACTGTATATGTTAATGGAGTGTAGACCTACTGTGTGCAATACATCTCAGTATATATGAGTAAACCTTATGGCCCAACACAAAACTCTAGACCATCTCATTCTGTTGTGCAATTCTACTACATTTTTTACTTTGGTACAGTCTGCTAAAAAAATTGCACAAATGCCATTTCTCACCAGTTATTTGGAGAGGCTTCCTCAAGGACTCTATGGGGAGTCACGTTGCTCTCATTCTTTGGACTTGTTTGTTCCTCAGAAAATATTTCAGTTGCTACAGCATCCTGCTTCTCAGACATACTGCTGTTTATTTTTCCCATCTCTGTACATTTAAAATAGTCAATTGACCTTTAAGCAATGCAGTAGTTACTGAATTGATGAGTTTTACCATTATGTAACGGATGTTATTTGAAATGTTGTTTAAAGGGATAGTCCACCTAAAATGCAAAAATGTAAATTTTATTGTCATTTACTCGCCCTCATATGTTTCCAAAGCCATATGACTTTCATTGTTCCATGGAACACGAATGGACAGATTGTTAGGGACAGCTTCAGTCACAGTTTACTTTCATTGTATGAAAAAGAAAAGCAACATCAACATTATTATCCAGTCATGCAGGTTTGGAACAACATGAGGGTGAATAAAGGACAACAAAACTGCCTTTTTTGGGTAAAGAAACCCTTTAACAGTATTTGTAAGTCACATGGGCCATCTGTTACTATATTCAGATACACTAAACATCATGATTTGTGACATGTTTAGTCTAGATAATGCTGTCAAAAAGGAGACAACAATGTTTGCAGGGAAATTTAATACTGCTGTGTATAATTGAAAACTTGCTGGGGAAAATTTCGCCTTGTGTAAATGACCTGTAATATCAGGTCGGCATCTCATAGTTTGTAAATTGATTCGATGCACTATTGCTCGGAGAATAGAGCAATTCAGCGTAGCTGCTAATGAAACACAGGGCATTTAAGAGGAACAAACTGTGGTTTCAGCTCTGTGTTTGTGAGTTAGGAGTATGGATTGACAGATGGATGTAGGTGGAGATGTCGGCATCCCGTGTGGAGGCCGGTCATGAGTTACTGGTGCCTGTGTCTGTTACTACACAGGTCAAATGCCAGACATTGTGTCACGCCTAAATGATGCCAAACATGATGGATAGCAACTGTTACTTCCAAAGTGCAATTACCCGTGACAAACGGCTGTTAAATACATCTTTACTTCAGCCGTTAGTGGACTGGAAAACGATGACATTCCATATGTCATATGCATGTAATCAACGGGGCCCGTTCGGTACATTTTGTTTTTGGAGCATTTGTATATGGAGATGCAGGGAAATTATTTTTGTATCCTTATCACTCTCTCTCTCTCTCTCTCTCTCTCTCTCTCTCTCTCTCAGGCCATACCATTTTAGATTTAAATGATCTCTAGTATTAAATGCTTAACGATCTCTGAAAAGACATTCTAGAATTCTTCCCACAGTAGCTAAATAAAGGGATCTGCTGTGGACACATCTCAATATGGGATTCTGTGGTTCACTTTAGAAGATGTTTCACTGATAGCTGCCTAAAGAGTCATGCCACCTGTCACAGCAGTTTAACTCCACTGGGAACTGAGAATGGAATCTGAATGGATAAATGTGTTTTTTAAGACATTGCTTTAACATCCTTCTTCGGGGTTGTTTTTAATGGACAGTTTTTCTACCATAATATTAATTGTGTTTCATGTGTTTTTTTAATTACCAGTAAGAAAACGGTGAACCATCCCATAATTATAAGGAAATTCTTCATAATTAGAACACAGAATCAGCAGACCACTGTTAAGGGATGGATATTCACTCACACGTTGACAAATGAACTGCTATCCGGCCTACTTAAGCTGGTCTATCATAATGACATTTCCCATACACTCTGTCCTGCACTGCACTGCCAACAACCCAACAAACCTTGCTTGTTTTACAATGACAGCTTCTAAGTTTAAGTTGCCATGACAGTGGGAATTATGTGGTTTCACACAAGGGCGTACATTTGGTTTTAACATTAGGAACATTTTACAATCAATTTACAATTTACAGCTATACAGATGCACGGATACACGTAATCTTTAATTATAGAGCATTACAGAGTTTCTTTGCTAGTCTGTATATGGGGGTTGTCACTGTTTCTAATAAACAGCTAATAAACTCAAATATTAATGTATGTTGTGCTCTAAAATTCCCATTTTAAGGAACCACATGATTCTAACAAGCTGTTTTACCTCGGCTGCATGTTTGTCACAAATCATTTAAATAAGATTTATAATGGTTTAGGTTTTGAACTCAAAGAACATTTAATTAATCTTCTGGTTTAGGCATCACTAATTTGTGTGGTCATGTTACATACTGCTGAGACAGTGGAATTGTTTCTTTTTTCACAGCTGATCAGTTGTTTTTGTGTAGAAATATTTATTTTGAGTATTTATATGTGTGTCCACTATCTTCTCCAAACAATACGCTAAAGTTTGATGGTGAATGTAATGTTTTATTAGTTTTTAAAATAGTTTTATTTTAAAATCCATCCAATCCATCATTTTTTACACACAATAAATAGAAAAATATTTTAATGTGTTTAAATGGATTTCTTTTGATTGTAAATGTAAGTCAACATCTCAAGTCAATGTTACTTGACTTTTTAACCATTAACAATTTACCTGTGTAGGTAAATGTTAATTTCACTACACTCAGGGTTTTCATCAGGACTATATCCAGAAATTAACACAGTTTTGCGGCTATGCCACTGAGCCGGGGGAGTTCACATAGAGTTCCTCTGGGAAACCTCCTGCAAGTATTTCTCAAGTCACCAGAAGCACTTCCTGGACAGTGTCAAGAGAGAACATCTTAAAGTATCTAATTATGCTCATTTTTTTCCTTGATGAAGGCCAGCATTTGCCTTTCGCCCGCTCTGACTAATCTAAAGTGTGTAGGCAGGCCTTGTCAACCCATATCAAATGGCATTTAAAAAATACTGTCTGTCTTCTCTGCTTTTACAAGCCAGTATATTCCCAGAGGAAACTGTTTGTGCTCTTATGTTGCTCTTTCATAGCTCAGGATATCTGATGGAAATCTCAGTTGTTTTTTATTTAGGTATCAACTTTGTCTCAGATGTTTCTTTTAAACTGCTGAAGAGAAAATATATAATAATATGTATAACATTGTAATATAATAATTAATATAAAAGTATAATATATAAGAGTATAGTGCTGTGAAATTAATGTGACATTGTTGAGATGTCCTCTGAAACTTTAATGGAGACATTTGTGAGATTTCTGGGCCTTTATCTCAGGAAAAACATCTGAGACAGAAGACTTAAGACTTAAAAGTTTCCATTTGCTCTCCATTTAATCTCATCTGTCTAGGAGAAATAACTGAGATATTAAAGAGATCTCATGTGTTTTTTACTATGGGTTGTACTATATACAGCATAGCGTGTTTTTCTTATGATATTTCATTCTTCAAAACTAACACAAGTAAGAAATCTGTCTCACTGGTTCTGTCTGAGGACGCAATATGATCTCAAAACATCTCAGTAGTAGATGAAACCGAACTGTCAGGCCCTAGTCAGAATGATGTGGATGGAAAACAGGGCATGGAGACCTCCCTGAAAGATAACAGCCGCTATGTACTAATTTGCCAGGTGATGAATGAATCGTCTGCTAATCCTGAACATAGCCAGATAGGTTAATACAGCTGTACTGCATAGCATTAATCAGACACTGTCATTTATAGATACTCTCCAGACCTACGTGAGAATGGAAGGAGTGTCTGTTTGGGGTATGCGGCCAGTAAATAAATAACATGCAAGCTATTTGATCTGCTGAAGACATCATTCAGTGAATGTGGTTTGAATATTATTTTGCTATGCTTATAGCATACTGCAGTTCGGGCACACAGGTTTTGACGGTTTTTCATAGCTGTCAAATAATGTAAGCAACACTTGACAGCCACCTCAGGGAAATAACCGCTGATGTGGATTTTCTTATGCAAAAATGAAACAGGGAAAGTTATTGTGCTTACAAGAACATAATTACATCTTTTGTCACTGCAGACAAGTAGCAAAAGTATTTTATGAGGTGCTTTCAGTGTGTTTAGAATATGAATGTTCAGCTATACGTAAATACATGTTGAAGCACATGCTATAAAAAACCAGCAAAACTTTTCTTATGATATGACTCTGTAATAAGTTCAGTGTTTTGAAACATCAGCAATTAACCAACTAAAAAGGCAAATGTAATGACAACAAAAACATCAGATTTAGAAGGGGAAAATCCTATTAACTTAACTAAAGATGTTTCCTGTCTGCTGTAAAAGCCACTTCTTTATTTTATTACATTTCAACGTCGTCACAAAAGCTATACTTAAAAAAAGTTTTTGCAAACATGGCAGAAATCTTAAGTCGTTCCCATGCCCATGAAGGGAAACAACTTTCATTAACTCATTAAGGTCCAGAAACAGTGTATCGAGAATGAGAAAAGATGCCAGAGTGCTTTTGGATGTGGGAACTGAGGTTAAGAGGTTCTGTTTCTCTGACACACCAGGAACAGATTAGCAGTCTTACAAAGCCATGAGATCCTACATGCTCTGAAGCATGCAGATTCTCAGGAAGGATGCATGCTTAGGTTAAAAGTGTTCAGGAAAACATAATGGCTAATCAAAGCAGTAGTGGTCTTCATGAGTCTGAGGCTGAGAGAGCTACTTGCAAATTGAGAACAAGCAGAAAGGGACTGTTCTGTTGTGTTTATAGAACTCTTTGCTGCCATCTTCTGTTTTTTATGTTACAGTCGTGCTTTACTGCTTTAAAATGTTCTAATATTACTAAATAGTTAACATTTAACAGTTACATTTGCCTTCGCTCTAATCAACTTGCTGTGTAGACAGTGCCACGGTTAAAATCTTTGATGTTAAATTAACACTTTTTTTTAATAGAGACTAATTTTCTAGATTATTTAAGTCTTACCACTGTTAGATAAATAAACATCTTTTTTTATTACTGTTCATGTTCTTTATCTTTAGTTATCAACCTTATTGTTGTGTGTCTTAGTTGTTAGCAACGTGACACATACACAAATGGTCATAGCTGAAGGAAGAAAGTAAAGACCAGCTTTCTCATTTTCCTTCACTTAAGCACCATTTGCTTCATAATTTCTGCAGCAAGTGAAAGGGATTGCTTATTAGACGCCTCCACTAATCAAGGCCTAATGGACACAAGGACACTTTGCCAGCAAGCCACAACATCAGGAAAGGCACATTGATTTTAATTAAACTCAGAAACCTTCCATTTTATTCTGCAGTTCATTTTTTTCAGCAGGATACACAGAAGGCTAAGCACAGTGTTTGTCTGGTTAATTCAATTTGCTTTATTGATTCAGGATTTTGCTATTTTGGGGTACGTATAAGAAGGACACAGAAAGTCATTACATTCAATTGTTAGTACTTTCATAAAGGCTTGCATGGGCATGTATATAGTGACAAACGTAACATAGCACAATGAATTTGTCATTTATTCACCCTCTTATCGTTCCAAACATGTATAACTTTTTCGTTTTATATAAAACACAAAAAGCAATGTTAAGCAGAACATTATAAGGAACTAACAGTAATTCTGTAACACAGTAATTCACTATTTCTCCTCTGTTCCATGAAAGGCAAAAAATAATATAGTTTTGGAATGAGGAAAGCAAATGATGCAGAAAATAAATTATGACAAACCCTTTTTAGAGAATTATTCCTTTAACATACAATACAGAAAATGAATACAATTAAGATGACTAATATGACGAAAAAGTGTATTCATTTTATGTTTTTGCATCTGTAGGTAAAATATGACAGTATATGAGAGGTCTACAGGTTGCTGTACAGTTGAGAACAGGTTAAAAAACCAATTTAAAACAGATTCATCATTTATCATTCTTCATATACCCACTGAACAGAACAGACCTGTTCTTACTTATAGTATTTCCTCATCATGACATTGTTTATTCAGACTCCTATGTGCAATAGATCCAGAACTAATGCAGAGATGACACTGAATAAACACATTTGTTCTTTCATTATTTTTTGATGAGTTTGCCTTACCCCAGATTCATCTTACTGCTGGTGCTGTCACAGCAGTTGTTTGAATTGTAGGCAGTAATGTTGTCCAAAGAAAAATGCTCATCTTGGGTGGGCGGCAACCCAGGAATCGTGATGTCCCAGTGTGCCCGGATGCCAGAGGAGCAGGAGGAGGGCTCAGCTCCCTCCTGCTCACTTTTAGGACCAGGCTTTGGCTGAGCACCAGTGTAAAGCCATGGTTGACTTACTGCACTGTTTTGCCAGGGTTAAAGATTTGTCCAATAACTCGTTGGCACATGCTTCATGGTGTCTGATCAGTGACATTCAGTGCCCAGTCATATTCAGGATTATTTTGTTCCTTTGCCTTATATTATCATAAGCATTAGGGCTTATGTATGTTATCTAGATCCTAAAGTGGGACAAAAATACAGAACAAATTTTTTGTTGGAGGATCGAGCTTTACAGTAAATAAAACAAGGCTTCTATTTTAAACAATGTCATCAGCAAATGCGATAGAAGCAACATGCACCAGTAAATGCTTATTGGGTTTTTTCTATTACTGCTGGATTGTTCATATTGTTACCTTGCTAAAGTTATTGCGATTGTGGCTGTTCTGTCATTCTTACTTAATTCAGCTCACAGTAATCAAATTCCACATACAGCACTGAGCAACTGACAAATGGAACCTGATTTTACCCATAAAGGGCATTTTCAGTTTGCTGAACTGATTGTTCATGAATAAAAGACGAGGCTGATTGAAAAGTACTTATCTGCAAAGCCCACTAACAATTGTTTGCCTGCCAGTCTGCATTAGGAGACGCTGTGATGAGAGTTGCTAAATGTCCCTCTTGTGCAGTAAATCATGTATAATTTAGGATTAGATAAATGTCACATTTTTGACTTTTGACGGTGGATTTTTGCGGTAACAGTTTTACATCTTTAAGTCTACTCTCTGACTCATGTTTTTTAACTGATTTATAAAAAATATTTGAAACAAATGTTTATTAAAGCAATAAGCCCCAAGATATCATGGTTTACAGTAAATTCTGAACAGCTAAGCTGTGTTAGGCACAACACAAAGCAAATTGTGGCTCAACAGGGACTAATTGTATTTATACAACACTTATTTCCTATAACTGGCAAGGTTTTTTCAAATAAACACAGGGAAACAAATGTGTAATGATATTAATAAAAATATTCTTCCTCCAAACAATACTGTCGCAGTAATACTGATGTAATGTCACAGGTGTATATTTTTACAGTAGGCTAATTTACAACGACAGCTCAACCAATCATAATCAATAACCGGAACAATGTGTTTTTTGTAAAAACTTATTTTTTATAAAAACTTAAATAAAAATTTATTTTGTTTGGTTTTTGCACTGTTTGTAATTCCAGCGCATGTGCTTTATTGATGCATTTAAGAGTTCTTTGTCTTGTCATTATATTTTAAGACAAACATACATAGGCAAAAAACACCTGACGTTTACACACTCTGCTATATAACAGAGGATATTTATTGAGCTGCTTCGATGTTTGCTCTCTTAATTTTTCCCCTCACTGTGATTGATCCTGCGCGCTCTCTGCATCTTGTTGAGTTTCTACATGCATGACGGATCAATCCGGTCACGCCTGTCAGTTCGCAGCTTAGCTAAATCATGAAACCTTTCACTGAAGATGAAGGCGGATTGAATATTCACTCGGCATCTGCACCTTTTCCTCTTCCTCTTATTGCTAGGAAATATCCGCATGAAAACCAGAACGGCCTGACAAGAACACACGTTCTACCCTTTGAGCAGCCTCCTCCCGTGTCATGTCAGTCAAGCTGTGGGAGTTGAGATGGGGAGCGGGACCTGATCAGGCCTGCTTTACAAGTCTTATGGCAGTGCTGGTGGATTCGCACCAGAGCACCATTCCCTGCTCATGCCGCGCCCGTCAGGACGGACCGATGCCGGAGAGAGCCATCTCCACTGTTCAGCCATTTAACAAACAGGCTCCAGAGACCTGTAAGATGGCTTGGCATTTGAAAGTATTCTCCAACCTTCACTACTGGAGGGGCTGGGTGTGATTAAATTACTGAGGAAATAATTAATTGCAAATTTAATAGGCTACCATTTAAAATTATTCACAATGATTACTCACGATGCCTTCCTCTACTGATTATGCTTGTTTTGCAGACAGTGTACGAAGGAAAACTGGCTGAAAGTTAAATCAATATGCACTCTGTGTCGTATACAATCAAAGTGTGACCCTTTGCTTCACCTTTTACGGCATTCAAACTGTCCCATGAAACCCTCAGTGCAAATTATTCAAGTGTGTTCGACTCGAAGCGGTGCTGCGCAGACAGATCGCGTATGACATCAAAATAACACAAGAGTGATAAGAAAGCATATGTAGCCGCCCGCTTTGGAATCACTCTTGCAATACTTTGATATAGATTGGGCTACTGCAGTGAAACCCAATCTGGCATCCTCAGAGAATGATGTGACCCTCAGATCAAGCCCGTGGGGCACAGTGTGCAGGTGAATGTAAAAGCATCATGTGTATACAAAAATAACAATTATAATAAGAATCATTAAAAGTCATCTCATTATGACATAGATCACCGGGTGTGAAATAAGGCAAATAAATACAATGGGACTGTTGACAAAGGGTGACCACAGACACAAGTTTACAGACTTCTCATAAAATCCACCACATGCTCCTGTCTACGGGGAACGGCCTGATGGAATATGCATTATGCATGAGTGTGTCAGGTTTATGCTTTGTTTTTACCTTTTCCTGTTCTGTTGTAGTTTCTTATGTTTCCTGCTCATTTAACTCATTATCGGTTTTGCACCTCCCTCATTAGTTTCCATACTTACTGTGCTTATTGTACAGACAGAGTGTGATGCATTTAAATGTGTGGAAAAAGGTGAATGTGACAGAATGTAGATTAGATGATCTAGATTAAATTTTGATATTAGTGGTAAAGATAGTGGTATGTAACTTAGATGTTAGGACTGGCGATTGATATTTTGATCTTTTCTAATTTTTTCAATAATGAATATTTATCTCTACTTTTGCATTTGCTCCAGAAAAAAGGTTCTTTTGCCCCAATAAAATTTATTGAGGATTAAAGAGGATCTTGTAGAAAATCTGCCCCAATTAATACATCTTTTTGGATAGGACAGCTGTTTTTAAAAGCACATTCAAATTTTATTAAAATAAAACATTGTTTAGTTGAAAAAACACAGTCTAAAAAATACGTAGTGCCCACTTTTTCATTATTAAAACAGTTGCTCTGTGGCATGACACTGTTTTCCCACTGGCACTAAAAACTCCTTCAGACGAGGAACTAGTTGATGGAACACATGAGTACATCTTGGATAGTTTAGCAAATTTTGGGAAAATATCCTCATACTTTCTCTACCACTGAAGTGGATTTGTGTCACTGTCACAGGGGGACTGAAATTGCCTATTACTGCCGTCTTTGGCACATTAATATTAGTCTTCAACTATATTCAATATTTTCTATATTTTAGGACAATCACCTCAGTAGTTAAATAGTTTAATATTCGTTATATACTTCAGCCATACTCAGATGTCACAATATTATTAAAGCTACTCAAAATATTGAATTAAGAATGCCCTTTATCCTGCATTTGCTTTATTTTTGCTTATACTTTTATCAATTTTTTATTCATACCTTTTCACTCATAAAACCAGATAAAATAATCAAATGGGGAATTAAAACCTTGTTAAATAACGGCATTAGCATGTAAATTTAAATGGAGATAATTATGATAAAAAAGGCATTTTTTGCTCTACTCTTTCAATCTGACATCTGTGGTAAGTGGCTGAAGACCGCAGCCTATGGACCATATCTTCTCTGTCTTGTTATTCCAGCTCTACATTTCTAGTATGCTGGCAGTCCAGGAGATGTGTATTCCCAAACACACTCCCTAACTACCTCCCCCCATTGGTAACCATCATCATGGCACACTCTTTCCGGTAATCCCTCCACACACACACACAGCCTGTCAGCTATATTTAGTAAGACTAATTGGGTGGGTTGGAAATCACCGCGAGTGACACCTTTGAAGTTAAAATGAATCTTGGTTGCATTGTTTTATTTTTGTTTAATTGTAATGTTTTTTCTCCTGGTCCTTTGTAGTAGATGTTTCTCAGCAAGGGAAAGTTGTGAGTAAATGCAGAGGCCGTGTATGTGACAGCTCATTTAAAGGAAAAGCGTAAGAGACTGAGGAAGAGATGAAACTGTGTTATTATAAATGACTCGCTTGTCCTTTTTATCAAGAGGGCTGTGGGCAACTTCAGTCCCATAAGGTGTCAGACAGGAGCTTTTCGCTCCTGATGTCGGAAATAAGTGACTTGTCACCGGGGACGTAAACAAGCATGTGTGCGAAGCCGCTGATTGTGTTGTGGGTCAACAGGCCGAGACAAAATCATCTCAGATTGTGAGACTGTGATGTGCCATTGACAACCATTTGCATGCGAGTCATCCCGTTTATTGAGTTGCCCGTTTATCCAATAACAAAAGCCAGCATTGTCACGCCTGTGAATCTGACAGATTAGGTTGTGTTACGGCAAATATTTTCCACCTAGTGATTTGTTCTTTGTGCGTTCACGGGTAGCCACTGCTGTAAAACTGTAAAGATTTCTCTTAACTTTCTTATTCTTAAGCAGTGCTACAACCCGAGAGTATAAAATAAAAAATAGGTTAGAGTGTGGTTGTACAGTCCACTTGTGAATAGGCTTGTGTTTTGCTGTTTTTCAATTTCATTTTTTCTTAATCTTTTTCTTCGTTTTTTTATGTCACCGTTTTTCTTTAATGGCTGCATGCGCTCGAACTGAGTTAAATTAGTTTAGAGAAGTTGAAGGTAAAAACCTGACCCTTCCTTCTGTGTGATGTGAGAACGTGCCAAAGAGCATCCTGGAAAGCTGACCTTTCATACAAACGTATTAACAGTCAGTGTCACTAATTTGTGACAGAGAAATTATTTAATGATTAGTGACAGAGAAATTTATATTTTTTATTTAATGGTTTTACACTTTATTTTCCATTTTAAATTAGGTAGTGAGTACCAGTTTTCAGTATTATCTGTTGTAGAGTTTTGTATTTTTTCCTTCTACTCAGTTTTATGCTTGCTACAAACGTTTTCAGAATTGTACCTATATTTTCTTCATTTTTCATGCTAATTAGGTTCTAAACAGTTAAAAGTGCATTGACCTCATCATTGTGCTAACAGAATTTTTGATTTTAAGATTTTAATTGTAGTTATCTGAACTTCTTTTTACAATTTAACCTGGCAACCAATATTATGAGTGAGTATGCATGCTCACATGTATGATCACTAATGCGTTACATTAATGATCATACATCTAAATATGCATTGGGTTATGGGTCTGCAGGCTACATGATGTTCCTCGTGCATGTTCCTCAAAGTTTAAATGCTGAAGTGTATGCAACCTTCATCTCAGAGGTCATGCATCTGAGACTCTAAAAAATGCTGAGAGGCCTGTCTCCAGCCATCGCAGTGACAAGAGCAAACCTCACCAATCCACAGAGACTTACTCGCATACTCCTTACCCGTCGTAATACAAACGACCTTTCCTGCAGTAAGAGCCCATCATCCATGCTTTGGAATAATGTGTGCTGATTAGTGAAGAGACATTTCCTCCAGTCTCCAGAAGAGGGCACTAGAAGACATTTGAAAGTTTGATATGCATTTAAAGTTTGATAAGACTTTAAATTCCAAACACACACATTGTTTGGTTTTAGAAGGTGTTAATGGTTATGCATGTGAGTCTGCCTAATTATATAATAACTTGAAATGATAAAAATACACATCAAAAAGAATGTCTGTCTTTGTCTTTGTTTTCTAGTATAAATATTAAAACTTTGGCAAAACAAGAAATTATGTTTCTCTAATATCATTGGCAACATTTTTTATTTCTGTTTAAAAAATAAACCTTTTTTTAGAATTATTCCTAAATATTTTCCAGTGGGAAACTTTTATCCACTCTCTGAGAACAAGTCTTAATATCTTTATACAAAATTGCAAATATATTTTGCTTTTAAATTAATAATTAAGAAAATACTTTGTTGCAGTATACAGTGGAGTAGCAGTGTGTGAAGATGTGTTACTGAGTTTGTGAAAATCAGACTTTGAGAGTCAGTCTTTGAGATGCTGTGTTGGCTATGTTTTGAAAGCAGGTGCTTTGTAATCATAAAAATCTATCAAAAGCCTCTTTTTTACCATGGGCCAAATAACAGATTTCAATGAGTGTGTCCATCAAGATGGACACGGATAAATGACAGGGTGTCCTTCCATGACACAGTAACTAATATCAGCAGAGCAGAGATAGCTCATCTTGTCAGCCACTGAGTAATAATTGGAAAAAGTGGAAGATATTTCTATTTTTTACCAGTTCATGCATTTCTCTGCAAGCTAAACAACATACAGGGTGAAACCACATATTGGTGAAAACAAGAGGCCAGGAGTTCTCTTAAAGCCATGTTTTTGGTATATTGCATGTTTTAACCACAGGTTATTGCTTGGCAAGCAGTAATATTAGTGTACAAGAACGCCATTGTCTCATCTCTTGTTTCCTGTCACATTCAGATGGTCAAAGTGAGACAAATATTAGATCAAACAGGATGTATGGAAATATATACGATAAATTACAAAGAGGGGCTGTTTTGCTCCCCAATAATTCCACACATCAAGACTGATGTTAGATCTCCTGTTTCATTATTCATCTCACAAATACAATTTGACATCATATTTTATTCACAAGTTACCCTGTCTTTAAAAACGACACCTAAAAAGTTAATTGCGGAGAAGTTTTTGAAAAACGCTTACAAGGGCAAAGATGTGTGTTTATGGAAAACATCTTTGGTGCATTTTCCCTTTACAATATTGATCAGAGGAAAAGATTATCAATGAAATGAATGTGCCCTTTTAAAATATAGCTTCATCCATCATAAATGCCCTTTATAAGACATTCACTGCGCTCTGTATAGTTCCTCCGTTTCTGTCTCTCTCTCTCTCTTTCTTTTCCTGTTCCTTGTGTTTCTCTCTCTCTCTTTACTCATCTTTGACAGTGTCTGTATTTTATCATCATTTGGCTTCTTTTTTATGCCGCCCCTCATCATTAACGATACACTCGACGCGTCCTGCTTTTGTAGTAAGACTGTCTGCAGGCTGTGAAGATGCTAAAGACAATTTTGTTTCATACTAGTCTTCTGAGATTTGTGAGCCGCCGCTGCAGATAAAGACCTTTGGGGTTGAGCCTGACTAATGTTACCTATTTATGATGCATATAGGTTTGAATTAAGTGGCCTCACGCACACACGTTTACCCACTTTTCTGTCTTTGTCTCTCTTACACAGATGACCGTTCATTCACATCTGGCCATGTTTAATAACACTGCGATGAGCACAGAGGCAGGCACACAACTTCTGCTGCTCTCTGCTGTCCTAATTACATTCGTCTTTTTGACTTCTATGAAAGCCTCGCTGAAACTCATTTCACTGGAGACAAGGGAAACGCGAGCTGGCGGCTTTGACGGAGCTCTCATTTTGTCTCTCTATAAAGGGGAGAGGGGCCTCTTGTTTGAAACAAAGAGCCCTAAATTACAGCGTGTCATCACCTCTCTCCAGAATTTCTTGATTGTAGCCAGGGCGACTGCGGACATCCCAGGCATTAATGGCAGAAATACACGCCATCGGCTCCCACTGGCGAAGCACAGAAGCTACCTGAATAGCCATTTATGTGAATAAAAGGAACTCCATGCCAATGAGTTGTGATTGCATCCATAATAATGGAATGTTCCTGAATTGTTCTGATTGGCACAGCTATTGAATGCTCATTTAAGTGTGACCAATTATGGCCATCATCCTGCCACATTATTTTTTTATTTATTTTCCCATGTTTTTCTGCCCAAAATTGCAAGATTAATTGGAAAGTTCACTTTCAAAGTTTCCAAACTTTTCACAATTCGTAACAATAACTGCGAAGTGTTTTCACAGACTCTGATAGTCGCACGCGTCTCACGTCAAGGCAGAGACGGGGAACTCATCACCCGTCCGCTTTGACACGCCGCACCATGACATTAACAGCCACCTAAGCGTGGAAAGAGCTGTGTGCTTTGTCAAGGTTTCCTGTGGACAATTGCAGGTCACGACTCAAAGCTCTCTTGGCCTGTCGGTCTGATGAGAGGGAGTACGCAGTTCTTCTGTGTCGCTTACAGAGCATTAGGACTGCTGGGTGCTCACTTCCTCGCCTGACAACACTAACTGTGCCTTGGCCACTGGGGCGATGACTCCGCTGTGCTTGGCAGTATGGAATAAAATTCATGCCGAATTTCTGTCGTTTGCAGCTTGTGGTAACAATGCTACAGTCGATGGGTTTGGTTTTTCAGAATGTGCTCTGTTTTTATTCTTTTGAAAACTTTTTGGTATAGTAACATCATTGGTTATAAGGAGTAAGGTGAAGGACTCTTAAGCAAGAGAGATGGATTCTTTTTTCCATTTAATTACTTTATTCACGTAACTACTGTCCATTTACAGTTTAGCGCCGACTGTTTTTCCCCGCACTTCAATTTCTCTTTAATTAAGAAAAAAGTTGAGGCTGAAGGTGAATTGCAGATAATGAGCAGCAAGGTTGGCTTGTTTTCACCCTTCCTTCCGTGCGCCCTGTAAACCGCTCTTTATTTTCCCTGTCAACAGTAGCTGCTCCTCCAGGACAGCTAGAAACCTAATGAGCTACAGGGGAGAAAATAAAAGACCTTCCTCACCCCACCTATTTCTTTAGCTCGCTGTCTTTTTCTTACTGTGTCTCTAGGTGTGACAGTCAGCCTTTCTCCAGCCACTGGCTATAAAACTGATTTTGTTTAGAGCTGTTAAGAGTTTAGAGTTGCGAATACAATCGAGCACTGATTGGATGAGAATGCAGGAGACTTTTAACACTTAGTTTTCACTAAAGTGGGCTAATGGTGAGTTGTCACAAGAGTTGAGTTGAAAGAAGCAATGATTTCATTATATTTCCAAGGAGAAGTTTGACACATAAATGTTGTCAAATAGTTTCTTTGTATTTTTCAGTCATTGAAATCTTTCAGGGTGAAATCTTTTTAAATTTGTAGATGTGTTGAAAAGTGTACTACTCTTGTGCATGTTCAGAGAAAATTTTTCATTTGGATTTTGCCAGTATTTAGTTGAGCTGAAAGGAATCATGATTTTATTATTTTTCTAACAAAAAGTCATATTTATAAATATAACAGTAATTGTACTCTGTATTTTTCCATTACACTATTAAGAGGCAACATTAATAATTAGTTTCATTAAATAGAAGGTGAATATCTATAAGTTAAATGTTTTTTTTTTACTTGTTTTAAAACTTTTACATATAAACATCCAGCTTTGTGTGTAAATCTTTTAAGAACATTGCATTTACTTGATGCATTCATTAATTGCCAGTTCAGTGTTATAGTGCTAACATAATACTGTCTGATATTTACATTTATTGTTAAACTATGAAGCTCTTAACAGTTTTAATAGCTTGACTAAAACTCAATATAGGTTTTTGATTTTCAGATTACTGCCTGAATATCTCGTTACCTCTACCTTTATCTTAATTAATGGAGAGAAAAGCTCAGATCTCACATTTTTTCACAAGTGTGTACGTTAGATATGCTTGTGTGTGTTTGATAGCTCAGGGCATGCTCTAGGCAAGGTTAGCATCATGTAAAGCTGAATATAGAGACTAAATGCAGCCTTAAGCACTCAATGCCGTTTTTTGTTTTTTATTTTTGTGTCTGAAAAACTAACAGGTTTCATAGATGTTTTCTTGCCCATTCTGCCTCTGTTAAACAGAAATAGCACTTATTTTGTAGTATGTGTGATATCTGCCAAGAAATCTGAATTTTATGGATGTGGATGAAAGCAATAGTTATCGTTGTTATGTAGAATGTATATATATAATTATATATATATAATATAAAAAAAAAAATATATATATATATATATAATATATAAATTATTTAAGCAATTAATAGGACTAATGTCTCTTTGTATATCATTAAAAATATATTTCTCAAAAGTGCCACTCATTTCTTTGTGTAAAGCTTTTTGGTTAAGAGAAACGTACTGAGTGCACCTGTGATCTGTCAGGCATTTTTAAAAATGTTTTGAATAACCTGCATATTTAAAATATAATTTGGCTATTCAGAGCACCTTCCAGGCATATTGCACAGCCAACAGCTTTTTTTTATTTTTGTAGCATATGACCACTGTTGCCAAGTCTGACAAGTTTTCCTGTGGAATTTGGCTTCTTTTAAATTGTTGTTTTCTTTTTCTTTTAATATATTGCATAATTATTTAATACTTGATCTAAATGCTGGTATTGAAATATTTTACTCTACACTGTACACACTGCACTATGCAGTGTGTAATGCATAACAGTGACTGTAAAATATGTATTTTAGGTATGGAGTGACACATTTAGGTTTTTGGCATTTTTTAGGGCTAGGGTCATTTGATTGTTGTTTTCTCTGTAGTTTTCTCTAATGCTACAGTGTCTTATTCTGTTCAGTGAATTAGATTTTTCTACCAGTGCACGAAAATGTGCAGAAAACCATGCTTTGTATTATTAAGAGAACTATGAAGCAAATCACTAACAGAATTGCTAACTGTAGGATCAGGGGAGGCTGTGGCAGTCTTGACCTTTTTACGATTCAGGTGTCATCCACACGGCATGTGTTAGAGCAGCCAAGCTTGTCGCGCTTGTACGGGGGAGAGATGCATGACCCGGCAGAACTGCGGGTGTTAATACGAGTGTGGACATGGAGATGAGGCCGGGTGTAAATGAAAATGACTCTCTGTCTCTTTGAATGATGAAGGGAAGAACTGACAGGGGGATGCAGCTGATTGGCTCAGCGTATTTGTCTTTGATAGGGACTAGCTCTGTACATGCAAACAGCTCCTCGACCGCAGTGCCGCCCACAAGATTTCTCTCCCCAGCCAACTAATTCCCTGTGGGCCTCTCACACAACTTATCAGATAAGTCACCTCATTAGGAGTTTGGTTAATGTAGTGAATCCTGTTTACCAAACTTAGTCATGACAAAAAAATGTATGTGAATATATGTAGTCATAGGTTTAAAGTAAATGTCAAAAAAGCACAGCACTGATTTTATGTTTGTGTGTGTGTGTAACACCTTGAGGGTGGGTAAATAATACCAGAAGTTTAATTTTGAGTAAACTGTCCCTTAACTTTTTCTGTTTTGCTCTCTTTTTATTATGCAGGGTTGCCAGGTACCCTATTCACATATATAGATTTTCTGAACTCTATTCAGCTGCCTGGTTACAATGCTGGCACAGAAATGGCATCTCACACAACTCGCAAATGCAAATGTGACGAATGCTAATAAGATTGCATCACATTATGGTTGTCACGGCAAGTTATCACAAAGTTCTGTGGCTGTCTGCAGTCAAACAAATGAGGCCAGAGTAACAGAGGACGCTGATCTGTTAAGCTCTAAAGATCAGAAGTTATGATGTCACTCTCCTGACTTAGAAGGTCTGTAACAGACATCTGATGTTCTGAGAGCTTTGATTGGTTGGGTTTCTAGAAACAGTGATTACTTAACTTAGTCTTTTCATTAGTTGGTTTAGTCAGTTGGACATTCTATCACTGCCTGGGGAACATTTTGGCCATTCGTTTACAGCCATATGAGTTTATATACCTGTTCACCGTTTATCATAGGGTAAAAAGCACAGCTTAGTATCTTGAGATCCAGGAAGCAAAAACAAATTTGCAAACTCGGACGATGGTAATTATTCCCAGAAGCTGTGGAAATGTTACGCAACTATTTGTTAACATATACCGTGCATTGATTAATAAATGATGTAAATTTCATGCATGGAAAATTTGATTATTATAACTGTATTAGCCCCTATATCAGCACTTTAAAAAACCTGTCATGCTATAAACCCTCCTCCAGTATGAAAAACTATGGCATGCAGAATCTATGGCATTTAGCACTGTGTTAATGTTCAAAATACATTAAGCAGTTAAATGGGCTTCTAAATATTGACCTGCATCAGATATGGGTAATAAATCCCCACTTTTTCTCTCTGTGCCGCTTAATGGGTAGTCATATTCCTGATATATATTTCTGTCCAGAAAGCACATATTTCCAGCTGTTGAGAATAATTTTCTTTGCCAGTCTATTTACCTATGCATTATAAAGCTCAAGACAGGAAGTGCTCTTTGTCTGACTGAATTTTATGTCTTTTTCCTTTATATTCTTTTTTCTGTTTTTGGGGAGAGCCAGCATTAATGTTTATTCTTGGCTTAACGGCACGGTAGTGTCGTGCTGTCAGAAAAGGAGGACAAGAAAGGTCTCCGTCTCAGTGATTCGCTAGGAGAGAAATGCAATTAGCCTACCAGATCCACCACTAACTGCTGCCATCCAAATCTGCAGCACAAGGCACACTATGACAACAGCATTATATGGCAGGACTACAAATGCATCCCGCGCTCTTCTCCCGGGTGCTATTAGTAATTGTAATGAATGTAATGTATCACAAGTAAGAGCTGGAGGTTAAGACATAAATCCACAAGATACCAAAAAAAGAAAGAATGAAAAAAACAACAGTAAACATTGAAGAGTGTTGCATGAATAATGCAGCTGCCTACACTGAAATCAAAGCAATATCCAGTTTCTAAATTAGTGTCAGTGCACGTTGTTTTAGCCAAAATCTGGAAGTCTTGCATGGCACTCCATTTCTGCCTCCTTCACTTCTCAATAAAAATACTCTCCAAAAACAGCGCAATAGAGGAAGGAGGAAAAAAGAAGAAATTTAAATGAAACTTCTTGAGGGAAAACTTTTGTACATTTGGTTTGTCTCATTATGTGCCCGGGGGCATGCAGCTTATTAAAATGACCCCCCACCTTCACTCATGACTTGGTCATTGTGTGTGACTTTCCTTTCCGTCTTCACGCCTGTGGCAATGTCATTAATGAAAAGACTTAGAAGAAGAATACTTTTTTATTCATGTGTGTTGTTTACAAGAAGATGAAAGGGCATAAACTGTGTCTTGTGTGGTCGTGACTGTCGGCACCCTTGCGAGGCTTGTAACTTTTTTGCTGGTGTAAGGTTTAATATTATTGCGAGATGTTGTTCATAAACAGTGGGTTAGTGTTTTCGTTTATTTCAATATTCAAATCAAACTGTGCTGCCTGGAGGCAAACACAGTATCATAATGTGCACCTCAGGCCAATTTTGCATCTCCTACAAGGAAATAGCCATCAATAATTCATAAAGTCACCAATATGACCTTAACAGAAGCATAGTCGTTGGGCAGGGATAAAGTTCGCGTTGTTTACATCACCTTATTCATTTTCGGTGAAAGCTGACAACTTTCGACAACATGAATAATATTGACCATTGGCGACACAATGTGGGCATGTCCAGCAATGCAACAAAGTTTAGACTTTACGCACATGAGCAGTAATACTTTGCAGCAACTACCAATAGAAATAGGAGTGAAGAAAGAAATGTTTACGTGAGACATTTCTTGTGAGATACTATAGCCAACATAGCGAAGTTATTGTTACTCTGAGTGACTTCACATTTACTTTAATTTTATCATGCATTGACAATCGTTCATCTTGGTCGTTTTATAATGCATTATGCATTGCCATAGTTTATAAATGCTTTCTTCACAGAAGTTAGGTTTTGGGTGCCAGGAGACCTGATTCCTTGTCAAAATAGAATCACATCTTATTTTAATCCATACGCCTCATTTGTGATCAGATTTTCAGTTTTGGCTAACAATAGCAGTAGAGGTCTCCTGCAGTAAGAACGCCTACTAGCGACCAAAAGTACATTGACCTGGTGACCTTTAATGATTAAAATCCCTGTGTGTTTGAACAGGGTATTAATCCTTCTAAAGTGTGTCATGCTGAGATTGTTCTGAAAACTATTCAGATTTGTTTCTTATTCAACTTCATCTCCTCTTCTAGCCATTGATTTCATTTTAATTCTCAGACTGATTAGTTAACATCACTTTTTCTCATTAGTGTGCCTGGCACATTCCTTTCAGTAAATTCAAAACCTTCATGCCTCAGATGAAAAGAGGAACATTGGAGAACATGTGTATTCCTTTGATGAGTCAGTGTTCGTAGCTTTTTAAAACCACCGATCAAACCACATCTCATGCTGTGTGAGATCTCATATGATGACATAAAGAGCATGTAACATCACCTTAGTTGGGTAAACACTATTCCCAGACCTTGTCAAGCAGTACAGATGTTCCTGGAACACCCATGGGTGGCTGCTGATTTAATGACCAGACTCATTCTGGAGGAGAGGCCCCAGTGTGGCATCTCAGAACCCAGTCTTGGTGACATTTAAGAAAGGTTGAAATAATTACTGCCATGAAAGCCTCCAAATCAGAAAATTTAACCCAGATGTTATGGAAAGGCTAAGTGGGAAATGCCAGCCCCAATAAAGTGCTTAATCGCAGAGGTGTTGACACAGATAGCCAAATAGGCTTGTTTGATGTCTAAGCTGAAAAGCTCATTAAAGATGTGTCATTTGACCCTTGTTTCTTAATCTTCCTAAAGAATTACACCCCACCGGCGACTGAGGGAGGTAACAAGCATACGGCCTGATAAAAGGTACATCGAAATACCATCTCTGTTATCAAAATTAGCGAATTAAATTAAGCTTTAAATGCTATGTACACTGCTCCAAAACAAAATTGTGGGGGTACTCCTGTAGCATTGCGTTAGCAGCGCAAGAGGTTGTGGGTTCAATTCCCAGGGAGTACATGTACTAAGAAAATGTATAACTTCAATGCACTGTAAGTCACTTTGGATAAAAGCGTCTGCCAAATGCATAAATGTAAATGTGGTATGAGACAGAAATATTGTTCACTTGACTTGCAGCCTTACGTGCATGCCACAAGTTAAAAAAAATGTCATTTACAAAAGTTGTTCACAATTTACACAACACGTGGCTAACACTTTTACCTTAGCGGTAATCAGCTCATGGGCTGGCTGTCAAAAAATACATATATACACAGTAAATACATAGACATTTAAGACCATTTTCAGCCCGGCCCATCTAAGCCACAAATCCTTGTGTAATGGGGATTTATGTTGTGTTAGAAAAAGTAGAGTACAGGTAATCAAGTTAGTAAAATCCTAAAAACAAGCGCAATCAAATGCACCCGGTTAACTACTGAATTGTAGTGATCTGGCATTTAAACAGACACTAAGTGTACACTAAGTGTAACTAGCAACAACATTTTTTTACCCTAAGTGTTAATAGTAGGTAGATGCTATTTACACTAACTCTGCGTCCAATTTTGCCTACTTATACTATGCCCTAATAGTATGTACTGTTTTTGTTATGGGAAAGTATATAGTTGTATAAAGTATATACAAGTAGTAGGACATAATGATGCATAATGGAAGTAAGCGTTGTTGCCTAGACAACATTGTGATCATTAAGAATCGCACACATCAAAACTCCTAATTGCATTAAGCATTTCTTCATTCATTATTTTTATGTAATGTTTACTGTATAGTTCAATTTATTAATTTGGTGAAGCTTGTTGGTTTATTAATTCAGTGTAGCATCACCTTCTCGCAATGAATTGTGCATAATATCAGCCATTCATATCAGTGTTCATGGACCTGCACATTGAATTTCACCAGAAATGATAGATCACTCGGGAACTTTAAGGATACTTATTTCAGCGTATTTCAATTTAGGGCATACTAATTCTAATTTTTACTATTTTGGATAGATAGTATGTGAGAATTGGGACACAGGGTAAATGTTAAATGATAGAAGTGTTAACAGAAGATGGATACAGCAAAATGCTTTCACACATTTGTATTTACATTGTAAAACAAGTAAAATGCCGTTTGTGAGAGCGCAATCTGAGATATTGTACTTGACCTGTCAAATAAAAAATAATAGATGCTAGTGTAAAAACACATAAAAATAAATCGCTGCATATTATGCACTATGAATAGATCTGCATTTGGAATAGGACAGCGAACACAATCAAACAAGGCAGGCTATTTGCACTTACTCCGTTATTATATACATTATAGAATTATTCAGGCACATGAATCTTTTATGCGCATCTACAAATTTATTCTGTAAATGTTTTGCCATTATAGTTTGTCTTTTCACTGATTAAAAAAGTATCAAGCTCAAGTGAGCCTACAAGTTTATTTATATTCAAGAATTTATTCACATCTTAATGTTTTCATCAAGCATTTTTCATGCAATATCCCATAATTCCTATTAAAATATGTAGATGGAGACCCAGCAGTAGATTTGCACTAGGATGCTGAGGGGAAGAGGTTGGTTTGCAGTATTCCCAATCTTTGTTTACACCTGACAGTGTGACAGGTTAAAATGAGACGTGCTGTGTTTGACTGCATCTGCTGACATCTGCAGATCATATGCCACATCCCTAATTTTTGAAGTGTGTTTTGATTTTACTATGGTCACAGTGTCCTAGTGGCCATCCGGTGCTCAGCCTCAGGGCAAGTTTAACCATCCATCTCTCTCTGTCCTATCATTTCCCATTTTCACTTTTACATATCCCGATTGTACCTCTCTCTCGTTCTCCTGGAAGCATGTATTGTTTTCCATATGCCATCCATATCCCCCTGCTGGGCATGGAGTGTCATTCCCTCTCAGCACATTCAGCGCAATCAGTTGCGTTTCCAGCGCACTGCATGCAGCAAAACATACAAGCAAGACAATGAAGGAAAGAGAGGGGAATGGGGGCCATAAATGGGACCAATTTGCCTTCTCCTTCTGTCTTTGTTTTTAATGAGCACATTTTCCCACCAGCAGGTTAAAAATATCAAGCGCTCCTTAAATGATCATATTCACTATTGCCTTGCGGTTCCAGCCCACTTTGCCAGGCTGGTGACATTTTCTCTAGGCACGAGGAGAGCCGCCTTCTGTGTGCACAGACATAGACACAACCGTGTGTAAAATGTGTAAAAATGAGACGTGTGCTGGCAGCTGTGTGCTGCTTTTACAGTTTTGGAGAGGAGAAACTCCAGTGGGTCTATCCACCTGCTTCTCTGTATTGGGTTGTTCTTTCACAGTCCCATTTGCTCGTTCCTCTTTCTCTTTAATCTATTTTTTCCACCTTTTACTCTTTCCTAACTTTTTTACCACACCCTTTCTGTGTCCCACATTTACTTTTACCCTTCCGTGCTGTTGCCAGGTCGCTGTGAGCTCACCAGGCGAGACGTTTTCCTGAAGCAGCATCTTATGTTGTTCCAGATCACCATTTTAATTAAAAAATAATTTTAACCCATCCTCACCCATATACTTACCTATACATCATTAAATAATAATTAATACATATTAAACCTAACCATTAAATCTGATAATAGAACTGTTTTTTGGGACCAACAAAGATGTTCCAGAAAGATGTGCTAAATTGTGCTATGGTAATTTTAAAGTACCATACAAAGTAACATTTCAGTCTGAAATGTTATGACAGTGAGAGCAACACATGATCTTCAATGGGCACATTATGAAAGAGTTATAACTCTTTTTCCCCTTCGTTTCTCTCTCTTTATCTCTCTGTTTCCTCTTAATGGAAGGAGTGAGATGTAGCAGTTGTGATGGACTGTCCTCCGGCTGAAGTGCATCTGACAGCCCATGATCAAACACAAAGCTTGTGTATAATTCTGTTTGTCCTGATGCTCAGCAGAATCAGACATGATAATGCAGTCCTGATGTCTTTGCCCAGCTATTGGATTACTTAACAGGCAGATAGGATTTCTGACACGCAGGTTAAAAAAACACCACAATAAGAGATACGGTGTGGATAATTGATCCTGTTAAACCATTTGTTCCAGATGCCAGACGTCTTATGTGGACCTGCGTGGGATTGCCTAAGAGTACAGTTTTAATACCCCAAAGTACATCTGACATCATAGAATTACACTCAAAAGTAAGCATCACAATGCCCTACACAATGCTGTGTGGTATGTGACTGTTCGAAACACCCAGACATACGTCACTCCCACTTTTTGTGTAAAATAAAACATAAATTTGCTTCTTTGAGTCTTTTTTCAAATTTCATATTGTTTCTCTTTTTGGCATAATTTTTGGCAAAATCCAACAAACAAAATGGTATTATCCTCAAGTGTACAATAACAAATGCCATTTTAAATTCTCAGATAAATGGCCACAGATTTCCAAGTTACCTAGTGATTACAAATGACAGAAGTACTTCCTCGAAGAGACCATCTCATGCACACTTTGCTGACAGCCTTGCACTTTCGCTCGCAAACAAACCTTTGGGTAGCATTCCCATCATGCAGTTTGGAATCCTCCCATAGACATAATACAATAAATACCACAGCCTTATAAACTCTGGCTGTTGGAGTCGATGTGATCAGGGTCATTACAGGGTATGAATGAGGTGCTGAATAGGTGCCGCTGTTGCTCTGACACACGCCAGTGGTGCTTATCTTTCCCTGGAGGCTGCAATGTGATTCCTCCTATAAATCTATTCACAACATCTGTTTTGATCAGCATAAGAGATTTCACACTGAATATATCACAGTCTTATAATATATCAGAATATATCAGACAGCGTCATGGTTACAAGAAGCCCAATTAGAGTCACTAAAAGCCCTTTATCCCTTATGCATAGCCTAGTGAAATGAATGACATCATTTCTTTTGGGTTACATTTGACACTATATCCATTCTGGCTTTGCGTTGCGGAGTCCCTCTCTGTTCTTGCCTCGCAGCAGGATATAGTGCTTCAAATGGGAGGGTTGTGATGCATCGTCGGTCTGCTCAGGTGCGGTCTCATATATGCATTCTCACGGAGGGGTTGGCATTGTATCAACAGACTGGGGCTTTCTCTTGCTGTCTACCCATGTTGTAGTGAAGCCCCGTGGCTGCTGAGACACAGCTTAGAGCTTTGTTATGTTGAGCAAATAGTCATTAAAAGCAAATGAAAAGCAACTGCGGAGGCCAGGCATGGATCCATGTGGAAGTCGTTGAGGGTAGTGAAGAATATGTTATACAAACACACAGGATGAAAAGAGGATGCAGGAGTAATAACAATATCTTCATGCTTTAGGTTTAGGTCTATAGCAAACCTGATTGAGAGAAGAACCCAGTCAGGCATACTCGGAATACACAAAGGCACAATACAGCGTTCTGATGTGCCAAATATCAGCTCTGTGCCTGTGTGGAGACTCTAATGACAGTCTATTCTTGAGGGTTGTGGTTTCACCCCCCTACCGGAGTTAATAGAGGTCACTGCAGTGTGGTCAGGAGACTGAGCCTCCATTTTTTTCAACCTACTGAGTGAGAGCTGAAGCTGAACTTACTACCACCCTGGATGTGAGCTCCATCTCACCCACACATGCATTGACATCATTGTCCTTATTCTCTGAATATTACTTAGAGTTTATTAGTGTCCATTTTCAGGGGTAATCAAAGGAAAAGTTGACCCACCAAGGAAATATTATCTCACCCTCAGGTTGTTACAGACCTGTATGCTCTTATTTTTTCATTGAGCACTAAAGGAGAAACAATATTCATGTCTGACCTCAATGTGCCCTGCTTTTGGCTGTGAAAGAACTAATTCAGAAAGTGTCCCTGCAGAAGTTTTTGTTAAAGAATCCTCACATAACATCTTTGTGTACAACAAATTGTTCACAGCAGCTACGTGTATCAAACTTTATAAAGGTAGTACATGAAATCTGCATGCAATTTTCCAAATCTTCTGAAACTATGCAATAGCTTTGTGTGAGGAACAGCTGTAGTTCAAGTTATTATTCTATTCTCTAGTGGGTTGTTAACTAAATAACCACTGCCAGTGAATCAGAATGATTTTTAAACAAATTCCTTCTTTTCCAGTTTTATTTAATGAATCAACTAATCCAGTTCACAAATTGGACTGCTCTATTTCTGATCTGATTTTCACTAATCTGTTCAACTAGTTACAAAAATGTTGGTCTGTTTGATCTGTGTGAAGTTTCAGCTTTCATGTAACGTAACGGCGGCTAAACAATAACAGAAATTTCAATTTCAGTTTGGGTGAACTACTTCTTTTGCCATATCTGTAGTATGAACTAAAAAAATAAACTGTGTACAGAAAAGGTTAACAAAATGTGTCAGATTTATTTGCAGACTTTTAAACAGCATCTTTAAAAAAGCTTTACTACAGTGGTTTGCATTTAATTTTTATCTGCAGCGCTTTCTTAGGAGGTAATGAAATAATTGGCTCAAATAAATGTCTCACCTCGCTGTGTGCCACTTTTGGCTGTGAATAAACTATTATTCAGAGAGTTTGTGGAGTTTGTCTGTTATCTCAACTGCAGCCTCCAACCTTGAGGGATTCTGCCTGTTCGTCACTTAGGATATTTGATAATGCCACATTTTCTCTCTGCTGTTTTTCTTTTTTTTAAAGTCACATAATCCGTGCAAATTAACCATAACAAAACTCCCAATTGTCTGACATAATTAGTCCTGGATGGCCCTGCATGCTCACATAAACTCGTAATTACCTTGAAAACACAGAACCAATTGGTCACCCATTTAATTAGGTACAATATAATTTTCAAGTCCTTATTGCTTTAGAGAAAGTAACTAAAATGGTGATAGTGTCAATAAAATTCAAATTCCTGTTGATAAAAAACATTTAGTCACACATTCAAGTGTTGAAAGCAGAAAGTTTCCGGTTTACTATATTAACATGCAGCTAGCTCTTAACCAGTGTAGTTTCTGTTGCAGATGGAGTTTTTAGATACTTAAACAAACCATCTTTACCCTGTAGCGTCGCCTGCCCTCATTAAACACAACAATTACTTTTGTGTATCAAATCAACATCCAATTCATGCAGTGTGACATTATCGTCTGCGTGAGGCCCTGCGCTTTTACTGAGCAGGAAGCGAGTTAAGGAACAATTAGTGACATGACGGGAGGAGATATTTAATGACTAATCTTCCTATTTCGCAAAACACAAAGGGAGAACAGGGCCACTGATGGCAGCTGTGACAAGAGTTCTGCTGAGCTTGTAAAGCGATCACAGAAAGAAGGAAGGGGTTAGAGAAAAAGACTAGCGTGCAGAACCATAAAGCTCAGCCCAGCCATCTGACACGGTCTGAAATATTACCAGCGTGTCTGACACAGATTTTGTTTATGGTAATTAACATTATTTCATTTTCCTTTATTTTTTGGGGGGAGATGTGGAATGAATGTGGGCTGACATCTGGGAGTTCATTCACGCTGTTGTATCTGCCCATGCTTTCTTCATGTGAGCAGTACGTGCATTATGACTGTACAATGTGGTCTGATTGAATGAAGGTGTATGAATGTGGTACAATGTCTATTATGAATGATTACACCTGCCAGCTCCTACAAAGGCAACTTTGAAAGTGCTGGAGATTACAGTAGAGACTTAGAATAGTAGTAGACGAAAGAATACTACACATCCGATTCGTATTTTGAAACTTTTGTGTTGGGGTTGTAGACAAATGAAAAATGATTTTAAAAATGATTGAACACCAGAGAGTTGAAACAGGAAGTAGAGGGGTAAAAACTGGAAAAAGATTTTTAAGTAGGACTTGTGTACAGCGTTTCAATACAGTGTGTTGTTTCAGCATGTTGCCCACAGCGCGAAACAGTTTTAAATCTTTCAAAATAAATCTGTTTTAACTGTGTGTGTGACCACGTGCTGTACTCATATGCTTTCCTGAATTATTTAGCCCATCTAAACTTTAAATGGATATTGTCTTTCTTTATGCTCATCAATATTCATATTATGTCTCATTCAAAGTGAATAGCTGTTTAGCATAGACAAACACAGTGATCTCCCTCAAGGACGCTGTGTGGAGTCTGGCGCAGGCATCAGAGCAGCTTCCTCTGTGTCAGGTGTGCCACTGAATCAAGCTTTCAAAGGGTAAAGCTTGAAGACAACACTTATTGCAGATGAGAGGACTGCCCTAACAACTGGCTTCCAAGCAGAATGGTCTCTTTGGAGAATGCTTTGGCAAATGCAGACAGAAATATGCGCAGTGAAATGTAGGGCCTCCAGACAGGATCAAATACAAAGCATAACGATGGGGATGATTTTGATGTTTTCTCTGGCTTACCCCAACAGGAAAATGTTTGCTACCAATTAAAATGAACCGTACAGATTTAGAGTTTGGTTACTTAGTACAGTCTTTGTAAAATCCTTTGTTGTGAAATGTAGAAGAAACCTTAAAGTGTTAGTTTACCTACAAATGAAACTTCTGCCATCATAATGACTCTTCAGTGGAACAGGAGATATTTTCTAGAAAGACACCAAAGCATTATAAAAGCACCAGGAGAAATAGTCTGTACACATCATGTGCTTCATTCCAAGTCTTCTGAGGCCATGCGATACCTACGTGTAAGGGACAGACAACAACTGATGTTCTACACTAAAAATCTTCTGAAAATCTGCTGTACATTAAACATAATGCGTTGTGCTAAGACTGATGTCTCCCATGTCAAACATCATCCTTATGTACTCCATGGAAAAATAAACCACAAGGATGTGGATGTGACAGTAAAGAAATTTTCATTCCTGAGTGAACTGTTCCTATAATGACGCTATTGACCCTTTGACCCTTAAAGTTCAAGTTTATTTGTGTAGCGCTTTTCACAGTGGCACATTGTTACAAAGCAGCTGTACAAATGGAAAATATGTGTAGATAAATAAAGTATAAAGTTGTTTGATCAAATTCCCAAGAGTACTTTATGTGATTCCCAGTAATGTGACCTTCAAAATAATGCTATTTTGTTTCTGTCCTGTAGATATGCTTTTAAATTAAGCCATATGTCACATACAGTATACTTAAAAATGTTGTCTTTTGATGTTGATGATCAATTAAAACATTAATGTAGCTGGGCAATATTCTCTAGAGTGGTATAACTGGGTTGGTGGTGAATTATTGTTTGGGAGAAGAATTTTTCTTTAAATGCTTTTTATTGTTTTTTCTATGAAAGAAAACCGTCTTTTATGAAGTGACATTATCTCACTGACATTTACAGACGTGTGCTACAATTTCAGGTGTCATAAAAGCATTCCTAACACAAAATTAGAAGATGTTGTGAGCTGAAGTTTGTCAGCCTTTGTGACTTCCCAAAGGTTGTTGTGCTGCCCTTGATATTTCGCTTAAAAGTTCTCTGCATATTTTAAACCTACTTGTCAGGTTGCTCACCATTAAGTGATCTTCAGGTCCATCCCTAGTATACTTAAGACGATGCCCCTGTGCTTTTATACTGGTGATAAATATAACTCCTTCATCTAAATGTTTCCCAAGTATAAATACTAAGTAAATGTTTTGGATTACATGCCATCTGTTTTTAAAGACCATACAGATGCTTTACAGACTAGAAAATTAAGTTTATACCGGATGTTCTTGATGGCATTTGCGACTGATATGGGCTTCATGGCAAATTGTAGAAACATTTCCAGAAAATTCTGTCTTCAAAGTATTTATTTTTGTTCAGTCCTCAGTTTAAATGTCTTCAGTCCTTGAGTCTATTTCTTGTAGATTTCAGTGATGTTTCATTTTAAAAGGGAGAAATTATGAAATATGTTTGATCTGTAAGTCATTCTGTGTACAGTGGCAAGGCTGTATCAAAGTTCCATATGAGCTGTGATTCTCACACTTCTTTTTAAGTACCACCTCCAATCACATCAGAACATCCAGGAGTCACTTAGGGACTGAGCAACACACAGATATAATGCCATATTTAAAATTTTTAAATAATAAGTTAATATATATATATAGTTTTACATTTTTTTGGCCTTTTTATGCCTTTATTGGATAGGAATGTAAAATAAAGATTAGACAGGAAAGTACAGGCCGCAAGGGGGGGAGCAGGATCAACAAAAGACATATACCCGGGAATCACAGGAAACTCAGTTGTGATATATGTCTGAGCCCACAGCGTTATCGGCTGTGAAAATACTGTATATAAATAATGGTGGAAATGTTAATGATTTGAAGAAACTTTGCTAACTGTTCGGACAAAGATGGACCTGCCTTGAATTTTAGGAATAGAGTCAGAATCACTGGAGAAAGAATTACAATGCTTTGAAAAACTGGCTTTTTCTCACATGCCTAGTTAATGCACTAAACGATCAAGTGAGAGTTAAAAAAGCTTTTTCTAAAAGGCTCAAAAATGCCAAGAGTTAAAAAAAACATCTGTATGTAAAACAAACTGTATGTATTTTAAGTAGTAACTGACTTCAAGAGGTTCAAGCCTAAATTAGTGGGGTTAGATACCCCCCACCCAATATTTTGCCCTCAGAGAATAAGCTCAGAGCAGTACTACATAGTCTCAGAGTTTATCTACCTGCACTGATACCCTCTCTCTCTCTCTCTCTCCCCTATGTTAAAGGTGCTGTGGGTGATTACAGCTCCTGGGGGTCTGCTGCTGGATGGTTCCCCTGGGGACAGCTGTCCACACGGGAGCAACCTCTCTAGAGGGCCCAAATTAGAGGGTGTGTGACAGGTGCGGTGAGGGGGGTATGACGGCCGCCAAATTCCTCTGTGCATTAGACACAGAGACAGACTCTAAGAGAGAGAGGTAGAGAGAAAGACTGAGGGAGAGAGAGAAAGCTGAAATATTTATGATCAACGACTTCACAGGGCAGTGCACGGCTCCAGCACTGTCCCCCAGGGGAGCGAGTGGACTAAGTCAGTGTGCCCGCCGGTCCAAACTGACAGCTCCCCGATGGGTCATTAGTGAGCATTACCTGAATGTGCACACACACATGCACACATACACATATACATTATATACTTTATACTATACAGTTGTATAGTTACACTCTGTCTTCTGCATTGATGCTGTTTTGGACCCACTGTTAAAGGCAGTGTGGACAGACACTTTATAAGCGTTTGATTTTTATTGTGTCTGTCATATGTTCACATTGAGATAATGACAAGTGCAGTGTCAATGTAAATGCTCTGAGAAACCAGAGAAGGATTCAGCTTATCTGAAATGATTTAGTTGTACTGTGCAAGATGACCGGTGCCAATTCTGTTCCTGAGACAAAAGACTGTCCATGTTTATTCCATCAGCCGGCCTGGATTTGTATCGAATAGATCTCTTCTGTCCCCTCTCTACACGTATTTGCACTGTGGTGTTTTGACCACATTCCAGGAAATCTGTTTACTCTTGTTTACTCTAGAAAAGTTAGGCTGCAAAGGCTTGTTCACAAACAACACTTTCCACAGACTCTGTCAAAGATAAAGTGCATGATCACAGTTGCACAAGACACACATGCGCAGACTTTGCCTCTGACTGCCTGAGACTCCCTGCCAACCCTTGGCTTCATTGGCTGCACCATTCCATTTACATCCACAAGCTCCATTCTCTTGCTGTGCGAGGAACGACTTGGTGCGCAATTACACACAATTAGGTTCGAGATGCACTTGAGACCATTATGACGCATAGCTGAACACATTTTAAACCACCAGGTTGCCGAACTGTCTACACCCATCTGGGTCGGGATCCAGGAGAATATTTAATTAGCCCACAAACAATGAAACAATGTGCCTTATCTTATCCAGAGCTGTGGGTTATCCAGAGAAGCTGCTGTCCTTTTTGTCTTTGGGTTATGTGGTCTACCGCTCAATCCTCTCCCCTCTGGCCATGCCTGTGTGCCGGATGCGCTCTTTAGCAAGTGACCCGCAAGTCTGCCAGCCCCCCTCACATTCCCAGTGGTGTGTTGCCAGTTGGCATGCCTGGGTGGAGGCAACATATTGCAGCACCGAATGTTCTCAAGTAGACTCGGTACACTGGACATTAATCAGAAGGCTCTGTGCTCCCCTGTCCGTGTTTGGATGCTGAAGTGCCAGAAATCACGGCCAGTCAGTTTAAAGTGAGAGGCTAGTCAGTTCAATTGCTCTTTAGGGAGCCAAGAGTAGGAAGCGTATTTCGTCCTGCAGGAAGTTGGTGCAGTTGGTTGCCTTGACTGATTATTTGGTGCCCTCTTCCTAAAACATTTACCTTAAACAGGATCAAAGGTTACAGTAAGGTCAAATTTCTCAGGGTACGTTTGAGTGATTAATTGTGCTGATTGATGTCATCTTTAAATTTGATTTTCTGTTTTGATTTTTTTTTTCTGTTCTGTGTGTTGCGCCTCCTTTTTTCGGAGAGAGAGAGCAAAACAATCAAGTTAAGCGAGATGAAAGGAAACATCCATATTAATAATTCAACTTAAAATGCTCATAATGCTCTCTCCAAACACACCCCATTCAGTAATGTCAACTGGGAGGCTATCAGTAGCTCATTTATTTGTTCCTTGTGGGGAGGAGGAAGGAGCGACCGCTGTATGTACACGGATAATATGATTGATTCGCATCGTCTACACCAATTTCCCCTCCAGTCCGCAGCTCAATTCATGTGTGTGACCCCCCTCCCACACTGCCTCCCAAATGATAAGTGAAGCCATTAGAGTAAAGAAGGCAATCTGCGCTCAGGGTTCGGTTAGTGGGGTCAAGTCATCTGCCGACTCATTTATCAGCTTTATTTTGCTTATTTTTTAGTTACGGCTGGCTCAGTTAAAAAATGGAAGGCGTCCCGTATCGCTTTATTTTAGGCAATCGGCTACTTGTTTTTTTTAGCTTGCTAATAAATGTTTTTGTACTTCAACATCTAGAAATGAACTTTTACGCCATTATACGTATGCAAGAATGCATTGTCGACTAATAGTTCAGACATCTGAATGCTAGACGCGTTGATGCCGTTGATGGAGCGAAGCAGAAGTTGAAATTAAACCTGCAGCGATTTTTCCTTAATGCGTTTTTCGAAAACATTAGTGCACATTGAACTTTTCAACTTTTGCAAGACTTAGCCCGTACTATGCAAATTGAACAGAAATGTTTGAAAACTAAGACGATAAACCCGCCAAATTCCATCCGATGCCACATGCCTGTGTGTGTGTCCATGTAAGCACTTGGCTTATTCTTGTGCGGGGTTTTGTGCTGGGCCTCTCTAATCTAAGATTTATTGACCATTAGTGAACTCAGAAAGTCATTACAGTTCATTCTGCTTGGGGCCTGACGTTTTATTAGGACAAATTTCCCCGCTGAGAACGTGCACCAGCGCTGAACTGCTCGTGCTTCCCGCCGCGTGAGGTCACGTGACCTGCGGCTCTCCTTTCCTCTTCCCCTTGCGCACTAAAAGCACAATGTTACTAAACACCAGTCCATTATCAGAGTGCGGGACCCGCCATCAAGAGGGATAGTGGGAAGAAAATGCCATCTCACCCCCTGTGACTAATTATGTGAAGATGCAAATTGTTTTGCCACGCTCCCTCTCTCCCTGATCATTATGTACAGTTTGATTTGTGTTTTTCAGCCGGAGAGGTGACGCGAAAGTGTGTGAGACTAAAGTTTACTAAAAGGGGTGATTAAACAACTAATATGCAGTGTTTTATCCCTTTTAAAAATGAAAGTATAAGTAAAATTAAAGAGACATTTTATATGTTTATGTTTTTTGACTTTTTTTATTCTAACAAACTCTCAACTGATATTGAGTGTAGGCAGGGATGGTATAAGAAAGAAAAGATCTACCACTAAAACAACAATGAACTAGAGAAATAGTAACACAAGGTGGACTAGCCTGGAAAACTTTCTGCCTATGGGGCATTTTCAAGATGGCTGCTGGGTAAACTGGATTGGCTTAAAGGGACTTTGGGTAGACCTCATACAATGCCTATTGATTTCCAAGTTTTTGTAGTTTTTTAGCTAGACTTTCAGTTAGAATTAGTGCATATGTTTTCATGTTAAAATTATTATGACAAAAATGGCAAAGAAATCTGGATGGGAATTTGATCTGGGTGACAAGACTGGATATGCACGCCTTAGTGGTGGCCTCTCGCACTTTTACATTTGTGGTAATTTTTCTCTGTTTTTGCAACCAAATCATGCCTCCTTCCCTTTTAGTTTCAGCTTTGCAAGTTTATTTAGACCTTTCATTTACATCTATGTATTTGGCAAATGCAACTTAGAGTACATTCAAATTATACATTTTCTCAGTTCACATGCTCCCCGAACCCACGACCTTTTGTACTGCTTATGCAACGCTCTAACAAATTAGCTACAGGAGTACACACAGGCCTTGCAAGCCCTATGGCATTGCAAAAACATAATCAGTCAGAGCAGGTGTAAAGCAGTCATGTATGTTTACCTACTTTACATGGGTATTATTTAGGTACTAGACCACGAGTCTTTGGTGCTTGACCTACCTGCATAGATAAGCTGGAAGCTCCAGTACAAATCAGCTTCCTTAAATTCATAAAATAGCCAGTGGGCAATGCGCTCTGATATATTTTCACCAAGATCGATAGAACAACATGTACAGAGAACAGACATGAAGACCCAGGCAGTGTAACAGTGTTAAGAGTCCGTTCAATGCGCACAAATGAGGACCTGCATTGTAAACTAAAATGGATGCCAACAGCGCTTGGCCCAATAGGGCAAAATGAGCAGTGTGTGCTTTTTCTTTGTGTGTCTGTGTGTGGGGGGGTGAGTTGAGTTACTGTCACTGTCTGCTTGACTTTATGCCATCCTTCCTCTCCATTTGGGCAGACAGTTCACTTTATGAAACCATCATTCTGCCTCCTATCCTCTGTGTCTTTAGTGCCATGGGGGAAAAGGGAGAATTCCATTTTAGTCATGTCACCCATTCCTCTTAGTGCGAGTGTGTGAGGGAGAGAGAGACGGAGAGGATATGGAACTCTTCAGTCATTCTGAGTGATGTAGTGAGCTTCTGGAAATATTACATGTTCATCTGGGCTTGCATTTAAACATTTGTATGCACTGCACACATTCGTTCATTGACCCTTCACATATGGTTGCGCATGTCTGTGAATCTGCTTGTGTATTGTAGATGTTGCTACAAAATTGTATTTAAAGGGGCTTCATCTCTCCTATATTTCATCTCTGCTATCGGTATCCTATGTAATGCAACCAAATAAAGTATTTATTTTTGAAAAATTCACAACCTCATGTTCTCCCCCTTAAGCCCCTCTAAAACTGAAAACCTGGGTTATGCCTAAAAACATAAATATTTCACACATATTCAGACCCGGGTGTGCCTGCAGCACATTCCCCATAAAGTCAAAGCCATGATGCAATGTCTGATTTCCTGTCTCAGTAAACCAGGTTTAACTGAGGTTCTTCTTCAACTGAAATTGTAATATTAAAATAGAGTAAAATACCAAATATAAAAATAAGTAGCTAGGTTATCTGTTTACCTTTAAAGTCTATAGGTATCATCTTATTTTCCATGTTCATACTGCTGTTAACACTTCAACTGACAAGCAGATATGGTGAGACCTGTTTTCTTCTTTGTTCTGATGATCAGCATAACAGTTTGTGCATCTGCGTCCGTGCTATGGACAGCCCCTTGCCTGGTTTTTGTTTTAACACTCAGGTTCCAGTGGCATCTTTAGGCCAATAAAATGGGATTTCCCTCCAATTAAAGGCCATCTGCCCGCATGCCTCTGTGGGGGCATGATGTGTTGTATCCATCCACCCTGGGGCAAGTCAGCTATCTTTTCTCCTTTCACACCCAGCCACTGTCAGTCTGCTGTTTGCTTCTATGCTTTTAGCCAGCATAGCACCAACGTTTTGCCAACATCCCCCTGATGTTTCCCACACTCTCTAGCTCCAGTTTACCACGCTTGGTTACTCTGGCCGTGGCCTCTGATAGAAGCCTGACCTTGCTAATTGCTCTGGACCCTAGTGAGTGTGTGTTCGGCCACTGTCAGAGGCATGACTAATAAGAGAGAGCAGATCGGAGCTGGGGAGATGGCCAGCAGTATGGTATCTGCCTAATGTGGGGGCAGAGAAGAACATGGAAGGGAGGCTGCGCTTGAAAGACCACAAACTGCTTTGGTTTGCTCAATGCAAACTTACCAATAAAGCAGTGAGTCAAAGTGTTTTCTGCCAACCAACTTTAAAAAATTACATTTAATGCTGAAGCCTGGTAATATAGTGAATGGAGGTATAAAGTGGATAATCAAAGAGTTTTAATTTATTTGCTGTAGTCAAAAAATGTTTTTCTCTCTTTTAATTAACCTTATCATTTCTGTTTTGTGTGCTGCCATAAGTTTCTATTTTTACATTATTTTAGACGTCTGTTATTTAAAGTATAATGGACGTTTAATTTTTTAACCAATCAGTAAACATGTCTATGATGAGAAATGAGAAAGAAGCTAATCAATATGTTATTCGTAAGTCTTAGCTTTGCATCGCAGAAAAGCTGTTGACCAGCAAAAACTTCAAAGCATTTCACAGTATCGATATATGGCAGCTCTATCTCTTAAAATAGGTGCAAATTCACCATATGCTGCTTAGATGCAGTGTCTATGTAGTGTAGAAATGGCTCCAGATAGACGAATGTAACCATAATATAATTGGCTTATAACGCCGTGAGGGGGTTGCGGGGGTGTACTGTATTCCATTGGAGGTCTAACCTTGACAGGTGTTGGGGTCATTTGGATTGTCAAACAAGATGTCTCTTTGGAGAGCTTGATGCATGTTGCATTGTTATGCTCATATCTTTACCAGCATCCCATAACGCACATGCACAGGTTTAATGATTACACGGATGGAGGCGTCTTAATGGTTTGCACCCCACGCAATTAGACCAGAAAACACTGCTGTGGGCTTTATCATCACAATTTATGCTCGGCTGCTCTTCTGATGGGTAATAATCGACCATAAATCACGCTTGCAGCAGTCTGAACTCAACCTGTGCACTGTAAACAACTCCACCTCAACTCATTTTGCCTTCTCTCTGCCAAACATTCCACTCGGCCCCCACCATTCAAAGACAGAGTTTTTAAAGCTTAAGAAACATACCATTTTAAATAAATCACCACTCCAGGTGGCCTCACTCTCATTAACAACAATATACAGAATGCAGGAAAGTGAGAGGGAGAGAAAATGAGGAACAAATGAAGCCAGACATAGATAGATAACTTGTTTCCCTTTGGTTTTCAATTTTCTGATTATCAGCAAGATACATTAATGGCAACTTTGCGAGTTTAGAGACCATAACGAGGAGGAGAAGCCACCATCCGCGTTTTATCTCCAACGGCCACTTTTTCGATAATGAGCCACCCAGTATGTGTACCTCTGCTGCCAAGTGATTGTATGTGGACGCCTTTTTGCAAGGCTTCCGCTTTCTGGGTGGGTGAAGTCATACCCAAGTTTCTCCAATTACTGAGACCCTCCAGCACCAGTGGCTTCACTGCCATAGTGGAGCAGCTCTTTTGACAGCATGTCAGTTATAATGTCAGCCTGTGTCACTGTCATTCTGATAACTACCCCTGACGCGCTCGCCTCGCCAAAACGGTCCTAGAATGTTCTCATCATCTAACATTCGCCACAGCAGATCCTTCAAATTGAACAGGTATATTCCGTGCCTTTATGGGGCATGGCTACCTGATTGGAGCATGGCAGCATGCAGTGACATAGGTATAATTGGCCATATCTGTTCAGATAATGTTTTTAGCCTCAGGCAGCATTCATATTTATTCAGATTGATTGAGCCATAGATTAATTTATTATGACTCTTGGCCTATTACTGTGAATTCATTCAACCCAGGTCATAACAATTTGGAAATGTGTAATTGTCAAAAATTCCGATCTTGAAAGTTCTGACTGAAGCAGAGATTAGCACCAAACAACATTGAATATGGAATAAGCTGATAAGCTGATGGGCGGACAGACTCTTCGTGCATTTGTGCATTGTCCGTTTCAAAAGCCGTGCTATTATGTGTAATTCCCCTCACTTCGTCGCCATTGATCGGACCCAGCCACTCATTTGGTGGGCATGACAATGTGACGAGATGGTTTGCTCTCTGATGGTGAGGTTGTGATCCTGAGGAAACAATTCCGTCTATCTTCAGTAAATCACAAATTTAACATCACACAACAGTCAAATTATCATCCATATCAAGAGGCTTTCTGTCAGATAATGTCATTGTGTGAGGCCAGACGCCAGTGAGTAAAAAGACATGAAAGGCTCCTGGTCCCTGCAGACAAGGGCAGCAAAGAATGACTTTTTCTGATATCTTCAGATCTTTTTCTTTCTGTTTTTAAGCTGTTCAAAAGATCAGCAAATGTATCATTCTGTTTTTATTAAGAGTGAGAGCCTCACCACTGTATCCATCCCTTTGAATAATGTTGGTATAACTGTGCTGTTGAAGAATGCTTCAATTCTACATAAACAAATTGAAGAAATTCAATTGAAAAAGTACAGGAGAGAAGAAAGAATTGTAATGGTCAATAAATGTAATGTTAGTAATAATTTGAGTCACTTTATTTTGATTTATTAGATTGCTATCTGTTTTGGTATGAACATTCTGTTTTACATGTGCATATACAGATATTTAAAGATACTGTTTTGAGGGAATTAGTAAGTAAATTATTTTATTATGGAATATTGTGTTTTAGGTCGTCGTTATAAACAGTTATCTTTTTCTTAAAGGTATGAATGCAGTGGTTTTGTTAGGTGAGTGAATATTTTTATTGATTTTTTTTGGATTTAGTTTTACAATTATCAGATACAATTATAATTATTGATTAAACATGCCATATAGCTTAATTTTTTCCAGAGCAAAATTGTTATATAAAAGATTACATTCACAATTGTTAGATAAAATATCACCCTCACAATCATGTTGCCCTGCATAAATCTTGCTTCTGCTGGTACTACATATTGGTAACACTTTATTATGGGAAACAATTCACACTTAAAAGTTGCCAATTATCTTGAATTGTGACGGTTTATTAGTACTTTTAAAGCACATATGAATGTCTTATTCTGCGTCATAGGGTACATACTGTACATCCCTTAATCCTACCAACCTACCAACAACTAGTACCTGACTAGGTATTAAAAAGCAGTAAATTAGAGGTTTATTGGGGTCAAATTTGTAGTTAATGGTAAATATGTGTTCCCCATACTAAAGTGTTACCACCGAAATTCACTTAAAGTTGTTTTGCATATAAGCATCTGCCAATAGTACTCTTCTCTTGTGATATTGAAAAAAATCAGCAATATTTTAATTTTATTTAATGTTACAATGTAATCCAGGTCATCAACAGGTTCTTATTGGCCACTACCTCCTCTGAAATTTCATTCTCAGGGCCAGGTGCAAAACAACACAGGGAGACAGAAGAAATATGCTTGTTTTGTTATGTGTCTTTGTTAGCAGTTTAGGTTATGTTTGCAGCCAAACCTTCCTCTGCCATAAACTGTCAGTTTCCCAAACAAGAAGGAGGTTTGTATTTAAACTGACCCAGTATTTTTATGTCCTTGCTTTTTCTCTCCTCATGTCCTATTGCTTTGTGACTGTGTACGAGGACGTTTCGATTTGCGTGCCTGTCTGACTTTTTCATCTGTACCATTTTGGAATCTTAAAATAGGAGAGACACCCTTTATGTAATGACTGATGCTACTGTCAAACAATTTTCTATTGTACGCAGCAGAAAAGAGGAAGAAAGGGAACAATGTGCTTTCTTTTTAAGTTTAGTAACATTCAGAGCCTGAATGAAGCTGTGAGCCATTAGAGCCGTGATTTAGAACACACCCTTGTTGCTTTGTACTCACGGAAATTATCCTCTAATTGGTTCTATTATTCTGTAATTGTGCTTTAGTGCTGGTCAACTAAGCTTAGAAAGTATGAAAGCTATAACCTAAGATAAAAGATTTTATCTGAATCATTACTCTCATACTAATCTGTTTTTTTTTGTTCATCCCAAAGCTTCTTTTTATACATTTTAAAGCCATATTTCACCAATTCCGTAATTTTTTTCCTAGATTTATTTTTCTCCTTATCTATTTTAATTTGCAGAATCTAGATCTGGCAGAGTTTCTATTCTGCTTTTGAGGATCTTAAATATTACGAATGCGCTTCAAGATTGGTGGTGCTAAGTAAAAAAGTTTAAGATCTTACTCAGAAGACTTCTACCATTTTATGCCTAAAAGATGTAGCGTAAAGAGAATATGCATGGGATGTGGGATGAGTCTCAGGTCAGAATGACAGGCAGAAACATCAACATCAGATTGCACACTTTTCACCTGCATGTGTACTTTCGCATGGAGGGGTTTGGGCCCGCGTGTAACGTGTGTTTGTGTGTATTTTGCATGCGCGCAGAGTAATGGCTATGCCCATTCATGCTCGAATGACTTCCTCAGGTTCAGAGAAGAAACCCACATTGGCTAGGGATTAATTGTTGTGTATTATGCAAAGGATGTGAATTCTTTTGTAGGGAATGAAATATGCCTATTTCTTACTTTTTCCAGTCTGCTTCACAATGTTCCTCATGCAAAATTATTTATACTTTACAAGCTGATTGAAGTACATCCACTCGAATGCCCCGAATGTAATATTTTTATTTCATTTTTACCTCTCACCAAATTCGCACTCACTACAAAACTCTCGACTGCACTTTATTTAAAATATGTGTGCTTTCTGCAAGCGCACGCTTTTTTCCTCTAAGTGTTGTTTGTGTGGCTTTTATTTGCCGGTTTTATTTACTTTCCTCACTCTTCCCCCCAGCCTCTCACCTCCTCCTGTGCCATCAGCTCCGTATATAAGTCGCCAGTTTTATCTGTCCATAATGACTCCTGCATCCAGCGTTTGGAAAGAGTTTCAAATGAATGCATCAGCGAGCCGGCGCGGGCTGCTGGCTGCGTACCATGCAAGGGACCAAATTAAAGTGCCTGCTCTCTCAGCGGGCCAAGTTTGTCACGTCAACTGATTATAAAAAGCTCACATCATACTCCTCACTTATTTCCTGGACCTTTGATCCCCGGAGCTATGAGTAGGGGGTGTTGGGGTTGGATAAGGAAAAACAGAGAGAGAAAGCAAGAAGGATGTGCAGAGACCGCAGAGGTCCAGAACCAGAGTGTTTTTCTGTAAGGCCTAGGCCGACTGGGAAAGGTCACTGGGATTGTGATGAAGAGGGCTGTATGGAGAGGGGTTGCTGGGTAATTGGAGCTCTGAGCACATTGGCACTAGGCCATGTAGCCTTGTTGTCAAAGAGGTCTCAACAGTACACACTCTGCAGAGTGGAGTCGGGGAGGGAACGTTTGTCAAAGAGGCCAGTGACCATGACTGCTGTTTTTTAAGCATACCACACATGACTCAAACTCACAGCACTGCCCTTGGCTATGTGTGGACACCAGGAGTGGGTCAGGACATTGGTATGCACTTTGACTTTCCTGTAGTCACTAGCAGGAAAGAACAGTGAAACTGTGATGTGGCCTGGTGAAGCAGACAGTGTATCCTTGAGACAAACAAACAAGAAATGTGTGAATTAGTTTTAAGTGTGTGAAATTTATTGTTAATTAGAAATGGAACGTGAAGTTGCAAATGCAGGGGAGAGACCACTCGGCTAGTTATTTTAAACTGAAGAATAATTTTGTGCATTAAAGTGACAGTGAAGGCAGAAGATGTTTTATGGCATCTATTTAGACTGCATGTTCATTTCTGTCAACCACAAATAATCCCCTCTGCAAGACTAGTCCTCTTCCCACACTGCGGTCAAAATAGAAACATGGCAAACTAAAAATTACCCACATCATTGTGTCTGACTGTGTTTACATTTTGATCAATTGCTAAAACCTTTTTAATGAAATGACAAAAATGTATTTAAGTTGGCGTAATTATATTAATGTCTATAAAACTAATTTCAAACATTTAAGAAAAATTTTAAGATCATAAAAACATTTTAGGCAAGTTATCCAAAATTTTGGGCCAACTTAAATACATTTTTGTCATTAGAAAAATAAAATTTCATTAAAAATGTTTTAGCAATGGACGACTTGGGCTGAATAATGACAAAAAGCAGCCAATAAGAACCCAGCGTAGATGGAACGCCTTCATTACTGTTTAAAAATCATTACATGGTGATGCCTCAAGAAACTAGATGGTAAAATGCCAAGAGAACATTTTTGCAAATTCTAGGCAATATGTGACTATATTAAATGTGCTAAAATATAACATGGTTTGATTTATTTGGGATTTTCTTTAGTCACAACATAATTCCCACAACTACCTTTGTGTTATTTGATAGTTTTAATTAGTTTACAATATTTAAAAAATGTGGAAAAAAATATTAATAATAAGGGAGTAAATGATCCTAAACTTTAGACCCAACAAAAATCGAGTTAAACTTGCAGAAACCTGTTAGTTGGTCTATTTCATAGAAATTAAAACATTTACACTGTGTTCCTCCAGAAAATGATATGTCTAAATACTTTTGACAGACAAATGATGCTTCAAACAATACACATGTAAATGCTGTTTTAGAAATTGCATCCGGACTCATTAGGGTTTTTGAGAAAAATAATTTTTAGAAAAAGAAGAAAACCCACATTCCCAATTCCCCTGTATGTGAAGTGGTAACGTATTATAATGTTATTAGATCCAATGTTGACTAAAATTCAAATGTAATATGAATTGAATAACGTGAAGCAATACAATTCCAGATTGAAGACTCTTAAATGACTGTCTACTGCAATGCTCCGATAAACCCCTTACAGATGCAGATTGCTGCGTGGATGTCAGTGCATTTTAAAACAGGAATGAACTAGATGACGCTTAATGTGTGCCAGAGAGATTTGTCTTTCTAATCTGTGTATTTCAACATCCTCATTCATATTAAAAGACGCCTTAGGGATCCACACTGAGATTTGAATTCATAAAGAAAGTGCCACCGGGGCAGAGTTGGTCGGACCGTGGTTAAATCCCACTTTTCACCAGATGTGAAATTATTAATTGCAGCTATTAGTCTCTTCCGTTGTGTTATTTTGGAACACACCAGAAGCTTGTGGCTCTAATAGTTTGTGCATCTGTTTAAATGTTTCATACCTCATACCTCTTAAATATATATATATATATATATATATATATATATATTTTTTTTTTTTTTTTATTTCTCCCTTGTGCAATTCTGAGTGTGCTACACACAGGTGAGTAGGCCGCACAGACCACCTGTAGTAACACACTCTCCTCTATGTGCACTAGACACTTTTTACAACTGGGGGTACACAATCCCACAAAAAGACTCATGTATGTTTACAAGCCATGCACTACAGATCTGTATGATCTTGTACTGTTCTCCAGCCAGGAACAGTGCTTGACTTTCTTTTTCCTCGTGCAATATTTATGTGGAACATTTGTATAGTTTGTATTTAATAGTTTATGTATAGGCAACTTTATATATAGTATATTTATAATCTAATTCTGTTAGTATTTGTGTTTAGATTTATACTGTTTCACGTCATTGTTGTATGTCTGTATTTATGTAGCACCGTGGTCCTGTGAGGCACGACATTTTGTTCCACTGTATGTCCCCACATATAGCGGAATGACAATAAAGCTCAACTTGACTTGACTTGACTTGATGTTTGTTTGTGTGAAGTTAAAAATAGGATGCATTTTGTTTCCAGTGGAAAAATATAGTTTCGGTTTTTGTTGCTAATTGTTATGGGATAAAACTGGACCAACACCACAGTTCCATTAAGACCTTTGCTTACCGTTTTTTAAGTTTTGATGCAACCGTACGCAAGTTCTGAGCCTCATTATTAATGATATTTTTAGTAACATTTTCACAGAGAATGTGAAGGGTTCCCAGAGAGGAACATGAACTTTAAGCTGAGTGACAGCTGGTCTCATGGGGCCCATTTCTGTTTGGCTTCTCAAAAACTCCTCAAATCTTCATTTAGGTTAGAACTGTATGTAGCTCATTCATACACAAGTTTGTAGTGTTAGTTCCCAGTGCCCTACTTAGAGACCCGGGAATGAAGTATTTGAAGCAACTTTATCATTCCTGACAGAATCCATCAGGAATTTTGTGCTGATTCTTTGGAAAGTCGCACTGGTGAAGACGGGAGGCAGGTGGAACATCACTAGAGGGAGCTCTAAACAGAACCTGGTGATTAAATACCACAGACGGAACCTTTATTAAAGAATATCAGAAGATACGCTGCAGGAAACATCTCACAGTCAGTTACAGTATCTGGCTTTAGTGTGAAGAAAATGCATGAAGATGGCATTGTTTTTAAATATCTCTCATGGGATTTTCTCACTAAGATAACCAGGAAGAGCAATGTGTGAATATAAACATGCTCACACACACATACTCTAAAGAAAAAGAATTAATGTGTCCTGCATCGTGTGGTACATTATTCCATTTCCTGGCAAGGCTAATATCTGCTCATTTGCAATAACCAACAACGGATGAATCGGTCATTCATTCATTTATAACAATTATCTTTGTTTTGTTTTGCTTAGTGGGGTTGTTTCATCCCAAATTTCATTGAGGTAATAATCAAAATGTTAAATTCAATAGCAGGGGCAGTCATTTGTCTCGAGAATCATTAGGAACAAATACATCTGCTGGAACTCTTACAAATTTTTCATTTTGGGGATGTAATCATTTTCCATTATAAATTACACTTTACATTTTCACTGTATTGTCAGCATGCCTGGGGCCACCATTGTTCTAATGTTTTCTTTTAAATTGCTTGGCTTCAAAACCTTCTGTCAGCAAGTGAAAGCAATTTGTATTCTATTTTATTTGTGTTTGCTTACAGATACGTAACAGTAATGAACTGTTATATACAGTACTAATGTGTTGCGCTATGATGAGGCGTGGAGATGTGCTTTTAAAAATACGTTTTTTAAATGTTTCGTTTTTTATTTAACATCATTTGTGTGGCAGATCATTATAATTGCATGTGACCCTGACACACATGACAGCCGAGATTTGCTTGCTTTCGGGAAGAGAAGGGAAGTATATTTATTAGTATACGGTAGAAGGGGCTATCGGACGAGTCCCTGGAATACCAACATGGCTGCGCTTACTCTACAAGTCAATAATGGAAAAAAGAGTTTGACAGTTCAAAGAAAGCACCTGCATAAAATAATGCAAATATTGTTCGAGCTTCTCAGTGAACCTTAAAATATATTCAGTGCTATTTTATATTCAGGTGTGAAGAGTTATAATTAGCCATAGAGGAAGACTTCCAGTTCTTCCTCTATAGTGTTGTGGTTCCTCATTGGAAAACACCTCTTTTTCCTCCTCCATCTGTGGCGAAAATGACACTCCGGTGTCAGATTATTTACCTCATCTTCAACATGATGACAGCACAGTTAAACAAAGACGGCATATAGACACGATTGGAAGAGAGCGATTAATTATGAATACCAACATGATGGATGGAATGGGGTTTTCCGACCACCGTCTGGCCATCACAAGATAACTTCATATCCCATAAATATTTATTGGGCTTTTATGAGTTAAGTGTCATTTTCTCTGCAAATCAATTAGGTCCAGCCACATCAATCATCAAAGTTCCTTTTATTGGTAACAATTTTAAATGTGTTACACCAGTTTCCAAACAAAAACCCAGTTTATTTTTTTATATTCCTGTTAGCTCGGCTTAACAATTCTGATGTCTGGATGTGGTTCAGGCTTTCGTCCCTCCGACTCGCCATTCTGAACATGACTGGATTACCATATCTAACGCACCATAAAGAAGACCTGCGCCCGCTGTGGAAACATTGATTTAATGTTGATTTACTGCTGACTGGCCTGCAGTTTTATGTCGGCCGCATGTCCTCCTCGCTCAGTTTTCCCCATCTACAAACAGAGCAGGAGTTCCCTCAAGGTCTTATTGCATTTATTTGTTTGATTAGCTCCCTCTTCTGCTCGCTCTATTTACTGATAACCCTTCTGAGTTTCACTCACATGTCTGACACAAAACCTGCCCTCATGTTTTACTTGCATGGTTCAAGATTAGCCACATGGGAAGGACGATCCAAAACTATTTATATCGATTACACTGAGGTGCTCAGGTGCAAAAGATGTTTTGCAATGCTTTGAATAATTCAAGCTCTCTGTGGTGTAAATTTTAAACCGTTGAGACAATCGATAAAAAGACACAAGATAAAAAAGCAATGAAGAATATTGGAGTGCAAATGCTCAGGCTATAAAACAATATTACAACATCTAAACATCTTCAGCTGAGCTTTATGCAAGACAAGTGAAAGAGATTGATTTACAATCAGTCCCCATTACTGAACGCCGCTGGCCTTCGGCAGGAGATACCGCCCTATTATTATACGTTTTCTTTATTCAATCTCTTTATGCTTGAATCTTTTACTTATGAAGCATTGATCAACCCTGCACATATCAAAATGTCTAAAGCCAAAGGTGATTTTTTAATATGTTTTTAATAATCACCTGAGCTTTAAGCCTGTTTGTTCAGACTTTCTTTTGTCAGGTGAGTGTCATGAGCTGTCACCCAGGAAAGTTATCTCTGCAAATCTGAGATTTTTGGTCAAATGTGCAATTACACAACCTGTGTATTCTCTAGCATTGGTAATAAATGTATATAAAAATTGTGATATTAAATATATAATTCAAAACCACATAACATAATAATATAATATTGTTATATATACATAACATAATTATAATAATTTTTAGTGAATTCTATCTTTTGAACTAAAAGTTCAATATTATAAAATATATTTTTTCTGTACTGAAGCTTTTGTAGCAATACAACATGTATACATTCAAGCAGGGGTCAAATAAATTGTAAGATGGATTTTAAATGAAAAGGCCAAGGTAAGTTGTCAAGAGTAAATCTATTCATTATTGTAATACGTCAAAACCATATTTTCATATTTTTGTATTTTACCTTTTTGTGAATTGTTTTGGATTTCATTATTGTTTTACTGTTTAATGGATGTTCAATTGTTACAATCAGTGTTACAGTGTGACAAAATGCCCAATTACAGGAACAAGCTTTAAGCATTTTCAGAAATGTATTTTTGAATTAAATACCTTAAAAAATATCACTGGCTAATAAAGTACGAGAACTAACTCCAGTGTTTTTTATAGTAATTAACAGATCCAATATCACATGGATGACACATGAAAATGCTTGTTAAAAAGTTTAAATGAGAGACAGATGATTGGTAACAAGAGAAGTCGATCCCTTACTGAGTGGTCAATCTGGGACAGACAGACTGTTAGTAGAGAGAGGCTTGTCCTGATTGGGACCCCTGCAGTGGGAGAGAAAAGGCAGAGAAAGAGCAACACACTCCAGAGAACAGAGAAAAAGAGTGCCCCAAATCATCAATCTGTTTTTCTTCCTCCTGTGACACTACTTACAGCCTGTCATAGCCTACTTTTTCAGTGAAAGGCAAAAGTTAACCATTTAATTTACACAGGACTAGTTATTTTAGATGTGTTTCTTTCACATATTTCCATATCTTTAAATGTAAGTCTGTTTCGTTACACACATTTTGAATGTATTGATATACCTGAAGTATAAAATTATACAAAAAAATTATTTTAATTTACGTGCTTACGTAATTTACTTTATACTTCTTTTTGGCCTTGTCAGAGCATGGCATTTAAAATCACCACTTCATTTCATTTTAACCAGCAAAACCGCTTAGACATTCTGCATAAGATCTCGTGTGTTTCACAGAAGTAAAACTGTGTTGGAATGACATAGAGGTGATTAAATGATCCTTTTGATTTTTGGTTTAATTATTGTACAAATGTGAAAAAATAAAGTCTTAATTTTAATCATACATAAATTTTAATAACATGTGAATTCTCTGACATGGATTTAGAGAAAGACTAAAATATTTAAACCTTTTAGTTTTAAACAAATTCTACATGGATATCGGTCATAATTATGTTGTATAAATAATACATTTATTTTACAGCTGTGAGAGACACTTTACTCCAGAGGGGAGTGAAGGTGCAGTGGCCCAGGAAAAGACTCAGTGCTGAGGGAAAGAGGAGTAGCTGTCAGTGGGTGGCATCAGAGGCAAGGCTAATGATTTGGGGGCGAGAGTGACAGGCCCAGTTTTAGGGGAGAAAAGGGAAAAAGAGTGAAAGCACCGGAAAGATGACACACCGCCCCAGTGGTGCGCACACAGGACGGTTCTGACAGGCATTGGAGGTCCTTCGACTCCTCAAGGCTGCACTGGCCTGACATCCACTGCTGAGAGGGACTTTGGAGTTCTTAAAACCCCCCACACACTTGCATCTCTCTCTCTCACTCTCTCTCTCTCTCCAGCCACCCATTCAGATACACACAGTATATGAGTGTATGGAAGACAGAGAAAGAGAGCATGTCTTGACAGCACTTGACTGCTAAGAAGCAGGTTAGTGTGTGCAGATTGATGAGTGGCGTTCGGGTGTCTGCAGACAACTGCCGTGCAGGTGTGACAGCCAGGAAGAGTGGAACTGGCAAGAGTGACATATCAGAGGCAGTTCAGAGCCATCGTGTCACTAATAGGAAATCAACAAAGGCCGTGGGAAAGTCTTGCCCCAACTGGCTCTAAGTGACCAGCATAATGCAGCACAGGGACATGTAATTTTAATCATTAATCCCTAGGCAAGAGCAGGAAGTGTCCACTCAAATAAACTGTGATGGGTACTCGCACTTGTCAGTAGGTTTGGGATTTTTCCCCAAGATCCTGTCAGGGGTATAATTGCATGGTGATGTTTTCACTTAATATTTTGATGGATTTATTTAATATATTAATGCAATGTAATTAGAATAGTTTTACTAAGCATAGTTTTCAGCATAGTTAAAACGTGCGTAAAAAATTACAATATTTTAGAATAAATTACACATTTTTTCTCATGTGCATAAACTATGCTAAGGCTACAGAAGGCAATTTCCAAATGTATTTATATGCAGTGACGTCAACAATTTAAATAGCCAATTCGATTTTTTTAAATCAGAGGTTGACTTAAACTACTTTTATTTATAATTTTGCGTAAAACTGCAGTTAATAAACGCAAACATTTAACATAGATTTGCACTATTCGCTATTATTCACTATTGTGCTGAATCTGTTTTAAACTTTGCATTTCACCGGCTGATCTTACAAGAGCTTAGACTTTTTTTTTCCCACTTTATTTTATTGCCATAAGAATTGATCTGCGGATGGAGCCGATATGCTGGCTGTAAATTATTCACATGGTGCATGACTTTCACTGGAGAATGCACTACGGAAAACCCTGTCTGAGTCGGGCCGACTGAGCAGCACCAGCGAAAGCCCAACTACCCTCCAGTCTCTACCCCCCTCCTCTCTCTGACATCCACCCGGGGAGAGCAGCCATGATGTGGTCAAACAGCATAACATATGACCCTAAGGGAAGGCCAGAGGCAAAGCTGCCTTCTCTATTCCACCCTCTCTTACCTACACATAGCAAGTACATGCGCTGGTCAGGCAGTCGAGACGAGCGCTGGTAGATAAACACCGGCTCGCAAACTGACATGCATATTCTTTCAGCCAGCGTGCAGAAACATATACCGCCTACGGTGATATCAATAACCAGCTATTAATAACTCAAGTTGCCTGGATCAAACTTTAACCCCCACTTGCCAAAAACACGATAGCCATCAGACTCCATCAGAAAAACAACAGCGAGGCGAGTGGTGCCGTGTACCACCAGTCAAGTGCTGTATCGCTATGAAGGCAGTTGCCATTGTATCGTCTTTCCGCTGTATATTTAGAGGGCATCAGATGCCACATTAGGTGTAATGCATGAGCTGTTTTAATTAGAGCCAGATAATTTGACAATTTGCTTGAGACAATCAGAATTAAAGTGAAATGAAATCTGTGCAGAATTTGATGGGCTCATTTTGATTATAAAGAGCACTGTGACAGGAGTTTCTGTGAGAGCACATAATACAGATGAACGTATATACACACACACACATCTGTCTGTCCCTCTGTCTAATTATATATCTGTTTATATACCTATATAATGTAAGTGGTATTATAAGTCCTATAGGTTAACACAAATGCATTACCATATGCTGATATACAAATGCTAATTGCCTTAGATGCTTTGTCAACACTGTAGCATGTCAGTTTGCAGGTCATTTGATTGGAAATATCCACTTAGTATGTTCATAACTAACATATGAAGTATCACACTTATGTATGGAATGATTTCTGGGGTCTAAATGAAGTCAAGCATAGCCTAAACTCCTGCAGCAGGTGAGCAACCTCATAAAAATCTGCTGTTTCTAAACTCAGTTCCATTCTTACTGCTGCAGGCAAATTGTTTCACCCCAAGCCATATCCTAATGCTGATGCATACCTTAAATTACAGCCAACATCAGCTTCCTCACCAGAGCTGGTGTACCAGAACCTCCCCCGCAAGTGGCTTACAAACACAGAGATGCAGTACAAATAAACTGCATAATCACTCCCAGTCTCTTATACATTCTCTTTCTCTCAGTTAGAGTCGACTTAAAGTGTTTTAGCTCAGATCTTGTTTGTTTCATTGTTTTTTTCATATATTTAATATTCATAGTAGTTCAACAAAGTTTTGGGCCAATATATCTCTTGGCTTAATGTTATGCTGTGTGTTATATAGTGAGTTATTAAGGTTAATTTTAGTGAAGATCCTGACACAAACTGTGACCTGCAGAAAATGAGTGATGAACATTTCACTTTAATTAGGGCCAAAACAAAAAAAAGATGATGTCACCATCTCCAGTCTCCAATCAATGAATACAAATACTTAAATTTATAAAAACCAATATGTTCAGCTCTGCATGGCTCCTTTTTAGCTCCAAACACCCTCTGTCATTTCACTGCCACTTAATCATGTGGATTACTCCCTTCCTCACAATCCTTTTTTGAAGTCTCACCTCCAGTCACCTGCCATGTAGCAGTAATTGTCACCTTCTGAGTGTGCATGCAGGTGTGGAGCAGACTGTAAGTTTACTCTCTATCATTTGTAATCTTGCACCTTCACCAAATTAGGTCTCTTGTTCAGCAGGGGTTTCCTCTTTGGAGACAGCTTTAGATGTTAGGTCAGGAAAGCAGCTCCTCTCATGAGGACCAACGGTAGCCATATGTTGAGGTACAGAGGAGCAAAGACCTAGTTCACACAGTCATCAGACAGACACACACACCTAACTAATTTACATCTAACACATTAATCATCCTTGATTAAAGCTAATGAAAGCTGTTTTCACAGCTTTGTTAGTACAATGTTTTTTTGTCACATGCATTCTGTTCTGTCATGCTTACAAAAATAGCAATACGCTTGTTTGTTGGTGATTATTTCTTTTATATATTTCTTTTATAGAGACTTTTAATTGGCACTCAGGTGAAAAATTAGTCTAAATTCCCAGGGGCAAAATGAGCACATATGTATTAGATGCTGACCTATGCATTTTTCAGAAAGCATTCAAGTGGGGCATTATTGTGAACCAAGCTGCATTTGTCAGAGGTTTAAGCTAAAGGACTGACAAAAAGAATTCAGGGCATTTAAAAACCTGTAAATGTTACAATCCATTCAATTCTTATGAGTTTGAAAACCATGAATTCCACATGGAAGCTGATGAATGTCAAAACTCTGATCACTGGCCCAAAGCTGGACCAAGATTTTTGTTCTCATTGTAAGCATCCTTTTATTTTAAACCAACCTCTTGTCAGACTCTTGTTTGTACATTGCTTTCCAGCTTAAATCTTAAGACTGACCTTATTTTTGAACTTCTTTTTGCCTTAGCATTGTTTTTGACCTTGTGAAATCTTGGACTTCCTCTAAAGATCATAAAATTTAAAGACTCTCTTTTGATGTGCAGTTAGGTTCTTTATGAATCTTGGTTTGAGTAATATATGTCATATGATATAGGATTTCACATCTTAAATGTCATTTGTGCAGTCATCCCTTTTTCTTTGAAATACTTTTTAATTACACATTGTAAAAGTACATTAAATGTGTATTTTATCATCAACAACATTTATTCAGTTTTCATTACCAGCTAAACATTTGCCCTAATGCTTTATAGAGGTTTCTGAACAGCATTTCAATTACAGTTTACAGTAAGCCTTAATTGCTATACAGAATGCTAATTTTGCATGCTAAATGCTAATAATTAATGCTAATACAAGAGTATTTAAATGGCGGCTACTTTGTCAAATCTTCCTACTCTCTAACTCCACCTCTGTTTCTATTTGCTTTGATTATCTATTGATTAATTAAGTAATGAGTCTGAGTGAAGGGCATATATTTAAGCACATCACCGCTGTGTTTCTCATTGTTAACACTTTCTATGCACTAATGTCACTTTGAAAGGATTGTCTGGTTTGTATATCAATACTGCATTGAATCTGTTACTAGGAAACCATGGATTGTTGGTCTTTGCTCTTGAGTACAAGTGCAGAGATGTTAGATGGTGTGTGTTAAGTAGTGGGAATACTGTAAAATGGTAACAGGGTTGCCATGGTTCAGATCAAGTCTATAAATGTTCTGCAGTGATGTTAGAAGTATACAATGTTGCTCTAGTCCACTGATATTTAAATTGTAGACTGTAGCTAATACAGAGATCGGACCTCTAGTCTTCCTCTAGTCTGGATCTGTTCCTAGTTATTGATGCTCATTGTGGCTGTTAAAAAAAAAATCTATCTGCACGTCAGACACTGTGTATCATTGGGAAGCGGAAGAAAAACATAGTAGGCTGCCCTATGTCAGCTTAACCATTTTTGAATAAGATTATTTTTTTCATTTCCACAAATCCAGATTCTTTTATGACAATATGCTGTCCAAAAAGCAACCCCAAGAAATCTCGGCCCAACGCACTAAGAGGCCTAAGATGTTGATATATTGGGAATATTTGCAAAGTACTGACGGAATTAAGCAAGTATTATTCTTATCAATCTCAGCCCCCTGACAGATTCCAATAAACCTGTGACCTTTCAATTTACTGGTGATCTATAGCCCAGGATGTGAGTTATAACTTCTGATCTGGGTCAGCGATAGGCAGCGGGCGTCTGATATGCATTCATCAAGCCCGAAAATACTTATCATCAATCTGCACAAACGATCTGTGGAATTATTGCTCTCCACCAAAGCGAAGGAAGGGAGTTCACATCAGCTAGCTGATAAAGTCTATAAACAAAGACCATGTTTCAACACCTTGGCTTTTTTGCTCTGGGTTTGGTAGGGATGTATGGAGTTGACATTCCAGCACTGTGGGGGTGGAATAAGGAAACATATTGAAGTTTAATCTTCCAGTGCTGTTCAATGAGTTTGACCCTCAGTGTTTATGAATGGAACAAGCTTTTGATGTGTCTCATTTTAGTTGAGATGAATTCCCACTCTGCCACTAGCTGTGAGGCTCCATATGTGCCTCACGGCGGGGGATGAACTTTGTTTTCAAAGAGGTGATGATGGCAGAAAGGTAGGAGAGGTAAGGTGTATTCTCAAGGCTTAGTTAGCTGCCTTCTCTCCTTTGTCTCTCTTTTCCAACTTTGTTTGTTGTTGTTTTGTACCCTGTTCTTTCTGCAACCTGGTTGTGAGCCAGCAGTGGTCCTTAAAACACACTGGACCACTTTTCTCAGCACATTCATCTTAAAAGCAGCACTCTGTTGCTCTTTTTTCCGAAACCTAGTGAGCTACCTATGGCATCATTTTAAGGCCTCATTGATGCGAAGCCTGTTTCAGAAGGTAGGCATCTTACTTCTGCTGCCTCCTAAGATACATAGTTTTAAAGCGATAATCCCAGAATGCCTTGCAACAAGCTTCAAGAAAAAAGCAGTCTTTATTGTGGTGAGGTGAGAGTAATGCTGATTTATAAATAATTTTTTTAACACAAACTTATTGGTAAAAAATTATTTCAGTGTAATTAAAATCAAATATACTTTTACCCAATATTTTTACTGGCCATCAGCTTAGATGGTAAAGCATCATACTAAAGTCAAACTCCACTGCAAGTTTCCTGTTTGGATCATTATTTGCATGATACTGCTTATGTAGAGTGTTCCAGATCAGTTACTAGGAGCATCCATGGTGACTACGATGCCTTAGTACTACAAAAAAACAAACATTAATTTGTGCAGACATGGACGTAATGTAAATTAAGACACAGGTTGGCTGGGATCATTGAATTCGCTTGAATTTGAAGTGAATTCACATCTAACTTTCATAGCGTTCTGATCTCAGTTATACACACTTCTTTATCTCCTCCTAGTTGTTCCATAGGAATAGTCTATTCCAGCAGGATCTGTGGAAAACTTGAGCAATCTGTCAAGCAGAGTCGGAGTTATCATGAAACAACAACCTGAGTAACATGATCACCATGCACACAAAGACAGACAGAGAGCAGACAGAATAAGGCTTTGAGCGTCTGTCCTGTTCCCATGAGCTGGTATGTATGTTCAGTTTGGGCTTTTGTTCACTCATGTCAGAGTGATCTCTCCTGTCATGTAACACAGCCATGGCCCAGAGACCTGCCATCACTGCCTCTGCTCTCTCTCTCTCAGAACAGTCTCACAGAGAAACAGGAGAGCTCTGACAGCTTTTTATGATTCATGTCTTCTTATCATAACCACAGGTCTCCGCCAATCAATCCCACCACGGCACCACATACCAGACACGCTAACCATAATACTGAATTAACTTCCCTACATTAGATTACAATAAAATTGTCATTTTTAAAGATTATATCAAGTGGAAATACATCCTTAAAGTAACAATTGCACAATACCACTTTTACCACAGTATTCACAGAGTGGGAGAAAACAACTTGGACTTATATATTGGACTTAAATATATCAACATAAAGTGCAGGATAGAATTGTGAAGGTCTTAAGGTTTTATTATGACTATTGTTTTTATGGTCACCTGCCATTTATACACAATTATGACTGTGTGCAGCACCTTATTTATTTGTCTTGTCATCTGCACTGAACTGTTCTATTGCCCTCTATACAGCTATACAGTTATTTGACTGAGCCTTTTCATATTATTTAAATGAGATATTGCTATTTGCTCTCTAACTGTCTTTCACTGGCTCTGCACTTGTATTCCACACAATAACAATAAAGCACAATGTAATCTAATACCATTAAGAATGGCTTCATAAGAGGTGAATGTGAGTCAGCCACACTAAACAGGCTGTTGAGTTAATATGACCACATCATTTTCCACAGCATTATAAAGAATAAGCAGTCTTCAGTCTCGTCACATTTCTTGTAAGAATATCCTGTCTTACTGGTCAGTACTATGCATAGAGCATAGCAACAGTGCTGTACTAATCACATTAAAAAGACCAGAGTGATCATAATGAACTGATGCCTGCTTGATAATGAACACCTGCTTAAATAATGCCAAAGGACATGCTTTCTGAAGTCTTTGTCTCTGGAAGTAGGAGCATTGATTTTACTGTGTTATGTTGGGGGCTATGGAGAAAAATACATGATTTTAAGGGCAAACCTGAAATGATGTTGAAAATGCAATGCAATTCTTGTGAATAAGAAACAGATAGGAAAGTCAATCTCTTATTTCTGTCATGCAGCACAAATATCAGTAAATATGCAGTGTTTTTTTAAATGTTTTATTTCCAAATAGAATTGTACAATTGTAGTTTATGCTGAGTAAAATTATGATTAGAATTCATAGCATACATATGAAATAATACTTATTTTATAAGCACCAAATACATTTAATGTTTCTTATTAAAAATTGTAAAGAATTGGCACAAATCAGCAAACTTCCCATGACTATGATTCAAGCTGAGCCCTATACCTTTTAAGTTTAAAATACAAGCATATCTAAGAATATGTTGATATTGTTACTGAAATTATTCATATACTGTTATTTGTTTTATTGATTAATTTCTAATAGCATCTTCTGTGAAAAAAGACAAAATTATAAACAAAGAGTTTCTAACCTTTTTATTGAATCTTTTTCTGTAATTATTTCCTGACAGAGCATTGTTTCTTTTACTTATTCAATTTCTCAGAAATTCATCTACTAGCCACTGATTTTTACTGAGTCGCAGTAATCTTTCAGTTTGTCACACATGACCACTAGTACGCTTTCATTTGTTTCTGATCGTAATCTTTACTTGCCATCAATTCATAGTTTTTCACATAAAGACAGAAAAGAGATGGTCTTCTTTCACCTGATTAAAGGGTCCAGTGGGACCCTTCTAACCAGATCTGACAGAAAATATGTTGTGACATTTCCTAATTCTGTCCACTAATCTCTGTCAAAGATCTGCGTCACCTCTAATATCCATTTTGAGTAATTGAAAGAGAACTTCAGCAGTGTATAATTGTAAAGATGCAAATAAATAACAACATTTAGAAGTTAAAATGACCTGAATTATACTTGCATTTGCATAGATTCATTCTTTTGCTATCATGATAAAAAAGAAAAACACATCTAAATATACTTAAAGGGATAGTTCACTCAAAAAAAGAAAATTCTGTAATCATTTTTTCACCCGTGTCATTCCACACATTTGTGACTTTCCTGCATAGAATACTAGAGGAAAAGTTTAGCTGAATGTCTGAGCTGCTCTCTTTTACATATACATGAAAGTGGATGGGTATCAGGCTTTAAAGATGCTTAAAGGACAAAAAGATTTATAAATGCATCATAATGGTCAATTGGAAAAAAGAAAGACGTGCTTCAAATGAGATGAGGTTGAATTGTTTTGATAGTAGTTTAGTTTGAGTTAGTTTACTTAAATTTAGAATTGCATGGATATTGGGACTTGTATAACTTATATCTTAAATTATGTGTATTTTGTATAACCCATTGGCAAAACATTTTGCTTTTTTTAAGCATTACATTACATTATGTATTTGTTTATCATGTATAAATGTATAAATCTTTAGCATATGTATAGAGTATAAGTAAAAACAACACTGTTAAAACACTGTGCTGCCTTATATTTTTAAGTTTAATCAACTTGGCTTTACAAGTAATTTCAGCTTAATATTTTAAATTGTAAATGGTGTAACTTAAGCAATTGTTCAACTATAAATTACAATTTTACAGTGACTACAGAACAAGGTATAAAAGTAAAAAAAAGGTACTGCGTGTGTGTGTGTGTCTGTGTGCATTCATGTGTTTAAATTGCCTCTTTTCTGAGAACGATGGGATGTTTAAGTTTTAAGTTACATTGGATCTCTTCCTCTAAAGTTCTTTATAAAAACAATTAAAGCTTGCGGATACATTTGGTACATAGGAGATGAGAACCATCACAAAGTGTGCCATCGAAGCAAACCGATCAATATTTAATTAATTGTGGTGTTAAAACTATGTAGGCCTATTACTGAGGATTTGCAAAGTCGCATACTTCAGTGTAGAACTTGGCTGTGATCTCTACTGTGATCTCTAACTGAGATGCAAGGCAGGATTTTACAATAGGTCAGTGATTCATATAGATTTCAATTTTTGTTATTTTATTTTTGTTTATTTTGTATACCATACATTCCAAATTATTTCTTATTAGCTGACTTGGAACATAAATTTGTAATGTGGCTTCCTAATAGTTAGCACATGTTGCACAATGTGAAATTAAATGTCCAACCAAGATTTTGTTTATTTTTTGTTTTGTTCTGTGCTTTTATTTTGCTACTTTCCTTCTCTGCTTTAGTATTTGAATATGATGCAATGAGAAATGCATTATCATAAACCTTTCATAAATGTCACATTTTTGGAAAGCTGTTACAAATATCCACTCTCATTATTCAAATACAGCATTAGCATCTTGTCTCTCGCTAATGTGCTATGCAGTTGCCAAGGCAAGTGAATGAACTTGTCATTGTTGAGAGCTAATTTGTTGGGAAAAACGTTGCCAGGTGAGGCAGTTCACAGCTGAAGGGCGATAATTCAATCGCCTGTTAAATCAACTATCATTGCTTGACATTGTGCCTGAGTACAATTAGTTTTAGTTGGGGATGTGATGTGCTTGCAGAAATGCACACAGGACAAGTCCATGCTAATAAAACAGAGTCCATACAACAGGGTTGGGAACTGCCAGTGAGAGCTTCACTTAGCATAGTAATCACATATCAGTTCCACAGTGTGGACTGTATGCTTATAATGTAAATAGCATCATCACAGTTGTGTCCCTGCAGAGGCTTTGATATTAGAGTGGCTGGGCAATTTCTTTTTTCTCATCTTTCACTGTCTTGCATACACACAGATAGAGACAGATACAGGTTAAGCACAAGCATTTGTGTGTATGTATTTACATACATAAGGGTCTAAAAGCTTCTGACCACATGGATAAAAAGCTTTTTTTTAATATCCTTTACTATTTCTGATATCTACAGTGTGTGTGTGTGTGTGTGTGTGTGTGTAAAATTTATATTAATCTCAAAAATCTCAAACATTTGGAATTCACTCACTTGTCATATGGCAGCAATCATTACCCAAATGGAATCTTAGACAATCGTTTAACTGTGCTTTTATGGCCCAGGCTTTGAATGAATGCAGTCGCTTCATAAAAATTCATTTCTCAATCAAACTTGATAACCTTCTTCAATATCAAGTACATCTTCAATGTCTTTTCTGTTCTGTCTTGTTTGTGCACACATTGTGTTTTAAAGATTATTGATTGTTAACTCTGTCATGTTTAAAGTGAAAGATCTCAACAATTAGCAGAAATAAAAGGTGACACACCCCAACCCTGAAAGTTAGTTTTTCCTTCATCTGTATTACATATTCAGGCTTTAAATATTTTGTCCCACTGCTGTGTCACTTGCATAACTGTCCTGACTTCTTTCCTGTTTCAGTGCTCCGAGTGTAGAGCAAAAAAATGAATTAGCCAGGTTCACTAAGGTTCCTTAGTCCTTCTGTACCTGGGGAACCAGGGACACCAGAAGAAGGTCACAGCATTTCACTGTCATTGGATATTAAGGCTAGCTCTTCAAAATGGCCACAGCTTCATATTGGGGCCAGTTGACTGCTACCCCCTTTTGTAAAATTTCAAAGATATAATGGCTGTACAACATGATACAGTGTATAGCATGGCTTGACCATTGAATATGAAGCACTAAGTTTTATACAGGATGGCTCAATAATAACAAAAGCATTGTCAAAATGAGGTGGTAAGCTTTAGTCTATGTGCATGTGTGTGGTAAATTATTGAGTGCTACCACAGGCTTTATATAAATTATTGGTGTAAGACACCAGCTGACAGCACTGTGTCAACCACAGGAAATCTGAATGCAGACGCTGAGTTTGATGCTCCTCCCACAAAAACACCACCTCTGTCTTGGCAGGAGTTCTGTTCTCTCTGCAGTGCACAGACAGCAGTTGACCTGCTACAAGTGCTTGTACTGCACAGAATGTTCAGATATTTTCTCACCAGGTCATCAGAGTTCTTCTCTTTACACAAACCTCCTAGCACAGCCTTTCTGTCCCAGGGGTTGATTTTTATTAAAACTTAACATTTCAACTTTTTGTTTTGTTATGCTAAAGTCATGTTAAAACTGCCTTGGAAATGGTTTTTATGGTTTTAAGTTTCCATCATTAATTGCTCTTTGAAGCTTTGTACCAATATATACGTTAGCAGACTAACTACTGTAAACTACTGACATTGTAAAATGTGTTTTAAGGGAGTTTAATTTATACTTTCAAGCCCACAGTGTCCATAGTCAAAGAAACGCCCTCATACAGGTTTTTCATTCTTGCAAACATTGCCCAAGACAAACACTAGAGTACTAGATGTAGATGTTTCATTCATGTATGCGTTCATACACACTATAGATTTGAAGAGCTGGTGCATCATGTTTTGTGTGTGAGGCAAGGAGCTATTGAAGGATCAGGATGTGTACTGATGTAAACCTGTGTCTTGTGGATGTACACATTCAACACCTTCTCTCACTAAACCTTAAGCCTCTTGCAGCTTAATCATGCTGTTTCCAGCTTCTGTGTCTTTCTCAAAGCTTGTGTGATGAGAATACACTTAACATCATGAGCATTCGACTGTTATTTAATGTTAATGCCGGTAGCTTTAAATTTGTGTTCGTTTTAATGTGAAAACTATACTAGTATAAATGAGTTAGTGCTCAGTACAAACACTTTACTATATCAGCTTGTGATGTTATGACCGACATCAAGGCATTTGACCAAACCAGTTTATAAACTTGAAGATATACTGCTTGTTATTGCTTTACAGTGACACGGCAAAACGTCAACAAAAATAAATGTGAGGTTCATCTTACATGCTTGAGAGTCTCTGTAAGAGGAAAACATTTACTTCTAAGTTCTTTATTTATTGCATACACTGAAAGTACAAGAATTCAGACTATTCTTAATTGCTGATCCAAAATTCTGTAGGTGTTGATTCATTGTCTAATGTTGCTCAGAGCTGCGGTATTGATGCAGTATTCCTTTAGCTTTGTAAACAGCAGTAAGGCTTTACAGAGTCGGGCCACAGTTTCACACATTATGAAACATCCAGAAAGACAGAAATGTTGAAGGGATTTGGATGGAATTTAAGTTGTAGTAGATACCTGTACAATGATGGGGGCTGTTATGTGAGGGCTCAGCTTGATTCCAAAAGTACCTCTTCACTACAGAGTGTGTGAACAGGCAGGAGAGAAATCCAGGGTGAATGATGCCTCCTTTCGACTGCAAAGGAGCGCTGATGTTAAAGTTTGTTTGAAAACAGCCTATGGCTGAAACTTGCTTTTCTCTTTAGGCGTATTTCCCCAATGGTGGTGCAGTTGTGTATTTACTCACAAGGCAGTGGGGTAGTGCACTGAAGCTCAGGGATCTCATGCCTTAAAATCCTTACTCTGCAAATACATCTAGGTAAACATGTATGGTTAGTTTGAGAGGTCTGATATTACTTTATATCATAAACTACTATAAAAACATTTAGACATTGGTATTTTACAGATATTTTTTGTGTTATAGTAGTATTCTGATGAGGTCCTGGGGCCAAAACATTTCAGCTATTCAACTATTTTGGCTAGATCTTTTGGAGTACAAAAGCGGGAATCTTTGCTTTCAGATTTTGGCATAGAAAAGTATAAAAATATTAGATTGAATGTAAGAGCCAACCAATTTTATATTAGTGAAACAATGACAAATTAATTTTTTTCACACTATTTAGTTATGTTTTTATCATTATTTTTTAAAAAGCAAGCACATTTTTTATCATTTTCATTTCAATGAAATTTTAAAGTTTTGAAGTTGCTATTTACATTTTTTCAGTTTTAGCACAGTGCAAAAAATAAATAAAAAACTAAGGCCATCAAAAAAGCACCCAGCGTGCCGAATAAAAATGTTTAATCTGACATTTATTTGCAGTCCAGTGAGTTTCATTTGAATGATGTAAATCTGCAGAACTGTTTACCTTCAGCCCCAGTTGTCAACAGCTATTGAACTGCACAGTCCAGAAAGAAGGGCAAGCTCACAATCTGCCAATGCTCAACAAATTTTGAGACTTCTTCACATGTACTTGAGCAAAGCCAGTCTTTCTTAACGGAGGGAAACAGGATACCTATTAAAAATACTGTACGAATTTAGTCTTAATTTGTAATCACAGAATATTATCTGATAATTTAATTAAATGCTTTTCCCGCCACTCATGCTACGTGATGTACGTGACTAGGTGTAATTTATTTTGTTTTTGAGGAAACAGTATCACAGTATCATACAAAGATTTTGTATAGTTGTTCTTATCTTAACATTCAGTTTATGCTGCAGTCATTTTCCAGAAAACTAATATTTTCTTAGCTTTTTTCTTTTTTTAACGATTAACATTTTTTAACATTAACCAGAATGGTTATTTTGAGGACTACTATGGCCACAAATGTCTTCAGGTCAAAGTCTCTACTGGCTGAGGATGATATTGTCTCAGTGATGAAAGTTGCTGGGCTGTACACCGCTGTCTGGGCAGCTGAGAATGTCAGCAAGAAACAGAGCTGTTTTACCAAGCAGAACTAATGAAGGGCTCGTGGACTCTTGAACATGGACTGAGGCAGGTGAAGACATATAGTTTCTTAAGTCTGAAAGAGGATAATTCTCACTGTATGTTAGAAGCCCAATCTAGTTCATTTCCCCGCCATGAATAACATTGATTTGAGTGGAGAAAGAATTAGGAAATTCAATAAAGCTTAAGCCGTACTTTATTTTCTCAGTTTGAAATGTGTTGACTTTCCAGTCCCTTGTGGGTGGTTTCACGGGCATGCAGGCAATCTTTCGAGTTATTATTTCTTCCTCTGTTTTCCTTGTTACTGTAAGTTTATGAGGACGGTGCCCATATATTCCCAAACTGCTATGCAGAAGGGAAAATAAAACTCACCCTGGTGTAATAAACAATTTGATTTTTAATAAGCACAGCATGACCCAAACATCAGGATGCTTTAAACACGTATTGTCATGGTAATGACTATGTTTCATGTGGGACAGTTAAACGGATATTACTGGTAAACTGGTGTAGGCTAGTCTCTTATTGTTCGCTTATATGCAAGCTTGCCTCTCAGAAAGTATAATCTCACTCTATTGCACTGCAGTTTACTCCTCAGACGGGCAGGAAAATGAATAAAAGCAGATTAAAATACTCAAGCACGGTTTTGACCCATATCCACAAATAGATTACAATATAAAAATGCATGAGAGTATTAGGTTGTGATTACTTCAATAAACTGCAAAAACAATGTCTTATAATCTTACAGGCTAGGTTTACAACTACCCTAATAAAACACAAAATGGGCAAGACCTATGTTTATCTCTTTTTTCCAATCTTCTTTACAGTATACAACACACTGTTTTTATTGCACATTTATTTGTTTTATCACTAGCCACTAAACACCTCACTGCAATGAAAAATCCTTAAGATTGCTGGCTGAGTTGAATGAAATGTAAATTAAGCATGTTCATACAGAACCGTGCCAATTATTTCAGAACAAAGCACACAAACAAACGCTTGCTTGCTCGTACTTCAGACAGATCGAGTAATATGAAATGCATGCTGTGTGCTGAAGAGACACTCGGTCAAGTTGTTGCACCAAGACTTTACAGGCGCGCGGACGTCTGTTAATCTAGGGTTAATCTGACGCGAGACCCGCGCGTGATGGACAGGGGTTAAAACAAAGACGCCCGCGAGAGAGACGCGTCGTTTCCTTCCACGCACGCAGGCGTCGCGTCGCGTCGCGTCGCCCCGCTCTTCCGCACAGTGCACACGCTCCTCTTCTCAAGAGCCCGGTCAGCGGTGAGCGGTCGCCGGTCAGCGCTCACGCTTCGCACCGTCCTCTCCCCGCGGAAGCGCGCCGAGCGCGAGAACAGCCTCAACTTCACTTCACGTGCGCTCGACGCGACTCGCGCCTCCGTTCTGTCGCGTTCAGCAACGGTGAGACTCGACAGAGAAAACCGCCGAAACCTTTACCCGACTGACTGCCTCTGTGCCGGAGAGAGAAAGAATCTTTTTCTCTTTTTCTCTCTTTCTTCTCACCTTCTTTTTTCAAGCGTTTATCATAGACTGCGTGGGGAAAAGCGCAAGGCTGCGTGGGACCGATTTCCCGCCGCTGCGGGGAGACCCGAGCCTCCCTCTGAAAGGTAAAAGTTACCTCACACCTCTTTAAAACCGGCTCGTTATATCTGTTTGTTTTCTTTATTTTTTCCAGCATTTCTTTTCATGTTTGTGTAAATTGACACTCTTGGATGTCAAAACGCGTAGTTCTTGTGAACGTCAGTGTCAGATTGGTACGTATGTGTGAATGAATGATGAGGAAATGTAATGAGATGAAATCAGTCACATAATAGCAAGAGTAGGTAAATAGGAGCGGTGCATGGCTGTATCTCAATTTATCTGATACCTGTTGATGTCCCTAATGATGATGGGATCTTTAATGTCTTTGAAATAACTGTATTGTCATGCTTTTTGTGTCTTTATATTGGAATAAAACCAAAACGGCATCTCGATGAAGGAAAGAAAAACTATAAACATTTCTAACTAAAACCTAATCATATGCAAGACTAAAACTGAGCAAAATAATGGAATTAATTTTCAAGCTGATTGCTGTCATATCTGGACACTTCTCATAAAATGCACAGAACAACAATGGCTTACTGGAGAAACTGGTATGGGAAGTTAAGAGATCTGCATGTAATGCAGTTGATCATGTCAAACTATCAAAGTGTTTTATATTGAATTACTGTAAGACAAGAACAGATACTCCCAGCACAGAATGACACAATAATTGCATTTGGTTAGCATGCAGTAATTGTTTTATGTTGGGGTAAATGTTGGTAACATTTTGTAAATGATATAGTAGCTCTCATTTTATCATTGTTCATGGCAACATTATTGTGCTTAATAGGTAAGGCTATTAGAAATTAGCATAAAGATGTTTAATAATGCTTAACAATAAGGAAACACTTATCCTGTGCACTCTGTGTATCGTGATATTTTAATGTGAAGAAAGAGCTGTGATATTCAAATTAAATTACTGCTGCACTTCAGCGTGGCATTTTGAAATGACAGATTCTGAGCTTTGTTGGAGACTTACACGAGTTGCACTTAAGAGGATGCTGAAAAGATCAGAATTACGTGTATCCATGACAAACCAGATAATTTTATTCATAATAAAGTGTTGCGGCTCCATCTTGAACCAACTGTTCCTGGAAGACAGAATTGAAATGTACCACACACAGCCACCTCAGAAACTTAATAGCACTACTCGGAGACAGTTTTAAATTGAGTTGATCCAAGAAACGCTTCATTGAAATTGCAATACTTCGCACTTGTAACTGTGTTATTTCTCAGTAATGGGTAATCATGAGCACTGTTCCCGTATTCAGATGTGTCTGATGTCTTTTCAGGGGAGTTTTATTACAGGTGATAATCTTTACACTGGCTGAAATACCTGGAAATGGGCCCAAGAACAGGTGCCAAGCAACACAATTAAAGGATCAATAGGGTGATGAGACAGCTGCGGAGAGACAGAATGAGAGAGGGAAAGATAGAGAGAACGAGAGATAGGGTGGGGGGGTTCAGGAGGTAGAGAAGTGCAGAGAACTCAAAAGTGATGTTGTAATTAAGGCTAAATGGGGGTGAGGAGGCACCAGAGAATGCATCCAAGTGCTAATTTGTTTTTTATTGAATATATTTATCAACATTAAATGACTTTTTTATTTTGGGAAGAGGAAAGTAACTTTAGCCTGGGCTGGCCGCATACATAAATCTGGTGATTTAACATAGCAGCGAGCAGCTGTTGTGCTCATGAGGGCATTTTCTGAACACAGGGGTACTTGATGGATCATGGCTGTGCCACACTCATTGAAATTGATTATCAATATGCATAATTTGTTTTCTTTATTGCACCTTTCCTCATTTAGAAAGAAACTCAAGACTTTAATAACATCAGTCACTCACTACCAGTTCTGGGTTCTATTATTTTTTTACACATAATTACCATTAGAAATTCCATTATTATTATTATGCTGTTTGTTCAGAGTTAGTTGGGGTTTACTTTACAAGTGATTTTACTGCTGTGATCACTCAACAGCTGCTAAAAGGCATTTTAACAAATTGGGGAAAAATATGACAGAATGGAGTGCTCATTGCTTTTGAAACATTGCAGCCAACACCTACTGTATATAATGAAGGCACCAAGAAATCAAATATTTATGGTCAAGTCACACCATTTTGGATTGTACCAGTCAAGCATTTTAACTACGCAGCCTTCTGCATACTGCTGGAGTAATGGTGTTCCTCTGGAGTAGAGTTTGTATTTTGTGCGCGTCAGACCAGAAACCCTTTCATGACCCTGGCAGTAGCCATATAAGTTCACAAGAGATAGTGGTCTGATCCCTTCCTCTGAAGTTACAGTCAGTCGCACAAATCTCTCTTGAGTGTTGCTCAGGATTGTAGCTTTATCATCCGCTCAGGTGTGCCAGCCTTAAGGAGGAATGAAATGTGTTTAATTGCAGCTGGAGATATCCATAAGGCAGCAACAGCGGATCGCTTATTCGCTCCGGCAAAGTGCTGATTTAGAGCTATAATTTCTTAATTACACTTCTTTAATTAAAGCACGGCAAGGTGGTTATTGCATTGTCTAACTTAATTTTCTATAACTCCTCCATTCAAAAAATAATTAACTATCTGGCGCAGATGTTTCTTCATGTCAAATTTGACATTAAAATGTCTCTCCTTCTGATATAATGATAGAATAGACAATGATAACACAATACCTGTTTTCAACAATCAAGCTGTCTGGTTGAAAATGGCGGACCTGCATCTGATATGTGTCAGGGAGGTTATTTTTTTTACAAAGCAGATTTGTCAGATGTATTTGACTTGGTGGCCTCATGCCACGGGTTTTCTACAGCCCTCTTATCATGATCTACCATGTGTGTGTGATGCATGTGAGTTTTGCTGATATGAAAACTGATTTTGTTGTTGTGAAATCCTTTTATTGTCAAGTGTTTTGCTAATACTTCCTGAGTGCGTCTGCTAGTATATTACCAACTAGTATTTAGTATAATACTAAAATGCAGTTTTGTACAGTGGTGCAATTTTTTGTTGTAATGAGACTGCCACAAAAATCCATTTAGTCAACCTACAGGGTGTACTTTGTTTTAACTTTGGTGCAGAAATTGCATTATCTTTGTAAAGAGCGAACAGCATAAAAATAGCATGAACGTATCTGAATCGAGGCATTTTCATTTGCTGTATTTGTAAGAGGTGAAAAGGCTGAGATATGATGCATGCATTTCATAGGTTGTTGTCCTCTATGAAGCGTTTAGATTTATAAAGCCATTTTTCTTAGAGGATTAAAAGCACTTGCTATACTGTATCAGTATAGCAATCAGATTAACTAGGCAAAAACTGGAATATTATAGTATGTACACATACAAATTCAGTTTATTTGCTAAATTGCTTCTGTGTGTGTTGGCTCAGTAATTTTTCAGTGTTAATGAATTGCTTTGGTAATTTATAGCTTCTGGGTGGCTGGAAAAAAACAAAAAAGATTTTAATTTTCTTCTCAACGAAAGCTTCATATTGACAAGTTCATAGGTGTTAAATGTACCTGAAATGACAGGGTGTAGGTTTCTAACCTTGTGAAGAAGGAGAAGGAGGGGTGTGAAATGAAAGTTTAGGTGGCAAAATACTGAGGAGCCCTTGTTCCATTAAGAGTCGAACATAGATATGAACCGTAATTCAGTGGAAGGGGGCATGAGATGAGTGTCTTGACATTTCTCCTGTGCCGGAGGTCACCTCAGCTTTAATATCAGCACATGAAGTGGCCAGTGTTTTTGCGTGCTGTCTGCGACTCCAAAAGGGCACAATGCTCTAGGTCATGGCCAGGTGTGGAGAGAAAGTGAAAGCACACTTGGAGCATTATAGAATAGCTTGAAGTTGCTAAACATTCAAACACTCTAAAAAATCTGTTTTCCAGATGACTTATTTTTTTTGTTTTTTAGAATTTATAAACTAGGCTGTAAATAATTACAAAAATACAGTTAAGGGACTTAACTTAGCTAATGAGCAAGATAAGGTGCATTATGTGGCTGGCTGCCCAAGCTCTGAGTGTCGAGATGAAACAATGATTTAATTAAACAATGAAATGAGTCTGTTATTCAGGAATTCATTGCTTTGAATTTTTTGTTATATTCTGAAAGTTTGTAATTTCCTAACTTGGTTTGAAATTATCTGTTGGTTGTACACATCTAAAAGACACAGAGTACATTCCAGTTCCTGTACATGTGACTGGCATGCCTGCAAACAAAAATCAATACTGCAATGTATTGCTCATCCCTGATTGTCTGGCCATGGCTTTGTTTTTTCCACCTGAAGAAAACTTCCTTTTTATTGCATGGCAGCTTTTTAGACCTGAGAACAGATGACACATTGATTGATGTCTAAATTGATGATCCCCCCTTTGCCCCCTTCACTTACAATTAAGGGCATCAGAAAGAATAAAAGACTAAGAGCACAAGAGTGGCTTCTGTGACAGAACTGGGAAGTGAGAAATGAGTGAGAGTGAACTGGGATTGAGTACATGCCTTGGAGAGGTAGTAGCGTCGGTCTTTGTTGGTGTTGGAGATCGCATTTTTCTGTACGATAGCTTTATGTGCATCTTTTGTATCAAGGAATGGGTCATAATGTTAGTCACTTAAACTACTTAAGTACTCTGAAAAATCAGCTAAGGACTGAGTTCCATCTGTTGTTTTTATTTGGTGGTCAATATAGACATGCATCAGGTGGACATCTTTGGCCGTTTTGCATTGCAATTTTAAGATAACATTTCTGATTTAACAAAAACTATTAGGTTAAATTTAAAAGGTTAGATTTTTAACGTTTATGTAGTTATTTACAAATGCTTCTCCAGACCCTGCATCTGTGTTCCATCTACCTTTTTTCATGCAAAAACGTTCTCAAATCCCCTCATCAGCCCCATATGTGTTGAGCAATGTGGTTGCCCCAGAGGGCAGCGTGTTTAAAATTGTAATGAACTGTTTTACTCCACACAGATAATATAGCTGCTTACCAATTCATTGTGAAATCAAGTACAAAAATACATTATTCTCTTTAAGTATGACAATGTGTCGAGTAAGATGCCAAAGATAGTAGTCATATAACTTAAATTTAATTTGAATTTAAAATAATTTAAAAGGCTTAATTTGTTAAGTAAACACAGAAAACTTTCAGACATTTATGTATAACAATGCATTGAGTAATTACTTTTATTGCCTTTGGGTTGTGTTCACATTGTCTCTGTTGGACACATGTATGTGCATGCTGACAGAGCAGATAACAATCGAGCGTGCATGTATTGTGAGAATAGTGAGCGCATTGTATGTGTTCTCCTTAGAGTCCTTACTGTCAAGGAACATTGCGCATATTGTTTTTGTTTGATTCACTGAATCACCCAAACAAACTAATTTGTTACAATTAATCAAAATTCTCAGCACTACATGGAAGATTTTTGGAAAGTGTGTGCTCTGTGTTGCCTGTGTGCTTTACACAGATGTCAGTCTGCACAACAGCGAGTGGATTTTGGCCATTGAATTTATATCATAGATGTCTTGAAATATCTCCAGTCTGCTGACATTTTGTTCTGTTGCCATTGTTTCTTTGGTTGGCTACGTTTATGCATTTGCATTTAAGCATTTGGTAGACTCCTTTATCCAAAGCGATCCAAAGCAAAGTGATTCATTCTTAGGAGACAAGTGCAAAGATACAAAATTTCAACAACTGTTCATGTATTTCGTGAAAGTTTATGCAACAAATGCTGGATGTCATTCTGCAACAAATGCATGGTGTCTTTTTAGGCATGTAAGCATTTTAACGAATAACATTCAAGCTCAGTATTGGACCACATGCATTTATCAGTATTGATATTAGTGCATTCTTTCAAATCGTTGTTTAAACATTACATGTACAAGCATCCTTTTGGTTGTAGTTGAAATGGCATTTTTGCATGTTTTGTCATGCTCTTGCAACTACATTAAACTTCCCCAAAAGCAATCTGTTGCCCATTCTGTGGGGACCACCAAGTTAGTAGGGGTGAAAATTGCCCTTTCTCTGGGTGATAATTTGCTGAAAGCCTCTCCATTTGACATTATGGGTAGATATGAAGACAGTGCTGGCTCTGTGGGCCTTGTATATTTGTCTCCTGACCTGTGGTGGCAGTACAGGGTGATGCTTTCTCCCCCCCAGACACAGTGTTTTTTCTGAGAGGTGAAAACCAGCTGTCTGTCACCATCTGCCTTTCTATGAAACCCCAGCTTCTCCCAGCTGTGTGCCATGTGACATTCAAAATGTTTTTGGCACCTTTTAATGGGAAGCAGTGGAAGATAACAGTCTGTTGCGCTGTCTTCCTGTCTTCTCGTTTTCAGGCATATTGGTTCAGAGGGACTTTTTTTAGAGGCTCGGATTGGCTAACACATGTATGCCCCCAAAATAATCAGAATTTGGGAGTGGAGAGATTGCTCATTAAGATAAAGAGATTCCAAGCATGCTATTAATATTAACAATATAAATATAAATAATTATATAAATAGTTAACAATGCACAGTCTCCAGTCTTTTGAATATTATTTTTAGGATTTGAAATGTAATTGGTTTTAATCTGACATAGCAGGCAGGAAATTGTGCAGTCAGGCGTCACCACTGTTACAGTATTGAGGTCAACTGAGTATTTTAAATTCTGAAATCAGAAACAATATGGGGCATTGTATAAAGATCTACCTCTGGAGAAGTATATAAGTCATATTTAGAAGATGCAATGACATCAGGATATTTGATGAGTGGGTGCTAAAATGAAAATCGTATATAACTGGAAGTTTTTCTGCCAACATTTTCAATTCGTTCAGAAGGTTTCCTTGTGGAGTAGAATTGTAATTAAATTTGGGACTTGGATCACATCAGTTCACTCAGATATCTTTAACTATAGTGGGCTGATTTACATAAGAAACATTTTCAGTTCTCACGTGAGTGTATTTGTGCAGTAGAAGACACATATTTTGATCAGAAGTGTAAGCAACCTACCACCATTCTTGATGCACAGTTTCATATATGCTTCTGGCGGTATAGATGCTTTTATCTTTGTGAGCCTCAGCCTTGGATTAATGTCTTGGTTTACTGAGATACCTATTTATGTATAGCATTATTTAAAATGGCTGTACTTAGTTTACAGTATTTACTGCATTGACAACTAGCTTGTCACTTACTGACTGCCAATATTTTCTCTTGAAAACATTACATTCGAATAATAGGTATATTATTTATAACGTATTATAATTAATAATGGAAATTATCCTTGTCAATAGATATTTAAGGTTCAAGTTTACTTCCTTTATAGGTTTATGTTAAAACAGACAGACTGGTCAAAAAGCTTTTATTTTAATTCTCTCAAATGTGAGTATGTACACATGTAAAAATGTAACTTTATGGGTACAAATCAAATGATTATTCATGTGTATAACATGTAAAAGTAAAAAAGAAAAAAATGTAGCACTTTTTAAATATGACATTTTAAACATGACCCAAGTCATTGTAAAATAGCTGTGAGTTGCATCATTGTTTTCAACCATTAATCATAATCTACAGTTACACTGTTCCTACACTGGACACTAAACTATAATGAACAAAGCCATCAACACTGGAAGCACTCATATGCGACAGTCTGAAGGGTGGATTATAGTTTTCTGCTAGCCGTTTATCACCACAGAATCTGTTCTCATTTCATTATTTTTTTTAATCGTAACACGGCATATACCATCATGACTTCATATGCTTCCTGTGCCCAGCCCTATTTCATGTGATACATAATAAAAAAAAATACATACAATTTAAAAAAACCTGCAGCTTAGATTTACACTTAAATCTGAGCAAAGTTTTTTTTCCAAGTTGCCCACAGACCTTGAAATTGATCTGCCATGAATTTTTAAACGCGTTTCTCTTTATTAACCTACAGAGACAAAGGTCAAATGTGCCTTTAAAGACCAAATTTGAATGAAATGTTATCAGTTGCTTTATCATTTAAGGTATTAGCTTACATGCTTAGTGTGGTTGGTAGGTTTAAGCAGTACATTAAAGCATTCCTGGTGTGAGGTTACAGAAGCATCGACAAGGTGGAAGATGGCACTGCATCAGGATCAAGGAACTGAGGAGCAAGCGGCCACTGACACTCTGACCCCTCTAATTGTCTCCTCTCATCTTTCCACTGTGCTATCTTGTTCCCTCGCTTTCTGTCTCCAGCTCACAGCCGCTTGTAATTACAGCATCTCTCACTTTGCTCCCCAGTGGCACATCAGCACAGTGTGCTTACAACAAGACAGGACTTGCCGTGCCACAGTTATGAGCTGAAGCCCGTTTCTCATGCTGTTTAGAAGAGGCTGTCAAAATATCAACTCAGTGCTGGACGTTTTCCTGGTCTCATTCAGAGGCTCCACCTCCTCAGATATGATCACAGTTGTTATTTTAATATGTAGGTATAATGCAGATGCAGAGGACTGACAACAGATGAGAGTCAATCCAAACGGGACAGCTTTCATACTTATGATGAAAGGAGTGTGATTATGACAGTAAACGTTATTATAGAAATGAGAAAAACCCATCAGTCATCATCAGGCATTTGCATCAGTGTGTTAATTCCAATTGGCTAAAATGATGCCCTGAAGCTCTCTTGTGAAAGTGTCATTCATTATCAGGGTGAATTCTCATTGCCCTCTGACTGCCAGCTAAGTTAGGGGCCCGTCTCGTTCACAACAGCCACTGAACCAAACGATAGAGCTGATAGCTGGCTGAAAAGATTGTGCCACTTTTTCTTCACTTTCTCACTTATTTGGGTAACAGTGCTTATCAATCTTGACCTCAGTAGAATGCAACAATGCAATGAAAAACTTTTAATATTTTGTCACATCGAAACTCACAATAGGGAAACAATAGCTGAAATGTAAACTTAAAAACATGGCATGAGTGGAGGATGACTGCACTATTGTTATACACATGGTTCCTCTTGACGGCATGCCATTTTTCTAATTCAGACATGAGTAATTACCATTGGACTTGCCTAGCTAATAGTGACCTACAAACAGCTGAAATTGGAGCAGTATAAATGAAGTGGCTATCTAACAGAGCCCTCAATTACGCTCTCCCAAAATAGATGCTTGCATACATTGATCTTATTTTCAAAGTATATGCTATAAAGATGAATCACATTGCTATGCATCAAATGAATCAGCGTCATCGCAGAGCTGTTTGACAGAGGCTGTTTACAGCCTGGTGCATTTTGTGTCCCCAGTCAACCCCCTGGTTTGGGTTGTCGGGGGAGTTTTCCTTCTGCTCATTTGACTGGAATTGTTAAAAGCAAGGGAAACATTCACATAATCAATCATCAGAGATTTTGCTTTAATTTTGTTGTGAAAGGCACAGTGTACACCTGGTGAAATTTAGAAAACACGTCACTTCATGTGCTCTTGTGAATTGTTTAGGTAAACATACTGGTAAGAGTAGAAATGTCGCAGTAAGCAGTGTAATACTTGCATAGGCACTAGGCATAGTCGGGCTTTGCTTTGGCTCAGTTAATCACTTCTGGCAGTAAGTATTATTTATGATAAATTGTGGTTGCTCTTAAAATGTTCACCCTTGACACAAAAACACAAAAATGGATAAGAAACTAAATCAGGGATGAAACAGAAAAGAAGATAAATAACGGCAGTGGCATTGATTGCGAGAAATGGCAGAACCTATTTATTTAGCTAGAACTTGGCATGCGGAGCAGGTTTTTTGCCAGCTTTCAACATAGACTAAACATGAATTCAGTTGTTTATTTGGATTTTAAAAGCTTCTACAGCTTTTGAAGTTTTACAGAAAAATCTCAGTTGTAAAAATCTGTTCACATCCGTCGTGAACAAAAGCTTCTTAATGCATATTCTTAATGCAAAAAATGTAGACCACTGAAAGATAGAAAGTAACACAACTTTCTGTGGTTCATCGCGTTCTAAATGTGTTCAGCCATGACACGCTGCATGTGTTATACCAGCCAGGGAGATTATTGTGCTAAATGAGTGACATTAATGTCTTTGATAAATTGTTTTTAAATTTGCTTGTAATTTCATTGGCAGTAAATTTCCACAACTCAGAGAGCAGTCATCTATTCCTCAATATCAGCTTACATGACCCCTCCCAGCTTGGCTTCTAACTGTGTTAGCTTCAAAACTAAAGTGGTCATTAGGTGCTTTTTTTCTCCACGGCTCGGCAAGTAATGTTGGTAAAATGCTAATGCTTAATAATGATCCCTTCGTCCATTTCTGGATTACTTTTCAGCTGAATGGCAATGCATCAAAACATAAAACATTTTGAGGCTCATTAAGGAGGCATTATGCGATGAGGTCTGCGGAGCGGTCACACGGGCCTGGTGATGGATGTGAAAGCGATCTGCTGCTGAAACCTGTTAGGCCAGGGCTCTGCGGTAAAGAGCGTTGCTCTTTGACATGAGGAGGAGGGCCCGCCACCGGACCCGGCCCATCAGAGCATCATTAGTGTCCACTTTGAGCCAGTGACAGGAATTCCATTCTAGACTGAACTCCAGGCCTGAGTGTGGGGCGGTGATAGCCTGCAGAATCACACACGTGGGAGTACTAAAGGGTGCTATGCAGAGATGATGCTGTTTTGCAGCATACAGGTTTACATCTTGTGATAACACACTAAAAGACAGAGCGTAAAACCATAAAGCCCCTGTTTGTGAACTGCAGAAGGTAAATCTATTGGCACGTTCATGCTGCAGTAGATGCTACTGTAAACTAATTTACAAAACCTTCTAGTTTGAACGTTAGTCTGTATGTGTGTATATGTATGTCAATTCCTTGAATTGTTAGATTACTGTTGTTGTCCTAAAGGGATTGTGTTAAGAAACATAAGAATTTCACTCAACTATTTCTTGGGGCACTCTTGAAGGTTTTGTCATTAATTAAGTATTTTTAATTAAATTAATACTTAACAAAATGTCATACTGCACATTATAATGTTCCAATCCATTATGTCTAAATTCAACTTGCATCTCAGCATTGGTTTGTCATTAACACAAACTAATGATTTAAATAATATTTGATATAATATAAGTGTGTCTTCTTTCTTTCATTCTTTCTTTTTTTACTGATTGTTATAATACATTTTTTAACAAATAAATGACTGATGTTAAATCACCATAACTTTGTAATGCTTAACATTTTTGTGTTAAGCAAGTGTAGTGTTGATGCGTTCCTTAGTTTAACCCACTGAAATCGAAGCTGTATGGCAGCAATTAAACTCAAGTTGTGCAAAAGTTACAAAATGCAGTGAATTGTTTTTACCAATTTTAATTATACTTACCGATGAATATAAAGACAAACATTGAATAAATAAAATGAGAGGAATACCAGTAATTATTATGACAAGTCGTATAAATGTATAAAAATATTTTCTACATTAATATTAACACGTCAACATTTTATAAAACTGTTCCGTGTGGATGAATCAGCTGTTATTTAATTTGATGGTTTATTTGATAGATTTAAGCATAATTTTAAGCTGCATGCACAATTTCTAGTGTCCTGTTCTTGCCGTGGCTTGCCGATCTTTAGAGATTTATTGTCTACATAGTGCATCTGTTGGATTGATCAACATTATAGCTGGGACCTCCCATGGACTGCTGCAAGCTTAACAAACTCTTCACTGGATGCCACAATCAGTCCACATGCCTTTGACAATTGATTTTGGATACCCTTTCTGTAATTATCTGTCTGAGGTTAATGCAGTAACAAACATAAGTGTCATCTGTGTTGAGTCAGGGTGGCTTGTTTTGCCACAAAGGAAAACCCAAACACTGCTTTTTAAAAGTTCTGGAGTCTGGGGTCCTCTTTATTAGTCAGGAAAGCACAGCAGCAAAAATACGCATAATAACCTTGACTTCTTTATCTCTAAAGTCTCTGGCTAAATGTTGACAGCCTCTTCCTGAAGTGTCTATTAATTTTCAGTAACAGGGTCACAATAAAACTATAGCAAACACAGGATTTTCATTGTCATAACATGTGATGTTAAAAAAACACTAATCTACCTTTTTTATACTGCAGAAATATGTCAAGTTACTATCTACTGTATCTACTTTAATCATCATTGTTGAGCTGACAAGTTGAGCAGGTCTGTTGTTGCACAGTGACAGTCTGTTGTTCCACTTGATTACTTTCACTTATCACATAATTAATGAATTCTGCACCTATTAAACATTAAAACGTGGTTCTACTTAAGTGTTCAAACAACTGCTAACACTAGAAAATGTGAAAGCTATATTGGTACAGACTGGCTCGTCTCAGTGACTGTATTACTTCAGTTTTTTTTGTAACTTGAATCATAAATACGTTATTTCTGTGCTCACAAGTATTGACCCAAAGCTGACTGATATGGCTTCTTTCCTTGTGTATCTGGAGCCAGATTATGTCCCCAGTCTCCAATTTTTGGTGCCTGTTCACCTTATTATTCCTCCTGGTGTGGATGGACTAGCCTTCATTGCTGTCAGTCATGTCAGTTGAGTGTTAAAGAGCAGACTGGGCTTGGAAGTCGTGCTGAAGAAACACTCCTCTAAAGCCCCGCTCACCCGCTTGTTTTATGATGCTTCATAAAAGTGTCATCATTGGTGTCAATGCGAAGGTGTCCGCTGTGTCCTCTTTCTGCAATTTGTGACAGCTTATATAGCTCAAAACCACATGGCTTCAATGAAAGCCTCAAGGCTGCTACCCCCTCTGCCCCTTAACCGGTTGTCCTGGGTTTGTTCTTGATTGGGGTACTCAAAATGATTTAAACTCCCAAAATGCCCAACTTATAAGAGAGGGAGCATTAAACCTTCTGTATTTATGACTTGCTACAAAAGAGGTATGAATTCCTTCAGCTCAAGATCAGGACAAAAGATGTGTACCTCACATTATCATTTCCACAGCATCATCCAGTTTCCAGTTTGATTCAAGCATAATAAAGGCATAGAGCTTTTTGTATGAGCAAAGCAGGTAGATACAGGCTGAAATATTGATCTACATGATTTTTCATGTATTATTAAGGAGGACAGACTGCCCTGTTCTTCAACCAGATAACAATGGTTTGTTATTTACGTATTAGGTAGCGTATAAATGCGGTGTTGCTGTGCACGTGGAGGAGAATTTGAGACAGAAACTGATACAGAAAACCACAGTATACATTTTAAGATGCTTAACCTACAGGCCTGCATGTTCCCTGTATACAGGTCCTTTATCTTTGTAAAAGGAAATCGAATAACAATAATTCTGTTTTACTGATGGAAGCAATGACCCTATTTGTGTTCTGTTTCCAATAAAAACTGTGTCTGCTGTAAGATGCTGGCTTGCCCTTGTCATTTTCGTTCTATACAAAACACTTAAAATATGGTACCATAGAACTGGAGAAAGATTAGCCTTGTCTGATGGGTGTCTATTGACTGTGGACAGCTAAGAGAAGAAAGTGCTTTACGCAGATTGTTGACAGGAATATTTATTCTGTATTTTTTGCCAGGTTTATTGTTTTTAGAGGATTATACTGTTCTTAAGTTGTGTTTTCCAAGTAAATATTAGTTAGTTTAACATCACCTCTGATAATCTGCTTTCATTTACATTGTAAAATTTACTTACTAATGTCTTTGAATTTGATTCACCGCCCACCCCCCACAAGTATGCAGATCTCCAAGATCTCAGGATTACAGAATTAGGAAAGCAAATTAATTGTTGCAGTTAGTAGTTTACTTGCAGGTTTATATAGTGAGCATAATAACTTAAAGACTTCTACTGAAGGTCTATCACAGTTTAGAGTTGTAGTTGTTTCTAAATGTTTTGTTTAATTATAGCACACTAAGGCATATAATTCAGTTACCTTGTGACAAAGCATACAAAATGCATCACAAACATAATTAAAAATATATAAAAATAAAGTATTTTTTTGCATTGATTTTAAATTTATGTGAATTGGCCTTTGAACTTTGAACTATTTATTTATCTGATTTTTTACAAAATAACTGTTACATTTATGAAAAGTATTTTAAAATTGGCTACGGTGTCGAGAATTTGAGTTTGCTTTTGTAGTGTAAATTATTTCAGAGCATCCAAACATTTTCATGCTATTTATGTGTATGTTGGGCGCCGTGTTTAAAAGACATTTTGTTCGATAGACCTTTTTTACTATGTGAGAAATACACTTTGACAACACAATGAGATGCATATGTGGCTTATTCAAATTGCTGTTTAATTGGTTGCCCTTGTCATGGCAACAACATGCTACTTGTCTATGTGCTTACAGTGATACAGAGATTTACAGATGGTACAATGCACTGTTCAGTGACAATGTGTCTTGCCTAGGCGATTTAGAAGTGTAACTGAAGTGACAGAAATGGTAAAAAGGTTCAACGAGAAAGTTTTGTCCGCCTTTCAGCTGTACTGTATCACGTCAGCATCTATTAAGGAAAACAAATCTAATCACATTTACAGATTTTATTTGCCTTGACAAATGTGTGACGCTTATCAGTAGTAGTTTAAGGTGATTTACTGTTTGCAAAACCCTTAATTCCCTTAAGATGCTGTCCACAGCCAGGTCCGTTCAGTGAATACAAAAGCCAGTAAGTGTCAGTAGGAGAACACACAGGACGCTGATGTCCATTCAGTGTAATACAGCAGCCTTTGGAAAACTGGATTGATTTGTCTTGAGGCCTGGGAAGGCAGTGTCTGGGCTTTTGCTGGAGCCTGTGCCTTTATCTCATCAGGATCAGATTGATTGGTCACGGCATTCATGCAGGTCGCTGACGGACAGTTTGATCAATGCTGGAAGGTGTCTGAATGGAAGATATCTGATGGAACTTGTTGATGTTTCTGCTCTGTGAGGACATTTTGAGTCATTACTAGTGAAGAGGGAGCTGTTTTACATAGACCTCTAACACTGGATCGCTCTCTCCTAAGACAGCGTTGTGTTATGCATTTAAATATGCAGTAAAGCTCTGCACAGCAGGCCAAACTGGTTTACCTTCATTGCTGTGAGGCTGCAACTAACAATTATATTGAGCGATTAAAATAGATTATTTCTCTTTTTTCAATGTCTATTTAGGCTTGCATTTGGTTAAAAACATTTAACTTTAAGGTAAACACTTTAAATTGTTTAACATTTTAAACATTTAATTGCCCAATTCTTTCTCATAAACATTCTGTTAATTCAAACAAAAGGGGGGTCGAATTTAAAGGTAGCTTTGTAACGTTCAGATCTGCTCTTAATTTGCTAATTTGCACTTCTGATGTTGTTGCTGATAATAATTGGTTTCCCTATTTAATTTAATTTTTTTTTTGGGTTGCTTTGGTAGAAAGAGTACAGTATAAGTCTAAAATACTTATTGTCATTATTATAAACAACAACAAGTACTATAACGATAATAATAATGATAATAATGAGATTGTTAATAATGAGAAAAAAACAATAATTTATTATTATTGCCTATTATTATTATTATTGTTGAGAAATTCTCCAGTCACATTCTCCAGTGTGCTTCTGTGCTTTGCATCTATTTTTTAGAAATATTCACTACTGACAAGTGACGATAGCAATGAAAGTTCTCCTTGCTATAGCACACAAACCAAACTAATCAATAATGTCATTCGATAATGACAGTTTTCATTACCAATTCCAGTTGTTGCAGCCTTATTATTCTTGTAGAGGTAACATAAAATATGAACATCTTGATTTTTTTCAGGTTAAATCCTTTGCAATGTACAAATGTACTAAAATAACATATTATTATATTAATCTGTAATCTGTATGCTACACTACATTCCAAACTGACTGAAGTCCGAGCAGTTTTCCTTATCTCTTTGCCTAAGCAAGCCAAAATTGTAAAGATATATTAAATAGTGTAAAGGACAGTGGTCCTAATTAAAATTAAATGTTACTGTATATGAATGAAAACTAAACCTAATCCTTATGTTGTGTGAAGAAAACAGTATAACACTGTCCTTCAGTTTCTGATTTATCAGTGTAGCGAGAAAAGCAAAACTGCAAATAATGGTAAATTAGACAATTGAGAATTTGTGTGTAGGAAAGTGACAATTATTAGACGAGGTAGTCTTCGTCTATGATGATGGTGTTGATGGTGCAGCATCAAGAAAATCTGACTGGAACATGATTTTTGGGGTTTTTGAGTGGTTACTTTTAAGAAATATTTTTAAAGTATTTGAACACTCTCATGGCACTTTTTTAATAAAATAGTAGCTCCTAAGCTTCCAGGCAAGTGTAGACTACCAAAGTCTTGGCCGTGAATATTTCAGTTAAAATTTGGTGAAGCACATGCCAGCTGGGAGGCTTTCAAAGAATAACCAGGATCTGAGGGATGCTTAGGAAGAGCTGAATGGAGCCAAGCAGATCAGTTCTAATGAGTGAACAAACCAACAGAGTGCATTTTCTGTTTGTCAATTGCTGTTCTGTTGCTCATCATCACTATCACATTGCAACGTAATTAGTCAATGTAATCATTCCTACATCATCATTATGTACATTGTGTGTTTATATATGCTGTATTTTTCTTTTAAATCAATTCCAGAGGACATTCATTTCAAGTTTATTCCACTGCTAGTAAATTTATTTGGATTATTCAGATCCAAAAGAAAGCATGCACACTACGGCACCTGTATGGCAGTCAGTCCTCTCGCTAGGGTGTATTTTTGTTGGCTAGACTTGAAGGCAGAGTGTTTCTGTAGCTCTGCACCTCTAGCATGCCCCGCTTCCTTTTTTGTGGACAGACAGAGATTGTGAACAATGAGATGCACATGGTTAGAGGACATATAAGGTCATAGATAAAATATCAATTCTAGTTCTCAGAAGAATAGAGCACAACAGTAGGTACGATTGCCTGAGCTCGCATAAGGCCAGAGACTTTGTTAGAAGTCTACACCCTGAAAAGGTCAGAGGCTTTTTGACAGGGGGAGGGATCTGTTAGGATTGTTATCGGGTAACATGATTTTCAGGGACAAATCCTTAAAGGTTTTCTTCTGGCAGTTTTCGGGTGTTTGTTTGTGTCTCTTAGCACAGACTAATTAATCTTGTTGATATTTTAAATATTTGCGAGTGAAGCTTTTGGGCTTTCAGTAATCCTCTTGATTCAGAAAACAATCAGGCTTGTCAAACACTCCCGTGAGTCAGGCTTCTTAATGCTCTCACTGTCTCAATTAAATGATTACATTTGTCTCTGTTGTGAATAAACTGACAAATTAGAGGTCGAGAGATAATGACGCATAGAGATGTGCAACCACAACATGCTCTCTCATTGAGTGAGAGTGCTGGGTGTGTGGTAATTAAACACTTGTCCATTTACATGTGTTGACAAATCTGATTGTGTGTTTGTAGTCTTGGGCTGAGCGTATTTAAGAAGGCGACAAGTACGGGGATGTGACTACTGTACAGTATAAGTTTTGGTGGGTTTTCAGATGATGTTAATTATATTCCTGTGTGATTCAGTGGGGATGGAGACATGGCTCTCTGGATCTCTTTGGCAATCTGTAATTATTGTGTTTGCTGCCATCTCTCTCTGCCCTTAATGCTTCTCTTTCTAGCAGAGCGTTTGATTCCAGCTCTCTTCTTTTCTCTTCCAAAATTCATTTGTGAGGCTTCAGTCATTTTGTGTGATAAATCAGACATTTCTCTCTCTCTCTTCCTTTTTGCAGTCTGAGTAGTTGAATAAGGCAGAACCGCAAAATGTTTATCAGCTTATCAGTTTATCATCTATCAGTCTTCGCTAAGTATTCTATCTATATTACTGCTATATTGCTATAATTACTGTAATAACTAACTGTATTGTAATTATTAACTGTTTATAACTGTAATATTATATTAATGTAATATTAATTAAATAATTTATATGTTATTATATATATATTATTTACAGTATATTAGTATATTACACTAAAGGCTTTCTTTTTGGCTCCTGCTGATACTCTACAGATATCAATATTTTAAGTAATATTACAATTTACAAGTTAAGTACAGGGTTTTTTGCTTAAATTAGTGGCTAACTTCAGTCTTAATTACATAAAGTACAGGACACTCTATGTGATCAAAACGTGATAGACTTGATTGGACTAGAAAAGAGTAAGAAATATCAGTGGTGGAAATCATATCTACTTGATTAATCAGTTATTGAGTTATCGTTATATTAATCAGTCATAAACACAGTTAACTTCTATAAATATATTTATGTTTACAGTATTTACTGAAGTTTATGTATTTACGTATTTTTTAAAAATATAATATAATAGTGTGTCGATAAGGAGCTTCAGTTACTTTCACTGTCATTAATTGTGTTCTTTCTTTCACTTTTTGTCCATTCAGTTTCACAGTGCATAAAGCCTGTGATGGGCACTGTCACGTGGTTCTGATGAAAGTGATTGCGCTCTCTTTCCCTTGGCGAACACGCATGTGCTGACTGAGTGAGCAGCCACGCAGCGTTTTGAACACACACAGCAGAGGACAGCATATTGGTCTTCCTCTCAATTACTTTTGGAAGCCCAGCGAATCGTTCTGTTTTCACTGAAACATTCAAATGAATCGGTGCAGTGCATCGAATCAGACTTGTCAGTGCTATTTCCGAAAGTGGAGGTAGAAAAGTGCACTCCATACACTCCACCGTTTGTGTCACTTTGTGCACTTAGTGGACCTGGTGTGTTCACACAAATGTTTGTAGCTTTGTCTGCTCGCATGACAACTTTACACAGACGTGAACATTGCTAATGAATGTCATAGATGTTGCTAATATTGAAATATCACCAGTCCGCCGAATCATTTGTCCTGCTCTTTCTTTGTGTGGTGATGTTTATGCAATAAAGAGTCACACCCAGACATGATATTGATACCATTAACTGTAATGTTGCATCCCTAATGTATATATTACATTACAAAATAATTACACTACCGATTATACAATGCAGGCGATAGCTGTCCTACTGAGTATCTATCAAGCAATGAAAGCTTAACTTGTGCTCACTAGAGTGTTGCTAATACAGACAGGTGGTTTTTAGAGGTACCCTCAGAGCCTGTGTCTAGTGTATCTAGTGTATAACAGTAACTGCTGGTAAGGTATAAACAACAACTCCAACAAAGCCTTTGCATTTATCATTAACAGACACAGCCTGACAGGGTTAGCATGTCACCCATTTGCCTGCCTCATTCATCCCCACTTAAATGTGCGAGTCAAATTCAACAGTGCAAAATGGCAGATTGACTATGGAGGATGTGTTGTCACTAGTGGATTTGGGGAAGGTCTGTGGATTGTTCATCTGCAGCTGCATATGAAAAACTGAGATAAGCGGACCAAACAGACAGGTGGTACACAAGGAGGCCGTGCCTGCTTAAAAAAACAAAAACAAAAGAAAAGAAAAGAGAAATATCTAAGGTTGAGTTAGAGAAATGCATCAAGGCTGCAAACTGAGACAAACAAAAGCAGAGAAATTGAAGTGGCCTCAAGGCCAAACTTATCAGGCTTCTACATTCCACATGCTTGTGTTGAACGGTTAGCGTCTCTAATGAATTCTCTACAAACGAAGGATTATTTTCACCTGAACAACGTGTATCGCCTCAAGAGCAGCAATCAGCATCTTAGTGTTGGGTGTGTCATCTGACATGCTGGATGAAACACAATGTGCAAAATAAAAGCTGTGTTTGGTAGGTCATAATGCAAAGAGCACAATAATGTATATGCGTGTCCAGTCATAAATAATAGGATGTATACATGGATTTTATCTCTTTTTGTTCATTATAATTATAGTTATCAGATTTTCTGTGTACCTTTTTGTTACCTTTTTGTTGAATTAATTTCCCCCCCCCAATTCGTTGCTCATGTTAGATTAAATGCATGTATGAACAGATTTTAAAGGAATTTCATTTGTCGTCATCTGAATCAAAAAACAAAGGGATGTGCCCCTCACAGATCTATAAAAGTGTGGATGAAGAAGACCTAGAAAAGAAAGTCTGGTTGTATTATGTAGTATGGTTGAAGAAGTGAGAGGTATGTTGCATAATATCTGCATAACATTCAGCTTTATATTTTGTATTATTTTCAGCTAATATTATTGCAAATTAATTCAAATGAAAAAGAACACATCAATTTTGAACTTAGTTGAAGCTTTAGAAAATGATCTTGCTGGATTTGTTTTTGAGACAGTCTGTGCAGATGACACTAAATGTTTTCCAGCTCTGTGTATTTTCACCAGTTGAAGAAAACCTTTTATAACTTCTACACCTAATCATGGAGCACAATAAGGGTATGAAAACTAGGCAACATTATTAAAATGATTTTCAGTCATAAGTAGCTGCAGAACTAGCATATTTGTGGGACTGTTTTCTCTCGCACCTGACCCTTCAAGTACGCTACTTGACTGAACTATTCACAAATGAATGCATAAGACAGAAAAGATTTAGTTACTGTAGGTGTCAAGTCAAACTAGGTTTTATTGCTTCTATTACTACTTACTATTTACTCCGTTTACACTATTACTTCCTTCTGTTTTCCAGTGTGTGTTATTCTGTATTGGCAAAGTTTAACAAAGTCCACACAGACTCTCTTTGTCCTTGTCAAGTCAAGTGTTTCTGTACAATCAGTGAAGACATTTGAAGAACGGACTTGCCGAGTGATTCCTTGCAGTTTAAATCCAATCTCCAATCTGCAAATCACATGGTTCTCCTGTTTAACAAAAGTCTCTGTTTTTAGCAAAAGAAAACTTGGAGCCCTCAATGTTTTTTTACAATGCAGCCTTAAATGAAAGTGAAACCTAATTAATTACAGAAAGAGTGAGCTTAGTTATTTTTAGATTGAGCCAATTACATTAGCCTTACTTCAATTTAAGATTACAGATTGAACTTCTGAGCAAAACACTAACATTATAATGTTATGTACCAATCCTCTTAAATTACCCGTTTTTGTCCACATTTAAATAAATGACTAGTTCACCACTGAATTGACCTACAGTAGCAGAACTGAAAAAATAACTATCAGTAATTTAATATGTAGAGGAATGACCCCTAATTTAGAAAATATAGACTAAATGATATTTATATTGTACAAAACATGTTGGTGGCAGTGTCAGATGTCATATATGTTTTTAACTGCTTGTGTTCTCATCATATATTAATAAGCATTTGAATCAGTAATATACAAAAGAGGGGAATTAAAGGTCCTCCAGCAACCTTGGCAATATTATAAAACCAATAAAATGAAGGAAGCTAAGACAGCTAATATCCTTGTGTGCTCTTTGCATCGCTCCAAGACATTTCTGTGTGTTAGGCACACATACTGTAGATGTGTGTAGAAGCAATAGGCCAAATTGTGGTAAAATCACTGTAAAACTAACAATTTTCTGTAAACATAACATTTATTAATAATTATTGGAATAAATGTTTTTCTCCACCTAGTTTTCAAGCAATATTACATAAGTAAAAGTTATGGCCAGATCACATGGTGTTATTATATAGCCACAAGTGTGATGTTGCATTTATACAGCAGTTAAATGGACAGCAGAAATATGTAAATAAGAAAAGCATGTCTCGAAAACAATCCACTTTTTCATGGTACAGATTCAGGATTGTGGCTAGTTATATATATAGTTAACTATTTCTGACGACTTGGGCTGTTGCTGAGAAGTTACTGCAGTAACAAGGAGGCAGGAGGTGAAGGAGAGAGAGTGTGACTGAGCATGTGTAATTACATGCGTCTGCCGTGATGTGTCCTCTGAGGAAATCTATAACTGTTGTAGTCTCATTTCAGCAGTTACTGTAGAGAAGTGATACTAAACTGTAAAGCTTGCTTGCTGTTCTGATTCTATATTAGCACTCTTGAAATCCCCGAAACTGACTGTTGTATAAAGGTTGCCTAAACTGTAAGTCATTTGCAGTTATAAATCAATGTAACAACTTTTTAAATAGTGTGCAGTCAAAGCTGTGTCTTTACAGTCATTTTTCAAATACAGCTTATCCAATCAAACTAAACTATCCATTCATGCTATTTTTAAAACAGGTAAAACTCTAACACACTATCTCAAACAGGCACATACATGAACACATGGACCACTCTGGTAAGAGATGTTTGGGATGAGAGAGCACGATTGTTCATCCTCTACTTGTTTATCCTCTAATCCTCTCTGGGGTTTCTGTTGCATTGATAAATTTTCTTGTTTCCACCAGCTTTGTGTTTCATTGCTCAATAGCTGTGCAGACAGCCGGGGACCCCACCTGCGTCAAGCCATCACAGACTTGGATCAATAGTCACGCATGTACATAGTCACACACGCACACACACACACACTACATCCCTCTCAGCCTCCTAAAGCAGTATGCATGTCGACGACCTTTACTCAAGATTTCACTCTTCATCCTCCTTTGATGTCACTCCAGTCCAACTATTTAAATGACTACCCAAATGTGGAGAACACATCAACTTTCTCTCCTCCATCTGCCATTTGGAGAGAGAGAATGGAGATTGTTATTGGTCCCAACCTCAGCCTGAGCAGAAATGCTGATTAGGTTGATTTGTGCAGTGTTGTTCTGCTTCAGATGGGCTGTGTATTATGCAGGGTAAACAGATGCAGGATGTGCTGATGAGAGAGTCTCCATATGTGGCCGCTGAGGCCGTGCTGAAGAGCCCGGGCTTAGACACGCACACTGACAGAGTGACTGCATGTCACATACGCTCGGCTCACTCAGCTCTGCCTGACAGACACAGACCAACGCTTATCTCCTGTAATTAGGAAAAACGAAACTTCCTTCTGCACACGCTAGAGAGGCTTATACGTAACTCCTTTATATGTTATTTCGTTCCCCCGGTTTTTTGGATTTATACAGAATTTCTGTATCTGTTGGTCAGAGATAAATTGAGTAGTTGTTTTCAGTAGATTTTAAACCAGTAACACATTGATGTTCTGTGATTTTATGGAATCATGTCTCTTGACATATTCATCTGTTTTTTAAATGTTTAAATATAATTCTGTTATCGTTTACTCACCCACTTGACGTTTCAAACCTGTACGGCTGACTTTCTTTTGTGAAACAGAGAAAAAGGATGTATCTCTTTCCACACTAATACAGTAATGGTGTCAAAGGCTTCGAGCTTCAAAAAGGATGCAAAATCACCATGAAGGTTCAATAGGCTTATTTGTACGACTGTTTATTACTGCTGCTGTATGTTTGATGGCTATATTCTAAGGCTTTTGAAGTCAGATAACCGTGTGAGGCTCAGATAATAATCTTCTGCACTAATGAGCTGATATAACCACTGCGTTAACGATAATGAGTCGAAATGTCATCACACATTCTCATTGTGACCTCTGACCATTCTGCACACAATGAGTGTTTACATTACAACAAAATTCTAATAACTATTAATACCATTACCGTACATAAAATAAGCCTAAAACAGATTTCAAGGGTTTATAAACCTACACAAGAGCATTTTTTTCTCCACTCTTGATGTGTTGAACTCTACCATCACATTTGATTTCTCTCACCAGTTTAATTTCATACTCTCTGTATGTGTGTTTGTGTCCATTACTGCATCCCAGCGGAACACAGAATAGACACTATCATGGCCATTGATCAGGCTCTCCTTGTCTAGAACTGCAGTCATTAATCAAGTGAAATGCTAATTGTGAACAGAGCAGGAGGTCTGGGATGGAATGTCTGTCAGGCTCCACAGCTGGAGTGATGGAACAGTTCAGCCATAGCTCACTGCAGGAAAGCCTGTTAGAGGAAGATGCATTATATGCAACTCCACCTAAGATTGATAGCTAGCATGACGCGCCGACATTTGTTTCTTCTTTTGTTAGCAATAAAAGTCAATCAAATTACACAATGTTTATCCTATGCCATTCAAAACAGTCTGATGTGGTAGCCTCAGTTTTTGAAGGCCAGGGCCATTTATGGTCTCTTTGTTTAGGAGATGAAGCTTCTGGTCTTCTGCATCTATCATCTTCTTTCTATCATATACTGTTATATGTTAAATAAATAAAACTTGCATTTTACTTTTTTATTTTTTTCTTTCTTTATCTGTTTCATAACCTTTTTGGGGACACTGTATATATCCATATTATGTCTAATGTATTATTTTGCTTAGTATTTGTGTGAATCTGCCATCTCATTTGTCAGGAACCAGTATACTGTATACTGTAGCCTTAAGAAATGTCCACAGTCGGGTAGCACTATCCTCTTGGCCCTCATCTAGATGTTTCTCTCCTCATTTCTCCACTACCAGTAATAGTGCAGAGGTCTGAGGCTTGTTTGGATTGTTTGGCTGTAGCTTTTTCAGCATATGCCACACAGGAGCGCTGAGGGCAGACACAGTGGTAGCATGTCATTTGCTGACTCTCCTGCTAATTCCTGAAACACTTGACAATAGTTGATTATTTCAGGCCTGTGGGTTCTGTTGCAGCCAAAACAACGCTGGTCATTACTAACCTAAAGTGTGAAAGTATTGAGCTGGTTCTCTTGGAGTAGGTGTTAAAGGGCTGCCAACTTGTGCTCTAAACTGTACTGCCCAGGCTGCATTTAAAATTGAAATGACAACAGTGACTAAACTTATTTGTAAGGCACAGTAGCTTGGAGCTGTTTGTAGAAATGAGGACATTGTGGTCACTGGACACTAGTCAGTATTGGGCATGCCCAGTTCTAGTTGGCTTAGTCATAGTTAAAAATGTTGCACATGCTCAGTCTGATTTGAGTTGGTAAATCAGAAAGGTTTTTGAAACATAAGCTCTCTAAATTATTCCTGAAGAACTGTTCATGGAAGCACAGTTTTCATTTTTTGTTCATTTACAATTGCAATATCCAGATTTCTTTTCTCATCCATGAGATTCTGTCCAACAAATGTTATTTTTATAGAGTTGAGCTGTAACAATCTACATTACTGAAGTGAGAGGTTTTTAACCTGCCAGAAGCTGCGAAGATGAATGTAGCAGAGCACCTTCCCCCAGCGGTCCACCACCTCAGTCAAGCCTTCATCATTGTTACTCTGAGCTGTGGAGGAGCCCCGATCCTGCCAGCATTTCGAGAGGATGCGGCCACGTTTGGCGTCTCCGCTGTCATGTTTCATAATTTCACGCTTGCCTGAACAAAAGGCTCTCACAGTTCAGCTGGAGCGTGTCAACTGCGCACTGACAAGAGAATCTCACTTCTGCCTGCCTGATTGGTCACTTCAACAAGCCACAAAAAAAAGCCAAAAAAATTGTCCTCTGTGTTTCTCTCCACTAAATTTCCTTTTGTGCTCCTCTTGCTCGACTTTCCATCAGTGAAGGTAAATGAAAGGGAGCGGGACAGTTTGGAGCGAAAACATTGGAAATTTTTGTCCGAGTTCATTGCTTTTTGACAAGGTACAGCGAGTAACTTTATGGTCGCATAAACTACAGGGCAGATGCCGTCACCGGGATGTATCCCGCCATGCCTGCAGTTATGAGATCTGTTATTTACAGAGGCCTTCAGCAGGTTATGCCTGAGCAACTTTTACACTGGTTGGATTTGTCCATCCAAACTTCTTAGGGGAGTGGATTGTTGTGAGCGAGCAGTGTGACTCGCGGCAAATGAGTTTGTGACAAAGCCGGCAGCCTGGATTAAATGAAATCACTGTGCACTCAGCAGGTTTAGTTAAAGTATGTGATGTTCTGTGTTCTACTGTACAGTTCGTAGTCATACATTTTATATTAGGAAAATAAATTCGGCAGCAGTGTTATACGATAGACGAGAATAACATATAAATTTGCAGTTCAGTGGAATCTGTGGACAAAAGAATCTACAAACATCAGCTGGATGCAAAATCAAGTTAAATGTGAATGTACACTCAAAAAATGTTGATTAATTTTTAAACATATCTGTTCATCCATATGCTGTTGTGTCTTTCCTCACCCCTCAGGTTCTCCCTCACAGTAAACATACCTTGTCTCATTAAATGTCACCCAATTGTGAGGTCCAGGCTTCATCTCTCTATCTGATTTTAGCATCATTCTTTCGCTGACCCCATCTCGCTGAGTCAATTATATCAAATTAGCCGGCATTAAAAATAGTACATTTGATAGCTTCCCTTTCAGTTCTGTTCTGCAGTTTCTATGGGAACCACATAAAAAATCTGGCTGAAATGCTAGCTTTGTTTCATTGTACTTCATTGTGTATTAGCAAAAAATAAGCTTGGTTTATTGGCCCATGTGCATGTCTGTTGTCATTCTTTAAAGAAATCCTTCAATATGTAAGATTGTGTTGTGACCCTATCTGTGTGAAGCAGACTGTTTTTCTCATCAGAGTTTCAGGCGGTCTCACTTTTGATTTAGTTCAATTTACTGTTCATTTAATGTTGAAATTTAAATCAACTCATTTACTAGAGGTAAGTGCAGCGCCTGAAACAGTGTTTGAAGTTTAAGGCATGACATGCATGCACATTGTTTTATGTTTAGGGGGAAGCAGTATTCCCCTCACACGTCTTTTTAAATATTTCTCACCAGGGTTATTATCAAAAACCTTATATACAGACAAAAACTGTTGATTTAAAAACATTTTTACAAACAGAAATGAAGTAGCACAAATTGAATAACAACCTAATGTGAAGTGGAAATAGAAGGTGTTGATAACAGTAATAAATTCATTTCCATTGATTTCTATTTTTTCATATGGGGTACAATTTGACGTGTCTATGGGAAAAGACATCCCCCCTGCAGAAGACGATATGGCGTAAATTAATTAACAAAACGTGAGAAGAAACTAAAACCAGTTGAAAAAATAAAATTATTACATTATGATAGCATAATCTGATGATGGTAGAAAACAGCATTGCACACTTCAGTTTATTATAAGCCAACTTTCATGTACTGTAATGTCTGTGCAATGATTTGGTCTTTCATAGGATTCACATCTCAGACCATTTCATATATTGCTTCATGTATTGAGTTCACAAGCAAGCTGAGTCAATTTTGTGAACATTAAACTGTTTCCTCATTCTAAAATAAGGACACTGATGTGGCTTCAGTTGTCGCCCCAGTGCCCTAAACCGTTGTCATGACAGTGAGTGTATGTCTTGTATTTTGTCGGCAGTACAAGAGAATCAGCAAGCAGCAGATTCCCTGAGCTCATACAGGGTTTCCAGCGATTTGAAATTCCTGTTCAAACACAGACGTGGCTTTTTTCCTCTTTCTTACTTTTGATGTAAATCCAAACTGACAATATTCTGTGATAGCTCGGCTGATTCCTTAAGTATAATGACTAAAACTGAAAGTTAAATATGTAAAAAAAGAAATAGAAATTTCAGTAAGGATTAGATTAGTTTCAACATTTTTGTTTTTGTGCCGAGTACAAGAACAAAGCCAATAAAATCCAGTGAATTAAAAACTAATATGAAAACAAATATTAACATTCAAAACAGTATTAACCTTGTCCTTCTTGCTCAGCCTTTCTCTGACCTTCCACTACTGTAAACTCATTGAACCTAACAGTGCATCTGTGTGCATTGGTTGCTGCGGTATTTTCAAGTAAATAATGATTGCACCTCTATACCTGGCCTTCTGCCTGAAACAGAGTTAGCAGTGGTCAGCAGTTCAGCTTCATACTTTATTGTCTGAAGAATCACTGCTGTCTGCGCATCACTGGTAAGGGACACCCAGCGTGATCCAAACCTCAGCAAGCATCTGTGCCCATGTCATAATGTCAGAGATTAAGTCTCAGAGCCGCAGTTCCATAACTGTTGAACACACCAATGCATTGTCACTTTTACTTTGGCCCTTCAGGAAGTCGTCCTAATTATCAGAGCACATACTTAATGCATTCTTTTGTTTAATAGACTTGTCATTCAACGTGCAATTGCAAGTCAGTTTAACTTCAGTTCAATTCAGGCAATTTTATTTATCGCTTTTATGTTGCATTGTTTCAAAACAACTTTACATAAAATGAAAATAAAAACACAGAAAACAGAAAAATGATCAAGCATGTATAACACAGAACGCAGAATACATGAATATAGAGTTGACTGAACTGATGAAAACACATTTGGACAATTTGAATAAATGGACATGCATTAGAAATACCTGACATTGTGTGTGATCTCAGTGGTCTATGAGTCTCAGTGGTCTTGACTGGTCTCTGACCAGTAACATACACTCCAAGTTTAGGATCACTTGCCTGAAATGTTTCTTATGATCTTATGATAAGTCTTGTAATCGGGACGCGTTTTCTTAAATGTCTGAAATTAGTTTTGTAGACTAATATAATTATGCCAACTTAAATTAATTTCTGTCATTAGAAAACTGAAGTTTTATAAAAAAAAGTTTTAGAAATGGGTGACTTGAGCTGAGTAATGACAAAATGCAGCCAATTAGAGCCCAGCATAGATGGGAACTACTTCATTACTGTTTAAAAATCATTGCAGGTTGATGTCTCAAGAAACTAAATGATAAAAGGCCAAGAGAACATTTTCAAATTCTAGGCAATATGTGGCTACATTAAATATGCTAAAATTTGACATGGTTTGATTTTGGTCATAATTCCCAAAAATCTATCTTTGTGTTTTCTGATCGTTTAAATGAGTTTACTGTTATTTATTTTTAAATGTGGAAAATATTTATAATGAATAAGTGATCCTAAACTTTTAAACGGTAGTATATACAGTTATATAAACCTGTGTTTTCAAAATCAAAAGTAATTTGAGCTCAATTCTGACTTTTGTTTTGACCTTTGTCCCTCAAGACATGTCACTGGAACATTCGTATGCAGTGTCTGAACATGAACACAGCTCTGGTTGAAATGTTTTAAACAGTAGGACATTAGCATTGTCCTGCCCTTTTATGCCCTTGACTGTCCCAGAGGCTCTGCTCTAGCAGCTGTGATTTGAGATGCATTACATGGTTGGTTATGGAGGAACAGTTTCATACAGATTTATATGAATTGTCCTCAGGTATTTCATAAGAGTGAGCTGAGTGGGTGGCAGATCTTAACAGTCAACAGCCTGTATCAGGACTGCATGCTTCACAAGGAGCACTTATCTTTCATTAATATCACTTCATTAAAACTTTTGCTTTTCTGCTTTCCTTCTTCCTCTTTCCCTTTTGAAAAGACATTAATTAATCAACAGGAAAACAAAAACACCATGAGCCAAATGGGAAAAAGTCAGATGGCAAGGTTCAGTGCTCTAAGACTGTTGTAACAACTAGTGTGAGACAATTAAAGCATGCAGCAAACAGCAGGTGCCGAACACACCCCAATGTGCTAATTGTAACTCCAGCTGAGGGGCCTTGTGGGTGCGATTGAGTGGGACCTTTTCAATATTGTCACCCTTCCTCAAATGAGCCTGACACCCCCACTCCCCCCGCTTAGTGCCACTCTGCCCACTTCCCAATTATCAAACTTTATTGAGACATTTGTTTTCTAGAGCTGGCCTTTGCATATTTTGGTGGGCTCTGGATGGTGGGATGTTGTTTTTTTTCTGGCTAATTGAATCCTGCTCATGCAAGGTGACAGTGTTTGCTCATAGTGAAAGGGTGTCATGTTTTACCTGCATAGCTCTGATATGTGTTATTTACATTTATGTAAATGCAAGGTGTGTTTTTTTCACAGACTTGCAGTGTAATAAAGCGAAACATCTCTGTGTTCTCTGTAAATCAAATCCAAGAGCTTGGCATTGCTTTACCAGGCCTTGATATCTGGCTTTGTTGCATAAATGAAGGACAGAACAAACTAAAAAGAATGTAAGTGAAGTATAGAACAATTATATTTTTTTCTAGTTTTACATAATAATGATAATAATAATAATAAATTAAAAATTTGTTTACTCACTTTCATGTCTTTCAAACATATACGTCATAAATGTGTTCAGTTTTTTTTAACGTGTAACAAATGCAAAATAAATAAATAAATACAAATCAAAGATCCAGTCTAAATTTGTCACGTCACAGCTCAAAGATCATATTTAAACCTTGTTTTCAAATTGCAGTAAGCTTTGCCATCAAAGCCAAGCGTCAGGCTGTGGTCTGAGCCTCCCTGACTCGCCTCAGTATGTTTAAGCTCCTGGCGAAGCACAGCCTTTAATGTCTTGCAGCATTAAATGGAGAAGCATAAGACTACAGGAAGAAGGAGCACCAGCCTTAGCCTGCAGCCACGCTTTACAGGTTACCTCCCTAATGGAGCTCCCAAGCCTTGAAGTGCAGTCGAGGAGCGGGAGGGGAAAAATGTCAAACACTCATCTGAGACCAATCATTAAGGACTTTTTCTGACTGGAGATGAGGAAGTGGATGGGTAGCACAAAAGAAGACACAGCAGTAATTGACTACTTTTGCTGCAGTGGGACTAATTCACATTAAAGCACATAGCAGCTAGTCTTATGGAGGAGACTCAGGGTGATGATCTAAATGGCAAAAGTTAGAGAGCTAGTGTGTCCAGGTGACAGAGGATTGTACGAGGACCAAGATGTGGTAGACATGCATCAGCAAAAGTGGATTTCGATGGGCTTCTTGTTATAGATGTTTGGAATAGAGTAGTATGTTATCTTGCGGATGTTGTGGGTGTAATGTTATAAGCCTGGCTTTTGCATTTAAAGCTAAACCTCTAGTTCTGTCTCGCTGTTCCTTGCTGGCTCACTGCAGTGATCTGACCTTGGCGTAGCTAGAATTAATCTGCTTGGCTCTGTTTTCTGATGTGAAGATGGCCGTCATGGCAAATAAACTCTTTTCATATTTGATTGCGGTATCTACTTCCCCAAGGCCACTCTTTGCTGGGTTAATTGAATTTCAAAGAACAGCCTCAGTTGGTCAGCGAAGATTGAAGTGCATGTAATCATAATTTCGGCAAGCACTTCAATTGAGCACTTGGCCACATGAATGGTGACATCACATTTCAATATCTCAAATCACAACTTTATCATCAGGCATGATCACATGCAGTAGAGAAACACAGGTTTGTCATTTCTCCCTGTGTGGTACTAGGTGTATCTCACTCTGCTCCTTAGTTTGGTAGTCAGTTGTCCAATGTCCAGTTAAGACCATTGCCCAGGGCAATGAGAAGACCATTGTCTGTTGTCAGAATTGTTCCAGTGCATGGAATTTAGAAAGCTCCCTTGATGTTTCTAAAATGCACAGTTAAAACAGTAATTGTTAAGCGCTAGCTAAACTCAAAAACAAACTGGCTTTTTAAATCTCTGAAGTTGTCAGAAGGCGACTATGTAAATATTTGTATATTAGTGTAAATATTTCTGCTTTTAAAAAGATATTTCTTAAATGGTTATGTTTGTACATTATCTGCATATTGCATAATGCCTCTGTTTTTTACAGCTCCAGTACAAAGAAAATGTGTGATATGTTCCTATTAAAAACCAGATCTTTTTAACATGCAACCTTGTTTTTGTGCCACAGGTTATTTATCTTTCAGTTACCCCGTCATTATTTTATCTCTCCATGTCTATTTCTCTTTATCTCCACCAGGTATGCTGATGAAATATCTTTTGTATGAATCAGATGCACCTTTTAGCCATACAGTGTGCTATCTTGTTCTGAAAGAGTGTCAGCCTGGTTACTCATGAAAGGTGACACAAAGGTCTGAGGAAGACAAACCAATGTGCTGGATGATAGTTCAGGCAATTCTTAACCCCTGTTTTTTTTGCCCCCTTTATGTTCAAGTTTTTATCTGGATGTGTATACACATCTGTTTGCTTTTGACTAATCAAAGGTGTAGTTTGTTTGTGTGTGTGTGTGTGTTTGTGTGAGAGAGAGACTCTTTTGTGGCTGTTAAAGTCATAGTGTGACATGAGGCATCAAAATCCAGAAATATGTCTCTACAGAATTCTCTACAAGAATCAGCAGTGGTGCTGCTGTGATTCTCCCCTTCGCCTCAGGCCACGATTCGTCAGCAGTGAGGGCTTTGTTACAGTCGTACCACTAACACAGTAGTATACTCCATATATTTATATACACAAGAGTATGTTCCATGTGTGCTGAAGATTACTGCAGATGCTTCATAAATGATTTGAGCTTTCCACTGTATCTTCTTAAACAGCGGCTACATTGATCTCCACACACTACAGTGGTTTCTACACATCATTCCTTAAACTACAGATGAAATATTGTACAATTATGAATGGGCTAATAGTATTCCTCCCCCTGCATTTCCTACATGCCTGTGCTGAGAAGGAAAATATAAATTAAGGAGTGAAATGAATGTCTTATATCAGGCGTATTACACAAGATAAGGATTTCATTAAGCGACTCCATGAGATTCTCTGGTCCGGGCTTAACAAGCTTCCCATTCCCTATATTTAGTCCAGTCATGTAAAAATGCATCTGAAGTGATTGTGTCTACTGTTTTCTTGCTTTTAACCAACATTAAAGAGATTTTTTTGTTGTTTTATTTAGCTATTAAAAAACATTTCTGTTTTTGCCTCATGCTGGCATGACATGAAAGTAACTACGGTAAATAAAGTATACAGGATGCTTAGTAACAGAATTAAGAATGCTATATACAAATACTGTATCAACCTGTATCATACTGGATCCAAACAGCTTGCAAACCCTTGCAGCTGGAAGACAAGCAGCTTTGCAGTTAGTTGGTGAAGAGCACAGTCTACACAGTATATTAACAACTATTGCAATTTCATGTTTCAGTATTGTTTGTATTTGATAGTAATAACTAGAAGCTGTTAGGATCTTGTCAAGTGCTGTATTTTACTCGAAGAGGCTTTACAGAAACTTGTCTTGATTCCCACTTGAATCACAAATGATTGCATATTGGTTTTGTGCGCATCAAGTGGCTGATGCGAAACATCAACATCTAGGGCCTCCTTTGAAAGTTCTCTCGCTCCCTCTTCACTTCATTCTATGGAAGCCAAGAGGCAAAGCTCAGACCCGCTGCCTCCTCACCACCATCTCTGCTCAGCTTGTTTCAGTCAAGGATGGACAGAATTCAATACCTCCAGCAGACCAAGGACTCTGCATTATCTGTGCTAGAGCATTGTAGATTTTGTGAGCCAACTAAAGCTGCTATTCAAAGCAATGAAGATTTTTAAACCCATTGATTGGCACCTTACAGCTCACACTTCAAACCTTATCTGTTTCTAAGAGGAGACGTACTGTATTTTATTTGCACTTTATAAAGCATCTGCCATTCATGATATCTAATCTATAGCATTGCTAGCCCATATTAAAAATAAATGTGGATACAGCTACAAAATATAACACACATAGATCCCAAAATAATGTTGATACAGAGCACACAAGCGTGTTGATGTTCCATGCGTAAATTAAAATAACTTTGTATTGCACTTCCAAGGTGCGTAATACCTGTAGATATTGGTTTAAAACAATGACATTATGAGCTTTATTGATTACAAACTTTATGTAGACTCTAGAAATTTCATCATTTCTGTTCATTCTACCGAGAATCACAAATGGAACAATATCAAGATATTTCACAACCACAATCTCTCTGTTAGTGCAGAAACGCATGCAGTGAATAAAAAGTAGTTCTTCACACCAGGATGCGAGTGCTTGTGCTGTTGTGGTGTATGTGGCATGATTTAGGTAATGTAATTCAGTTTCATCCTGTTTTTTGAATGTGTGCTGTTGTTGATTTTTGCAGCCGTCTTGTATGTGATGTTAGTATGTGTCAACAGTAAATGCATTTCATTCACAAATGAAAAAGGAAATCTGAAAGGTTGCTTGTGTATTCCCAGCCATTTAGCAATGCACATTAGGTTCATAAACACTTTAATGATACTCTTAGGATTTGTGAAATGTTTATTATTAGCTAAATGTTCATAATATTTTCAGAGCACATTGCTCAAGGCTCTTTGTTATCATTCTCTTAATTATTATTTTGTCATTTGCTCCCCTTAATGTTCATACCTAATCTATTAATTACAATCTCCATTAGCATTTTAATGAGAATAGGGCCAATAATTAAATCAGTCTATTTAAAGCTGTAATTGAATGACCCCTGGCTCTGCTTTGATGGCTAAAAGTAAGAAGTGTCATGTCTGTGATTGAGAAGGAGAGAAAGAAACAGCAATAGCAAACATGGAAGAAATCACAGCTTGGTATTTAATTCAGGGATCTAAAGATGGAAATGTGATTCGGAGGTCACTGCATATTTTACAGTCCCCTTATGGCTACAGTTAAGGAGTATGATTACAGGGGGCAGCTAATTACCAAATTACAGCCAATTTTGGAGGCTGAAGTAATTAATTGGTGTAACCTATGTGCTACAAGTGGTTTTCAAATTTTTGTTTAATAATAATAGCTAGCGGCTTGAAACTTGATCATGGGGATATAATGTCTACCTTGTATCCAATTTTCTTAAAGCATATCTGCACATTACCTCTCAAGCAGCACTGTTATGAGGTCACAATGACAGCAGCTCTAACTGTTGCTCAAACCCACAGCTCGTGGGCTGGAGTCATGTGCGGCGTAATGAAAACAGACAAGCTTTCCTTCTAATGGGTTTTTCTCAAACAAAAAATGACTCTGACCTCCAATGCCCCTCAGCTGATGGGAGACTTGAAGCTGTCCACTCTCTGCTCAACATGAGGGTGTGAGGGCTGACCCGGGACCGGCGAGTCAGGGCTAACCTGGGGCGGCAATAATAGCCAGGTTAGTGCTCTCCACTGGCCGTTAATGGCTGTACAGTGTAAACAGCATCATAAGAGTGGGATGGGATGATGGGGTCGTGCTCTCCCGCAACTTGGCCATATGAACATACAAGCAGTGAATGTGTCTCTAAGGGGTTCTGATTGAAACTGCCCTTTGCTGTTTTCATTGTATCTGTTTCTTCAGTGAATTTACTTTTAACAATGAGAGTAGGAGTGTTACAGGCAGTATTACAGTGCAGTGACACATCGTCTGGCATGAAAACAGACATATGTAATTAATAAGCTACACCTGTTTGATTTGCCACACGGAGAGAGTTGATAGACTGGCAGTTTTCTTTAGCAGTTAGTGCCACAGCTTGATTTCTCTGACAGTGGCAGCCGTAAATCGTTTGCTCTTGTACACGTACTCACACACGCACACACTCATCTTCAACAGTTGATGCTAAGCTATCCAATTAACATACATAATGTACCTGAGGACAAAAAAAGTGAGAGAGAGAAATCCCGCTCAGCAGATAAGCCCATAACGATCATTTATTTATAGGGGCTTGTTTACACAAATGGAAGATGAGCTCAGTCTTAGCCAGGTCTGGTTGATTCATTGCCTCAACCTCTCTGGTTCAGGTGAGGGTGAGCAGCACATTAGCCTGCTAGTCATGAGGATATTATTGTACCTGTGGCTGCGCAGTTTCATTTTATGCACCAGTGGGCAATTTGTGCCCCCCTCCCCAGCACCTCCTTTGTGTTCATCACATTTATGCTGCTGTTTTCCCTCTATGCAAGCAGGTCATTGTAAATGAGGATTGTGCTGGTTGCGCCCCACAGCTTTCAGCGCTGGTGAGGGAAGAGGACACATGCTGCCTGCTGCAATTTCTGCAGTCTCTGTGTGCTCTCCCATTGCTCTCTCTCGCTTTGCTTCTCAGTTTTCTTGCTGCTTTCTTGTCTCTTTCTTTCCTTTTTCCTTTTTTTTTGTCGTGTTATTGTGTACTACGCTGCATGTTTGGATGATGCCTAATGTGGTTGGGTAACCCTCATGTAGATTTCACCCCAGCTGCTTCTGCATTACTCAGCTCATGAAGTTATATGGAAGGGAAAGCATTACATGTGACCCCAACAGGACTGCATTTGCAATCTAATACAAAGTAGCATCTCCCATTGTCTTTTTCCATCTCCCTGATTGGGATGGTTTGAAAATAGAAATGTTGACTCCTGGGCTCTGCTTCTCCTGAATGATGGTTAGTGGAAATGCACTATGTACTTTGCCATACCCAAGCTGCAGGACTTCCAGAGTTCAAGCCACTTCAAGGTGTCCTCGACCGGTCAAGGTTAAGCTGACTTGCTCCGTTCAGAAACTGATGGAGAAAGTCAAGCTGTGCTTAACCAGATTTTGAGAGATTTTCATTCAGACGTCTTTACGTCATCTTATAAACCACACACACAATGTCAAAATTAATAGTATTGTTTATTAATTCACTTTGTAATAATGGCTGATCATTTATACAGTCGAGACATCTTCCTTCAGATATGTCACATGGAGGCAGCAATATAACTGTAAAAGCCATCAGGCAAAATGTTGTTACTGGGGTAGTTACACGCATTTGATATTGATGGTGAAAAACATCCCAATACTTCACAAGGCAGATAGTAATGAGTTTTTGGATGATTCATCTGTTTTCTATTTCTTCCCTGCTTTTCCCAGGCTAAGAATTACCGGCTGATCCTTTTCGATTGAGAAGGAGCTTTGGATGCTCAGAAACCTTTTGAAACTTAGCAGCCTCGGCTGACTCAGCCTGTCTAAACCACAGGAGCCAAAAACTGTAGGCTAACTATCAGTATAGCTCTTCAGAAATAAGAAATATGTACTGTTAAACAAAGCTGCACTGTACTCATCCTAAGTGACTTGAGATAATTAATTTCATGTAACGGCTATCTTCAAGCAAGAATTCACATTTTAAGAAATAAAAAAATCCAAGTCTGATTTGATTCAGATAGCGGCCTAGAAACAACAACATTTGCAGTCAAATAGTATCAAAATCCCAATATAGGAATTAACCTTTAGTTCTGCATTGATTTCTCCAGAGGAATTGTTTTCAGTGTTGTTTTTTTCTTCTTTTTTTGTCTTTCCAGCCCACACATACGCCACAGAGCCAAACAGATGCAGGAATAATTAAAATCATCCTGCTGTTGTTAAGTGCCAAAACAGAGGAAGAATGGCTTTGACTCTGTGACATCTGTGTTTACTACAGACCTCACACGTGTATTCCACACTGTCATGATGCAATTTGCCTCTAAGGGGACATTCACATAGAAAACATGTTGGCATTATTAAACAGAATTAGTGTTACCTCCATACACCAGTGCTAATGTACTTTCTTCTTACACTCAAGACGCTCCTCTCACCCTGTTTCATCTCTTTGGTTTGACGCCATACAAAGTTGAAAGAAGTTCAAAACGTGTCTAAAGACCCCTGTGTTCTGTTCCATTTTACTAAATTGAGTCTTGCTGTTTTTTGACACGGAACCCTCTTGTGTGAATTGTCCCTAAGGGAATCTGCTGTGTTCTTAAAGTTTCTGGGTCTTATGTGTTTACACTTACCCTGATTTAATCATGCTTGTCTTATGTCTTAACTATGGCTGCTGCAACATATTAACTCGCATTTAGACAGATCCAAAATTAGAAGCCCCCATAGCTAATGTGTCTGTGGCATGACTATTTTAATAACATAGTTTTGGTCTAGTCATGGCCAGGTGTCCCTGATTCTGCCCCACAGAAAGCCGCACTGTTTGTAGTACCACCACCCACATCCCATCTATGATTCCATCTGCTGTACTTCTCCTGGACTTTAGGGAGCAAGTGTGTCCAGCTGCTGTGGCAGGCTGTGTTTAAGTAGCGGCATGATTGTGTGTGCTTTACCTAATCTGCTCCATTAGTTTAAATAATGCAGGAACGCTAATGAGCCAGCCAGAGTGAAGGGGAGAGAGAGAGAGAGAGAGAGAGAGAGAGAGAGAGGGGGAGGGTTATTGCAATCCATGTCTAATTAGTCCTGCTTCTTAACAACTGAACTCAAATCAACCAGGGCAGTTAGAACATGAGGGATTCGGTATTCCAGCTGGCTTCAGGAAGGTCACTGGTTTAGGAAAACATTAACAGACCCACTCAAGGGCTTGAAACAACCATTCTCAGACAAAATGATTGAGTTTTGACTTAATAAAAATGTCAAAAAAAGTTTTGTGGAGCAAAGGGAATAGTATACACAAAAATTAAATAGTGCCATGATTTACTCACTCTTATTTTAGTTCAAACCCATGTAACTTTATTCTGTCTTTGAAAAGTATAACTAATTAATTCATTTAATGAATATCCGGTTGATAAATACAACTGAAAAAGCCATACATTATACCTCTCAGACACTTACTAAATCATTTAAGTGTTGGCAGGAAAATCTGCAACTAATCATAGTGATGAAACAGCCCAATATATGCTATGCTAAGAATATTGTTACGGTTTCAATGACACCTTAAGTCACCTTGCATTGACACATTGTTCTTTTAAGCAAAGTCTGGAATGTCAGCATTATTCACAACAGATAAGTTCTTTAAGTAACGTTAGTAACGTTATACCATATGTCAAGTGTCCATTTTTCTGTGAAAGAAGGCAAGTGGAGTTTGAAAGACACAAGTGAGTTCATTTTGTGAGTTATAATTTAGTTTTTTTTCCATGTCTTTTAAACATGTATGGCTTACTTTCTTCTGTGAAGTACTAAGGAGGTGCTACTTTTATTACTTTTTACTTTTGTTATGATTATTATGATTTTGTTTTCAGGAATGTGACAGCCCTGGTCCCTATCCACTTTTATTGTATGGATAAGAACAGCTTTAACATTTTACTACATTCCTCTTTTGGTGTTCCACAGAAGAAAGTCATATGGGTTTGTAACGATGGGAAAGTTAGTAATAAATTACAAAATTGTAAACTCTTTTGATTGCAACTGGAAATTTGTTTGTGCTGCTTCTATAAAGCAACCTAGCCATTAGCCTTGTGGAACAAACATAATCTTTATTTTCAAATTTGAGCATGTTAAATGAATGATTGACCAGTGGAGATGCTTGTGTGGTGGGACTGATTTTTGCCCTGATCTCAGTACTGGTGCTTCTATGGAGATTCATGTGTAAGATTAGAACTGAAACCAGACCGTAAGCTCTTTCCTACAAACAGTGTATTTTCATGTATTGGCACTGGATTCCAGTAATATTTAGGTTTGACTTGCATCCAGAAGTGGGCGAATAGATCACCCTGTAATGTTGCTGTTTATCAAACATTCTGGTTGAACTGATATGTCACTAGCTTACATGTGTGTATGTCTGTAGCTGTGTGTGTTGCTCTTCTCCTCACACTCCACTATTCCCTTCTCTATTTGGACAAGTTTAACCACTTCAATCATGCAAAAGGTGATAATGAGTGAGTGCACACTCCACCACGGTAGACCACTGTGTGCAGATGGCTGCTCAAATGATGTCAGTAAACCATCCTGACAAGCGCAAATGTCGCCCATGCAAATAAAGCACTCAGGGAAGTTTATAGGCCCTCACTCTCAAATTGAATATCTCTCCCCTTGCTCTTTACAGCTCTCTTTATATTTTTTTATCTTCTTTTTCCTGATTTCCTGTCTGAGTGAAATAACTGGCAGATTTGGGAGTCTGTTGACCTCAGCCGGTGTTTCTCTCGGCTGAGCAGAGCAGCTGGAGCTGGCATAGCTAATGGAGGGGGCTTACTCGCAGAGCATAGACCTCACAAAGCTGGCACGTCTTTCAGACAGGGTTCCTCGTGTTTTCATCCTTTTGGGGGCTCTCTTTATTTAGTTTAGGTTCTTTCCCTGTTCTGCTGGCTGTGAGGAATGCCTTGCTCTACATCAGGGGTCTCAAATTACCTGGTGATCGCAAGTCTAGTGGTGTTTTCTGTTGAAAGCTAGTGTTGTAGAATGCCAGTATTTTAACAAATATTTTATACAAATATTTTAACTATATGCAGTTAATAGTGGGACTGCACAGTTAATTAAATAAATAATATAGATTAAGGTTACGTCTACCGTAATTGACTGATTGTTTACATATTCCATTTAACATGTCACAGACATTTATATTGTGTGTATGTACAGTATGCAATGGCAAATCATTATTCCTATCAGTTCATCAGTAACCAGAACAAGCAGTCTGATCCACAGCTGTGTGCTTAATGTTTCACTTCCAAAAATAAATGCTAAACAAACAACACACAAAAAGATTTATTAGCACTGTTAGTAATTTTGGATTTTTTTGTCTTGCTGCTCACAATGTGGATGAAGTAACACCCAATATATGCTGCCAGTGAGTAGAACGCTCCTATTATAACAACCCATAGACACAGAGACAGAGTGTAAATAAGGAGTATTGTCCAGTGTTGACAGATCGTTGATGATAATGGGCACATTCACAAGAGTGCAGAACTTTAGATAGGCTCTGTTACACATTGCCGCTTTTAATTCTTCAAAACAACAGTTCTGTTTTTCATGCTTCTTATTTCTACCAACTTGTATACAGCAGTAAATTATTTCCAGATTCATTCCCAGCTTGTGTCCCACCCTGTCCCAGCGTGTTGGATGTGTAGCCTACAGTACGTAAATGTGGCATGCAGATGCCCAACACCAAATAAGCATTTTAATGTGACTTGTATTAATGAAAGTATTATTAATATCAAGGGTAATAACTGACAGTTCAACAATAATTGCAAACTTATACAGTTATTGACGCATTGATAAATTGTATCGGAGTATCTCACTCTCACATGTAGAAAACTGCTTTGCATGTAAGCAGAGTTATCAAATAAAACAATTTTACTCACTTTACTCACTGGAGCTTCAGGCAGGTAGTAGTCATTTTAAGCGAGCAGAAACATTGCTATATGGTTTGATGTAACATTCAGTTATTTAAATATATAAGGGCTAAAAATATATAGCAGTCAGTGCACAAGAATTATTGCTGTATAGCTGCTATTCTTATGCAGCTTGTCAAAAAGTAACAGGGCATCTGGGTTTGTTGCCACAATGGATGCTCACAGTGTTTTCATTCAATCATTTTCATTGATTATATAGTAACGAACAAATGATTTGAAATGCAAAACTTTCCTAATAGATGTAAGCCACACATGCTTGTTTGTCTTTACATTTGTGTTTATGCCTTATTAACCATGTGAAATAAAGTATTTATGCTGATTAATTTTGGGACGGATTTAGGGATAAACTATCGGTTCTTGAGGGGTCTGTAGGTTGATAACTTTAGTTCCCTGCTCTGCGTCTTATGACACAGTTAGAATTGCAAAGTAGGTGTAAAAACACATACATAAACATGCCCGTTGAATTGATACGTGAGCTGAAGTGCTCTTATTTTCTAGTGAAGAGGCCGTGCTGCTGTTTATTAATTACTCTGAGTGGTCATTGCCGTGTGGTTGTGACCCATGCTCTCATACAGAAGGCTTGCAATTATGCTGCCTCTAGGAGGTAGATTAAAGATAATTCTATTCTCCATGCATCTCCGGCTCACAGCACGCTGTTCACACCTCCATTAGCATTGGGCAAAGGGTGGAAATAGTCCTGCTACAGGTGTAATGTGCTTCAACTAAACCCTGTATTTGCTCAAGTGGAAGGCCAGAATGGAAGGTAACATTATAAATAATTGGGTGAGAGGACGTCTCGGACTGGAATTCGCCATAATAGTCTTGAAGCTGGACCATGGCGGCACAGGAAATTCATCACTAGGAGACAGACGTAGAGCTGATCTGAATTACTGAGTGACTTTGAGCATGGATGGTGGTCTGAGAAGTCTTTTGTTGCCATTCAAAGTGGCATTGATTGATGTCTCCGTTTGCACCGTTTTCATAGTACATCAATCGATCCACTGGCCTCTTCAATTGCAGTCTCCACTGCAATCTTTCCTCTGCATGTTCAGTGCTATATGTTTAATTTATATGACTGTTACACGTTTACATTCAAAGCTTGTTTATAGCATGTGAATGAAAATGAGACTTTAAAGTATTGAAGGGAGACTTTAACTTAAGCTTTTATTTCGCTTTATTATAAAAATTCATATCATTATCTTCAGCCTAATGATTAATATCACTAAGTTCTGTCTGCCTGTCTATCTTTCCATGCTTTTTTTTTAATATTGACATCTTTCTCTATTAGCTAAGCCACACAGCCACTAATGAGTGATGTCACTATCCTGACACACCAAAACTAAATTGCGCCTGTTATAATCAGTGAAGCTGTTTACATTGAAAGTGAGATTCATTGCGGGGCGACACAGTGCACCTCTAGCAGACAGGTGACCAGTTGTTTATGGCATGCAAATTTTTTGTGTGTGTGAATTTTATTGCTGATTTTTATGTATTTTTCTACACAAAGAAAACAACAATAACACTGTGTGTACACTGGAGGATACCAGTGTTGCAGTGCCTCAGATCATCAACTAACATGAACTAATATACATGTATCCTACAGTGCAGAGTGTTACTGCTGTTTTCTCTGTGTAGATTAAATGACAGTATTGGCCATTACTGTCATCATGTTTGTAAACGTTCGCATGGTGTTACATAACTGTATATCTGAAATGTTATATATGCTGCATACATCAGTTCTTCAGTACCCTCAAAAATGTGCTTCTGTTTTGCTCCAGTTGAGGTACTTAAACAGTCTTTCAGTATATCAGTGGCTTGTGGGTAAATGGTAATAGTCCTAAGCACTAAGCGGATCTGTTTCTTTAGCCGGTTAAGCTAATCATTATTGCTTGCCTTAATCCGTTCGTTCAAGCATCAATGCGCATTTAGTTAATTGGAGAATATGGTAGGGCATCAGGTGATGATTATTTCTTTATTTTTTTGGACCTGGCTGGTTTTGTCCTTACTTGAAAGTTGCCTCTTGTTGTTGATCGATTTGTGTAGTTCGAAGCTAAGCTCACACAAATCTACCATTGTTACAAGTGAAACAGCAAAATGACAGGCTTGACAGGGGAACCTTTGATACCACCCCTCTTCCCCAATAAATCCCAGGATTACAGTACTGAGGTTTTGGTATCTGCTACAATACGAAATAACACTGACCCCGAGGTTACTAATGCAATTAATGTTGTCTGCGCTCACTGGGCTTTTAGTGCGGCTAACAATAACACAAGTTTAATTAGACCCGCGTTGCAAAGTGTGCTATCAAACGTACCTGTTTCCATGGAAGTGTTGCCACTGTCACAAGCAGCTATATTTATATACTGCTAATTGAACTGCTAATTTATAAACTGCTAATGAAGGTAATAATGTCTGCTTTCTGATGTTTACCTGCTGGTCGTATTGCCAAGCAGTTCATTTGGTCAGTGCCCCTGTTCTAATTAATCTAGCACCAGTCATCTACACATTCTCACCTTTCAGAAAACAGCAAAGCTGGAATGAAACACCAAGTGAAGGAGCCTGCATCTTGGGTCAGTTTATGGAACTGTCACTGGCCCGCTGGCTCACTGGTTCTTACATTTCAACATTCATATTTACAATGTCTGTAAAACATTCAGTGATTCTTAAGCTTTGCAAACTTAAACAGTTCTTCATTCTTTGTCTAGGTGGTAAACAGGTGAGATTTTGTCAATGGCGAATGACATACTCTTTAAGCAATAGTTAAAATGGTATAAACATATTAACACATATTAAATTATAGCTATAAAACTACAGTAATAAAATTGTATGTTGATGAAAAAGGTATGTATGTTTTGCTAAAGTATTAATTATATTTGAATGCATTTTTTAAAAAAATGTGGGAAATATGCAAATGTTGGCAGGTGAAATCGAAATCTGAATGGCGGCAGAAATAGTTTTTATTGTTGAGCTAGGAACACTATAAAATTCAATAAAATCAATAACAAATTCAATAAAAGGAAATTAATGAAATTCTGCTTAAGACTGTTTTCTTTCTCATACTGTGATAAAACAATAAATCGATGTGTGTGTTTTTACACAATGGCCCAAATCATCATAAAGACTTTTCTCAGGAGCCCATCTGCCTGGGCTGCCAGCTCTCACACCAAAGATTCATTACACTCCTTTACTGCGGGTTAATCGTTCAGGAAATATCTGTTGAAGCATCTCACTTTGACTCAATTAATCGCAGAGCCAGCTCTGTCAAACAGCATTCTCGTGATGCTCTAATCAGCCTCTGATCTGCATCTCTCTTTCTCTCTCTCTTTTAACATGAACAGACTACAAAAGTCTGAGGTGTTGCTGTTAATTATACAAGAGGAGAGATGCAATCATAAAATATTTTCCCTACATCCAAAGAATGCTGTTAAGGAGTGTTGTTTCACATTTTTATGCTAATGTAAAACCATTTTCCTTAGCGTTTTTATCTTATTTACCACAGGCATATCAGAAAGTCTTCATCTTTATTAACACTAAAGCAAAAATGTATAAATTTAAGTCCCTTTTACACAAATAATTCTTGATACTGTTAGTAAAAAAGTTATTCATTTTGCATGTGATCGTCACACTCAAAAATGTATCAAACATTATATTTATTTCTTTACTAAATATAATGGAGCTGCAGAAAGACAATCCTAAATTTTTATAATCTGTTGTTTTCTTTTTATAGTTTTCCTCTTTTTATAGCTTTCCTCTTTTTATACCTTTCCTCTTTTTATAGCTTTAACAAATCTTTCTAAGAAAAGGTTTTTCTAAGAAAACCATGAAACATGCCTATAAGTACCTTGGTCGAAAATCACTGATTTGCATAGCATGTTGCGTCTGTGCCTGTGAATTAAGCAAGATTTGAATTATAGAGTACAGAGGATGCACTTTAGAGTCGGTAACCCCCTCTAGTGGTCAGAGCAGCACAGTGCAGGTGCCACAGGGCTTGAATAAGACTAGAATTAAATCAGTACCATTACTGCAAATGAGAAGTTTCACAAATACAGTGTCAGGGACGCAAACACTGAATGGAGGATTTCAGATACAAGCTCTTTTGTTGGGTGTGCTTTAGCATTTAGTTGATGCATGTGTTAAATGAATAGTGAGTCAATATCCTTTTGTCACTGTAATTATATTCTTGTAGTGAAGTGTATTATATTCTTGAATATGGTGTATTGACGCATACATTATCCAGTATAGAAACTGTCTAACAAAACAAAGCAATGCTTTCTCGTTCCCTTTGACACTTCGCTTAAATAATTACTCTAAATATACAGCTTGTTGTCTTCACCTTGTGCCTGCAGTGGGTAAATATGCATTGCTGAAATGCAAGATCTTGCAGGACTCTGCAGGTGAATGGAAATGGACTTAAAGCATTTTCTTGTTTTTCACCCATGCTAATGTTTGTTGTTCCTAAAGCTTTTTGACCTCAAACTCTTGCTGTCTGGGAGGATATTCATTTTGCACAGATCATTAACTTTGTAATCAGGGCATGTTATTTTATCACACCACAGTTGCAGCCTCTGTATCATGCGTAGGTTGATGGGGTTCACTGTCTATTAGAAGAATGTCTATTACATGGCACTATTATAGGCTTTTATTGTTTATACCATTTTATGTGAGTATGGCTGCTGGAAGATTAAAGAGGAGTGGTGACCCTTTGCTAGTTTTTGAGCTGCTCTGAAACATTCCGGTAGCTGTCTAAAGCAGATTTATGAAAATGTTTAAAATGTTGAATTTCATTTGCGCGGTTTTGCAGCAGTGCTGTATTAGATCAATTAAATCAAATAATCAGTGGAATGGAATGCATTTTACCCTTGTTGCTTCATTAATCAATTTTATGTTAAATTCATTAGTAGAATAGGCTCTTAAGAGTCCAGTGACTCTCAGAACATTGAATTTTATGCTTTAATGGTAATTAGACACATCATTATTAAACAAGTTTTTCAAGACTGTTACTGAATAAAACACCAAGATTTTTTGTAATGAAAAAACTGCTTTTATTGATTTAAAAAAAAATGCAATTTCTTGTTTCACGCAAAGGATGCTTGCTGTACTTTTTTACCCTTCATGGCCTTCTTCCTCCTCTTGATATCTTTTCTCTGTTTCTCTCGCACACACACTCTGGCTTGTTTTCAAGTCAAACCTTCTTCAGCAGTTCTTTTCTGCTTGGACCCATGGGAGGAGGGCAGGTGCGGATAATGGGGTCCACACATGCAGCTCAGGGTTTGACAGGGTTGGCTAGAAGTATCCTGGCTTCTCTTTAAGAAAGGGGCCCATAAAGCAGGTGTCCGGTACCTGCCTGACACCTGAACACGGACCCCTGTGGAACACCGCTCATACAAGACTGCCTATGAGTTTCACTTAAGGCATTCATTCTGAGATGCTTTATTACCCCTCAGCCTTCGGTGCCAGCCGTCCTAACAGTAGTTCACTGGGGCTAGGGTTGCCGGACTAATCCCCGGGAAGGCAAATAACAGGGATATAGAATGAGAAGCTCTCATGTATTTATGTGTATGCAGATTCACAACCACAAACAGAGTTTGGTACCATATGTACAACAAAGATTTTTCTCTTTTTGTAGACCCTACACACACTCGGCTTTTCTATTGGTCTCTCTCTCTCTCTCTCTCTCTCTCTCTCTCTCTCTCTCTCTCTCTCTCTCTCTCTCTGCCGCCTGATGTGCTCAATGTGTGTCTAGTCAGAGGTCACTCTTTAGCTACAGGCATGCGTTTAGCCTCATTGCAGGTGGCTAATGAGTTTCTCTGCTCATGGAGAGACTGGCAGATATAACTGTATCCAACCACTGTATATTAGGAGAACCTAATTTTCATAGTTTTAAATGGTTATATATAGGCATGTCTTGTGCTGATTTAATGCTATGCATAGCACCAGAGACAAGGGAATGAATCAGCATTTCAATAGGCCTTAATGTGACCACAGCTTTTGTGTTGATTGCCTCTGTGTATGTTTTTCTTTTTTCATTTTCCCCCAATCACAGAGTAATTGTAGACCAGTGAAGGTGGTATGTAGTGATCATCAAATACAGGACACTCAAAAATGACTTGGATGATTGAGAGAGATTGAAGACATGCATAATGCATGTGGAATCACTCTTGGTGGTCAGTTAGTGGAGTTTTACACATTGAAATAGAAAATGTTACAATTTGTAGGTCTCTATATCAGCAGCTTTGTTAATAAAAGTGAAAGTGATATATTTGTTAGATATGGTAACCCATACCTGAAATGTGACCTCTGCATTTAACCCATCACTGGTGAGGAGTGAACACACACTGCAAGTCGTGAACACACGGAGCAGTGGGTAGCACGCTGCTGCGCCCAGGGAGCAAATCTGGGTTTAGGTGCCTTGCTCAAGGGCACTTCAGTTGCTACCTGCCAGCACTGGAATCAAACCAGCAACCTTCTGATCACAAGCCTGACTCACTTACCAGTAGGCCACAACTGCCCCCTTGAATAATAATTAATAATAGGCAAAGATCCATTGCCTATTCAAAACAGAGACCATTCTGTTAAGAGTCCCTGACATCTATTCTGTATGTACTGTAAGTACCAGACATTCAAGAAAAAGAACAGCTCCAATCTACTTTAAAAGGGAACGAATATTTGCTTTAATGTAGCTTCTTTTAGCTCAAATTATGCTAAAATAATTTAATTCTAATGTTTGTTTATTCAAGCCATATTGAGCATTACATGGTCTGTTATTATACCTCTTTTTATGTATTTTATTAGCCCATTATTTCTCTCAGATAACAAGCCTGGCATAATGTATTAACTCTTTATGGCTTCATACCGTACAAGTCTGATAAAAAAATAGGGCCAACATCCTTCCAAAAAATTACATTTTGTATTGGAGAACCACAGACATTTAAGGCTGTTGTCACAAGCTTGCTTGTTGGCAGTTACATACCAAAAGTGTGAACTGATGTTAAACTTGTAAGAATGTCATGACAGCGACACAGTCAGATTCCAATGATTCCCTCCCCCAACCTGCAATTGACTGTTTCTTTGTGATGCAGTTTAGCCTCTGTCCAAAATATGTCTAATATAGTTTCAGTGTATTCATTTTATCAGTGCAGTGTGTACTGTGGGAAGTGAACCCATGGCCTTGTTAATGCAGTGCTGTACAAGATGAGCTAGAGAAACTCAAGTGGAATATATACACTTAAAATCCAAATAAATCTGTGTATATGTGCAGTAGAACATAGATGTAGCCATCTATTGGCCATAGTTCTCTATTACAAGACTAGCCTTGACACTGATGTGTCTGGCTAACAGCAGTATTTACTGTCTTCCCAATCCATCATATGAAAGAAATGGGCAACCATCTCTGTGATGTTCATAATTTCCAGCACTCTCCCAATGATCAAACATGTTTCATGGTCCATTCCATCACACAGTACATATAGCCATACACGCCGCCACCAGCTTTTTTTTATTTCATCCCTGATAATGGACTTGTGAGCTGGATAAAGAGAGAGAGAACGAGAGAAAAGATCATTTTGCCAGACCTGAAGCGCAACGCAGGCTCGAGGCTGCCCAAATTCAATAAAGAAACAATCAAGCACGGTAACACGGCATAATGGCTTTTTAAAAAAGATAAATGTTTAGTAAATGACTCTTTTATGTCCAGGAGGGAAGGGAGAGAATGGCTTTCTGTATTAGGTGAAGAAATGCAGCCTCCTGACCCAGCTGATGCTTTCTGATTACCAGCCAAATTGCAGGAGAAACCCCCTTTGTCTCACAGGTAGCCAGGGCCATTCTTTACCCACCTCCTCATTTCCTGTGTTTTTTAAAGTGTGTGTGTGTGTAGAGAGAGAGAGAGAGAGAGAGAGAGAGAGAGAAAGAGACTGAGAGAAAGCTAGGGAGATAATATGTGATGCAAGATAATATACATGTCTGTATGTGTGTGTGGGGGGGGGGCAGATCTTGTGGGAGAAGCCATTGCTGACTCGCTGAGGTGTATTTATCTCCCTTATCTTACAGCCAGCATCACTGCTGCCATTAGACCAGTTTGATGTTGAGAAAACAGGACCAGATATTGGGGCAGACAGCAGTGAAGAACAGATAATGCTGCTTAATCATCCAGACATAACACTTGATGACTGATCCTTATGTAAAACCCAGGTGCGAGAGGAAATAGAAGCACCCTCGAGCTGTTAGACCTCTCAGTAAGATTGAGGTCTACGGTGTGTGTGCGTGTTTGTATAAGTCTGTTTGTTTTATCTGTATCTGTGTTATAAATCACAGCTGCATGTCTCCGCCCAGTCTTGCACGATGAAATATTCATAGTTCGGGTTGGCGCAGACGGCACTTTTTCAGTGCCGCTTAATTCTGTCATTTGTGAAGCGCAGGTTATTAGTACACACTCCTCTGTGTATTAATAATGGATGAAGCATTTTCTATAAATCAGCGCAGAATGCAGTGTGGTGTGGAGTCATAAGTACCAAAGGATTAGCTTGTGTTTGTGAGTGTTTGTGTTTGTTACACACAGATTAAAGCTTTCAGGAAAAGAAAATATGGTTTTGCTTATGTGTAGACCCATAAGATGGAAGCTAGTTTGTTTATAGAATTTGCAGTTTGTTTATAGAATGATTCAGCAGGCATTCATAATCTGTCAACTCATGCAATGCATGGACCCATGCTTTCTTGTAGTCCAATTCTCTGCCACATTGAATGGCTGATCTGCACTGATCTGCATCAGGTCCAGACAAATTGTTCTTCAGTATCACACACAACCAAAAGACCTGCTCAGTCTGAGCTTTCACACACCAAACTTCGCTTAATTCAGCCAGTTCAGGTGTCTACCTGAAATACAATTCAGGAATGTTTTATTTAAGTAAAATGCAGCTACACGTTCCTGTCGAATTGATCCATGAATTAATTACAGCACTTGCAAGGCAGCACTGTATTGATATTCCTCAAACATTCCGGTTAGAGGTTTGTTCTAAACCCATAACCCTCAATATTAAACTTCCACTATTAATTCAGTCTGCTTAACATACCAACTCTATTCAAACTTAGTTTTGTAGATCATTTTAGCCTTAGGTGTGCTTTCTGTATTTTTATTAATAGTTGAAATTTCACATTGACTGCTTATAAATATTTAGCATTAATGACTGTGATGACAGTATTTGCATATTGTGATTGGTATTCTTTCTTAAAATTCTGTAAAGTTTGTATTTTAAATTGTTATTAGCTTTTCATGCATATCTACACATGAAATTACTGAACCTTTTCTTTTCTTGGCAATTTAAAATGCTACTTTTGCTATTACCTTGTGTCTGACTTGGAAACACTGTAACAGAAATATAGAAAAAAGATTTAATCTTGAGCATGTCTTTGAATGACATGCAGTAAATGAGCTTTATAAAACAGCTTTGCTTATTTCTTAGCAAAATTTACAGCTTAGTTCTTGACAAGAAGGTTGTTGGTTATTGACTGATTTGCCAGTTGTTTTTGACTGAAGGAGAAAAGCGATTCAGTCAAATTCAGTCAAACAATGAGCGATGCACTGAAGTGTTAAATTCGGAGTATCACGATTCCAGTCAGGTTGACAGTGTCCTGCTGCTCCGTGGACATAGAGAGCAGAAGTCCCTTAAACACTGATTACGCTGAGCAGATAGAGCCCAGAACAAACATGACTTCCACAGGATGGGCTCATCACATCCTTACACAGCGGCCAGTTATCTCAAGGGTAATCAAGAACAAGAAGGATTGTGTGTCCACACATCATCCCTCTCATCTGCTGCTTTGTCAGACAGAACACGTCATTACAGCACAGTGTTGTGACAACCCATTTTCTTACCCTAGTTTTAAATCGATGTTATCAGCCTAGCAAGTACATGATCCTTCTGTAGATTTTGGTGGAGAGACAAAATGCTTTTATTTAGTGCTTTGAATTAGCCTCTCAGTTCTTGTTTCCCTTCTTCTTAGTCTCTTTAATCTTTTATTCGTTTTGGCCTTTTGAAGTTGTACACACTACAATTGTGTCCAGTAAGAGGAAAGTTTTTTGAGTAAATTTGAAAGTCCACATTCAAGCACAAAAACTATGCCAACTTAAAAATGAAGGCATGTTTGGTGGTGATGTGACAGATGTGATGTACTGTGTTCGTTTGTTCTATCAATTTGAATAAAATTGCAATCTGTTTTAATAAACACAATCAGTAAAAAAACAAAAAAAGTAAAAATACAAAAATCTGGTATAAATATGGATAAGTACTGTATGTCAAAATAACAATAAATTCCAAACCTGACTAATGGAAATGCATAGAACTACTCATATATTGTTGTTACAGGCACAGTTAGGGGATTTGTAAAGGTTTCAGTATGGAAAACGTTTAAAAATGCCAGTGTGGACTTTCAAACTTATCTAGATTAGAGTGGATGGAGATGTTGTTTTTGTCACTGTGTTATTGACTGTTATAGAAAAGGACAAGTGAATTCATAAACCTCTTATTCCTAGAGGCGATGGAAAGGTTAACATTTGTGGGGGTATTTGATTCTGGATGGGAAAAGTGGCACAAAAGAGTCTGCAATCTGACATTAATTACTCTGCCAATCTGGGGCCATGTGGGGGGTGTCAATCACGGGCAGGTGCGCAGTAATTCTGCAGCTGAATCATACACCCACAGACCCCTCAGCTGAGTTTGTTGTTCTGGGAAACTGAGGGCTTCCTGTAAGCGTGAGAGATTTCAGAAACCTTTTGAACCACTCTGAAGACTCTTTATAATTTGATGAGTTTCTGTAATTGATTGTATGGAGATTACAAAGGTTCAGAAATGTGACTAAAGAAAATTGACATTAAAATTTGTTGTCCTTATTGCAAATAAGTTATTTTTACACTTATTTATTTGTTTTATTATTGCATTTGTTATTGTTAAGCCTGATTGTTCACAAGCATGCCACACTTGTTAGTAGTTGTTGTAAAGATTCTGTTTAATTTAGAGCAACTGAGGGTATTTTTTTACTAGTTTTTTGGTATATCCCTTGTTATCCTTTAGTCCCATGTGTATAATCCAGTTTCCATTGCTGCCTCAAAAATGCAGTTAAATGTGTTGGTGTGTTGTTAACCATTATTGACCATCATTTTTTTACAAAAAGTAAGCATACCTATTTTCCACTGCACTGTAATTGGCATACCACTGTCACCAATATAAGCTTCCATCTACAAAGTTAAAAGTAAAACTACTTTTTTTCTCCCCCGTGGTTCCTCTGTTATCTACCCATTGGGTTGGAACTGAGCTGTGCCTCCTCTGGGCCTCTGGTCATTCACCTACAGCTCTGAGCCCTGCCTTAGCCAGCTCCCCACAGCCTGATCCATGGATGAGGTGGAGGGGGAGATTCCTCATTGTTAACCTGAGTTTGAGTGAGAGTCGTGGTTGGAGGGGGAGTCACCTGTCCCCCTGGTGGGTCCTCAAAACTAAAGAAGCCTCCAGTGTGGGTTATGTGCGAAGCAAGGCATGAAGAAGCTTTGGAGAGGGGTCTGTTTGAGTTAGGGCAGCTTTGGTTTCAGCAGAATTTAGAGCAGAGTTCCTGGTGCTTCACAGGTCCCTCAGCAGTCCACCGTGAGCTGTCAACCCACTCCCTGTGCCGGAGGTCTCTGGAGATAGTCCTTCACCTCACCAGAGAACTCCCCTCTCCCCCCACCTCCTGTCACCGCTCTTCTCATCAGACTCAGCACTCTCTTTCTTTCTCTCCTTTCACCTGCATCGCTGTGTCTGAGACATTGCTTAACCTTCACCTGAGGTTCTCACGGCTGGCTGGCTCCTAGCCTCCCCGCTGTGTCTCCACTGAGACCTAATTCATTTTTGTCACACTGTTTTCTGTCACCAAGCCACAGTTTAAACTCCAATAAGAGGAACATTTGCAAATGGAGAACTTTTTTTGCAGAGTTCATGGTGACATTATACACAGGAGAACAGACGACACTCTTTCTTTTTATAGTTGTTCGGAGGGCAGGAACTCGCTGTTCTTTTGAAACATCTCTGGCACACTTATTATTTCAGTTATCATTGGCTCATGATTAATGCTTCACAGTCTTTTATTGCTGGTGAAATGTAGACTGGTGGAAATGTCTTTTTTATTGTTACTGTTACAGCAGTAATTGTGCATGTGTACTTCTTGTGTGAATCTGGCTCTTCAGATTCATAAAATACTTTTTCGGACTCTTGCTAGTTTATAGAACTGAACACTGTCCTACGGTGTATGTCCTACATTACAGTACTTTTTTTTCATTTTTCTGAAACGTCATTTTCAGCACGTTGTCATTTCATCTTAAATTATGCATTGTGTTTGAAAGCATATTCTATAATTTGAGAAAATTACAGCTTGATTGGAAATTGCACACACTATTCTGTTCACATGTGATATTTTTCTTATTTTTCTTTGTTTGTTCCACACATCGCATGTCACATCTCAACTCACTTGCTTGTGAGTTGAGATGCTCAACACACTTTACTGACTTGTTTGTCACCGTGGCAACCAAGCAAATGAACTTTTGATTAAACATCTGTGGGCAAATTGTTGGTCATGATGGAAATTACAGCACAACTGAGGGACAGTCATAATTTGTATAAAAATAATTGCAGTGATATATTAAAGTGGTTTGTTACTGTCATTAGTTTTGATCATCAGTTTTAAATGAACTATGACAATGTTTTAAGAATAAAAACTTCAGAATATTCATATTTTTGCATTTAATGATTGAGGGTAAAGCAATAAATCTATATACTTATGTAAAGGTATCTTTATTACATATATAAAGTAGCAAACAAATTATGGCATGATCTAACAGGGTTGTTTTAAAAGCCAACAATGTGTGTGTTAGTTTATCAAAAATTTGTATAAATTGTTTAACAATAAAATGCCATTGGCCCATTTCTGCACAGTTCTCCCAAACACTATACAGGTTTTTTCAGCTTTGTCTGTGTTGGATGTCTGTTTAGTTTTAGCAGTTTTATAGGAGAAAGCCTGTTTAAGTTGGATTAATGACCAGGAAATAATGTAGAATAACTTTCTTTGTTTCACTTTTTATTTTAAAAGTTTCATTTTAGACCTCCCTATACATGTATATAGGTCATACTCAGGCTACATTCTGTGAGCAGTCTTATTTTTAATTATATATTCTATAAACATTTCAGGGTCTGCTTCATTTAAATTAAATGTTTATGAAAAATGCTGCATATTGTTCTCTAAATCACCCTGTTTCTTTTTGTCAAGTGACTTTTCTTTACATTCATGCATACAGGAAACTTACTTTGATTATCTGGCACATTTGCACACTTTTGACTTTTCACTTTGAAATCAGATTTAGTGAACCTTCAGTCCTCTTCTTTTCATTATCCAACCACTCATTCAGTATTCACTCATTCAGTTCACTGTGTTCCTGCTATTCTTTCCTCCAGAGAGGCCACCTGTCGGGCTTCCCTCTTACCCCAGAGGTGAGCAGGTTTTCTCCACTGTCAGCCTGGAAGAGAGAGGGAGCACAGGCCCAGTAGATGGGGCTGAAGAGCCACTCCTGGCACAAACAAGTGCCCCATTCACAGCCATTTGATCCTCAAGCAGGCCTGATATGTGCAATTAGACTACTAATGATAAGCAGCACTTTGGCTGACATTTTGCATATAAATTACGCATTTGCGTGAAATAGCTTCTTATATTCTTAATTGATGGAATATGAAGTTTGCAATGTCCTTCACATGCGAGAGAAGGGGTTTGGCGTTATGGGTTACACATTGCATTTCCATGCACGCTTTCAGGGTAATCAAACGCAGACATTAAGCATCTCCCTCACGCTTTGTGTGAGAAGGGGTACTCCTGCCTTGTCCTTCAGTGGCATGCAGTCTGTGTGTGTGTGTGTGTGTGTGTGTGTGAAGAGAGAGAGAGAGAGAGAGAGAGAGGAAGCAGCAGCTGCAGAGCTGTAAAGTATTTGCAGACTGTGTGATACACAGGCTTCATAGGGGTAGTCTGTTTTTTGAATATCTGTTTTATCCCTCTTCATTTCTATTCACAGGTCTCTGTATCCTCAGCCCTGAAGGATGGCAGCTCGTACACGTAAGTCCTCATATTCCCTGAAAGTACAAGGATGGTATATTAACACATTTAGATAATTATATTTAAAGTGTTTTTATTATTTTTGTATTACAAAAGTATTACAAAAATGTACAATGTCAAAGTATCACAATATTATTCTTTCTGTTCTTTTATTTTTACGGTTTCATTTATTGCTACAGATTGTTGCAGATTGTCTCCCACTTAGAGAGAATTGCATCAGCTTAATAAAATTCATCAGCATCAGCTTAAGAAAATGTAATTTCATTTCTAGTTGAGTAGCCAGTGGCTATACTGTGTCACTACAGTTACCGAACAGTGTGATACGAAACACAAGCTGCCAAAATATCTTCTGGATAATACTGACAGTCTGCACCTACCCTGATGTGCACGCACACACACACGTCCACCCCCCACACACGCACTCACACATTCCCGCACCCTCCACACACAGCGTGGAGTTGTCTCTCTATTTGAGTTGTATTGGGACCACCCAAGTCTGGCCTCTCTCTCTGTACCTGCACGCCCATCGATTGACTGATGACCCCTCGCATCAACTCATTGTACGCTTCCACCCTTTAGCAAAACCCTGTGAATTCACTGTCTTCTCTCTTTGTCATGCCATCTCTCTCTATCTCTTTCTTGTCTCTTTCCCTCTCTCGTCTCACCCTCCCCCCTTCGTGTTTCTTGGATCCTACTGTTCCCTTTGGTGGAACTGTGCATCTCTGCACCACGCTGCTTTCCCACAGTTCCCCCACACTGGAGGCCTTCACTTTACCCAGGAGAACTCTCCATTCTCTCTGCCTAGCACAGCTCTGAATGCTGGCTATTATACCACATAAGCATAAAATAAGGCTTCTGGAGAAAGGGCGGGATGGAGTGTAAGTGTGCGGGTGCATGTGCTCACGTATGTGTGTGTGTCTGTGATTGTCAGGGTCAAAGAAAACTAACCCAGGGTGGAGGGATTAAAATCTGGCCAATGCAGTGAAGTAGGTTTGCACATTTGAAAAGAACATATAAAAGATGCTATCAATTGTCACTAAGCTCTTTGTATCAGTCAGGAACCATAAAGACCTGTGTTGCTGAGACAGACATCCCATACTTACTATAAGGGGAATCCCTCGATTAGAAAATATGTAGTTCACATATGTGTATGTAGTTAAAAATACTGTCTGCTGTGAATGACACTCTAAAGGATGTGTTTTTCTATTTTTTGTAAAGATGGCTTGCTCAAAATGCCGGATTAATGTTGCTGTAAGGAAGCTGTGAAGGTACGTCCAATGCAACTAAAAATGTATATATCAAAAACGGTGCGGTATTGTTAATTAGACGTTACCATGTTTTAAAGCTTTTTTGGAAATACATTACAGTTTTTCACATTTCTCATATGTATAAACATTTCTTATCATGATTTATTTATTGTAGACTTAGTCAAGTGCAAATAAGTTACTAGTAATGAAAGAAATTTAAAAAATCCCACTTTTTGCACTTTGACTTGGATAGATCAGCCGTGCCAGTGTTTTCATTTAAGCTGTTTGAAATATAGAAGCATTACCCGGCTATGAATTCCTCTACAGTCTTGTAGACAGCGTTTATAAAGCACTGTACGTCTCATTTTGGGAATTAAAGTCTTGTTAAAATGAGATCTATTAATTGCATTATTTTTCTGTCTAATGTAAGGCTCATGAACACATTCTTGACCATGTATAAATGAAACACTAAAACATTAATTTCATTTAACTTTGCTTAATTCTCAAAAGCGCCATCCACATTACTGCTGTTGAAGAAGTATGAAATTTACACCAGTGCCGTTCTTTTTAATCTAGAAATTGACAAAGTAAAACCAATTACTCTTAATTCTCTATAAAGAACTTTAGGCAACAATTAGAGTTGCTCCATTTGAGAGAGTCCAAAGAAGACAATGTAAGAAGAAAATACCCTTCAATGTCAGATTAATTGCTGCTTGATTATTACTAGTTGTGAGTGGACGTGAAGGTTGAGTAGCTTACTATAAACGTTTTTAATTAAACTGGATTTACTTTGATTCAAATTAAGTATAATACCTTGTTCAGTTGCTTATCATTTTTAACAGGTCTTTGGAGAAATTATGCATGTATTAATTATTATTTTAACCCTTGATCACTAATGTTAGAAAATGAAAGCGAGCATCACAAAAGTGCAAATATATTTTGTCACAATTCATAGTACACAAGCATTTACACTTGTTTGTGTTTTACTGATTAGAATTCGCAAACCATTTCTGCTGCTCTTTTCTGCACTTTGTCCTCTTAGACCTATGTCTTGCTTTTCCTTTGTTCTCTTCTCCATGAGGAAAAAGTCCTCTGAATATCAACATGTTCAAAGACGTTACGCTGGTCGATCCACTCAGAGTTGGCTTGGCCATCTTTAGCGGCGGACTAATGGAGAGAGAAGGCTTTTGTGTGGCCGTGAGCCGCAGCACGATGTCTAGTGCCCGCGACACTCACCGATCCTTCTAACCACCCTTCTGTTCTGCAGAGATAAGACCTGAGTGGAGTGAGTACACCTGCAGTCTTTTCGGACGGACGCAGCTGATGTTATCATCCAGAGAATATTTACGTCTGGCTGTGTAATGCGAGTGAGTGCTCAGTGGGTGAGCTCTCCTTCTGATGGCGAGCCACAATGCATCTCTGCTCGAACCCTCTCATGTCTGCACTTGCCGTTATTCTGCAACTTTAATGATAGCGTTTTTTACCAAACCCAGTCACAGGATCACACTAAAGATGTTTCACACTGCCACTGCCATAGGTAGCACTTGGCCTTTTTAGTCCCATCAGGGTGCCGTGGTTGAGCGATCATACGCCTACCAGTCATTGGAAAGCAGACTCATGCCTCTAAGCTGGCCTACTCTACGTCACTGTGCTGGCGGCACTCATTAGCGGGTAACTGTACTAGCTGTTTGAGCAGGGATTGCTGTCTTTGAGTGAAACTAGAGCAAATATGGCTCAATAGAGTTCACTCCTTCAGTGCCATCTCCTAGTTGGACCACAGTTCCTTTAAGCTACATGGATTCCCGAGTTCCTACAACTCTGCTATTCCCTTTCAAGCCACTGTCAGACAGGCAGCAGCGAAAGCTGTATCCCTCTAACCCAATTACAGATCTGAGCACAGCTGGGTGGCTCAGCATGTGATGCTCGCGGGTTCTGTGCTACACGGCCCCTTCATATACACAACCCCACTGTTGCTGAATAATCAGAACCCCCTTTCCTCAATCCTTCTGTTGATCACATGAACTTAGTGTGAGGTCAAGCGTGACTCAAGATGGCTGCAATTGCAATTTGCTGGTGTGCAGGACAGTTGTCAACAGGAAAACATTCATCATGTTGGAAGTGGGAATATGCACATGTAATTGTGATAGGCCACTGATTGCTTGCTGTGTACGACCCAAAATGGAGTGCAGGTAAAACAGGAACAGCAAAAGAAATCTCAAGCGGACATAAATTACGAAAATCAAATGCAAATAGTTGTAGGGTTTTTGTCACTTTATTGCTGCTAAACAATTGAGATGAGAGGAGATGAAGAGGCAACCGGTGGTGTAATGGCTGTGAATGGGGTGATTGTTTTGCAATGTTAGCAGTCGGCAGCTGTCCGCCTTATGAGGCGGATGTGGTTCCGCATATGCGTTGAGGCAGGTTGGGGCTGTACAGATGTGCTGATTAAAATTCATGGAAACAAACAAACTGAGAGCTGCGCACACAACACATCGCCAAGACATTTCCCACTGCTCTAATATCACAAAAGAATGTTAGAGTAGGTTAATATAATACACATGTACTTTAGAGTGGTTTTAGCAAGAGTATGTTGAACTATTTTATTTATTTTTTTATTTATTTGCTCATTTTGTCAATGTGCTTTTTAAATGTATTATGTCTGTTATAACCAAGATGCAGTTATTATACAGTCAGGTCGACACTGGACCTAAAGGAAAAATTTATTTGTTGTGTGATGAACTCAAGTTTTCTGGTGTTGAATTAGTCCGTGCATTGTGAGGCTGAGTGAGAAACCTCCTTTGACCTCATCTTTCTGGTTCGCTGGTTAAACCCACTTATGAAAGTGGCTTGTGAGCATGGCAGCATCAGTACGTATTTAAGTTTGTGAAGTTTAAATCAAGCTATATCAATCACTCCAATCACGTGCAGATTACCTCATTTGCAGCCTAAATGATTGCCTGCAAGGGTGTGAAAATCACAGTCTTAGCTCACTTTGATTAACCATATTTGCCTCATACACAGTGTAATTATTCATATCCTTAATCTTTCTGTGATCTCATAATTACAATATTTTGTGCCAGTTTCACCAACTAATGTGGCAGGGTAAATCATTTTTGGCTAACTTTACTGAATGCGATTAGTTTTAGGAAGTTTTTCATAGTCATCTCTTTTGATTAATTTAATTTTTCCCTTAAATTATTTTTGCGCAGGTAGCAACACCAAATAGGTGTGCAAAAATACGGATTGTTCACAAACAGGTTTTCCAAATGCTCATGCTGCCCTCTGTTCTCCTCCCATTCTTCCATGGCTTGGACAGACAGTTAGTCCCACTTTAAACTCACACCACTGGTTGAGCCAGATGGCAATGTGTCTGACTAACAAGGTTTAAACCAGTAGGGCACTTTGAGAGTTATTTATTAGGTTTATAGGCATATGTAATATGCAAACTCATTAATGAAGAAGTAACAGGAGCGTCAGTATTCTGTCGTCTTTTCAGTTTGTGTGTACGTTGGAATTGTAGGGAGAGAGGCTAATTTTCCTCGCTACTAATCTGTTTTTGCAAAACATATAGGTTTTGAAAATTGTGTTACACTGAGTAAGAAGCTGATGTAATGGCTGTGCAACATGGAATGTATGATTTAAAAATTATTTGTCACTTTTTGCTCAACAAGACAGACCTGAGCCCTTGGGCATGCTTGTAGCCATTGTTAAATAAATATATGGTCTTATTGCAGGGTCCAAAATTAACTTATTGCCACACCTGCCAATGTCAGCTAAAAAAAAAATACCGGTCAAACTGTAAATATTTCTTATGGGCCATAAAACTGTTTTGCAATATTTTCTTTTTTAAAATTGTATTTTGGTCCCATGACAATTGAATTAGCCGTTTTTTCCATGCATATTAGTCACAATCAAGTCAGATCATTGTGTCACCAGCTGCTTCACATAGGAGATTAGCCAGTCTCTGTATGTCAGTCAGATGGCACCTGTAACAAAAACACAGATACATTGTGATTTTGCTATTTGTTGCTAAATAGTTGCTATTTTAGTTTCTGTGGCTTATTGTAAGAAATATTCTAAATATATGTTAGCACATGTTTTTATGTCTGTAAATTATGGGTACAAAAGTTATGGGTACAAAAGAATAATAACAATCTTTCTTACATTTTGATTTAAACCCTATACTGTATTATGTTGCAGTTCCTAATAAACCTTCTGACCATCTTTTGTCCGAAGGCAACTTTTTCTCGCATATGGGTTTGGCAACTGTTAAATTTTTTACTCTAATTGAAGATCTTTCTGATGCTGCTGTAGCACAGCCTGAATTGCTTTTAGTGCTTCAGCATTTGACATTAGAAACTTTGTAGACGTACTGTGCAAAATCTCTGTATCTTTAGCATAGACACTGTCTCTTTCCATGGTGTTGTTGAAAGTTTGAGAAGAGGCAGAGGAAAATGTTAATGGCTAACTACTGCTGACTGATGGGTATTGGGAGAATGGTGGTGCTGAGATATGAAATTAAGAGGATGCTGACATAGCCTTGCATGATGGGGCTTTGGACTGATCCACACTCAGTCTCAGACTCGAGATGTGCCAGTGCATACATCCCTGCCCTTCCCTGCAATTTGTCATCTGCACCGACAGGCCTTAAGTTTTTAAAATGCTGCATTATATGTATTATCTGACAGCCCATCATTTCAGCCCCACTCAGGCGCATAACATTAAATGTTGAAACTTTGCCCAGAAAATAGATACATATTTTATTATATATATATATATATATAAAAAATATAGTAAATTTAGGTTCACTTGAGAAAAATGTTTCTTATGATCTTAAATATCTTCTGAATATGTATGTTTTAATGATTGATTTTACTTTTGTAGACAAAAATATAATTGTGCCAACATATTAATTTCTTTCATTAGAAAACTAATTTTTTATTTAAAAAAATATATTTTTGAATTGGAATACTTGGACCAGACCAAATAATTAACAAAAAACAGCCAAGAAGAGTCCAGCATGGAAATTCCTTCAATACTGTTTAACATTTTTTTTTTTTAAATATAGCATCAGTTTTTTTTTCTCCTTTTAACCAAAGTCATACCCACTCTTTTAATGCTGCTTCTTGTCTGTGAATAGGCACTTGTCTTTTTGTCATTATTTTTTACACATTTGTTTTATCTAATCAGTTTGCCTTTACTACAAGTTAGAGAAATACAGCAGTGATGTCTACACCTGCATAGGCCAACACCACCTTTCCATCATCTTTTATCATTCCCAGTCTGCTGATACTTCTGCCTATTTCACCCTTATAAAATCTGCAAAATGGCGCTCACACTCAAAGTAAAGGAGTTGAGCATGGTAATCAAAGGCACAGGCAGTTTTATGTGCTGATGTGACATTTTCCAAAATGGCAAAACCTTATAAAACAAATGGAAGACAATTTGACAGTCTGGTAATAAGATTATTTTACCCCTCTAAATCTCCAGCCTTTGCCAATAGAAGTGTAAATCACTGGTCCGAGCCCCACAGAATGTGCACTGTATTAACCCTTGTTCTAAAGCATTCAGGAGTGACCAGGGGGTTCCTGTCTCAGCTTATACATGGCTAAACCTCCCATTTGGGCAAGGTCATCGGTCACAGTGATTTAGCCCTAAGTTAGTGTTAAAAGGAGCTTGTGAAATATCCCTTCTAATTCCTCTGACACGATATAAAAATCCCATTCAAAGTCTTGCCCGATTGATATGGCATAAAAAAGCATTTTTTCCCTCCCTCTCTAAGTCAATCGATGGAGAGGCAGGAGCTGACATTTGCTAAAACTAGGCTAAGACGTTCATCATTTGGACAATTCTTTCCCATTACATTTAAAGAGACACTGCACCTCTTTAAAGAAACACTTAACATCAAATTCATTAGATCTATTATGATGATCTTGGTTGTGAAAACTGTATTTTCTTTATTTCATGGTCCATAATTCATTCAATAAGTAAAAAAGCACCAAAGAAAATGCCTCTTGGTAATTTCTTTTAGAAATAAAGAAAAAAAGAAGAAATAAAGAAAAAAGAAAAAGGAGTAGTGGGTATACTCCAAAGACAAGGATATGGGAGACAAACAAGCTTCTAAAAGCAACCTTGTTGCTGGCCCCTTTTTTTTCCAAAGGCCTGTGGTTTTTTTTTATGTTGGTTTACTTTAGTTTTTCTACCATTTCTAACATTCCTGAGTGACATTGGGAGTCAATCTTGAAGTCCCTTCAGACTGGTTCACTTTTCTGATGTAATGAATTGCAGACATCTGACAAATGTTGTTTTCAAACATGATGGCATTCACAAGAGGCTGAATACATTGAATGGATGCAATTTTAAAGCAACGAATGACCCTCTTATTCAATAAGTGCATATTCAATAACAAAGTAAAAACATGTTTGTACAGTCCTTTTTGAGTTCTTTCCACTTTTTGGTCGTAAGTGTCGCCATCCTGAGAGTTTTGCTTGTATTTTAAAATACTGACAAAATCTGCACATTCTTTTATGGTTTTATCCTCACCAGTGTACTTTGACACCCAACAAAATGAGTTTCCTGCACCAAAGTTAAATCAGCTTCAATTATTGATATCCCCTCCCCACTATCCATTTTACCTTTGCAGTAGGGTTAGGCCTTTGCACGTGGCCATTTGAAAGCACCAACTTTGCAATATATGAAACATCTTGTTAACCAGGCATCAGGGAAAACACAAAATCTGAAGAAAGAATGCCACAGAGAGAGTTGTAGACCAAGGCCAGTGTGATAGGCAGGAGAAAGGGCAAGCATCCAGGAGCAGATCCACAATAGGAAATCAATGCTCTCGTGAAAGCATTGCCTGAGCTGGTAAAAAGAGGTTAAATGGACTTGCGCTACAGAGAAGCCAATTCCCTTGCTGTGACCTTTGGGTTATGCCATTAGTTACATACACAAAAGAATTAATGGAGGCTTCAGCTCATTCTTTTCTTTTCTACCTGTGCAAGTTATTAATCAGGCTTCACCAAAACCCCCGAACTTCTCTAAGCTTCAGAGGATTGATGCTCTGCAAAGTTCTAGATTGATGATTTTCCTTGAGAATTTGTACATTTCTGCCAGACATCTTAAATAAGTAACCGATACTTGGACTGCCTGTATTGTAGTTTGGGTAAAGACGGTTTCACTTGACTGACTCAGTGAGAATTGAATTATGTAAACCAGACTGAACTTGCTGTGTATGCATTCATGTAATTGAAAAACATCTCACACCACTGTAGCTTCATATACTGATATGAACTCATGATTAGATTGTAAACCTATAGCAATAGCTGCTCTAATTCAGAATATGTTCACATGTGGACGTGATATGATTTAAGATTAGCGTCAAACATTTGGGTTGGGCAGACAACTGGAGTTGTAATTCTTTTAATAGCATAAGTAAAACACTAAAAAAATGTAAAGAAAGGAATTAATGAATTACGTGATGAATGTGCAGGAGATGAGATAAATAGCACAATATCTGTAAACAGTTTGCTGTACTTGCAGCATCTTGGGATAACTTCCCCCCCGGCTTCTCGACTGCCATCAGATGAGCTTTTTGTTTGTGTTGTCAGGTACACCTCAGAGGAAATGCTTCACTTTGTCAATTAGCGAGAGAAATTTTTTAATTTTGTCTTCCCACCTCAAATGTTGTCCACAAGGGAAATGTGCGGCTTTAAAGGGTGTATCTAGTACATTAATGCGAAAACTTAATTAAGAGAACAGTAGAAACCCATTATAGGTACACTGGAATTAGCCAGTCAATCTCCACATCTAAATTGAATTTTTTAGCGGGCAATAGTTCCCAATGAGTCTCATCGGGAGATCCAACCATGACCTCCTGGGTTCAATTTAGGATGTGGTGAACACACATAAAGATGTACACTTATATTAGCACGATAGAGAAGTCAATTAAGAAACTGCTTCTAGAATCCAATTAAAAGTCTTTAGACAATTTCACCCCCAAACCCCTCACCTAGACACCCCACCTCACCAACCCTTGGTAATGAAGATGAGGAGAAGCACAAGGGGGCTTTAAATGGGCTTTCTGAAGGATTGTTTGTCTTTTTTATTGTCTTAAGAACATGGAACAAGTATTATTGACTTTCAATTTAAATGAAAAGTTTTTTCGCCTTTTTTCCAGATTTCTAAGGGACGTCAAGAAAGCAGCTCCCAAAAAACAGCTGAGTATAGCTATTAGATTAAGCCTGGTAATGAACAGCATAATAGACACCTTGGTAAATCTTATTGTTCTGTATTATTGCGGCCACCAGAGACAAACGCTACGCCGGGACACGCGGAACAAAGTCCTCAATTCAATTTTCAAAAAGTATTACAAGCTGTTCCATAGCCAAGTCCACTATTTCATAATTACTGCTGGTCTCAGTAGATGTAAATGTCAGTACACCACGCAGACAAGATATCTCACTTACCGGCCACGGACGACATGGCCTGGTCATCATTATTACGATCGATCAAAGCCTGAACCAACTTAATTAGACAAGGCTGTCAAGATATCCGCTTAATTTGAGCAGCAGGTAATCCTCTCTGACAGTGTGGATTGTTGTTCGGAGGATTTCCTGCTGCAGAATTTGAAGGAACTAATGGGCAACGTGTTTGTCTTCAGGTGCACATATGTAAACAGACTCGGCGAAAGGTGTGCGTACGTCCCTCGACAAACAAACCTTGCTCTGCCACCGAGGGAGCCGTTTGATGGAGACTTGATTGAGTTCATTTGTGCGTGTATTCCCCTTGTGAAGGTTCCTGGAATTTGGCCTGGCATGATGAGTGCTGAATATATAATTAGACCTTATCAGGGCATGAAAGAACACTGCTTATGTGTTTGGCTAGGGAGAAAACAAAGCATTGAAACATGCCACATTGTCTCCTGTTTATATAGTGTATGCGACTTTTACAAAGCATTTGGTTGTTAAAGCTTATATACTGATGAAAGATCCTTAAGGTGACATTTAAAGTGTTGTTTATTCTTGTTTTGACATGATACATGGTAAATGCAGATAAGATTTTTTGCTGCATGTTAGCAGCTATTAGTTTATTTCACGAGTGTTATGAAATAATGTAGTAAAAATAACGTGTTAGATGCTGTTTTATTTATTTGAGTGACACTGTGTTTGTCACTTTCAAGTGAACTTAAAAAGGTCTGAAAATGTAGGTCAGAAATGCTCCAAAGGATAGCAGTGTGGTGATTGCTATGATGTACAGAAGAGCCTGGCATTTTCACACACATTTTAATTTTTGAGACAACATATAATTCTCCACAGAAAAATGTGCTATGAAATCTTGTCACCATACTAGACCTAATTAATGCAGAATTTAATTAATAAAGTATATTATTGGTTGATTAGTATGTTTGTTTATTAATAGAATGAAAATGAAAGCAATTAGTACAAACTACTGTTTTGTGGTTATTTGTCTGTTTAGTTTAAAACTCTTTACACTGAAGTGGGTTCTTCTGCCACATCTGTCAGAAATCTGTGCAGTGTTTTTAATTCAACGTTATACCATCAGTACAGGGCTCAACCATTTTATTTTCTCCTGCTTGGTACAGTTTCCTTGGTCTCACCACATTTTTTTTTCATAAAAAGACAGTTTCAACTAAATATGTCATTGCTGTAATTCTAGCTTTACAATTAAAAACTTTTGTACATGTTGGCATACAGTATAAAACATTGCTCATTGGCTTACACTATACAGTACTTTTTTTACAGATATTAACTTGACAATATTGTTACATAGACATCAGCACAAGTAAACTAAATTAATATGTAACACATCACAGAAAAGCATGTTTTAATTAGCATAAAATACAGAAAAAGCAATCACTAAATCTATAAAAACAAGATTGTAGGCCATCCTTAATGTTGGGCTCGGTACATGATGGGGTTGCTGCATCTCATACAGTACATCTTATAATGGCAACCCACCTGAAAAAAAATTCCCCCGATTGCTTTTAATTTCAAATTGTATATCTTACACCATTGACACACAAGGCTCAAGAGCAAAGCCTGAGAAATATTCTTTAGGTTTGGTGAGCCTCCTGATGAAAATATCATTGCTTTACAAAATCACAGATGTGTACATTTATATAAAAATAATATTATACACATAAATAAGATCTCTGTAAAATAAACTGAATCCATGTGAATGTTCAGGTGGGGAGATATAGTGTGTGGAGGTAATAACTCAACGCCACACCTCCCCACAAGCTGTGATTCGTTCACTGAAGCAGTGAAATTACACATTCCAGTGTATGATTGGATGGAAAGATTGTGCACAGTCAGATAAGATCCACCCAGAAAGAAGGGCACAATCAATAGCGTTGCCTTTCATATGGTAATGTGTGCACAGCAAGAAGCGATAGGTGAATATATTCCCTTTCGATAGTTGCCAATTTGCCAAGCCATGAGACACCCCCATCAAATGTACACCAGGCAGATGAAGATTGTTGTTTGCATAACAAAGCAGATCGGGTCTGTGAGTGTGGTTTGAACAAATATGTCCCTCTGCATCTACAAAATTTAATAACCGAAATGTAAGGGGTCAGTGTAACAGGAAAACATTATCTTGCAAAAATATGCGGTCTCGGGATGCAATCTGCAGATTTACAGCACTCAGCACTCACAGTTATGTAGTTATTTTATGAGATAATTTAATAATTTCTAGTGTTTTAGATGTGGCACATTTGTATGGAAATATGTACAGTACTGCAGGCATTGAAACTGGTTTGTAATTAATAGATATTATAAACTCCATGAGCAGAAGGCAGTAATGGTGGAAGACTGTGGGCATGAAAGTGGAATCCACGGTGTCGGCTAGAGATGTTTGTTTCCTTTTTTACTTCATGCTTGGGCTCCGCACCTTAAAGTCCCGTTTGTCGCAATATTTTGTTAATCTTCTTTAATTCTCCCCTTTTCCCTCTGTCTCCCAAAAATACAGAGCCAAACATATTCCAATTAGATTGTATTAGATAATAAAGACGCTGTAGGCATCCTCCATCTACGGCATCCTTTTTTTCCTTTCACCTCATTGTATTATCAACATGGGTGCTTAAAAAAACCCTTCCCACCATCCCACCACAAGGAGAGGCTGAGGAGATTGGGTGATGAATTTAATTCTGCAAGTTCAGAGAGATTTTTTAGTTTGACATGCGCAGCAGGGGTTCTTTGAGAGCTCGGCAATGTCTCCAGCACTGCAGGCTTTGAAAATCTCTCCCCACAGTCGAGCTCCTATCAAAAGCCAAGGATAATATTCCCTTCGAGGTAAAAGCATCCTGGTGAAAGAACTTCTAGACCCTTTTATTTATTCATCATGGTTATATATGAATATATCAGAAGGCTTTGCGATAATGCATGAAAGGGTAATCACAGAGGGAAAGAGTGAAGATAGATTGGAATGTTATTCAGGTTTCTTTAATTCCACACAATATAATTACAGACAGTTTAATTTGTACATTGAACTCACTTATTAAATTTACATGCTATCCTATGCACTTTTTTTTTCATTGTCACTGGTGAGTTGTCTTTAGCAAACCAGTATTGTCTGTATCAGTGCTTCTTAACTGGTTTTGTTCAGGAGCCCACTGAAAATCTGAACATCAATCAGACCTGCAACTCATGTTTAGTAGTCTGGATCATATATTTTATGTTTTTTCCGCATTCAATCGATTTGTTCATGGTTTTTGAGGATGACAGCAGTTTATACAACCTGTCTATATTGGTATCTACCTAATTTGGCTAGCTTCCACCATGCGACAGATAAGCCACAATATTGTAGAGTTTGAGAGTTGAATACTGAGAGTCCCAATATCAGATGTCAACAATATCAGTGGAAACATTTTTTCTTTTTCAACAAGCCTATTGATTTTGCTGTCCTAACTGTACAGAATTATTTTATTAGTTGAGTTTCATCATTTGCATTTAACATTGTTTTACTCTGCTGTCCACAACCCTTTAAAGCAGACCTGTGACCCATTTTTGGGTCACAACCTCCAATTGAGAATCACAGGTCTGTATCATATTCTTATTTAGTCTTCATAGATATTCTTTCAAGGAGACAAATCACATGTGAATAATGCAATGATAATACGCTAGCTGGTTTGTTTATACACACAAACACACACAAAGAGCAAGTTGTTTCTGTCAATATCAAGGCTACAGCCAATGGATGTTGAGTGTGATGGATTGTTCTTGTTGCCTCTGGATGCAAAATATTGACTCGTTGGGCTGTTTAACTGCTCTTTGGTGTTTCTATCTAAATTTGTGAGTAATCCATTCACTCCCAAACAGATATTGATTTATACACACAAACACTCGCAACTATGAATTAATTCTGATTGAAGACATTATTTTTCCTCGTGATATTTATTTATGTTTTCATAAATGTGAAATTGGACTAGTTCTGAAGCTAAAAAGTTAAGAAATACACTTATGAATTGTGCTTACCGAACATGACATATGTAAAGTGTGGGGCCGTAACATGTCTGTGTGGGATTTTTCACTTTTTCTTCATGTTCTATCCATCATCCAGCCTGTGCTAGTGAGCACATTAGGCATCCAGCAGTGTTGCGTGTTATCAAAGCCAGACAGCTCCCACTCTTGGTCATGCCTCTTACCAATTCGCTTCTTTTTACTTGACAATGCTAATGATGTTATGTAGAAGTCACTGCTCATAGTGGAAGATTAACACCATATTTGGGGAAGCAGGGAAACGGCTGGGCCAGTATCCTAGTAGTGCTTGATGTGAATTTGTATTACAGTAGAATTATACTCATAAATCTCATAACATTATTAAGCCCATAGATTAGTGTAGTGCAGTCAGTATGCATAAAAAACTTCACTGTGTTCCTCTCCCGCTCTTCAGAGACTCTTATTAGTTTTAAACTGCCAGGGCTGTAATATCACCAGATGTAATCATCTGCTTTGTCTTACAAAACTGCACGCTGGTTGCTTGGTCGAATTCTTGAGCCTTCCATTAAAGAACTTCCCCTCAAACTTATGAACATTAAAAGGATGTTACTATTCCAAAGCTCGTTCTTTTGAAATTGTTATAAAGCACCTGCAGTAGCTCTTCCTCCTGCAAACCCCCCCCACCCCCCTCCCCCTCTGTAATTCTAGCTTTGTGCTCCTCCGATTGGTTCTTTTGCCTTGGGGCACTGGGACATCAGACACATTAAAAGACAGGCAGTGACGGCAGGTGGGCGAAACAAAAGCGCCTCAGCACTACTGCCACTAATCGCACTGGCCCTTTAACAAGTTCATCTCGCTGCATGAGCCCTTCGATTGGAGGAGTTTCTTACTTCTGGCCAAAGGGTAAGCCGTCAATGCCAGCCATCTTGTGCTTCACTCATTCACTAGCTCTCTTCCTTTCCAAACCCTTTGTAAGCATCAAACATCCCCTGCTTCATCACAATGGCTGTCATTCTTAATATAATGATACCAGAGGTATTAGAAGTCACTTGTCAGTTTGCTGGTGGTTGTGCTATCACAAACAAAATGGGAGGTTGTTCCCACACTTACCAAAGGTTGTGTCCACAAACATGGCTAAATGGCAGGACAGCACACCAAGATATGGGATGCATCAAGTCCTTTTACTGCAGCTCATTACAGTGGTATTGTGATAATTCAAAGCCCTATAATTTGTATACATTTTTAGACTGTGGAATTCAGCTGGCAGTGTAGATAAGAAGTTTCATATTTCCCTTTCTCAAAGGACATATACTCAAATTGGGTTGGACATGGAGGAGCAGAAAAATAGTGGTCTGTGATTAGAAATTCTTCCGTTAGGCTGGGCCAATAATTTTACTGCATTTCCAAGAGATGAGGTGTGTTTGTGCCAGACATGTGGTGGACCTGCAGTTCAATTCCAAGAATCAACCATGAGGTTCCAGGACTGAAACTGCATTCCCTCTTGGCAATGTTGTTTTGAAAAGATACATTAAAACAACCATTCTAGATTTGGTTTTGAACATCATGACTAAAGCTCACATTTTAAGTGCAGAATGCAACCAAGCTCAGTAGAATTAAGTGTTAAAACTACAGAGCCACAGATGACCTCAGAATTTTATTGATGATGTGCAGAGATGTATGTACTGTACAATAATAGGAAATGTCAGACTTTGCCTTTCTCTGAAGACTTTGTATGGAATTGTATATGTAATATAAAAGTGGTTCGCTTGGGAATTAGACACCATTGGTCACACTATGATCATGTGTATTGTTGGATGCAACCAGAGTGAATACAGCAAAAAGGGACCTGAATTTGCTGGAATAGACTTTAATAACTAATGCTCTGTTACAGTGTCTGTTTCTTAACTGGGTGGTTGTCCTTCATCTTTAGATAGTGTTAACAAAAGCACTAAACACACGCTGAGCATTTTTGTGTTTCTGTGGAAGTTCCATTTACATGATGATATTCAGCGAGTCATACTGTAGATTTAGTTGCTGCACTTTGTCTGGAACAAATTGCCTCCTTTATCCTATAATCTCAGCCTGGATATAGTTATGCGTGTGTTTGCTTTGTGGTTTGATGATATTTCGACATGCGCTCGCAATGTGTCTGTGTGTCACTGTGCTGTGCTCAAGCAGGTCTGAGAGCAGTTTGTGCATCAGGTGTGATGGTAGGTGTCTGACCGCTTCCATATATAAATATGGTCAGAGTGCTGATATACATCAGCAGCTGAAAGGGAGAGAAGGCCTGTCTGGGCGATAAGGTGGAGCGATAGCAGCCTGTGGCAGGGTCATCTGCCCCCTCCTGTCTCTCCAGCCACTACGTGCCAGAAGAGATCGAGGAGAAGGGCTTTCATGATTCTTATTTGGGATGTGCACCAAATGTTTTTCAGCTGCCAGCTGCAGGCAGAGAGCCTGCCCTTCCGACCAGCTGAGGTAGGTTTCGGCCAACTGGCCTCCCTCATGCAGTCTGAGATCACAAACTTTTAACTCTCCATCTGAGACCCCTCAAAGGCATCTATTCAATGTGCTTCCATGCACAGTTGCTTATATAACTACAGTATATTCTGTGTAAATGCACTTTTAAATGCAGTGGTACCAAACTGGATGTGTGCCATCAGTCCTGCCACAGAACGGTTTTTAATTGCTCTAAAATAATATTTTGAAATGTTATAAAGGAAAACAGAGCACCAATTAATCTGTCTCAGTTCATGGCCAATTCTCTGCTATGATTTAGACCAGTGAAGCTGTTGGGATGTGTGATATATAGCCAGTCGTAAAGCTGATATACAGGCCTTGGTAACGGTAGGCAGGGGAGAGCAGTTTTTGCTATTGTCCACTAATAAAATACAGCAGAGATCAAAGGTCTCAGGCTTTATAGGGAACCTAGCCACACTGTTAGGTCTGGTAAAGTACACTTAAGGGTATGTGCTTACACACCCAAAGGCCAGAAGGGCCATTAAGTGGCAATTTTTCACAGTAATTTGGAGGCCTGGAGACTGGGTGCCAAGTAATACAGGGAAATGTACGGCAACGTACACAAAAATACACGCTTTCACTGCTTCTTCATCTCCTTCTCTGACTCTCTAGTCTTCCTCCTCATGTCTAATCATTCGGTGAAATCTACACATGTGGGTCCTCAAAGTGTCAGTGGAGGTGCTGCAAAAAACAGTAAACACAAAGACAACACTTCACCTCAGCTACACAGTAACATTGATCTCCTCACTCAACAGAAGATGAGAATGGAGGATTATGCCTAGGCGTGTTTTCAGGACACTGTCTCTCTATACCGCATCTACTACATCCCTTACAACATTAAGATGCAATAGGAAAGTAAAATAACATGTGATGATCTTAAAATCTCAATTGATTCTTCTATACAGCAATGAGATCTAGAACAGTCTATAACAAATGCTAGTTCCTTGGACTTTTGATTAGGTCCCCTGTTTCTTAGATGAATTGTAGGAAGAGATTTCAGATTTGACAAAATACCAAAGTCTGCAAATATCAAAGATTGCAATGTGAACGTAGATCTTTCAAAATCCTTGAAAATCCTCCTGTCAAAATCTTTCAAGATCAAATTATCTGAGCTATGCTTTTCACAGTAATTTTATAGCTTTGTACTCTTACAAAATGTCAGTAATTGTCCCATACATGTCTATTTTTATTTCCCATAAACAACTGTATGCAAAAGTTAATACAAAATGAAATAAAACTCCATTAGATAGAATACTGAGCTAATGAAAGAATCCAAACTGTTTCTGATCCAAACTAAGCCAAGAAACTGCTGATTAATGAATGTTGCCCACAGGGTTTGCTGAAGGGTTGATGATTCAAGGGACAGTTTTAGAGGAACCGATAGCCTACATGTTGTTGACTCGTTTTCTGTTGTCGTCCATCAGATAAACGACTGTGTCTCAGGTGATGGGTGGAGTGTGTTTTGAGCAATGGTGCTTCACCGCTGGAGAAATGTCAATCACCCCACTTCATTAGTTTGTCACATTAAGTCAGACTGATGGTGATGGGTGTTTATTCCTGTGTGGGTCAGTAGATTTGCATGAGTGAGGAAAAATGAATGTCTTCAAATGGCATGTCTGTCATCTTCTTGTCATCACTGGACACACATGATACAAGGGTTTCCAAAGCACTTATTCATTTACTACACCCAGAAACTACAACCATAACAGACCTTTCAAAGAACATTTTTGCTATAGGTTGAGCCGATTTTGTTATTGTTTTGTATTTTTTGTGTTTTTTTATCTGAATCCTCATTCAGTATAGAATTGTTCATTACTAGTCGGGGCATACTGACCATTGTAATAGGGGGTCGATGACTAAATATTTCTGTTTATTTCAACAAGTTAAATACTCTAAGTATCTTTATGCCACTGCGCAAATAAATTGTAGTCGGACAAATAAAGGGGCAATTTTTTGCCTCGCGGTTGCTTTGCCATTAAATTGAGCAAATGTGAAAAAATGTTTACCTGCCTTTCAGCAAGGACTGCTGAATGAATGACCACTTCTGTTAATTAGTCAGTTGATGGAACAAATATCAGACAGTGCTGATAATCCCAAAATAGCCACATGTTGGCTGATTAATTAGCCTGGCTAATATATTAGTCTGCCACTAATCTTTATTAATTCCTTTGATCTTTATTAGAGGACCAAATAACAGAGGCAAGTCTAAATATTGTCCTTGCTCTATGTATCAAATCCTAAGCCTATTTGACATATCTATCAAATGAGTGTAAAAGAGCTGCCCACAGAAATCATCCCTTTCTTTGGAAAAGTATCTTGGGCTTCATCTCCTAGGAAACAAGAAGGGTGCTTGTAATTGCTTTCATTTTTGGAGAGGAGGGGAATGGCTCCTTCATACTTTTGTAAATTGAATCGGCACAGATGAGCAACCGAGGTTACTCTTTCTCTATCTTTCAGGTAATTTACCAAATTACTCAAGCCACTTCCTCCAGAAGATAAAGACAATGTCATTTCCCATTTTTCATGTCCTTGGCAACATAATTCATTCTGTTTCACTGCACAGAGTGAAAAAATGAAGAGCAAGAAGCATTCACTCCAACCTTTTGTAGCAGTATCTCACTTTAAAAATCTGAATCTAAGTCAGAAGTTCTCATGTTCTCACAAGGGGAATTAGAACTGGTAGAAAGACTGTTGACTTATGACTGTTTTTACTTTGTAATTGATAAAATGTGTTTAATATGCTTCATGCTCATTTTGAGGGATTTTTAAGTTGTTGTTAGTCGTAAGAACTCTGAATATTGTTTTTCATTGTTGCATAAGTGGAATGTAGAGTCCAATATCTGCATGACATTTTGTTAATGGAAGATGTGGTCATATGAATTTCAGCATGGCATGTAGTGTTCTGTTTTTCATCATTGTCCTGTAACATCTACAGTGCACACTATACACACACACACACACACACACACACACACACACTTGGTGTCTTTATATTGTCTTTATACAGCCCTTCTCCTTGTTCCCAAATCCAGTAGGTTGACTATGTTGATCCTTTTGTTCTTGTTAACTGATTGGCTCAGATTTTTTCCCGCTTGCAAAATCTATCATAAATACTCTATCATAAATGTTTTGACCACATTCTTAAGACCCCAGGAATCAAAATTCAGTGTCTGCTATCCTTGTCTTTTAGCTTTAGAACCAACTATATTCTGGAGTACTCCTTCTGAATTATCATTAATTTTGACTATAAACATTCTAAAAATATTAATGGCTGATTATGCGCTACACAGATTTTTGTCAAATGTTTTCAGTGTAAAAATGTCCTTGCTCTGTTACCACCTAGTATATTAGACACATACAGACATTTTGGTGTTACATTAGTCAAGCTCAGCCATTGAACCCTTTTTCCTCATTTTTTTAAGGAGTTCCAGGCTCAGATTTGTTTCTCATTTATGATAAGTGCCACTTGAAACTCTTAGTTTGAATAGGAAATACATTTGATACAACACGGACAGAACACTGCATTTAAATGTTGCCATCTCAAAGAGCAGAAAGTCAGGATAAAATGTTGCCTCATCTACTGAGCGTCCATACCATGCATGTTTAGTCTCCCAAATACTTGATTCATAGTAACTCATTGTTCTCTGAGACTTTATTTTCATTTACATCTTTTTTGACCTACCTAAAATACCATGGGACCAAAATGAGATTTATCTCTTATGGTCACAGAGGTAGGATTCATTGGAGGTGTTCCACTGAAGAAATCAATGTGTCCTAATCCTATCGTCCCCCCTCTGGGACCCCCATAAACCCCCCCATTTTGTGGTACGCTTTTGTACCGTAGTGCAGACAAAAACACTGTCATGAAACACAATGATTTAGCGAGATGGACCTAATGTAACGAAAACAGGGCTAAGGGCCTTAACCATGCCTGTCATTCAGATAGAGCAGTGGAACAAGCAGGCAGGGACAGTTTAACAATAAGTAAATACACACACAAACCTGTGAATGAGACCCATTTAATGTCATCATCACAATTTAGTTCAAAGCCACAAAGTAATGAAGAAACAGCCACTGTGGGTTTGTGTTTGTGCGGCGTAAATCACAAACTGCCTGTTGCCATGGTAATTCATAAAGCCTAGACTAGTATAAAGGTGCTTTCTGATTGCAGTATTGAAAATACAATGAGTAGAAAATACTGGGTCAGAGAATTGTGTAGCTGTAATATACTGTAGGTATAAGATGCATTATGTATATACTATTATCTTTTGAAGTTTTAAAGGTTGCATCTACAATATGCATCTGTATTTTATGCCATATATTTATAATGTGTCAAAACATTTTTCCAATGAAGGAAGAGGCTTCTTATGTATAATTTAAATAGAATGTGATATCCTTTATATTTTTCTTGAGGCTCAATGCTCACCGTATTAAAAGTTTCAGGGTTACTGTAAAACCTGGTATGGTATGGATAATAATGTTTTCTTAGACAATCAACAGTACACAGCACACCCATTTTAACAGAAACTTCAATTAGTACATACTGTAGAAAAATGCAATATGTACAATGCACAGCGCATTATATGTACAGTATATACAGTCGAATATATACAAAAATACAGTCCATGTATATTTTATCAATGTGCAAAAAAAACTTTTATCAGAATATTAAAGTTTATCAGAATCAGCCCACTGTGTGAGCCCTTATCCATAGCACTGAAATGATGAAACTTGATATGATATAATGATGAAAAATGTATAAAGACAGCATATCCTTGTCTATTGATATGACATCTCTCTCTCTTTCTGTGTAACTGCAAAATTTTTATAAGGTCAACGCTGAAAGATTTCTGGTAGTCATAAAACTGTGACCCTGAATTTTGAGTTATTTACAAAATGTCAAAAGCATCGGAGCATATGAACAGAATCATGTACTTAGACGAGAAGCAAAGCTGAGAAAAATCATCAGCACTTATGAGAATCGACAGGACCTTCAAGCCCGTCTCTGAAGCAGTTTCAGTTCCAGTGCAACAGCAGGCTGTTTCCTTTCAGTACAGATTCTCTTCCTGAATGTGTGAAATGACCTCTTACTTGAAAGAAAAGCCAAACAGTGTGAGAGTGCATATGGGACATATTTATATATTACAGATATACAAAATACTCACCTGATATAATTTCCTAACAGGGACATTTACAGTTGGTCCCTAATGCTGTATTTGATTTATAAGCAAATGCTTAAGGGGTTGTTACAGTATTTCTAGCTGTAATATGATAAAACTGTTTGTTTTACATGACAATTCTCCTTTTGTTCCTTTTAAAGTGATTGTTAGTGCAGTGCCTGAACTATTATAATGGAAGAACTGACCGAATCGTTTTCAACCCCATTGGCTTTTTAGAAAAGCTGGGGTTTATAAACATTACATTTATAGCTTAAGTTGCATTTTTGGTGTCCCCAGACAGCACTAAAACAAAGTAAAATTTGCTGACCCGTTTGTTTATGTACTCAATTGTCTGTTGGTATGTTGTGTTCTATTCTGTTCTGTCGTGCTAAGATGTTTAGGGAATATGGTCTGATGTGACTTTTGCTACCAATAAGTAGTGATAAATTATTTATTGGCTCTACAACATGTCTCATCCTATGTTCTGGCAAATCTTTTTAATTGAATTCACATTTATTTGTATAGCCCTTTTCACAATACATGTTGTTTCACGTGTTACAGAAAATGAAAGTTGTAAATTGGCAGACAGGTGTTTTGTTAGAAGTGATTGTAGAATTTTACAAGTACAGATTATGTAGCTGGCTTATATTGTATATGCATTTAAGTAAAAGTGATGATCATTCCATTCACAGAGGTTGACATCATCTTTACATACAGTGTTGGGTCATCTGAAGTCATCTTAAGATGCCGGAGCTGGTGTGATAGGTATCTCAAAGCAGAAACTGATAATAACTGATAAAGATAATCTTTAGTATTTTTCTGATGTAATTGAAATACAAGGTTATGTGATACATTATGTGAATGCTTGGCTAAAAAGTATCTTTAATATAGATTTGAATTGTGAGAGAGTGTCTGAGCCCCGAACAATGTCAGGAAGGCTATTCCATATCTTTTGATCACAGTGAGTCACTTTCAGAGGCCTACGCTCTGATTCAACCAGCAGGGAGGTGTGGTGGCTCAGATAAGCCCACCCTGCATCGCTTCTGTTCTGCATGGTCAGACCATTTTACTTGGTCGCTATGTGAGCTGACACAAATCATGCCTCAGGCACTGTTTGAGATACTGATTTATTGTTGACCTTTAGGTTTTAAATGTCTCCATTCTCTTTTGAAGACACGCAGAAGCGTTGGCCTCCACAGTTACCAATAACAAACTGCATGAGATATGTCACGTTTAATTCACCATCCCGCGTGATGAATTGTGTAGCATGGTGGGTATGTTATTATCAGCTCGCAGCTTGTTAAACATTCGATTAGGCATAGAAGTCACCATTCCCTTTAAGCTGGGTTCACTCGTAGTCATTTAGATGTTGTGGAGGCTGCTGTATGCTCCTCAAGACAGATGGAACTCTGTTCCTGATTGGATTTCTCTCTCCTGCCATGTTTGAAAGATAGCTGTCAGAAGAACTGACAGATTATAGAGCTGAAGGTGCTGGAAACCTCTGTGAGGCTGTTTGTAAAGGCAGTCCTAATCATCTAAGCCCCAAATTCAGTTATTTCCAATGGAAGACATTTTGCAATCTTTGATGGCTCGAATTTTCGACTTTTGGGCAATTTTATCAGTGGATGGCTCTGTGCTGTGGCATTAAACCAAAGGCTTAGACTCACTATATACAATAAAAAAACAAACAGGTGTTTAAAAAAAGCCCTTTCAATGATCTATTTACACTGATTCCTACTACATCCACCATGCATATATTGCATATATTGCGATGATGCATATATTCAGACACACTCCACAGATTTTTAAAAACATGGAGAGTCTTACCTGAAGTAAGAGGGATTTTCATAACACATTCCTTTTCTTCTCCATCTCAGAGGCATGACTTGTACTGTCTCTATTTCCTTATGCAGGCATTAAAGAGGTTTCCTCTCCAGCAATCATTTGATATGCATGGACTGACCTTCCTGACTTTGGGCATGTGATTTGCACATTCCCCAAAGAGAGCGCCCCAAACCTGTCTTTCAAAGATGGCATTTATGTCACACACATTCAGAGCTCAGGTCCCACATGTATTGTTTTCTCCGGTATCTTCACTGTGTGCTGACTTCCTGTCTATCTCTCTCTCTGTCTGAATTTAACCATGCCTGTCATAATATTAGAACTGACGATTTAATGTGTTAATTTAGTGCGATTACTGATAAAAGTTGAATGGAACAGAACAAAAAGGTCTCAAGACGTTTTTTAAAGTTAAACTGCGGTTCTTATAAACTTAAAGTGAAGTCATGAAGTCTTAAAAATGTGGCGCTAATGACATGAGACACAATGCCCAGTGACGTCAGTCTGCATGTGTACATGTTTAAACAAAATAAGCTCAATAATTAAAGCAATAATAAAATAATAAAAATAAAACCATATCAAACAGTGATATGAATGACCCCTAATTTTACTGTGCATAGACAACTTTTTGCAAGATAGATTTCCCAGACAAATTAATATGATTTAATTGCATTAATTTAATGAATTAATTTGTAGTTAAACATAAGTAAAAGAGTAAAAGATACATATCACACATGCGCCAAATACTACTAAGCTATTACATCAAGCCCCAGCTTAAATAATACTACTAATAGTGCCAAATTTGTAAACACTTTCCATTACTGCTGTGTCTTGCATTGCAGAAGAAAGTTTTAGAAACAGGATTCTTGCAATGATTTTTGGTTATGTTACACTGTTTACTGCACCTAACTGCTGGAATCTACTGTAAATCATTGGGATAGATAGTTTCTACATGTTGTATTGTTTTGTCCTGTGCTTATGGAATTGTGCTTGTTAAGGTGAATTCCTGAACCCTGTTGATTTGCTCCTCTGCATCTCATATTCTCCGCTCACCTAGGCAAAACAAACACAATCACTCAAATGTCTTTATAGAGGAGAAACTGTGTATTTTACACCCTCACTTGTGATTGTGTACCTTGTGTATGTGCTTTCCACAGAGCTTTACAAGTGTGCTGTTAGCAGAATCCAGCTAAAGTTTCTGTGTAGGTGTAAATCTGGCAGCTTATATCACCTAGAGGATTCATCATAACTAAGATTTAATCTATGCATCCACCCTCACTTCAGAGGAAGGTTCATCTACAGTTCACAAGTACTCAGTTTCCTGGCTTTTTTCATTTGCAGAGTGAAAGACTCGGCTCTGAAGTTGTGAGTACAGGTTGTCTCATGTTACATTTGTTACTTTTTTACATGGGTCATTTTGCGTTAAGAACACCTCAGTTGTGCTCGGACTGGGAAGTTCAGGCAGACACTGAACCCCCGATGCCCTTTAGTCACTCTGAGAATGAACAATAACACAACTCCAGAGACTACAACAGCTCCTCAGGAGCTGCCATCTTGGATGGGTGTGAAAATCTAATAGCGGAGCGCTGTGCCTTGCAGGGCTGTGTGTGCGCACCAAGTGTCTAGTGTTTGCACGTCTGTTTGTTTGCATACCCGCTGTACTCCTGTGACCGAGATGAAGCAACAGCTTGTCATCTTTCTGTCACAGAGCAGAGCTTTTTTGGGCCGGAATAAAAAGCAGGGCTTGGTGGGGCGTCTAGTCACAGCAGCCAATAGACAGGCAAGCGGAGCGGCGGTTTGTGAGCATTCTGCATGTTGCGGGCATGCATTGAGAGCTGCCATAATGGGATGGCAGGTGGCCGTTGGGCACTTGAACTCCCACTGTGTCTGGGTAGTTTATGGGGTTCTGTTAAAACCATTGATGATGATGACCGGCTTTGCTCATGTGCTGCCTGCGTGCTCATACCAAAAGAAACACATCATTGTGGTCATATATTTCAGCTCAACATCAATGATTCCTTAACGTATTTATATCTTTTGTTGTAGTGTTAGTAGGATATGACCTGCTATCCGTGAACACTGACACAGTCCCTTCTACTAAAACAAAATCTTCTGAATAAGATGGTGCTCGCTTCTGTGTTGTTGCTGATTGGTTGCACTTAGGAAGCTTAGGAAGAAGTTATAAGCAATAACATCTCATTTTAATTGCTGTCTAGAGATGCATAAATCACACAAACTTCATTTACAGTATTGACACCTTTTTTACACCTCATGAAAAGTCCTCATGAAAGCTTTTGTTTTGTTGAGAATGGGAGTGGTGTATGGGAGTAGTGGTGTAGTGTATAATACAGAAGAATTGTAAAGTTAGATTTTTTTGTGTTATAATGACTGGCATTATCTGCCCTGGAATTTGACATTTTTACTGTTCTGCTGTTTATTGGCTGTTGTTGTCATCAGTGGCAAAACGTGTTAAAGACAGCACAGAACATGAATTTTAAATCCTGACATTGCGAACATTAATTGCATTAATATTTTTTGTCTTATCACTACGTAATGTCACGACTATGGGATGCTTTGATCGTCAGCCCAGGTTTAGCTCATTCTGGGTCTGCAAGGGGCTTAACCTCTCATCATTCAAATATCTATCTTTATTCTGTGATGTACATCATTGAAGGCCACTTAATCTTGTCTTTAATGTACATTCTTTATTTGACATTTGAGTCAATTAATTGGGAATGGGGCTCAGAAAGGGGGAATGACTCTTCATTGGTAGCCCACTTGACATTTTCCTGTTGATGGCTTAAATTTCATGCTTCCTAGGTTTTGGAATTCTCTTGCATTCTCTTTTTTGCCTATCCTCCATAAATATGTCCTTTGGCCTGGACCTTTTCAGTGTGTGGACACAGACTGTTAGCCATGCATTTTTTGTTTTAAATTTATTTGGTTGATGGGGAGAAAAAAAGCATTAGCAGAAAATATTTCACTCTATTTTTTTCTGTTTTTTGTTTTGTGTGGATACAATTTGTTAAGGATTGTTAAGCAGGTTTTGCCATACAATGTAAATTCATAGTGACTAAGGCCGTTAAGACAACATAAAAGGATCAAAATGCACATATAAAAATATTCTAAATACATATGATTGAGCCAATTTTCTGATTACTAATAAATTTTGAGTTATTCAACAAGGCACGTCAAGTTATTGACATGTTTTGGGGTAAAATCTGAATAATGACTTGAAATTAAAAGTCAGTCAGTTTGTCAACTTGTGCAAATTATTTGACAAATTTTATGGTATTTATTTTTGTTAAACTGTTAAACAAATGGGTGAACAGTTCCTTTAATGAGGCTTCCTCCTAACAGCTCTTGCATGCTCCTTATTGAGAACAGGAATCCTGTGAAAAACTCTGACACTCAGCTGCACCAGAAGCAGCTGAGACCACTATCTAATCTACTGAAGCTACAAAGACACATTCACTTCTCCTCTCCATTCACTCTTACTACATCCCTTTGGTCTCACAGCTCCATACCTGCCACTCCACTACCACGTTTGACTCTGAAAGCTCTTTGTAGGACTTTGCCTCACTGTTTAAGCACCCACTATCAGAGAAGTGCCACTGGTGCCAGCCCAACAGCAGCAACAACAGATGCAGCTGCTTAAAGAGAAGGTTAGCAATTAGGAGCAAATGGCGAAGCACTTTAAGAGGAATCTGCATTATCACTGACAAAAACTCCAGTAATTGGGGGTAATTAGTTCAATGAATTTTGGATCAATAATATTGCACAGATTTCAATGAAGTCCAAGTGCAGATGGTATGCCCAGGCATGCATAGGGTGCAGCTGGGGACTGAAGCTCCAACCGTTCCTTTCTCTGTATGGAGCTGTGTATTTAGCAAGCGTGGGGATGGGCTGCTGCTTCTACAGAGGAACAAAGGAAATGAATTAATCGCCGGGACCTGATTTACTTCCACCTGTAGTAAAATGAGCACATTAACGGCAGCATAATTTAATCAGATCGGCAAATAAAAAACAAACAAGTAAAACCGTTCGACTTCAAAAATGTAGTTAGCTGCCTCAAAACCTCCCACTGCGAAAATGATTCAGAAGAGCCTTCTTTGCTCGACAAGTTAATAATATATTGCAATTTGTTAATTAAGGGCAAAATGCATGGGAGTTTGGGTGTTTTCCCAACACAAATTAATCATTGAAATGAACAGAGTGAGGCCTCACGCTCGTTTGCGCCAGCCATAATGAAATAAAGGAGGCCTGCTGTTTGATGGGCTGTTTTGGGAGAGCGAGCCATGCCTGTGCTGAAAGAGGAAATCAATAGCTGGTTGGGCGGTGATGCCTCGGCTGCTCTGTCAGGTGCTCTGCACGGTGTATCACCTCAGATGCGCTGCGTTTCCACTCTTTACCTCCTATTTGTTTTGGTCCACAATAAATTTCATTCTCTAGTACCTGAATGAGCAATCTGCAGGCTGCGCCTTGGACACCAGGGAGACTTGCGAGTGGTGGCCGCATCAATTGCAGTGTCTCGTTAACGGAGAAACACTGGAGAAGGGGAAATTAGACTCATTATAGATGGCGAATGTTTTTCGCTTCTTTTGTAAGGTCTGTGTTTTCTCGTACAATGAGGGAGAGAAAGAGGGTGCGAGAAATGCATTTTCAAAGTGGGAGTGATGCGGGGCCCATGCTGTGTTAGCCAGCAGGAGGCGGTCTCTGAGCTCGCAGCCAGTGAGAACTGATAAACACTTCTCAAAGACTGTTTCTGGTTAACCTCAAACTTTTGGGCTTCAGGAATGAGACAGAAAATGTCCTTCATGTAAAAACAAAAAATGCTAATGACAGTGGAGGATGCTCATGTGTATTCGTAATGAGTTATACAGTGCTAACGCCAGAACACATCTTGAGTCTCTTCTGATTTCTCATTGGCTTGTTACTCCTCAGTGGCCACTGGCATATCTGAAAATAGTGCAAGTAAGCAAATAAATAAATCAAACCTTTAATCATCACAGAATTAATTAGTTGTTTGCTCTTTGCTAGTGATGCATCCCTGCTGAGATCTATGGAAAGATAGCTGAAATGATCTTTGGACCTGAAATTAACTTTTACCCTAAATTGATCACCCAGGATGTGGGCCTTCAACTCTTCATTTTGACAAATGGCTTAAGTGTAATTTTCAAAGCTGACTCCCCCTTTCAAGTCTGTTCTATTTATTATGGTATTCAACAATGTGTTGATAAGAATTAGGAATAAATTCCATAAGGATTAGTTAGTAACTAGTTGTGTATGCTGTGCCCTAATATAAATAAGACCATGAAAACATTCATATGATACACTCTATTATAATTCTTCCAAAGCATTGTGATTACTTTGTGTGATGAACATTACTGTAATGAAGTGATTATTTACTAAAGATCTTCCCTCAAAATATATTAAAATACAATGCACTATATGTTTAAGGTCTATGATGCTTGTTCGCAACATAATTGCTTCAAATCTTACATTATGCTTTAGAGGCAGCAAATTCAATTGAATTTGGATAGTGGACTATACGTTTTCTTTTGTTCCTTGCACAAAGCTTTAAAACCTTTGGAATGAAGTCCAAGTCATATTGGCTACTGTACCTCTATGGAAAATTTTGTTGCTTTTTTTGTCATTTTTGGGCATGACCCATTTACTCTTCTATTATATAAAAGAGCAAGTGGATTATGTTTCATCTCGTAGTGTTATGGACCACTTTTATGGTGTTTCTTTGTTATTTTAAAGATTGACAGCCTGGGTCCCCATTCACATTCATTATATAGAAAAGAGTTGAGAGTATATTCTTTATCATTTTCCTTTTGTGCTCCACAGAAGAAAGTAAGTCTCACAGGTTTGAAAAGCCATGAGGGTGAGTAAGGTGACATACTTTTCATTTTGGGGTGAACCAGTTCTCCTGTCATCAGAGCCCACACTATGAACTGGATCTTTGTACTCATGGCTTTGCCTTGTAGCAGGCCCAGTAGGCCTGTCCACTGTTCACACTCTCCACTTCTGTCTCCTTTTAAATTAGGCACCTCACCTGGCCCAATCCTCCTAGTGAAGAGCGAGCATGTGTTAGGCCCTGGAGAATCACTAAAGCACCTGACACTTGCCCACAGAAAGTCTTGCACTTTTATTCAGAATATGGCTTTTGAGTGTACACCATGGCACAAGATCCCATGTTTAGAGCACAGCTTGTTACAAAGTGATGTTTCCTTGCTGAATGTAGGACCTGACAGATGAGGATCAATCACATGGGAGTAACTCTTCACATTTAGGCTCTGCTGAATGAGGATCTGCTGAAATTCAAACCAAACATCAGATTGTGGAAGAACTGCCGCTTATTAAATGTACTCAACAAGCCCGTTGGGTACAAATAACCATGGCAAAAGTCATTTAAATCACCTTTCTTTGCCAATGTAATTCTCAACTTTGTGAGTTGCTGCCAGAAGTTGCTGCCACGTGCCAGTTGCTGACAAGTGTGTTGGTGACCCGGATTAACATTTTCCTTCATGCGTTTTCCGTAAAACTGCAATCTCCTTAACAGACAGGAACAGGAAAACAGTACTGACTCACTCCAATCGACGACAAAGATATAAACAGCAAGCTCTGATAGGGGTAATATCACCAGAGTAAATTTCTTCAGCATGCGGCTTATTCAATGCCCAAGCCAATCAATTGTATCGATCACAGCAGAAATCTTTCTTTATCATATGCACTGTTTACACATACCCAATTACACCACCGTTTGTCATAAATTCACAGGCAGTTACAGCCTTCTGTCATATTTTTACAGGGCATTGATTAAAACATTACAGCTCTAATTGAGTATGTGAATCGATCAACTCTTTGTCCTCTGAAGCCACAGCTCAGCCAGGAGGAAAGGAGTGCTTTTCCTCTCACCATCTCTCTCTCTCTCCCTCTCTCTCTTTCTCTCTCTCTCTCTGTGTCTTTCCCTCTCATTTTGTAGCAGCACTGTTTGACCAAACCTTTGCAATGGGACTGTGAAAAGATGATGAACTATCAAGGACGAGCGTGACAGTGAATTACAACAAAATAAATCACCAATGTTCTCATGTTTATGACACACCAGTCCCAGCTTTGAAATACTTGACTGATTAAATGCTTTTCATGATTTGAATTTGTGTTGTGTCGACAAATATAAGTTGTGAAATATAAATTCTTCACAAAACTCGCACTTAATTATTTTAAAGTAATAATTTCATTATTATAAGATCTACTTGTAATGAAATATTTAATTGGATGCATTGGATAGGATACTATTGGAAAATCAGCCAATTACCCATCCAGCTTTCATGTGAAGGCTTAGTAGTATTCAGTAGTATTTTTAAAGATTTTAAGATGGATCCCTAATGGAGTTTTCAAGAACTATGAGAAACTGTAATTAAATGGTGGCTAAAGGGTAAAATATTTGATTTTGATTTTTATTTCTATCACTACATAATTACAATACTTGTATTTATTCATAGTTCTGGTGAGTTTAACATTATTCTGAATTGTGGATGCAAGTTGCAATCGTAATAAGTAGGAGTCCAAACTTTATCTAATGTAAGGGTTTATGTACTTTTTAGCTTTTGCCATGCTGAATTTTACTGTAGAGTTGTTTACAGTATACAGCTGTATTCTCTAAGGTGTTGACTGTGCGGGTGCTAAGACTCTGTCAAAGGGTTTACAGTAGTGCACTGTAGGCTGAGAAGGGTTAGTAAGAATCACGTCATTCTCTCTCAGACTCACTGTATTAAGCAGCTGCTCATCCCAGCACTCCATGGGCCACCAATTACAGACACCGAGGGCTGGACACCTGCAGCTTTTATGGCTGCCTTTCAATTAAGAACTGATTTAGGCCAGCAATAACCCTGTTACTCCCTTTCCAATGTACATAACTGCTTCAATTAAATAATTAAGGGGCAGGGGATGTCTGAGACATCTTAGACATTACCTTATGTCTCCTAGGGCCAGCTGTGGGCATCATTGGTGTCTACAATGTCTATAGGTCACACATTGTGTTCAGAATACAGCTAATAGTTCCAGCCTCATAATTGTGTCTGCTTGTTGTCAGTGGATTGTTATTCTGTGGTGTGCATTTATTGACAGTGTCTTTTTATTAGCTTACATGCAGGGATGCTGTTATTGGAGCTATTATAGTTTATCGTTATTGCTTTATTTGGGTATTTATCAATTGGTATTGGATATTTATGCAAACAAATTGTGTTGTTTTACTCAGACAAATCGGTAGGCTGCCATTCAGGTTTTGCTCATAATGAATTATTTTAGTCAATTTTCCTGTTTTTGGTTCACTCTGCTTTTTTGCAACATGCTCTGAAGGTTAACAGACTTACTGTCAATCATTTTGATGTGAAATTTCACAAGAGATAATTAAAATTGCTGACTGGTACGTATTTGGAAAATTGTAAACAATTATACAGTTTGTAACAGAAAAAAATGTTTTGGTGAAATTATGTTCTCAGCTTTCTAAATCAATGCAGAAAGAATCCCCAGCTCACTCCATCTCACCCCCCCCCAAATCCTAAAAGCATTGCTGTACATTTTACAAGTTTCATAAGACGAAATATTTCAGTAGCTGAACAAATGCTCTGCATAGCAGCAGAGAGTGCCCTGGGAATGTATGGGCAGGAAATTGATCTAATTATCTCATCAGCCCTCAGACTTCACAGTTATTTACTTTGATCTAGTATTATGGTGAATTGACTGCATGTGAATTGAATGCATATTTTCCTACAGACTGTAGGAAAACATGCATTAGGTCTACTTGTAATCAAATCAAAATCAGTCTAGTTTTGTGATATAGGCTCTGTGGCTTATTTTTTAGGTCAAAGGAACTTTCCCTGAGCTTCCAATCTAACAGAGGCAGGTGACTATCCTTTCACAAAATGGGACACATTTAAATGAATTTATGGGCGTGTTTACTTGTGTACTGCGGATGCCATGTCATAGCTATGGGTAGACCTAATCTCTATGAGGCTTCCTCTGATCTCCCACAAGCATCTGTCTCACAGGTCTACCCCTCATTAAATCCCTTTACTATGTGTCTGTCACACACAACAACCAATGCTCATGTTTTGTTAGTGCTCCAATATGGGAATAGTGGTAGACACTTAATTGTACCACAGATATTTGAGACCCGAGATATCTTCAATTATTTAGGCAGGCCCTTAAGAAATAGATTTCTCTTATTCGCTCCTTCTCTCGTTCGTTTTATTTTTTTGGTGTCCCCTCCTTTTCCCTTCCTATTAAAAAGTAAAGAATAGAGAATAGATTTGGCTGCAGCATCCTGGTGAGATGAAAGTCCAATTATCTCCACAAATGAAAGGAGAAGCCTTAATTAGGACTGAACCAAATCTGTGTGAGGGGAATGTGTGCAGCCATAGAGATGGGCAGCCATGCGGTCTCCTTAGCGACTGCAGGCAAGATAAATAGGGGAAGACCCAAATAGAAGGTGAAAAAGAAAGGAACAGATGCTGGTCAAGGTGCATCTACTGTATGACTTGAGAGCCCAACCCAGTTGCTGACGCCCTGAGATTACCCAATGCTACACATCCCCTATTTCCAGCATTAGCTTTGATCTGTGCTCTGCCAGCAGGGGGCTGCGAACAAAACAAGCTTTTAATGCTCTCCCCGGCTACACGCTCTATCTCCACTCTCCAGCCTTTAGCACTCCTCACCAGCACCATAATGCATAGCAAATTGCTCCATGGCCATTGCTTAACTGTATTGTGCAAGAGTCAAGTTTGTCTCAAGGCCAGATGTAAGACGCAAGGGAGTGTTTTGAGCGATTCCTCTAACCAGAATATGCAAATACAGAGAAAGATGAGAATAAAGTGGGTTTTAAAGTCGCTGGAGTCCCCATTTTAAAGGAACACTTTCATATTGCAGTCATTGCCCATTGCCCAGTATTAAAGCTCGAAAGACTGATTAATTAAATGTATAGTCAGCGTGTACCATACATTTGTGCTCTGTTTTGTCATCTGTCATCTCAGTGTGCATGATCCACAGTGTGCATGATCAAGCTTGGGCTCAGGGCTCATAATACAGTGTGCTTGAACCACACAAACCCAAAAGGTACTCTTTTTCAGCTGTGTGATTCACTTTTATTCTGATTGCAAAGCATGCTACAGTAGGTTCACTCTTTCACATATCTATTTAATCCTAAACATTTTTAGCTGTTAGTTACTATACATGTATAACTTGTATAACACTACAACACTAAGGTCCCAAAAAATGTTGACAACATTTCAAAAGATCTGAAATAAGTATATTAACAACTGCTATCAACTACACCAAGAAACTCAATGTCCCTCCTACATTTATAGGCCAAGATATAGGCTTAAGGGGGTAATACTGGACCGACTGGCAATAGGTATTAAATTACAACAGAAATATATTACTTTCATATAAATTGGCCAAGGTTTTAATATGTAATATTAATCAGAATAATTCTACATTATATCAAAATAATTGCAGTATGCTTTGCTGACCAAATTGTATAGCCCTTCTGCCCACATTTCTCAGCAGCCTACGTGATTCTATGTATCACCATTTCATCCACTTCTGAGGCTGTGCAAAACAATTTCTTTTTCCTGCTGGGGGAAAATCACACCACCATAATCAAATTTACTCTCTCATATCCGCTTCATATAGATGGCCCGTGTGACAGTCAATCCTTCCCAGGCATCTATACATTAGTGGTTATAACATTTTTATGGAACAGTATAGATGCAAGTATTGCAGCATTAGCCTGTGTGATTATCTTACTTCAGCACTCATAGACTGACATTTTGCTCTAAAATGTGGCGGACGGTCAGGGGACGAATAGGAACATAGCGCGCTTTCCATCCCAAGCAGAGGATTAAGGCAAACCCCCAGGCTTACCTGTGGCTTTCAGATGCGCCTCTAATATCAAACAGCCAGCAGTCTCACAGCATCTGAATAATACAGGCCTGGTGCCTTTCCAACACTGCAATTTATTGTGTAGTTGCTCGTCGTAACTGAATAGTCACAGATATTTGGCTCATTAAAGTCACAGTAAATGGAACTGGAGATATGAAAAGATGCTTCTTTACTGCATCAGATTATTAATTTTTTTTGATGTGCCACATATCTGTGGAAAAATTAATGTTTGCTCAATGCAAAGAGCTGTTGAATAAGGAAGCATGCAGCTCGTAGTATTTAGGTTGCTCGGATTCAGTCTGATTTCTGGGCTTTCTGAATGTTTTTTTTAAAGGAAAATCAACGGAAGTCAAACCCTTTATGTGACAATGGTAGAAGTCCATATGTATAGTGTTTATTTAATAGATGGAGTATCTGTGTTTTTAATTATTAAACAATTGTGTATTGTATTAACAGTGTTAACGATAGTGATTGAAAGTCACACTATTGTTAAAAATGACATGAAAGTGTGAATCACTAGGTTTGCAGAAGAAAAATACTACACGCTACATCCTCAAACTGTGGATGTATTCATGGTGAGGTGCAAGGAGCGAAATCTCTTTTTCAGTCTGTCTCTGCAGCTTTTTTTTTAATGTGACAACACAATGCCACCTACCGCTGTGACAGTGCATTTTAAAGCATGCATGGCATCAATAAATAATGTGCTGAGTGTCGGAGTGCAGCGCGTAATCAGCCCCAGTGCGCTGCTGCGCCAAAACAACAGCATCCGCTGTTTGATCTGCCATCTAACTAACGCACCACTTAAAGGACCACAATTACCTCCAACAATTGTCCCCAGCACAACAGCTGTGTGGCTACCTGCTTTACATGCTGTGTGGCACAGATCTATAATCCGGAGAAGCAGTTTGGGCTAGCTAAATCTGCTAGTTGGAGATGTGGCCTTGTTTTGCTAGAGTCCTGAAATTTTGTATGTGCTTTCTCACTTTTATACATGATGTTTTGTCATTGGCTAGTCCAGTCAGAAACCAAAAAGTTCTGCTGTAAAACACCAAAGACCATCTACTTGACATGAAGCAGTAATTACATCCCCTTAACTTTATTGAAATGACAGAAAGTCAGTATTTATCTGTTGTTTGTACCACCTGGAGATGTTTCTCAGTGTGTGATATGATACTGATGCTTTTGGCATCTCCCCTAAAAAAACAGGAAAAGGCCGTACTTAAAATGGTAAAATGCTGTTCTGTGACAGAAGATCTGATTTGGTGGCTGAAAGTTGTGGATATGTTCTTTAGTGTCAATTTTTAACATCAAAATATGATCAATCCTTTGTTGCAAATCTGAAAAGACTCAAAGTAAGGTTTATGTGAAGGGTAAATTCTGTCAGTCTATTTACTGTATCTTTCTGAATTTCCATTTCCATTTTTGTGCATATCTCCTGATTGTCAGATCACCACACCAACCATCTATTTTTCAGTCCTGCGAATACCTGTTCATCACCTGAGGGAATATAGCCTTTTCTTCCCCTAAGTATATTTGTTGCTTTAGAATACTAAAGACCATCTGCTTGACATGCACAGCCTGTTATATCCCCTTAACTGTTCACATGACAGCAAGTCACTTACCTAGGTGCTACTTATCGTAGCACCTTGACTTCACAGTACGTGGTGTTACGCAAATACCCTTGCAATCTCTAAACACATACAAAGACTGTGTTTTTAGGTGTGGCCTGTGATGTGCACTGAAACTTGGATACTCTTTAAGCGTCAGAACAAATTTATAGTGTCAAAACAGGATCATTCTTTGTTTTGAATCTGAACAAACACTCAAGGTAAAGATTATATTCAATTGTCAGATTCTGTGAACCATGGATTCAGTCACCTTATTTACTCTATTTGTCTCTAGAGTGATACACAAGACACTAACAGACCAACTTCAGGCATCATTGATATCTTTCATCCTGTTTCTACTTTTCTTATAGTACTTTTCTATATAGTACAACCCCAAATCAGAAAAAGTTGGGACAGTATGGAAAACAACGACAACGAAGACCCCGTACTGTTGCCCACCTTAAGACTTGTGTGCAGCAAGAATGGGACAGAATTACACCTGAAACACTTCTTCACTTGGTGTCTTCAGTCCCTAAACATCTTTTAAGTGTTGTGAAAAGGAATGGCAACATTACAAAGTGGTAAATGCTTTGCTGTTCCAACTTTTGAGTTTTTGTGTTGCAAGAACCAAAATAGGAATTTTGTTTTTTTTGAAGAAAAAACAATAAAAATCATGAGGAACACATTAAATAATGTGCTGTTGTATTGTCTGCAATGAAATACAAGTCAAAAGAAATTTAGAAATCACTACTTTCTTTTTTTATTTGTGTTTTCCATACTGTCCCAACTTTTTCTGATTTGGGGTTGTATATTTGTTTATATGTCTGATTATTACATCCCTACTTTTAAGCCAAACTTTGCAGCAGGAGAGCTGACGTGTTGGCTTCTCTTTCCCTGGAGAACCTGTGGCGGCTACAGGCTGTCTAATCTCTGAATTCAGGGCTGAGGTAGTTCCTGCAGCAAACCCCATGGGTGTGGACACTGGTTAATGGTCTTGGTATTTAGACACACATAATGGGCCTGGTCTTAAGGAAGTGCTGCATTCAAACCGACTCTCATCATTGTCTCCAAAGACTCAGGCTCCGCCGTTTTGTCTTCCTCTGTCATCTCCAGAGCCTTGATCCCGACCTCCAGCTGCATTAAGCTCTTTTTTAAACCTTCCATGGGGATGCTCCATCCCTTCCCCTATCTCTCCTGTTCATCAGCATAACATCCTCTTCGAAGTAATTAACTTGGATTATAGCACCTGGCCAGGTAAAGTCTTTCAGGCTTGTAGGTAAAACCGGCTACTTTGTTTTGTCCACTCTTGAGTATGTGTGTTGCGATTATCCAGCACAGTGGAAAGGTTTAATTAGGTCAGCTCTCCAGTCAAAGACCCTCTGGGGTCATGGTGAGCTGGTCTCCATATAATTTATCTGTGTATTATGATAGGTCAAAGACCCAATTAAATCAAAGATGATCTGGCCTACATAACAATGGGAGGTGTAAGACAGTGCACTGCCCTCTGGTTTCCGGTCCTTGCGCTCCTGGGATCATTAGTGAGCGAACGGCTTGTTGCGTATCGAGGCTGGTGAAACTGCTCCATGCCACACTCACAGCAGGATCACCCCTCATCCAGGCCTCACACTGCACCCCTGCTTGACTTATTTGTGTTTAAACATGCAAACAATGAATTACTGATTCTACAGCCTTTGCCAATTTGATGCAAGCCTGCACACTGCTTTACTTAAACAAGCACTTGTGCACATCCGACCTTGAAAAGGGTTTTTCCTGACCGACGGATACACAAATGCTAATGAACACAGATTTAAAGCATGTTCTGATGCTTGTTTTACATTAATATTTCTTTTCCCCATCTATGCCGTCCACCCTGTGCTGTATGACTGCCACTATTATGATCAATGAAGTGTAAGTGAAGAAATCTCTGCATTTCCGAGCCAGAGCGAGAGGGTTACCACTGGTCATTATCCTCTTCCACTGAACAGTAGATCACTTCAAACGACCGTCCGAGCTCTTGGGCCGATATCCCTCTGAGTGACTTTCAAAATGCTGAATCCTCACAAGTGTACAAAGCAACATGCACACCCACATCGACCCCAGAGTTTTCTGCTATAATGAGCACCAGCGTATCAACTAAATGAAAAAATGAATCAAAAATAGAGCATTAGAGTTTGCCATCTCTGCTATTTTTTCCACCTGCCCTTTCAAGCTTTCAGCAACTGTGTGGGACTCGAGACTCTCATTAGTGGCCAAAACTTCCGACATCCCACGGGTCCTACAGATTGAGACGTATCAAAACTATTTGTATTTGTAGTTTCTGCTGAAGTCAATTCGGTATCAATTCGGTATAACATTCAGTCAACGAGTGCTACACTTAAACGCAGAATTGTACTTCAACGTATTTCTAAATAATCCTTGAATTGGACACTTTAAAAATTGAGGACAAAAACAAGCAGGCAGACGGTGCTGAATCAATTTTATTGATGATGTGCTTATAGCTCTGCGACCATATTTAGCCACATGTATTCGGTCCTGCCATTTTAGCTACATGATGCTTTTATCAATAGCACTCTAAGGGCTGCACTGTGTTTACAGTAAATGAGAAATCTGAAAGTTTTTCTGGTTTAGCTTTCTGCCTCTACCTCTATTGTAGTACTTCTCCACCAAGTGCCTATTAGGTTCTTTATTGTCAATGAAGGCGTTAATGTCCCTTAAGTCAAGAAGTGATGATGAAGCAGGGAAGACTGAGTGATTAATCTCAAGCGGTTCTTCTGTAGAAGGCGGTTCGGAACATTTGGAAACACTTCACATTTTTCTATGAGAAATACTGTTTTTCTAATGTAGCATTAATCACAATATTCTTCGACATGGCATAAGGGTGCAATTCCGGGAATCCACTGCATTCCCCATAGTTGCTTAGGTCTGAGATGGAGGTGTCGCAGTTTGTACTGTTTGCTAATGAAAATGTGGCCTAACCTTGCAGCTTATGCTGCAACTTGGACTGGCTGATGGAGATCTAGAGGGATTTGTTTGTACTACCGCTTTCTTTGCACTTGGGTTTAATTGTGTTAAAAAAGGAAAAAAAACTGAATTAAAAAACCCACCAGCATCTGACATTAATTTTACTGAACATTCTATCAATTTTATAGTGCATTATTTGTCAGACTTTTTGCTGAGACAGTACAAGTTTCTGTACTTACAGTACAATTAAAAGTATAGTTGCATTATTTAACTGAGAAGTTTAAAGAAAGGCTCCCCAAGGTGACTTTTAGTGTTATATCTTATTTGGCTGGGGACATCTGTGGCAACAAATTTGTGCCACTAATAATTTATGCTACACAACTGTCTGTGCATGATTTATTCATGACAGGGATTAATTAATACTTTCAATCAATGAAGCTAATTATGAACACAGTAGGAGCTTTGCACGCACAGGACAACCAGCATGCACAGGCAAAGCTGCTGTATTAAATGTGTGTGTGTGTGTCTGTGTGTTTGTGGCCGTAAGAGTGTAAAAAGATGAGGAAATGGTGAGCATTTTCATTTTGATTGCTGCCTCTAGCACATACACACTTCATAGATAAAGGGGTCATGGGCATTTGAGAGAGGACAGTGGAAAGGCCTTAGATCAAGCGCCGGTGTTTCGCTTGGCAGCCTCACTCAGCTCTGTCACTCCTTCCATTTATCACAAAGAATCTTTCTCTCTTACTTTTCTTTCCTCTTCTGCTGTACCCCGAACCCCATCCCTCCCCTTTTCGCTCCATACCCACACTGTTTCCATCCTCTGGGACATGCTGACAGTTAAGCACACCAAAAAAAAAAAATCGAGTGACACTGTGGTAGTCGTCTCAACGGAGAGCCATTTCCCAAGCAGCCCGAGCACCGGCAGGTCGCTCGAAAAAAGGCAACAACAAAAAAGAAAGAAATAGGGAAAAAGTAGTATTCCCCTCCTGTCACTAAACTGGAACTTTCTCACACTTACTGGCACTGTAAAAATGGCACACTAAAATGCTTCTGTCCCTCTATGCTTCTGTCTCTCTTTGTTTCTCTCTCTCTCTCTGTAGATGAAGAGGGAGAAACTGCTGTTCATGTTATGGTGGAGCTGTGCTCCTTGCCTTTAATGTTTTTTGCTTTTGGGCTCATAAGCACTAATTGGAAAGTGTGATTAGTGGAGCTGCATGGGTTTTCACGGCCTGCTGAGTGGACTACACAAGAGGAATCAGTTTGAAGCTCAATTTCACTCTTAGTCAAACATCCGTCTTTCTATCTCTCTCTCTTTTTGCGCTTCTTTTACAAATGGCATTCTGTACTCTTCTTATTCTGTACTTTTCTTTCTTTTTGTGCTTTTAATGGAAGTAAATGGGTAGATCTCACAAAAACATGTCCAAATCATGTTTCAGGGCAAAATCAAAATGAAAAAATAAGAAATTATATTTTAGTTTCTGATTGTGACATTATTTTGTATATATATATTATTTTATAATAATATATATATCATATATTATTTTTCCCCTCAAAAATGGTGATTTTAATTAAACATTAAAATCAACATTACTGTAAAGCAATTATTTTTTATCATGACATTAAGGCAGTGTAATATATATTGTATATTATTGCATTGTTGTTTTGTATATTGTTGTATCTATATGCATATTTTCAAATCATAGAATGTATTATGTCTAAATAAGTACTATTTTATGTAACTATTATTATTATTATTATTATTATTATAAATACAAGAAACAAAGAAACACATTTCTTGCATTATGGTACTGACAAACTGAGGAGGAGGGGCTCTTAATTGAATAATCTCACAATCTAAAAATTGTAATGGTCCTAAAAGCTTTATTTTATTTGAGAACAGTATATTTATCTAGTACTACGCAGTTGCATAATTGATGGCAACTGTGATGTGTTTGTTTTCAATGATAAATTTGATTGATTATGCACCTTTCAGAATTGGTGCTTACTCCAAAACCAACTGGACCCTGTACTGCTCAATACTGTGAGTTGTATTGTCTTGAAGTCTATGATTACAGTGGAGTTTTTTAGCCTAAACCCAGACTCTGTGGGACGAGAGATGATGAAGAGGAGTTTTTCCATGCTAATCTTTTTCCTTCTGGTCTAAATTCTTTGTTGAAAACCCTGACACTAAGGCATTTAAGTGGCTCTCCAATGGAATTCACATCCCTACTGTATGTACAGCTCTGAAAACAAATGAACGGGCCTCCCTGGCAGTAACTCAAACACGCATCCAGACGCACACACACTCATTCTTCCCCACTATGTCTCCCATTAATGAATAGCTGAGCTTCCCAACAGTTGGGACCAGTTTGCTTCAGGTAAGGATTAGCCTGGTCAACTCCCTCCCTGCCGCTCTTCCATCCCGACATCCCTCTATCCTCAGGCCTTCTCTCTCCTTTAAAGGAATTCTGTTCCTGCCTCATCCACTAAGCTTTTGCCCAATGAAGTACATTATCCATCTTGTGGACCCTCTCAAAATTTCTAACCAATAGAATGCTTGCATCCTGATGACGCAACACTGCTGTTTGTGTGCAGCATGGCAACAACCATGTCAAGGCGTGACCCACTTTTTTTCAGCATCTGATGAAACATGCCAATCCCATTCACGACTGCCATTGATCGCTTCAGCAGATGCTTATTTGAACACATCACAGGGTTCCAGAACTATTTCAGCCATATTAAACATTTGGGGCTACAAACAGAATAAATAATGTAAAGCCAATTGTAAACGGTTCAATCAGAAAGGCTCTCAGAGTGAGCAGCATATTGGATGTTATTTGTCAATGGATGGTGTTGTGCATATCTCATGATTGACGTCCAAGACTGATTAGATTTGGTTTACTGGTCTTGACATTAGACTTTTTGAGGGCATTAATATGAAGTCAGTCATGAGGGTTGAGTTTATAAAGATCCTCACATCTACAGTAAAGGGCCTGATGTTTTTAAATCACATTTATTTTGTTGACCCTGTAGTCTATTAAAGAATTACATTTTGTAGTACATCCAAGTTACCAGTCTGAATAATAAATGCATACAGTAGCACATTTTTTTCAGTTTCTGTTTGCCAGAATGTGCTCTCAGATAACAGAGAAAACACAGCGATGCTTTGCAGGTGCTTTCCTAGCATGAGAGCGTTACTGTGGCAACCATTTGTGCAATTGTGACTGAATGTTGACTTTATCATGGGTTGCTTTCAAGATTTGAAATTACATGTAATCATCAGTGTCTATGTCTAATCGCATGGCATCTTATTACAGGTAGAATTATTTTCAGCTGGCTCTAATGGTGATTCTTTCAGGTGGCTGTAGCGGATAGATGCTGTGATCGATCAGAGTCACTAGTTTCTTTGTATGGAAAATGAGAATACGGATACAGTATATTATGTGTGTGTGTGTGTGTGTATATACATATCTATAATGTTATTTGTTTAGCACAAAATGTGAATTTGCTCAGAATTAGCACACTGCTTGTAAACTTCTTGCTTGGTCAGCTAGATGCTTTCCTCTCACATTTCATCTGATATTAATGATCTCTTGTCAACCTTTTTGAGTAAAACTTGCTAGAAGTGTTGTTCATTTTCCTGATATGATGAAAAGGTTCTTTGATCTAACATTTTTTGAGTACAAGTCACACATTTTTAAAGTCTCCAAAATCATAAATCGACCTTGCTTTGTAAGTATTTCTATGTTAGCAAGTGTTTGCTTTGTCAGACTGATGCTCAATCTTTGACGCAATTTCAGCTGTTTCCTAAAGATTTCTTAGTGTGTGGTTCTTCTGTATGAGACCTTCAACAGCAAATTGCATCCATAGGGTTAAGTAAAGCAAGAGGTAAGCTGGTAGAGACTAGCAAACAGAGAGATGTTGTTACAAATGTGTCCTTACAAAACTTGCATGACAAATCTCGTTGTTGTCATGGAAAATGGCAACTCAGACAAGGATAACTACAAAAATTGTTTGTTGTCCTTAAATGTCCTTAAAAGTTTGAGATAGCGTCTTCACAGACATTGTAAAGGATGAATGGTGACTGAGCTTTGTAAGCACGATGAGTGTGATTTGAGCAAGCAAACCTTTAGCGTCAGTCTCTGGTATTAAGAACTAAATTATCCCAGTCTCTTGATCGCTGGACTCCCATGGTGAGCCACTGAAAGCAGGTGTGCCTTTCTCCCCATGGTGTCCTCGTTCTCCTGTCTGAAATAATCTCTTTTTTTAAAACACATTTTGAGTAATTTCCCTAAGAGCTTAGATTCTTGCCAACAGTCAGAAATAGCCTGCAAAGTACAGGGCAAATGCTTGTGATGCTGTGAATGCTTTTTCACAAACTTTATGCCTTACAAAATGACAAAATCACTGTCGTTTGTTGTGACTTCACATTCTTTTTGTGCATGTGACAGAGACAGAAAAGCACACAATAAGGGAAATCGTGAACCAGATGCCATTCGCCTTTGTAAATATAGCACAATATTTGCATAATGGGCTACATTACAATGTCCTGGTGAATTGTAACTAATTCAGTACAACAGTCTGTGCACTAACAGTATATTTTTACAAAATAATTTCTCCACTAAATGTTTAATGTCAGGTACCCAGTAAAAAATAAACAGTGACTGATATACCTTGTTGTAGTGCTGACCAAACGTGATAAGTGTACAAGTCCTAATCGTTTTATTTCATGAAGCATGGCGGAACAAAATCCCCTCTGGTCCTTTTTAGTCAGGCTAATGTGTAGTATTAGCGGTGGTAACCGCCACACATAATGACAGCTATTACATTTAAAATGCTGGACATTGTTATGCGCGCTCTCACCTAACGCACTTGCGTCCAGTGCTCAAGCTGTTCATCAAACAGTTCTTTTTTACATGGTCCAGATATGCATTCATGAAAACAGCTCTCCGCACATCTAAAACACAAATTTGGTCACACAGTGCCAGTGTGTTTCTTCATTCCTTTGAAGTTGTTATCTTGTTAACATTTGAATGCCTCTGGGAAAGACAGATGAGTAAACTGCTTGGGGTTTTTGAAACTAAGAAGAATGCAGATATGTTATAAATTCACCAGCAACCCTCAATGGATTACATAGCCATGAAGCCAAAAAATCGCCTTCTGTTTGGCATTCAGATCACACTGAATGAAACCTAGCCTGTTGTTGACCACTTACCCGCTTGTGTTGTGTGTGATAACAATGTTGCATTCCATAAATAGGGTCTACTTTGGTGTCCCATTGCATTTTTTAAAAATTTTGAGAGAATTATTACACTGATATTTAGTTAAAGGTGCAATTCATAACTTTTTTGCCTAAAATGAAACAAAAAAACTGTTATTGATCAGTGTTCCTTGAAGAACTGTCTCCTTGCCTTACCCTGATTTGCAACAGAAAATGTATAATAGTATTTTTTAATTTGAACTGCTGGGTCGAATTTTGTGGGAAATGTTAGTTTGACTTCAACACGTAAATAAAAGTAACTGCAATTTTATGTTTTAAACAGTAATGGCGATAGACAGACAAAATTTACTGAATTTACTGGAGTTATAAAGCTACTTTTAACAACCATTTTATACTAAAACCACATGATAATACAAAAACCACATGATTTTGCCGTTTCACATTGTGTGCAACCCTGTGATCATATAAGATCTTTAAAATTGTGACAGCAAAAAAGTTTGATGTTTTCTACAACATTATTGGAAGATTACAAAAAGATAAATGCACATCATAACTCAGATAAAACAAAGGTTTGTTAGCAACAATTTCAAACCTCGTATACAATAAATAGAACCGAATATTTAACTTATATGATGTTTAGTGTGACCTCCTGAGGTTGATAATCAAAATGATCTTTAGATTAAGCATGTCCAGATCTTAATTTGTACTTATTTATGGGAAGAACCATACGTTCTATATATTATAATTATTGCCAACTCTCAAGGCCTAGTCTTAAAGTCTTAAACAGGTTACAGTTTTATCTGATGTTCCCACTATTAAAACTCCTTACTTACATAAAGTCTAGAGAAATAGTTTGAAGAAGTAGTTTGTGTGTTTTAACCCCAAATCTCAAGTCTCTCAAATTCTTCATGGTCTTCATGGTCTCTCTTTTCGACCAAGTAACAACAAACACATTGTTTTACTCTACAACCACATTCTGAATCTGCTTGAGATAGAAGCTAGACCACCACCTACATTAAAACATAGGACAGAGGAGAGACACTTTGAAGGGTGTGTGTGAAGGCAAATGGACGACACGCTCACCGCACAAATAAAAGAGGGAAGAGGTGCTGACAACGCGCCAACCGACACTTTCCACAGGACACACGCTCACTAGGCAGGATGACAGGAAGCAATAGAAGAACATCAGTGTGCTCAGGAGCAGAACGCATCCAGCAGCCCTCACCATCCCTCTCTATAGGGAAGAAGACACCACCAACATGCGTTTAAGATGGGATTGAAAATGAAAGAAATGAGGCACATTACACTGAAACCGGTCTACAGACAAAATGTAGATGTTTTGTTTTACATAGTTACATATGTTTATATTATTTTTACAATTCAACACATATTTTTGTGCATGTTCATATTGTACTATAATTTTCGCAGTGTATAACTATACCAGATTTAGATTTTAAAACAGATTTTTCACTGCTCCACTGGTTTTTACAAATGCCTTGCAGGACATCAAATGCTGATTAATGTCCTTAACATATTCAATAAGGCTTTTTATGCTGTGCAAATCAAAGTATTAAAAAAGCAGTGTGATACAGTCTAATACTTGTCTTTAAAGGCCCCTCACACACAATACTTTGTTGCTCCAGAATGTGGTACTTTTCAATTGCCAATCTGTGTAAATGCTAGCAAAGGACATCAGCCACATCTTACTGTTTTTTTCAATTGTTAAAAATGTTAAGCCGCTATATGGAACCAGTAATGACAAAAGTGATGTCTTAATATACTGTGTATACTGAGTGCTCCTCTGCCCTCTTAGGCTTGAATACATGCATTTCCTCTTCAAATGATTCCAAGACTTTATAAAGAATCCCTTTGGTTATGTAGCTGGTCCCCTATGTATTTATTTATCTGTTTCCCACAGTGCTGTATTACCTGTCCAATACTGTAGCCAACTCATCCATCACAGCTGCAGGCTGAGTCGGCCTCTACGTGAGAGCACCTGGTCATGCAACACACACACATGCTCCCAGCCACTCATGAATACATTTTTCACTACTGTGCCCCTGCATTATTCTCAGCCCTGTGTTCTGTCATTTTGAACGTGTCCCATCGCTGTTTCCTACAGTCCCACAGCAGTAGAAAAGAATTCAGGCTGTAGGAATACAAACATGCACACGCAGGGGCACAGTTCACTGTTTCCTGTTTTTAATTATGCATCGTTATGGAGTTATTTATTCAGTTATTTATATTTCCTTTTTTTTCCTTCGTGCTTGCTGCCAGTAATGCGAAGCCCGAAATAGGTTTGCTGCGGCAGCACAGAGATGCGGAAATGCGAAAATCAATTTCCTACACTTCATTGTCAGGGAGAGAAGGTAAAATAGTTTATTTGGCGACTCCTTTAAGGTAGCGATATTATTATTATGCAAATACCTGCAGAGCAGAGAGTCATTATTTTTGATTGAGTTTGCTTTTTCTAGATGAGCAAATCAGTGGTAATTGTGTACTCAGGCTTGGCACACAACAGGTCTATCACAGGTGGTGTCAGAAGTTCACATTACCATGATCTATGAAGAAAAAGTGTTCAGTTTCACACAAACATGCAGATGTGCACACATGCACACACACATTTTTTTGCCACAGATCTGGAATTCTTTATAATGCAGATTCTTGTCTAATGGAATACTTTACTTATAACTAGAAATTATGACGTATTGACTCACCTGTGTATTGTTTAAAATACTTAGGTCATTCTTTTCTGTAAAACACAAAATGTCTGAGAAAATGTCATTTTTTGAGAGAAGAGTGGCATTTCTTTTCTTTATAAGGAACAAAATTTAGTACAGGTAATTAGGACTGGAGCAACCTTCACAATAAAAAAAATCATACAATATCTTTGTGTAAGGGTACAGTGTTTTTGTTTTTAAGATCTAGTTTTTTAGTAGCAGTTAACTCTTCGCGTTAGTAAGTTCATCTCAAGGACCCAATCAGCCTGATTTGTAAATAAATGAATCATTCTGATCAGTTTTGTAAAGTGGATCAGCGGATTCATTGAAAAGGTCTAAATGAAGCAACTCATTTGCTTACAAATCAGACATTGCTACTTCTCTCATGAATGTGCTATGAAGAGCTAGGACAGATATCACTGAATTCTCCTCTGAAAATTTCCTGAAAATTTTAATTATTAGGTGAACTGTCCCTTTAATTACGGTGAGGAATTTATTTAGCTTATCAGGAACAAATACTGTGCCAAGTCAAGGCTCCTCTGATGTCTGGACCATCTATGCCCTGCTCTTGTGCTCCAAGTCCATTTATCAGACTGTAATTTTCTGTAATAGCTGGAAGTTCGCAGTTTACTTTTCTGACACACTGAATAACACACAAGACTTTAATAAACACTTTGTCTGAAAGGCAGAAAGGGAGCTTAAGGGTAACACCAGCGACTCTCTGCATCAAGTTGTACATGGGTGTTTATGCTCATGTTGTGCGCTGTGGGTACCCCCGCCCCAGCTTCTCTTACTACAAATCCTTTTGCCTTTGATTTCATATTTTTACCCTAGCAACAGGCCTGAACGCTAGCAGACGAGGGTTTTAACGCTTCTGTTTCTAAGCTGCTCTTTCTAGAGCACCCCCTCCCCATTTAAGTCTTCCATTGACTTATTTTCTGCAGTTCCATCTTTTCAATGGTGCTTTCATGTTTGTAGTTATCAGTAACTGAAGCGAAGCACGCGTTTTCAGCACTCTCCTAATGGCAGAGACATTACCTTTGCTAAAGTTTACCCCGTATTGCTGTTTATTTATTTGGCTCATTGTGTTTATTTCTGAAAGCATCGGGTGAGGGTTTCATCAGCAGCAACAGGAGATATGGTAGTCGGTCTCTTTCCAGACGGGAGGTGAAAAAAGACAAGTTTTTTGGAGATAAATAATAATAATTTAGTATATCATTTAATAAATCAGCCTAATAAATAATGATCTATACTGAATTAGGCAATATAGTTATGATGTGCTTTAGGGTCACATATCAGAAACATGTTAAACATATATTTATGTATTACATACATATGTATTTGCATGTACAATCTATGTAATGGTGTCGTCATTTTCATCATCATAATCCTTATCATGCAGCTGCAAGCAGTATCATAATCTTAATCATGCTAAATTTGAATCAAAATACAATTACAACGTTAGTGCACTTTAATGTGAAAGCTCTGAACAATTCCACCACGTTTTAAAATATCAGAATATGATATTATAGATTTAATTTATGTCCTCTTAGGCCCCCGGCCAGTTCACGTCAAGGAAATGCAGATTCATATATACTGGTAACTAAAACATTTCTGTAAATGAAAAATGAATACCTATTTTCTTATGTTTTTCATGCTTGGAGGTTGATTTAGTTCTCACAGATAGACACCCCCCTGTGAAACATTTAATTGTCAACATTTATCTGTATAAAAATGAAATATATGCCGCTTTTATCTGCTTCTGAGATAATGACACCCTGTAATAAATATGAGTTCCTACCTACATGCTGTTTAAGGCTTATTTAACTTGGCTCAACTATTCTGGCTAGATGGTTTTAAAATCATATTTTCGTTGGCTCTTTTCGGAGGTGTTTTGCCTTACATTTAAGCAATTGGCACAAGATAAAAATATATTGTGTGAGCAATGTGCAGAATATTACTCAAAAATAAGAGGACTTTTGTTTTCGAGACAATAAATCACGCCGGTTGTGCTAAATGAGCATGTGGGCTGTATCGCCTGTGCTATTGTTTTAATAATGTGCTGGATAAAAAGAAGGAAAGTAAATATGTAGGAGTGTGAAATCTCAGACGTAAAGGGAAGGCTATATACAGTACATCAACAGCTGTCTCAAGATGATGCTTGATAGCTTTAGTCAGACTTTCTGTGCCAGGAGCCAGGAAGCTAGTAAGGTGACAGAAAGTTGAACTCACACGCACATAAAATATGTTACGTCTCACTGCTTTTTGATGTTTTTTTTGATCTTTTAATGTTTCTCATGCACATGCAAAATTTAGTGAAATAGACCTTCTGCACAAGATTCAACATATAAAATAGTTAAATTGTCAGTTGCAAGTCTTTTAAATGACTAAAAGCTACAATTACATCAACACAATAAAGCATTTGAGGCATTTAAGCCCTAGCATAGTGAGAAGATAAATTCTCAAATCTTGATGTAGTAAAGCTCAACCTTCAGTTAATAACCAAGTAGTGGCCCTGGACCAAAAGAAAGCTGCCGCTCTTTCAAGAACGCAGTTCCAAGTCACTGCGAAGCCCTAATTGTAAGGAACAAAGTTTCATTGTCATGGGAAGCCAAATTTGACTCAATTATCTCAACTCCCCGCTGCTTATGTCCTCTGTTGTGGTCGATCAAGTAGCCCTATGAGGTCTTTCTCATCTGAAGGGTAGAATAAAAAAATTATATATATTTCAAAATGACTATAGAGTATATACTCTATTCACAATACCTGCACTGTGGGTGAGGCTGTTCTCCCAGTTGGATTTAATTTTTATATTCTCATTGTTAATCATCCCCAACCTCTTGAAGGTTAAAGTGTGGCTTCAGAAAAGGAGCAGGAGAAAAGAAGTTAGACGTTAATAAAAATTAAAGTATAGATGTCACCTGCAGTTATGTCCTGGTCTTACTTGCATTGTCAGCTCTCTGTAGCATCGGAAACATTAGGGCGAAAAAGCTTCCTATTCATACACACGTTAGGCATCTTGGCTCATCCTGTCATGCCAATAAGAAGATATGTTGGCCTAGAGAGTCAGACAGCAGGAAATGTATGACAAACTAAAGTCACGGTTGACAGACGTGAGGCAATACAGAAGCACTCTCTGGACTGCAGTCAACACGCTTTTACAATTTCAAGGTAATGCATTCGAGTTTCAGGGCTATAATTTCTCTTACCGTGGAAATGATCTCATAAATGAGCTGCAACTGTGTTTACTTGGCCCAGCCAAAAAAAATGTACATCTTTTGACCTGACTTCTTTGTTGTTATATTTTGGGCATGAGATAATGCGCTTTTGTCTCATAATGATCTCCGGCTAAGTGGTAATTGCTCTATTGATGGCATTACTACACGGCTTTGACACATCATTACTCACTTAACTACTTGACCTGGAACAAATGTTAAAGAAATTATTGCGTAGAGCTTCTCTACAGGGAAAATTGCTACAAACTTTTGCCTGAGGAATTTCATGAATGGCTGTATTTGTGTTCGAGAACTTTCTGTTGACTGGTTTTAATGCTATTGTCTCATTTGTCTGTGTTTTATCTATCCATTCATTATTGTTAGGGTACATTTAGTTGTGTTGGATTTAAAAACTATTGTTGGGTCTTCTCAGGCTGAGCATGCTTGGAGAAGATTTATGTTGTTCAACGAAGATTTCAAGTTGTTGTTTACTTAAAATTTAAAGTATGTCAACATAATCATTCATTTGTATATTTCCAACCGCCATGCCTGCAGAAGTGGAAAACTGAAGGGGGGCTGTCAGAGACCTCTCTCTCACTCTCTGCGATTAAAATTTAACCAGTGCTCATGTCATCACTGTTGGTTTTTGCCGAGTGGCTGGCTGGTACCCTAGGGAGGATAGTGCTTGTCTGAGGAGACCTGAACAAGTGAGGTTAAATCGTGTCATTCACCCCACGCCTCATCTGCTCTGACAGTGGACGAGGGGTGCCGGTTGACCCCACCAGTGTCACATTAATTATGACAGTAATTGCTCAGTGAACTACGTTCAACTGTGGCCCTGCTAGACTTTGTGACTAGGTTTGCGCCGGCTAACGCTAATGTTTGTGTACAGTTTGGCTAACTAAAATTAAACAGCTTTTTTATAAGCGGGCCAGTGCTTTGCGTGTCCCAACACAAAGACAGAATGTTAGCTTTTTGTTGTATGCAGTGAGATGGGGTAGAATAACATTCAGTTCCATTAACTTCTATTTTTAATTTCTTTGATTATGCCAAGATGAATAAACAAATAGACAATAAACAGTGCTCTTGGCACTGTTTGTTGTGAGAGTCTAATGTGATCTCTTTAATTTTCGTACATAAAGTGTTTTCAAGCACATGCACAGTACACATTGTTTTGTATGGATAGTGATTTAATAAGATCATCCTTGGAAGAGCTGGTGTTGAAACAATCATACATTTCTTTGTTTTCATTTCTTCTATAATGATGGAGAACATAAAGATTCATTCCCTTTTCTGAGTATGCCTTCTTCACTAATAAGTAGTACACAATAAACTGTACTCCAGCTAAGTAGTATTGCATAAAAAACAGTAGAAAAAAATACCTGTACAGTGACCTACCGTATCTGCCGACAGTCTGAGATGAGACAATCCCATGAGGCCACAAGTCTAGCACGGAAGAGCTGTCAGATTCAGAAATTGCACCTGCATGCTGATCAGACATACTGCATCAGTGGTTGGGAAGTACTACACTATATAAAGTATATACCCAGTACAGTCACAGTACATGATTTTGGGTGCAGTGAATGACTTAAATTGTGCTCTTATAGCACTTTGTTTGTTGTTGTTATTGTTCTGTCTGAGAGGGTATCACCTCATTCATTTATTCATAAGCTATTGTCACACCCATGCACAAGCACTGCTACAGAGAGAGGGGTTAAATTGAACCTGCACCCAGATAACCTTTCTCACTGACTTTATGTAATAGACTGAGCATAAATAGACTGAGTATAAATAGTCTCTGACATTTACAGAAGTCGCACTTGAATCAGTGTTGCCTGACTACACAAGTGAGTGCTGATCTGACTGACGTCTTTTGTATTATATGAGGACTTTTAGTAAACTTTCTACAGTTTTGTCATCAAACCACTCTGGAATCCGGCCAGCTCTCCTATTGCTTTCTAAATTCGATGAGAACTTTTGGGCCTCGGACCAAGATTCCAATAGAAAAAACGCATCCATCAGTTATACACCACAAATTCTTTTGACACAAATCATAATAATGTGTCTAATTAATTTGAGTTTTTTGCTAATCTAATTTTCTACAGAGATGGATCTGCCGTTTATTTATATAATTTCACTCTCAGCTTAACCATAATATATGGCACGACATACGTCTTTGTAAACGGTGCACTTGTGGCATGCTCACCAGCCAAAGAAGAAATAACACCTTTATTCAATACATTCCCTAACATAATAGGCCGAAAGGACAATAACTCAGAAACACATTTATTCCAGTGTTTTAAAATTCAACACAAGTGTTAAGTCGTCAATTCTGCCCTCTCTGCTTATATGAATAGAGGAAAAATGAGATGTATATCATATAAAAAGAATAAAAAATAAGTGCAGCGAAGTTGCAGTGGCTGAAGCCCCAGGATACAGCCCTGCGTGCGTATACATTATGGCACTGAGGCCAGTGAATTTAGATGAGGCGTTTATATCTCAAACGCTGGAGGGCTCACTCAGTCCATATCAATAATGCAGCGCTCCTTTCAAATGGATTGTTGTAACATACATTTATTACCACAAACAGAATAATGCCATATCCTCACTCATTGTTTGCCATCGCCCCTGTGTGGATTTAGTCAAACACCACCCTTTTGTTTTCTTTCAAACCGCCGGGTCAGAGTTTGGCACCGCACGTCGACGAAGAGATGATAGGCTAGACCAAAACGATTTAGCTTTGACACATTATAAATGAATGTTTTGCCACTCTAACAGATTTTGATCATTTAGCCTTTGTTCCCCACCAAATGTGCTTTAGTAGATGCGTTTTCAGGGGGCATGTTCAGATCATGGCATACACAACGTCTAAGTACCACTACAAAAAGCACTTTAACCTAAGAGTCACTGATTCAAACTATAGTAATCTGTTAATCATTTTGTAAATAGGCTTGTTGGTTTGCTGTGCTTTATGCTGTCAAGGCTGTTGTGTGTAGTTTCCAAAGGCTACAAGTAAGGTAATGACACCAGCCACACGTTCCTGTTGACATTTCTGAAACCTGACACATGATGACTGTTAAGCTCCGCCTGCTCTCAATGGCATTTCACAAATATCCAGTTTCAGCCCGTTAGTATGTTTATACATTTACAATTTGTCATTTTACCATTATCTATGTATTTTAAGCTTCATCAGGGAATCTTTGTGTGAAGAAGAAAGCAAAGCAGCGCCTCCTCAGAAAATTGGATAAAGTTATTTATAGCACATTTATGAAACAAATTTTCAAAATTTTTTAAACAAATTTTAATAAATAGTATGCTAATTTAATACATAACACATTTTATATTATTGGTTGTTTGTTGAGAAACTAAGTGCAATTACGAACAACACACTCGTGTTAAACTGTTGTTAAAAACAACACAATTTGTGTAATTTCTTAATTCCTTATTTAGATAACGACAACATAGTTTGTGTTAATTTTAACTCTTTAACATTTTAATGTGTTGTCCCTTTTAACACACAATCCTCACACAGGGAAACACTTAAAATCCTAACACAGGGAAAATGTGTTAAGATTTCAAACACACTATTGTGTTATAATTACACCTTTTGTTTTGAGTGTAACACAAAAGACAACTTGCATTTTGTTTTAATAATGTTAATTTATTAACTTCACTGGAATGTTTTTTTTATTTCAATTCTTTCTGTACTCTTGAGATGATGGGCTTCTTGCTTACCTCTCTGCCATTTACAGGAACTGCCATGCGTGTTTGGAGTCTTCCATTTGATGGATCTGCAAGAGTAAAAATAAAAAAAACATTATGTATATATAAACCTGTGTATAGTCTTAACAGTTGCAATGTGAAAATAGTTAGTAAGAAATATTTAAACAGACTCTGTATTTACATGTGTTATACTTGAGCAAATTTATCATCAGTGAGTCTGGCTAGTCATAAATATCTGGTGCAGCCATTCTTAAAAAGCTGCACTGAATGATTAAGCTGTCTGCTCTCGAATCGCTCTCGCGGTACTTTGATGCCATATGTCACAGTGGCACGGCATCAGCACCGTCTCAAGTCGGACAAAATTTTTAACAAGCATGCACTGCTTCAAGCCAGGCGCTGAAGTCGAACACACCTAATGTGTTAAAATATCCATGACACAACAATGTGTTATTAATTAACATCCCTTTTGAGAGTGCATCACATGGAAATAGACCTAGAATTTACATTGATTCCAAACAAAGTCACTAAACACTACTTGACCTTGATGCATTTAACAGATGAATATTTAGAGCAATAATGTCTTATTGTACTGCTTTAAAAAACCATGTGAAACAGAAATGTCTTCTGATAATATATGTATATCTCTATAGTTTTTATGTATGTGTGATGGGAAGTAAATATTTTAAGTGAAATTTAAATTTATCTTACACAGTTTTGTGATGCGAGAAAGCAATATCATTATTTTAATGAAAATGAACTCTGGGTAGTCTTCTCAATATGTATAAATACATAATACTAATTAGCAAAATGTTATTTAAGCTATTATAGCAATTAAGTATTTAGGGATTGGTTTGGTTTTAGTATACTATGTATATGGGTTTAGTATCTCCAAAAATAATTTCAAGTCAACAGATGTGTTATACTGTACGTTTTTCTGTATCAGCATCTTGTAGAAAAACTCAGGCACTCAGAAAACTCCAAAAACTGTAAAGAATGTTTAACTACAGCAGCATGTCAAGCAAAATAATTGATCATAGTGGGCCTGATAGAAGTGCTTTGCAGCTGGGATTTGATGTTTTTGCAGTGAACCGTTTCATGATAATCCTTCATAGATATCGACGCCCTTCAGCCCTTTACAGAACATCTGAATCTGTGCGTGTAACACTATTGCATTGTCTCCAAAGGGTGCTGGATTGTTTGTTCTCAGCTTGATTTTACCTTACCTCTCTTTCAGAGGTCAGCTGTATGAGCATGCTTTTTATAAATCCATATACCCTCCCAGGAACAACAACAACGATGAAAACTGAACAATGAAATAGTTTGCCAAAACAAGGACATCCTTTTCTGTCCCACGTGCGAGCTCGCACACGTACAAGGCCGAATACACAATAATACACTTACCGACACACATTTATGCGCTCATGCACATAAACGGATAGTCACACACACACTTTCGAAAGATGGTGACATCTGGAGCACTTCTGCCTGACTGATGCTAGATTCCCAGCCCGTCTATCAGTAAAATAAATATATAATAAACACCTCACTCTCAGTGCATTAGGCCAACTGCGTGTGATAATCCTATGAAACGCTTGGGTTAGTGAACCCTTTAATAGGTCGACCTGATTAGGGCGCGAGCTGTTGATTGGACAAATGCTGTGTCACCTTCGATTACATGGGTGTAGATGAACCTGCTGCCTTCCACCCTTTGTGCGACTGTTTTTTGTGTTGATGTGTGTTACAATGAGACTCAGAATTGTTGTTGCACTTTTTTCTCTATGAATGGCCTTGTGTATTTAAAAGTGCTTATACTGCCATTAACAGCCTCAGTTAGAAGGAGCACGTGTTACCTTCCAAGAAATCTGGGAGACAAACGTTGAGGTAATATGACGTTATACTGTATTGCATGTGGCATATTATTCGAGTCTTCAGTAAGTATTATCTTATCGGTCACGTTATTCCACTGTTGCGATTTTGATTTTACTTGTTGAACCTTTGACCTCCTCAGATAAACCACTTAGAATATGTTGACAATGAAACAAATGACTCATGCCTCTTCCAGTGTATTGCTGAGAGCTTGATTTGTTATTACGTGTCGTCTCAGCAACAACGCCTGAGAGGAATGAAAATGGGATCCTTTCAAAATGTCATTAAAAAATCATTATTGGCTTACTTTGACCTTTCTTTGAGTAACCATGCCTCTGTGCTTAATTCGGCATACATAATTGATGGAGGCCTATCCGCATATAGAGAAAAAACTTTCACTCTCAATCTCTGTCAGTCAATTACATGTAAAACAGATGCAGGACCAAGACAGTGTTGTGTAATTGTATCACAATGATTTGGACAATTAACCTCTGTGCTTTTACATACAATAATCACTGTGAATTGTGTCTCGCTTTTCCCTCAGTTTGCTGTTACTACATCTTAATCTCATGGAAAATTGAGGTGGGTGGGTGAGCCTCTTTCCTACAAGTTTGAAGTATTTATTTACAACAGGACGTGTAAAATATATATAATTCTTATTATGTTTCTCAGCCTGCACAGAATATGCTTACATGTCTTTAACAGAGTTTGGGTTGGTTATATTCGAAACACATTAGACTTTTTTACTTGGTGGAAAACAAGTTCTATTATGCATCTTCCTTCATAAACTGTGCTGGTTGGAGGTCGGCTGGTTTGACTTCAGTCATTAGTCACTTTCACAGTCTGTTAGTGAATTTAATTTAAAACATCTGTTTGATTAAAACATCTGTCATGAAATCTCACGTCAGACCTATTTATAATTCATTGCAAACCTAGTTTAAACAGAATTTATTATTATTATTATTAAAATATAATTATTAATAATAAGTAAGCCAGCTATTCTTTTTCTTCTTATTATTATTATTATTAATAATAATAATAATAAATAATAATTATTATAATACATAATTATAAATCTTTACTTGTATTAGTTTATTATGAATATTTTTAAGTTTTAAGGTTTATCATTTTAATGCGTGAATCAGTACCAGTATTTATTACATTCATATATGGTTTATAGAAATTTTTAAAGCTACACAAAATCATATACTACAGTACTGTAAATACAGACAGTGTAATTACTTTTATCTATTCTGTAGTCTCATTTTCTGTAGTAATTACAGTTAGATGAGCTCAAACTAGTGAGTGTCCTAAAGTAACATACTTTTAGATTACTATTTAGTCACAATTAAAACTCTGTTAAAGAGAAAAAACAGGAGAAAAGCAAAGCGTGGCTAGATTAGTAGAGCTAAATCAGCATTATGGTCGTCACGGACCAAGCTTCCCCCCCTCATTAGAGACAGTGCAGCACTTAGACGCCAGTAAAGTAGGTATGCCATAACCATGTCTCCCAACTTTCTTCTAATTAAGATATCAATAATTAACAGAGTAATATACTGTCTGAATAAATCATGGGGAATGCAGCCCCAAAACTCTCACAAGAAAGTCTTACAAATATTTATTCCACCAACACTGGCATAATGGCACCCAATCCAAATTAAATGACAACAAATGTTTCTCTTTTCTTTAACTTTTGTCTCAATGGATGTGATAAAGGCACATGGTGTCAGGAATGGGAACATTGTTTTTTTTTTAACCTCAAACTGTGAGTATTTCATGCCTTTTTTCAAATAATTCTTTACTCAGCATTGCAGTCAGTCCTATGAGCTATCATGTGTAAGAGCTTTTCTCACAGAATATGATTATAATATAATATCAATATTGTAATATGATTATAAAAATATATATTTTTATAATTTTTTATGTGTGAAGTTCTGGCACAGACGTATGACATCATTGATGATGCTGCTTGCGTTTTCTTATAAGCTTTCTTCTCTCATTCTTGTTTTTATTTCTTTTTTAACAAAAGCAACCATTACATGTTTTGCTAGAGACAACAGAATATTCAGAACAAAAATGTAACACCCCCTGCATGCATCTAATCAAAGTTTTTTATCTAAATTTATTAATAATAAAATTTGCAGTAGGAGGTTGTTTTAAGGCAATGCTTTATTATTGAATTAAGAGAGAATCATTTGAATCAGTCCATTGATTTGCCTGCTAATGATGGACTTTCATTTGCCAGAAATTACCTTGAATAAAATTAACACATTTGTATTATCTGCTTAAATTTAAAATGATTTTACGTTTTTTAACAACAGAAAAAATATGGTTTTTACTGCTGTGCGGACTCTGTTGTTAATTAATACATTTTTATTATTATTACATAGCGTTACATAAAAAGTAATTAGTTGTGTTTTACCATGCCAAGTAAATGTTCTTTCAAAGAGACAGCAAATGTGGATCAGTTCATCATTCCGGAGGAGGAATGTGGGACGACTTCTATTGATGAATTCCCAGATGATGTTATTTAGGAGATTAGACACCATGCATTCATCCTTTAATAATATGTTTAAATATTTTAATATTGTAAGTACTATTACATCAGCTGTGCAAGAAGTCAACTCCAAAATACGCCAACTACAAAACATTTTACTTGCTTACTGTAACATATTACATTTGACTTCACCTATAGCATTGAAAAAGTACATGCAAAAACACAAAACTTTTCAAAGAAAGTGTTAAATTATGGTCATTAATTTTCATTTGTTTTTTCCACAGTAGTTCATATGAAGGACTAGAAATAAATAAACAGCATTGTGTCAAACCATCCATCAGCTCTTCAGTACATTAGACATTATAGTTATTTACTGTTTTATGGCTTTTCATACTATAGGTCATTGATTGATCAGTACGCAGGTTAGGACTTTTGGAATTATTGGGATGAAACATTATTTTTATTTTAAGAGAGATGGGGTTAAATAGTCTTCATACTTTGCAAAAATGAACAAGCCCCAAAGTTTCTTGTAACCCTCTAAAAGGGTAAGAAGTTTCCAGTTATGTCCGCTTTCATTTTTTCATGTCATCCCTTCATAGCTTGTTCCAAATGTCAAGTGCTTTGTCTCCTGCTGCCTTGATGACAGCAGCAATTAGTCTATTCATGCTTCATTAACACTCCATTTTTAATCAGAATTAAAAGTGTGTGAGGAGGGAAAACACACACACACACATACATTCTTAACTAAAACACACACTGCTGTGCACATTTTAAAAGCAAACCCCATGCTGTTTCATAACCTCTTTGTGCCCAAACCTATTGACTTAGGCATCTATTAGTGAGGTTTAGTGTGGCCGTGTATTTTTTATAATAAAATATGGTTCATCACATTGAGATTGACTTTTCAATGACGATTTAAAGGAAATTCACTGGCTCCACATGCCGTAAAATGGGGTGACTTTATTGGTGGCCAGGTTAGTTCTCTGCCGTTGAAGAGATGGAGGGAGGAGAGGAAATAGAGATGGAAAAGGGAACATGAATAGCACTCGACTGTGGCTTTGACCTTGTTTAAAGGGAACAAGGAGTTTTGGGTGCGCTCCTCACTCACCAAAGAGAAGCGAATGGAAAGGCTATCAGACTTTGTCACTTTTTATTAACCTCATGCCCTTACCTTCACTGGAGGCAGACATGCACGTTTCTCTTCAACCTTTATTGCGTTTTTTGGTCTGGTTTGTTTGTAACCTGAACACCAAACAACCATCCACAGTTCTGCTGTTTGTGGGAAATTATTTTAAGTAGCTCAAGCATGTCATGTTTAAAGACACATTCAAATGAAATGCATAACAACTCAACCATAATCAGCATATGTTATCAGCATGATAAACTTCTCACCATCTCCTGGCTCAAAGACAGACCCGCTTCATTGTTATACAGTAGCATCATCATGCATGAAATTTGATTGGAGCGTAGACAAACTGTGAGCTTCCTCTGTTTTACTGTTTATGCTTATAGAGTAGAATTCTGCTCACTAAGGGATTTCAAATGCTACAGAAAAAGTTTCAGATTATTAGTAGCAATAATGGTTATTTTACACTTTTTATTTTGGAACTCCATAAGGTATTCTATAGTAGCATCTTGTTTGTAGAACTGTGATATTAAACTTATGTCTGTAGACAAATCACAGCTGTGCTGATAATATCTTTTTTATATAAGATAATACGTTTTTAGGTTCATTCAGTGTAGAGTGTGAAGCACTTTTCATTATTTAACATTTGATGTTCTTTTAATTTAATCTTTTATCTCAAAGTTCTCGTCATCTGTAACACCTTCAACAAAGTTTCAGTCATGCACTAAACCCTGCCAGTGATTAAAGAAAGAGAAGAATGAGGAATGACTTGCTGTGTTATGATTGGGAATGTCATTTGCTGCTTGAATGAAAATCACATACCATCAGAGAGGCTCTATCAAACGGCTTTCATTTTTAAAAAGAAAATATTTTAGAAGATAATTCTGGCATACACTTCATTATATATTTATTTTTTGTAATTAGGCATGAAGAGGTTTATTAGCATTTAAGGGTCATGTGACATTTAATATGAGAAGAAAATAATTTAGCAAAGCTCTTAGCAGAACAGTTGACTGTTTTATTTGCAATGAATTTGGTTGTTGTTGTTTTTTCCACTCTGACTCCATTCACCTTCTCCTGCACTTTTCAAACATGCTGCGGACAGCATCTTGTACATGCATTCTCAACATATTTCTATAAAATGGTTCTATAACAACCCTTAGTCTACAGTATAGTAATCTATTATAGCTATTACCTTGTTGTACTGACATTTTATGTAGCTATATCCTTTAAGATGTATATGTATCGGTAAGGTACTTGCTCTCGGACTGTTCTGTTAGATGGGTTATAGCACTGAATTAGACCATTTAAAATGAATAGTGAATATCTGTCTTTAGGTATCAGTGTGATAACTATAGACCTGTATGATATGACATGTTACAAACATATTAATTTATATATTTATTTATTATAAACAAATGTAATGCAGTTTAAAGTAACAATAAAATAGTTAAAAATAATGCATTCAATTTTGCCCACTGAAATGTATGTAATGCATGCACTTAGCCCAAACCCCTGCTACTCTGCTATACAGCAACTTCACCAAACTATTTACAACTATATACTGCTACTGTTTATTGTGAGTCACAGTTTAGAAAAACTCAATAGATGCATTCTTAAGTTCAAAGACAGCAAGACTGAATACAGCAGAATGCAACAGAATGCAGGCTTCCCAAGACCTTTCATGGTTTAACTGCTCATAGCTTGACACGTCTTACAATGTAAAGGATACCTTACAATATGTTGCAAAAAGCTGCACAACAGTCAAGGCTCCAAAAAAGAGTAGAAATAAAAAATAGGCTTAGACTGACAAACTTAAAATGATTGCTGTGAACTGCTGGCCTGTTATTGCCTTTTATTCAATGTCATGCAAATGTAATATAACATACCAATACACCAATAGGCATATTTGCATCTACATTTAAATATTTCATGTTTATATAATTTTTTTACACATCTGGCCCAGTAATGAATTTTAATTATCTTAATTTAGTGGCTTTTGTCAGTAAATATTGATTAAATTCATTGATTGAAATATTGACTGTTTATTTGTGACTAAATTTGATTCATTTTTTATGTTGACAGCCCTAATATATGCCTCACACCTTACACAGTATTCTGTGTGCTCATTTATTAACAGCCATTTGTTTTGATTTTCTTGTGCAGTTATTTGATGTTGTAAATATTAATAAATGCATAAATAGTGCCAGAAGATCCCATTTTCACAAACAGCTACTTTTCATAGAAAACTGATTATTAAAATAACACAGAAAATAAGAAAGTTGTTTCTTTTGTGATCTAAGCATCTGTCTGTGTCACCAATATTTGACCCCGCAATATTTCTCAAGAGTGAGCTTTCACTCTTAATGAAATTTGAATTAAATTTCATTTAAATGACTGTGCTAATGATGTTAACGCAGGCGCTATGTATCCCTTCTGCAATTTCATCTCTCCAGACAGACATTGATGCAGCCCACTCTCCCCCTTTAATGACAGAGCACAGAGCAAATAAAATCACACGCGCCCCAACACCCTGCAAACATAAGAGCGCCGCCGACAAACTTTTTATGGCCTGGAACCTTTCCGGTGACCGAGGTTGTTGGTGGAGTAACGTGATATATTCTTTGTAATTTACGGACTCCTGTTTCTTCTTATTTAGCTCGCATCAAATCACACGCTCTCCTAGCGAGAGGCAAAGGTTTTCTGCGAGTTGCTGTTGCATCCCGCTGCTTTTGTGATAAAAAGGCTGTGTTCTGAATACGTTTCCCCCCACAGTGCACGGAACAGGGTGGTTAAACTGGCACTGGGCTCCAGCCGCACATTTTGACGGACTGCGTATGGGGTGGGCTGTGGCAAACGCAATCAGTGGTGGGTTCCCATTCCCACCCCGGGTTGAAATTAGACTGGAGAATGAGTGCGAAACAGCTAAAACATCCCTAACAAAACAATCAAAATAAAACACTTTGGCAGGTACCAAAAAAGGAAAGGAAAAGGAAAACATTAAGGCCTTATCTTTTATAGCATTTCTTTTTTTATTTGCTAGTATTGCATCACAGGGTGAGATATTAACATGTCTCGTGGGCTGTTATGTACCTGAGCTTGTGTTGGGGAGCCCATAAGCATTCCAAAAAAATTAAAGCGCACAATCAGATGTTTCTAATAACATTCATATTGTCCAAGCTTGACTAATGGTTCCATTTTCGGACATGAGCTGCTCTCTCTCTTGCGCTTTGTCTCTCCTGCTCATTAGAGCTTCATTATGTCATTAGGGGGTTTGGAAATGGGTTTGAAAACAGAGCACATGAGTAAGAGGAGTCCTTAGAAAAATAATCAAACTGGTAATAACAATGAGGCCAATTTGATCTCCCCATTATCCGATTTTCAGGCTTGTGGATGAATAATGAAAGAGAGATGAAGGATGTTCTCCATGAAGGGAGGCTCTGGACCATGTCCAATTGTCAAGCAGAAGCCATATGTGAAATAAAAAATCTTTACCAAACAGACCATGATGAAGATACATATGAGAACTCCCATACATGCATCCACAGTGCTTGACTCTCTCTAAACACTTCCCAGATAAACAGGTTTTTTTTCCAGCTGGCCTCTTATGGCCCAGTTTTATAATTGCCCTTTCTGTAAATTTATTGACTCCTGTAAATGTGTTATTAAGCATTTTATTTTAAACGATTTTGTTTTATCACAGAAATAAATATTCTTTTTATATTATTACTATATTAAGGTTTTAGTTTGCCATAACATTTGGAAAATACGCAGCCACAATATAATACAATTTATAAACCCATTTTTTATGATATTTAAAGCCATTCTAATTGATTATCACAGATAATTCTCTGTTTCAACAAAACCTCAAATTCATTAGCCAGCAAGAAAATTTACCGTTGTGACCTTGAATTATTAGAACATCAATGTTTAATACAACACTTTCCAAGACAAAATCACATGTACTCCATATGATCAGCTATATGTGTAAGATGTATACAGCACTGGCTCCATTTGACAGTTTTGTAAACTGGCCTGAAACTCTCAATCCTGGACCATCAGACCATCCTTATTATTATTATTAAACCCTTCATCCCTTAAGTCACTCTCTTCTGTTCTCACTTTCATCACTCCCTCTTTTGTTCTCCTTTTTCTTTGTCTCTCTCACGAGCGCAATACACAAAATGAAATTTTATACTCGCACACTTAGTTTCCCTTAAAACACGACTGCTGCCTCTCTGTTCTGATCCATATCAGCTCGCACAAGGGAAGTGAACCTACAAGCATCAGATTTATAACTCTGTTTTTATTGTGGTTCAGCACAGTCAAGCTTGTATTTGAGAATGTGTGTCAGCAGGTCAGATCACGGCGTGTCAGATAAATGCTGTTTCCATTAGGCAGACACGGTGATCCTCGGTACACCATTGCAATTGAAAAACAAATTGTTTTATATTTCTCATTTCCAATACCTTTCAGTCTATTAGCACATCTGTTCTCTCTCTCACACACACACACACACACACTCCTCTCTCACACTCATTCCACCCAGTTCCTCTTCTAGTTTACCTTTGCTCACATCTCTCTACCTGTGGGTGGGTTTACATTTGCCTTGATTCAAAGTAAAGCCCCTACTGTGCACTTGAAGTGGAAGGCTGAGATTATTTTCAGGAGGAAAATCCATAAATTCTGTCCTCACTCTTTACTCACCCTCTCACTTTCAAAGACAGAGACCTTTACCGTTTGTCCCTCTGTCCTTTACTGAAAATCCTACAAACACCACACACATGAAACACACTTTGACAGCTTTTATTAAATATTGCTATACTGCCATAGACACGATCATGGATATGTTGAATCTCAGTTTTATTTAGAGGCATTTGTGCAGGGGCTCTAGCACACCTTCTGTGTATGTACAACTGTAGAGACAAGTTTTCAACATATTTTAGGTTAATAGAAAATTATATTCTGTTAATTATGTAAATACAACACCATGACACATATTTAATGATGTTAACACATTTACCTAATTTGAAATTATAATGGTATATATCCAGCATAACACATTATAACTGTTTATATATTTAGATGTTTATAATTAAGCTTTATTTCTTAGGAAAACATCATCTAGCTTGTGCAACTGTCTATGTGTATTTATATAGTTAATTGTACAGTTAACAATGCAATTTTAAATATGCCAATACAGTCTAAAGGATGAAGTGAAATGTGTGAAGCAAGTATATGATATGAAGCTTTGGCAAAATGGGAATTAATGGAGACATACATGCAGTGACTTCTAGGCAGCCATTTTCTCTTTTTCTTAAGCCTTCTTTTTCTCTCACTCTTTCTTTCCTTCTGTTAAACGTGCACCAGGCTTCTCAGTCATTTAGAAACACAACTTTCACACTGTCTCCTAACTCATCTCCGCTGCATTCCGTCACGTCATCAAATTGGCTGAGGGGTAAATGGCCTTATAAACCATGAATATGAAATGTCTATTTCCCTCCCTTTCACACGCACGTTTTTTCTCTTCAGGTAGTCCGGCGTGCCTTGATTAACTTAGACTTACGTCAAGCACTCAGTGTGAAGACCGCTCCATCGTACTGCAAAATACAGGTCGTGATAAGTGCCTGCGGCTTGATGTCCCATCAGGAAATGACACAGAGCAAGTGCTGAACATATTATGCCCACTCTGTGACTGCACTAAGGGACTGGCAGTGCTCTGGAGTGGCTGGGATGTGTCTGATATCTGGCGTCAATGCTGATCTTTCCTCTCTCCCTTGTGACATTGCCTCACTCCTTCCTTTCTCTCTCTTTGTCTCTCGGGCCCTGTTAAACATTTCAGTTTTAGATGAGAACAGTTGTTCTGCTCATTGAGTCGAACCGTAATTGGGCACTAGACGTTCAAAGAGCAATGAATTTGGTCTGGGCTGGACACCTAAGGTGTATAATGTACTGCTGAGGTCATTAGGGTTATTTTTAGTCCCGGCTGCCCCTTTATGCAGATTTATAAAACTTCGCTGGGATTTTAAACTTGACTTTGGCTGTCTTTAAACTGACCTTTTAAGAACAGCATGGATAAATTGTTTATTGTTGTAATGATGTGTAATTATCGTACATCATTATAATATAACCCTTATATCAACTTTTGATTTACAAAAAATTTCCTGGTAAGTGAAATCATTAATAGGAGTTTACTTGTAAATTATTTGGTTGAAATAAGGGATGGGAGAGCATGATATAAATCATCTATTTCGTGGTAAACAGGATGCAGTATACAAGTTCCCTGGCAGTGCTGTGTAAATGGCAGTGGGAATTCATTCATTGAACATTCCCAGCAAATGAATTGGCTGAAGACCACACGAGGCACAAGCGGCTCTGAATTAGACTGATTGAACACTTCACTAAGTGAGATGACGACTTCAAAGATCAATTTACACATCTCAGTGTGTATTGATCAAACTATTTGCAAGCGTGGCATTCTCACTGTGAGCATTTCAATTAACTGTATGTGAATGTAGGAGTTGAAGCACTAACATTGGCTTTTTTGGCAGAACAGCAAAGTTGCAATTTACATTGTATTTTATTTTATCTAAAGAAAAGTTTTATTAAAATTTTAATTGGATAACTAACACCAGCAAATTTGTTTCTGTTTCTGTTTCATAAAAATATATATTCAGAGTAGAACTTTTGGGCCAGTACTTCACATTTTAGACTACTTAGACCAAAAACAAAAAATTGACATACATACATATGTACATACATACATACATTACATTAGCTTTATGTATTGTTAATTATATTTATTATGAATGGACATGAATTAACAAAAACAATAGTATATTTAATAAATTAAAATGAACCTAGATTATTTAAAAAAGTAAAAGGTGGTAGTTTATGATATTTAATATGTCAAAAAGGTAACAAATTAAATTGTGTTGTAACATTATACCTCACTGTACCAGTTTTGATTTCGTATTATTTAGTGCTGGATCAGGTTTAAATAGCACGAGAGCCAGGGAAAGTCCTGAGTCCCCAAAAACAGTTAGAAACACAATTATTTTCGGTGTATATTATATATTTAGGTCTCAGTAATCTGTTCTGTGAATGTGTAGACAGAATGTCGGTTATAAATTGTCAGCGGATGTTTTCCACTCTGGAGATATTTTAGGTTCAATGACAATTTGAGTGTTAGTTCATAATATGCCATCCTAAACCCTCAATAAACTCTCCCAGAAGGAATAAAGTCTGTTTTAATGTTTCCATGTGGCCAGTAAAACTCCTTAACTGCTTTGTGGCCTATCCTTAAAAGTGACAATAAAAAGAAGTTATAGCTCAGTTCCTCATAGATGTGCTGTAGGCGGGTCAATAACTATTGTTTCAGCTGATCATATGAAGAAGCAACAGCATGGCAGAAAAATGTCAGATCAATCAGCCAATCAGACAAAGCGTTCGTCTGGAGTCATTTAACAGTGTGGCTAATGACCTAAACATGATCATTATCCTCACCAGCAATTTCCCTTTTTCAGCTTTGGGAAACATTTGGTCTTTCCGGAACATAATGACGATTTAGCTAAAGATGTTAAAGCTGAATGATTTAAACTCTACGACTGTAGAGTCCAAAAGCCATCCTGTCAACTTCTCTCAGACAAAACTGTGGCTACAAGTTTTTTTTGTCTCCTGGCCGCCCTCCGCACAAGCAAATCAATACTGGAGCGAGTTTCGAGGTGTAGGGATAATAGCCGTCTGACAGACAGTAGAGCAGGTAAAGTGAGGCCTCTTCTGTCCTGTTTTTGACATGTCCCACAGACCAAGTAATGAGGTCAACAGCTGGGTGCATTAGTACAGAGCATAGGACCCGACTGCTAGACATATCCCAAGATATGTGTGCTGTAGACTCATGTTTTAATCTCTCACATGGCTTCTTCCTTCACTCATTGCTAGACTAACTTTGTAAACGGTTGAAGCGGGCAGCTCAGGGCTACAGCAGGGTTCTGTAATATATGTAGGCTTTCCACCATGACCTTGAAACATTGCTCAGCTAAATTTTTATGACACATTCAGCTCTTTCCTGCATGTATTGTTTTACAGTGTGTGTCTGCATTAGTTCAACATGTTACTAATGTAATGATCACATGTTTGGTAGTGATTGACATAATAATGCTACAGTCCACAGGGAAAAAGTTTTATTTTTTATTATTGTACTGTTATTACCATTTCCCTGGCCTTGTTTGAGCTCAGAATTTTGCAACAATTTCTATCTCAGGAATTTAGCAGATTTCAAAGCAAATTCTGTTGGAAAACAAGAGATCAGAATGTCGCAGTTCTCAGATACAGAGAACAAGATAAACGAATGCCATTTTTCTGATGCTTTGTTTAAGATGAAAAGCCCAGGTAAATATTGGTTCGAAGGTTCAAACAATCTGTCTGCCCTATCACAGCCAGCAATTCTTGCCTATTATCATCACCATAAGCCTCGTTAATTATAATCATTTCACTTGTGTCAAAGGTATTCAAGCCCCAGAACTGTTTGCCCTTACTCCACAAAGAAACATAATTGTGGTTTCTCCCGCTCTCGCGTCTGTTCAACGTAATGAAATGTGAAATATGATGTTCAGTCAGAATAAAGCATTGTTTTCTGTACAGTTTATGATAGCTGGGAGGCTGTGCTGAGGAAAAAACCCTCTCAGGGCTTTTTGACTAACTTGATGGAATAGATGGTCTGTCCGACTGCCTGCCCACATCAATAGGTATTCTGATGCTCAAGGTCCTGTAAATGCTTCGCCACAAAAGCCATTAGAATCCTACTTTTGCTTTAGGAGAAATGTTTTTTTTTGTATTCCAGGCCCTCATCACTTTCCTAAACCCATTTTTTCTGTGTATGTGTGTGCGTGTTTTTCCTCACATAGAGTTGCTTTTACACTGCAACATTAATGACAGTGAACTACGTTTGAACTCCATGTTCTACTCTGACATTTTTCCCAAAACTGCAACCAGGACTGTTTGCACAAAGTACCTTCAGAGTGTCATATTTCAAATAGACAGAGTGTCTGTCATTAAATAATTCATCTGTGTGCAGATGTCTTGACATGGCAATTAATATTTATTGGATTAAAAACCCTGCAAGAGCAGCCGTCTGAAGCCCACCACCTCTTCAAGAAAGAACAGCAGAGGAGGAGAAATAGATTGTGAAGAAGAATCATTTATTTTGTCTGTCATGCATACTGTTTCCTCTCAAAGCACTATGTTTTAACATTAACGCTACGGTGTAATATTATGTTTGATCAAGATTGCAGCTGTTTTTCGTTTATTTTGTTGTTCCCCTTTTTAGATCCATTTCAGCTCTTATCACTGCACACTGTCATCTGGCTGTAATTAGTAACTTGTGGTAGGTCCTGGGAGGGGCTACAGTAACAGCTCAATTAAAAAAAATCACATATTACTTTAAAGCATCCCCTTCTGTTTTTATAGGCACAATATTCTCTGTCTTTGTCCAGATTTTCCTTTTTAAAGAAGATCTTCAGAAACTAAAGTGGATTACGACAGTGCTGCAGGGAATATGTGTTTGTTTATCATAGGATCAGTTCTGCAAGATGTGCTTTTCATCTGTTTGTGTAAGTTTCCCCTGTATTTGTAGAAAGATAGTTGTTTACAATCAAATACATAACAAAATGTTATATAAATGTTAATGTATAAAACATTTTCACATTTATGTTAATATTAACATTGATTACAGCTTTATCTTCTGCTTTCAGCAGAATGTAGTACTCATAAACGTAAACATAGTACTCATGGGGTTGTCAGGACAACAGTTGTGTTGTAATGCTTATGCTAATGTCAGACTTATGTATGACAATTTATGTACATGCATATATATTGCATATATTCATCACTTAATTCATAACTTAATTATAGTGATGACGGTAAAGAAAACTTTGTCACACAACAGCATTATACAGACAAGCAACCACAACAAGCAACCGGACTTTAGCTGACTACACTTCTTGAAAATTCACAGCATAATTATTAAAGTAATGTAAATACATGAATGAAAAATTGAAAACACACCCTTTCCTTTCAATTTGTCTACACGTCAGTTTAATTCTAATTGGCCCTTTAAGGGAGAACCAAGTTCATAAGGTCGAAAGCTATTTTTATAGTGAAGTGCTTTGAACGCGGTCTTTTTTCTTATCCTCTCCTGTCTAATATGACAGAGCATCTTCAGCATCATTACATCCCCCAGACAGTCATCAGCACAGGGAGTTAGAGTTGGCTGTGGGGAAATTAGATTGCAAAGCTCCCTCTCCCCTCACTTCCCGGGCCTTTTTTGGGCTAAATACCTGATTATCCCACATTTAGGAGTGTGGGGAAAAAGAAAAAAATACAGCAGCTGGATTGTAATCAATCCTTTTAAAAAGTGCAGCTTGCACGGCACTTCTCTCCAGCAGGATAAATGTGACAGAGAGGCCTCCGATTCCGCTCTTCTGATGAATCGCTCCCCGCTTAATGATTACGGGAATTGTCATCGACTGATCATCAGTCTCCATTTATTTCAAATCAACGTCAGGAGTTTGTAGGGCCCCGAACGAGAATATGTGTGGTGTTTTCTCTAGATTGCCTCTTCTCATCTGCACTGCTCCATAAGGAGCATCAGAGCGAGGTCATGTATCAAACAGTGTGTGTGTGTGAGAGAGAGTGTGTGAGTGTGTGCTTGCATGTGTGGTAGGATGGTAAAATGCAGAACCCCCTAGTGCCATTGGACCCGTAGGTGGTGCTGCTTTAGGACCCCTACCGAACATTGCGCCTTCATCCTTGTAAAAGTAATGTTTCCTTTAGAACAGCCTCCTGTATTCTCAGAACTGCTGTGACTGTACGGTCTTGTGCAGATTTGTACATTTAAACTACAATATAAGAATTAAGTAACAGCCAGTTGGTTGTGGAGGATTTTCTTCTGCTGTCCTGCTTTTATCTTTTCTATTTGTCATAGACACACTCAGACTAATAGTTAATCAGCCCGTGTGTATGGCCGCAGCACTCGCCTGTTTGCTCTCCCCTGCTCTCATATCAAGGCTGCAGTTAATACCCAGTACTCAGTCCACAGAGCTGACATTAAGCAGACTCCAGTGTGTGTTCCAGGGTTAAGCTAGATTAAAGGGAGAGCCCCATATACACAGCTTTGTGTTCCACATTTTCTCCATTAGTTTGCAGGCTTTTTATCTAAACGATTCATGGAAGAGCTGCATCACCTGGATATTTGCTTTGCCAAAAAACAATTATGCAAGGAATTAAAAATCACTCATCATTAAACAAAATTTAAATAAATAAACAAACAAAATAAATAAGTATAAAATAAGTAATAAGAATCAGTAAGAAGCATAAAATTCCATTTTACTTACTATGGTTTAACCAGATTGAATGTCTTTTTTTCATAACTTAAAGTCGACAAGTATTGAAACAATTACCGTTTTATATTTAGTATATTGTAAAGAGAAATAAATGTATTGTGATTAATTGTTTGTGTTTCTAAAATTGCCAGAACTTCAAAAGAATAAACAAAAAGAAAAAAATAAACATTAACAATATAATAATCAAATAAGTTAATACTAAAAAAAAGTTAAACTGTTTATCTGTTTATTTTTTTAAATTTTACATGTTTCTACTTGATTTAAGAATCTTTTTGACTACTGCTGGATCAGAAATAGTTTTTCATCCATGTCTGTTCAAAGTCGAGCCTTTTGACTAACACGTTTTCTTTTTAACCAAAGTCTGATTTTGGTTTTAATGATGGGTATATATAAAATACCAGGTTCGGTTTTTAAAAAGCATGTTGAGTTCTGCTGCCCTCATTTTTTAGAGTGTTAATTTTCTTCAGCTATAGAATTATTTAAAAAAAAACTCTTTAGTGTCTTTTCATCTTTGAAAGTGTTCTTTTTCTTTAGCTACAGAATTCTTAAAAAAAAAAAAAACTCTTTAGTGTCTTTTCATCTTTGAAAGTGTTCTTTTTCTTTAGCTACAGAATTCTTAAAAAAAAAAAAAACTCTTTAGTGTCTTTTCTGTAATTACTGTACAACGTTCTGTAAAAAATCTGTTCAATTGCCACTATTCAGAGCCACTCCACTCAAGCCAAATCAAACCCGGGCTCAGCTAAAACATATTCAGACTGGGGCCACCCAAGCGTACAGCACGAGACATGATTAGTAACTCATAATTCTTTCAAAAAGTCATGCCTCAGCAAAATTTCTGCAGCTCTCTTTCAACAATCTCCATGGCAGGCTAGGTGTCAATGAAGCCGGTCTTCCCCTAGTTTCCATCGCTATGACATTCCAACTTCACAGGAGAAGTGTTTTATCAAAAGAGCACAGAGGCTCCTGATACGGTGAGACTCACAGGTTAATGTTGTCTTTGACGTAGGCAAATTAGCGCAACAAAAATAGACCAATTGACCCCATTAATTTCTTCTTCCACAATTATCCCAAGGGCCGGAGGAAGGAGGCGAAACAATAAATCACAATTAAGCCCAAGTCAGCTGTGTTCATTAAGCTTCGTAAGGGCTAAATCTGCACACTTAATTCGGGGAGATTTGCAATCACAAGTATGGGTCACCAGGAAACAGCTGAAGTAGTTGATGAATTGATTAATATGGTTTTGAGAAGTTTTGCAGATTGTTTTGTATGCTCTACAGTTTAGAAAGATTTGAAAGTGGTTAGGTTAGGTACATGTTGAAATAAATCTGCTTTAGTTTAGTGATCTGGGTCTGTGTTGAATGTGTAATCTGTTTGCAAGTGTTCCACTTATTGAACAGTTTTGTTAATTTATATAACAGTGTTTCAGCACTAGCAGCGATTTCATGAGCAAAGTTAAATTGTGAAATCAAAAGTGAATGTGAAATTGAATTTTACAAAATAAGTAATTCGTGTAAATCATCTACTTGAAAGTATGCACAAAATGTTTTTCCTAATTTTTGGAATATAAGCAGCTGTTTGTCTTTGGAATATAAGCAGCTGAACACTCAACAGTGTTCGCAGATTTTTTTTGGTGTTCATTATCGCTGAGTTAATTGATATTAGACTCCATCGTGGACAACCCTACAGAGATTCTTCCTTGAGTTCAATATCCTGTGTACGTTTAATCACTTTCTCCAGAACGTATGAGTCAACATTTCTTGGAGATGATTAAAAATGGCTCTTTGAAAAAACCTCTGGAGATTCATGTCTATTTGTCCATAAGACATGTAGCTCTAAAATGGCAAAGACTGAAGACTTTCCTATTAAGCTTTGATTGCACACACACTCACACACACAAACACACACACACACTCACACAATCTCTGTAATAAATATATTCTTTGCCAAAAATAGGATCTCAATATCAGTGAAACTGTTTTTCAAAATGTGATTAACTGGATCAGATCTAAATCAGTTTTAATGTTGCTCCACATTTTTAAAGATATGAAGTATAACACTAGAAAATTGTTTCTGCAGTGTAGCCAAGCGATTCTATTTCAGACAGTTTTTGAAGTTAATTAATCACATGCCGTTATGGTAATAGTAGCGGTATTAAGAAAGAAAACCAATTAAAAACAACAGGTATGACGTTATCACACAGTATTTGATTATTAATATGGCCATCTTTTTCATATGAAAACTATGCAATTGAAGCTCAGTCTTGCCAATGTTATCGCTCAGCCCGTTGATAAAGGAGGTAAATCAACAGTTTTCAGGAAATTATCAAGCAAAGTGCAGCTGCATTCATACCTCTTAAAAACATTAGGAAAATGCAGTGGCGGTTTCAATTATTTGACGACGTCTTCATTTCGCATTTTGACCGAAACATCACGGAATGAAAATTACCACCGCCCGTCACGTCTAATGCCTTTCCATATCCCATAATTCTCCAGACCCTTTCAACGAGCATTCAGTGCGATGTTCTCTGACGGCAGGAGCAGTGGCGCCTCTTCGTTTAGAGGAATAAAAAACAAGGAGTGGGAGGGATGAGTGGAGAGGAACCCACCTCAATCAAGAGGTCCATTCATAATTGAGAAGGGGAGAGATCTGTGCAGCAGGTCAAAAAACTCTACTGCATAATTGAGAAGCAGCTAAAGCTGGAGTGGCTCCATGGTGGCACTCTGCGGCCATAAAAAGTTCCTGAGAGGCGGCACGTGTGTATGTTTGTGCATGTGTTTCTACGTTTATGTGCATTTGTGTGTGCACTCAGGTGAACCTTGCCATGTCCGTGCCCCATCTGAACTTGAATTAACTGTAAACGTACAGTCCTACATTCAAAATACATTCAAAATTATTGTTTTGGTGTAGGAATACAAATATGATGGTAATTATTTCTGGCTATTTTTTTTGTTTTTAATAGTGATCACAATGGAGGGTTGGTTGTTTTGTTTCTTAAAACAATTCTTAACCAGGTTAACCTGAATGGATGCTTAAACAATTTCCTGACTGGGGAGGGGTTGGAGAACTGGGATGAACTTCTTGTAAAGATCTGAGTTTAGCTCAGTTTGTTTGAACCAATCAAACAGACGTTACAACTTAAAAACATTTTGGTTGCTGGTAGATTAAAATAATTATTAATCCAGCTATAACCCATGTGTTAATTCCTTTTAAACACTTTTTTAAAATAAACATTGTTTTATGGTGTATTGGTTTGTGTGGATGCTGGTGATATACTACAGGTATATGTAGATATACCTTTTTTTACTTTCAATAATATTCTCAGTAGCTTTTGCGCATATGACACTGTTTTGTTTGTACAAGTTGACCTTCAGCTAGAATGACTCTCCTCCATAGAGCTTCACACAAGATCTTGCACTTGAATTGGGTTGTTTTCTGTTGGTATTGATGAAAGGGTGCTTGAGTCTTACTGATGTCACTGTGATGGAACACAAGACAGAAAAAAAGGTCGAGAAACACTGTCCTTAGGTAGGACACAAGTTAGTACTTCACTGCACCATTTATCTCTCGGATGGCAAGATTCATTGGAAATGCCAAACCTATCTTTTGAGCAGACATACTTTTGAAAGATGCCATTTCTCAAGACCGCAGAGTGTTTTCTGGGAGCCGGTGTATGCCCTGTGTTTGACCCTCTGAAGGGTTGAGTCATGTCTGTTGGTCCTCTTCATCTGAGAGGTTTGGAGAGTCAGGCCGCCTACCTCACCTTTTCACAGCAATGTCACCTGCGCTCGCGAAAGGAAAAGTTCAGCTTGCATTACAAACGGAGAGTCATTTTTCCTGACACTTTCACCATACTGCTAAATTATGGATTCAAATTCCTGTTCCTCAGATGCCTAAATGACTCCAGCAAGTGAGTAAATGCATTTCCAGTTTCTGGGAGTTTCTGCCCAAAAAATAACAGGACAGGAAAGTTGTCAGGAGGTGGATAGGAAATTTCCATAAGGAGCAACTGGCTGTCAGAACTGGCTGTCAGGCTTTTTTTGTCGACTTGCCTTTTACTTCCAGAATTGAACCCAGCCACACATTTGCTGAGGGTTAACTTGACAGAGAACTCTGGGTGCTGTTCCTGAAAAGTTCCTGTCATGCATATGTAGTCATGACAGGGATGATATGCGAATGTGTGTGTGTGCGTGAGTGTATCTATATGTGTATATGAGGGTGGGGGGTCTGGGTGCACATGGGGGCACGTCTGTGTCTGCTGGTGTGTGACTGCAGGAAGGCCACTCTCGCCATTGACATTTCCCTGTAGCCTCTCAGTCCATCCAGCTGCCCCCAGTAACACATATTTATACATATATTAAAAACAGGACTAAAGTTAGTCTAAAACAATAAGTTAGCACTCTTCTTATCCCCAAAGGAAACCCCTGTTCCCTTGTCCTGTTCGGCTTTATGTGTCTGCTCAGTTGAGTCAGGGAAGCCCCATTGCTACTTGGTTGCAAAAGTCTGTCAGTTCTTCAGGTTTTCATTGACCTGTTGGTTCTGTAGTACTGAGGTAGTTAATGTTTTCTTTTTAATTTATTTGAATATAAATTGAGTTTTCAGTGACAAGAAAAAAATGCTACATCTCCAGGCCTGGAAAAGTAATAGGAAATCAGTAATATTAGTGAAATGTACTCATGGAACGTTTATAATGACTATAACTTTATAATGTTATAATTGTAGTTATAGTTACTGTATGCTATATTGCTTTTTGTGAGCACTGGTGTAGAGTCAAGCTTGCCTACAAGAAAGCAAAATAATGTCAGTCAGTCCATTAAGTATATTATCAATATTCCAATAATTGTGACTGTACACAACTAAAAATACATGCGAGAGAAAAAAAAATCACTTATTGCTATCCAATACGGTGCAGCACAGAGAAACATTAGAATTTTATTTTCATTTCGTTTGGTTTTAATTAAGTTATAAAAGGCTATTCCTTTGTCTCTCTACACATTAGCTATTGATTTCTGGCAACACAAAAGCAGTTCATAGTTAGGTCTTTGTTATGAAATAAGACACTTTTCTTTGTGTGTGGCCCTTGAGGAAAAACCTAATTGTATATGATATTTGGCACCTTCCAAGCTTGTGTTGAGTAACTGTCAAATTCCTCATCTTTTCCTGGATCCGCACACCAGCAGAAACCCCATCGCATGTGCCATTAACAAACGCGCGCCGTGCACCATGTACCGTGAATAATCAGCCAGACACACACATGCCAAAAGAAGCAAATTCACACAAATGACCATTTTTTGACATCATCGAGAGCCTGACCCTGGTTAATCAGATGTGACAAAAATAAAATGAGAAGTGTGAGAAAGAAATATAAAAGAAAAGAAAAAAGAAAGAGAGAAAAGGCAAAGTGTACAACTGTCATGACGACTTAAATCTGTTTTCCCTCCTCCTGGCCCACAAAACTTTCTAAGCATCATCTAATGCTTAAATGGGGTCAGGAGAAGGTTAAAAAGCGCTACATGAGCGCAGTCATGAATATTTGAACTGCTGACTTGAAAAGACTTGCAGTGTTCATGAGGGAAGGGGCTTGTGTCACATCCTTTTCTCTTTCCTGCCGCTGAGCAGCACTTGCCCTCTCAACCGCAGGATTTTAGCCTCTGTGTTGGGTGGATATGAATACCCCCCATAGCCAGCGCACCGCTGTCTCTGTGCCGCCTAATGCTCACGGCAAATGTTCTATTCAGAAGCTGGTTTACCATAATGTCTGTTCAAAGACTTCATAGACACATGCTGCAGATGTGCAGGATTTGAGTCTATCCTTCTTGTGATGATGATGATGAATATTACTTAATAAAGACATAAATAGTATTTTTTTCTTTATAGCTATTATTTTTTTATCTATTCTCTGTAGCTTTATACGACTGAATTGCTGTATTGTTTTTTTTTTATTTTAATGTTCCATTTTACAGTCTACTACAAAAACATAATTCCCAGTTCTTGGTATGTTACAAATCTGTCCAAAAATAATAGCAATATTCTAGATTTCTGGTCCATTAGGACTTTTGTAAATCTTAACTTTGTAAATGTTAATTTTATTTTGTAAATAAAAATACAATGACACATACAGAGGAAAGTCATAATTCTTCAATATACAACTTATTATAAATTTGATTTTTGTGCTTGTTAGTTATCTGAACACTGCTTTTTTAATGGGATTCAGTTCATTTTGTGTGTAATTTGTCACAATTCTTTTATAAAATTTTTTTTTTTTTCAAATGAATTAATAATTGAAGGTGTTACATAGTGAATGTCAGTCAGTCAAATCACAAGTCCCAGAAGTGCAACAGTTTTACATGTTGTAAGTGCTTTAAGTGCCGCGTAAGAACAGCTCCATTAATCAGCGAAAGGTTATTCTTGCCATTTTTCATCATCCATAAATTAATTAATATAACACTTTACAAGAAACTGTTAATGTAGTTTTTAATGCATTGGTTAAAAGCATACAGTGATCCTGGTTCAGTCTTTGTTCCATGCACGCTTGTGTCAAATCTTGTTTTATTTCAGTACAGGAATCATCAGGTTTTTGCATCCTAAAACGTGTCTCTATAGACAGTCTAGGTTTTGCTCAATTGTCCGCTGCCACTGCATTTCAAAGTGAATTTTCTAACAATAGCTTCAGCGCTCCGAACTTCTCTTCCACTGTCCGTCACACTTCCAAACAGCCGCATCTGGTCCGGGCAGACTGGAACATACACATGATGTGCACAGACACACAGATTAGCAATGAGGAAGCTGTTAGTCACGGTGTGTTCTACAATAGCTCACCGCTCTGTCTCTACTGTTGGACTGTCCCAGCTGCTCCGCAACATAAGGTGCACGTTTAACAGAAGTAGACATGTCAGATTTAATCAGCTGGATAACTTTAAATGTAACATTGTTTTCTCTGGGTTTGTTCTTTAACCAGAAGCAATAAGAAACATTATACACATTTATTTCTATTTGTGAGGGGACCAGCTGTCATAAAAAAATATTTGTGTTGTCATCTGACATTTACTAGTTTTTTAACACCGATTACATTGTCCTTTTCCTTAAGTACTGCCCTATGAAAATGTTTAGAGCTCAGGTGACTTTACAGAGGTCTTAGTCATGTTTTCCTTCTGTATCAACCCTAAACGTTGCACCTTAAGCAGGGGAATATAAAACAGACATGTATGAGACTATTGTTGGCATACAGCTTGAAAGTAATGTGGCTAGCACAGCTCAGCTCTAACTTTAAGAATATCAGCTCTAACTTAAAATCATTATTTCTTGTTTGTAATATAAAAAGTTTTCATTTTACAGGTGATGTCTGTTTTTGGAATTTAAATTTGAAAAGATTTAGGATAGGAATAATTCAGAATCATTCAGCTATCATTTTAAGTGCCCACAGCTCTTCTACAAATACCTTTAATTAAAGCCTTGGACTAAACACGTATTTTATATTAAGGGCTAATGAAAGCCATTTCACTTCCCTTCTAGCTTTAGTTTGTTTGATTCACTGGTATTATATTTTGTGTAGTTATGTATTTATATATTTTCTGCACTTAGAGACATTCTAATGACAGGCTGCAGTGTATTAATCCAATATTCTGCTAGATGTTGACTACTTGTATATATGCTGAATCTAAGCCTGAAAAAATAAAATCCTCACAACACTTACATTAATTTGTAATCTGCAAAACCTTTCCTTAAAATACAACCAAACATTTTATTTTAATTAACAAATACAGAAAATGGGTTTTTATATATATATATATATATATATATATATATATATATATATATATATATATATATATAATGTTTCATGTATTTTTCATATATTATTTTATTTTATATGTATATTAAGTTAAATATTTGAAATTTTCCAACAGTAGTTGTGTGATCTATTCTGCATTCCTTGCAAGAAAACCAATTATTAACTTCGATGTTCAAACCTTTGTAACATGACAGGTTCACTTAAGAAAAAACACTAAATTTTATTCACTTATCACAGGATTGTGAGTCAGTGTGGAAACATTTAAAGGGTTAATGCACAGAACACAAAAGCTGTCATAAATCACAGTGCTTTATGTTTTACTATGTATACATAAAAGCCAATCATTTCATCTCTCTTTCTCTCTCACTGTCTCTCTCTCTCATTCCTTCAAAAACAAGAAGTGCTGAAAATAATACCCATTAACTAGTCTTACCATTAACATTATTGTGATATGATAGAAATGTGATAGGACATTCAGAAGTGTTGTGGGTGAAAAATGTCAACAGCACTTGAGGGTGCATTTGAGTGTGGAGCATGACTGCTGTAGAAAAGATTTCTTTTAATGGTTTTGGAAACAAATCACAGAAAAAGAGAAAATAGGTTTATAATTATTTTTTTCGCTACAAAATAACTCAAAATAAAAAAACAAATAAATTAGAAAAAAGATTAGAAAGATTAGAAAAAAAAACATTTACCATAGTTTGTACTCTTCATAAAGTCCCTTCTAGGTAACTTGGAGAATCGAATGGTTCTAAAAGTCCCAAAAGAGACATGATTTGAAGAAACCTAAGTGCATAACTTCCTAAAAGCTGTTCCCAGACCTGTGGAGACGGGCGCATCTTTCATCAGCAGGGGATAATAACCGAACCGGTGCTAGACGGTGTCCCCCTGGAGAGCCCACACTGATTGATTCAGGAAAATGTTTAAACAGATGATACCTGAGGGGACGCAAATAAATTGTGGTGTGGGTTCTTATTTGTGGAAGGGATCAATACCATTCAAAATGAGTTTGGGACCCTGTGTGCCTTGTCTAGTGGTTTAATATAGAGGAGGTGAAGTGTCTGCATTGGAGCTGGACAGGGAGAGAGAGAGAAAGAGCACTTAAAACCATCCTAAAGGGCACCAATCAAATCTGTGTTTTACAGCGAGTCAATCATCGGTTAGGGGCTTTTGTTTGCTGCAGCAACTTACCTGAACTTGAGATATCAGAACTTTGTTCTTCTCTTAGGTGTAATCAGCTCCCCTGATACCATCCCTGAAACTGTGTTAGGTGTGTTGTTGATGAAAGATAGGACAGTAATGGATCAGATCACATCTCGCTGAAACCGACCGGCTGTTCTTATTTGCCTTCACAAACAGCCAACATCTGCTATCTGCGTGCCCACATATCCTTCACTTTTCCTTTGCTTTCTCTTCTGTCGCGTGTAACCATAGAAATCTCAATGTTTAACAGGAAAGAAAAAACAGCAGTCATTTAGGTCTCGGATAACTTTTATACAGTTGACTAATTGTGTTCTTTTCTTTATTACAGAGGTAAACATCCTTTAATCAACACATCATTCTGATGAATAGGTGCAGCCCATGAGGAGATGCACAGTAAAGAGGTAAACACTCAGTTCTTGCAAACTGTGTAGATGCTCTTTTATTGCTGTTGCTGTTTGTCGTAATACCACTTAGATGGTCTGATAAATCTGTTCTTGTTCAAACCAAAAGATACAGGGGGGAATTCACGATTGCAACTGAATTGAATTGCGCCTGTTGATAGCGCCATTTATTTGTATGCACAGTGTGAATTATTTTTAGTGCCCATTTCACTAAAGGAATAATGCAAATCAGTTAAAGGCATAGACACATACATGAGATCTGTTTGAAACACCATTTGAGACACGATTGCTGATATTGCCAGTGAATTCAGAGTGCCAGGTTTAGCTTCGTCAGACTAATGTAATCTGGCATACTTTGCTGGAACTGTGCTGCATTGATCCTGCATTGCGATCAAGAATCTAAATCGACACTCAAACATGCTGCTTGTCTGCACTGCACATCCAATAGATTTTCAGTTCATTTCCGGTAGCACTCTTCTCTATCATTTGATGAATAACCATTGCCAAGATCTGTAGAAAATGTACACAGTCCTCTCTTTAGAATTAAATTTCGTTTACCGACCACTTTCAGATGGTGATAGTAGCATGTTGTTAATTGGGCAATCCATAACGGTGCATGTTTGTGCTGAATAAAATGACAATGGCTTAATTTAATGCGCACATCAGTGCTATTTTAGCACATTTAGCATCTGGTGAAATGGATTGCAGGTGGTTAGGTGCAGGGTTTTGCGCTGAAACACCACACATAGAAAAACGTTTTACGAATTTGCCTAATAGTGTTTATATTTGATAAACAGCAATGCTTCGTTCCTTTGCATGGTCGATATCCACATGATGTGCAGGTGAAAAGTTGGTCTTGAATGTAGTTTCTCTTTAGTGCTAATAGTGTTTTGGAGCTGCTATCTCTGTTACTCATATATTTCATAGGATGAAATATAATTCATGAAGACTGAAGACTGAACCCTGTTTGTTGTGACCTCTGTCATGTGTCCTGCCTGCTGCTGCTTTATAAAGAAACATCTGTGCACACCAGGCTTTCGACTGGAGCCCACGTGTGTGTACATGAGTCACATCAAATTCAAGGAAAAACATTTTGTTTTCTTTTGTGAGCTCTTTAAGCTTTTTGTAAGCTTTTCATTTCAGTGTACAGCCAATAAGATTTTAACGTATATGAATAAATATGTAAACAATGTTCAAATGTTTAAATGTATGTTCAGATGTATATATTAAAAATGGTCCTTTCAGACATTATGAGGTTATAAGGAGGAAGCAGGATATGTACTAAACACAGGACACAGTACTTGCTGCTATTCCTGTTGGCATATAGCTAGATGTGGGGGAAGGTTCTACAAACATTGTGCTGCCCTAGCTGCGGGGTAGCACCTGTAGCTCTGCATATCCTTCTGAATGATCCCACCTTTGGGAAAGAGTGGCTGAAATGTAACTTTAACAAGGTCCCTTATGATTGTATTGTGCCCGAGCAGTCTGTGTTACATATTTTATGTTTTGTAAATCTGTCATAGTATAATGTAGGTTTTTACAGAAACTTTACTGAAGCACTGTGTGAAGAAGTGTGCCAAACATAATATAATATACATTTACATAGAATTAAGCAAAAAACATTTCTTTTTTATTTCAATGTAAATGCTAACAACTTCTAAGTGTTGAAAGGCGGTTGAAAATAGTCACCATTGACTACCATTCACTACCATTGTCAGTGGGTTTATTTTTAAAAATGCCACATCTTATTTTGTCAATAAATGTATCTCACTTGTAGTGCAAAGTTTTGTTCAATTTAATCTATAGCGTGCCTCCATATACTTAAATTAAACAATGCAATTTACAGAATGGCCAGAGTGCCATTTAAACTCGCAGCCAATCAGCCATCTGCCGCCACACTCGTGTAAGTCTAATTAGTTTAAGATCAAAATTATGTTTGTTTTTGTGTTGTTCTTTAAATCAACTGAGACTTCAGATTACAAATAATCAAAGTTAACCTTACGTACACACACCTGCAACACCCCTTGTGTTTTCAGTTTCTGTTTAACTTCTTAATGTTCTTAAGTCTTATTTTAATTGCTTGTTGTATTGACAGCGCAAAACTGTACGGGAAATTAATTATTTTATTTGCGTGTATGCGCACAATAAGCAAGCAGTTATGTTTCATCAGTTCAGTATTTTCGTCTTCAGTTGAGTCTTACAAGGTATTTCATCAACGTAATAAGAGCTAACGATTTAATGTGCACTTAAATCTGGTGAGAAATGAATGAATTAATCAATAAATAATATGAATAGCTAATAAATGAATACAAATTCCCACCAACAATTTCGTCTACATATGTAGTTCTTCATAACGCTGCGCTTCGTTCGTTCTTTAAAAGCTTGTAAAATCTCCAAGCATGCTCAGTGTTCTGCGAGAGGAGTTAATCAAAGCTCATAAATCACATCCGCAGGCACTTAGAACATTAGGCATGCAGAGGCAGTCACCCTTGTGCAATTAATGGCAATTAAAGCTATACTTTTATGATGTCTTCTACTTGCACTACAAAGGAGTAATTGCTTTTTATGGCTTTTAAGTCGCAAGCTAGCGTTTCACAATGGCCTACTAGTTATGAGGAATTCCCAAAAAAACTCGCTTTTCAAAGGGGTCTACATGTACATTACTCTAATGGATTAATAGCCAGTGTTTGGTCGGCAGCCAAAAGCTTATCTTTCTTCAGGATTTTTTCTTAAGTCTTCCACCACGATGGTTTCCAGGGTTTCCCCTGTACCACTGGTTCATATGGAGCATTCTACTCTTATGCTTGGCCCAAATCCCTACAGCCTCACTCTCCTCCTTGCACTGTGTGGTTTTCTTCTCCCATGTTTGGCTCTGGACTTTCTCTTTCTTTCATCACTTTCATGCCCTAAGTCCAGAAATAATGTCTGCTGTGTTCTTTTCTACATGGATGGACTACACAGTCTGTCAGTCTGTAAGTCTGGGTTTGATTCACATCCACAGTTTCATTCAGGTCTCCACATCTTTTTCTTGATTGGTGCAGAACAGCTGTACCACACTGTGGGAATGAATCGCTCATGTGTAAAGAAACACAAACTTTTAACTCCACATTACCATATTATTAAATGAAGCAAATGCAAAAGAAAATAAATAACCACAAATTAACATAAACAACTTTGTTCATTGTGCTACTGAAAGTTGAAGCAGAACATAAAAAATTAAATCCAGTGAAAGTCTAACAAAGAAATACAACAAAGTCATAATTAAAATAAAGTGCTTTATTATTTTTAAGTGCTAGTTAGAGCTATATTAAAATCTATATTAAAACAATAGTAAATGTCTTTAATGATCAATAAATTAGTACATTAAATAAAACTATTATTATTATTGCTTCCGCAACTAAGCAGCATGGATGAAAGGCTTATTGTGTGGTTTCCTTGTTCTCTCCACACAATAATTATTCTGGCAGCTCCGTAACACCATTTCAATTGTGTTCATGTTTTGATAGTCAATATAACAATTAAAAATTCCAAAGCTTTTCCATTCTTGTCTATGACAGCACAAGGGGTCTGGGTGTTTTTTCCGTTCCAGGCTTCACTCTCTGTATTTTCTCTCTCGTTTTGAGTCAAGCAACCTCCACCTCTTTTAGTCACGCAAACATAGTGAATCCAATGGATTAGGATGAGGCAGCTGGGCTGTGTGTGACCAGCTACCTGAATTGAGACATCTGCTTTAGAAACAGTTTGATGAGGGATGAAACATGCTTCAATTTGTTTTATTCACTGACTGAGCTCCTCAGGATTGCTACACAACAAACTGCAAACATGTTACTTATAGAAAGTCATACTCAGGTCCAGTATATAATGCTGAACAGACAAGGTTTGATTAACACATTCTTTAAGGTTCAAATAGGTCTACAGAAAAACATTATTTTGTCGTTTTCCCAGCATGCACTGGGATATGAGTATTTAATATGGTTGCATTGTTTAATTTACATTGTTCTTTTTTTATGTTGCAGCAACATTGAGTAACATGCTGTCTTGTGATATCAGGAGTTTTTCTTCTCAAAATGATTTATTTGAGGGTTTTTAGTTAGTTATGTTTCATGTGTTGTTTTCTTTATGTATTGTGTTCATACAACGTTGTCAGTAGTTTAGGACAACAAGCACTTTGTAATGTGATTGTAGATGTGTGATTTTCAGAAAAAACATGGATTGGCAAATAACTAAACAATCTTCTTAGAGTTACTTTGTTTTACAATCATGCCAGAAAGTCATGGCAGCATTACATTTATTCATTTTGCCAACTTCTGTCAACAAACTTTTGTCAGTTTGTGTGTTCCTATGAAATCAAACCTGTGACCTTGGTGCCGCTAGCGCCATGCTTTACCAGTTGATCTCAATTGAGCTTCTACAATTTTCTTCAAAGACACAGTTGTTTTTGATTGATTTTGAGTTAGTATTCAGGACGCACTTTGGCATATATCTCGGTGTGTGTGTGTGTGTGTGTGTGTGCGTGTGTGAGGGTATGGCTTTATTTCTTTACACAGTGCTGATGCTGCAGTACTGTGGGTTGACTTTACTGTTACAGATTATTGAACAGAGTCACAGTTGTGAGGAAAGAGAATTGTTTAGAGCTTTGCTTGAAAGAGAATAAGAGAAAGAGAGATAAAAAGGGGGCAGATAAAATAAAATACAACAGATTCTTTTTCAGGACTTTTAAACATGCTAAACATGTTCCGTGTTCCCAGCCAGCACACATGTTGCTGTAAACTGACAGCTTCAATAATGATTCCTCGCAATCTCTTCAGCAAATCCTCTGCTTCGATCACAACACACCGTTTTTTACTTTCCACACACATTTGTCTCTTTCTAATAGATTGTGCTGGTGATTGAGAGATAGAGAGACACAATTTCTCGATTCATGTTCATCACAAATCTCTTGCTGACAGTCAGATATAGTTTTATTAGTGAATGGAGGTGTTGGCATGTGAATAGACTTTCATCTCCCATCCAAAACACCTTCAGCCCCTTTAAATGATGTGCGCCGTCAGCAGCCTATTGATTTTATATTGCAGATATGAAGTCTGCAGGTGTTCAAGGTTGACAAGGACGACTGTGAGCTGCCAAGTCCAATATTAGTCATCACATCATCAAAAGGTGCGCTGCCTCATTAGCCAATCACAGCGCTGTATCACAAGCGCACATTGTTGTGAAGCAGTCTGCGATTGTGAAATGACATTTAAATGAATGGTTTGCAAAATTACGTTTTCATTGGTTAGTTTTGTTCATATAGTTGCACTTCCTGCAGTTTTCGTGAGGGAGGAAGCAATGCTCATTGTAGGCACTTATATCAGGTATTGCCAGTCAACAAAAGTCGGCTAGTTTTTTCAGGCATAATCATGTAAGATCACCATCTACTGCTCTATCACTGAAAACGGCTGGTTTGACAGCAACACTTTAAACTGGCACCTGCGGAAAGGTTAACAAAATGTTGTCCTTGACATAGTGTACACACCCTTCCTAAAAACTGCATGTCACACTGAGGACCTGCTGAATACTGAAGCGTTTTCAACTGATGACATCTGCACAGGCTTACGATTTTGTAAAGATGCTTTAGCTTTTTCTTTTCTTTCATTTGTGGCCTTTTTGGAAATACCAAGAAGGAAAAACTGTTCATAAACATTAACATTAATGTTCCACATGCTTTTTATATTGAAGTGTGCATAGTGAATGTTTATTCTCTTTACAGAACTATTCAAGTGGCATCGTAACTGTATTACCAAGAAAGTTATAATACAAGTAGAAAAAAGAAAATAAATCCTTGTTGTTGTGGGCGCAAAATCAAAGAATGCCAGTGTCCATGTGAGGGACTTCTGTTCTGTTGCTGTCTTTGAAGTTTCTGGTGGTGATTTCTTTTTTGTATATCCCTCTGCTGAATATTGAATAAACATTTGGGTACAAACTATAATGAGTGCTGCGTGTTTGGTCTGTAAAGAAAGGTGGGCAAGCGGTTCGTTAACGGACTGGGTTTTGTCACAAAGTGGGTGTTGACAGAGTTTCTGGGCTGTGTGGTTAAATTGACGATGGTGACGCATCATTAGCTTAGCGGGGTGAAATAATAGCATGTGCTGCTGTTCCTTTAGCTTTGTTTAGCGTAGCGTCCTTGCCTCCTGGGATGAAACATTGGAAAATAGGTGTTTCTTTCTGTACCGAGTGAATGTTTGCAGCCCTAACAAGACACCCAGGAATAAGAGTTTTAGACGCAGCAGAAGCCAAACACATTCTGGGGGCCCAAAGAGCCTTGGTGGCTCCTAATGCTCCCCTGACACCATGATTGATGCTCCAGTTACTTTCCTGCGCTTGAAGCCTCTCACAGGAACAGCTGTCTCTATATGAGCTTTATTTGCCTCAAACTAGTTGAAAAACACAAGGCTGACCTTAAATCATTTGAATAGCCCTAAATTGCTACAAAGGAAGTTTATTTGACACTCATTTGTGTCAGTCATAGTGATACGGTCCATTATAGTAAGTAGTGCAGGAGGTAAAAATATGGATATGGGCTTGAGTGGTGCTAGGTTGGGAATATTCTACATACACAACAGGCCTGTATGGACAGCATGTTAGACATAAGCTTTTTAATATCATTATTTGTTTTGTAAATTCTCACCAAAGTTATAATAAAAACAGGTGGTTTGAAAATTGTGAAAATGTGCTAAAAACCTTAACAGGTTAGTTCCTTATAGAAAGAACCTTATGTTGTATACTGAGGATAAATAGTTAGTATTTTTAGATATATTTGGATATATATAGGGCAATATATAAGGTATAGACCTACAGCTGACAGGTGCACAAAAACTGACAAACAAAAGTTGTCAATCAAAAAACTCAATATTTACCTGCAGAATATAAATAACACATAAATGACATATTTTTATTGCTTTCATGTTCTGACTAAACATGTTAGTCATTTCTGCGAACTGGTTCTTTCCGGCAAATTGTTTAAAGGTTGTAATAGCTGATTCAGTGGTTCTTGACCTAATCACGTATTTTCGCCAGTTTTACAACAGAAACACTTTGCTAAGTGCATGAATTTGGAGAATAATTATGAATGACAATTCTGTCAAACTGATTGTCTTGTAAACAATGTAAAACAAAATAAAATAACTAAAAATGAGAAAACTGCTATATATTACAGACAGATTTCTAAAGATGCTATAATGTGCCATAACATCCGTGGCAATCATGGCAATTTAAGTCAGTCTGTCCCTATTCACTTTTTATTATACACACACACTTAAAGCTGCTGTTGTCCTTCTCTTCTTCCCTGAAAAATGTTTTGCATTATGAGCGAGCTGTAACTACATCACTCCAGCTGATTGTGCTTCATTGATTTTAAACACAAGCCGTTGTTTTATAATGCAGATGCGATGTGCCGCCATCTGCATGTCAAATTAGTGCTTTACAGTATTTTACCTAGTTTAAATAGTTTCACAGTGATCTAAGTTCAGAAATAACGAGAAAACATTTTCTTTACATGCAGCTCACTGTACATGCATACCCAACTTATCGTGATTTGTAAAAGGAAGAGAACAAGATTTTAAAATTGCAGGCTGAAAGTATTTATATGATTTAGTTCTTAACCAAGGTTAAACCTGCATGACAGGGTGTGAAAAATGAGATTTGCAGTGGAAGTTATCATTGGCAATATAGTGTTTAGTTCCAGTCAGCTGCTTATGGCATCAGGAAGAGAACTCCACAGCTTGGTACCATAATGTTTAAAGCCTGACTTTCCGCTCTTTAGCCTTGGTTTTAGTGCAACCAAGTTAAAGTTTGATGCTTTGAATTATATTACTGAAGTATATTTAGTAATCACCCCATTCTGTGAACTGGAATCGGTACCATGGGCTGGCTCTGTATGAACAGGCTATCAACTCATGCTCACTGCTCTACATTACACTTGTGGCATTCTTTAAAGAAAATTATTATTGTAAATTATTGCTAAATTGTTATGCTAGCAATAAGTTAATGGGTTCGATTCCAAGGGTCAAATGTATACTGTGGACTTTGACATCATTTTGTCTAGATTTAGATTAAACAAAAAGTGTCTGCCAAATGCATGCTTTTTTTGGGTGAAAAGCTTTTTTTTTTAAGCTGAAAGCTCTGTAAGTGTGTGTGGGGTGTCACTGTCAGTTGAGGGATGTTTCCACAGGAACTGTAGGGAAGGGCTCTCCATATCGCCATTTTTATGACATCTTTAGTTCACCATAAATCGCATCTGAAGCGTTCACAGACAGCCATGACAGAAATTCTTTCTCAGCTCTCATTGTCCACTCCATAGACAGTCAGAGAATTCACTGAACACACTTTTAATAAGTTGCGCATATTCACAGAAGTTTGTGCTATGTGCCTGCTGCAATTACTGTTTGTTAGCACCCAGACAAGAACTGAATTTTGTTTATATTTTGTTTAAATTTATTGATCATTTCCTATGTATTAAATCATAATTTAAAATGGAAAAAACAAGTGATAATTTGGTATATTTCTAGACATGCTCTGTATACTGCTTCAGGTGCCTGGACTGCAGTAGCGGAGTAATGCTGTACCTTCCCAGAAAAGCATATCAGCCCCCACAACCTACTATAGCATTCAGAACTGACCTGCAAGATTGAGAATTATGCTTCTCATGGTGTGTTCAGCATGGACCTTTTGGGTGCATTTGCTCTGGTACATGAATTTTTTTTTATTACTTTCTTTTCAGAAATTGTGATAAGCAAATTTGCTTGTAACTAACCAAAAAGTAATTATCATCGAACTGCCTGTCAAATATTGGCCAATTGGCTAAATGGCTACATTTAAACAAAATGTTGGTGTATCTTATTGAAATACTATCACTTAAAATGTAAATAAATGTGTCATCTCACTTCACGCAAACATTCAAAAAGTCCACTGGTTTCTTAATTTTTTTAGAAGGTAAAGATGGTGTCCCATAAGCTCAGTGGCACAATTTTATCTGTAAAATTTCTCACTGTAAACTCTCCACCTTAAGGTTTGTAGGGTTAAAATAACAGCATGACACTGCGTGGATCTCTATGGGTCAGCCTGTACCAGTGAATAACAGCCTGTCTGTGGATTGATGCTTATAGGACCATGTTATGATGAATAGGTTGCCTAAGTGGGACATTTTTTGAAAATAAGATGATTATTTTCAATCGTTGACCTTGCCTTGTTGAATAATGCATGACCAGTCAGGGCCGGTATGTAAGAGTGTGTGACAAGCTGCTCAGAGAAGTTAATTTGTATTACATGCAAAAGGGCCTGTGCAGTATTTAGTGAGTCCAGTGATGTGCCATCATTTGGAAATAAAGCTTTGACAACTACAGTCATTACAACCAACATATACCAATAATTACTCCCCCTCTGCCCCCCTGAGAACAGCTTTCAACTCACATTTTGCACAAATGTTTGAATGGTTAAGCCACACAAGTCAGCATCAAATTTACAGAACGTTAAAACATCCTGTCATTAGCAATACCGGTGCTATGCGGTGGTCTCCAAGGCCTTGGGATATTGTAACTATGGCAGCACACAGCCTCCTCGAGAACATTCTCTATTGGTTTGCATTCAAACCATGTCCCAGCATGCCTCTCTCAAGGCGTATGCAGAGCAAACAGACGTATGATTAGCTCACTGTGTGTTAGCGATGGAAGCACAAGTTTGAGACAATTACTCAGCTCAACTTTGCAATAGGTCTTTCTCTCTGGGTTCCAGCATACTGTGCCCTTCAAAGATTGTGATTAATGGCTACCAGAAGACAAAGCAGTGAAAATTATTGTATGCCAAATTCGTCTAACAACACTTATTTGTACAGTGTTGTGCAGTGGCTTGGGAAGCAGGAAACAATTTAAACTTTCCAGCAGCTGTTTATATACATATATATATATATATATATATATATATATATATATATATATATATATATATATATATATATATATATATATATATATATATATATATATTTTTTTATATATAAAAATATATATATATATATATATATAAAATGATGGTTGCTTGGAACTTGCTGAGTATTGTCAGATTTAAGAAGATGGGCAGTGGGGCGCATCAGGGGCGTATGAGAAATGCTTTCAAAGTGGGTCATGAAGTCTTCAGCATTTAATGTGGTTTAAAATGAGGTTAGCAGAGTATAGAGAAGTGATTATTCTGAAATAGATGTACAATGCCTTAGCTTGTTTAATGGCTTTGTTTCAAAACACAGTGAGCTGCCTACTGTCTATGAAAGCAGTTGCCTTTTAAGGCAGCATCCTAACTGCAATGCAGCCTCATAAGTTGTTTACTTGGAATGTTTTATATAGGCAGCTACTCTGCCCACCACAAAAAAACCATCCTATACAGAGATCTTGGTAATAATTTCATACGTTTGCTGATCTTATTGTGTGATAGTATAAGCATAACAATCCAGAGCATACACAAAATGTTGGGTAAAATTGGGTAAAATCAGATTGTCTTCTCTGTGAAAAATATTATATAATACTGCCTTAAAATATGGCTAAAAGTAGACAACTTAAAAGGCTGCAGTGTAAAGTTGCTAATTGAAATTGCTATATTATATTGCCTTGGCATCAAGCACACGTGATGCCTTAAAATGCTGCCTGTCACTAGTAAGGATGTGTTTTGCACAACTAGTCAAGTAATCCGTTTTCTGGAAATTGTGTAGTTAAGCCAGTTTTTGGTTATCTCTGTCTGAACAGAGGGGCATTTACTTAAGACACATCTTGGCATTTAGAAACACAGAGGTCTGGAGATGTGGTTTAAAAGTTGGACTATTTTTAACTTGACACACTGCCTTAAATAAGCAACAGGACTTGTGGCAAGACGCTCCATAAAACACACTGCCAAAGACATCTGTCTGAAAGTGTCTAGAGTCTATAACCATGACGTTTCGAACAGAATGAATTTAAAGAATCAACCTATGCAGGCTTTTTTTTTTTTTTGCAGCACAGTTGGATTTCCTACAAATATAAGTATATACTTAGTCAACTTCAGTAATCGACTTGTTGAGTGTTGGATGTTAGAAAGCTACTTTGAGCAACTGTAAAAATAAAACCCATATAAAATGTTCTTGTTTTACTTTTGTGAAATGTTTAATGTATGCACCCCGACTTGTCTTTTTTCCAATGTAATAGAAAAGCGGAAACAAAAGGAAGCCAACGACTTACACTGAAAGCAATTTGTTTGAAATGAAAAGGAGAAATCATTTGGACCGGGCTGAAGAGGATTCTTTGTGAAGCCTGACAGGCAGACTAGAAGGTGATAGAACGATGCCAGTAAAGCAATAGAATGATGCCGAAGGGACTCTGTGATTGTAGGAGTGATGGCCAATTTGTATTACAAGGGTACGAGTCATATGATCAGCATGTCAAAGTCCTTACTGTCTTCTAAACGGGCTTTAGTCCTGCACAAGTTCAACTACTCTGTGGACAGTAGGGCAGAGAGACAATATAGCATTAATGACTCTTAAAAATTAATTAGCGAGCCAGAAAAAAGGCATAATGCTGGAGAAAATAATTAAAAGAATTTGCCTGTTGAAAGAAGCAGAATGGAATGTAAAATGCTGTGAAATGAAAACAATTACTAAAACTAGCAGTGAAACATTTATTGTTGCACTTTACATTAAGGGTGTATAAGCTAACATTGCTTAATTCAAATGGTTAACATAAAATAACAATGTACAATGTACTTGATAGCATTTATGTGTTTTGTTTTGTTTTGTTAATGTTTAATGTACATGCCTTGTTGAGCATTTTTCACTTCAAGTATAAAGTGACAGTCAAATTAATTAATGTGTTGATAAACGAACAAGAATATGTAATGAAGGTACAAGGAGTTGCTAATAACAGTTAATAATTAACTTTAATGTTAATTATTTACCTTGATTAACAAATGTTCAAAATTGTATTGTTTTTATTGTTTTACTGTTATTTTGATATATATACTGAACATTTGTGGTACGGAAGAGATATAGTGCAGCAATATTTGTGAATCGTATGAAAGGCAACACAAATGACAAGTGACTAGTTGTTCTCCAGTGCAGGGCACTGAGGCTAATCATACATGCCTCGGAAATGCCAGTCATACTAGTAACAATTTTCTGCTTAATGTAGCAGCAATAGCAAATTTAAAACACATTTCACAAATACATTTCAGACTTGACAGATCAGTTTGTGGAGTTTTCAGAGAGAATAACACATTAAATTTAAACTCGTCTAAAACCGCATCAAAAAACATTTCAAATTAAAGCATTGTAATTTTCAAAACTATTACAACTCTTGCTGCATGAGATTGTCACCAAAAAACAAAGCGGTTGGTGTAAAGAAAGAAAGCAAAGCTGTTTTACAGTTGCAAATGGAAAGCTTGGTGCTCTGAGACCTTTTGCCACCTGTTGCAAACTCTTTGTCTGAAAAGATGATGAAGGAAGCACAAGAAAGCTAAAAGAAGACTGGAAGGCTGAGGGTCACTTTGGAAAAAAGTTGAGCGCTGGGAGAAAAGAATAAAAGGGAATGTACATTGAAGTGGAGACTAATGGGAAAGGCTCTGAAGTGAATGTGAACCTGGTGCTCAGCTCTACAATTTCTTCTACCCTATCAGTAGCCGAAGAGCAAGCTTCTATCATGCATTCAAATGTAGCACCCTGCCTGCGAGAGTACCCATTCTCAATGTGTTCTGTCCTCCTGCTCACTATCTTATGAAAAATAGCCCCTGCTCCAGAAAAATACATAGAAATATATCCGGTGCCTGTTTTTGTGAGGTATTGATTTTGTCCTTTTCCAACTTTCCTTGAACACCATCAGGGTCCTTTTAAGCAAAGAGAAACACAAATATCCGAGTGTTTTAGAGTAAAAGAGAGAGAGAACAAATAGGAAGAATAGCGTGCAAGCGTGGAAAGTGTACACTTCAGGCTTGTAATTACAACAACGTGACATCTAATCAATGAGGATTAAAATGCATCGTCCATATTAGCCATCCAGAGTGCATCTATTACGAGCTTTAATCAAAAAGTGACAAATGGAAGAATGAGATGCAGCAGGCAGAATTACAGGCTAATATTTATTAAGATAGCTTATGTAATTGCGCTGTCACTTGCATACATCTCACACTTTCAGTGTGTTTTTCAGGCTGTCGTGAATCAGATGGATGTTCTCTATGCTGAATCACCATCATTAAGAGCCGCATACGTCACAGACTGAAACGAGTGGAATGGTTCTACAATTTTTAAGGGCTGGGTAGCTATCATTTATTGCTTTGTATTTGATTGTGGGCACATTTGCACAGACTTGTCTAAAGGCAATGTTGTATTTATATAGAATTTCAAAGCTGTTGTGATCTGGATTAGATTTTATAGGCACAAAGTTTTATTTAATGATGGGTTAAAACAAGTAACACATAAGAACAAAGTTTAATTTAGCAGCACCATAAAATGTTCACAATAAAGCTTTCTGATAACTGTATAAAGATATGCAGAAAGATTTATACTGCTAATGTTGAAATTTGTTAAATAACACTTTCTATGTAGCGTATATACAGATGCAAACTTCATCAAATATCACTTTAAACAAATTTGTGGTGTAATAGAGCACATTTCTGGGAAATCAAGTGGCCTTCCACCATGGTCTGTAAAATTAAAATTAATAAAGCATAAAGCAATACATATTTCACAATATGGTGTTTTATGATAAATTATGAAGAATTATGATTGCTTATGGGCATACTGAGACATGAAATATGTTTACAAATCCAGATTTTGTCTTATTAAATACATTTGTATGATTTAATAGTTGCCTATTACTGTAAACTAATTTTGCTATCTCAGTTTAAACTATTGCAGGGATTTAGTTTGTTCTACTGTTCTCCAGGCAGCTTTTTGTCAGCAGGTGGTCTAAAACCTTACCCGTTTCACTGTTGCTGACTATTTGTCGACAGAAATATCTGTAACTTTAAAGGCTCCTCTTGACCCGTGGTTTGTGCTCTGGTCTAGCTCAGTTACTAAAAACGATCACTAATGTGCACAGTGCTCGACTACCTCTGCGATAACTGCCACTGTGATCACCTAGGCAACTGTTGCCAGCCTTCCAGGGCTTGTTCGTCATCAAAGTCCATTCTGCCTATTTCGGAGAGAGAAAGAAAGAGTTGGATAAACTCACCAGGGCAGACTGAGGCAAAGTGACCTTTTTGAGAAAAGAAGGGAAAACACAAAAAGCATGAAAGCCCATTTGAAGTGAAAGGTAAACTTTTAGGAAAGATCAAGGCAACATTTTGATTAAATAGCAGGAAGGAGTGAGGGAGTGAGGGATTGAGAGGGTGAAGGTGCTGGTGGGCCTTCATGGGGAGATGGGTTTGCGAAAATGCTGGCATATGCACATTGCTCCCCTCATCTGTATCTGTCTCTCTCTCTTTTTACTGATGGGCTTGTGGTATTCATCTCTCCCCTGTTATCCATCTTGAGCAAAACAGGATGTCACCGGCACCATCTGTGGACCATGTTATTTTTATTTTCTATTCCCTTCTTTTTCCTTCCTCCTCCCTCATTCACCCTCTATTTTAGTCAGAGCGGAGGTGTTTGTGATTAGCCCCGTCTACCTGGCTAATTAAAAAGTCTGGCAGGCTGACTTGAAGACAGAGGAAGCACTGGTGTCACTTCCTGATTATGTACCTGTTTTTGAAAAGAGCACAATGTGTCAGGGCTTCTCTGAATCTCCTACGCCCAGGTATTTCTCCCCATGCTGAACAGGTGTGCTGTGAAGGCACTGGCTGCTCATGATGGAGTACAACATTTTGGTGAACTACTGTAGTAAGTTGAAAGAAGTTTCACCGCTGAAGCTGGACATGAGCTTCTGCTGTTTGGTATTTAAAGTATGATGAGAGCTGTGAGAGAAAAGAGCCAGGAGTTAGTTGGGAGATGTTCGACCTAACATTTTTAGTGTAGTCGGCATGATTTATTTCTGTAATGATTATAAGACTTAGCTTGTTTTTAATCATTTTTTTTATTATTTAGTAATCAGAGGGGAATGTTGGAATAAACATGTGAAATGCCTAAAATGTCTTTTTTTCCAAACTCTTACAAAGTGAAAAAAGGAAAAAATATTTGGGGACATTTATTAAAACAAATTAATAAATAAAAATAAGCCAAATATTTTATTGTTTTTTTGGAGTGACTTAGATTATTACTTATATTAGAATATTACAAGCAGAATAAATAGTTAAAAAGAAGATAAAAATATACAAGTTTTGCTGCCGTTGTTATGTGCAAGAAAACTCTGCTAATAAAATATAATCCATTTTTTTTCCCCAAACATGACCCAGACTTTTGCCTGGAACTTACAACATTTTGTGTGCTTGTCAGATTGGAGATGCCCAGAGAGGCCACTCACCTGTATAGGCTGACATCACCCATTTCCCCTAATGTTTATTATGAGGGACCAGCAGTGTCATTAGTGTTGTTTAGTTCAAGGTAAGGGGAACATAAAGGACTACATTTAGGTAAGAGGGTGCAGATCAGAGGTTTGCCAGTATTAGATCTCTAAATTTGATGCAGGCAGCTATAGAGATGTTTTATATGTGGAGAAGAGGAGGAACAGGCATCATGAGATAAGTCTCAGTTCAGAAAAGAGCAGTGTCAGAGACATCCAACAAGAGGCAGTGTCTCAATCCTTGGTATGTAAACCGAGGTAACCAATTCGTAACCAATGTTTGGTTACACTTGGAGGAACAATACAGAAGGCAAGTCAGCACATCCAAGCTTCACCCAGTCCATGTTTCACACATCGTGTTTCACGTAGTCCATGTTTCACACACCGTGTTTCACACACCATGTTTCACAATATGTTCATGTGTGTTTTCACACACACAGTCCACACACAACCCTTTAACAGGTTTACATACATGCTGTACACATGAAGTACAATGCTGTCCAGACCCATTCTATAATACTATTGTGTGTATACTTAATGTATTAATTATACATTTCAATTATACATATATTTTTTCATTACATTATTTAAATATGCATGTTTAGGGTACAATTCTTGTGTGCTTTAATGTGTGTCAATGGCAGGCCAATGAACGTTTCTTTGTGTCATATGCAGTTATGATTTTAATGGGCCATGTGGTCTTTCAAATCATTGAATTTTTAAATTGAGGTTGGTCGATCACTCATCTCAAGTGTAATGAGAAAATGGTAGTTAACCAGAAATCACTGCTAAGAGCAAATTGTCTCACATTGAGGGTCAGTCATGAAAATTTATATTACTTGTATAAAGTTTATTCACTCAAATACTGCAACTTTTTTTTTTTTTACATAATACATGACTTAACACAAAACACATCCATAAAACCTAGCACCCCTGCTTACAATATAAGTATCCCAGCTGCCACGTAATCCGTTTCCCTCATGCTTAGCTCACCCATAATGTAACTAGCGGAAGGCACTTTTAAAGCCTTTCTTTCACGGTATGCTACACAGTCAGAATGAGAGGAAAAAATGAGGATTTAAAAAAGAAAGAATAAAGGAAAGACATGTGACAGAGAATATAATAACAACAGTAGTTGCGCCAGCCACTCTTTAATCAAAGTCACTATCTTGAAAAAAGCAGAGCAAACATCCCTCTCATTTACTGACCCCCTTCTGAAGCCGTTCTCAGAATGAGATGGGCTAACCTAACACAGTTAAAGTAACAGACTCATTTCAGAGGTAGTGTGGAAGAGACTCTTGTTTGCTCTGACTTTGACCTGTAGCCAAAGGGCTATGAAATGTTGTGTGAGACGTCAGTTTAGTTTAAAGGGGAAAGGCAGGTTTAGAGGGGCCAAGAAGCACATTGCTGTGAGGATGTCCCTGTCAGATTAAAACTGACCTGTTCTCTGACAAGCTTTCATCTTGTTGAGGGTGAACTTTTAACAGGGAACAGAGGCTGCCATAGCTGTGTTACAGAGGGGAAGGGAGAGGCTGTTGACTAAGTTCTGACGTTAAATTTTGCTTTAGTAATCATTATACATGTTCAGTTGTGAATATGCAACAAGCATTACATTTTTAAATGTTGAAGAAAATGTGTTGTAGAAATTTGTATTTAATTTATTTGTATGTGGTGTTTTGTGTTTATTATTGCTTTGTTTATTCTGCTCACATTTGCTCATTTATATTTTTGCACATAAGCAATGTTTTTCGTAGCTATAGTTCTTTAGTTATTTTATTGTTTGTTTGCAATTTTCTTCATGTCAGTTTGACATGGGCTTTCTCGTGGCACTCTTTTTACAAAATGTTCCTGCTCCAGCTTGAGGGCTAATTGGAAGCTCCTCCGGCATCACGTAACACCGCTTTCTTCTCATTTACTTATGCCAAATAAATGTCTCCAATGCCACATCATTCCAGCTTTCTGTGAGAGGAAATACGGACGTAAATGCATTAAACACACATTTACACACACAAAGGCAGGCCTGAAGCAATCAGCCCTGGCTCTGCAGCATCAACGTTACAGTCCCATGTCCATAATAAAAAAATGCAGGACCAATTAGTCTGCCATCCTTGAAAACGTGTTTGTTTCTCCCTCCTCAGAGCCGATCTGATCAAACGTCGTCCACCTTTAAAAAGTAGCAGAGGCTTGTTTCCTCAAACAAAAAAAATTAAATTCAACTAAAAAACAATAAAAAAGTGTCAATGTTTCAACATAATGTAAATGAAGTGCACAAAAAGCTGTTAGTTCTTTTGAGTGTTATTTTTATGAAAGATGTAGAAAAGTCCTTACGTTATGTTTTGTGATTACAGTGATTTTATTATAGCAGAACTATAGACTTGTGACTTGTATAAGAGCGATAATGGCATGTATATTTATATATAATCTGACACAAATGTCAGTGAGAAATTTACCCTACAAGAAATTTGTTTCTTATTTTTAAACAATACAGTTTCATTTCTAGTAAGAATTGTCAGGTGTGCATGTCTCTTCATGCATCGTGTATATTGTTGAACATTTATTCAACTGTTTGATTTCAGCTAACTTATACAGCACTTTCCAAATATACTTTTTCTTACAAAGAAAGGCATTTCCAGAGAATGTGCCTGTTTGAATGATCACACAATAGATGATGCAGGGCTATTAAGTCGTCTCCATGTCTGCATATTTTCAGTGCATGGCTTCTTTGTGGACAGTATGTGGCCTTGTGTTTGCAAGCTGGGGATAGAAATGTTATGCTCAAAGTCACCTGTAATGCTCTCAGTCTGACAACTCGCTGACCCTAAATGGTTGCGTTGCTAAAGTTTTAGCTCGTTTTTACAGCCCACTGTTCAAAATGTTTGTAAACAGCAGCAAAATGTTGGGCTTGTGTGTCTGAGCTAATGCTAAGAGACCTTTCAAAGTTTTCTGGTATGAAGGGTTACAGATAGGTCACCAAGGTTACAAGCAGTAAATGGCAGGGGTACTCGTTCAGGCAGCATTGATGGAGGAAGATGGAGTGGTTCTGTGTATGAGTAAAAACTTCTTTGTGTGCATGTTTGTGTATACAGGGTAGGTTTCATTTTGCATTTTTCCTCCAGCACTTCCCTCACTTTCTCGACGTGGAGTGTATGTTACCCTGATGAAGCTGCTGTCAGTGGCAGACATCTGGTCTATATGCGGCGACTGTCATATCCTCCAGTGCCCACACAAAATGGCCTCCATGATCCCAACATAGAGCCAAGGCAGGAGGAACTTTGCCATACTTAGTTGATCTTTTAATCGCTCACTATCCACAGTAATGTTTCCTTATGGCCCTGTTGTGCATTGTAAGTGTTGTTTTAACAGCATTGTTCATTTTTAAAGATAGAAAGATCATAACATGTCAAGTCAGAGCTAAGCTAAGGATTGTGTACAGTCAGCCAGTCAGTACTGCTAAATAAGCCCTGACAGGGTGATTGCAGAGGAGTCTTGTAACACACTGAAGGGGGTTATTTTGTGATAATTACCAACTCACTGTACACCATGCTGGTTTCATTATGGATACTAAATATATAAATTGACATGAAGTATCAGTTTGTTGGAAGAATTTGATCTCAGAAGACAGAAACAGTGAAGTGACACAAAAGATGATAGGAGGGATTGGTGGTAAATCAGTAGCCCGGGACAGTGGTCAATTAAACAATATAATCATTATTATGCAAAATAAATGAGTGAATTAATTAATTACATGATTCACTGATTAATCAATCAGAATAATTACAAAGCATAACAAATATTAATATTTGCTGAGAAAAGCTCTTGGGGCATTGTTTTGGTTGACGAGTAAAATTAAACGTTCAATTAAAACGTGTGTTTATTCAGTATATTGTTTGTTTTACATCCATTTTATTCAACATATGCAAACAATTCCCAACAATCCCATCAGAGGTTGACTTCCACAGACATACATTCTGTCAGCTCTGTTTTTTTATTTTATGTAGAGGTGCAAAAATTTTTTGTCTGCTCAGTAACGTCTAATATTTTTAAATGATCATTTTTATATAATCAATTGTACTAAATTGACTGAAAAGTTTACAGCCCCAATTTAAAGACATTCAAATTTGAAGTTTACTTTTCTTAATTTGTCCTCAATTGAATAGTAACCTTTTGTTGCAACACGTGGGAGGTTATCCAGCACTCTATAATAAGTACACACACACACACCAACACACACATTCTTTCAGCAACTCCCGCTTCTCTCGTGAGAAGTCCCACTCTTTATCTCTATCTGTCTCTCTATCTCTCTCTGCAGGCCTCATTACTGTACCTGTAAAAAGTGACAGAGTAGAAAAGGTTGTGGAAGTCTCGAGAAAACTCAAGAAATGTACACAGCAATCTGTCAATTCTAAATATACAGTAGAAACCCACGCTCGGCTGAGAAGCAGATGCACCGGTTCTCAAAGCACTGGAGAGGGTCTCTATGTGGCCCAGCTGTCTGCCAGCTCAGATCAGGTCAGGGTACTCGGCATTCACAACACCACATAGGGAAGAGGCCTGTGGCTTTGCCTTTGAAGTAGCACTCTGAGCCCAGGTTGGTCTTTGCGTTAAACTTTGCATTGAAAAAAACCTCAAGGTAACATGAAATTGGCCAAAGGAGCCAGTGTCCTGCTTCTGTTTGGTTTACAAACAGCAGTGTGTTCCTATATACAAAACTGTCTTACAGAGAATTTCTGCTCAGTCATTAGTCTCTGGATGGGGCTGAAGCTGTTTTTTGGATCATGGCTGTACCTACTAAAGTGCACAGAACCGTGGCGCCTGTGTTCTTTACCACAACTCGCCTTCTCCCTTAACTCATAATGGAGCTCATTACCGTAGCCCTCCATCTCTGCTGTGTGCTATATACACACATCAATATTGATGAGGCGCTGATGTCATCATCAGTTTTGAGATTGTTTTGGAAGAGAAATGCTGATTTATGACCATTTGTTGGAGAGACACGTCTTCTCCAGGGACAAAAGACTGAAGTATTGTGAGAGCGGGTCAGTTCAGGACTTATGTTCTCATTTTATTGTTTTTAATGGTTTTATTTTCATTTGCAATGCTTTTATTTCAAGTTTATTTTGTTTTTAATTGTATATAATACTAATTAATTAATTAACTGTATTGCATACAGTTTATGATGAATGCAGTGAATTCATGGTAATATTGTAATGGTTTATCTATTATTTGAAGCGTTCTGATAACCAAAACACATTTTTAAATGCCATATTACACACAACTTGCAGTAAATGTGTAGCTAAATATTTCTTGTATCTGTTTATTTTTTCCCACAATGTTCCCACATGTACAGACATAAAAATTATATAAAACAATATAATGCTTGAGATCATTAAATCATTATAATTCTTAATATATTAAGTCCAAATATAATTAAAATAAAAAAAATCACTGTAATTGTTTTGTATTTCATATAGTAGCATATAAGTTAATTAGTTTTAGTCACACATTATGTATATATTAACATTGTGTGAATATTAACATTAGTACATTAGTACTAAAGTATATTAGTGCATTTATATTAGTCTAAAAGTAATTTTAGGAGTGAGATCAAGTAAAAATAGCTCCTAAAGGAAACAAATGCCAAACAGCACTTTTTTTACAGTGTACTATACATATTCAGGGATAAATGTAAATGATAACTAAACCAGGTACAATATTGAATAACTCAGTAATAATTGTGTATGTCCCTTTTTGGTTATGGCAGTTCCATACTGGGTTAGGAGTTAAGAGCTATCCCATGTGTGTTTAGCACCATATTGCTTAGATAAACTAATTAGTCATACTTCAGAGTCGCTACGCTATTCACATAATGTAAAGAAATGCTAATAAGGTTATAATAAATTGCTCTTCTCTGTTTCAGTGACACCCACAGATATTTAGAACTTACAGAACCACAAATCTTTTTTCTTTCATTTTGGTCGTTCTTCAGTAAATGTAACATCAATTTACTTCTTATCCGTATACATTATTAAAGCATCCACTCAAAAATGAATCACTTTTAGTGTTATTCATTTCCATTGCAGAACAAATTAAAATGAGAATACAGCCAAAGCATGTGAAGCACAGGGCACATATTTGTAAATTTATAAATAAGCTGTTTGTAGATGTGGATATTGTGTACTTTTGCTCATCTTCTCTAAATTGATTTTCATTCTCTACACTAAGTTAGCTATTTAGCTAATACAGCTATTTCATCATTTTCTATAATTGAAATTCTACTGCTTTGTTTCAGTACCTACTTCAATTGCATTTTACAAAAAAAGAGGGAATATTTTTCTTTTAACTGAAAATATATAAATATCAAATTATGTTAGGAGCGAACAAAAATAGATCAGGACATTACATTTAAAAATAACCAATGGGCTGTGGATATTTGGGGTAAATAAAAGTTTAGGTAGCATGTTGTTCATTGTCATGTAATGATTGTATGTTTGTCCTGTTTATTTCTTTATTTCATTGTTTTTAAATGGATAAAATAATGTACAAAACATCGTAATTCATCATAATTAGCATAAAGCATCGTAATTAAGTACTTAATAACGATGCTTTTAAAGTTAATCTTTTAATTTACATTCTATGAAGTCAACATTTGTTTCTTTAAGTAATGCCTTTATTTAAGTCAACATGTCAATTAAGGTATGTCTGTAATTTGACATAAATGTTTAGATATCCTGGGTTAGGTGTTTATTTTGAAAACTATTTTAAGCGAGGACATGCCATTCCCAAAGAACGCACTAAAAGAATTTTTCAATTTGCACTGCTTTACTGTGTTGCTTTCTAATCATACATTTATTTTCAATGAATGTGCTCAGAGGAATATATATATTATATATATTAAAAAATGCTATTATTTAAAAAATACAAAACTTTGACATTAATTTCCTAGAACATTGCAAGAATTTGTCAGCATTTGTATACAGCTCATGGATGTTGCATGTAAATTAAGTCTGAGTTATATAAATACAGATTATCTTGTTTCATCAAGCAGATGTGACCTTACACTTTTGCCTTTAGATATTTAATTTCAGTTATCCTTTGCAGAATTTGTTGATTTTAGTTATCCTGTCTGGACCAAAACTGAAGATACATTTCAGATGTATAAAATTTAATATAACTGCAGCAGATGAAGAAAGTTATTTTCAGTGTGTATGTGTATATGCAACTTGTTGTATGCACTGTGTGTGTGTGTTTGGTTGTAGACAGAGAGAGTGCGAGTGATGGAGTAGTGAGCTTGTTCTTGCTCTGTCTTGTGTTATGATGTTTTCAAGCGTAGACAGAAACGTACCATATCAGGGTGGGGCTTAATTTAGACATAAGACAGGAGGGCTCTGAAGGATACATTTTCCCGAGTAACAGTTTAATGTTTAAGGAAAAAATCAGATATTTTTGAAGGTCTTGTCATTAATGTGTTTTCTCCCTTTCTTTGAGTGTCCTTGAGTACAATGTGCCAATAGAGTCTCCACAGGACAGCGTGACCAAAAAAACACAAGAGAAGAGAAATGTGTGTATGTGCAAAAGCCCCATTGCTCTCTCTCTCTCTGTGAGTGTGCATTCATTTGCCCTCATTGTACAGGTGCGTACAACATGTACAGGTGTGTCTGACTACTTTCTGGATAAAACGTGAGCATGTCTGTTTGCATTCAGGTCATACAGGTTTGAACGCTGAAGTTCTTGAGGAGTGCTGAAATCAGTGTGAGCCGGTTCCCTCGCTACCATAGATACAGTCTGAGTGGTTGCCAGGGTGACGGGGGTTCAGACCCATAGAGGCAGGGGAGGGATTGACCCATGTCAGGGCGCATTTGCTGCTTTTGACACATCAGCCGTGGCTTTCCACTCTGCCGCTGTCTCTCAGGTGTCTTCAAGGCTTTTGCATTCCCTGTGCCGCTCCTTTGTGACACCCCCCTCACTCCCTCCCGCATTCCCGCATTTTTCCCTCCATCTTTCCATCTCTCCACCCCTGGCATGGAATCCTTTTCTCGTTTTCTGCTGGAGTTCCACTGTCTCGCTCTCGATCGCTGTGGTTCTCCTGCCCGATGTCAGGCCGACAGTGTGAACGGTATGGACACAGTGGCATTGTTTTCTCACCTTAGGCGGGGTGAAGACCAATGCCCCACACTCTATAAACATCTTTAGCTGCACCAAGCAACCATTGATGGGGCAACCCGAACAAGAGCCCAGCAAGTGGGGCGTTGTTGGTGAGATGCCCCCCTCTGTTTGACATGTGCACAAAGGCGCTGACCCCTCCGACGCTTCCCTCTCAATCCCACCAGCCCAGCGTCACTACACCTCATACGACAGCTGTTCTCAGCTGAGCAGAGATCACCCTTACATGTCCCGTCCATGTTTGCGGGAGCGGTCATTATTATTTTCGGGTATAGTTTTTTGGCTTGTAAAAAGCATCTTTGATAGTGTTTATTGTTTCGGCTGTAAGCAAGACGATGCTGTTGTCATGGAAGCGAAAGGGGATTTCACAAGGGTAAGAGTGGCTAACTTTTATGAACACATCTAATAGAGGTCAAGGGTTTAGCTTCTTTATTATTTTTTATTGATTGATTTATTATTGATTGTACTGTTCATGCTGATATTGTTTAATGCCCATGTGAGTACTAAGGGCTCAGCAATAATGTTTTTTTTTCTGCTGGCCCAGTTGGATTGAGATTTTTACTTGCACTACAAAGATTTTTTATTGTATAGTGTTACATTTCATTTTTAAATTTTGTATATTATTATATTTCATTTTTGAATTAGCAAAATTCTCAACAACATTACAGTATAACACAAAGAACTAAATAGTTATGGTTGCATGACATAATGACAAATGTACAGTATGGTACTTTATAGACACACAATATAGTAGCAGTTCCGTCATCTGCCTTAAAACTATTTTATACAAGCCCCAGTCCTAATTTTGAGCCCTCTTATTTAAATTCTCAACATCTATGTCTTAGAGCACTATGACCTATGAAATTAACACTCACTGTAAAAAAGACATTTTTTCTGCAAATCATGGTTAATCCGAATAGTTACATATTATTTGAAACTACTAAAACTCAGCATGTGATGTGAGATGTGAGACCAGCTATATTTCACATTGCAACTATTTTTCAAGACAAATTTTGGCATGTGCTTTCAATGTAGTGACAATCAAATCAGTTTAAAGTTTAATGCACTATATAATATTGGCTGTGAATTTGCCATCTGAGACAAATTTTGAAAATAATTTATTTCATCACAAGGCAAAACTTGCGGTCTTTTATTGTTTAGTATTATTTGCTTACAGACTGGCGATTAATTTCCTTTGTGGTGAATCTTCTGTAATTTTTGATCGTAGTCATGCAGTGTGGCGGCTGATGATAGAACAACCAATAGGAGTACAGCATTTGATGATGTGTGTGTGTGAGAGAGAGAGAGAGAAAGAGAGAGAGAGAGAGAGAAAGAGAGATTAAGACAAAGAGACTTTGAAATAAATATAAAAAACTCATATAAAATCAGATCAATATATATGATCAGTATAATCAGATTTTCACCACAGCCACAGCATTATTTTTTTCGAAGTCAGACATGAGCATGAGGGCTTGCTCAGGTTTGTGTGGTACCAGGTTAGTTTCATGTGAATGTGAGAACATGAAAAAAATTGATTGCCTAGTCAACACTATCAGTCATAACTGAGGTCCTCCTAAGATGAATTCCTCAAAGTCTATCTTTAAAGTCTGTTAATGTTGTAGTCTGACTTGGCTTTTACAGTAGGTGAGATCTTAGGTGAGACCAGGTGTTCTGCAATCTAATAATCAACAATCATATAGAAAGAGAGAAAAAATTGTGCTCACAGCTTAAGACGCGATGTTCTGTTCAAGCAATGCAACAGCAGAATAAATGTCTAAAAGAACAGCTTGGAAGTCAGCTTGCTGAAATATGCATTATGTTTCCGTCTCTGCTCAGCTGATATACAGCCATTAGAGGGCACAGTTGGCTCTCCACAGCAGGAGTCTATGTGCCCTCCACCCCACCCCTCCTGTCTCTCTTTCATTCTCTCTCACTCTCACACTGGTCTTGTCTTTCCTGTCTTCTTTTAGAGGACGGAGACTGGGAGAACTGAGACTGCATAGTAGATATGATCTGCTGTTTACATTCTATGTTTCAAATATATGCTTGTTGCAGATCTCCCGCACATTTCGCTGTGGGGTTTGCGCCATCGTTGTACTAACACAGATGGAATTCAGATTTGCATGGTGCTTATGTCCCGACACGAAAAGATCTGTTTACTTTTGGCCGAAACAGGCTCCAATTTACACCTGGGTGTGAAAACCTTGAGCCAAGGAGATTTGTTGTGTCGCAGCAAGATGCTATTTCTGTGTCAAACGCAGACACATACACTCACACATGCTGTTTTAACATCTTAAAGCTCCACTTACCTGGCGGCACCGGTTTGGATGATCCCCTGCATAGTTTGAAGAATAGCTGCTTTGTCTCATTCCGTTGTATTTATTTAGTTTAATTTTGTTTAATTTAGCCAACTTCAGAAGGAACTTTTGCACACTAAACTGTTGTAATTATTATTTTAAAAAGCAATATTATTTTAAACTTTTCCTCTTTACACTTTACAGCAGTATTTACTCTGTCATAGTTTTGTTTAACTGTTCCCGTTTTTTAAACATTCCAGGCAAGTTCCAAAATGAACTTTTATGAAGAGCCGAATGCACGTAAATGAAACACTGTTGGCTGGTAACATTGTTACATTTCCATTCGTTCTAAAATACAACATAATATTTGATTCAAATTGAAATATAAGAATGAAGTCTTACCCGCACGGATGTGTGTGATTCAAATCAAAGACATCTAAACATCCGTCTCATCTTGCACATCTTCTAACGGCTTCTGTCTCGGTTGAAACATTTATCTGGGATGTTTACAGTTCTTTATCCTCTGGATCTTGTTTCTTCAGACATGTGGGGACGTGTGGGATATTCCTCACATTAAACCAATATGAAGATGTGATGTAGGTTAATAAGTAATCATGTGAAGTAATCATGTTGTCATAGTGATAAAAATTTATTTTTTACAATACAAATTACACAGCATACAATTTCATGGCCTGTAACAATTTATGGCTGGTGTATTTTGTCAGTTTAATTACCATTGGCAGGTGCTGCAATGTGTTATAGTTTACAATATGTTGTATCTATAGTTGGCACCCTTGTTTCAAGATTAATGAGTTCATTGGCTGTATTTTTAAAAATATGAATTGTTGGTGTAAAAAAAAGTGTGACTTACGAAGTAAATGTGAATTATGTTGTCCTGATAGTTTCATGTGATTTGTCTCTATGAGATTTCATTCCTTTCAGATATTTCTGTTTGTCCCCCAACTACTTTTAATTAAACTTGCTTTGAGTCTCGTCTTTGTCTTAATTGTGACTAGAATCTGTTACATAGAGCTTTAGCTAATTATTTAATTGTTGCCTCATTTGTGATAATTGGCCATCTGAACGAGAAGACATTCATGCCTGTGGGCCCGTCGAAGGCATCTCTCTCTTTCTCTCTCTCTCTCTCTCTCTCTCTCTCTCTCTCTCTCTCTCTCTCTCTCTCTCTCTCTCTCTCTCTCTCTCTCTCTCTCTCTCTCTCTTTCTGAATGTAAGTATTATAAAGCAATGCAACATTTAGAAACGTATGTACTACAATAAAATCTTTAGCTCAATAGTAGTGCTGATAAAATTGTTGCCTTGTATTAATTTTAACTATTGTTTTACGGACGTATCTTTCTTCGTTACAATTTAAAAGATACTTTTAACAATAAGTGCCCCCCCTTTCTCTCTTGTTCTCCCCTGTTACTGTTACTATATAATACATACAAATATGCTATATGTGTATGATATATATAAACTGAGGTAGTAAATTGAGAAGAGTGAGTAAACGGAGTAAAGTGAGATGAAAGGGACATGGACACCAGCAGAATATTTAGTATCTCCTGTAGTCTATGTATACTGTGACAGGTAAACACTACATGGTGCACACTTGATCTTGTGTTCCCCTAATGGGTAGGGATGGTTCTCATTGTTTGGCATGTTGTCAAATTTGGAATCTGTTTAATTTTGTTGGGCTTCTTATCCTGGATTGTGCTGAACTTTGCATTCAGTCGAAAAATGCAGGTCTGTCTCGGTTTTGTTTTGTTTGCATTATACGCACAACCTTTTATCCTGTTTTCTGTGCCTACCTGTTTGTCTTCTCTGTTTTTTCCTCTAGCCATTTCTCTCTGTGCTCATAAATTATTATTTTATTCGCATGTCTTTTTGTCTGTTCAAATGTGCCTCTCTATAGTGAAATTGTGGGTAATAGCGCCCATGTTGGTGCGAGTAATGTGATTGGTTGGCTCCTCCAACTGATTGCTGGTGCTATTTTTCTCTCTGCGCTACCAAATGGGTTGCCGGGGAGGGGGTCTTTAACTGAAATCAGACAAGCCAATGAGGCGCTGACATGCCAGATCAGGCTACAGAGGTGGATTCTGGGTAGAAAGGGTGGTGTTCAGCAGCCGTTAAAGAAGGCCTCCATCCCAGCGCCCCAGCTGGGAGACGCCATGAACTGAATGGGGCCGATTTCACAATCCTTTCAATTAAAATCACAACATAATCCTTCTCGCAACCTCTTCAGAAAATGTCCTCCACTTCACTCTCTTTGCATGGAGAGTTTGCCATCCAGTCACCAAGTGGAGATGTTTCTAACATTAAAATGTTTTTGATCCACTTTGACTCAGTTTTAGAGCACGTATCTCTAGCAACAGACAACAGCCGATGGAAGCCTGAGAAATGTTACATTTTCATGAAGCAACCTTTAAAGACTTTGAAAAGTAAATCGGAGCTCATGTTTCGCAGTTGTGATTGTCGTAAAATGGGCCAGGCTCTCTCAGGGGAGAACGTGAGCTCTAATTTGCCTTGGTGGACTAGACTAGAAGTTATGGTGCTGCATCAGCATTCATTTATTTGTGAATGAAGACAAGACAGTCCATTTTCAAACCGCTACCTACCTGCCATGAAAATGAAAGTGAGGAGGATGATTCTAAGACGAATACAAAACATTCTTTGAAAGTCTTGCATAAACACACAGCGTTGACTTTCTTTTAAAAATACCAGCTCAATTTTAGTTTAATTGTAAAATAAATAATATATTAAATAAACTAAACCGTTTCCTTAAATATGAAATAGCCAAACATTTATTTAACAAAGGTCTCACTGCCAAGAACATTCTCTTAACTACAGAGATGGTACTCTTGACCTGTGGTGTTAATGTACCTTTTAATTGGTTTTAAAAATAGAGCCTTCTGAACTGAACTGCCATAGCTCATTTATGCTAGTCTGATTTTATGTAATTTTGAAGTTTTGCAGTCTCTGCCCACCTTCGTTCCTCTCGCTCTGTGAGGAAGGACCTTACGGGCTACTCAGTAGTTGCCCCCTTGTTTTATCATTTCTCTTGCTCACCCGTTTTTTCGGGTCTCACCTCTTATTCATTTGGACAAGTCAGCAACACCTCCTTATGAGTTGCGTGGAGAAAGTGACACAAGCAATTTGCAACCGAATCTTGGCACCATTAGAGAAATAAAGCAAGTGTGATCAGCGGTATAAATAGTACTTGTTATTCTATGTAATAAGGTTACTGCTGATTGCTTCCAGGTGCATGAAGCAGACAGCAGAAGCCTGAAGGAAATTCAAGCCTTCAGCGCTTCTCCCACCAGGGCTGGCTTGAGAAAAGCAGATTGTCATTTCAGTACATTTTTCTCCGCTCCTTTCTAATGCTCTGAAACTCATATGATTAACCTCCAGTGAGTCCCGCCTCAGACCAGCGCAGATCATGTCCTGGGATTGCTTTGCGCACGGTACCCAGAGGCATAAAACATCCCCCGTTGCCATTGCCCAGAATTCCAGCTGTAAACACGTAAAAATGAGGATAATTGTAATTGAAATTGTTTTTATGCCTTAATAATGAACTGAAAATGTTCAACTTTTGGAAAAGTGAGACAGAAAAGAGAGAAAAGAAGGAAATGAGAGAGAGAGAGAAGGAAAAAAAATGCAAACAGTAATGGTGTGGGTGTACTGTAATATTAGAAGCCCTCTGTTCACCCAATGTTCACATGTAGGCTACTAACACTCAGCGGCCAATTCAAGCAAACGAAAATCTGGTCTGACACACTACTATTAAGACAAAAAACTCTGTTTGGTGAACTGGTAAGGGATAATGTACAGAGTCATCCGGTCATTATTGCAAAATAAACTGAACAAGTCTCGTATCAGCCTCAGGAGTTTATCTTGCTATAATCACTAACTGACTGTACATTAACCAGATTGCATGGCTATATACTAAATAAACAACAGACCTGATAAACAGATCTGAAGTATTGATTTGAGTTTAAATTATTTCATTATGTGAGAAGAAAGATGCCACATAGTAATGCAAGTACATTTAACTATTTCAAATGACGTTTTTTTACTGCTGAATTCCATGATGGACAGATCATAATCAAAAATTCCGGAGAGGCATGTCAAAGCAAGAGTTACTGTCTTTTTTGAGACGTACTGTCTCAAAAGCATCTTAAACAGCACTGTGTAGTTATTTTAAAGCGGCAGTGGGAATGTCCTAAAAAGATTAATTGTCACTAAGTTTCTATTTGGAAATCATTTTTTTATAATTATTTTATAATTTTGTTTATATTACCAGTCTGAGAATAACAATACCTTTAATATGTTTATAAAATTTTATGTCAATACATTTGAGTTGTTTAGTTTTTGTGAAATTGTAGTAAAAGTTACATTTTTAAATTTTTTACGTTTTTTGTCTTACATTTGTTTCGTCTGCTGTGAATGTTGTTTGTGGCATTGCAAGAGAGAAATGAAGGCGATGTGCTGTGATCTGGAGTCCACAGGTCACCTGAAGCAGTGACGAAGTAGTTAGTGTCTCATCCTGGAAACTCATCTGCCAACAATTCCAGGAATGAGAGAAGACTGTCAACACAATTATAATCAATCACATATCATCACTCTGTTTTTAATCCAAGGCTTTTTGTTCCTGACTAGTTGAACATAGATGAGGAGGAACTATATTAACTTTTGAAGCAGCAAGATATTTGACTTATTTATGACCTCTGAAGTTTCTTTTGACGTTGCGTGAGATGACGTGAGATCACTCATGAAGTCTGTGAATGGGTTCTGTGCTCCATTTGTCTCTGGCAGCAAAACATGTTTGCAGGACTGTAGCTGCGGTATTTTTACTGTAAACAAAAGCCATCATATTTAAGTAATAGCTGTAATCAGCTGAGAGACGCATTCAAGTGCTACAGACTTTCTGGACGTCAATGGGCGGATTCACTGGAAAAACAAATTTGACCTCCATCTGCTCCAAATACAAGGCATTTGTGGTTTATTATGAGGGGATAATGCTAACATTCTGCTGTTAAAAAAAAAATGTAAAATGAGCATAAATTACTTCCTTCTAACCTTCTGGTTCGGTTTTTAGTGAAATGGTGATTTTAGCAAATTATATATAAAAATAAAACGTGACATTAAAAATTTGTCTTGCTTCAAGTACGAGTACAAATTAGGAGAAACGTGACATTGCATTTTGTAAAGGAAGTAAATTAAATAATAATCCCAATTTTGATGTTAGCTTATAACTGAATATCTGAACCAATTACAATAGTAACTGATTACAATATACAACTCTTAGAATGGCACCTTCAAGGATCAGTGACCTTGGAGTTGATAAATCTGTCTGAAGCAGGAATGCCTGTCCCACATTGCCTTTTAGGACTGTCTTGTAAATTAATTGCTGTGCTTTGTGTGGTTGGCAAAAAAATATCTCAGGCATGACTTAGAGTGATCTGTCTGTCTGCCTCATCTGTCTGTCTTTTACTGTCTCCATCAGTTTCTAATACATGAGGTTCTCATGTCAGCACGTTGCTCAGAGAATCCTATTTTCCTTTTTATGGAGTGATTCACATTTTTATAGTGCCAATCGCAAGCAGCAGTCTTTATCCAGAGTTTAGTACTCGAGCAGTCCGAGAGGCCCTCGCTTTGAGGACATGCATTTCCCACATGGGTTTGGTGGAGAATATGACGGTTTATTAGAGCCAAGAGAATAATCAGACGGGCCTCCTGAGAGCTGCATGTAAACACTCTCTCACACATGCAGCCATGCATGCATGTTCACACTGAAGAACACTGAGCAGTATTCTTCAGTGATGTTGATGAAAGCTATTGCAGGGCATGAAGAATTTTTGACAAAATGTTTGTGTGTTGTGTTTTTTTTCTCTACCATTGTGGGGACCAGATATCCCTATAAGGATAATACAAATCAAACACACCCACGTTGTGGGGAGCAGCAGTGGCCTCCATGAGAGAGATCGATTATTAACATACTAAATGATGCTTATTTGAAAATGTACAAATGTAACCTTCTCTGAAGGCTAGGGGGGTAAGGTGAGGGTTTTTACAACGCTTTGAATGCTGCTCATCTGATCAAAAGTTTGAGACAAAATATCTATTATAATGTTTATTATATATTTTAAGGTGAGGTAGGTGTAGTTGTCTTGGATGGATGTTTGCATTGACACTGCAGAGGTCTCACTTCTCTATGTAGTGTATTATGGTGTATGCGTTGTATGGTGTCATGCAGGTCTGGAGTAGATGATAGTGATTGCTGAGATTGGCTGTTCTCCCTCTTATCTTCTCAAACAGTGAGTTGTTTGTGCTTTACAGCTCCCCGGGAGGTCCGTCCAAACCCATGGTAGCTCCCAGCCTCTTATTGTGCAGATCCCAATCTCCATAGGGAACTAATGCTCCTCATTCACTTCTCCTTCTGTCGTATACACACACACACTTTGTCCTGCAAATGAGAAAAGGTTATGCAAAACTGTGTCACTCAGCAAATAGCTCTCAATTAGAACTCGATTAGGTGAATCCGTGAATGATAATCAAACCTTCTCAAAGCGTTCACTCTACTCCTGCCTAATTTATCGGCCTTTCTAGTCACCAAGAGGCCCGAGTTTGTGTCAGGAGCTTGTCAGGTTTGTTTGAGAGCTGGGTGCAGTTTGGCCATGCTCGGGTGGAGAGGAGAGGGATGTGGACTAGCTAGTCTGTGCTTTAAGTGTCCATCACAGTCTGTCTCGTTAGAACTACATTAATTACACCCAGAGTCTCTCTGTTAGCTCTTTCTCTAATAAGCTGAAGAGACCTTTAGTGCCCGGAGAACATGCCCAGTGAACCCATAGTGTGAAACATGACATCCATTTCCTCCTTTTCTTGCTCTCCCAGGTCTTCAAAGCAATAAATGTCTCTTCTTTTTCTCTTCTATCTCTTTCTTTGCAGGCTGGTCTGCAGATCTTCTCGGCCTTGATGCACTGATGACTGTGGGCCCTTGACCTTCATCCATGGATTAGTTCGTTTACGCTTGAGGCAGATCTGAGTGACCAGATGGTATCCCTATGTGTCACTTCCTGCGTGTGAGGTGAGTGATGGTCCAATATGAAATTGCATTTAGTTACTCTCTAGGTCTGGACAGGGCTTTTACAGCATTTTTACACATCTCAGTTAAGGCTGCTCTGAGGTGGCTAATTTCCCGTTTTCAAATGCCATTTCAAATGCAGTGCTACAAAAAAGACCGTACTCAAGCATGCCACCTTTGACCCACCTCAGCCCCTGTTATTCAAAGGCGGCTCTGATGCTGCTTTGTTTCTGTGGAAATAAAATACAGCATCAAAGCAGCCAAAAACTTTGTCATTGACAAGACAAAGCATATATTATATAAGGTGTATTATGCATAGATCTATGTGTGTATAATCCATTTTAAATAATAATTTAACAACATTATTTATTTAATTGTAATTTCTGTATAACTGTATTTTTGCAACCTCTGTGCAGCATTAAACAGCTTTTTGTGTTATATTCGCAGTTTCAGGTGCAGTTTCTGTGCCACCTTTTCTGTATAAAGACAGCATTACAAAGACTAACCTTAAGTTCAAGAATAAGACTTCAAAGTTTCAAGATTTTTTTCCAGAATAAGAGACATGTACAAAACAAAAAATCCACATATATTATTAATTCTGTTCGTAACGCAAACGACACAGCAGTCGTTCGGCCATTAACAATTAAAATCGGTACTTGATTTTACTTTGTAATGTGAAGCCTAAAACTGGCAAGCGTCTTTGTGAATGCATATTATGTTTGTGTGTCAATGTGTACAAGACACACTTTCTCTAAGCCCCATTCCTCCAAGGCTTAACGGCATCACCCAATCACCAACAGGCGCTGCCTAGATGAACCAATGAGAACGCGATTGGCTAGTATTTCAGCTATGGAATCACAAAGGCACAGCACTCCTATGATATTAAAATGCACTCTGTCTTTGTTCACACAACGCCAAAGCATGGGAGGAAAGGGGGGAGGGTTATAAAAAAAACTACTCCACCCCAAAAAAAGAAAAACTTTTTGTGTTGCTCCACATATATCTCTGTGGGTGAGCACGCAATGACTCTCCCATCTCTGGCTTTGAAATCTCTGGCACTTCAGCTGCCTTCATGAGCTTTTATCAGTATCAGTCACTGCATCTCGGTGAAGTAGGACAACTAAAATACAGTAAATAATCCTACTCGTCATTGCCGCTGCCATTTTGGCTCTTGTCGTCATTTCCTTCACTTGTTTGTCCCAGTTTCCAGGATTCTTTTCTGTACCAGTGGCACATTTAACTGTTTGTCTTATGTTAAAAAAATTCCATTCTATGTTCTGTTATTTTCATTATAATTTTTGTCAGTTTGCGGTTTAAATGGCGTATTTTTTCTATTTTTCTACTGACCTCTGTGGACTCTTCTCGTTATGCCCGACTTTGTAGCAATACCACATATTGTTAGGTTCACAGCAAAGCTTCCTTCAGGCTCAAAAAAGAAAGAGTTTTGAATTTTATTTTCCCTTGATTGAATGGGTCATAGTTTTTCGTTCTTTTCTGCTGTATGTAGTAGAGATATTGTTGGGCAAATTGCGCGGCTTTCATGCAGATAAATGGGCGTTCGATAAAAGCTGTAGTGTTTTTTGATGCAGCCAGAGAGCCGGGCTGCATTGGGTGATAACTTCATCGCAGCGTGGGGTCAGGGGCAGGAAGAGAAGCTCTGCTGAAAGGGGATTAAGAGGAGCCTTCGAAGCGTTCTGGACTCAGACCACCTGCCGGGTTGCCCAGGCCTGGTCCGCGCCTAATGTTTCTGATCAGCTATGCTATTGTCTGTCACCCCCTCTTTATTTTCTCGCTTTTCAAGGAAAAATATGCCTTCCTCCCTCGTTCCCTGAACCCAGATTATCTCTTTGCCCTTTTTGTTGTTGTATCTTCCTTTCCATTAATTTTATCTAAACTCTGGATCCATAATTCCCCTGTGCTCTTGCTTAGATGTGAGGTTATGTGAGTGAACTTGTTTTCCCACATTTAATGTGGAATTGTGAATGCTCAATGGATCCGTAACTTTTAGCTGTGTGTGTGAGCACTGCTTAAATTTAAGGCAATGATAGAAGTCTCATGAGTTTCCTTTAAGGGTGGGGGTAAAAAAAATCAATTGACTCTTGCATTCTGATTCTTTCTCAAGCGGTTCTGGATTGATCTACAGAGATTCATTATCAGAATTTTATATTTATTATTTAACAACATGTTTATTGAGGAAAAAACATGCAGAACATATTACATCTATCGATAACTGCCATGTTGCGAAGACCACGCAGAGGGCACATCTACAGTGCAAAAATACGTAAGAAAATGTGCTTGAAAACACAGAGCTTTCAGATATGTTTAACAGCCAAGGAAAAAGCTGAACACATTTTATTTCACTTTAACATTTTTAAGAAACCAACCAACCATAATTTTGCATTATAAACTCAATAGTTAAAGGGAGCATATATTTATACAGGACATGTATCATGTGTCATGTTCAAATAGATGCACAAACATCAACAAAGTCCCCTCTCATGCAGCGTTTCATTTACACAGAACAAAAGCCACTGAGTCGACTCTGACACTAGTTTGTTACACCTACTTATTTGGTTTCTGTTGGCGGATCTAAATACACATTTTAATGAATTTGACAATGAGTCTCACATCAAGAATGTTAAACTCTGTGAATCGAAATCGAATTGTGATGTGCATGAAGATCCCCACCCTTACTGTGTCCTGATGTGACTCTGTCTTTGTTCTCAAAGGTAACTAATAGAGAACCATGATGAGTGAACATCCACTCATCAATGTCTCTGGTCATTTTTTATTCATCTTATATATTCACACATTAGCTGCGGGGGGTTCTTAGAATTTTTTATTTTCTCATTTTCTGACTTGCCCTTCTATCAATGTCAGAGAATATAAAAAGATCATAAAAAATGTATGTATACACAAAAAGTATTTCCTTTTATGTTATACACATGACACTGTGCTATATTAACTCTGCAACTGTTCAACAGATTTACCAGTAAATTTTTCCTGCAAACAATACATCTACCTGTAAAATACTGCCATTGCCATTTTTCAGTGGCTGTGTGCTGAAACAGCTGTAGTAAAATGGCTGAATACTGATATGGCCAATAACACAGAGGAGTGCAATGCAAAAGTGCATGCGAACGCTGTGTTTGGCAGTTGCCTGACATGTTTCTTCTCTTTAGCATGTGGAGTGCAGACAAGCTCATGAATAACAGGTCTGATGAATGGACCGAGCAGGCTTAACGCTAACTTTTACAGCTCCTGATTCTGTGTTGCGCCCCACGAAGAACTCCATCCGTGTGTGTGGCTGACACACACTGTTACCAGAATAGCCGTTGTACACTATACATCTGTGCTTGATGAGAAACAGGCTCACGGTGCCTGTATGTATTTGAGCTATGGATCTCTTCATCAGCTACATTTTGTCAAATTTATTTAGTCAACTGCATTATGTTGTCCAAAAAATAGAATAAATACCGGCAAATTAAGCTGTCTGGAAAATGTGAAAATACACTCATTTCTGTGCATTGACCACAAGACCTGATGTGTTTCTGATTGTTTGTAGTATTGTACAGTAGTTTTCTCACTTATGAGGCTTCTGGTTTATTTCTGTACTGTACGTATGTGTTTATCGGTTGGTGTTGCTGGCCTTTAAGCATATGCTTTCCTCAGCTATAAGCTCAATATACAGAGATCTTGGCAGTCTTGTAGAGCAGAGGCAGATTATGACTCCATAAGGATGGTCTCTAAAAGATGGCTGTCAGAGCTCTCAATGGCATTGTAGAGTTCCCAAGTTCTTTTTTTTTAAAGCAGCCGACATCATATTCTGGAACACACTCTCTCTCTCTCTTTTCCTCTCCTCTTGTAGCGGCTGTGGTCGGCCACTCTCGGCCTGTGCCAACTACCAATAACCATATTCCAGGAAAGAGCTCCACATGTTCAATTATATAATTACATCATCTCAGATTTAGACAGATGTCCCATAATATGTTTCAAATGCAATCAGCCGCACTCGTTCCCCACATAATGCATTTGGAGAAGAAAAATGATGTCCGCTAAGCATAAAACAGATCATGTTGGTTATGTCGGTGCTTCTGTTGCTCGCACTATCGATATTATTATTAGTATTGCCGTGAGCGGCATTTAATATTTTTGTTGACTTTTTTTTATGAGGACTGTTTAAAATAGGCCTTAATAAAGACCTTTATCATGGCAATTTACCTGGAAATGCGTCATAGTAAACATACAACTAATTGCCTAGTTACAGCAATCACATAATAAGAGATGGATTTTCATACTGAAAACCACATGATCCCTCCCTTAAATTCTATTGTAACCCTTCAGTCTCAGCCTTGAACCATACTAGTCTTTACCACTCGAATCCTGTCAGTTTTAAAGCATATCTCCTCTCATTGTTCAGCAGATGGTGTACAAATCCCTTAAACCTTGAGCCCAGTACTGAGAACTTAGAATGAGTAATTGTTTACTTTAGAGACAAAGCTGTATTTCATTGTTTAAACTGAACTGTAGTTGCAGTCTAGTTGTGGATAAATAGAACAAGGTTTTATTTATTTATTGTTTTGTGTCAGCGGTTAAGCTGCTCGTAGACACAATTTTTGCCACACTAGTGGTCAGGTGGGGCTACATTTGTTGCAGTAGATGCTCTGTCCCGAGCTCTGTCATATAATTTTATGCTGTTCCCATCATGATATTACCAAGGGTAAGCTACAGTAGGAATAAAATCAGTGATAATCACCAGTAAAATCAGTATGTGTGTGTATGTGTGTATATATATGATCATATATATATATATATATATATATATATATATATATATATATATATATATATATATATATATATATATATATATATATATATATATATATATATATATATATATATAATAAGGCCTATTATTAGGTGACTTATATATATAAGTCAGCAAAATTTGTAACTGCAGTTTAATATGTCACAGAAAACCATGAAACCACAGAAAACCATGTTTAAATATTATTTGTTTAGGTCACAAAAACACATGATCAACAAACACAAGGTGTCTCGACTGCACAGGCCTCGTCCTCTGCCATTGTGCCATTGTTATTGTTGCTCTGATACTTTAATACTGTTTGGCACATTCTGTTATCATAATTTTTACCCTTTTAGTGATTAAGTCTATATAGGTTTGGTTATTGCTTGCATCACTCATTGCGTCCAGTTGCGTATATAAGCCTTACAAGAGAGTTTGTAAACAGAGGCAAACTAATTTCAATGGCTTTATTCTTTTAAAGGCCAGCTTTTTGTGCTCTGTTGATGACTGATAAAAAGGAATTGAAATCTCATGAATGAGACTTTATTAATATGCACCCGTTCAGTGTCTTGATAGGTGGAAGTTAACAATGAAGATGAGCAGTCCAATGACAATTACATAAATTACAGTATATCTATCCATCTTGCTCTTTTTTCAGTCTTTTTTTAATCGTAGTGGTAGCCACAGTCTAGAATATCATGATTGACTCTGACAGGGGAATGTAAATGGGGACGAAACGTTTGAAAGGTGACCTTTACAGCCAAAACTCTCAGGACCAGCTGCCAACAAAGAGAACCTATTTCATTCGAGAACCTATTTTCATTTTGCACATCAAAACGTAGGAAGAATGAAAAAGGGCCTGTTTTATTAAAGGCAGGGCCATTCTCTCCCATAGCAATGGCAAGGAGTTCAGCTCACCTGTGTGGACGCCTCCCAACGCGCCTGAATCAGATAACTCCACATGCTAATCACAGTAACCGGCCCCTACTGTGACCGATACCACTGACCACTCCATCCCTCCACGCTCTTACTACACACGCTCCAGTAGTCAGTTACACCCTCAAGGCAGTAAATACTAATCTTTTTCTCATGAGAGACACAAAGTGGCTTTTTTTTAGCTGTCAAATAGTTCACAACAGATCACAAGGGTGTGATGAAAACCACTTGCAATGGAGTTCCGCACAGGGTGGAGGAAGCAAGTCACGTTACTGAGGTGACAAGACGTAAGTCAAGCTGCCACAAAAACGCACATTTCAGATAAGATCGCTTGTAGTTTATTTTTATTAGTGGGTAAAAAGAAACAAACCCTCATTCATATACAGTAAATCTATAAGAGGCTGAAATGTCCGCAGGGAGCGAGCTGGTCTCAGTCAGTGATTCCTGAAACAGCCACATAGGCAGATGTTGTTTTTAGCACATTAGCATGAAATTTGAAATACTGTGTTTTCTAGTCTTTGTGGCATATGAATGTTGCGTTTACCATTGTTGTACAGCAGGTTTATTGTTTTAGTGTTTGCACGAATTGGGGTCTATGATAATTATTATCAGATAAATGAGATCAGTATACATGGATTTTATTTTTTTTTTGTTTTTTTTTAGTTCTTGTTTTGTTTTGCAGGTGGTATAAAAGGACATGAAAGATGATGAAAAAGATGATTTAAGAGAGATAATTTTTACTGTTCAATTTCATGTCCCTATCATATTTTGTTATAATAACTTGTTATTAAATCATATATAATAATACAATTATTTATCATTGTACCTTTTAAAGTTTTCCTTAGTTTTCCTTATCTCTTTAGTACTCTTTAGTATTAAATATTATTTTTTTCCTTTCCATCAACATTTTAGAACATAACGTTTTCATGGAAATATTGTTTTGATTTTGATTGGTTTTTTTTTCTCTGAAAGTAATTTATATTATGCCTTTAGTAATATCTAATAAAATCTAAATTCAGCATTTTTTTTAATCCTGTTAAGGTTACATTAGGTGACATGTTCATAGTGTAAATAATCTCGTTATTGATAATAAAGTTTAAGTTTGAGCTTTACCAGATCTCATTCCTGGAAATTCTTTCTTAAATTTTAAAATAAAGCATTTTTTTAAATGTACAAAAGGCACCACATAACAGGATTGACCCTTATATATCCAGTCACATTACATTAGCACTGTTTGAAACCAGATGAGTGCGTTTTCCCTATTGAAACCACTTTCAAAAGAATGAACAACCTAATAATAGGCCTTTAGCAGGTAATATTCATCATCAGCTAGACAGAAATAGGCCCAATAAACATATAAGGGTTCTTCTCGGCATAAGAAAATAAAAAACTAGGTCGGAAGTCAGCTCCGTCACAGGAGACTGAGAGCGGCCCTTCATTAACATAACGAGACATATCACGTGAGCAGGTGGCAGACTGTATCTTTCGTTCCTTGACATGTAGCATGAAAGGCCATCCGGAGCTCCGTCACCAAGAACCTCGCTGGGTTCCTACAAGCACACGGAAAAGTCCCTGGACAGCCAGATTTACTCTGATAAACACAGTGCTTTTAGTAAGACGATACATGTAGCACCCATGTAGGACTTTACCTAGCAGACTAAACCAGAAGCGTCATCTCACAGCCACAGTGTAAGCTTCAAATTACTCCTTTGTAAGCCCGCAACAGCCCTGAGATGACATCACCACCAAAGCATACCTGCTAGTGATTATTCTCCTCAAGCAAAATGCTTCCAGCCATGCATTGCCACATGGTACCGTATGAGTTGATCCATTACAATGTTTTTCTTATACACTCTGTGCCAACACACTTTAATGGAGACACTTTTTCCACAGCCATGTTGTTTTATTTTGCCAACCTGTTGTTTGCGCTCCAAAATAAAAACCATGGTGCGGCGTAAGCGCGTTGTAATAATTTCACGTTTTCTTCTTTGACTCTGACCGCAATCCCCCTCCCTCGTTTTTTCTTACTAAATTCCTCTCTTAGAAAGCAAGCCTCTCCACTGGGAAAATTAAACAGAAACTTTATACCTTTCTTTTTGAAGGAATCAAATGTGCATTCCATCCGAAAAGTGTCAGTCAAAGACCCGCTTGGTGGTCTGGACTTGAGATTGTCTATATGAAGGCTGACGGCATCCGCTATAGACGTAGAATTATGGCAATTATTTTTAAGAGGAAAAAGATTGCAGCGCTTTTTATCAATTAAGTAATAGTTCGTAAACACTGGTATTACCGTACATAATTTCCTACCTGAAAGCAGGACATTATTCCTGTCCAACAGTTTTTTGACAATCAGTCTTTTGCTATTAAATGAAGCATGACAAATTAATTCTAAATGACTTCTTTGCAAATACTTGCAATGGTTTTTAAACAGTTTTTACAGCCAAAAAGCATGAATAGAATGGAGCACATTAAATGTTTGATTAGTTGCTGAGTTTGCATTGTGTATGGTTCATTTATCATCAACTGCTGAAGTTTTAATCATCACGTCTTTGTAAAACATTTGCTGTAACAGTTGAATGTAAAGGGTTCGCTCAGTCTGCTATGAATCAAATGAAAATTCTATCATTTTTTACTCACCCTGTGCTTATTTTTTTTTTTAAATCAAAACTAAACCACAGTTCACAGTGATCAGTGGCTGTCAATCTCCAAAAATAACAAAAACACACAAAGCACCATAACAGTAATTAAAGCAGTCATAAAATTTGTGACGCATTTATAGTGTTTTTGTCCTCGAGTTTGATAGCCCTTATTGTTGTCTACTGTAACTCTAAAGTTCTTTAAAAAGGTCTACTTTTGTGTTCAGCTGAAAGAAATACTTGCTTCAAAACAACATGGTGGTGAGTAAATATCAATGTCAGTTTAGAACTTTAAAAACATTAGGCAGATATTTTAGTCCTTGACTTTTTTAACTGATTTGTGCGCTGTTTTTTGGTCCTTTGATCCAGTAAAATGGTCAAGCGCCACTGTATCCAATTTCCCACAGATTTATAAACAGGACAAGTACTTGGCCTCTAATCTCAATGGCATCACTACTGTAAATGGAAAGTGGTTTATTGTGTCTGCTTAAACACAAACAGCGCTGGTCCAGTTTATGAAGCAGTTTCTTTAGATTTCAGACGGAGATGTAATGAGAGTTTATGATGGCAACAGATGCTTTCTGCTTCTACTTCCTGTGTTTAGACTAGAGTCTGATGCACACACACACACACACACGCATCACTCACTTTGCTGGCACTTTCTCATTTCCTCCTGTCCCATAATAGACCTACCCTCAGTTGGAATCTCCCCGATATGTGCTTGAAAACACTCTGTGTGAGTGTGTGTTTCTTGTGTGTGTTCGAAAGTCTTGTAGATTATCTTTTATCGTGTTTGTGTTGTCACAACTTCTCTAGCCCGATCTGTTGTGTATATCTGTGAGTAATTCTGTGTGTCTAACCTTCCTGTGAATTCATGATGAATCTGAAAGGAATGCCACAGATGAATGTAAGTAGCCAAACCCCATGTTTCCTGGCTGAACTAGTTCCTTCAGTCATAAAGTGTCACTAAGGATCTTAGAGTGAACAGACTCACCCAAACATGACTGTATTCTTTATTAGACTACATATGGATCGACTCTAAGGTGCTGTATTGATTGTGCAGGTTAATGAAGAACAAAGTGTGTGGCGAGTTCTTGAAACAGAGCGAGACCTCCAAATACAGGGAAAAACAATCAAACTGAAGATCCAATCAAGTTTTTAAGCAACAAAATTAAGAATAAGCCTCCAGGGACATAAAAAAGCGATACAGAAGGTAGTGAAAGCTTTCGAGATCAGAGATGGAGGCTGAAATCATTGACCAAGAGTTTCAAAGTCTCTACACTAATCTAAGAGTTAAAAAAGAGAAAATAGGTGCATTCCATCCTGTGATATCTACAACATGTGCCGTGTAAAGCTGGAGCAGGTTAAATTAATCAGCCGCTGCTGTTGATCTGTTTAATTCGGCTTTAGGTATAGCGGGAACTCATATCTGCAGATGGGGTCAGCCATGAAATATTGTGTGATTTTGTCAAGTTGATGGCAATTAGAGAGTGAAGGAAGTGAATTCATCATGGTTCGATCATGGATACGTGGAGCTTGGTCACGATTCGCACCATTTTCTCTAGCTGCAAACATTTTATTTGAAAAGGTTGCTTGCATAAATTAAATCATGCGTTTACCCTAAGCTTCTATTAAAGGGCCCATGACTGCATGTAAAAGTGTGGATTAACAAAGAAATAAATAAAAAGACAAGAGTTTATTATGGATCCACAGAACTTGTCTATCTTAAGTAAGGGAAGAAAATAAGTATCTTAATCCTTACTTCTCTGTAGCTGAAGCTCCAACCTTTCCCCTTTTGTAATTATTACCGTATGTTTTGCAGATGCCTACAGATGTTAACATTTTCTGTTACCAGTAGTTTTGTTACAATTCTGAGTGGGAAAATAATGTTAATGTGGTTGTCATAAATGCACACAAACTGTTTTTATCCATCTGTCTGCATGGAAGCTTTCACACACCCTCTGTCTGCTGCGCAAACTTGTCATGAATCCTCTTATGTGCATTCACACTACAATTAAAATGTATCACATAAGCAAGTGCTTATGTGTTTAGTACAAATGTTTAGTACAACAGTTTAGTACAATACTATTATGAGGATGATATTGCTGTTTAATAACGGGTGTAATTTGTTAATTTCCCTATTTTTTAGTAAAAAAAAAAAATTGGTTATTTTGTCTATATTCCACCATTTATGTTGAAGAGCACTACACAAACTGAAACAAACTGTCTGAAACAACACAAACATGAGGATGGTGATACCAATCACTGAGAGTCCCAATGCTGTTATACTAAATATTGTCATTCTTGGAACACTGCTTGTCCAATCAGATTGAAGGATCATAACTGTTATATCACAACATATATGTAAACATCTTTTATTTAATTCTCATGCCATGTATTTTTTACTTTTTTACTCACTGTATATTATTTGCTCTGTATTGTGTACACAGCACTCTGTAAGCTTGTCTGGCGCATGAACACACACAACCCCCCACAGTGCAAAAAAACAGTGATGTGCATCTGCAGAACCCAATGGTCATGTGACACATCCGGAGGTTTCCAGTTCTGTGCCCTAGTTGGCTGGAGATGAGGAGGACCTCAGAGCCTGGTGAGAAAGAGAAAGAAAGAGATGACATTGACTCGTCCTAACACCTCAGTGGCCGTGTGAGGGATGCGTTCGTGAAGGTGGGGGAGGGCAGTTTTTCACTGCTTTACAGTGTAGTGCCATAAATGATCCGTCCTAGCGTACACATGCCAAACTGAGACACTCCCACACTGGCAGGAGAGTTCCAGACAGTAATTAGGTGAGGGATTGTGGGAAAGACATGTTTATGAAGGGACACATGATGCAGAAATGCATTATGCATGTATTACGCACTATGTACACCAGGTATCGCAGGCCAGTTGTGCAGCAGGTAGGACCGCACTGCTATAGCCGGCAAACATCACATGCAGAGCTGAGCGCCTCTGTGTGGATATCTGTGTCTAATCTCCTGTTCTGGTGCAGTGAGTTGTGCTTGCCAGCTTGGTGTCTGTCAACATGCAGGACAAGAGGGAAGTTTTGCATTTGTGGACACTTAGGGACAGGTTGTGGACGGCTCTATATGTAGTGAAGCATGAAGCAATGTCAGGGTCTGTCACTGGCAGCGTGTGCTGCCCACTTGGGGCTGCCTCAGAGGCACTGACCAAGCAGCAGCCATGTTTCTCACACAGACATATTTAAACACACATTCAGCCAGTGCGAAGGAGCTGGGAAGAGATGTGCTGTCTTACTGAAGACACATCTTCCTTTTGTGTGTGTGTGTTTTCGTGCTGTTTTCTTCTTCAGTGCAGCAGGTGAATGGATCTGCATCCTGGAATGTGTATCGTCAGTCTGGACCCGCTCAAGTGTGTGTGTGTGTGTGTGTGTGTGTGTGTGTGTGTGTGTGTGTGTGTGTGCGTCTGTGGTTTAGATGGGTGGAAAATAGGGCTGTCTGTGAGTGGGGGGTGTTTGTGTCCTGCAGTGGGAGAAAGAGAAGAGAGAGTGATGAAGGGTGAAAGCAGGGGGAGAAGAGATACTTTGAAGATGTTAATTTTGGGTTTATCTCACAGATGGTATGAATGATTTCTGTTTGGTTGGAGCTCATCTAAAACACCAGGGGTCCCTTTATCTTCCCTCCACTTATTTATTTATTTACCTATTTTATCGCCGGACCCCCCGCACTACATCTACCCGAATGGCACTTCAACACTTTTGTTTGGATTACCTTGTTAACATTTCACATCATTGAAAATTTGGTTCCTTTTGTGTTTAGAGAAAAGGCATCATGTGGACTGATTTTGATAAATGGATAGTCTGGTCTGAAGAGCAAAATAAACTTGCTCGTTATTGAAAGTGGCTCCTAATGGAAAGTCTGAACTTGACTGAGATCTGTGATGTTGAATTTGGCCAACAATACTGACGATAATGGTTGTTCAATAGAACAGTCGAAGAGAATTGTCTAATGTTTATGATCTCTAAATGGGCTGCTCTTTATGAATAGATTTAAATGTTTAAAGGAGATCATATACTGTATAGCATAAATAGTTAAAAGAAGAGTTTTTAGAGCCTTTTGTGTTACAAACGTGTATGTTAGGACTTTGGAGAGTTGACAAATATATATAAGGATAGAGGGATCTAACTTAGGGATCCCCAAGTTAAATCTTTAAAAGTCAAGGGCATTTCTGTATTCTGTCTTGTTTTGCTCTGCTCTAAAATGTTGGCTTAATAATGTTCTTTGTGAGTGCTTATGTAGAGTAGAACTTGCCCACAAGACATTCTGATAATATCAGTTTGTCTGTTGGGGGTCTTATTGGAGACATTTGCACACTAATAAGTGTAATCATTTAAATCTATTTTTTTTTAAATTGGTATTTGGCATACAAATGGTGAGTGACACAGCTTTATAAAACGATTTCTATACAATCCTTACCCAGTAATCACAAGCCGTTGGAAAAGTCATACAAGTTGTAGAAAAGCTATTGTGCGTCATTGCTGTACTTCAGTTGCTCGCATCTCTTGTGGTTTACTGACTCGATATCATTAGAATTATAAGTTGTTTGTTGGTTTATTTGATGGACTATTCAGCACAACTGTGATGACAAGTTTAAACTGCATTATACAAAACGACCGCTTGCAATCTGATGACCTCCTAAAACAATTCCATCATGTATAACACTAGAACTTCAAATGAAATCCTCTGTCAAACTGTGGCCGTCGTGATTTAATTTCTGCGGAGGAGAGCAATATAGTCAACTGCCCCACTGTGTGAAGGCAGAAGATCTAAAGTATATACTAAAGCCTTCAGCAAATGCCCCGAGTTCAGCCGACATACCACTCCCATGTACTTTTGTTCTGTTGGGTGTCAGCGGAATTAATAATTCATACCATTTACACAGTAATTCTGAAATTAATCCTGAAAGAAACTTGAGGGAGAACGCCTCATTCATTTAGCTCAGCACATTCAAACCAAGCATGTAAACCCTTCGATGTTGATGTGCAATGCATTATTGCTAGCTTTTAAATAAACGAAGATGCATTTTAAATTGTCGTTCAGAGCAGAAACGACAGCAGTCTTCTGCTGAAAGTGTGAATGTACTTTGAACCTTGACCAAAATATTTGAAACTGTAAACAAAAGAACTAATTTTCCACAATACAAAAACAGAAGCCTACCACAGAAACAAGAATGCAGGTGAATTTGCATTAGTTTGGCGGAGGGTAACTGAGTGCTCTCCTGGCCGCATGAAATTGGGTGTTGAAGGTCTCTTTATATTGTTTGCAACCGAAAAGCACACAACACTGGGTCAGATACCAAAACTTGCTAAATTGCATCTGCTGCTCCTTTCACTCAATCTTCTGCAGTTACCTGGCTTCACAGGACTTTGTAGAAATATTTGAACTTTAACAATGTATGTGGTGGGAGCAGCTGGATGAGGTGAGATGTTATCAGAGGTCTGCTTCAGATTTTAACTTACAACACTGGTCATGCAGTATTGTATTCATCCACATTTTTTTTCCTTACACTCTGTGTGTATGCTGGCTTTCACATCAAAACAATTATTCTCTCCACACATGCTTCCTCTTTGATGTTTTCTGTGTGCATTGCTGTAAGCTACGGTGAATGATGCTTTCATACATTTTAAAAATAAAGGTGCTAAAAGGGTTGTATGCAGAAGAACCATAGAAGAACCATTTTGCTTCCTCCAAAGAACCCTTCAGTCTAAGGTTCCCAAAAGAACCTATTTTTTCTTGTTTTTTTATTGCGTGTAGAACCTTTTTGAATAACCTTTTGTGCATCAGAAAGGTTCTGTGTATGTTAAAGGTACTTTATGGAACCGTAGAACCTAATAAAGAGGAACCTTTATTTTTAAAAGTGTTCAGCAGTTCAGAGACCCTTTGGTTGTAAATATCAGACAATGTAGCAGAATGAACATTAGATTTGAAGAGAGATGAAGGTGAATTATAATGACCTGATGGTTGTATGGGTTTTAGTGGTATGTTGCAGTTTTAAACAAGACATCAGACTCATCAGTTTTGTTCTAGGCTCTACTTGTTTTTGTTGCGAACAGTTTTAAGTTACAACACTTTGAAGCGCCGTGCTGCGCCTCGATGAGATTGAACTTCGTGTCCCCGAATGAAAACGCAAAGGAGAGCCAAACCCATTAAATGGTTGCAGTCAGACTCAGGCAGAGACATTATGATGACGAGATGCTTGTGAAAGTCATATATCAGAGCTCGGCGTTAGTCATGGATGACCCTTCATTTATCACCGATCCGGTGCTGGATACAGAATCATAACGCACTGATTGGACGCAACGGGGGGGACCGCAAGCCCGTTTCATCCACAGCCAAACCAGAGCCGAGGAGACACGCTACTGCGCGGATGATCCGGTCCGGACCCGTCGGCTCTTGCGTGCTCTCCCGGCGCTCGCAGGTAGACGCGCATGTCCGCGCTCTCGGCTTTGTTGAAGCTCCGCGAGGAAACAGCGACTGATCGCGGGACTCCGCATCTCCGCGCATCCGACGATCGCGCCTGATATTCGGCAGATACACGCAACAGCGCTCGGCGCATCGATCACCCCTCCGTTTGTTTAATGCATTCAGAGAGAGGATAGAAACATCTGTCGGCGTCGAACTGCTCATCGGACTATCGTGCGAGAAGGAGTCGCCGCGTAAAGCGAGCGGAGAGCGACTTGTTTCGTCTTCGGCTCTTCGCTTGTAAACCTCTCGTACCATTTCTCTGAAGAAGTTAGCCATCGTTTGGTGAAGTTTTGTCAGCGGGATGCTCAATCACATCCACAGCCGGTAAGTGCCCTGACGGCCGCTTTACTCGCACTTACTGTTTTTAACCACATAACAGAACCGAACAATACAGGCGGTCCTGAATTTAATTACGCCACAGCCTATATAGTTTTGTTATTTATTAGTTGTACTATTTTAATCACCGCATCATCACTCCCCAGTGAAAATCCACCGATACGAGTTTGTAACAGAAGTCAATAATTCAGCATTTGTACAGTACATGTGTTACAGTAAAATGTTGTAAATATGGACATATGGAGAGATATGGTGGCTGAAGCTTTATTATAAACCAGACAGCATCACCGGTGCTTTATTAACTTAAGTGAATTATTTTGTGGATACAGTCAGTCCCTTCGTAATGATGCGATATAACAACACAAGCTCGTGGTAAACTCTGTAAAGTTATGTATTTACAGTAGAAACATGCGGAATATGAACATTGCATATACTGTATGACAAAGAAAAAATAGTGCTCAATTAAAAAAGCACGTTTTGTAGAAAAACTAAATTACACAATAAAACTAAATTATGAACATAACTCTTATTTTAAAGGACTCTGTTTTCTAAACAGCAACCATCATTTTAGTTATATTCATTACAGTATTATGAAAACAGCTGCATTGTTATTGTTACAGTGCCCGGCCGTGCTGCTTAGATTAGAGGTGAAGTTTGTGGAGCTCATCGCTGTCTCACCGCTTTACCTGAAGATTAAAACTCACTTTCACTGTTTTCCAGGAAGTCTGTAAAGGTTAATGTGGATAAAAAATCTGACTGAAAAAGCTGACTGAAGCTGTTTAATCCTGTTTGATTCCGTTTTATTATTAATTATTATTAATGCATGCTCGCAGACTAATTAGAAAACAAAAACAATGAAAAGTTAGTTCATATGTTAGGTGATGCTGATGGAGATGTGTTCACCAATTGCTATGATTTTTAGGAGCAGAGAAAGTTTTTGTAATTTAGAACAGGCTTTGCAAAGAATGATACCACGCACCACAAAATCTTTTGTCTATCACATATGTGTGTTTTCTCACGAACTTGTCCATATATTTTAGACACAAATATTTATTTGTATGCGTATAAATTATAACGGCAATCACACAGTTGTTTTGAAATACGACTTTGGTGATTTCAGTGTTTCTGAGTCAGTATGTCACACTGTTGTGTACAGAACTGAGCCAGACCAATCGTAGTGTCGACTACCCAGACACTAATACTCTGAAACATAAAAGAACAAGATAAAAAAGTGAATAAAAAGGCCAGCGGTTACATTTGACTTAAAAACATACCTGAAGGTTGTGTGTTGACAGATAAAGCAGCAACAGCCCCATGCATGCACACGCACACACACTGAAAGCAGTGCAGAAGGGAGCATGAAACTGAGGTATCACCATGTACTGTAATTGCACTGAAAGGTGATACTGACGATAGTGATTGGTGAAAGATTTCTGGCCCATCCTAAATGGTCCTTTGTTTTAATGTTAATGTACAATATCTTGCCCACTAAAGTCAGTGAGTGAACATAGCATGCACATGGCCTCCCAGTGAATTCAAGTGCTTCAAGGCTGGTGTTTTGAAATAGTTATTTTTAAAATGTGAAATATTTCTTGACATTTTTTTGTCTCTCACTGGTTTTGAACGGTGCAGGCCTTTCTGCTCAATGATTTGTTTGACAGTATTTTTTAGCACATCTTTCATCTTAAGTTGTTAAAATTCTGTTGCTAAGGTCAAATAATTCAGTAAGGTTGGCCTGATGTTTTAAAATAAAAAGACCAAGTAGTTACACATTTTTTATACATGCATTTTTATACGTTCGCGATACAATAGTGGTTTCTTATGCAAATGAGATATTACTTGGGCAGAATTACTGTACTGTTGTATTATGGTGTTGTCATAATAAAAGATACATTAAAATATATATTTTCAAAGAGATACAAATGTTTAGGACGAATGAATAAACCAAGGAAAGGTTTGGAATTTTTGTGTATGAGTGCGTGCAGAGATTCAGGAGAACTCTGATTAATCCGAGGTGTAGTTGTAATCAGTTTTTGATATTGCGTTGAACTTGGCCTTCATTCAGTTGGGAGGCAGGAAGAGGGGACGAAACGGACAACGAAAAAGAAACTTAAACTGATTGTATTATTTCACATTAAATTTGGAGTGATTGATAGAAGCACTTTTAAAATCTGAAGTGTCGTTTATATCATGACAGAAACAGTCTTTCTTTTCTTTTTTAAAGACCCCATGACATAGGCCGCAGTGTGTGGGATGGAGTGTGTGTGTGTGCGTGTTTGATCTCACATCAATGAAGAAGCGGCTGCCATTTGTTACTGTAATGATGTTAATATTGTCACACATAGTGGCCCTCTTTCCCTCATGAAGGCCAGTACAGATGTTATTGGCATGGGGTTGTCATGGTAATGGGATTCGTGGAGGGTAGATTGATTGACAGAACCTGGCCAGAGTGGCCAGATGTTTTATGATCTTCTCGTTTCTTCTGCTTTCACACCTGCTTAAAACTCAGAATACATATTATTTCATTATTCAAAGCCTAATTAGTCTGCGTCTTTGTTTTAATCATTCCCTGTCAATGGGAGGCATAGCAGCTAATTGCAGAAACATTTTTTCATGTAATTTCATTTTCAGCACAAAAGCAATAACACTGTAACATGATTAATAATCGTTGGGAGAGAAGTGAGTGGGAACAGGTAAATAGGCATTGTTGTTTTTATTCTGGTCTGTGTGTGTACATTTACATTTATGCATTTGGTAGACGCGTTTATCCAAAGCGACTTACAGAACTTTCATGTTAAACATTTTGTCAGTACATGTGATCCCTGGGAATCAAACCTACAACCCTTTGTGTTTCTAATGCAATGCTCTACCAACTGAGCTACAGGAGCACCAGGAGCGGGTGTGCGCGAACATGTTTTAATCTGTTTAGGTGGAGGTGTATGGTGAAAAGATGGGCATGTAATGCTACTATTTATATTTTCAAACTTCCTCATGGTATGAACTGATTCACCAGCTTGTTAAATGTGGTGTATGAACAATTGGGAGCTAGTATTGCATTGTCTACTCTCAGATACACACAAATACACACACACAGGGTTGGAATGGTATGTAACATTTGGAGCAGGCTCATTGCTGCCCAGCCATGCTTAAAGAGGGAGACACTTGCGTTTCTGCCGGCAACCCAACACCAGCACAAAGCTCTCTGACTTGAGTGCACATGCCAAACGATAGCCTCAGATCTGCCCAGGCTCGTGTCTCCTAAAGACACTTCCGTTCTTCTGTGTGTGCCTGTGTGTGTGGCATAGGTGCTTCATACTGCATCAATAGAAGTGAAGTTGGAGGCAAATAATGTTTGTGACCTGCGACCCGTGTATGAATGGGACATTATGCTAGACCTATGCAAGTCTTAATTAAAACGTCACGCAGAAGAGAAGATGATGTTGTAGAGCTAAAACGAACAGCTAGAACGTATTGACGCGCTACTGTTCTTGTGCCGCTTAATTGACACTTTGAGAGATGCACTTTCTCTCTTCTGTTAACGGTCAGAGTGTGCTAATATTTCAGAAAAGAAAGGAATTGTCTGTGTTTAAGACCCATCCCCTTGACCTGGACTCTTTAATGCAAAGCCTTTTCTTTCAAGTCTGTCACTCTGATTTATGCTGAACTCTTCAGTGCATTGAAAACGTGGAGAATACTTCAAATAGGATTATGCACACACACTCACACACACACATCCACACACACGCTTGCACTCTTGTAGGAATCCAGTCTTTGGAGACAACCAATGCTGTAAATAGTGCTTATATGCTAAAATGGATTGCTAGCTGTTTAATAATGCCGTTACAGAGAAACCATTTTCACAGAAACGGCCAAAGAAGTGTTAAGCTGCGTGTAAAACCTCTGTCCTGGACAACATTTGTCCGTTTTCCAACTATATTCTCTTTTGAGAACCGTTACATTGACATGCCAGCATACTTTTAAATTGATGGTGGTGGTTGTTTGCTGTGCCGGGAATTTTGGGATAGTGTCACGGGTACCAGAAAACAATAGAACTTGAAGCTTTTTGTCTGAGAATCTACATGTTCGGTCATTGTGTTTATTCCAAAACGATTGGTGAATCCATTTGTCAACATTCTATAGGGTTTTGCATCCATGCATCCTTGGGTGATTGTACTTAATGAATTGCCTTATTTTTCAGAAGAACAAAAAATTGCACACGTCCTCCCAGAATTTTTTTCTCCCCCTTTCATAGCAAAGAGTGCCGAATGACCTCTCCCTGCGAGCTGCTATGAAAAATTCATGATCTCCTCCTTCATCGAGCCATTATGTCAACATCTAAAAATACTTTATTTCACACTGGCGCCTCTGTGATGGTCAATGATAAACAAACCGCTAAATTCACCAGCTCAGGCTGGCAACACTTTTTGTGTTGGCAAATAAATAAGTAACATTTCCAGTTGCATCAAGAAGTTGGACAGATCTGTTGTGTTACATGCGAGCGTATGTCTTTTTTTTGTAAAATATGCAGTGAAACCAATTCGGAAGACAAAGATTGTGTGAATTCTGTTGAGTGTGAAACAGGGAAATAACCGACAGCTTTTAAGTTGGCTCCACCTCCAACCTTGAATCTGTTGTTGTTTTTGTCTTTTTTAATCTTTTATTTAACATGGTACATTATTTGCCAATTTGTGAAAAATTTCATCACTTTATATCTGACACCAGTTACTGCACAACAGGGCTTTGTATTATGTTGTGCTGTAGGATTTGCTTGTGGCTATCACACAGTGTAAAGTGTCTTCTGCCAACTGTCGAACGGTATGTGCCAGATAAATAGGGTAGCAAAAGAAGAATGAGCCGTCAGAGGTAGTTGATTCATTGAAGGATTTGTGTGTCTGTCTGTGTTCCACTTTCTTATGGGTTTTTAGTCATTAATTATTGGGTTAGTGGGGGAGAACAGGATCATGGCATGACATAGGGCAGTTTCAGACCTGGGACCCTGTGAGCCAACAGCTCATATATATTGTGAGAACACATGCTTCCTATTGTGCTACAGCATGCTTATGTTTTAACATACCTTACTCAGCCTTTAGCTTGTCTAACAGCTCAGTTTCTGACACAGTTGTACACAAGTTTTCACATGCCTTGCCCACAAAGGACTGACCTGCACATGACCGGTGCGCAGAACACCTGTGATGGCAGTTAACTTCAGACTGCATTAAAATCATTTTTATAATGACAGGCTATATTCATTCAGTTTGTTCAGTTTGATTGTTCCAGCTGTTTCTTGAATTCTTTTGTATTGTTGAAATACAAAATAATGACCTATACATATATATTTATAATTGTTTTCTGTTTTAGTAAAAGAACACGAAATACAAATTTTGTTCTGCGTTTTAAAATTCTGACCGGCTTGTACTTGTCCTCTTATATGTGTTGTGTTCTGCTTTGCTTGTATCATGTACCTGCCTGGGCGTCCTCCGCACATCTTAGAGTTCTGATTGGCTGACGGCATACCCGCTCTCAGACACATTTATAGGGTAGGACAGGTCAGTAGTCTGTGTCCAAATCTTATGACACCCCCGTATGTTCTTCACTATGCTCTTCACTGCTGCTGAAAGAACATGAGGACTTCCCTTCACACAGTCTACAGCAGTTCTTCAGTGACCTCTTTAAAACTTGATTCATTGGACTCCAGAGACAGGTACACTTTTGTACTATATTTTTGTTTTGTATTTTGATATGTTTTTATGCTTGTACAGCCTCTGCTAATGAACATGTTGTACATTTAAACGACCAAGATTTACAATGTCAAGCTTACAAGTGAATGTGTTTAAGTTAGTTTCATTGGTTTGGATTGGAATGGCTTTTTTTTGTCTTGCTCAGTGATAATTTTCAAACCAATAAATGATTGAAAGAAAAATGCATATTTGAGCAAGTTTGCGGTCATAGTTCACCAAGTGCCAGATGCTGTGATATTTTATACTTCATTATTCCCCTTTCTTTCTCATGTGTCCACCAGTATCTTGTCGGGCATCCATATTTTATGAGTGCCGCAGTAAATAAAATGGAGGCCGCTGTGTATGAGCTTGTAAGGGCTTTTGAGTAAGGGATGTATACATGAACCCTGCGCTCCTGTGGCGGAAGAGGAGTTCATGCGAAGGTCTCCCTAGTTCTCGATGAGCCGTCAAACCATTCCCTTTTGTCACCGATGCAGACAATCCGAACCCCCCTGCAAGTCCTTTTGGCTTTTTTGGAGAGGGTTCAGAATTCCTGCGGGTGCAGCTTTGTGACCAGCGTGGTGAGCCCTGCGTAACCTTTTAAGTCCAGCTGCAGCGTTCCACGGCAGACATGTTCATTAAGCAGAGGAGCGCAGCTGCGTCTCCCTCTTACAGGAGAGACCGTGAGCGCAGGCTACTGTGAGTTCTTATTCATGTAACCGCCGTCTTATTCATGTAATCTTACAGCTGCTCAGGTGGAAAGGTTGTGCCTATTTCCACTGCCATTTTTTTCTTCATCTTTACTGTCTGCCATTTGTTTCGGTTAAATTACAACATATCGTAAAAAATTTAAAAAACAGTCCTCACACTTTTATTCTTCCCGCAGGACTGTTTCCTTTGTGAATGCTGTATGAAATTTGTCTTTTGATATGTTGCCTAAAAGTGCACGGCAAACCATCATTTACAATGTCATTTATTAGCCTTTTTTTCCTTATTTGGGTAGTGTTAGCTCTAGAAATTGAAACAGAATAGTCCTTTTGATGGCTTTCTTTGGATTAAGATCATGGAGGTAGAGGGCCAGGAGGAGGGATCCATCTTTCTAATGGCTGTGATGACAATTTTTTGCCACCATAATTTATGTGTTTCAGCATAACTTTATGAGCACTTACTTTTGGAATGCAGTAACCCCCTTTTCCCATTAGTTTCAGCTTTACAGGAAGGCCCACTCAATATTGCTTTAAATACCATATGAAAACCACCAAATTATAGAATTATATTTTCCCCTAAGTGAGGAGGTAATAGGGGGCGTCATATATAATTCATGTGGAATGATTTGTGCAAAAAAAGAGACGTTTGAATTTATGTGGAAGACATGAAAGGTTCACTGCCTGCACTGTATGGTACAGAACATGGCAAGTAGTTTCTCTGGCCAATCAGCTCTTTCACTCCTCTATAAGAGAGAGAGAGAGATAGCAGGAGGGGGAGAGAGACACATGAAAGACATAATGAAGGTTAGTGAAATGGAGAGCAATATATCTTGCACATTGAGCTCGCTACTTGTTAAAGCGACAGGGCCTAACCAGAAAGGAATTTGCCTGATGGATGAATTTTACCCTTCTAATGGATACAAGCACTTGAAAAATGAAAACATTGATCCGCTTCCCAAGTTTTTCCATCCCTCTAATGAGAATGAGTGTTACGAAAGATTTGGAGAGGGGAGAGAGGGGACAGAGCTGTGCCGATGATTCGCAGTACATGTGTCTCAGGTTTCACAGCTGAACTACGCTCTCTCTATTGTGTTTATTACAGGAGGAGGAGAGAACGCTCGATTTATCTCTCTGTTGATGTGCGAACTCAAAATGGGTTAGATGTTCCCTCTTTCATTTCATTGGAGCTCTTTTTTTGAACCCCGTTAGCCCCATTCAAAGCAAAACAAAAATATATTTTTTCTGCTTGTTGCCATGGACACAGTGATTTACTCATGTTAGATAAAGATGGTGCCGCCACAAATTTGCTGTATTGTTGCTCTCAAATTAGCATGAAAAATATTCATTTGTGTTCTTGTTGGGTCACCAGAGCAGCATTTCTCAACTGGTGGGTCGAGACCCTACAATGGTCTGCAGGTCTTCTGTGACAGGGTCACAGAGAGCAGGAAAAAAACTGCAAATACTTAATAATTTAATCATGCGGCACCAGGATACCAAAATAAATAGGTTCAGCACCTTTTACAATAGCAGAGAAAATGCTTGCCATATCTTTTGTTGTTAACCATAGAGGCCATGTAATCACATTTATTGCATTTTGGTGCAAATTCATCCACTTAATAACATACTGAGTAAAATTAGTAAAACTCATCTTACACTTAATAAGTAAATTACTTTAATAAGTTTAATTTCCTAGTTTATCATAAGCAATTCTGGTGCTGTTACCAAAAAATTGGAATCACAAATTTAAAAATAAAATATTTAAATAATATATAATTTTTCACCTGACAAATTTATTTAGCAAAATATCAATTTTGACTTTGTTTGTCAGACTTTGTGGAACATATCCATAGTAATGAAGTACAGTATAAAGTTATTAGGACCTGACTTTATACATCTTTACAAATCACTTTGATACCAGCTGTTTTAAATTAATTTCAGAATGGCTTAGGAAACTGAAGTTAGTTTAGAGACAAAGTACAGTATTATTCTATTTGAGGATATTTACATTTATGCATTTTGGAAGACAAATTACTTTTTACACTTTTATACTTTTACAGTACATTTGTACATTATGTTGGTTTCCTAATAATTGAACCCATGACCTTTGAGCTGTTGACACAATGCTTCACCAACTGAGCTACAGGAACGCTTATTTATTTATTCAGTTGGAATAAAGGTCTATATAACAGCTTTTTATCATTTTTATCAGTTAACAATTCACTCTTCTGTCAGTCATTTAGTCACTACTGTAAATGTAAACAAATAATCATAAAAATAAATGCTATGCCACATGTTAAACGAGAAAGTGTGTTTGAGTGACAGCGTACAGACTGGAAGTTCATACTAGAACTCTGCCACAGCCACTTCCTGTTTTAACCTTGTTCTTTATTCCTTAACAATTATTTTCTTTCTCTGCCAATGACACCTTAACATTCTGCATTTACTGCAGGAGTTGCAGTTCCTGCGCTCCCTCTACACGTTTCTGAAGCCCTGCATCCTCATCTGCCCTGATTGGGCTGCGATTGGCTGCGGTCACCGAGCAGAAGGGGTGAGAGTGTGAGGGCATGATGGTAATGGCAAAGACCGAGAGACGTGAGATCCAGAGCTCGTCGGGTGTTTGAGCAGGCTGGGCTGAATGTCACACACCTCGCCCCCTCCACACACGCTCACTGGGTGCTCTCATGCCACACTGTTAATTAATCTGTAGCTTCCAGCCAGACGGGCCCTGCTCCTGCAGCCAGCTGGGAGATGGTTCAGACCGAGTGTGCTCTCTCTCTCTCTCTCTCTCTCTCTCTCTCTCTCTCTGATGGCTCATTCTGCTGGCACTGTCTGCCAGGTTACATCAGGTGTGTGTGGGTGTGAGTCCCACATGTGTGGGTGTGTGTGTGAAGGATGAATAGAATATAAAAAGAATTATAATGATCTTGATTTTTGCTGATTGCACAGTGACCTGGACTAAACGCTTCAGTGAAAAGGAAGTAATCTGTTTCATTTAATGAAGAGGGGGTGTTTTCTGTACAACCCCTGCAAAGCTGATTTTATTTCTTTTTCAGTATTACTACTACTATGACTACTTAAACTTAATATACAAAAAAGACTGTAAGAAAACAATCTGTTTGTTAAAGCCTTCCAACCATCAATGGCTCAACCAATGGCATGCGTTTGGGGTGGGACCATCTGTTAGGCCAACCAATAACAGGTGGAGGGAGTGTTCTTTTCATTTGGGGATTCCATGTGATGCATAAATTAGACACTTAAGTTCTTTTGACTAAGGCAACAGAATTCAAACTTTAGATCTAAGAGAATGCTTCAGTATCCACTATATCTTTCCAACTTCAGCTTTCCAACTGCATCTAGAGAAATATCTGCATCAAGTGTTAATGGAAATCAAGATTTCACACTGTATCTTAAAGCAATGAGCACTAGAAGGCCTTTCCCTACAATGATTTTATTATAGGCAAGGGCCGATGTTTGCATCATGTTCAAACATGGTACATTCACTGTAAAGATGGCCTCCCGTGACTTGTTGCTTATATAAAATGTTGCAAAACAGCAAGTTGTTAAAACATACCAATGTTCATTCATTTATTACCTTTTAATTTATAGTCATTTAAATAAATAATTACTTTGCCAAGAAATAAAGTTCAGTAGCCTAAATGTTGCCAAGCAACATAGTAACTTGGATTAATATTACATTTTTACAGTGCAGTTATTGGTGTAAGTATCAGGTTTCTTATAACTGCTTCAAACTCTCATCCAATCAGAATTAGAGTTCTCTTTTATAATTAATGTTTTACTGGTGTTTAGTGTAAACACGTGCTGCTCTTGCATCAGATTTGGCAATATCTAGACATCTTTGTGCAATTTACAATTAAAAAACAAAAGGAACAGAAGATCGGTCAGCACATAGCATAATATGCCTACCTGTTACCCACTCCACATCCTACAGAATCTGAGGAAGTGTTGAACTTTTAGCTGGTACTTTCATCACCATCCACCCATAACCTACCAGTAAGGGAAAGAAAATTTGATCTGCTGGGCTCAGTGACTCCTCAGTGCACTTCTCTGTCATTAATGGCTGAGTCTCAGGCGGGTGAGAAGTGAAGGACAATGGGTTCTACAGTGAGTCGGTTGGCTTGTGACACATTTGCATGGCGCTAAGTGCATCTCAATGTAATTAAGATGGACAGCAGTGAAATTAGAGTGGCAATCGTCAAATGTACATTAGACTGCAGTCAGATACACTTCCCAAGCAGAAGTCTCTGATTTAAACTGTGTAGTGACAGCCGATCAAACCTCCCCAGAGAAAAATAGCATTGCTCAGAAGATTTAAACTTATATTTATATTTATACTTAGAGTTGTCAGTTATATTTAATTTTATATATTAAGGTACCTACATTCCTCAGTTGTTTCTATTTACATTTCTCTAAACAAAAATAGTTAAAGATAAGAATTGTGAGTATAGAGCTATGAATTTATTGTGACATAGCCCAGATGATTTAATTTTGAAAAAAATAAAGAAATGATTGAGTATTGAAGTTTCTGACATTGGATTTTAGATTTTAGTATCTTGGAAAATCTGAGCACAGCTGTGAGACAGTGTTGAGAACTCCTCTGAAACTCTAGAAGAGACACATTTTAGATTTATGAGGTCTTTTTCTCAGGAGTAACATCTGAGAAGCAGGATAATTCATCAACAGTCTCTGTTTGCTCCCTATTTATTTCCATTGTTGTCTAGGAGAACAACTGAGATGTTATGAAACGTTTTATTTGTGATTTTTCACACTAACCGCAGAGCACAGCTTACCTGAAAAGCTTTTTGGCAACTCGAGTACCAGCAATCCCAGCATCCCTCTTGAAGGTCTGTTGGGTTCTCGACAAGTGTTTTGGCACAGTTTAGCGCCAAATTAAAAATTTGTAAGCATTGTTGCTTTATCAGTAGTTGTCATCTGTTTCCTTGCTTGTTAACCAGATGCTGCTCCTGGCACCTGCGTGGGGCATCATCAAAATACTCACTTCATACTTTACATTTAGCATGCATTATTGAAGCACTTTTTTAACACCCACCATCTCAGAGGAGTGGTTTAGGTGACCGTGTCATGCGCTATGAAGCATACATCTCTTCACAGAGCTTGAAACTGAAGAGCTTTCAACAGCGTTTCATCATTCCTGCCCCTCCCATGAGCACGACTGGTCTTCCTCCGAGCTCCCCTTCCCTGAAAATGGAGTCTTCTTCCCCCACTTGTTTTCTGTATCTCTCTCTGTTGGCATGGCGACAGCTTGTAAGCTACAGGTGTCCCTGCTTGCCGGAGTAATGGTGGAAATGGGCTCTTGTGCTGAACAAGAGAAAATAACCACTTCACCAAACAAGACTGATTTTCAGTCACAGAAAAAGCATCTCACAAAGGCTTGGCTGGAGGTTTAGAAGTAATGTTTGCCTCTTTCATCTGTTTTACTTTAGCGTTAACATTGTACTTGTTTCAATAAGAGTAAAGCAGAGAGAGACAGCGTTTTACTTGCATTCCATGTTTAGAGACCACAACCACATAGCAAAGTTAAACCAGCATCTTAGTACTGTTAGCAAACATTGTGTTGCTTAATTTGAAACACAAACAAACGTCCCTCTCTTTTATGTTGCCTCTCTCTCTCTCTCTCTCTCTCTCTCTCTCACACACACACAAAATTAACTGAGACGCTCCTTTGGTTAAAAACAAAAGCAGCATGTTATGATATATGTTGTTGTCTGTTGTGCAGCGGCAGAGTCCCACAGCGCTTTAAAATTGTGTTGATGTCAACATTTCTGCATTTGTTCTCAATTTAGTTTTCTTCCTCCCATTCCCCTTTCGTTCTCCCAAGTGGGCACATTGACATTTTGAACAAAATCAGGCCTGACACTCAGGCTTCTACAGTAGTAATTAAGGGGAGGGTTTGTCATATCAGCGTTCTTATTCAGTCCTAAAAGAGTCACCACTTCTGCTAATCTGTGGAAGCAAGACCTATGCAGTGCGCTGTGTTCAAGCTCTTGACTTCTTGCTTTATTTTAGTGTTGCCTGCAGCTATTAAGTTTAGGCTTAGTTTTTGTTTTCATCCCTAATTAACATTTACATTTATGCATTTGACAGACACTTTTTATGCAAAGCGACATTCAACAAGCTATACATATCAGTATGTGTGTGCCCTGGGAATTGAACCCACAACCTTTGCACTGCCATGTCAACGCTCCACCAATAGAGCTACAGAAAAGCCATCTTTTATGGAGTAAGTAAACTTAAAAACAAGCTCTGTTTCCAAAGCTACTGTTTCTGACTCACTGCTTCTCTGCCTACTTTATAGGCAGCTACTTTCTACGATGACATCTTGTAACAGATTCGGATCATGTGTGACCGATTTGTGAACTCCACACAAAAAATTTATATTAATTTTTTTTTTATAAATTTTGACATTAACACGACAGGTGTTGTGTAAAAGTTTGTTCTTAAACATTTTTAATTTTTAGTGTTGAATGAATTACGTTAATTTATAAATAGCATTTTTTTTGTCTCATCTGCTATTTTGGATTTAATTATTTATTTATTTTTCATTGTGACAGATGTTGTGATGCATTCTGGTATTTTCTTCACTGTGAATGCCAGTGTCAGTGCTGCTCTGGCCATAATGTGTTGTCTTTGGAGGCATAACATAAATGATTTGTCTAATATTTGGAACAGAGTTAAAGTTGGGAATTATGATACCCTAAAATGCTGCCTCTATATGTAATCCATTTGGTTTTGAAAAGAGCAAAGTCACTACAGAAAACTGCACTGTGTATGACACGCTCTGCATTTTAGTGGAACAATGTTAGGCCCAATTTAAACCAGTGTCACCTGTTGAATAGGAGAGGGCTGATAACTTTCAGTTGTGTTTCCTAATCTCATTTGACCTTTCCAGATGTTTACCAGCGCGCACTGTTCGAACTCCTACCCATTCTTTTTCGCGGGAATGTGCATAACAAATCAGATTAAACAAGACCCTTTGATATTCACTGAGGGAAGGTCATTACCCCAACACTCCTCCTCATCCCCAGTTTCTTTTTTACTTCCTGCTTGTTCGCCTTTCATGCCAAACCCCTCAAATGGATGTACACTATTATCAAAATTCAATTTTTGCTTCCATCACTGTGGACCTCTTGGAGAGTCGTGAGGCGTTCAACCAATCCTCTTCTCTGCCCGTCTCATCGGCATCTGCTGCAGGAGAGCAAATAGTCTTAATTGTGTTTGGTGAGAAGCGACTGCCGCATGACTAATGAGCCCTGCAACCCCGCAGAGAAGCAGCGTGAACCCCAGCATCTCTGATCACTGGCTGCTGCGGGGTCTGGGGGCATCCTGATGGGTCAGCCACTCAGTGGTCGGGTAACTCTTTATACGTACTTAGTACTGAGGATCAAGCGGGATTACAGAATGGAGGGTAAATGTACCTTCTCTTTTATGTGTTTTCAAGAGGAAATGAGATAAGAATGTGTAGGTGTGTGTGTTCCTGCTGTTGTGTCTGTGATTATGTGGGACATCTGTTTATCCCTCTGTTGACCACATCAAGTCTCTGAACAATTATTCACAGCATCGAAATTCTTTACACACTATTGAGTTGGAAAGAGAAAACCATTATCGTGTATGTAGACTATCGAGTACATTAGGATAATCATAGGTGTTTTTTCAATTATAGTTAATGACTCCCACATTTGAGACGAAGAGTGAGATCCAAATCCTGAAGGGACAAATCAGGGAAGGCAAATTGAATGAAAAAGGAGAAAATTTAATTTCCAAAAAATAAAACAATATCCATATTCTGTCAGTGTGTCATACAAGACCAACCAAACTATTAAAAAAATGCTCAAAAATGCTTCTGAATTTTAATATTTTTTCATATGGCCTGTAACGGAAATGTAAAATATGACCTGTTTTTTTTTTTTCATTTTAGGCATTTTTTTTAAACAAACAATTGTGAACTGCATTCAGTTATCAGATGAAAACTTTCTCTTAAAGCCACAGTACAACAGTACCAGTATGGTGTACTGTACACAGATAATGTATTACATTGGCCTGTCTCTTTAAATTAATAACAAAAAATATGCATTGCATAATTGCATAAATATGCATAGCAAAATTGCATAAATATGCATTGAATATGCATAATTAATACAAGATGTAGAAAACGAATGTAGCATGCTGTCAACAGGCTTAGAACAAAAAGCACTAGAAATGAAATAGTTTTCTTAATTCTCCTCAATAACTGACAATGTCACACTGAGTTAAATATAACTAATAAATAACTACCTAAAATCACTGTTGTGCAAATAGCTATTTTTTGTGTTAAATAGCTACTGAAATAAACATACACTAGCAAACAAGTGCTCAGAAAACAATACATTTCTAAACAAAAATTAAGCATGATATGTTTGATAAATTATATATATTTATATTTTATATTTATATAATTATAAATATTATATATTTTTAAGGTCCAATTGCTTTAATGTAATGCAAGGGGCTACATTACATGACAAAATGAAATATTCTTATTTAAACACTTAATAGAGAAGACATTTCATTCACTGTCAAGCTGTTTAACATAAATGCCCTTATTTCTGAATAGGATTTGACCTCTAACCTTTTCACTTTATTTAAAAATGGGCAAAGCAGGACAATTAGCTGAGCATAGCACTCGTCTTTCACAATGTCCTTAAGCGTCCTGCCTTTGCTGAAGTTTCATTAATTGCCGTCCTTTCTCATTCAGCTACATTGGCCCAATTGCAGAACAAACATGTTTACAATCTGGACTTGCTTCACAGTTTTCAAAGTTTTTGCTGTCTGTAGCCAAAGTTTTTGCCTGTAGTTGTCACAGTCAACGAGCGCCCACATCCCAATTCTCATTTGTATTGCGTTGCACAGAGGGTATTATTTACCTCTGGTCTGGATGGAAACTCAGGGGAGAGTCCGCCCATATGAGCCCACAGCTCATAGACAGAGAGTTATCCATCTGTTTGGACAGGAGGGATGGAAGCTATGTGATTCACAAGGCAAGCATAAAATGATCTCCTACGTGCTCTTTACTCAGCAATTAAAAGATTGAATCATTTAAAAAGAACCACTTTTTTATTGTAGTTTGGTAAGAAATTAGAGACTTTTGCTCTATCATATTAAAGCATACTCAACTTCAAAGCAAACTGACCAGATTTACAGGAAATGATTTCAGACTTCAATGGCATCTTGTCTGGTGTGCGAGGAAGTGGAGGTGTCCCGATGTTTGTAGCACACACACACCTCGATTATGGGATGCTGCTTTCCTCACACGAGATGACCAGATGGTATCTTTAATGTTGCCGGATGGAGAGGGGAAATTGTGTAATTCGCTCTCCCGCTAATTTTGCAACATTTGCTGTTTATTTCAGCCTGAGAAGTGCAGCAAAAAAATGTTGTGTTAGCTCAAAAAAACAGTCGCACCCAGGCGTTTCGGGGCTTTTAATTGAGCAGGCCACCCAGAGCTTCCACTTCTGTTTAGACTGTCAGAAAGAGTTTATGTCTCTGGCCCAAACAGCCACTGTTTAGGCCAGAGAGTTGTGAACGAAAACTCCCTGTGCCTCTTTGGCTTTATGGAGACCGACATTTTGTGTTGACAGAAGCCAGAAAGTGTGTTTGTGTGTGGGAGGGAGAGAGAGATCAAAATCTCCCTGTGTGCCGCCACCCCTTTACGAAATCCCACATTCTTTATAAACTTTGCACCATTTCCCCTCATGCCTAGCCTCTAATTCCATTATCCTATTTTACAAACAACCAGCACTATTTACTTATTTTACTTTTTACAATTCACTCACTTTTCTGCCAAGACTTATTTTCAGAGGCCGCTTGGTTAGAGTAGGCCTGTAGCCTTCATGCATATTTCCCTACCATTTATCCAGATATGCAAAAGAAAATACTAGCGGTGGAGCTGCAATCTCCAATCTTATACAGATTAAGGCAAGTAATTAAGTGATATGATTACATACGCTTGTTTGGTTAAACACTTGCTATTGTAATAATTGGCACTGGAGTCCCTCCAAAGCGCAGGGTTTCTGTCGGAGTGCATGCAGCGTGGGGCACAGGAAGACGTTTTGTTTGCCTACAGAAACATTGTCATCTGTAGAGATTTGGTGTGCATGGTTAAATAAGACACAGGAAGAGAGAATGGGGATGAAAAGACAAAAGAATATGAAAGAATTATGGTTGGGCATGTTAAATCAGCATCAGAGGAGAGGAGAAAGGAAAGAAAAAGAAAAAGTGGAGGTGAAGAGAGGACAGTAGGGGAGAAGAGAAGAGAGGAGAGGACAGGAGAAGCAAAGGGGGAATAGAGAGAAGAGAGTAGCAGAGAGGGCAGAGAAAGATTATAAAAGGAGGAGGGGCTAGAGAGGGGATGGCATGAATACAGTGGAGAATAGAACTTTGCTGACAGCGTTTATGTAATTTAATCTGACCATCTGGGGGAAAATCAAACTAATTTGAAGAGCTTGGGAGGGAGAGAAAGGCCGTCTCTAATCTGCTCTCACAGCCACATTGATATTCAGGAATGCACAAGTGCCACCGAAACATAGAGCCTATAACAGCTAGATGCTCTTAATGCTGAAAGCCTAGTTGAGAAAAGACAGAAGACACAAGCTGTGTTACAACAGCGTTAAAAAACTTTTCATTGTTTCTTTTCTTTTTTGTTACCTGGATGTGAGGCATTTAATGTATTGATTACATTTCCGCATTCATACCATCCATTCATTCTCCTTTCTGCTGATGTTATTAGGTTTTAAACCTGATGAGAGCAGTTAGCTTCCGTCAATAGAGAAATATCTAGCAGAATCAGGATGGTGTCCAGAATATCAAATATGTTAGGAAAATAAATCCATCACAAAAGACACAAGTAAACCAATGCATACAGCTCACTGAAGCATCAAAGCTGTTGATATGGCTGAAGACTTACAAAGATTTTGAAATGAAAGAAAAAGTACAAGGAAATGAAAATAGTAAATTAAGTCTTGTAAAATGGATAGTTTTGACTCCGTTCTAACTGGATGAGTCATGTTTGACAATATTAAACTGTGTTGCATGGCAACCACAAACAGCTCACAGCTCTAAGATCATAAACTATAATACTTCTGTATTAATATATGCATACTTCTTGTATGTGCATTTATTTATTTATTTGTTTTTCTTTTTGCAGTGGCAGCCCAGGGTGTATTTGATTATGATTTTATGGATGGGCACATGTCCTTTTATGAAACATAGAATCGAATGTCCTAGCACCTCACTTGTTGTTTCTCACACTTGAGTGTAGTCCTTTAAACCCCTCTGGATACACAATATCCCCCTGTGTATCCTTAGATTTGAAGGTTTAGCAAACTGTCTTGCCAGTGTCTTAAAATGCCTGCACACTCTTAAAAATGTGATGGGTATTTTCATTTACATACCTGTACAGTTCATCAATCATTGCATCACTGTTGCTTTTTATTGCTAAAGCCCCCAAATTAAAGTAAAAAAAAACTTGAAAAAATTGGCACTGAAATCAGGCATACTGAAGAAGTTCTACGAAGTCTTCCAAATGTTATGATCAAATTTTATTTCTGTCTTTTATTTTAAAACTGTAACCAGCAAAGTTTTAAACTTTATTCGGCTTCATTGCCAAGTATGCTCACACACACCAGGCATGTTCTATTGAGTGAAACATCTTCCAATACTCGCAAAAAATACCATATACCAAAAAAAGTACATATGTCTATAAAAACACAGACACAGAAGAACATATATACAGAACAGTTGCTATAAATAGCTATGTGCGAGGGGGAATGTAATGTGCAGAAGGGGCAAGCATACAGTATATATGTGTAGTATGAATAAATAGGAATTTAACCTAGTGGATGATTGACAGGTGAGTGGGCAGCCCTTCACTGTTGCGTGAGACAGATCAGAGCCAGTTAGCAAGGTCATATGCATTTGGGACTACATCCAAAACATCAGAAAAATGTAAAAGAACTGTTTACATCCATATTTAGCGTTTCAAATCAATTACCTAAATAATTATTAAAACATTTATTAATCAATGCGTTTGTCTGACAACACATGTATGTATCTTTATATTAAAAGATTAAAGCCACTCACATTGACACAGCTGTCCTGAGTGCATTTGCCTTTTGGCAATGGTGTGGGTGATGCCTAATGGGAGACCCTCCTGCAGCTGACATGACAAACGGTGGAGTGTCTTCCATAACGTGCGTGCCGTGACGCTAGAGGCCCCATGGCCCCTAAATGCCTTGTTACTCCTGTGGCTTTCTGTCTAAACACTAAGGATTAATTGCCCACACCAAAAATAGAGACACTAAATGCAATATTTGAAAAAAGAAAAGAGGACGGAGGAAAATATGGAGTGAATGCTTGTGTGCACTCAAGACTTATGAAGGGAAATGGTACCGCTCGGGGCCACAAGGGTACGGTGCAGCATGATACAAATATGAATGTATAAACGTAAATGATAGTGCTAATAGTTTATTGCCAAATTTATCATGATAATTGTAAAATCTCAAATGACTATTTTTTTTTCTTTTTTGCCATATGTTTTTGGAATAAGAATATACACTGTCTGCCTGCCTGCCGGTCTTTCTGTTTGTTGGTCTGTCTGTCTGCCTGTCCGTCTGAGTTTATTCAGAAGGTTAAGTGAAGTCTATTACTTGTCCAGCTTTTCTACCCTCTTCACCCCTTCCAGGACCTTCTGTCCATATACATATACCCCCTACCAGCAAATCAAATGCCCATGTAGCCCTTCCCCGCCATAACCCATTACAGCACAATCATACGATCACAGACACAGCAATTTGAGCTAGCAGCATGTAGTGGAGCTGTTCTCCTCAAGTGCTTTGTGCCTGTGCAGGCCTATTGATTTTCATATCATATGGAGGGGTTCATATCATCTGTGGCGAGCAGCTTTAGATATATCAGAGGTCAGTGACAAGGCTCATCTTTGAAGTATCTGACCTGTGTTTACAGCATGCTGGATTTTAGTCCTCTTATTAGATCACAGAATGTCACCTTTTATAGTTTTCAACTCTGATGGGATGTTTCAGTTCTATTTGAGTTAAGCTCAAACACCTAACTGCAGAGTCTACTGTGAATAAATTCATTACAAACTCTTTAAAGTTATATCTGTCTATTTTACCTTTGTTGGCATGGCAACATAATGCCTGTAAACCCAGTAACCTTTGCAAATTGTCCACACAAGGATACTAGGAAGAGAGGGGATGTAGTAACATGAAGGCACTTAGAATTGAGGTGAAAGAGGTCAGCCAATATTCGTTAACATACACATTTTACAGTCGTACCTAATTGTTATATAACAACATACTTCAATATTATACATGATAATGTGAGGCTATTGTAAATAAATTCATTACTGCCTTAATCTGTGTAATGTTATATCCAACCTTGTAACTTTGTTGTCACGGCAACATAATGTCTGGTAACCTAGTAACCTTTGCATAATGTCCATGCAAGGATATTAAGATGTGTGATGTTCTTGTATACATAGAGTGAGGCAGGTAGTTTATCAGACTGGTATATTGAATTAGTAGAAAAATATAGCCGACTATATCTTGTTTGTCTGCTCAGTTCATAATGTCAGACAACAAAAGCAGTTTAAACCAAAGCTGTCTCCTATATTACATGACAGTTTATTAAAAGAATCAATGTATTTTAACAAAAATGTGAGAATCACCTTTTAAGCACTTCTATTGTTTCATTCTATTGTCAGCATATTTTTAAAATTAGTAAACCATGGGATGAATCAAAGTTGTTTTCTGTAGTAATTGACTTTAAACAACAAATGTAGTCAACTGAGCATAACTTGTATTAAACCATAAAGATTCTTTTAAGTTAAGCTAAAATTGGGTCTTAAAATTAACCTGCTTAACCTCTGTCTTAACCACGGTAAGCATAGTGGGACATTCAGTGGGAAAGCAAGCTTATAGTAAACTGGGAGTGTTGTGCTCAGCTCTGAAGTGGGTGAGAGTTTTGAAGAGGACATTTTATAATGAGAGCAGGAGAGCATATACATGTTTAATGTTGGCCTCTCTTCCCGTATTCTCCTCTCTGGTAATGCTTTTACTTATTCTAAAGAGCGACTTTGAAAGGCGCCCACTGCAGCATTGTTTTAGCCCTCTGGAATGTTCTATAGAGGAGGAAGGCTCCATTTAGTGGCTGGAGCAGCAGCCATAGTGAGAACCTTTCAGCGTGGGGAGAGGCTCTTGGAGTGGTTATTCTGCTGCCTGCTTTTGCTGGGCCATGCTGAATTGTCCTTCAAAGACCTTTCGTATTCCCTTCACTTTTTCTCTGCTTCTTCAATAGTCGGGAGGGGGCGAGATTGGCATGGTGCAACGGACTTGCCCACCCTCTGATCACTACAACATGGACCCTTATGAACTGACACAGAATCTGAGGTTCCTTCTAAGGGTCTGCCTCTCATTTTCTACCACCATTGTTTTCAACCTTTCGATTACTTAGAAGTGTACCAGTCTATAAGCTAAGTTTTTGTTTAAAGTGAGATGCTTGCTCCCTTCAGATACCCCACACCCTCCTGCATATCTTCCCTTGGTGGTCCTTGGGAAGCCAGGTGTCTGGGACTGTCTCCAGTGTTTTACCTCAGCTAGCTAACAAGCTCCCCCTGGCCCTGGAGGAAGGCCCACTTTCCCCCTGCCATTCCCATAATGCTGTTTCATTATGGTCCCCACTGGAGCATACACAGCCATTCACAATGCAAACTTCTGATAGCTTAACGACCAGTGCGGAAATGTTTTCACCAAAAGATACTTTTTCAAGTCCCTTAATTTGAGTTTACATTCAAAGCTGTTTCCTTTGGGAAACTTGCCAACAGTTCTGTGGAAACTTTTTTCTGCCCTCAGTGTTCAAGTGTATGAGACCAGCACTTTAAGCAATTATAACTTATCAAGAGAGATTTTTCTTTGTTATTACGGTTCATGCTGTTTGCTTTTTCGCAGCCAACGTCGAAGCCTGACAATGCAGAGATCCATTAAAAGTGATGCAGCAGGGAAATTGCGCACATCGCACGATTCGAGGACCTTAATGGTGGCAGTTATAGCTCAAATATCAATCAGTTTCTGTTTACTGAAATGGATGATTCTCTTAGCGCAAGTGACTATCCATCGCCCCATTATCCTTAATGAGCAGCTGCCAGTAGACACTTTTCCCATTTGTGATTTCTTCCTCAAGAACCCCTCTTCGTCAGCCAGCAGGACACTCCCATTTTGGAACATGCATCCACTAGAATTAATTAGCCCCTAATGGTTTCTGCCATTTAATGCAAATGAGTTTTACAATTATCGTTTTGTTATCGCTCATGGAGTGCGCTGCTGTTTGCCTTTGCCCTCTGAGTGACACCACTACTCCATTACCGTGTTCAACGTTGTTCTTCTGGGCTGCACCGTTAAGGCAACTCCAATCTTCCTTTGCATCAAGCAGAGCGAACCGGTCTCCTTTTATCTGCCCGGTCCATCTCGTCAGCATTCCGTTGTTTATATGTACCCCCATGTATCAGCTCCATTAAGGTCTCTGCGCTGACGAAATTGACTTTCTGTTGTTTCTCTCGCCGCCCCCTGTTGTTGCCATCATAGAATGTATCTACAGGGTCTGGAAAATGTGTTTGCACCCTGGCTGTTGACTGTTCGGTGTCTGTTATTCAATCTTCAACAGAAGGTTTGGAGGAGGGATCCCAGCTGCTCGAAGGCAGCACCCCTGCAGTAAACTATCAGATCCACGCGAGGTCAAGCTCACAAAGCGCTCACCTCTGTCATGGGTCTCACTCTCTATACCGCTGATGACTCTATGTGGAGGCAAATGATTCCTCAGTCTCATGCTGTTCCACTGCTCCCCTCTTGCCTCCTTCCTGTCATACCTCTTACACATCCACCTACACTAGGCATAAGTAAATAAATAATAAATAAAAACAAAAGGTTTGACCTTAAAGAACATCACAGAAGCACCTTGAATTAAATGTTTATTTATTTTTCAACCTGGTAACTTAAACCAGGGATGTGTAAAAGTACATTTTCAAAATCAAGTTGATGGGTTGTCTGACCAGCTGTTAGACTAGCTGGTTTTAGAGAGGCAAAATTACATCAACTACATACAACTACATGGGGTTCTGACCATGTTTTTTATTTGACACACAGTTTTAACCTTTAACCCCTAAGGGTTAGAACACAAAATATATTTTTTTCTATTTTCCAACACTATAGAACCTTTTCATTATTTTCTTTGAAATGCTTCAATTTCATCGCTCTATGTCCCATGAAAGTAATCTTTAAAAGACAGGAACAGGCCTACATAAGATAAGAAAGATAAGTAACATGCTACCATTTTACTTTCAGATAAAGACGGTCAGTTGATCGCAGAATCACTTTACATAAGTATTAACAGCGACCCACTCAGTATTTTTTAATGTTTTTTTCAGAAATTGGTATCTAATCAACTGTTCCTTTCCCATTCTCCTAAATGTTTGTATCTCCCATGATTAAAAAATAATAATGTCAATGGCACCAATTGCTTAAAAAATATGCTAAAATTCCATATTTAAATTCATGCTCTGTCTGCATGACTATAGTGGTGGTGCTTTAAAAGGGTATAAAGTCACAACTTCTCAGAGGGTTTATCATGCAAAGACTAACAGCTGAAGCACAGCACACTGTCAACATTGTAATTAAAGCACCACACTGAAAATAAATTAACTAATTGACTAGTCAGTTGTTGGACAGTCAAGTAGTTGACTGTTGTGACCCATTCTTAACCCAAAATGACTCTGCTGTGTTGTGACATTGCAGTGCAGAGATTACACTTTCTATCTGTTCCATCAAATCTTGTTGGAGGAGCGGTATAATATTTTCGGCATGTTGTGGAGGCGGATCTGAGCTCCATGTGACACTTCAGTCTCCCCCAACCAGAAGTCAGGGATGCTGCACAGACTGCAGTACCAGTTGTCACTTGTTGTCACTTGGAACATGACATACGGATACGCAGGACCTGACGGCATATGTGATGCTGGCCTGCCAAAAGCATGCTGGCACTTTTAGGGCCCTGTTTTTTACACCATTAGTCACATTTTCCTCTTGGCTTGGTTCAGTCAATCTCCCCACTCTCTTCTCTTTTTCTCTGCGCTCTCTTTTGCTGTATCTCGCTATATAGTTGTTTTAAGCATTAGGAATAATGCATCTTCCTGTATTTTTTAAATATATATCTGTCTGTCTGCCTTTCTATCCACATATCCTTCCATCTCTCTCGATATCATCATTATACATTCTTTATTCATCTTTCATTGTGTGCTGCGTCTCTGAATTAGCCTTTTAATGACCTATGTCTTCAATCTCTGTTCATGTTGACCTTTGCTGACTTCATTGGTAAGCACATAATCCTGCTCCTTTGTGCCTATTTAATATACTTGCCCCAGACATATATTAACGTGCTGTTTGTTTTCTCACAGCATACTCTGGAAGTTCTTTAGTCTATACAGTGGTTACATCATCATAGAACTTAATTAATGTCATAATGCACTTGGCTGTGCGTAATATGATATAAAGGCGTAATTGGTCTCTGCTGTTTTTAGTATTGCTGCGTTTCCCTTTACCCCTTTGGATGGCGATTGACAGATTAGTCATTACCTCTCAGAGGGCCTGAATTAGCGCCATGTTTAACGGCACTAACACAATTGAGTCCTTTAATGATACCCCAGAGTGCAGTGTTCTAGTGTAATGATACTGGACATGCTTTTTTCTCATGCGCTGTCCCTCTTTCTCTCTCTATGTTCCAGTCTAATGCATTGTTGTCCTAGATAGTATCTCACGTTTTGATGATGGACTGCATTAGCTGCTTAAACAGTTAAACACGCTGCCTCCTCTTGTCCCGCTTGAAATCATTTATCAAACACTCGAAGGGGAGTGCCAGTATCAATATTAATTTGATGTAATAAGGGCTGGGCGGTATGATAGTATATAGTGTGCAAACATAGAAATATGTCAGGCAGTAAAGATTTAGCTGTAATGTTTATACTGCGGTATGTCTGTGACCAGATTTTCCACAAAAAAAATCTCACGCCAAGAAAAGAAAAATGGAAACAATAGCTATTTTACAGTGGCTAAAAATATAACTCGCACATATTTATAATGTATTGACTTGTTTTTAACATGATTTTACACATTACTGTGATATAAAATTATATGTTCAGTGCCATAAAATGTTAGTTTTACTTTCCACTTTAAAATGAACTCAGTGTGTTGCATATGAAGTTCATTAGTTAAATGTTTAAAGAACATTTTCTTATGTTTTTCAAGAGCAGAGGAATGAAAAGTGTTACAGTCGCACAGCTGCACAGCTCGAGATTCCGGCATTGAAATCAAGCATGTGAATTCACTACAGAGAAGAACAGCTGTATTGTGACCCATGCAATTGGCAGACAATGTCATATGAAAGTCCTGCTTACTTCAGTCAATGAATAAATCAATCACAATGTATTGCAATACGCTTTGTAAGGCAACACTTACAAAGAATCGTGATATTTTGTGACCCCAGGTATTGTGATAATATTACACCATTGAATACATGACAATTACTATCCATTAAACAATGAGACGAAGAGGTCATGTTCTCAGTTTGCTTGTGTAGATGCAGAAGAAGTAGAAAAGCACACAAGATGAGATTGCCCTCCAAACTATTATGATTGGATGTAAACAATGAACTGTCCACTTTATCCTAGGCATTTAATGCCCGGCTCTGCCTGTCTCTCTGGACTTTTCTGCAAGCATAGGTGCTTCAGGGTGTGCATTTACATGTCTGATGTAATTTATCCAAAATATATCCATGCCACCACTGGCCCTAAAATATTCCTATTTCTGTTTAGCCATGTCTGAGGCATAAACATCTCTTATTTATATGACTGGAGCCAAGCTTATGTTTCTCAGTCTGGAGGTTTCAAGCTGGATGTGAATAAACCTGAGCTAAACCGCAGCAGCTGGGCTTGGTAAGGTAACTCCTGTCCCCTGCCGGGAGTGGCCGGGGTGGTGGGGCTTCTAATGTCCAGCCTAATTGGTTAAACATTCAGTACAAGCCCGCGTCGCCGTGATCAAATTTCGGCCCGGGCACCGATCCTATCCTGATCAGCTCCACATGGTCATCTCTTGACAGCGCCACAGCAATCTTCCCATCTGCTTTTCATTTTCTGCCCTTCCATATCACTGCTATCTTTATCATGGGGACAATCGTGTATTTTTAGCCTCTGACTGAATAAGTGAAATGGTATATGATGTCAATAGACTGCAACACAGCGTGACAGAAAGTGCTTTATGTGTATGTTTCAAAATTGATTCCTTTTTGTTCATTTATATGAGTTGCTTTTCTTTTTCCACCACCAGAATTTTTTTTTTCAGTTTCCCAGGTTTCACAAGCCTCCTGCCCTGTACAGGGCACATCTGCTGGGGAGAAAAGTCTTTGTCTGAAGTTGAGCTGCCGGAGTCAACAGCTAATTTCCCCACGGTGGCTGGTACACACCAGCCAGACTCGCTAACTTTTTTAATTCTATAACACATATTGATTTTGCTGTGGGTTTTCACAGGGCGTGTCATGTAATCTTTACACATCTGCTTGTTTGATTAGACAGAGGTAGATAAGGTACACAATACACACACCTTATCACTTTTTTGATGTCAGTCCAGAACACACACACACCACTGTTTGTAATTATTTTATTATAAAAACTAACCCTCTTGGGTTATTACAGAAGAACTGTACAATTCTGAGGTTATAGATTACAAAGTAATGCTGAAATTTTACATTGCGTGTGGATAGTTAGACAAGAGAAAAAAGTGAGAAAGAATACACATTTTTATGGTGTGTAAATAAACATAGCAGAATTTGTTATCGGCAACTACACTACGATATAATTCAGTATATCACAATGCAATGCAATATCATAATTGGATCTCGACTGAAACTGTGCCAAGTGCACGAGAGAGACTCAGCATGTCCATGTGAGAAGGTAAATCTTCAGCATCAGTTTCAATCATTCTTGCATGGAGAGACTTTTCTCCAGTCAGAGCCTCAAAGAGGCGGCTCTTATCGCATTGACGAATTCTAGCTTCAGTATTGTTGTTCCAGGTGACCTGTTTCTTCATTATTGTACTGTAGGAAATGAGGGAATTTGAATTCACACTTAAATAAAAAATATTTGAAGTACTGAAGAAAAATCATAATAGTAGTAACTGTTAGTAATTGTTTAGCGATATGACAAACACAAACTTGTAACTTTCTTATGCGTTTCAGTGGCATGTAGAATGAAGACAGTACTTGTACCAAGTGACAACAACATCCCAACTTTTATGAAAAGTTTACTTTTCAAAATCGCCTTTGTGGTTGATGTACAGTATTTGATGTTCTCTGTGGTGTGGGACTCTGGACATTTTGGTAATGCCTAGCTGCAGCATCTAGCAGCTCCATGGTGAATACTGCAGATAAAGCCGGTAAAGGTTATCCATCCATCACCACACACCAATTGACAGAGCTTCACAGTGGGTTGAGTGCTGTTGTGTGGAGGACCACAGCGCCTGAGGAAGACCCACTGCGGTTAGCTCTTACTGTACTGTATTCTCCAGGAAACCTTTGATATACTGATATCCCACCATGGCTGCTGCTTAGACACACAGTCCCTGGAGTAGACACCATTATGGAAGACCACGTCACAGTGTTGGGTTTAACCAAACAACAAAGCTTGTCTTTTACCTTAAGATGTCACACACCGGTATTTTTCGGTTTTCAGTTTTTCCAAGGTGACTAATGTAGTTACAGGCACATAACCCTGAACACCAAATTAGATGAAGTGACTTTTGTGACAAGAGCAGAGTTTATTCTGTGTTTTCATTGTTAATGTAGATCATTCAAGCCTCGGGCTGCAACAGTCCCACATGTTTTTGACAAATTCATGCTTTTAGACTGAGGTCATAGTGTAAGCATTATCTCAAAAAGCCACAGAGCTCCCGATTTTAATTCAGAGTCAGCATAAGTGTGTTTTTCAAAGCTTTATGAAAAATGGCAATTTTCCCCCACATAAAACCAGCTTCCTGTTAGGACAGTACCTGGCAACCCATGCAGTTGAATGCAAATGTCATGTGTTCCATTTTTTTATCTCCACATGCCAACAGGAAATGGCTTTATAGTATCTACTGGCATATTTCACATTCAAATAAGTGGGCTGGCCATGGTCAAATGACGGTGAATGAAAAACTAAAGACTGGGTTGTTGTACGTTGGCACGTTCATATTTATTAATTGTACTAACACACAGAGAACATTCATCTGTATCTATTCTATCTATTATACATAGCTCTATATGGATATACCTGTTGGCTTTCAGAAATCTGTCAAGAGCTGCTTCTCTCAAGATAGACACTTCACACTTCAGTGAAGCCCAAGTGTCCTTCACACAATCTGCAGGCTGGTATTGTTACTCACACACTCGCTTTTTCCTTTGTTTGTTGGTGCTTGTTTCTGCTTGCAGGCACTTGTGTTTTTAGTCATTTTAACAGCATATCGCGTCTTGCTCTCACAGATCTTCCTAAACTTCTGGCGCAGATCCCTTGAAGCTCTGCCAAATTTTAGGAAACCTATATCTGTGTTTCTTGTGTTGTTGCCTATCTCCATATACAATCACCATGCCATGACAGAGTTCACCTTCAAGGAAGCATGTTAAATTCAAACAGTGTACAAAATGAAGGCAACATTTTTCAAGCTGTGTTGAATTTATCTTGCTTAAATATTTTAAAGCCTCTAAACTGAGCATAAAATGTAAAGTTGCCATGAACTGAAATCTTAAATAAATTTGACAATTACCTATTTAGAATAAATTATTGTTAAATTGATAAATATGTTGTACTGCATCTTATGTTTTTATGAAAAATGCACATACAGAGAAAAGTGATCATTGTCTTAAACTTTTGATATCACGTAAACATCCAAAATGCAAAGAAAATAAATAAAACATTGCATTACACACAGACCACAACACCTAGTAAATAAAACATGACAAGGGTAATGATTAACAAATACATCCTGACATCACAAAATGTTACCAAATGTGACAACAGCATCAACAGAAGTGTAAATAAAATAAGCCATTATTCAGGTCTGTTAGTCCGACTTCAGTAAGACTAAAGAGTTTAATGACATTTCAAAGTCAAATTTTTGCTTTAGTCCACCTGAAATCTAACTTTAAAATTGCATGTAAATGCACTTAGTCCTGTCTGAACTCAAATAAATGCATTTATGCTCATCTGATATGTTGCTGGTTAATTTAAAAAAAATGAGATTTTATCATAGTAGAAACACAACATTAAGGTGCATAACTTGTGTTTCTGGAAAATGTAAGTTGTTGTAAGAGGAGTAGTGCAGTGAATATTACGGCGTTAGATATGTTAGATATTTGTGTCATTATACCAGGAGTTCTCACTTAACTCTGTACCTGTTTATATTTGATACAGTTTACAACCAACAGTTTAACAATTATCAACAGTGTTCAAACATACACTCACAGTACACTAGCACACAATTGCAATTGCAAAACACAATTTTTTCTGGATCCTTTCAGGTGGGAGTATCTGTGACCATTCTCAAAGTAACCCATCTCAGCGCTTCCAGATGTGTCAGCGTTCTTTGTTCCAAGTGCTAGAGGAATAATCCACCTGAGATTTGAAGGTCTTTAAAAAATCTTTCTAAGCTTAAATAAATACCGTTAAGCTCACAGGTATGTCCCAGTTAGTCTGTTTTTGACTTTTGGCACTTGTAGTCATAACCTATAGAATCTATTTTGTGACTTTGAGAGAACCCCAGAAGTATTGTCCCATTTATGAAGCCGGCTATACTGGAGTGTGTTTAAGCCTCAGGTTTTGCTCAGCAGAGAACATTTTGATTGTAATATATGGTGTAAGGGTTCATTTAGTAAGTGAAGGAAATTCTGGTGTTTTACTGGACATGTAGAGATGTATAAATCAACTGGACATTTACAGTTTCATTTCCAGAACAAGAAGGCCATGGCCAAAATGTGTTCGTTCCTTCAGTGGGTTTAGACTTAAGTGATAATGACATCACAGGTTTTTTTGTTATTCTGTAGAAAGAACACAAAGGGCTGATCCTGCATCAGTTTGATTCAGATTCTAAATGATCGTATGATTAACGTACATGTCAGTAAGGAAAACCCTGGATCAGCTTTTGGGTTGTACGGTTTCTTCTCAGAGTTTCTGATAACATCATACTCTAGCTTTAGCCATGCAGTCTGTTATTGTGATGGGATTTGGTCCTACTGAGAACAAAAATCTCATGAAGCCACTAAGCGGCAGTCGTGGGAAATTCTTCAGGGAATAATTGTACCCTTACACAGAGCTTCAAACTTATTGATTGTTTCATGTCCTGTGAAAATAACTCGGGGGTGTTAAACTCGCCAGAGTTTCTCATCATCACAAGCGGGACTGGCTCGGATCTGAGCAGGATGTGCAGCCTTTTCAAATCAGCCCAGAAAGACGCTCGCTGATGAGCAATTAGAAAACGGTTTACATCGATGCAATCATCAACCATTATCATAATCAACTTCAGACTGAAGAGAGCCCCTTAGCAACACCACCCTGCCACACAAAAAAAACACTCACACTCTCACCATGAAAGACAGAGATTTGCCTTTGTGTGGTTGTGTGTGAGAGAGAGAGACAAAAACCCTCCACCCTTCCAGGTAAACCATTTCCACTATGTTCCTCTACATAACACCTTTGCAAAGCCCTCATGGGCAGCCCCCATCACTGGCAACACGGTAACTGAAAACATCATTTTGCTCTACTGTAATACATTATTTACCGTCCCCTATGGGTCGTCCCCTTTTAAGTGTGATGTGGTCAAGTTCTGTGTGACACTGAAGCGCCAAGATGCTCTTCTCTTAACCTTCTGCTCCTGGGTCAAGTTCCCACACTGGAACATCAGTCACGCTTACCTCATCCTCACGGTCATATTGGAGTTACATCACTCTCAGCGGTCCCACGTTCCGTCGCAAAGGTCGCTCCATGGGAAATTAAAGCTTAATTAAACATGCACGGCAATGAGGCGCTATTGTGAAATGATATTTGTCTGCCTCTGACCTGACAGATTCATTATCTGAGAGAGTTTCTCATTTTTATGACACTCTCCTCTATGGACTCACAACCTTTGATAAGATCCTACACCGCCTGCCTAATGGTCCAGACAACATGCTGCCTGCCTGGGCAACACGAATATGCATTTGCTGTTTATCTCATTTACAGTTTGCACAATGGAGAGCAGGTTTAATTGAATTTGAACGGTTTGAGCTGGGAGATAAGCGTGTGTATGTGTGTGAGAGAGAAGTTCTGTAGAAAGCTCCCTATAGTTGTGTCCGACCTAGGCTGGAAGTATGCCACGCTATGGCAGCTCTGGCTTAGAGCAACATGAGACATGTATATTTAAACACATGCTTTTGTCCTCTGATCTAATGTACTGCACATGCACACATAGAAAAGATCATGTTGTAATTCTAATATGGTTGGATTCACATGCAAATGTATTCAAATATAAAACGGCACCTTAATATAAAACAGTATATAAAAAAAGTAAAATATAAAACAGTTCTCAATATGTAATGCCAGGACATAACTTCTAGGCTTTCTGGCATAATCTACTAGTTGTCTAAATACTACTACTATTACTACTACTACTACTACTACTACTACTACTACTACTAATAATAATAATAATAATAATAATTGTTGTTGTTGTTATTCAATTACATTATTGTTTTTTAAGAAACTGTGAGTGGTGTTTATCTATGCAAAAATCTCAGTGCTAATGTGTTGTAGTTGTATTGCTATGAGTTTTCTTAGCATGTTGCTATGTGGTCAATGGGGTTACATTCTGTTTGTTTGTATGGACAATACCAGGTCACTGCTAAAGGTGTTTTTCAGGTGGTTGCTCATTGGTCTAAATAAATAGACCCCACCCCCAAACACCTATAATATTCTGGTCCCTATTTTCTATATCCCAACATATTTTTTTCTCTTGTTCTTGAGGAGCACACTGCTCCTCAAGAAGCTGCACAATTCAATTCGCAATTCAAGTTGCAATTGTTCCTGTCCATTGCAACGATGCAAGACGAGTTACTTGGCAAAGTTTAACATTTAGCAAAAAACACATGATTCTGAGGTTTGTCCTAAATAAAGATAATTACCTTAATAAACTCCTGTTCTTTGATGAGATAATAAACTTGCATAAAGACTTAAATTGCCAGCCTACAGCAGAGATACTGTAATGAATGGATTTGGATGTTCACTGGACAAAGACTGTTAGTGTTGTCATTGGGATTATCTTAATACTCAATAAACCAACAACAGCAAGATTAGCGTGACTGACATACCGTATATGTTAATAATGAGAGGATTTACACCTTGGCTATTGTTTGCTTGTCAGGAGAGTGATTAAACACCACAGGCCCAGAGACGCTACGATTGCCCGTCTCGGCACACAGAGCCAAGTATGTTCGGCTAACTAAGGTTTAGCACATCTGCACCCAACAGGGGGCCCCCATTTACTCGTGTGCAAGGAGATCAACATTGTTAGCACAAGAACCCACAAAAGGTCCTTCCATCCCCCTGCACCATTTGCACACACAAATTTGCCCTCATAGTTGCGATACTTTGAAGGCTAGGATATAGAGTTGCGTGTTTACTAATTGCTGTGTGTCAATAAGCCATTAACTGTATCAGTGACAAAGAGCTGTTTGAATAAACGTAAATCGAATCATCTACTCACTAATCAAGAGTGGCTGTTTGGTGCTAAATGCCAGGTTGAAAATGAACTCGCTTTACTGTGAGTAGTATTTTTCACTCTGAGAGGCACCGTTCCCACTTATAGACGTGACAGTTCCCACTGCTCGGCACCGCATATGTCTGTCATGCTATTGTCACTCAGCCGCCCCACAGTAAGTTTTAAGTGGATCAAGCAGCGAAGAGAATTTTTCAGATGTGAGCCAAATTGATGTGCTTTTCATCAACACTCTACAGGTGCTGTGTGTTGTAACTCTACAGGTGAGTGCGTTTAATACTCAGAGGCGTTATGTACTCTCAGCAAAACTGGCATGCTTAGATATCGATTTATTTAAAACATGATTACTTGAGCCATTATGGATCAACATTGTCCTCCAGAGCCTACAGTTAAACTGAAGATGGCTAAAGTTACACTAGCATGTAAACCTCAAAGTTTACCCAAACTAGGTTAATGGAACAAGGATGTAAGCCAGTGTTTTAAAATAACTTTTTAACATGATCTCGGCCAGTTCCTCTAAAATTCCTTAGATGAACGTTATTTAGATTTTTTGTAAGATGTTTTGAGATTACTAGAGGTTGTTTTTTTTAGGAGAAACATTTCAGAAACATGGGACTCCATTTGCTCTTTTATTTAATTTAATCTCGTTGTCTAGGAGAAACAACTGAAATATTAAAGAGATTTTTTTTTCTTCCTAATGAGTTTCCTAAGCAGTTTTCTTAATAGCAACTGCATGAATTGGGACATTTAGGATCCGGTCGAAGCCAATTACCGTTGCTCTTCAACCGGATGCTAGTGGCAGGAATGTTCTGTTCATGATGGCAAAATGCTTACAAACTCCCATCGCTCCAGCTCCCTGTGGATCAGAGGCCTCTAGAGTAGAATGGCTTCATTAAATGGGCACTGGAGGACTGGGTTTAATCCTTAAAAGTTGTCTCCAGAGAAGGATCGCACTTGGTTAGCCCTCAGCATCTGAGGGAACGTATGCTAAACATTGCTAACATTTCCTCCCTTTAAGCACACACATACACACACATATGTACACGCGGTTCGCCACAGTCAGCGGAGTCAGTTTGCAGAAAGGGATCAGATTATTTCCTGTTTCCATCCGACATGTTGTCAATTACGGCCCGGCGCCCAGCCTAACAGGACACTTTAGCATTACCAGCAAATGACCTTACACTGTTCAAACAATTAGCCCAAAGAAAACATTGTCCTCATTGATTTATCGGTCATCCTAAAGGAGAATTCTCCTACTGCGGAGAAAGGAATGTCTCTCCATTCATGCAGCCATCATCTGGAAGTCTTTCAGCACAGGGTTCAGAGAAAAGGCACTGCAGTGACGAGGCTGTTGAGCTCAGCACTCCCATCAACCGCTAACTACCAGGATTTATGTCTGTTTGTTTGTTTGTTTGTTTGCTTATTTATTTAGTTTGTTTGTTAGAGGTAAAGAAATACATGCTTTTGTTGTGAGAACTACTAAATGTAAGAGCTAAATAGTTAAATTATTTAAACAAATTCAATTAGAATTATTGTATTTTTACAAATACACAAACATTGTATTTCTATTTATTTCAAATTAGGGTTTTAGTCTATATTTGGACCATTCAATTTAAGTTTGAATTATTAAGTTACTAGTTTCTAATAACACACTTGCAAAAATGTTAAAATTTGACACCTGGGGTTAAACTGCAACATTTTCTGAAGGTACTGAATATTATGTACCTTTACTGTTTACTGTTAATAGTAAAATAATAATATACTGTAAATAGTTTTTAAGGCCCTATTCTGCACCCTATTTTGTATAGTGCCTTGTGTGATTACAGTCAACCAATCTGCGATTCTTTTACGATACTGCTTTCTATTATGGAATCTGAGACAGGATTACATTCACAGCAAATAAAAGTCCAAACATCATCCTGAGCTGTAAGACTGCGTATCTTCAAGGATAATGTCTTATATCCGTTGCAGTTAGAGCTCTTTCCAAGAGTCATTGACTGTGTTCCACTCATGTTTGTGCACAGCATTCTGGGCCATAGCCCAAGACCTCCACCTCCCCACACACATAATATTTCACACAAAGCCTTTCTCTGCATCAGAACTCTTATCTTTGGAACATTTTTTTAGAAGCACCATACCCCAAACAGACTTGTCTGTTTCTCTGATCGATCAGCATCATTTTTACTCAAAGTGAAGAGAGAAGAGGGGACATAGAGAGTGTGACAGAAAAAGAGTGTCTACTCTTCCTGTGACAAAGTACTCCAAGCGTCTTACATGGTGTTAATCAACAGTCATAGTTCTGGCTGTCACTCACAAAAACTGTGGGAGAAGCCAATCAATATCAACATCCAGTCGGCTAAGTTGAACTTTTTGTAAGAGTTACAACAATGGGGGCATTGACCACAGCCTTGCTCCATGGCCTTGCAAGTTCTCTGTTAATTTCACAGCTAAATTAATAGCACCATCTTACTGTTGTAAAGCCAGTCAGACCCTGGAGATATGTGTTCAACAATGCAGCCCAGACAGTTCCACCATTTCAACCAGAGAGCATTGGCACATAAAGGAAAGATTCTTTCCATCTGCCTGACGATAACCAAAGTTGCCTAGCAGTAACAAAAGGCTACAAATCAATAGCAGTATTTATTCATCCCTATTTTTATTGAATGCAGTCCTAGCTGTGGGCCTTGTGCGATTTTGTCATTTTAATATGTGGTGATTTTCATGTTCTTTGAGGTGTTGTTTTGTGATATTGTCTCTGTTTTATCTGAATTAGAGCTTCTGGTGTTTTGGCTCTTAATTTCAAAGCTTTTGTAAATGTCATAGTGTGTGTGTTTGTGTATGTACAATGTATGCTCTGGATAGCATACTTGAGTGAAAGCCCCTAGAACGAACGGATATTAAATATACAACATTGTATAGATTTGTCTGGGCCTTTAACATAATACCCACAGAAGTCTTGTAGTGATTAGCATTGCGTTCAGCTCTTATATCCACCAATGATGAAAGCAACTCGGCCGTATCGGCAGCATCCTCTGTGAAAACCAAGCTGGAAGGTGCAGTGCTCTGTAAGTGTGAATTTGTCAGAGTTTAATGAGAGTTCTACCTGTGCTTTGCCACAGCCTCCTCTGCTGTTGACATTTGTACACCCACCAGTGTCTGGGCTTTAATGAACCTTAGCATGTCAAGCATGTGATTTCCACCAGCGCAGAGACATGTGCAGGACATTTTGTCGAGAATTGGGTCCTCAAAGTGGATTGAGTCTTCATGCTTTATATTTAGGTGTGAAAGATGAGCCAGGTGTCTTGCCCCTAAGACTGTATTGTATGTGTGTGTGTGTGGCTCTGGTAGATGTGGGGTCTTGGGCATTGTTCATGCTGGATGCTCTTAAATTCATTTTTCGTCTGGCTCATCACACTTTTTTTTCATGTCCTTTTGTCATGTTTTTGGACATGACTGAGGCATGTCAGGAAAGAGCCATGTTTTCCATTATTCCTGGTTAACTGAGTGACTGAGCCTGCATTGCCCCACCATAGAACAGCCCCCCAAACACATGCACACACACACCATGTTGTGGAACCTCTCTCTCTCTCTCTCTCTCTCTCTCTCTCTCTCTCTTTGAATGTTTGCCTGTCTGTCTTCTAGCTACATAGCTTCAGCTTTCTTTCAGTTTATTTTGTTAATACAGCTAAGCCTGTAAGGAGTAACTTCCCAAGTGAACAGAATGCCAGTCTGTTTTTGCTACTCACTCATTCACTCACTCCCTCTCTCTCTCCCACCAAACAGAACACAACATTGTCTTTCAAAAACTACGAGATTGATCACTGTATGTGCATACTTTAGAGTCTCTCTCACACGTACACACACAAAAACTATTATTTCTGCCTACTGTAAATGTGAGATATTGTAAATGTGTGTAATTGGTAGTGTATTATTAATACACTCAGAGTCTGATGGTAGTCTTTGTTCACAAATGCACTTGTGAAGGCGTGGGGGAGATTTAGGACAGAACTAGAGGTGTGTCATTGTGTGCATTAGTGGAATGTTTCTTTCACTGAGGCTAGCAAACAGTCCAAAAGCTCTGTATTTTGTGGCATTCAGTTCAGTAAATACAACAGAAAATGTCCAACATTCTGGTTTACATCAGATGTCATAGAAAATAGACACAGTGTTGAGCAGTTTTATTCACGCATCTGTTTCATGTTGTCCACTGACTGAATATTGGTTAATATGGTTCCCCTTCAATATGACTTACATACCATCAAATGAAGGCATCTCACGAACCCCGTCAATAACAAGTCCAGGTAACAGTTCAAGAAATTACATGAACTTAAAGAAAGTTGATTTATATGACCATTTATTATATTGAGTTTATTTATATAACCATTCATTTTTTTGGACATTACTTTTCCCAGATTCTCAAACCGCACACACACATAAAAGGGATGTGTTACAATGTTCATTTAAATTGTTATGAAAATAGTATCACAATTCACAAAATGTAAATGTTCCTTTTTTCTCTCCACCTATTCATCTGTATAGACACTGACTCTACTGGATTATACTGTATTTGAGTTATAGACTTCTTTCGTTCTCTCTCCACTAAATAGTCAGTTGCACTCTCTGTTTGTCCCCTTGTCTCTTTTTCTTTCTCCCAACTCTGTTTACAGTCCGCTGTCTTCAATTACTGTGCGTGCATACATGTTTGCATGCTGTATTCATACAAAACAATTATTTTTAATTAATGGAAAAGCTGATGATGGGTTCAAATGTTAACCGTGGATCATGTTCTTTTGTCTGGCCACATCTAAATCATTCTGTAATATCCCAGTTTGCATTTGATAGAAATTATGCACGCTCTCTCTTTCAGTCCCTCTCTATTTTGCTCACCCCACTCGCCCCCACGTATTTGTTGTGTCTCATATACATATGTACTGCAGTGTGTATAAAAGTGCTTACTGTTGAGATGTTTCAGACATTCCCTCGGTTTGTGATGCATCACCATAGCCGGGGCACAGCTGCAGCGCACACTACGGTACAAGCCGTATTGCCGAAGTGAGACAGGGCTATCGATCACTGGCACCCTCCACACATCCATACGATATGTACAGTGACACACACAGTGGTTGTGAAAATGCTTCTTCCTGCCTCTAGCTGCAAATAGGCTTCATGTAAAGTGAGACCGAGGGAATAGGTGACGTGGGGCTCTGCGTGTTCAGGTTACTGCGTGTTTGTGTGTCCAGGGCTGGATGTATGGAGGGATTTAGACAGGTCGCACACTCCCGCTCCATCTTCCTGTCAGTTTGACCTCCCAGCTGTGTCCTATCACATCCCTGGCTGAGGAAGCACAGACAATTAGTGTGTGTGTGAGCGTGTGTGTGTGTGTGTGTGTGTGTGAGAGAGAGAAATGTGCTTTTCTGGCTAGCAGCAGCAAATTAAATTCTGCCTAAATTTTCTCAATGGCAGTATTACTGCAGAACACTTTAGAGAGATAGAGGATATAGCAAGCCGTACATGATAGTGAAATAGGTAAAGAACGGGAGACACACAGAGAGAAATATGGCAGAGGCAGCTTCAGGACTAGCATAATTTCCATTAGGTTGGTCGTGAAGTGTTGAAAACTGACATTAATATCCAGTGAGCAGCACGGAGGATCTGTAAAGCTGTTCTGCATAAGAGACTGTGCTGCTGCACAGAGTGATGCACAGTGGAAAGCTAACACATAACCTGTCACATCCAGCCACAAGAATTCTGGTCAACTGCCTGGTGACCAAGGTTATAAAATCAGTGCAGTTGTTTAAAGACTTTTAATTTGAAGCACAATTAGATGGATAAAATTCTTTTTTTGAGAGAGAGAGAAAAGGTCCAGAAAATCATGCAGTGGTTTTGTTGTTTAAAGAATAAACGGCACACATTTATGTTTAAGTCAATAGACACAGTCTATAAAATAATTATACTGTATGTACTGCATTGCATAATAAATATAATTGCGTAAATAATTGCATAAAATGTATAAGGAAGGATTGTACATAAATGTACATGTTAGCGATGAAGGATAATTATTTCACAATTCATTTATATCAGGAATCTGTATTGACACAAAACAAAATTGCATGCAGGATGTTAATGATAATTCCATCATTTGTTTGGTCATTATCATGCCTATCATGTCTCAAAAAGTCATATTATTTATTTATATTTTGAATTCATGCAATTAAAAAGTAATGATTTGCTTAATAATTTTCACCTAAACATTACCCAGTTATTATCAAAAATAATAAGTGGATTAAATTATAATACATTATTTATTTTACTAAAACGTTTGGAAGCTCTGTAAAATGTTATATAATACCTCATTTTTAATAATAGAGCTTTTTAGGTGATGGGTTTATAAATGTGGAAAATAGAGATTTTATATTAGTGTTTTTTTGGAACGAGTGGAGCCACTCGCAATATTTTGTCAGTGTCCTTTCACATTTTGTCTCCAGATAAATCTCAAGCCTGCCAGACTCTCTCAGATGAACTCCAAACTGAGTGTCAACACACAATCCTTCGATTTCTAACACATACGCATATTTCTCCAAACATCACAATACAGAAAGAGAATCCATTCTCTCATTGTCAAAACCAAGTGAAATCCTGTCTTTCATTCATTCGCATCGACCTATAGACGGGAGGCAGCGGGGAGTCAAAGAACTTGGGAGTCACAGGGGCAGAGGGGAGAAGCAATGAAAGAGAGACAGAGATAAAGGGTACAGCTCGGCGGTTCGGCGCACTGCAGGGGTGAGGCATTGAGGACCCAGGAGCTCGACGCTTGTCGCTTGAGACAGCCCTGATGTGTCAGGTTCCTGTGCCTGAGAGATTTCCATCTCTTTGGCCTGTGGCTCCCAGCCCAGCAGGAGGACCCACTCATACAAAACCATTCGACTGCCCCCCCTACGTTAAGCCTGGTGCACATCGTAAAAGATTTCTTTCGTTGTTAAAATCAGCTGTCTTTGATAGCTTAGTGTGATATGCTCATCGACGGCTGTTTCATTGAGAGTAATCTCAGCCACCAATGTGACGTTTTGAATGAGGTGTCAAAATGGTTGGGGTTGTGGCCCCGCAGTGTGTGTGTTCCTATGACAGCTGCCTAATGGAGAACCAATAGGAGTGCAGCAGTAAATGACGTGTGCATTTTGGGCATCTGAGCGAAAGTGAGAATCAAAAATATCCATGCTTACACTATACACTATGCAACATTATTTATTTATATACATTATTCAGCATTCACCTTATGTTAGGATCATGCTCCAAAAATGATCTTGAAGAGGAATGAGCATTCCACAGATTCCCCCTTTTACTCTTTATTCCAATTTATTCAGGAAAAACATTGCTAACATTAGAACAAGGGTTTGCCTGGGTTACTCAGATACCATTTCAATTTCACGTGTCAATGAGATTGTCAGAACCTGAAAAGATTGTTCGCCCCATCAACAGTGTCAATCATTACAAAAGATGTATATCATACCGTCTGACATTAAAGACTGCTAATGTCACACAGTCTCACTTGGCTTTTACCCAAGATGCCACTGTGGCCATATCGTATGATCTGACACAGAGAACCAGGCTTTATTGAGCAGACATAACCCCATGTGCCGAGGAAGATGTGGATCTACGTACGTGTGAGAGCGAAAAGTACCCGTTCAAGCTCACGAAAGAAAGGAAACTGCAAAATTACGCACGACTGTGAAGCACTCCTGCAGATATTTTTATCCATTCCAAATTTTCACACTTGCAGGCTCTCTTATTCTGTAAAAATGTGCCTCTCCCTCATGAGAGGAGTTTCTTTTGTGTGCGTGTGTGTATGTGTGTGTGTGTGTGTGTGTGCTCCTGCTGCACTGTGATCTGCTTGTATTGAAATAGCTCAGTATCATGACCTACATTCCTCAGCTAGGGGGCTAACACTCAGGGAGTGAACAGCAGAGAGGGTGTAGGTAAAAAGGACGACTCGAGCTTGTTTCCCATCTTGCTTTTGATGTAGTTGGGGGACACACAGCAACACAACAATAAACTTTCAATTGTTCTCCATTATAGTTAACAAGCTTTTGAATGTCGTCCCTGTCCTCCCGCACTCCTGCCTTTTGTTTTTGCAGCTGTAGCATCTTAAGCCACATGCACCACTTCTTTGTTGTGTTGTTTGTCTGTCAGGATTACGTAAGGCCCTGGGACAGGGCGCCGTGAAAGAGGGCGCAACCCGAGGGAGGTGTTTTAGCATTGGCTTGCTGCCGCCAACATAATCATCTGCCGTTTCGGCCCGCAAACTTAATAGCGGCCGTCGTAGTTCCGGCCGCACATCTCTGAGGTTGCGCTGTCACTCGGTAGATGTTGATGTATGTAGATGCCCGGGGCCTTTGGAGTGTTTGTTTGTAGAAGCAGGATTATTTCCTGTCAGGAATGTCGGGAAAGTGAGTGCTCAGGTTTGTTGACGTTTAAGCTTTTCCTCGCAGGCTCAGGGCTCTACGGAACTCATCTTGCTGAAGCTGGAATGTTTGGGTGGCTTGTTTAGATATGTTTTCAGTCAGGGACATGGTTACGTATGTGACCACCACATAGACTATAAAGTTGAGATTGGCTTTTATATTTTTATAATAATAAAAAAATAAATTATATAGTTATTGTCATTATTGTGTAAAAAGACATTTTAACAGTCATGTTTTGAAACTTTCATGTGCATATCTTTCTTTATGTAATTTACTACCCATTAGTTTTGGTTAGTGGTATTACTAGCTGGTCATTTATTAGGCTCTACACCAACCACTGGTTTGGTAACAAGGTTTTCTTTTTTTAATTCAATTTTTATTATTATTAGGACGACATCCTAGTCACATCACTCTTTTTATATGTAAAAAAAATATATAATTTCTTTTTATTATATTTTGATTCAAAGCTGTATTTTTTCCTGTGCTATCATAGAAATCTGTCCAGAATCTGTTTGTTTGTTTGTTTGTTTGTTTGTTTGTTTATTTAAATATTTATTCATTTGGTTATGTGAAATAAATAACTTTGACAGACTTTAAAGTGATGCTAGCTGCATTATGGCGAACAGACTGATTAAAAATACCTGATGAGTCAAAGAAGTGAAGAGTGCAGCCCACAGCAGAAAACTGTTCACGCCATATGATACCAAATAATGTGAAGAGGCAGGATGCTGCCTGTCACTACTGTGTGTGTGTGTGTGTGTGTGTGTGTGTGTGTGTGTGTGTGTGTGTGTGTGTGTGTGTGTGTGTGTGTGTGTGTGAGGTTAAAATGGATGGATTGTTTTCTCAGGTGCGGGTAAGTGTCTTGGCAGGTTTGCTGTCTATCACAGGCTGTTCCAGTGAGTTCTGTAACGTGTGTAACACACACCAGTTACATGTATCTTTAGCGTAAAAGCCAAATAAGCATAACAGAGCGTCTCCTCGTGAGTGTGTTCACCTGCTCCATGAACAAATAAATTGTGAGCTGTAAACATCCTGAAACGACCAGCTGCAACTTCAAAACACCATAACAGAACTTTTTCTTCTCTTTATTCAATTTTCCCAAAAGCAAGTATCCAATGCTGTCAAAGAAAAGAAAAGATCAAGTTAGTCAGGTTTTGTATGGTCTGAATTACATATTTACATACATTTGTCAAAACATCAAATCTCCAAATGCATACAGCTTAGCTTTTTGTCAAAGGTTCAGAAGTTCTTTACCACAATATCACATGTAGGTTTAAATTGAAAGCATTTGATGTTTAAGTAGTTGGTTTTGTCTCTTATATGTTCATTTTATGTTTTCTATATGTTTAAATCGTATTCCTTTGGCATTAAGCGGCCTTATAAAATACTTTTTTCTTTATGTCTCCCACGCTGACATTTTGTCTCCTTTTACTACCTCGTTTTCAGCTCTTACTTTCCTTGTATGCTTTTAATAAAGTTTTCTTAGGATAAATGGTCTTGGGTAAAAATGTAGCCAAACCACATGTGTTTGCCCTGGGTGCTTATCCAGGGCTCTTTCTCATGCTTCATTCTGTTAACAAACCCCACAGAAAGCCCTGAGGGTTCGTGAGCTAACTACAACACTGCTGTAGTACAGCACCGGAGAAGAAAAACATCGCTCTCATGCATATTCTTAATGATGTGTCCGAGCCAAATGAGGAGGTGAGTGTTAGGTCAGTCGTGGGGGGAAAGGGCTTTGATAACTCCTCGTGAGACTTTCGCTAAAATGTAGGAACCGTAACAGATTTCATTTTGGTCCCTGTTCTCATTGCCGAGGGTACCGTAGTTTGTTTTACAGCAATGCGATGACTCGCCGGGGCCAATGTGGGCCCTTCTAACAGTTGGGTTGTTTTCAATATTAACAAAAGAGCGGCGAATTGCACAGGGAAATCAACACTGCAGCTGCAAATTCCCAGACTTGAGCATGCTTTTATAGGTTGGACTCCAAGGCCTGGAGCAGGGGAGGGTGAGGAAGGGAGAATCATGGAGAATCACATCACTTTGTCCTGTCGCCCGTAATGAAGTGCTCTGACAGTCCATTGACCTGAGAATGAATCTGTCTTGATGTCTGATACATGACTCCGATGATGGACAGGCCCAAAATCTAAACAGATATGTTGTAATACAATTACATCCTTCTGGTGAAACGCTGTTTAAACACTGTTTGAAGTGTGACTGTTTTTATTGGAAGAAGACTTTGCTACTCAGTCGCTAGAGGTGGAGGGTAGAGGATGAGTGATAAGAGAGATATTAGACCACCTGATGCTTTCTGTGTGTGTGCACGTGTGTATCTGTGTAGGGTGGGTTGTGTGTCTTTCCCATAATGAAAACATGTATTAATAAAGGGAAGAAAAAAATCAATGATTCTAAGCCAGGGTTTTGTGTACATGGAAAAACTTCTAAACAGAAATCGTAATTTATTTTAGTGCTGTCAACAGTTTATTATGATTAATCATATGATTTTTCACATCCTTTTAAAGAAAATAAACCAACAGTGTGTATCTGCATAGAAGATGACACTTGTAGAAGAGTATGTGTTCCTTGAGTCTGAGTCTGTTTTCATTCACAATTTTTAGTTTAGTTTGAGACATGTTTGAGATGGCAGTATTGATTGCTGTTGATGAAGATGCACTTGAGCCTTAGTGATGAAACTGTGACGGTACCTCAAGACAAATAAGTTTGGGAAACACTGGACTAAATAAAGTCTACTGTACTTTTTTTTACATTTTTTATGCATTTGGCAGACTTGCAGTGCATTCAGTTGGTGCTCTACCACTGAGCTACAGGAGAACCTCAGAAATATTCAAATTTTGTGTGTGTGAGAAGAGAAAAATTTCCATGGAAGTGCTAAATATGACTAAAAACATTTATGAAATTGCTATTTAAATAAATTAAATGTTTTAAAAAAATGAAACGGCAAACATTTTCTTTTAGGGTCATATCAAGTCAGTCTAAAGTAGTTATAGTTAGCTGTGCATAAGACAACAGATGTAAGTTACGGTTGTGATATATGACATGGATAGCTTATTAAATGTTTGTGTGTGTTTGTGTGTGTTCCAGCCCTTCTTATGTTTGACCTTACCTGTCAATGACTTTTCAGCCTGTACCTTAAGTGAGGTAATATCACACCAGGCAAATGAGTGCTGATTAATCCCACAACACACACACACACCTCAGACCATAGGGACTGAGATCCTAATCTATTTCCTGTGCACAGGGAATGTAGGCGTCATGAAATAGTATATTTTCAGAATATCAGTGACCCGATACCATCAAAAGTATCCAGCGTACGCAGACACCCAGTCTCCACTAAGTCCCTTCCCAGCTCTTAAACGTTACCGTTGGCCTACTCCAAAAACAAAACGTTTTAATCCCTTTCCTCACATGCTAACTTAAGTGCCTGTGAACTTTCTTCACTTTCACGCTTCTCTGAAACTATACAATTCACTTTGTTCTGCATAATCCTCTGTCATGAATAGAAGACAAGTAAAGACCAACGGCAGGCCTTCCAGTTCAGAGGTGAGCGCGTCATTTCTGAAGAAAAAGACAGCGGAGATTTCAGAGACGTTGGGCAACTGTATCTGATAATAGGCCCTAATCTGTATGTTATTCTGGGCAGTGAAGCCTTTGTTCTGCTTTTGTTCTGCAGTTATTATGCTGTCCGTAAGGTTCTGAACTCACCTTCTGTCTGTGTAATTGAAATAACCCTTTCCCCTAAAATCCGCTTGATGTGTCCATAAAGAGAGATGAGAGATAGAGAGTGAGAATGAACAATAGAAGAGAAAGGAGAAGCTGAGATGTTTGTCATGTTATGAAAGAGTTCTCCTGATGATCTGTATCTCTGAGGCCACAGACTGTCCCACCTTCTTGCAGGTCAGGAATTTTGTCTTCCTTTTAATGGAACTATTTTTCGTACCTTTTCATGCCTTGCCAATGCTCTCATTGAATCTGCCAAAGTTTTGTCCCCTCTCCCCCAGATGCCTCAGAGACACCTTGTGTACCGTGAGTAGAGGATTGTGGGAACTGTATCCCCCCTTGCTTTTCGGCTCTGGATTGTATATGAGAATGATTGTGGGTAATACAGTTTTCTGTAGTCTGTAGCATGTGGCCCAGACCCAAAGGAGCCCAACAATTATGCTATTGTCCAGCATGTGTCTGGTTGAAAATTTCAACCTGGTACTATCAGTTGAGAGCAGAGGACATGGAAGACGTAGGTTGCTTTGTAAGGGGATATGTTGCTTCAGCCTCTTCTCCATCAGGTTGATGAAATGAGAGTAAAAGCACTAAGATCCAGCCAATGAATCACTGCTCTTGATTATCAGATGATTGCACGGCCAAAAACCACCTCAGTAAAGGTGTCCTCACAAAGCTCAGTTACGGCTCCAAACAGGCTCTGCACAGCCTTTAAATCCTGTGATAAAATGTTATGCTGTATAAAAGACCTGCTAAAACAGGGCAACTCTGAACCTCTTCCGTCTGTAGTATCAAAGGGCAGCTCTGCTTGCTTTGCTTCTGTGAACATGAAATGTCACATCAGAGTTACATTTAACTTTGTGGTTGTCATGACAATCTGAGTGTGCCTTGTTTTCATGTCAGCTCAATCAGAGGAAAATCAACGGGCAGCAGCCAAAACTAATAGCCTAATAGGTCCATTTGTTTTGAGAAAATATCTAGCATTAGAGGAAACAGTGGGTCCGGCTGAGAGGTAAAAGAGGTCCTTTAATCAGAGCAGATGGAGGGGGACAAATGGATGCATCTGAAGCAGGATAGGAATGTTTATAGTGCTGGTATTACAGGGAGACCTTGCGGTGAATAAGCTCCGGTCTGAAAAGTTCCTGAAAACAACAGAGCACAAGCGGAGTGACTCCCAGATTTTAATACTAAACTTAAATATACTAGTATAATACTATAACTAGTATACTAGTATAATACTATAAATATAATACTAGACTTAAATACTAAACTTCAACTACAGAATTACCACAGAATATTACCACAGATATAACAGCATTGATGTTTGACAAGCCTATGTAACGCACACTTAGCAGATATATACATCAATATGAATTATACAATTTTATTTATGTGAAATTAGAAAAAGAAAATAATTATATTTTAATATTTTTATTAAAAGCATTTTATTTTTTAATATTTATATAAAAAAGATTTTAAACTGTATTTCTATAATATAATTCTTATTTTATTTATTATTAAAACTCATTTTGCAATTCATTTGAAGAATAATGCTGTTCGTTTATCAGATATATGAAATTAATATGTAACCTGTTTATGTATTTACTTTTAATAATTCACATTATTGCTCTTGTGCACAGATCATACTATACATTGTTCTAGCAAATGAATGACGGATAAAGTAAATGGAAACATATGATGGATAAAGTGGAACCAGATCTGATTTCCTCTTTCAACTTGAAATATGTCAGTGAAATGTCTTGCGGGTGATTTTAAGTGCAGTGTTTGGAAAACTGAAACTACTGTTTGAGTTGCATTGCTTTACTACACAAAAGGGGGAAAAAAACATTGTTTTTCGTAATTGCAGTTCCTGTAAAAATGCATTAATGCCGCCCCAGTGCAGCATTAAACAGTCTTTGTAAATGCACCTTTCCTGGTATACGTGCAGCTTCTGGGCTGCCTGTGCAGTGTGAAGAGGGCACAAGAGTCCCTTAAAGAGAAGACAGGGGCAGGATTTTATGCAAAGAAGAGCTCCATTATTAATATACCTGCCACACAGTTGTCACTTACAGTAGTTATACTGTACTGCATAATTGTGTTAAAGCAGTTTTTGTGGTATTATTTGCATATGTTCTTATTTCTGTTGAATAGACAGTTTGTTAAATAGACTTGTTTGTTCTCTGTTCTGCTGATGCTCTTGGAAAACCTTGTCACCGCTGGATACAGTTTCAGTTTTAAGATATAAAAGCTTAGATAACTGCACCAGAATTAATGGTGAAACAAACTAATGTTTGACTACTTAGAACTGAGAGTTTGTACTGGATTTCTTTAAACTATGCTATGCTATGTCCTCATATATAAATAAGTATTAACCAGCTATTATATAACTTATAAGTTAAATTATATAACTACTTTTTGTGGCATCAGTAGTTAAAAGGTTAGCAGTGAATCATAGAGCTAATAATCTCTTTGAAAGTATGTTGTAAATGTTATTTCACAAGTTAAATTCTGAAGTTAATAATCTTGCTCTGTGCTAAAAAAATTACTAAAATAAAAACAAGAAAATTCTTCTTTCCCGAGAGGAAGGAACATACCTGAAAATAACCATAAATATGAGGATAGATCCACGTCTCACCAACCTGTACCGCCTCAGATGGATCTTGCTGTGAGTCTAATTTGAAGGCAATTATTCATAACTCAAATCTCTTTCTGATCCTGCTCTTTATTTGGAATCCGTTTGTTATTTAGTTGCCTCGCACGCATGTTTTTTTAATTGCCTTTTTTTTAATGTCACTTCTTACCTCGCAGTTCATATGGTGAGATGCTATCTACTGACAAGACAAATATATATGATAAAGCATTGTTACACCTTCAGCACACGCACGCTTAAGCAGTCCTTTATGATTTAATTAGCTGTGCGAGTGTGCGTGATGGGTGAAACAGCTGGATGGTTCCTCTGGCTCTCACTCTCCGAGCTCAGACGAAGAAGCTCCTGGCGTGCTGATCATCCTCCCTATTGTTTCCTGAGTGGCTTATTAAATTACATGACCTCCCTCGTATAGTGGGAGCTGTCAGTGTGCCGCCCAGCTCAACTCTCCTGCAGTTCTCTCTCTCTGTCTCTCTCTTTCTCTCTCTCATTCTCTCTGGCCGATAACAGGAGCTTGTATCGAGGCATTAATCCTTATGCTCTCTTGGGTGGGATTAATACTCTTTTTGTGTAATTATGACCTCATTGCTCTGTTCTGATAAGGCGCAGGTTATCGGGTCAGACGACTACAGAGGATGGAAGGAAGGAAGGAATGAGAAAGAGAGAGTGTGTGTGTTACCAAGTGTTACACAGCTGAGGGAGCCCGAGGTGACCTGGAAAAGTGGGCCGTTCACACAGTGTGTGTTTGCGTGTGTCTGTTTTTATTTATAGTTTTGATGCAAACATGCATTAGATAGATGTCTTTGAAGACGCTGTTAACTGCATAAATTCTGCACCTGCACCAAACAGATTTGCCAAGGTAATGATTGTTTTTAAACTGGTTGCCTGAAGACTCCCCCATCTGCCATTGGTCAGATAAACAGAGACTTTAACCTCAAACTCAGATGGCTGGTTGTATCAATGTTACTATGTTCAGAAAGTGTTTTTCACACTTTCCGAGCTAAAAATGGCTTACTGCAGTTGCCTGTGCATAAGCAGGGATAAGAGACTTTATCAAAAAAATTGACATATAGCAGATTTTTAAAAAGGAATGGGGAATCTGTACAGCATTTAGCTGTTTGTGAACACACGAACGTGCCGTGTGATTGGCCCCAGACAGGTCTACTTGAAATTGTTTAAGCTTAGTTTATAGAACTTTATCTAGAAGATTACAGTGCAATTTCCTTTCTCTATCCACGTTTTTCTTTCTGTGTCTTTATAGCATTATTCTCTCTATCTCTCTGTCTCTGGCTGCCTGCTGTTGCCGCTCTGTGCCATATGGAGCATTACTGGAACTCCTCTTAAAAGATTCACCAGATGAATCTCTCTCTCTCTCTCTCAGATGATGGATTTCTCATTTAACAGATTGGCTGATGTGTCAGAGATGACTGGGTTATGCCACCACTAAATGAGAGGAGGGAGGGACATGTGCTTCCAAAAGCTCTGTGTTGCTCCCAGGGCAAAAGCTCTGTTTTCGGATATGTTTACAGTGTCTTGGATTGGCTCGGAATCTTTCTTTTTTTACTGAAGATGAAGAAAGTGTCAACTTTTTACAGGCCTTAATGACGTTTGGACCCATCCTGGCATTAGTGTATATATAGAATTTAATATAGTAATATATTAAATAATATAATAATAATAATATAATATAGTATAGATTATATAATATCCAATAAAAAAACATCCAATAAAGAGTGATTGCATATACTTTAATGAAATTAAAATCATGAAATCATCATAATTTAGAATTCAAATACAGATAGTGTACAGTTCAAGATATATGTATCTAGAATCATAAAATTCATACACAATATAAAAATAAAATGGTAATAAGCTTCTGCCAGAAGTGCTGTACTGTGTGTGTGTGTGTGTGTGTGTGTGTGTGGATTAGTCTTCATTTGAATTAGCCGTCAGTGTCAGGTCATTCCTTTGTGTGTTGAGCAGCTGCCTTCAGAGACTCACCCCCTAACCTCACTAAAACCCATTGACCGCCATTAACACACATACAAGTCAGTCTGCCGCCATCTGGAAACAACTGCGCCCCACTTGGAACACCCGACATAGATTAAGAGGAGCGGGGCCAATTTATTAGAGGCCTGTCCCACAGGCTCAGATTTCAGCTAGCACTTAACACTGCTGTCCTATATTCACACATTCACATACTCATCCAACAATCCTGCTGCCTGCACAGACATGATATCCGCATATTCAAACAGATATTTGTTGTAGAAAGATTTGTTTAATATAACATTACTTCTGGTAATAAACGTAATTTACTACATTTTAAGAGACCAAAAATTCTGAGTATATTGTAGCCCTTTCTATATTGTATTGTGGTGTATTGAGTTTTTTATTGTTTAGTATTGGCTATTGTTGTAAACTGTATGCCTCACTATTAAATTGCACTGCTGCTTGGACTATGTACACAAGATTTTTACTTCTTGTACCTGTGACAAGAAAAGTGACTTAAATTGAATTGAATGTATGACCTTATTTCTTGTGTGCAACACACAAACAGTTTTTATTCCAGCTGATTGTTTTCCATACAGTGAATGTAGACTGGTGACAGTTGCTGTCCCTGGTCCATATCCACATTCATTGTATAGAAAATATATCAGCTGAACATTGTGGTCGATTTCCCCTTTTTGTCTTCTATGGAAGAAAAGAAACTCACGTGGGTTTGGATCGACATAAGTCAATTAAAAAACTAACTTTTTTAATAAAAGCACATTTCAGCCATCAGCATAAATAGTAACCAATGGCAACCAAGGTTTTTGCAAAGAAATCTCATGCCACACTGCCTGTCCTCTCTGCGTTTTGTGAATTAAAATGTGAGTTTTTCTGACAGCTTGGGGCTTAGATTAGACATGTTTTAGTGAATTTGTAACAGTCAGATGTGTTTTCTGTCCAGGTGTGTGTGTGTGTTTAAGCATTTCTGTGGGGGTCTGACTGAAGGGTGTTCATAATTAGCCCTGCTAATGGCAAAGTTTAGAGAACGGCCTTCTGTAATTTGGAGCTGGGTGGCATCCTGTTGACCATGTCAGCTTAAACTTCCAGCCAATCACCATGAGGCAACATAAATCACCCAGCTGAGAAAAGGAGAGACATACACAGGGGAGAAGGTAAACACTTCCAGCTGAAAGCATTTGGGTGCGATTTGCTGAGAGGAATGATGTCGTTTATATTGGGTGATCAGCGATGTTTAACAGACTGGCGCTCTGTTTCATTTTCTCCCCCCTGTACCCTCATCTCTCTTCATTCTTTTCTCTTTTTCTTCCCCCCACACACATACACACACACACTAACCACCTAAACACGCTTTCATCCTTTTGCATTTCCTCTCTCTCTGGAAAGGATGGGCCTGAAGGTCTGTCATTTCTGCATGTTTGGCATGGAGTGTTTGACACGGGGGCGCTCTGGAGTGACGCATGGGAGCCATGCTGTGACACGACTTTGAGTGTTTCTCAAAGCAAAGAGTGACAACCATTTGAACTGAAACATTTTAATGATGCCTCTATACTTTCAGTCAGAGAACAGAAGGAAAATAGACAAAAGCTTGCACGTCGCCCCGTGCTCAAGAGTTATGGCAAATTCAGCTTTGATGCTTCCAGACCATTGCGTATTTCTGACCGTTCCTCAGTGAGAAGAACTTTCATTCTTACCGTCTGGAAATGAAGTCCGCTCCCCTCCATACTGTCATTGTTCCAGCGATTATGTAGCAGCAGTGAGTGGCCAAAAGTTTCAATTTCATACCATGTCCAGCCACTGCAAACCGTCCTATTCCACAAGGAGCCTCTGTCAACCTCTGTAAAATCCAAACCCCCCCACCTACCTTGATATGTTTCGCTTTTTCTCACGTCAATAGCTCCTCTGTTTCCAATTTTACCAGCCCTCACTGTCAGTGTCTGGGTGTTCTGCTGGGTGAAAACACTCTTGCACTTTTTCCTGTCTTCTCTCTCTCTCTCACACACACACACACACACTTTCACGCCCTCTGTCTTTCACACCCTTTCTTTCTGTGTTTCTTTCCAACTTTTCTGGAAGAGAGTGTCTGATGAGCTCAAGCTGTTGAGTCTGTCTCTTAGCAGATCTCAGATTATTAGCATGTGGCCTAAATGCCTTGCTCCCACAGTTAAACCACTCTGCTGATGGAGATAATTGCTTACCATACACACACTACAGTTATCTTCAGAAGTCACGCCCACAGAGTGTGCACAGTCCATCTGAAGCATATTGCAGACAACACTTGCAAGTGCATGCTGAAGTAGCCAGTTCCAACCAACTTGTTGGAACTGTGCAGAACTGTGGTTAGATACTTGAAATGTTGTTAGGACTTTTTGGTAACACTAATGGAATTTCATGAATGTATGACATAAGTTGTACAATATGTCTACTATGGTTTCACATGTTGAACATATTTCACAACAGAGGTCCTACATTTCAGTTGTTAAAGCAAACAAAAAACATCTTGCTTTATTTGAATACCTTCACATTCCAGCACAGCGGAGCCCATCTCAAATAGTAGTTTTTCACTAATATGTTGCACTTTGGTTAGGGTTAGGTTATAGTGTTTATAAATATCTGTGCATAAAAACAATAGAAGTTTATGGAATGTTCCCATTTAGATAAGTAGACGTGTGTAAGAGTGTAAGAGAGAGAGTTATTTATAGTTCATGTATGATATACATAATTTTAATGTATAATTTATCTATAATTACAGTGTATTTGCTATGTATAATGCTTTGACAATACTGTATGTGAACACAATTATCCCAATAAAGTACTTTAAATGACATTAAAAATCTGAGAGTGAGAAACAAAGAGAGAAGAATGAAGGAGAGAGAGAAATATTTTGCTTTCAGTCTGAGGTCAAGTGATCAGTTTTAGTTCTGTACAATTTAGCCCAGAACAATTACTCAACAGTCTCCGAGCAGTGTAAAGAAAGCGAACGAGAGGGGAAAACAGGGTGGCATATAGGCAGGTAATCCCTTTCTTTAGAAAAATGGGTCACTTTCATTCCAGGCCTGATTCATTCCTCTTTTAGTGTCTGCTGTCCATTCCTCTCTTTCTTCTTCTTTAATTCCACACTCCTTTCATCTTGGCAATTCAAATAATCACAGAAAAGATTAACGACAGGAGGGAAAAGCTGCTTTTTTGATGATGGCATTTGTGGGATAAACAAAAGATCTTGACAGCAGCTAACACTAAACTTTTCCTTTCTTTGATCCCAATTTACAGAGCCCCCTTGCTTCTCTTTCATACAGAACTCTTAACTTTATATTAGATACAGTTGTGCCGGTCTGGCTTGCGTTACTTCTATTCCAGAACCTTCAAATCATACAAGCTGGAAATACATAAACCTACAAGCTCCCACCGGCCAAAAACAGAGGAGAGATGGAGAGAAGGAATTCTCATAAAAGTGGAAATGCCCAGCTTATGTTTCCAAGCTGTTAAGAATGATGGGAGTTCTGGCAGTGTTGTGGAAGAAGAATATTTCTCTCCAGTTCGTTTTAGTTGCTTTTTAACCTTCTGAATGAACTCATCTTCAAATGTACTCAGCAGGTAATTTAGCCGGCTTTCTCACCTATCATTTCTTCTCATTCTCGCTTTCTGGCTGTTGTGATAAGGATATTAACCCACACATTGATACAGAAGAAAGGGAGCTTTTCAAATTATTGTTAGAAAAAACCCTCAGCATACAACAGCACCACCAACCTGCCTAAACGCCCTTAAGGCAGGTCTGTTAAATCAACAGACATCTTGGCCCTGTCCCAACTGTTGCCCTGAGCCTCTGCAGTCCCCTTCTGCTTCCAGATTTTTGGGACGTATTGCACCGCAGACTGCCAGACAATAGTCCACATCGCTGCAAGCTCTGCAGAGGGGAGCATCGAATGCATCGTAGTGGCTGGAAAAGGGTGCCCGTGGGCAACCTAAAATGACAAATGGGACAACCTGCAGTCTCATGGTCATCAAAGATGCCCTCAATGACCATCGCAAAAACGGCGAGAGACTTCAGGTGCACCTTTTGGGACAAGGCCTAGGGCAAGTCAATTCCCTTGCTGATAATTTTAGTAACCCCCTTAGGCAGCTGTTTTCTTTGTCAGCAATAGGTATTCAAGTACAGCTTGTTCAAGTATTGGAATAGAGTAAGACCAAAATCTCTAAGAGAAATTATTTAAGACCAAAATAATTTTCTAGAAAATTATTTTCTATATTTGATTTTAGTAATAAATCTCAAACTATGGCATCAATAGTGTCATTATTGTTGCATCTTTAAATACTACGACTAAACAAATAGGTAACGGCTTGTATCAAACAGATGATTGCTGTTTTTTCTAAAATGCGGGACTTCCAGTTTTGTTATTTCATCCTTTCATTTATCTAGTTGTCTGTCTTCTCATACTGCCTCTGGCCACGTCTGATTCACACAGACACACATGGATAGACGCACAGGTCACCTCAGGCACTGGCTGAGATCCTTTATGAAGCCCTGAAGGACTTCATAAATGCACAAGTAAAAACAGTGCATGTTCATTATTGGCTGTAGCAGGTTAAAGCTGAAATCCCCCCATGAAGCCAAATGTTACTTTTACGCTTGACTTGATTCCTGCATCCGCTCTCACAGACCTTCCAAACACACACACAAACACACACTCACATCCAAATGACTCTCACACTCAAAACACACACACTGACTCATTCAACAAAGACACGTATGCACACTGATTAGAATTTCAGTGTGGTGAGTGTTTAAAGCTATAGTACCCCTTTATTTATGTCAGAAATGTTTTTATATCACAGCTTAGTATGCAGAGACAACTATAAGTAAATAAGTTATATACTGAGTTATATCCCCCCCCCCCCCTTAGACATAGCTCTGTTTAAAGAGCCTAGCAACATTGACTCAACCAATAGCATGAGTTTGAGGCAGGGCTATCTTTATTTCTGACCAATGGCACTGTTTTGCTTATCTTACAGAAAGTGGTGGAGTGTTCAGCTATCTTTTTCAAATAGTATGTTATAAGATACACATCAACTGCAGTCATAGTTGCTGGTTGAGAAGGTTGATATCTGCATACAGAACAGGACAGTGACAGTTGTGGATTTTCAGATTCTTCTGGTCTTTTGAGTCTTTCTCCCCTCTGGCTGTCTGAAGATCTTCATTTCTCACAAACCATGAAAATTCATCTGTGCTGTGAACCATCGTTTACGCTGTTTATCATAAATACATATTGCTTGCAATAACTTCTCAGTGTCAGACACTCAGCATGGGCCGTCCATATGAGAAGGAAATGTCTAGTTTTAAATATTATGTGACACTGATTATCTGATTTATTAGGAGGCACGACCATATTTCTCGCATACGCAAATAAACTTTCCCTTCGTATTCACACACTTAAGCAGCCACAGATATTTTTCAACCATCCCGACTAGATTTTTTTCACAGAATTATTTATTTTAATTAAAGCTGCCTGATTTGTGCAGGACATCACTGCTTCGTCCAGTGGAGCACGACACACTAACATATCTTCATTGATCATTTAACATCTTCACTCTCTCTGACGGCAGAGGTAAACAATCCTTCAGTGGGCATTTTTTCCCAGACTCCCATGCTAATACAACACTCAAATTACCCCTACATTCCCATTGTACGAACCATTTGCCATATTGGTGATGTCAGTGTTTTCCTATTTAAAGCTTGGTGCTAGTCATTGAACCGCAACAATTTTAATTAAGAATTTAATTACCAATAATGCATTTGATCAGCGGCTCCTAATTCATTTATGACGCCGGAGAAGAATCAGATAATTACGCCGCACATATTCTTCATAGACAAAAGTCTTTTGTTAATTCGGCTGATAAGAAAAAAATATTTTCCTTTTTATCAATTTTTCTTTCGCTTTTCTTAAAAAAACTTGTCTGCATAATAATTTAGATGATTAACGTCTAACAATGTCTCAGCATTGTTAAAATAAGCACATTAATTTTGATTGTTTTTTCATTTTTTTAAATCTTATTTAAATTATATTTTGTACTATTGTAGTTGTCCAAGGTTCTAATAACTGTTATCATATCTCTGAAAGTTTAAATACGTCTCAAAGTTATGGTGGTTATAATGGTGGCAGAAAGATAAATGGTCAATAAAAATGTAACTTCTGGTAACATTATAATTCACACTTTAGTGAGATCAGCATATGGGCCTGGCAAGCAAAAGACTGTAGCTCTGCTCAGAGGACCAGTATGTCAGTGTGTGTGTGTCAGATTTTGCCTGTGTTGTGAGGACCAGCCAAAGGTCTCCCCTGAGTAAAAAGACTTAATAACAGACTAAATAATGTTCTAATAAATTGTATAAAAGCAAAAAGGTTTGTGTGACAGGTTTAGGAGTAGGGTTAGAAAATTTCATTAGCTTAGTATAAAAACATAATAGTCAATAGAAAATTCTCACCATGAGTGTGTGCGTACATACTTCTGTAAGTGAGTTCAGTATCTATATCCCACTAAAAGCCAGTTCAAAGGCACTCACACCCATTTTCAGGACAAGCCAAAAAGAGCGCTGATCTGTGGAGGAAGCACCTCAGATGCTCTCTGCTGTTTCAGGCATCAACAAAGCACTCCACTCACACTCTTAAACACTCCTTCACACTTAAGAGACATTGTGATTATTCTCCCATCTCTCTTCTCTCTCTCTCTCTCTCTCTCTCTCTCTCTGTGCTGTCTGACACATTAAAGTCAAACAAGAAAACACCACATAACAATCTTCACCTATAAAAACATCCAAACCCCCTGTTCCCTCTGAGTCTCTGGTCCACTAACACGACCATATAGGGAAGCTTTTTAAAACCATCTGCGCATGACCTATCCAAAAACTAAGAGAGCCTCTTCCAAAAGAGAGAAGAAAGGAGGTGAGCAAAAAAAATGTTTGAGCATGAAGAGCAAAAGCATGCATGTTGGGAGAGCTCCAAACGAGGGCCAGCCAAGAAAGAAATTAAAGTACAGCGATTATCAGGACCCGGAATTAGAAGCAGAGGGTTTTGGACTAATAAACATTTGAAACGCACCCCAGGGCCCTCACCATCATTTATTACTCCACCATCTCCCATTAATATTTTTTTGTTCGGTTTCTTCATTTTTTTCTTCATTGATTCCCAGCATGTTGTAGGTAGATTTTATTAATTCTGTCTGGCAGAGTTTAATGAAAGGTTGTTGGCTATTTTTCTCCCCTTTTCCTTTTCCAATCCCTTCTGCCTTGGATGTTGATCCAGAATTTTGTTTCAGTCTCCTGCTTACTGTACATATCACAGGCTGACAAAGTCCAGTCATCAATTAACCAACAACCCCCCTCCGCACCCCTCAGTGTCCCATCTTGAACTCCCAAAACAGAACCATTCCATCTCAGTAAGGGTCCTTTCACACCGAGCACTATTAAATGTTGCAAATGTTCTACGCGATGATGCTTTTGAATTAAAACAATAGATCCCTATGGAACTCTTTACACCGGACACGATCAATCGCGCTGCAACAAAATACGCTTTTTTCGATTAGCGTGTCGAATTTTCCCCGTCGTCCACCTATGAAACAAGTCATCCAATTAAATTTGAGCTTTAGAACAGCTGCTGCTGTTACCCAAAACTGTGAGATGGTGGCGCTGAAGCAAAAAATCTGACTACAAGCTGTGTTACGTATCGTGTATACCGTTTTTTTTATTAAATGTCTTTAAAATGAGAATGATTTATATTGCAATTTTCTGCTCATAATAAATAAGCATTCAATATGTACTTGGCTGTGTGCTTTAGTTAAAAAGATTAAACTGCAGGAAGAAATCACGCAGGCAAACGTGATCGAAGATTTCAGTGATTATTTTTAAACAAGTTAATATGCTGCTCATATCAATACCTTTACGTAACTCATTAATATGCTTACAAACTGTCATTCTGACATTATCTCAATTCATGTTTTTTATATAGTGGTGATACAAATTTTCCCTTTTTCTCTCTTTTGAGAACAAGTGTATCCAATATCATTGTCTTTTCTTTCTGCAAAACAACAAACTCATCTGTACTGCTCCTGCTGCTTACAGAGAAATCCATTTATTTTAGCTTTTAAATATGTGGTTATTTGTGGATTGGTAGTGTTTTAAGTTCTCTATAGTTAATGTCGCAGGGCTGATCAATTTGACAGTATGGTGCATTATGTGAGTGAAATTTATTGTCAGTCAGCGCCACCTATCTGACTGGCATTAATTAGCTGATCAATCATTCCGCGTTCAGTGTCAAAGCACAGTTATCTGGGAATCGCTCCGCTTTAACACAGAAACATACTGTCGGTGTGCACTAGGACTGGGTCATCATAAATCATCATAAATCAACACCATAAATATTACAGTGACTTTAATGTGTTTTTATTTAGTCATTTACTAAATAGCTGGTTATTGGATTTGTTTCATTGTCTTATGATTTGTAGCAGAAACTGCTTTAATATTGGTAAGTTGGATTCATTTCTGTGAATCTCTCTACACTGTCCATTTCATTGAATCGATTCATAAATCTGATGTTCAGCGTTTCATTTGTGTTATCACTTAAAATGTTTAAGGAAGTCTAAAGGTCATAAAAGTTTAATTTATAATACGTATTAGTAAATATTCATGTAAATGTTGTTTATTAATATTTGTTATGTTGGTGTGTATACCAGAAAAATATATTATTCATATAATATCAAAACATTCTTCATTGTGTTCATTTAGTAAACAGTTGTGTGGAAAACGTGTTTTTTGTAGATTTTTATTGTATTTTACTTCCTGCATTAAACAGAAGATTGTGTTTTGAATCTTCATCATAATAATGACTGTTTAATTGAAATTATGGTAAAAGCATTTAAAAGCAAATTCATACTATAAAAAAATACATGTAATATCAACTAAAAGATAAACATTTTTTAAGAAATATCCAGCCTTTGTCTATGCATGCACACACACACACACACTAAGCTCAAAGCCTATTGACATTCACAAAAACTTTACACTACATTCAAAGAATGTCTCTTGCACAAACACACACAGGCTGAGGACAACACTCTCACACTGTCTTATGAAAGAAGACGTGCTCACGCTGTCTCATGACAGTCCAGAAGGTGGAGAGGATTTGTGAATCCTGGGCAGATTAAGTGTACAGCTTAGTGCTATGTGACCGCTACTTTACACGTTTTAATTCTCTGTGTCTCTCTCTCTTTCCCTCTGTTTACATTCTCTCGCTCCAGGTAGACAACAGTAAGCTCACGGTTGGGCGGAGCCTGTGGCGTGTGAGCGCTCCAGTTGGTTGTCGCGTTGCGTTATACCGCGTCATGCGGGCAGGATGGATGTGAAAGAACGCAGGCCCTATTGCTCACTGACCAAGAGCAGGAGAGAGAAAGAGCGGCGCTACACTGGCTCGTCTGGCGACAGTGAGGACTGCCGTGTACCCACCCAGAAATCCTACAGCTCCAGTGAGACGCTCAAGGCCTTCGACCACGACTCCTCGCGGCTGCTGTACGGAGGCCACGTCAAAGAGATGGTCCACCGGGAGGCAGATGAGTACACCCGCCAAGGTGAGTCACCTGCATAGCTCATTCCTCAGTGATGAAACTGTCGTGACAACATCCAACCCAGCTGTCACGTCACACAGCTTAAGAGTGCATACAGAAAACAGCTCTGGCTGCTTACTTTAGGACTTCCTTTAGATGTACAGAGACAGGGTCCAAACATTATGCCACATCTACCATTACGGGGTAAATTATTATTATTATTATAAATAATATTTTTTCCTGTTATTTTTTAATCCGTATGACAGTGGGATTATGTAGCTTTATTTCCGTAGCATATTTGTGACAACCAGCGCAGGTCATTGTGTCACTCCAGTGGAAGTGCATATTGTTACAAAACCGTGAAGACCTATCATGATTTTGTTCTTTGTGTTTTTATTTTGGTGGCTTATTGTGAGGAATATTCCACATGTCACCACATGGTGTTCCAGAGGGAAATAAAAGTATCCTAGACAACCTTTTTCCATTAAAGTAAAAGGGGTAGCAAATGGTTCGTATCTATGATAATTAGAATTGCTTACAGTGTTAGTGAATGTTACATTATCATTCTTGAGACGCAATTTAAACTATGTATTGTCTTGCAGTTTGTAATAAAGTTAAAGTTTTTATTTTTGCATTTGGCTTTTAACGACTGTTAATTTTAGATCCTGCATAGAAATATATGTTAAGAATGCATGTTTGGGCTCATCACATTCAAATAATGATATACGGGATGTATAACCATAATTATACATAATTAGAGGAAATTCAATTTGGTCTGGCATGACTGCAGGCTTTCTCTGACAAAACAATTATTTTGTTTGATTGAAAAATGATGCAGAATCAAAGCATATTAGACAGATTTATGCACACACTTATTATTCTGAATGCCGACAGAGCACAGAAATAAAGCATTTCTTCTGATTAGCACTATCCAAACCCCTGGACCCGGTCTCTCATTTTCAGATCTGAAGTTTCCCTTATAACGTATACCCATGTGTCCCATTGGCAATAATGAATGGCACCATAAAAACATAAACAGCATTATTGCACTGTTCTGAAGTTTGCAATGTGCCCCGGTCGGCCACAGTTTTATTACTAATTATGTGCACAGAGGGTGCGAAACCATTCACACAACCCTCAGTTTATAAACTCTCTCGCAGTCCTAGAGTTCTTTCCTAGTTGTTTTGCTTTTTTGTTGTTTTTGTTTATTTTTTGTTTAAATTTTGTTCTGTTTTATTTGTTTATTTTTCCTGTGTTTAAGGTTTCATCAGAATATACACTGGTAAAGGTAAGTGTTGCACTGTGGATTTAATGCTTAACGTAGATTTGGGTTAGCTGTTTTTTTTATCTCTAGGTGTTGTGGTTTTGTGTGTTGTGATAGAGTTTAACCCTCTGTATTTGTGTGCCCTTAATGTAAGCTGAAGGTCAGTGTAGCTCTTATCAGTCACTGAAGTGCTACAGGCTCTGTCTGTGGAGTGTGTTTATTTTAGAAAGCACAGGAAGTGACACCAGATTACAGCAGGGGGTAAAGGAGCAGCTTGCCTCGAACCATTATGCAGGTTAGCCCACTTTATCATGGGGAGCGAGCGAGAGAGAGAAACCATGTAAGAGCAAAAGCGCTCACAGACGTAGTGCAGGCACTGTTAACCTCCTGAGACTGCACTTGGGTTTTAACATGGTCTTCAACACTCTCCATAATCACCCTGTAGCAGATGTCACCTGACCCTGGTCTTCTGCCCTAACCTTAACACACGCAACCTTCTTCATGAAACTAATTCCTCCCATGCGATATATTTTTAGCATTTAGACTGTTGCAAAAAGCCATATCTGGATAATTAATTTTGTGAAATATAAAAGACCAGGCAGGCGAACTGAAATTGTTAATTAGCCATTACACAACAATGGCAGACTGGAATTACGGTGATCTGAAATAATGTAGCCTCGCTGAGAAGTGCTGCCGTTTAGTTCCATTACAAAGTTCCATAAAGGTCATTACCAGTTCATTGATTGCTTTCAAACTCAAATTAACATTTCATAAATATTTTAACAGAAAAGCCATAATTGCTCAATTATCTTATCCTGTACAATTTTATCTACACTAATTGGTGTTCATTTGGAATTTATATAATTTTAATTGAACTTTAGTGGAACCCCGATTATTTCTGTAGTTAATAGCGCTTATTAATTCCTGTTAATGCAGCGGATCAATGATTTTACTTTTTATTTTTTTTCTTTATAGTGATTGTTTTATTATGAAAGTTTGTGGCTCGATAAGGTTTTCATGTTTTCCTTTAATTTTTAACATCGTCCACATGGTTAAATATGGTTTTAGCATTCGTAATAAAATGCCATTTTTAATTCACTTTTTTCGCAATTGTTTTCATTCTTTGTAAGTATAAAGTAATACAATGTAATATATATAATAATAATAAAAACATCCAAGCAATACAAAGTATAAATTAAATGCAATGTTTTTATTGGCATTTTTATATATATTTGTTTTTTTTTTAAAAGAAAGCCACTTTTTTATTGTATTCTTTGAAGAGTCTTAACCATTAAAACGTAAGGATCTGCCTGTAAACAACAAAATAAATGATCCGTTTTAGGGACCAATATATTTCCACAGTATTTCTGCTGCTTCGTAACTGTGTCGCTGCGGGTTTTCGGGCCTTGTTTTTTCTTGTTTTTAGAGCCACACACACACCTATCACCATGGCAGATAAGCTTTCTCTATGGAATGCAGGCTGCTCCACACAGAACACAGAGTTTGGAAATTCTTTAAAAGACAAAAAAGAATTGGAAAGTCATTGTGGAAGTCATTATACAGGAAGTCACTGAGGTTGCTAAATTGAAACTCTATACAAAATCATCTAAAGTGAAGTCAGATTTTACAGTTTGGATTAAATAGATATGAAAAATAGAAAAAACGATTACATTTGAATTTAGTTTTGGATTTGTATTTTTGTTGTGTGTATTTGTATTAACGATCAGTCCCAACACAAATCATTTTTCTTGACATATTTTAATATGCATTTTGGTTTATGTTGTAGGCTAGCAGCACAGTATTTATTTAATTATGTTTAAAAAAAATTCTTAATTGTATTCAGTAAAAATAAATGCATTCACTTTTTTATTTATTGTTTAACATTTTTGGTGTATGTTATTTTATTTTAAATAAGAGGTTTAAAACTTAACAAAATTTAAAGTTTAAAAATGACAAAAAAAAAAAATAATTTTTTTTTTTTTTTTTTTTTTTAAAAAAATTTAAATTATAGTTAAATTATATATCAATATTTAATACAACAATACAATTAAACCTGCAGACACATTTTCTAATTGTATCTTTCTAGTAGGCTCTTCTTTAAAAAAATGTTTCAGTATTATAAAACTATGTGTAGTTGTTAATGTTAACCACCCATTTTATGGTAGTGAAAAAACCTTTGAAGTCAAAAATTCCTGTAGACCATCTATAGATTTAGGTCTATCATCTGTAGACCTAAAATAACCATCTAAAGCTACGGTCTGACTGCCAACACATTATGGCCTGATGAAGCGATCTTCTCATCTATTCCCCCTGTGTGTGTGCTTGTGTGTGCGCGTGTGCGCATGTGCTTGTGTGTGTGTGTACACCTACATTTATTGTGTTTTTGCCTGCACCTGTATTTATAAACAAGCTCAGACATTTTACTGCAAAACTAATTTGATTTTAATTGTGAAATTGCCAAATGGTTCAAACGCTGAAGACAGCAGTATGCTAGAAGTGATTTTTTTTCCCATGTCACCTCCATAAATTGCAGAAAAAGTTTTTATAATATGTAATGTGACATTGTGATTACAGAAATTCAGCAATATCTTGTCATTCCCGCAGTACCAGCTTGACATGGATATAAATAATCCTTCATTTCGGCAATGGTTTCCCCTCGGTGTGAAACTGTGCACAGCCCTAGAGACTGCAGTCAGTTCATTAAAACAGTTTTAAAGAGCATGTAAACGGCTGTTTAGACGTGTTGCCGCCACGTTCCCTCTCACAGCTAATTGCTGCAGTTTATCTGCATCCTTCCAAAATACATGTAGAAGGTACGCAGAAAAAACATCATCTGTCTCACTGCAAAACGTATTTTTCAAGCTCATTTTCAAGTTCACTTAGCACAACCAGACGTGCCAAGCAACATACATGGTGCTAAAGGACAGCAATTAGTCAAGTGGCTGCCCACCTTTCTCAGCGAGAATATTCAGTTTGGGTTTGTTACTTGGTGCGTTCCGTGTGTCCTGGTACTAACTGCATTTATTTATGATAACGAATAAACAAACACACAACACTTTTCTATTCCAAAATAAATTTTAGCTCAGTAGTAACGCAATAATTTTTTTTTTCCATCTCTCTTTTTGTTTTACCCTCCATTCGTTTCCTCCCCTGCATTGTTGAGTCTAGCACATAACCGGTTGCTCCAACATTGCTCTTTTATGGCTCAGAAGACTTGGAGATCTCAGTTGTTTAGGTGCCAGTTTGGTCCCAAATGTTTCTTCTAAAAATCTTTATGGAAATATTACAAATCAGAACCAATTTGTCATTTTTTTGTCACCCGGTACAAGTATAAAACTATTAAAAAATTGTTAAATTGGAGAATTTAATAAGAAATGTTCAAATGGGACATTTAATTGCAGTTGTTAATGTCTTGAAACAAAGCTGGGCACAGTGTGAGACATGCAATAGTCGAGATCTCATAAAAGCAAAGGAGACATAAGATTAGTGGGGTATTTTAAGCTAAGATCTTAATTTGAAAGGAGAAACTACCAAGACATTAAAGAGAGCTCATTTGTGAGTTTACTTTCCTGTGGGTATATGTCAGGTCTGTACTGTATGTGCTTTCTCACTGACTGAGTGCTAGTCTGCATGACAGTCTCTTCAGCAGACATCTGTGTTTATATCTGTGGTTCCAAAAACCGATCAAAACTCATATTTGCTGTGCATTGTGGGGCAGACTGCTAAGTCTGCAGTTATCTGACTGTCTGATGAGACTTGATAGTCTCTGTGTTCCACACATGGGGTGTTAGCTTGCCTTCTGTGTAGTGTGTGTGTGTGTGTGTGTGTGTGTGTGTGTGTGTGTGTGTGTGTGTGTGTGTGTGTGTGTGTGTGTGTGTGTGTTAAAAGGAGGATAGCCATTTACAAAAGCTCTGCTTTCTGTCTGTTTCGGGTCGGTTAACACAATCTTCCATGCTAAGTAAGAGACCCAAAACAAAAAGAGATACATTGCACTATCAATTTACAGCTTTATTTTTCTTTCCTCCTCTATTTTCTTTGGAGCAATGGATCTCTTCATTACCCAGCACTCCACAAATGGCTCCCCGGTTGCCAGCAAGGCACATTTACCTGTCAGCTTTTGTTTTGCCAATGCTCTATGGGCTCCCCTCACCCTACAGAACTAGCCAACAAACTATACCTGAGCTAACAAACACACACACACACATCACACATACATGCATATGTGGTCCGCTGAATATTTACAATGAAGCACTTCTCAATGCCGTCCATGCTGTCTTAGTCCCTCAAGTGAGAAGAAGCTCACTTTTCCCGTGGTCATGTACTTAAAATTGTGTGTGCTTGTAAGGGGACATCCGTTGTCCAGGGAATTAGTAGTCTCTTGTTTGTTTTTCATTCTTCATACTAAAATAGCACATTGCAGAAATAATGGGAAAATAACCCAGTCAGTCTTCCAAAACAGGACGTTTAAAGAGCCTCTTTTCGGTGTCTGTTTGATTGATTGTTTCCTTTACCTAACTAGGGCATGTGGAATGTCTCTTATTGTGTTTGCTGCTATTCTGCTGCCTTACAAGTGTGATTTTGTGTATCATAGCTTTATATCACTCTGAATGATATGTATTGTAACTAACTTAGATAAATATAGATGTGTATATATATTCTTACTGTGCAATTATGTATATGTATTCTACAGGGCAAAACTTTAACCTGAGGCAGCTGGGAATATGTGAACCAGCCACACGCCGTGGCCTGGCCTTCTGCGCAGAGATGGGCCTCCCTCACCGTGGCTACTCTGTTGGCGCAGGCTCAGATGTGGACAATGAGCACGAGGGGGTGATGTCACCGGAGCGTGCCATGCGCCTCTGGGGCAGGGGTGTGAAGTCTGGCCGCAACTCCTGCTTGTCCAGTCGCTCGAACTCAGCGCTGACCCTGACCGACACGGAGCATGAGAACAAGTCAGACAGTGAGAATGGTAAGTGAGGCCACGCTAGAGCTCTCTTTGAATCCAGTCTGTAAATCCAACTTCAGCCAGCTCAAACAGAGACACTTGCATCTCGCGTGCACATGTACTCAAGGTCCAAAATTTTCTCCCAGTAGTGGTTAAACTGAGAGATTTTACAGACCTAGCTAAAAATAATTTTGCATTATTTATATAAAATTTCAGTTTATAAAATGTATTATGTTTACAAACTTTACAAACTCATTATGACAACAGGACTATTTAGCTGTTTTTTATGTATTCCTTGTGACCAGGAACCAGTGAGTAACTCAACTTAATATACTCACCAAAACCAAAATCTACCAGCATTTGACAGCATTGTTTTGGATCCTGCTTACATCTCACATGAACTCGTTCACTATAGAGAAACGAACAAAAATGTCTACAGACCTAAAATTGTAATCTCATTTTAAGTGAGTTTTTTACCCGTTTGCGCACACCTGTCACACCCCTCTTGTGTGATATTGTCATTATCACACTTATTTGACTTTTATCACATCCGGCCACAGAGTCAGTAGTCAGCGTGATGCAGTCAGTACATTCACATCATCTGTTCCTCTTTGTACCTGTACCACTGCTTCCCCCGACCCTGAGGGGACCTTCCAGCAGCCCAATCAAAGGCCTGTCTTTGTTTCGGGTGTGAGGAGACCTTACCTAGCCATTGTTGGAATGCGCGGCTCGCATGAGCGAACACACACAATGGTTGGTTAACAGGCCCCAGCGGTTTGAAGTGCAAATTTGATCATGCCTGAAACCTGGAGAAGTGATGGCAGCGACAATCTCTCTCCCTTTTTTTCTTTAGTTCTGTCGTTCATTCCCACAAAGCAGCTGTGATAGTTCAAAGAATGCTCAGGTGACAGGTTTCCTCCAGGGCCCCCACCGCACTTCCGCTGCCTTTCTGAGGCCTCAGCGGGGGGGAAACGCCCTCACACATGTTTTGATTATATTTTTATTCATGCTAAAATCTCTAAGATTTGTTTCTTGTATTTCTTTTCAGATCCAATTGAGAATTAAATGGATTTGTTTTTGGGGTCTGAATTGAGTTGAGAATTAAAGCTGCTGACAGTTATGTAAAGGATGGCCGTTTTTAAAGGAAAGAGAGATAAAATGAGGAAAAATAAGGAGCTGATTCATTCATTATCTTTCCTCCACACACCCTCCCGTCACTTCATTTATTAAAATTCCTTGAACTAACAGGTGTTGTGTGCGAATAACCTTTAAGAAGACCTTATCTAATCACTTTCATTAACACCTTTTGGCTTAATTAAGGAAAGCAAAGCGCTGAGTGTGTAGGATCGTTATATTTGCTCCCATTATGAGATGAATGTGAGGGGCAACTTTCATATCTCTGATGACAGGAGTTATGAACACACTCATCCAATGGGAGCTTATTTTACCATTTTACACTCACTTTCTATAATGTAGTTAATATTTGTAAAAGCAGTCTTGATCCTGAGTCTTGATTGTTTGTATGTGCATTTATGTTAGCGTGTGATGTGTGTTTCTCTTATGCATAACAAGTATGAGATGAGATTACAGTAACTCTGTTCCAGGAAAAACAAGTGTGATGCTTTGTGGCTTGTGGATTTTTATGACATCAAAAATGTTGACAAGAAAGTAAAATTTCACATTTGATTCATAATTTTGTTAGTGATTAAGGTAATGGGTGGTAAAAATCCCACACATTCACACATACTTATTGAAAACCAAACATGAAATGTCATAACTGCGCAGAGGGAAGGATGCATCGCTTTCCAAAGGTACTTCTACTGAACCTACAAGGATTCCACAAAACTGTTTACATTTGTCATGTTATGTTTTTAAAGTCTGTTATTTGTATTTGTTCTTTATTAATGTTCAAGTGATGTGCTGCTTTTAATTGAATTTTTTCTCAGTTTACCTTTTTGGCCGGTAGTTCCAAACTGCTCCTGTAGTGTTGTAGGTTTCAACAACAGCTGATGTACATGATGTACATAGCATATGAATGAGTTACAGCCATTTAATCAAAATGTGTTACAACAATCCCTGATCTTATAAGGCAGCACAGTTAAGCTGCCTGTCCATATGGGAGTGTGCATGTGATGCCTTAAAAGTCTGCCTTCATAAACAGCTCACTAGATTTTAGTACAAGAGCATTTGTTTAGACTTTTTTTGTGCTGGTGTTGACACGTAACAGGACTGTGTGTGGGTTTTTCATAATTGTCTCATTGAATTGTGGCATATGTAGCAGTCATTGAGGCTTAAGTTCTAACAAGAGACAGCTGCAGGCCCTGTTAGTGAGTCCACGAGGAGACGATGAATATAATGTATTCTGTCCTTAGTGTGTCCCACTTCACTCCATTACAAGATCTGTTCGGTTATACCGTCAGCTATCACACTCCCCACCAACATATCCCCCCACCATCCCTCCCCCCCCCCCCCCCAAGGTCCCTCTTGACATGACTGTTGAAGAAAGCTTTCCCCAGCCATATCAAAAGATTTCCTGTTTACACTTGCCTGGCGCCTTTCTAGTGAATTCAAGATGGAGTCATTTGTAGCATTGAAAATTTTCGGCTTGTCGCCTTGGAGGTTGATTGTGTATGTGCAATGGTGCTTTTTGACTTCAAACTCAATGGAGGTTAATTCCATTTGGAAAAACGTGGGATTTGTCAAACGGTAGCCGAGGGTGGAAGCGAAAGGTGGGTGTACTGCAGTCAGATGCCGTTCTAGTGAAAGGATCTCAATTCTGTTCCCACAATTCTAAGTTCACCCTTAAACTCTATTAGAGAGTACACTGAGAGATAGACACGCTCGGCCCGCCTGCGCTTGGACTTAATATCCTGTAATGGAGAAAGGGTTCTGGAGAAACACCTGAGCACAATGCGTTTCACTGCAGCAAAAAAGGAGGGAGAGGGAAAGAGGGCGAGCGAGAGATGGCCGCTAACAAAGGAGGGATATTTTGTCCTCAGTCTCCAGGGGACATTTCAGCCAGGGATGTGCTTCACTGCATGCCCACCCATGTCTCCCTCTTTAGGGTCACTGGACACCTGCTCACTCCCCCTGAGGGAATGAATGGAGAAAGACACAGCAAGACACACACAGTCATTTTAAAAGCATATTGTTTATATTTTTATATCAAATGAATATTAGGTCTACTTGTATAAAAATGTATTTTTACTTGCATGAACTGATTTTCTGTATATATACATATATACATATATACAACATATATAGTGAAAATATTAAGAATATTATAATAAGACTTCTCGTGGTGATAGATGATAGATCATGGAATGTTAATATGCTGATTTGTAGTTATTGAATAACAAAACCCTATAAGCATATGGACATTTCTACACTAAATATCAGTATTTGTAGTTATAAAGTATTTGAATTGTAATCAACATGTAACTGGAAAGCCCTAAAAGTGTGAGAATTCTGTATTTTAAAAACACATTTAAGTATTAAACGGTTATACCATTTTCTGCAAAATTATGTCAATTAGATGTTTTATATAACACAATATTACAACTTTTCTTCAGATCTTCAGAATGTGTTCCGTCATCATATGACGCCTGCCCCTGTTTGGATCTGTTTTGATTTCGGAGTTGTTTGAAGCTCCCCACATACACACTCGCCCATCTGCACTCTGCAGGGGTTCAGTGGAAGAGGGAAAGGGGGTGGCGAGCCCTCACTACAGGAAAAGCCACCGAAGGCCCGGACAGACTATTTGGGGTGTCGTTAGCACTGCTCCCCGGCTGCAGTTTTAATGTGCCATTTTAGTCCTGGTTGTTTCATTATTTTTAGCAGCTTTAATCAATAATTACACACCAGATATGAGGGAGGTGTTCCTGCTGTGAGCCAGGAAGTCGTTGTCGTACCTTTAACCTGTGTACATGACCAAGGGAGAGAAAGTTCCAGAACTAGCATCTCGACTCGCCCCATTTTTTAAGAGGCTGTGAAGTTACATCAAAGGATTTGACAGGAAAGCAGCAAGAAGTTCCCAGTTCTGACAGTTTTTTTTTCTGGAATGCCTCACTTGAACGCTCACAGAGGCCTATTTGGTTTGGGTCAAGAGCTTACGATTCTGTGTGTGTGATTCTAGCTTGTAAATTCACAAAATTTCCTCCATAATAGTGAGTAGCAGTCAAGTCAGATTTACAGCATTCAGGCATTCTCAGTAAGTCACTCTGTTCTATTACTTGTATGGCCATAAGAAATAAAGGTCTCTTGCTCTTTTTATTCTGTCTGTCGTTCTTTTGCTGAATCATCGAGGGTGATGGAGTCCTGTGGGAGTAATTTTCTGCGGCGTCCACCTTTTCTCCTCCTCATGTTTTATATGAGGCGGTCACAGGCGTCATCTTAATGAGATTAAGAAAAATGTGTCAACAACAATGCACATCCTGTAAATATCTTAACGGCTTAGGTGGCCAGGCCCAGCACAAATTCATTCACAGAGGCCGCCTGCTTGTAGGTGCAATTGCACACACATAAACTTTCATGTATGCTGACACGCATAGAAAAATACTGTATTTTGAAAAGCAGGGCCAAATGGAATTGACTTTTTTCCACATTTTTTTCTAGAATTTTGCAGAATCCCTTTAAACGTGGTCTTACACAGAGGTGAGAGTACTGTAGTATATTGTCAGGTAATATGTAGGCCCACATGGAAGCCGTTGACTTTTTTTGTTGTTTTCTAAGCTACACTCATACTGGTGGCAAAACGTGTAATCAAATTAGCCAATATCAGATATATCAGATAAACAAGAGGTGGGGAATGTGTAAATCTTCGTGAATGACCTGCACTGCAAAATCTGTGCCAATCATAGAGCTTTAAGCGGCCATGCATTCTATGCAAGCCTGCTAATAAGCATTTCATGCACGCTCACGTTGCAGTTGTAAATGCACGCATCTAATTGCATTAGGTAACTTGAAAAAAATGCCTAATAAGCAATTAGATGAAAACTAAAGCCTTTTATCCTAGATATGGCCTAATATATTTAATATATGTAGTTTAGTGCATCCTGCTTCCTTTTTAGCAGGCTAATGCTTTTTCAGACAACGCTGCTTTAATTGGATATGTGATTAAATGGACTATAGAGAGATAAATACGTTCAAAAAAAATCTGTAGAACAATAACCAGGTGCCAAATATATCTGGAGAGAGCAAGAGAAAATATTCACAGCGAGAGAGCTGAAAAAGCCAGGCATGTTTTATATTATGAAAGCAGTTACTTATATAAGGGTTATGGCTTTCATGTTGAGGCACGCATTTGTAAGAATTGAAACAGAATACTGTTGCCAATTTATTCAGTTTTAAATGCTCTGGGGTTATGCGGGCCACCCCAGCTGTTGTCCTCTGGTCCTCACGAAGTTATTGATATCAATTCTTAGGTAAGAGACCCCAGCCGCGAAAAATATGAGGTCAGAGTGATGGGAAGGAGATGTTGGGAAAGATCACACAGGAAAAAGCTGTGTTGCACAATGACTGTGCCGTTAATAATGCGGGCCAGGGCTCCAGTGCGCACAACACATCAAAATGCCTTGTAGACATATAAAACAGCATGCAATTCACAGAAGCACGCACGGACACATTATGCTCACTGTTTACGCTCATACATTTGCTGTCATTTAATAGTGACAGGTGATTTTGTGGGAAAACCACAATAGAAACATTCCTGTGTGTGCCACAAAGAAAACACAGAAATGATTTGTTTTGACTCTGACATGTGAAGACATGTTTTACAATGATAATATAAGTATGTGGTTTTGATAAGTGTTCATTATTCCACTTGTATTGCTAATGCAGAGCCAGGAAATTCTATTAAAGAGCAGATAATGACAGTGTTACATTTAAAGTATCAGTATTTAGTATTCCAGCATTTCTCAGCCTCAGTATTTCTCCTGAGGGCTTTTCATGTTGTTCAGGCCACACTGGGTGTTAAATGTAACTTGTGAAGCACAAATCAAATGTTGTGGATCGTAGTTACTTGACAAGTTACTCCATTACATGATTTAAATTGCCCTGAATATTTGTTCTGATGTTCTGACCCTTACATGACGTGTGTGAGCTTCTTCTAAATCTGTCACTTGCAATTATTCACAACAATTAACTCACTGGAACATTTGCCATCATACATTTATTTAAGATGTTCAAAGTTTAATTTTGAATGACAATTCAGTTCAGTTGAATACAGTTTCACGGCAGATGAGAAAATTGTAATTAAAATTTCTGGCAGGTATGGTTAAAAGTTAATTTTGGACTTTGTGTCAGCCATTACTAATGGCATTTTATTTTTTGGCAGCAATCCATGTTGTGCCTAAGAATCAATCAAACTCGGAAAGAAAACTTCACACAGTTCGCTCATGTCTTCCTGTAAGTGTTTGTTCTAAATCTCCTGCAGTGCTCCAGTTGTCTTAGTAGAGACACAATTTTGGAAAACAAACTTTTGCCTCCTGGCTTTTAACTCGCTACAGTTTGCCCGGTTGTAGAGCTGTTGCTCAACTGGTCTGAGAGACCAAAAACAACACAAAAGACATGAGAGAATGCCGGCAGTTTGATTTCATCCCATGCTATGGCTGAATGGCCACGCTTTTGTGGTGTCTCCGGAGGCTAAATCGAGATGCATTGTTTTCCTGCAAGGGTCGTGAACTCGCCTGTGCGGTGTAGTGACAGTGTCTGTGTTGGTTTTGTTAGAAGGATGAGTTATCAGCAGTTCACTCAAACCCTCTGATCACTAACACAACAGAGAGTGTGTTTACAGAGAAACACTGCACTTCCTAAGGGCCCCGTAGCTGCAACAACTGTGTAAGGGTAGTGTTGCGTAAGCGGGGGGTGTTGTTTATGTAAATGTAAGACAATTGTTACACTAAACTTGAACCTAGGACTGTTTTTACACAGAAAGCACAATATATTATAAGACAACATATAAAAGTCATGTTAGGTCTGATACTCTCAGTTCAGTGAGTGTAATTGGTTTGTTTTTAAGAAATTGTTTCTACTTGTTGTCGTTTCTACATACCTCATTATCTGGAGGTCTCCACACACAGTCAGCATTCAGCAGTGAAAATGCAAATATTTACTTACATTTCAACACCTGACCGACCACTGACGCAAGATGGTCAATTTTATAATAATGTTATGACTGTAATTGTAAGGAAATTGCCATCTGGTTGACGATAGCAGGCTGGAAAAATAGAACGCTACATAAAGATGAATGATCTCTACTCTTTCTCTCTTTATATATTAGACACCTATATATATATATATATATATATATATATATATATATATATAGAAAAAAAACAATGGTCTCTACTCTTTCTCTCACTGTCCTCATTACCGAATATATATATCTTTTTTCATTTATTGTAACAGTTGTGGCTTACATTGTGCTAAAAATTGATGTAATGAAAAAATTAACTACACATAAATCCATTCATTTAATTAATCCATTTACAAAACTAAATTAAGTTGGACCAGATTGTGAAGAAAGAGCAGTCGAGTGCCCAGTGTATTTGTGAAAGCTCCTAATATTGTTTATAGCATCACAGATAGATGGAGAGAGATCTGCCTCATAGTGAATATATATCCCTACTCAAAAAAAATTGCTCACAAAAAACATTTATACACAAGCACTCGTTCTGTCACTTTCTCCTTTTCTCTAGAACACACACACATAGCTGACCCATATGGATTCAGTTTACAGAGAGCCAATACAATGCAAAACACACAGTTACATACAGCTCTTTGTGAGAATAAGCCTTTGCGGCAGAGGGAAACATAACTTCAAAGACATTACAATCAGTGTGCATCAGAGTTCTACAATGACCCAGCAGTCGACATCAACTATATACTGCAGTTCCAGAGCCAGTCAGCTCCCAGTGCAACTCCATGTAGATCCTGTGATTCAGAATTGAACTGGAAATGTTTTTTGATCAGGTAACAGGGCTTTGTAATGGAAGAGCAAGTGGAATGGAAATGCTGCAGTTTTTAGACAGCAAAGGAAAGGTCATTATTTGGACCGCAAGTGGATTTCAGAGCGTTGAGAGAGCCACAGATGGGGCCCAGGAAGTAAATGCTGATGAATGTGGACAGGTTAAAGGTCTTCAGGAAACATCAAATCATCTGTGCAATCTGTGCAAGTTAATTGATGGCCCTGATTAGGTGCACAAGCGCAGTAGTTTCCTTCTACATATAGGATTTTTATATATGATGTACCGGTCGTCTAACAGCAGGTTTGTTCGATTAGTGAGTTGACCAGTTTTACATTTTTCTCTTATTGGCTTATTTAATTTTTATGTTGGAATATTTTACTGGCTAATTAGTGTGCTGACAACATGCTGTTAAACAGTTTTTTTTTGTTCTACCCCAATTTATTCTCCTTAAAACACCTTGACTACGGCCTACACATGCAGACGGGTGTTTTCCTTCTGATGCTGTTTACTGAGTGTCTTGTACACTGAGTGTTGCATTTTTAAGATTCTTGTGTTAAAGTTAGAACTTTAACACAACTTTTAAAAATGTGTCTTGAGACCTCTGTGTTTTCTTATTGTGTTGTGCTCCAGTTGGCTGTTTTTTCTGTGAACACCCCCAATAACAGGGTCAGGTGAACCTGAAAGCAGCCTGATTATTAAGGGCTTCATCAATACCAGTTAGTCAACTGTTCGGAATATGTAGTTCTGCACATTTGTAATAGACATACATTTTAATTTCATGGCAAGGCATGCAGTTTACATATAAGTTAAGATATGAGCATTCCACCATGCATAAGAAGCATTTGTAGAGCAAATATATGAATAAGTAGCACTTTTAGTTGTTGTCCCTCTTTGTGTACATGTGCGAACTAATCTCCATGCAGTGTATACATAGCAGTGTTGGCTGATAGACTGAGTGCCCTTATCTGAGTAAGCCCAGTGTGAACGAGAAGCAGCTGTGTTCTGTTAGCACATGACTGAAAACCCCACCCCACCTCACACCCCACATCCCTGCTAGACTGGACATATTACAAGCAGACCCTGCTAGAAGCTCTAAGCCCAGTCTGGACACTGATAAAAGCTCCATTCGTTTCATTTCTGTCCAGTGATGGGGTCACACAACTCTCTGGTCGTTGCATAAGAGTGGACCACGTCCAGCTGTGGCCTCCAGACAAGCCCCCATCACCCCTAAAACCAAAAGCTCACCCTCTTGCCAGCGGCCTGGCATTCTGGCTCAGTGTCATTTCCTTTTCCTGTCGCCTAGAGAGAAAAAAATTGGGGATCTGGGTAAAGTTAATTGCTGCTCGTAAAGCAGAGAGTTTGAAATGTGCGCCATTATGGCAGGGATGTTGTAAAGGAACACTGGCGGGGTAATGGCATTAAACATGCTTTGTTACACTAAAACACCATCATTAAAGTGCACTCTCTCCACAGTGGCACTCTCCAGTGCCGGGCTTTGACTGACAGAGTGACAGTTTCACAAGCCGCGAGTGAACGGCGTGCACAATAGGCCGCATTAAACCAGACTGCTTAATCGCACGTTAACAAGCCAGTTTTATTCCACCCCACTCTGTTGTTTGACATCAGCCTACATGCTGGACTCACATGGCAGGAAATGCTCATTCAAGTATAAATATTAGGATATAGATATGGACGGTTTTCATCACCACTTGGATTATTTGAACAGAGTGCGTATCTCCTTGTGATATTTTGGCCTCGAGAATTGAGGGCAAGAAAGGAGTTTCTCTCTGTACTCTCAAATTGCCCTCTCAAATTTAACATCGAGTTTCCAGCCTGAGAACCGAAAACAGTCGTGCCCCTTCCAGTGTTAGCAGAAGAGGCCAATAATGTCAGTACTGGAAGTGAATTTGGTGAGGAAGTCTGAGACGGAAAAACAGTAAAAAGCCTGCAGCCATCTGTGCAAAGTATGGGCTCTATTGCAGTTGTTCGGCAACTTATTTGCAATGGAAAAGGCCAGAAGGTTTCATTTACTATGCATTTTTTGCATACTCGCATTCTTATGCATGCTGATTACAGTTAATTCTGTAGTGGCTCCATGTCAAATTTTGGTCAGTGTGAATAACAAACAGTTAGGACTTCAGTTAAGTTAATGATATGGTCTTCTTGAGACTGAAAGAGATCACAGCAGCCGAAGATAATACTGTAGATAAATTGAAAGGGACAGTGAGACAATGAACATCGAGTCCTTCCTACTTAGTGGTATACGGTTAGGAGTTTTTTCAATGGCTTCTTAAAATATTTCATTTGGTCCACACAATCCTAAATATGTGGTTTCATGCTTACAAATCCTAAAAGAAATCTGATACTTCTAACTCTGACTGTATTTGGGCACGTACCTTGTGTGTGTGTGTGTAGGCTAGTCCCACAGTCCCAACAAACAGCAACTTCCTTGGCTGTATAGTTCTGGATCAATGTTGTTGTTTACTGAGTCATTGTGACAGTAATGTTAACAGACAACTTTGAAATGTTGCCATTTGCTGGGGCAGTGTGAATTAGCTTAGTGTGCCTCTGTGCCTCATATCTATATAAAAAAAGTCTTATGGCATATATGAAATCCCACGTCTGAATTTAAATGCTGTTATACTGATGTTTAAATCCAAAGAACCACTCATAAAGAACCGGCACATGGCATTGAATCAATAACGTACAAATCACTGGGGGGAGATGTCATATGTCACAATCAGCAAAAGCTAACAAAGCACCTCTGAACCCTACATGATGTGTGCTTCTCTGTTCAAGCAGAGAGGCTAAATGTAAAACAGAACGAGGCACATGAGTGTAGTACATTGTTTCAAAACTTCAGCACCAGACTGAACTCATGCTATTATTGTTACCGTATACTGTATTGGAATTTTTTTTATCTGTATTGGGAGTGTTTTTGTATCTGAGTGTCTATAACTGCGTTTACATGGACCCTAATATTCCAACAGTTATAGGACTAGAAGCACAATTAGATCTGGTTGTCACATGTAAACACATTTAAAATGAAATTTTTAATGAATTCATTCGGATTGTAAAAGGTGGTTTAAAACCTTTCCTAAACACTGCATTGGATTGAAAATGAAATTAGAAAGTTCTGGGCATGTGCAGTGACGTATGGCACATGCATGTTGTTGTCAAAGGTAAGATGGCGAAGCAAAACTGAAATGGGTAAATGTTAAGTGTGCTTTTAAAAATGAAAAAAGAAGCAATAGCAAGAGAGTGGCTGCTAGTATGCGCATCTTGGAATGGTGGGACACATGTATTCGTGCACTGTGCGTATGTCAAAAGATCAGTCCGATTATAAGCTTGTGTCATGTTAACCCGATTACTTTATTCAGCATCCCTGTAAACACTACGTTCAGATTCAGTCTGATTGATTTCATTCCGATTGAAACAAAAAATGTCCATGTAAACAAATAATGACTTATATGATTAGCATTGCCTAGATTTCACTCTGGTGTCAGATCCAAAGAGAAATCACCAAAGACCGGTTTTTTTTGTCTGTCCATGCATTTAGTTATAGGAGCTAATGATGTGAGCACTTCATTCTGGAAACTTTTACTGGCATGAGTTTTCCTCCCCCACTCTCTCTGTTAGCCATTAGCCAGGAGTGCAGCAAACCTTCTACACCTTATTTAATTACCACGCTTACCAAGGTATAATTTAATTACAAAATGTGGTGTAATTGCTGATGAAAGCCTGTCTAAATGTGCGTCTCTTTTCTCCCCCCACTGCCCACTGTTAAGATCAATTGAGTTTTATAGGTCACCTGGGACATTAATTTTTTGGATGGCCGGCAATCATCCTTTTTAATAATACTCAGAAAAGGCCCTCTCAATTAGCCTGTCTGTCCGAACAAAGAGATCATTCAAAGCGTCTAGGAGAGGATGGGCCAAAGAGACTTGAGAAAGCAGTGAAATTATGCGAAAAAGAAGAGAGGAAGTGTCCAAAAAAGGTCGCTCGGAGAGGCTAAATGTTATAAAATGCCGTGCTGACATTGTCTCGTGTGCATGTGCATCAGGTAACAGGACATTGTATTTGTCCAGACGTGAGAAAATAATGTGCTTCATGTTGCACTCAATGTACAGTTGTACAGACCATTATAACTAAAGTTCATGTGAAGCTCCTCTTTCCTTGACCTCCAACAATTTTACTAAGCCCTAAAGGCCCATCCATTCTGTTCCTAATCATCTGCTTTCTATTAAGTTTGAACAGCCCACAAATATTTTGAATAAGCTGACAAACAAACAACAGAAAACTGTCAAGGTTGACCTCATATGACAGTCTCCCAGTGATAAGGAAAAGACCGGTAAAAGATGTTATTATTTGCCTGTAGCCTTCAGAGGATAAATGTGGAGTTGTTATATATATTTAAAAACTTGTAAAAGCAAGGTTTTGTTATCTTGGCAAATCAGAGCCAGTGTTGAGATCTTTTGTGAAACTGTAGAGACGAATACAACATTATTATTATTATCTTTTTTGAAACTAATAACTAAAGAGTTGAATGTGAGAAGCGGCAGAAGATTGCATTTGCGTTCATTTTAATTGTTATACTCGCTATGAGAAACAATTGAGGTATTAAAGAGACATCATAATTCCTTTCGTATGGGTTGTTTGTTTATTTGTTTCTATTTAATCATTTTAATTTCCAGTAAAAGATGGCTACAATGGCAATTTGCAGAATTCTTTTAGCAACAGTAGGTTCTAGTTTTCCACTGCAGATGTAAGGGATTACATTATGAGAGTCATCTCAGGATGAGAGAAAACATTTGCTGCTTTGTTGTCTTTAGTAATCTCCCAGGGCAAGAAACTTCTATTTATTAGTCTCTCTAATGCCTGTTATATTTTGGGGTGTGTTATGCTTGTTGTCTTTAGGTAATTCATCCATTAAGAGTGGGTGAGTCATTTAGACCTTCCCCCTCATCTGCTGGCCAAGCTGGAGGTCAGAGAAGAACATTTTACCAGCAGTGTGTCAGAGAGAGACCCGGGGGAGTTCTGCCTTAACACATCCCAGAGCTGCTTGTCTACAGTCTTTACAGATACATGCACACATTCCCTTTCAGAGCCCAAGGCCTGCATCTTCTCAAAGAGTAAAAGGAATATGGGAAATATGGTGCGAGAGAAGGGCACACATTTTCTAGACTGGGCCGTTTTTTTTTACTGCTTGAATGAGCGAAGGGTCGCTGAGCTGGCTGAGCTCTTCAAGGACACAAACTCACTCTATTCCTGTCTCTCTCTCGCTCTCTTTCCGTTTGTCCCCTGTGTGGCGCTGTGTGAGCGACAGCCCCAGAGGCCTGTGGGATATGTATGGAGTTGTTTGGAACACAGGAGCTCTCTGGGTAGTCAGGGGACACAAACTGACATGTGACATGAGGTGACAGACCAGTATATGCTCATACCAAGAGAGAGAAAGAGTGTGATCGAGGGACTGTTAGGAAAAATAACAAGTGCAGAGACTGAGATTACCCATAGGGAAAAAATCATAAATGAGATCTCTTTATTATCTCAGTTGTGTCTCCTAGACAGCAATGATATTGAATTGAGAGGTAATTGAGTCTGAGGCTTTTTCTCCTGAGTAAAACATGACATTAGTCTTAAGTGTTTTCTCTAGAGTTTCAAAACAATGGATAGAACTGTGAATTCTACACTTAGACGTCCATTATGTCAATATGATTTAAAACTTTTCATTCTTCTGAAGCCAAATTATCCAGGCTATCTTACCAGCATTTTAGTATTTTTTACCCCTGTATCCCTGCTGTGTCAACAATTGTTTGCCTCTGTTTTCATTTCTCCTAAGGAATGTTAATAGAAACTATGATACAAAGTTGTTACTTCTATGAATGAAACTGAAATTAAATCCCCTGAGCTATGAAAGCACAACATCCAAGCAATAGAATGTTCCTCTGGGTTGAAAAAAACAATAACCGGGTTGTATGATGTGTGTTAGTTGTATTGTGCTACCTCAACACCTACAACACCAGTGAGAACACCTTCATAAACAGAACTGTTCCTGGAACTCTTGTATCAAAGGATAGCATTTCACAGAAGATCGCTCGTGTCTGAATCAGTAATGAAGGCGGTGTGTGAGAAAGCTCTGGAGGGCAGACAGGCTGGATGGCCACTGAAAACCCCATAGACAAAAGCTACAGCTCTGGTGCCACCAACGGCTCCAGCATAAGAGGCATCTCTGGCTAAACTACTGATAAGGAGCATAAAAATCAATGATTAGCGGCTGGCGCCTATGCTAACTCAGCCCGTGCTATTCATTTGGATCAAACATGGCCACTTCCGACTTGGAGTGTTTGTGCTTCTAATGTTTCACGGGCTCTTGATTCAGGTGATGTTCACCACGGCATTCATTGATGTTCTGCTAACAAACAGGGCTACAAATAAATGTGAGGCTCTGCTGCTGTGCTAGCATTCTCAGCATGCTTAGCTAGTTTCTCAGAGGACAAGTTCAACTAAGGATGTAGCTCTATAGTTAGTTACACTATAGGCCCAGGGAGTCTCATTGTCAAAATTATTCTACTGCACTGAAATTGGCATTGCCTGCTCACTATATTTAACCTTCTGGAAATGTTGTCATGAGTTCCTAAATCTCTAAAGCTGTCAGAGAGTAAATGCAAGTATAAAGGCAAAAAGTGTAAGAAAATCGTGAAAATATTTTGTTTGTAATTTTATTTCAGTAATGCGCATATAGCGAAACAAGCGTCTAGATTTTTTATTTTAACACAAGAATTACATGAGAACGTAACTTATTTTTGTAATATTTTTATTCATGTTAATTTAGCTGTTTTTTAATTATTTTATTATATTTGTTTAATGTCTGAATGTCATTATATATATGTTTTTTTGTATGGCTATGTTGTTAAAAAAACTCTTCACACATAATTGAGTCGTAAGTGCTGCAGTGTTTAATGGATCAAAGCTTTTGCTAGTGCCAAAAATTGTCTCCATGATATACTGATTCACTACATACGGAACCAGGGAGCAGAGAAACAGTCTGTGTTTTTCAATGAGCGGTTTTCCTTCGTGATTCTGTAGCAGTAAAGAGAAGGAGCAAGGGTGAAAGGATGCATGGATGGATGGATGAAATGATAGAGAGGGAAGTCAATGAGAAGTGATAGCAAGATCTCAAGGGAACGGGCTGAAATATCTGGCTTTTCTCCTCCTCAGCAGATACTGCAGCAGGGCTGCGGAATGATGCCTGTGGGAACAAGAACAGTTAATACATCACGAGTCAAGAGCGCTACACTGTCTTTACTTTCTCTTTCATCTCCTCACAATTTTTCTTCTTTCTTGCTGTCTTTGCCGTCTAATTTCTATCAACTAAAATTCCACTGCTCAAAGGCTGATCTTTCATAACAAAACCTAAATAAATTCTCATTTGTTACCTACTTTGTATTAGATGCTTCTCTCAAAATTGTTAAGAAGAAACAGAACTAGACATAACTGTGACAACTGTTGACATTAAAGTATTAAAGTGACAGTAAAAATATCTGTACAATAATAGTTCCATAAAACGTATGTACTGTTACGTTCCATAAAAAAGGACAGCGTAAAATTATTTGATGTTTTATAAGAATTAGTGCAATGTAACGTAACTTTTCCCCAACACCGATTCTCATGCATTTTAAAAAACTTAATAGCCCTCTTTTTTTTACACTTGGTCATGTGAGAGGGGCCTCTCAAAGATAAGTATAACCCTGATGTAATCAAATTTTCATTATCATTTTAATATGCAGGGCACTCACAGCCCTTTTTTAAGTGTGTGTGTGTGTGTGTGTCAGACAGTTTTTGGCCTGGCTGACCTCTAGTGAGAGCTTTGGCTCCCTTTTAGATCCATAGGGCCATTGGCTAACATCTTTACTACTGGCATTAGCAACTGGAGGTCACAGGTCACTCTGTCATGTTAGTGTTGCTGATCTACTTTAAAGTGTCTATAGCTACTTCTTAGAGCTGATGACATGAAGTCACTTATTAAGTTCAAGCTGACTTGACAAAATTGACAGATGAAATGGTCTGACTTTATATTAGGTGATTCTAATATAAAGTTTTCTGCATGTAAAGTTCTCTGCAAACTAAAGAGTTTCTGCATGTAATTACATTCTTGACCCTAACCGCACCCCTAAACCGGCCCATAACAATACATACATGCATAATAAGTAGGATATATTGCATGCTTTGTCTTATACACGGTAAGTAAACAGTATTTAAAGACACCCGACCAAAGTGAGACCAAAAAATGTCAAATTTTTACATTGTAGTGCAAAGTTTTGGGTTTAAAATACAATTTGTATGGATCATGACAGTAGATTTCATTGAACAGTGATTAAATAAAGTGTTACATGAAGTGTTATAGCTGTACAGTATCGCAGATCATTATAGTCGCCTGCCTCCCCCACCTAGACTTTGAACACAAAACTGACCCGCAGGTTTTTATAGTTGTGTTGGTGTCTTATTATGTAACTTGTTTGCATGATTCCTTTCTAAAACAACTAAGACAGGATGCACAAATAAATGGCGCTATCAGTGGCTGATATTCATTCTTAGTGAAATCCCCCCACACTCTCTTTCACATGTACTAAGAAACATAATACAGATGGTTACATACACGCACTTGCTTCTCTCAGCACATCTATGTAATGGACAGAAGGCAGACGTCTGGCCTCTGAAGTGATATTCCCTTTTATATGCAGCAGACGTGTTTGCTGTCACCAGCTGTATTTGTAAACTCTAATCCCCCAAAGCATGTGTGAGATGAAGTGTCTTATCAAGACCTGTAGGTGGCTGACAGTGTGAGATTTTTGAGAGTGAGAGAGCATGCTAAACAGCAAAATGGACATAGCAGTGTATGTGTGGATGTGAAAGATACTGCATATTTGTGTGCCCGTAAGTGTATTTGGCCAGCACACAGTAGCTTCTCCAGCAGAATGGGCTGGGCTGAATTCTACCACATACATTCATGAGTTATTATTTAAATTGAATTGGCCACACCCTACGGGAAGTTGAACAGGTAGATTACTCATATGTAAATTAGAACACGTTTTTATTAGTGACATTTCAATCACAGATCATTAACATGCTCTAATGCATGACAACATGTTCATGGTTAATTCATACTGAAATGTTTTTTAGCAGCTACACACTGTAGTTATATGAGTGCCATTGAATTTTATTCCATTTTTATTCTGTTATTATATGTACTGCTTGCAACCTAGCCAACAGCACAAGGGAATGTTAGGGCAATCAGTGAGTCTTTAAGCACCGATCATTGCTGTTCCCCTCACAGTTACTCTGTCTGTCATATAGCCCTAAAAGAAGGTGTTATTATGTAACAGCTAACCAAGCTTGTTACCAATATTCCTGGGTGAAATCCTGACACTTGCTCATGTTAAAACGCTGCAGACGGAAAATAATGTCAATTAATCAGGCCAGTTGACGGGTCTCTGGTGACCTGGCCTTGAAGAAATGAATTTGGATCTTTAGTTTTGCCTTTTTATTCCTGAACAAATTTGACCTGATCCGGGCAAGAAACTTCAGGGACTTAAGTTAATTTGAATCGACGAGGAACATCCGTGTTTATGGGCATTAGAAATGTCAATAGCACCCTTTGGCAGATGCTTAGCCATCAAAGTGATTTATGCTAATGATGATATTTTTGTAAGGTGGCCATATTATCCACTGAGAAGCAGCGGTGTGCAAGAGTGAAGACTCGTTTGATTGTCAGCGGGATTACGTGGACGCTTTTTGAGGGTATTACGCCGGAAATGAGGTTTGTCTTGGCGCTGTGATTAGAGTAAGGCACTTAGCATTAGCCTGTTCTTCTGTTCATATTTGCCCCAGGGAGATAAAGCAAGAAGCTGACTTTTCTGTTGTAGACATTGAGGATTACTGGATTGGTTATACTAAGAACAGTCAGGATGTGGTGGCTTCAGGCTTGTTGCACAGAGAGGACCACATTGCACATGGTATTTTTCTTTGGCAGAGACTTGTACACCTCAAATATGAGGAGGGTGTAAACCCTACAAATGCACGTGATTTGTTTAGCTATGTTTATTAATAAAACACTAGCAATAAGTCTTCCATGTTAAATGTCTGTGTGTCAAATAGAATTGCAAAACTAATAATCAATAACTGTTGATAATATAATAGTTTTAAACAGTCTTTCCCCAACACTTATATCTTCCATTAGTTGGATAGTAGAACTCAAACCATTGGTTGAGTCAGGCTGGTTGTGATGAGAACCACAGAGACACATCGTTTACACTTAAAGTTATCAGTATGGAGTAAGAAAAAAGTATTTTACCATCTACAAAATTGCTAACGTCACACAGAATCATTCCATTAAAGCAAGCTGGTTCTTTCCCCGCTAACTGGCAAATCCAGGTGACAGAAGGTGCAGAGGTGGTGCTTTTGCCTCACACATGCTCACAGTAGTGACCTCACATACACACATCCTGTGTCTTCACACCACATGCATGCACGCTGCAGCATGCAGTCACTCTCGCTGGAATGATGTGATTAGTTAAAAGCAACTCTCTATTTGACCCCTACCAGAAAAACCAAAGACACAAGCTGTCACCAATCAGATGATCCCTTTTTAAAAATAAATGAGGAGAAAAAAGAGGAAAAAAAGAGATGCTTTACATACTCTGAGATACAGTGCCACACCTTACCCCAGAAGCCCTATCACACTTTAAACCGAGTGTAATCTCTTATGCTAATGTGCTGTAAGCTGCTGTACCCAAGTCTCCAGGTCTCCAATCCCTCACTGCTTTGACTGTCTCTCTTTCACTGCGTGTGTTTGTGGTTAACTGCTGGATTCATCTGTATGTGTTTTATCTCCCTACTGAAAAGACCGGTGTAGGTGGTCCCCAGCATATGGTGTGTTTTTGATGCTGGTCCCCAGCATGGGTTTCTGATGTGCTGGTGTCCCCACAAGGTTTCTTCACTTGCTTCACCAGCAAGGCTTCCTTAGTTTGCCAGTTTAGCTACTATGACCATGTTGGTTGAACCGTTTTTAAAGTTTACTGGGAACCAACTAAATCAGCAGCAAACCAACAAAAACCAAAAGAGAGCTTTTGATTGGACTAACAACAGTGTAGTGCAAGAGTCATCAATATTTTGGTTGGTTTTACAAAAACAAATGAAGACTCCATATATTGCTTAATATGAAGTTTATAACTTTTAAGGATTATGCTAGCACACAGAAGGCTTTAAAGATAATACATAGAGATTAAGCCACAAAACTAAAAAAATGTTGATGGGTTTTTAAATTATTTCCATGCTGTGTCGACACTACATCAAACTATGTTGTGTAATGGGAATGGTGATATGGACTGGATTCAGAGGCCAGCCGACTGAATTCCTTTGGCTGTCCCGGCCCGGCTTTCATGTTGGGGAGGTTTTGGCAGCTGTTTGGAGGAGTGTGGCTGAACTTTCTTCCTCTTCGTTCTCAACAGCGGGTTAGCGAGGGCAGAACATAGGACACATTGCCAGCAGCTCTGTGAAGTCATATTGCTCTCTCTTCTACTTCACTTACTCTCTCTATTTCTCTCTCTCTTTGTCTCACTCTCTCTCCCCATCTCTCTTTTGCCGCAGCCTTGAGGCTCATGTAACCCTGTCTAGCATCATGTCATAATGTGAGAGACAGCAAAAGGGAGAGTGAGTGTGTGTTTGAGTAAAATAAGTGGGTGAGAGCTGAATAATGTGTGAGTCAATAAGGCTACAGAATGTGAAAATATAAAGCGATGGGACATTAAAGGCAAACAAACTCAAAAGAGGATTTTAAAGGGATAGTTCACAAAAATTAGGGACCAGCTACAAAAATGGAAACAAAAAGCACCATAAAAATACAAATATACACTAACATTAAGGTAAATATGATTCGGAAGTTGTGGATTTTGAGTGAATAATACGCTGTTCATCAAAAAAAAACTATCATTTGACTTTAGAAGATTAGCAAAATACTGTATGGGTCATATGAATTAGTTTTATGGTGTTTGCTGCCATTTTTGGTGCATGACAGACCCTGGTCACCATTCACTTTAATAATACTTAACATTCGGCTAAACTTTTTATTTTGTTTCACTTCATGGGATAAAGAAAATCATAGTTTGGAATGCCACAAGAGCGAGCAAATGATGACAGAATGTATTTCTTTTGGGTGAACTATTCCTTTAAATGAGAGGCCTGCAGACAGGAGTGGGAGGAAGTTAAACAGCATGTTTCACCTCAGCCCGTTAAGCCAATACGGAACACCTTACTGCTCCTAGGCCAACTTTTATAACTTTAATGTCCCCCTGGTTTTAGTGCTGGCTGAGGGTTTAATTTGCCTGGGCAAGCAATGGAGGAGAAGCATGTGGGCGCGGGAGGCCGGGAAGTAGAAACCGAGGCAGAAAGGAAGAAAAGGCAGTAGCTGCAGTTGGCCCTAATTATTTCTGCGGCTTACAGTGTACTTTGTGTCAGCCTTTGGAATGATTTACACACTCTGGAACATTATGAGGAAGCTTTGTGTTTTTCAGGGACTACAAGAGAGGGAAAAGAGGAGAGAAAGAGCAAAACGGCCCTCTGGTGCACTATGCCCTAATGAGTGCCGACACAGCCTGTGCTCAACACAAAGTGCATTACCAGCTGTCGGCCATCTTGTTTTAATATGGTCTTAATGTTGCAGCACTCCACTTAGCGAGTACTCTCTTTTTTGTTTTCGTTTCATCCCCCCTTTTTTATTCTCTGTAAGGGAGTTAAAGTACTTTGGTGGTTTTGCCATTTTAGGGGTATTGGAAGGAGCCACTGCATTGCCTTTCTAACCGCACACAGCTGGCACAGAGTCTGGGCCACAGCAATAGGGACTTTAATTGAAACACTATATGTGTTTATAGCCTTCTCCACCTCTCTGAGCCAGAGACTGTCCCACTGACGTCTTGTAATGTTTTTCCAATGCGTGTGTATGTGTGCCTTTGAGACCCTGTGCGAACCGAATTTTGTGTGCACATGTGGTTAGTCTGAATAGTGTGTGTAGATTTGTGTGTCTACCCAAAGAAAGAAAAAAAATCGTAAATGAGATCTCTGTGATATCACAGCTGTTCCTTCAAGACAACAATGAGATTGTATGAAAAGTAAAAGTCTTACTTTTCTTAGTCTTTATTATTTCTGAGAAACAGAGCGTTATCTCACATTTGTCTCCCTATGAGTTTTAGAAGTGATCCTAAACATCTCAAACTGTGCTCAGATTTGCAAAATATGTAATCAAAAGTGAGAGGTTTCAATATGAACTCTACAAAAAAAAATTTTCAACTATTCTGTTCACATAGATTTTTTTTAGCGTTGTCTTTGTACTGTATGACAACAACTGTCTCATTTGTTTTTACTTTTATGTTCCTTTTTATGTTCCTGTGGTTCCTCAGCTGGCAGAGAATTGCACCAAGAAAGCTAAGGTTATAGCTTTGATTCCCAAGGAGGTATTTCTCCAAAGGAATTTCAGGAGAAACATCTGAGAAACTGCTGATAATGTAACAAAACATAACTGTGTGAAACATAAGGTGTGTTTGTATGTGTATAGATGTGTTAACAGTCCACAAGGGCCCGTCTTTAAATGTGCATGGTGAAGCATTAAACTTAAGCCTAGGCCAGAGGTGGGCCACTTACAGATCTGAGAGAGAAAAACTTCTTACTGTAATCGTTAAGACACAGCTTCAAAACCTACAGTGACACACAGACACAAACACATTTCTAATTAGACATGACACCATAAGAAGGACAGATACACCACAATTATCTGTGTGTCAGAGAAGTTCTGTTTCAAAAGCTTCATACAAGGTTAGGTTTAATACATCCACCACCACTGTGATAAAACAAGACAGTTTTCATGCGTTACTGTCAATGTGGGTTAAACGTTCGATTTCATTTTTTCCTGTTTAATTAGCTTGAGCTTGTGCGACTTGGTAGAATAAATATAATGGATGCGTGTGATGAAGATCAATGACAGTTTATTTCTGGTTTCTGTTTATATATATTTATAAAAAATATAGCGTTGTGACATTTGCTGCTCATCACTAATGGAACATCAAGTATACTTGGATGTGCATTATTTTTTTTGTTTAATACATTCTGTACATTTCAGTTTATTTTTCTTCTCTGCACAGTGACTCAGCAATAGAGAGAGTTATCACAATTACTAAAGATGGGCACTTCAGAACTGCAATCCTGTAATGCCAACTTAAATTTTTTGAAAAGTTTAAGTTTTTGAAGACCCCGTTAGACATGAGATGAACCATGACACTGAACTGTGAGAACTGAAAATTTTCATTCTTAGTAAAAACCAACTGCAGATGAGAGTAATCAAAGTTCACCCCACACTGCCACTAGAATTACACTGCATTTCAGACGCCCTTTCTCTCTTTTCTGTGTCTAACCCTGCAGCTAACCCATCAATGCACACCTTAATATCATTTTGAATTTATTTCATACCTGAGCCTTGAGAAATTATCTTTCTCAGACAGGAACTTACTTAACCTACTGTTAAAAACACATCAAGCAAAAAGCTTTAGGCTCGCACTACGAATGTCTCAAACTTTGAATATCACCTCACCTCTCAGGACACAGAGCAGGTCTGTGGGAATCAAGTAGTTAACTAACCAGACTCTGAAACTCCTCACCACGGTCCAGGTTTGACTCTAAGCAAGCCCCAAATGAAGATAAAAACTGGCTTTGGTGAGTAAATAAAACACTGTTCCTCACCAATTGGCTGATAACTTTATTAGGAGCTGTAACATAATACATAGTTTATCGATTTGCAAGGACGATAGTCTGGCCCCAGCTTATGTCAGTGACGTGAGAGATCCAAATTAAAGACACACAAACTGCTAAAGAAAACATCTGTGACTATTTGCGTGACTTTTATCTCAGTGGATATTAGATATTTATATACAAAGTCTAAAGTTTATTTCTCCAGAGCTCCATTTTGTGACACATGTGGAAAAAACGCACATTAAAAGGGTTATTTTGTTAGTGCTTCCACCATCACCTGTCATAAAACCATCCACTCTAAATGTTCGCACACACACAGATGTTGTCTTTAGTATTACTGTATATGAAAATTGATTCAAACATGCATCTCAACAACAGCAGGATCTACAGTGTGACTTTCTCTCAAAGGGTTTTCCCCAACCATATGGAGGTCAAAATGCTAGACTGCTACCACCAACATACTGTGCTCTAAATAGAGGGCATGCCAGAATGCATGTGATGTGTGGATTTACCATCCATGTGTCTTGCTTCATCTTCCAATGGGAGGAAAGCAGAATAGATGCTTCTCTAGATTAGTGTCCCTCTGTCACTGTTTCTCAGTCTCTCTTGTCTCTCACGCTGTCTCTCACTCTCTTGCTTGGTCACTAGTTCAAGCAGACAGCTGTCAGTGTTTGAGAGAACTCTGCTGAGATATAGACTCATGCCCCTACTGGTCTTGTGGGAGTGTGTATGTGTGAGTGTGTGTGTCTATCTGTGTGTGTTTCCTTTGGCTGTGCACTAAACAGTGCAACAGGGAAATATTGACATTTACTAGCTTTAGTCCTTATTTTGTACTGATCAAGACAGCTAATGACACCAAAGTCCCTTTGAAGGCAAGTCACTTCAGTTGGCGGCCATCTTGGCAACAAGCCTTGGCAGCTTTTCTTGTTTCTCTTTGTATGGAATAGGCATATAACTACAGCTCCTATTTAATATGGAAAGGTTGCAATGTCCACAGCTGCTATAGTTCAATAATATATTCGTAATCAGCAATGACATTGAAAAAAATTTTTGCCTTACAGCTCAAATCATGCTGAAAAACAGTATTTTTCAGGATTTTCCAGCTAATGCAGATGCACATTCTAGAGTCAGCGAACAGGCAACATCTCTGTCAAGGAGGCGATTGGATCTTTTAACTGAACGGCAAGACTTCCATTCCTACAGTCACCATATTGAGCATTACAATTTATTCTTCCATTTATTTCTCTACAGGTGGTCGTCTTCTCCTTTTTATACTCTCACTGATGATACTTAGTGATGTTTTTGTTTAATTTGTGAATTTATTCTGTTTTTCTGATCACACGCCAAAGGCCTCAAGCACAAAAGTACAACATACACGAGAGCCATTAGCAGCCCATGTGACATGTCAACCGTGCCGGCTTTTATCCCCACTGCTGAAACAGCCGTTAAGTCTTTCACCATAGCCTTTCATCATTCACACAATCCTTCCACATTCAGATCAATATCACTGCCCACTGCAGTCATTAAACCCACTGTTTATTTCCTTATATGGGCAATAGCATGTTTTACTGTTACCCTCTATAGAACAGAACTGTTTCATTATCAATTAAAAGCAACCCCATGACCCTTAATGCACAGCTCTGTCTGTTGTATGGTTCTGCTTACTGTCCTTTCTCATGCGCGCATAACACGCTCCTTTGATTCGTGAATGCGTTCAGTTAGCAAATCAAACGATCACACCATGTGCTGTTGTGTGAATGTGCAAGCATGTCTGCGGCCACGTCCCACTCTCGTTTTCATTTACCACAGGGCTGTAATGAGTTTTCAGTACCTGTGTGTTTGAGTGATCCCTTCTTCTCTGCGGCAGGAAAAGAGAAAGACATTTATTTCTCTTAATCTGAGACAAAGCCGAGGGACTTTTTCTCCCCTCGCTCACCTTCACTGGAATTATAGATGATAGGTTTACATTTATTAAACTGCAGCATGCTTCCACTCACCGCACCTCAAACGTTTCTGATCGGATGTTATTTTCCTCTTTTCTCCGTTTCAGCGATAAAAATGCCTTTCTAATTTATCTGGTGAGTGTTTTTTTTTTTTGGCAGGAAAGTGTGAAGCCCAGGTTGTAATGAATAACAGCAATCTGTACGAGCAGAGGAGGAGATGACACACTCCTGCCTCAAGAAGGCACTGTTATTGTTTTGTGACCTGGGGGTGATTTTTTTGTTTTTGTTTGTTTGTTCAATTAATATGTAAAATATCGGACCAAACCCTCCATTGGAACATTCAGTGGACTATAACTGACGAAACAAATAATAAAAATAAATACGTTTTCTGAAAATGAAAAAGGGGTTGTATTTCTAGTTATTTTAGGGGCTGGGTTACAGTTAGCATTTAACAATTATAATTAGCTTGTCCTCATATATTTGTGTGGATTGTCTAAAAATTTCTTCACCACAAGGAAAATCTAAAAAACCAAAAATGCACAGAGGTTTAAGGGATAAAAGACATCATGATATAAACACAATAGAAGTCCCCACAATAACAGAAAAACAAATGTGAATGCGGGTGTTTGTGACAGAGAGAGCTAGTAAGAAAGTGAGTTAGAAAGTTGTTCTGCTTTTAGCTCAAATGCAGCGCTCCAGTTCTTGGATGATACAGCGGTCTGGCAGTGGACTTTCCTCCATTTTGTGTCACCATACCCCCTCAGTGTGGTGGACTTGGCTGTGTGTGTGTTTGTGTGTGTGTGACAGCTGAATGGATAATGCCTTGGAGTTAAAGAAAAGCCTAGAGTGAAACCAGACTCACTGCCCTGCCATCAATCCTCTTGCTCTCTTCCTTACCTCTCTTTCTTCCTCCCACTTGCGCGCTCTCTCGCTCTCTCTCCCTTTCCCTGTTTAATGCAGGTCTAACCTTTCAGGGCTGTTTGGGTGAACTTATTTGTCACCTACTAGGCTTCTTTTGTAAAAGAAGCTCAGTGCCCTGTGGTTTTTATTGGGAACCTGTAATAGAGAAAGAGAGAGTGTGAGAGAAATTTATATAGAGAGAAAACTGAAACTGGAAGAGATGGAGTGAGCAAATACACAGATCCATCACACAGAACAGTCAAAAAAAAGAAAAAAAATGATCTCTCACCAGCACTCATCCGTTCTGAGTACAAGCTACTGTTATAGCCTTATAATCAATACATGACCTTCTGACTTGCTGCGGAGTTCACTCACACCTGGTCTACACTGGAAGTAACCAATGACAGCTTGAGCACATGGACAATAAAAATGTTAAAGCAACAGAATGTTCACTAACACAGACCAATCAGCTGTGAGTTCAGGGATTCAACATAAATAGGCTATAATGGCAATTAACTTTACATTCAACTTTTTTTTAATTAACAGACATTATTATGGTAATATTATAACTGCTACAAAAAGAAGAAACATCACAAAAGTTGCTTTCATTCTAATGATCAGCAGTAAAATCGCAGTAGCTCTGCGGTGCATCAAAAGTAGAAACAGGGTTTCGGTCAGTTGAAAGTGTATCATAACAGCACATTGCACGCAAAGACAGCTTCACTGAATATAATAGAAGGAAATTAGTTTTGACAACCAGTGTACACACAGTGTCAGACTTCTCCTTTTTCCAAACACAAACGTAAAATAAAACTGAAATTTAAAAAATCCTTCTGTGTCTAATTCTTACATACTAAGGGACTGTGCTCTGTTGAAGTCTTTTTCCCAAGCCAAGCTCGACATGCTAACCTCTTTGTCTGTTGCCTGCTAAAAGCCCCGCTAAGTTCAACCAAACATTTTCTCTGGGATTTCAGTCCAGACAAAGACCCAATACCGGCTAGGCTTTTGAAATGCAGGGCCACTGCAGAAAAGTGGGTGATTGTCCAGGCACTGTATAGAGGCCCTGGTGTTCATGGCTGCCGTTATCCACTAAGCCTGTTGTGTGAAACCGAGCAAGCCTCTAGATTAGCCAGGCCCTGCGTCGATGCGGCCTTTTGTGCCCGCCGCCTTTCGAATCCTGTAGTCGTGACCAACAAAGCATGAAATGAGTAAATAACGCCCCTCGAAGAAAGCCCAACATTTTACACCATTGTCCACGGTCCCCTAAGCTGCTTAAAGACTTCAAATGCTTCGCCACTTCTGTGTTCTTTCCCCCCTTTAAACAGTGAGATGATAATGACAGTCATAGAAATGTGTTTGTTTTAGTCTGTTTTGGATTTTATATGCCAAATGATATGTTTCCAGAGCATGACCGCGGTGTGCATGCTAGAATACGTGTGACTCACTAGAGTCATTTGGCACATTTAAAGGTGAAATTAGTGTGGAAGTATAACAGTAAAGTCGAATATGGGGAATCACTGATCTCTGTGGGCCATTGTTAAAGATGATCTACGTGGGATTGAGCTAGAGCGAGGCCAAATAATCTGAGACAGGAACTCAGTGCCATCTGTAATTCTGTTTTCCTCTATTTTTCTATCTGTCTGTCTCTTGTCAAACATTGGCAGGAAGACTAAAACGATGGCTGAGCTTGCTCCTCTCGGTAAACCAATGTAGCTCCAGCTGAAAGTAGACCTATCATGAAAATGTCACACAGATGCTCGGATGGGTTGCTATGGTGGTCCATATGGTGGAATAACACAATTAATTTGCAACAGATGTATTTTTCCAGAGGTTAGGCAGTGGTGTCATATGTTTGTGATGTCATAAACTGACAAACAGCGGCCCCTTCTCATGTCTCAGGTTGCAATGCATCTCTCAACACAAGCAGCATGCTCTGTTTTGACCTTTGCATGAAAAGCATTGCAGATTACATTACAAAGGGACGTTGTAATGTTTTTCAATCTTTTAATTCATATTGAACATCTAATGTATATAATGTGACTTCTTGAGTGGCAAAATATGCCTTTGACATTGTGTCCTGAAACAAGGGCTGTCATCAGGGGTGAACAAACAGGAACATTGTTTTGTGCTCTGTGATGAAGTGGCTCAGTAAGGATGTCTGTGGTGTAGTTGACTCATCTGGTCTGTGAAGAAGGAAATGTATACGTTCACACACACGTTTGTTTGACTATATTAGTGAGGTCATTCAACAGAGTTCCATTGATTTTATATCAGGCTAATGATATATTCCATCTCCCAAGACTTACACTCCCCACAAACCCAACCCTCACATGTGCATGACATTAGATTTAAAGACAAACTTCATTAGGCCGGTTTATGAGCATTTTTTATTTAGTGAGGATTAGTAAAATGTCCTCACACGTTTTTATTTCACTATGGTAGTGAGGCTATTAGTCCCTAACAAGTATACGTAAGCACACACACACACAAAACAGTAAAAAACAGTAAAAATGATTATTTGTAATAAACATATATACATACACATACATACACATTCACAGATATAGTGCAAAAAGTGCCAGTGCCTAAAAATGGTAGTTTGAACTTTGACCTGTGCATAATGCAGTGCCGGCAGTAATAGTATAACTTTAATTATTATATTCACTGCCCCGGTTGTGCCTGTTCTTCTCCACGAGAAGACCCCGGTTTATTTATTAATGAATTTATTTATTTATTTTAATATGATATGGCCTGAATATCTTGTGGCAAGTTTCATGACTGTAATTGTCTCAAACACACGCACACAAACACACTCGTAAGCACACAGAGCAATTTGTGCTCATTAGCACTAATTACAGTGTCAAGAGGTAATGAGAGTCTGAATACTTTCACAATCAGTGTAGTTTAAAAAGATCCATCTCTCCCTACACTGTAAACATACAATTAGAAATAAACTAACTTGGCTCCCTGACTTTTAACCCAAGTTGTTGTGTCCTAACTTTATCTGTAGTTTCCTTTCTGAGGGCCATTCGGCAAGGGGATGGAGTGGAGAATCTAGCTTTTGAGCAGAAATATGAATGTTTTTTCTGTTTCCCTCTCCCACAATCGATTTCACCATGCCGGGCAGGAAATGATGTTGGCACACCACAAATAGCCTGCAGATGATGGGAGATTTGATGCTAATAATTTGTTGGCGGGCCGCTCGCTGATGGAGATCGGGATGCGTTTGTCAGCAGCCAGTCAGAGGTGAGCGAGAAAAGGTTGGACCACAAGTTTTTCGAGGCGGGCACAATGATTAGCAAATGTAATGTGGCAGTTAATAGACAGGAGAATATTTTATTTGGCCAGAGCTTCTGATGAGAGCAATTTGTGTGTCAGGAGGTGACAGACCTCACGCAGATGAGTGACAGCTGAGTGGTTAGAGGCCGCGCTAAAATATTACCCTCAAATATCATCTGTTTTGAGACACTCACACCCTGACGTACCACAACCGCACACACTCTTTTATCACAGGTATCGCTTAGGATTGTTGAAGGCATGTGTGCCTACGTTATATGAGTGTGTTTAACTAAATTTCATCCCTGCACCACTGCAGTGGTTCTGTTGCTGAATACATTTTTGTGAAAACCATCAATGTTATGAATTCAGCTACTTATTTTAATGAAAGGATTACACGTAGACACTCACACATCACAGCTCCAATCAGTCACTCCATCTCTGAGAAGACCCAAACAGACCAGAGATGTTGATTGGTTGCATAATGATTTAAAGGGATAGTTTAGCCAAAATCTAAATTCCGTCAGTTTAAACCCATATGACTTTTTCCTTTTGTGAATCACAAACTGAGAAACTTTGAAAACTGCCAGTCACTTTTTTTAACCCTGTGAAAGATGCAGCAAAAATGCGGCCTAACTTGACTCGTGTGCTATATTCCATGTTTTCTGAAATCATATGATAGCTGTGTATGAGGAATGAGTAGGAACGAGTTAGGATCCAAGCGTATGAGGCTTGGATTAGTAAAAAGAGCAAGCTCACGCCAGACAAGCCCTAGCTTCAGCCACGGTCAGCGGGCCATGCCACGGATTTAGTGTTGAAATAACACTAATCCAGGTAGGTTCCAGAAGGATGATCAGGCCACAAGAAGATTGCCCTTAAGAATGTTGCATTTGGCTAAGCACAACATCAGTGAGAAACAGAAAATGAGAGTAACACATACACCCTCCCTGACCTTTCTTTTATGGCAGCCAATCTGGTTTGTAAACATTAATTTATTCATGAGCGTGCATCTGGCTGTTTAAACAAGAAGTGCAACCGAGCAGCAATAAAAAGGAAAGGTTGACTGAGTCAGACACAATACACACTGATGGGGGAGAGAGCGAGATAGAGATTGAAGAGCCTGTTTCTAATAAACACTCTTGCACACTTATGCGAACCCCGACAGGTAGTGGCTTGAGGTTATAAATTCCTCTCCATCAATCTTTATTAGGCTTTTATAACACAAACTGTTAAACCCTGGCAGTATTCAATATGATGTAATTGAAAAGCGATTCATGGAACATCTGAAATGTTGAATGACTGCAGAGTCCTTTAAGAGCAACTTTTAAATATGCGATGCAGCAGTAGTTTACAATATAAAAGTGAACTCTGATAGAATGAGATTGAGAGAATAAACACAGCACCACAAAACAACGTTTTAACTGAGTTGAGGGCTTGCCATCTGAATTGATTGCGGTGGGAGGCAAATACTATGAGCTGTGAAAAATGCAATGATAATAAATAGACAACACATCTTTCTTCTATATACAAAGAGACATAAAACATAAAAACAACAAACATACAGCAGAACCAGCGAGTTATGGCTTGTGAATGATTTTCTTTTTAATAAACTGGTTGAAATCTCTAAAGTCTTAAACTCATAAATATTTGGTTTTAGTGAGTCTAATGGCACAGTGTCAGTGATTGAACAGAGGTTCCTGATTTATTTCCATCATGTCAGACACAAGAGTCACGAATCATTGTAATCACGGCCTGCTCATTCATATGACAACATGCTAAATTTAAAGACATTTAAAACACTGTTTCAGAGCAATGAACTAATTAAAAGAAACATTTCAACGTGTTTCCTATAAAGCAGTAGGTCTGTTGTTTGTGTTAGTATATTTGTTAGGCATATGGTTAAGGCCCATTATTTTCTTACAAAAAGAAAATCTGTTAAGTGAAATTGTAATCAAAAGCAGAATTATTGTTTTGCGATTCCCATCTCAGTACTCAAAAGATGTAGTGTAGACTTTTTTAAAAACCTTTTCTTTGTAAATTCACAGCTTGTAACAGCCATTGATTTTACAGCTGTTTATTATCAACTGGCATTGTATACACATGCATTGATAATGGGCTGTAAAAACAAGGGTTTATAACCATTGCAACATATTTGTTTAGGGCTCTTCCCATTGTCTGTTTGTTAGCCTGTTCAATAGTGACGGCATGAGTAGGAGTCTTTAATTGAGGAGGTGTCACTTTAAGACCCTGGGACACAGAATGATGTAATGCCAGTATATTTACCCTCGCTGCAGACTGTCATTGGTCTCTGGGCTGAGTGCCATTTCGGATGAATCTGCAGGTCACATTAGGCTGAAGATCAAGCCAAACTACAAATCGGCGTCTCTTACAGCCCATGTTTTACCCCGAGCACTGTGGTGTGATCCAGCTTTGCCCGAAATGGAATTGTCAATATTTCCTATGTTGTTGTTTTGTGCTTAGAGGACATAGCTGGACTTAGCTGGCTGCATTACTGCAGTGTTTGTCCAGCAGGGCAGTGTGTGTGCGGTGTGTTGAGTTCAGCGGCAGGTTGTGTTCACTTGCCTCTCCATTCCCTGTAGGGCAATCTCTAGCTGCTGCCATCAGCACAACTCTGCTTATTAAGCCAGTGTCAGACATGTGAGTTCATATTCTTGGCTCCGGCTCCACCCTTTCCTTCTCCATCTGCTTGGACCTTCTTATCTGCTGCCTCATTTGTCTCGTAAACCTGCTCATACCCGAAGCAGGGATGAAGCTCAGGGTTCAGGTGTGTGTGTCTCTTTGTACTTTAGGGTTGGAATGATACAAATGTTTCAGCTTGGTTACTATCAGTCAAAAAAGGTTATCTGAATGACACACAGCATGTATATTCATATATATAAAAAAAACATATTTATGTCATAGAACAGAGCTGAATTTCTGCCACAATGTTCACAGTTCTGTATTTAGCGAACTGTTTGAAAATGGAAAGGAAATGCAAATAATTAAGCAATGTGCTTCCTCTTCCCCTCACATGTTCTTTACATATGTAACATAAACATGCCTATCACTGTCATCTATTGCAATTTGTTTACAATATTGTTACTTGTTCAGTTTGATGATGATGATTAAATTCCTTCATACAAGTGTAAAAGACTTTTGTTAAATATGTCATCTGAATTATATTGAAGCACTGTTTTTCTCATGTTTGTTGAAAACACATTTAATAAATCTCAAATGCCTTACACGCATTAGCAGTAACGTTCCGCATTACGCTGCCTGAACTGCTGAACCGTGCTGTTGTCTAAGTCAGATACTGAAATTTGAAAAATGATGATATTGTTTTGCAGTATTTTGTTGTTGCAGGTATGAAAGTGCACTACTCTTTGACATTTCCTCACAGTATGTACCTCGCATATCTCTGCCCTTCCACCTGCCTGTGAGTATGATTGGCCAGGCCCAGGGGGAGGCTGGGAAATCACCTGCTCCATTTAGCCAGGTTGCATTGGTAATGGCGGACTGGGCATCCTGCTAGCAGCCCTTTGTGCAGTGCTTGACGCACTAAAACAGTAGGACTCCTGATTAGCTTGAATGGAGTTCTCCAGCATGGGACCTGCTCTTTATGACCATTCTGATTGTTGTTATTTAGCCCTTCTGTGGGTTAGATCGGCACTCCGCCGTGCTGGAAATCTTTCTGACGGCGCAACAATTATCAGTGATCTGCATGACCACAGCAGAAAAGTATTTGAAATTCAAAAAAAAAGAATAAAATATTAACCAGTCCCCAACCCCACACAACCCTTTTTTGCTCTTTTTCAGTTTTTTTCACTCTTTTTCTCTATTTTTATCCTTGCCCTTTTCTTTGCTGGTCTTTTATTGGGTGTAGCCCCTGGTCTGAGCCCGACAGGGAGCCGTGAAGCTGCTGAATAAAGAGGCTTTGCCAAGCCGGCCTCCAACTCTTACAAGGGTCACCCCAGGGAGTCTTCACTAGTGAGGGGCAGTAGCAGCTGTGCCCCTCCTCACACCTCCCACGCCATAATCCAGCTTGTGTTGAACTGCATGGGGTGAGCATACATTGAGATTAGGAGGGATAGTTGAGGATAGTGAAAAGAAGAGAGTAAAAGTGTTTCATCTTCAGCAGATTTCATATTTCAGTCCATACTTGCAGTTTGAGAAAGAGAGAGAATGTGTGTTAGGGATTTTGTGATATGTTTACACATTTCTGAGCGTTACCACAAAAAAGCATTGAATCACATTAGTTTTAAATTTAAATCGATTCACTAAAACATATTCACAAAAAGGAATCAACTGGCCAACTTTGTAATTTTCACCCACATATATGTATATACACACAAACAGAGAGAGAATATATCAATATATGGCCCAGCCCTACTGTGTATGAGAAAGAGCACATCTCTTTCTCTATAGAGAGTGTCATATGAATATTTTAGCTCCATGAGAATGAATGAGCCCTGATGACAATGGACACTCTCTCTTTCTCCTCACGTCTCTGTGGAGGCCTGAAGAGCTCGCAAAGAATCCCAAAGTCTCCCAGCTTGCGCTACAGAGAAAGACATTGGAACTCTTTGCTGATTGTTGTTTTGCTTAATGCCCGACGCTCACCATAAGACAATTAATAAGCTAAAACCATGTTTTCATCTCCGCCCACTATCACAGGAAATGGGCAGCACCGCCATAGGAAGACCTTTAATGTCTGTCTGTTTAAAATCTCTGGCAATGAGCTCCATCTGCCACCTCATGGAGATGTTTAAATGTTTATTGCATCTTATGACATGACACAAATCCCCATTTTCATATTCCTCCCCTGCTCCCAAACACCATCCTTTACATAAGAGACGCTCAGCGACAGCCCATCTCAGCGTGCAGTGTTTTTTAAATCCTCTGCTCTTTTCTAAGTGAGGTATTTTTATGAAATGATTACACCAGTGGGTCAGTCTGATATATGATATCATTACAATTCTCTGTAAATACACGCTCATTTTTTTCTTTCATTCTGTGAGCAAGAAGCAAATGTAGCACATGATCAATGCTCAGTGAGAGAAAGGAGAGTCTCTAAGGGAGACGGGCTATTGACTTGTAGCACGTAAGCCATCTCTGCATATGCATTTGGTCCTTCACAATTATTCATTGCTTCTGGCCAGGGAAGATGCCAGTTAAAATGGGCTCCACAGTTTCGCCCCCTGTGATACTAAATGGTTGGGAAAATTGGAGCTATGAAGTTGGATTTTTATGTTTTTATTTTGGTTGACTTTGTCTCTAGAGGATTTGGACCTAACTGCCAAATGTGTATCTGTCTGTAGGCAGTCATTATTTGAAAATTGTGGGTGATAATAAAAGGATACTTCTGCTGTAGCTCCGCATTGGCATCATTTGGCAGAAGCGTTATTCATGGTAAACTAATATCAGTCGGAGAAGAAATTTAAGATTACACTTAACACTTTGATTTAAAATCTATTTTGGTTAGTTACTTGTGCCTAAATCACCAGTCCTCTGCAATAGTGCTTTTGATAATTGCATGTAATTGGACTTCTTGAGAAGTTCTTCTTTAAGGTTTTGAGAAGTGGTACTTTAAAAAGGGCTGGCTAACGCTGTGATGTTAATCTTACTGTTCCCATTAGCGCCGCAGCCCAGGAATATGACTAAAAAAGAGATGAATTAAGCTCTGTAAATTCAAGCTGGCTTTCCGTCAGTTTTAATGCCCTTGCTTGCTAATGAAGAAATGTGCAATAATTGGCACAGGTAGTTTTTACAAGCACCTTCTGTGGAGAATTAGCACATCAGAGCTTGAAGCAGGTAGGAGTGAATAAACACTATCGCCGGCACTGTAAATGGGCGTTTTTTTGCACCTCTCTCTCACTTCCCCTCCCCTCCTTTAGCGAGTCTGTTCACACCTGTACAAGGGCACGGGCCTAAATTACCTCCTGTCTTAGTTATAATTAACTACTGTGTCTTATTTGACGTTTGAATGGAGTTGTCTGAAATTGACGCTAATTTGCATCTAATTACGCAAAGATACAGAGACATGTTTGCCATCTCCTTCAGCATCACTTTACAAGACACAATCGTGCATTTCTAATGAGTCCTGATGGCACATCCCATTTTCAAATGTGCTTATGACTATTGACAACATGCTTTGAGCAAACCAGGTGCGTCATGACCCACGCTGTATTAATGCCAACACAAGGCCTGCTGTACAGTGTAATGGTAAATTATCACCATTTATTTCTCCTGGTCATTGTATTGGTTTTAAAAGCAGTTCAGGTAGATTCACCCCTTGTGTTTTTGCAAAGCCATGTGCCATCATCTCTTCAAGGTCCAGTCACAAAAGAAAGAAAAAAGATTGTTTTTTATTCATTTTAAGGTGTATTAAGAATCCAGAGTCCATTAAATCTTCGACAATGTCCTCCAAGTGGTTAGAAAATCAATAGACCATTACGCCTTATTACATGTCATCTGATTCATCCACAGGTTTGGCAGAAACAATATCTATAGTTATCGGTGAAACGTTGTACTAATAGAGTGATTGTGCTTAAGTTTTATTACTGTCTCGCCACAATACAGAAGGCTCTAATTGAATCTGTGTGTTTGTGGGTGTATGTAAAAGAGTGTATTGTATAAAGAGTATTTTACAACCTTTTTGTATCTAGATTATCATGACAGTAGACAATATTGTTTTTCACCACCCATTTACTTCCAGATTGATATGAAACAGATTTTCATTGTTTTCAGAATTCAGGGATTGTGTTTTGCCCAGGCCTTTGTAAAGACCACGCACTGATGCCACCTCAGCCATGGCACAAGCAGCTGCTGTCTGTCTATTGTGTTGCTGAACCATCTGTGACGCTCTCACTAACAGCATATTAATCTAAGACACTAAACTAGCCTGTCCTTGAAGGGAATTAAAACAAAAATTTGATCTGCCCTCTAGATAAATTGTGTGTCAGAGCGGGAACGTGTGTGTGCGCGTTGTATATTGAACCTTTCTTAGACTCTAAAAGCTGTCTCTCTATTGGTTTAGGAAAAATGAATTAGCGTCAAGAGCTCAGCATTTTGGCAGTAATCTCTGTGCCATGGCTCCTCTCATGTCCCGAAGTCACTTGACCCCTCGTGACCTCCGAGGTCATGCCCTTCTTTAGATTTGGCTATCGAAACCTGTCAGCATAGAGTCTAGTCTGGAAGTGAAGTGACATGTCTTCTGATTGATGTTGACCCCTTATTGAACTCACACCCCACACAGACCACTGTCCTCAGGGGACGGCTGTGGGGTTTTGACCACCAGAACCTCTCAAAGTAACATGCCTTACACACACACACACACACACACACACACAATAATCTTACCCATGTTTTGTATAGAGATATTAGATATATTCTTTTATATATTTCTGATTGTCTTATCAAAGTTGTCAGAGGTGGACTACCAGGAATGTTGTCCTGGGCACTGTTATAAAGGAGGCCTCACTAGGATCCCTTATGCTATATTCTATGGACACTTCAGGTCTGCGGCTGGGTAGTGTGACCAATAGAGTCTCAGTCCTGTGGCTCATTAATTAAAACAATGGCCCTACCAGACCATTAATAGGTCTCAAGTATAGTATCTGTCTTTGTATTTAAAGAATGGGAGGATGGGAGGATGAGTTGCAACTGTAGTAGAAAGTTCAAACAGTGTGCGTGTGTGTGTGCTTATTTGCGCTGGGGCTTAAGAGTGCTGCAGGGTGCTGTATTCACCAGGGGCTGCCGGGACTGGCACGGTGTGAACAAACAGCCTTTTCTATTCCACGGCCTCCTCTGTGGGGTCATCAGTGGGAATATGAGAATGAGGCAGAGAACGTGAAACAGAAAGAGAATGCAATAGAGAAAGGTCCCGCCAAACATGCGTGACCCGCATTAGCATACACACCTGTCGTCGTTCCTCAGAGACTCCACATCATCTGTCAGTCATTCCCCAGTTCTCCTCATAGGCCGTGTCAATCTCCCCCCTCTGCCGCCACGAAGCTCTGTCACCGCGGAGTGGACTGTTTACCTCATTACACAACCTTCTCAGGGATAGTAAACAGCTGGTGCAGGCAGGCAGGCGGGCAAATAAGCAAGCAAATAGGAAGAAATATTGAATGTTAAATGCAGTACCTGGGGACAGAAGAGAGGGAAGGCACCCCGAGTGGATTTGTGAGCGGTAGGATCTGTTTCCATCGTGACGGGCCCTCACACTTCAGTGACTGATGGATATACTTGTCCCCTCGCTGCTACTATGCTTAATTTGCAACTTAATGAGCCAGTGGGCCGCTCCACTAACCAGCGCTCACATAAACTCAGAGCAGCACCACCACTGCTAAAGTCAAGCTTAGCAGAGCGCGCCAGTATTCAACTATGTCATCACTGCGAAGGCTTTTTATGGTGAGCAGCTACCGCACGTATGCTTGCGTACAACTGAGGGATCTCTTCCGTAGCGATTTGAATGCATTGAACAATAGAAAGAAAAATTGTTTTCTGGGCTTCCTTCCTCTTCTTTTGCTCCCACCCAGCAAGCATGTGTAATCTGCATTGTAATGCAAAATCATGCAGAGCAGAGAAGCACGTTAAAAAACATTACTTTAAAAAGCAAAAACACTGTTGACAAGACTAGCATTGCTGATCACCAGCTTATGTTGGGTTTTGAATGCTGGATCTCAGCATGGGTTGCTAGATTGCTGGTGTTCCCACCAGGATTTTTAACTAGCTTAACCTGCAAGCATTTCTTGATCAGCCAGAGGCTGTTTGTCTGGCATTTTTTGCTGGTAAACAACATGGTTATGCCGATCCAACAAACAGGCCAACACCAGACCAGAACTAACCAGCATAAACTAGCTGTGGAAAGCAATGTTGGTCTGTGTCAGCATTTAGAATTCGATTACAGAGATGATTAAAGAGAACCATTGTTGAGTTACTCTGTGATGGGTTACAGCTACTTTGAGCTCTCCATGTGCATGGTTTTAATGAGTTTTGCGTAGGCATTGATAGCCTCTTCATACAGTATTCTGTGTATGCACGCATACGCTCTTGTGAGCATCTGTGTAAGAATGTGTGCTGGAGGAACATTTCTTTGCCTTACATAGAATCCTGTTCAGGAAATTAACAGTTTAACAAAAGTGGTTTTGTTTACAGTGTGCCGTCACATGTTAATGGGTGTTTGGCTTAACGTTTCATTTACTGCTGTGTGTCTATGCAAGCACATCTGTGCATTCTTGTCTATAGTGTGTATCAGTACAGTTCCCCTCAAATGTGTACATGAAATGTAATGTAGTGTAGGATCCTTTAACAAACATGTCTGTCTAAATAGACAAGGTAACACACGCAAACACGTTTAATTAATAACACATTTAATAAGTAAAAAAAGCACATATCATAGACATCTATTATTTTTATATGGATGCTTATTATTATAACTACAGAATAGCCATAATTTGCATTTTAAGAATTAAAAACAACTATAAACTATAGCCAAGTAATCCTCCCCCACACAGACACACATAGATAGCTTATATGCAAACAAGTACATCTGTTGCCTGTAGTCGACACATTTACACACAGAACATTGATAATCTGTTTGATCACATAAATGCACAGCATACATACCCAGTTGTGTATGTGCCTGAGAGTACATATAAACAAGGGGCTCCATCAGTCTTTTAAACCAGCCATTGCATTTCAGCAAATAATAATTAGAAAGAGGAAAATTGCCACATCAATATCACAGTTTTTCTGATGCCAGAAGAGACTCTGACCACCAGAACAATGCATTATTATTTAGTAATAGCCAGTGCAAAATTCTTGTCAAAAAACTAAAAATAATGTTCTTGTGCATAGAAATAGAGGGTGTCTCGCGCTCTCTCTCTCAGTAGAATAGAAAGGCTAATGGCCGTTCCTGAAACATGCCTGCAGGGGGTGATCATAAAGTCATGCATTTATGCACAAATGTGTTCTGTTCACACTGGACCTGCTTCCAGCCATGCTCCTAAATCAAACAAAGCAGCCCTCAAACTTTCACTTGTGCGTTTCATTATGTACCACTGGACTTCAGTTTTAATCCACTGATGTTGCAGAGTTTAGCTTTTCTGTTCTTGTTTTTCAAGATTTTGCCAATTCTGCACCACTTAAGTGGCTGGAAATGTAATTGGTGACAATAAGGTGTTTGTCTGTAATAATTGCAATTAGCAGCTGGGCTTTCTGAGGTGTAAAATACAGGTGACGTGCACAAATGCAGCCTTTTTTATCCTTAATTGTAAGGTACCTTTGTGCAAGGACCGCATTGTAGTTATAGCTCTGAATAGACTGTGTGTGTGTGTCTGTGTGTTTGCTGGAGGAGAGACTTTCTTAAAGAACAGCACTGCTGAAACTTTAGAAGGAGAGATCTGTGTCAAGGTGGGCTTCTTTATTCCCCCTCAACAGCAGCAGTAACAGCTGCAGGCTCGGTAGTCTGTGTTTGTGTTTAAGGTGTATGTGTATTTTTGGGGGTTGGTTAGGAAAGGAGCGGTTCCCTCTGTTTTCGGCTTCCAAATGGTTAATGCAGCTCAGATGCCCCTCCCAGTCCCCCCACCTCCACTGCTGTCTCCTCCCCTAGAGTATCAGATTGACGGAGGCTCAGCCAATAGCGTGCGCCGGGACCAGCCATGTGTGACGGGGGCTCTATCGAGGGCTGCAAACTTCCCAGTACATCAGCAGCCTCTGCGATCGGTACAGCTTGCTCGTGAGCAAGTGAGAGAGAGAGTGAACCAGAGAGAGACTGAGCAACAGAGCCGAGTGTTAGTAAGAGAGAGATAATCAGACTGCATGATGCTTGTTTAACCACTCTGTGAGCAATTACGACAAAACAAGTCCATCTTCTCACCTGTCATCTTGCGTTTCTCATCTTTATTTTTCTTTTTCCTCTGCTGTTTTTTCACATTGAGTTCTTGCTCTTTCTGGGGAACATCGGAACGCAGATCTTAAATGTGCCGTGTGCAGGTCTCGCAGCCGTGCATGTGTGTGTGAGTGCGGCTGTGCGTGCGTGTGTGTGGAATGGGAAGAGGACCTTAAGTATTCTGTGCTGGGTCTTCATGAACCTTTACAACCCTGGAGTGGGGGGTTCATTTTAACCCTTCAGGTCATCGCTGGAGGAGCCCTGACCAAGGTAACAACGAAACACCACCCCCTCCACCCCCGTCAATGCATGCTCCTAGATTGAACTGTTGTGCTGTCCGAGCTCTCTCTCATTCTCTCTCACTCTCCTCATCTCGCACTCTTCACTGTTTTCTCATTTCATTCTTTAAGTCTTTCTTTTCATTGTCTAAATGCTTGCGTGCGGAACCAATGACAAATGCTGTTTTCTGACTGTTTGGATATGAAAATAATCCCTAAATGTGAAATGTTGTAGTTGGAAAAATGATGTAGTTTTAATAAGAAATCCTAAGGGACAAACTCCAGAAATTCATTTTCCATTAAAGGCGTTTTATTTGTTTCTATTTTTTATTTGTTTGTAAGGTTTTTAAAATCGCTACTTGCAGTAGTAATTAATAATCTCACATGTAATAGGATGCTACATGTAAGTGCGGCATTTCTGAAAATCACTACATCCTCTTTGAGTCACCTAAACCCTGGCCGTGATGCTTGAGAAAACACTAAAAATCTGAGGATTTATTTACTGTTCATGAGGACATGTTTTTCCTTATATTTTTCCCTCCGATGCATTTTTGATCGGCTTTGAGGGAGCAGATGTAGCTGTGGCTGGTGCAACTACGTGTGTTGCACCCTCTACAATAGACGTTTACAGTGCAGCTAATTGGAAACAGCTACAGCGTGGAATTTCTCACACGCTCTGCTACCTTTTCAATTGAACTGCTCTCGCTGTCCACTTCCCCTGCCCATTTGATGGATGGTGATGGATCTGATATCCGCACCCTTCTGAAAAGTGTAATTATGGGTTTTCGGACACAAAAGCTTTGATGAATGTGTGGATATGTGCAGTATAGTAATTTAGTCAGAATGCAGGAGCGTGTCACCACTTTTAATTCTTTTTCTGTAATTACCCAAGTTTGTTTGTTTCAATTTATGTGGAATTGATACAGAACTGTGTTGCAAATCTTTCTGAGAATGTTGTGTGTGTGTGTGATTGTTTGTCTTCAGTGTTGTCCGCCATGGCTAAAGCTGCACTTTTCACAATGTCAAATAATTTTTGGTTGCTGAGCTCTGAAGAGAAAGAGGAAATAATGAGAAAAAAGTGATCCGGTGTGTTATCAAGTGTGCCGCGGAGCACCTGACCCCAGCGCTGTGAGGAATAAGCTGCCAGGACGGCTGTAGAGTTGGAGGCCATGTGTGGAGGTGTTTAATGTCCCTTTTTGCAGCAGACGTTAGTGCAGGGTTCCACTCTAAACCCTATAACACTCTCACGTTTGATTTATGATCACGTTTATCTTGTCTGATTCCAAACAGAAAAGCGATTTCAAAACAAAAGGAAAGTAATAACTAATAAATTTTTTTAGTGGGAAAAATGAAAAAGCCATCTTGACGTTCTGTACCCCCCCCTTCCCTTCATTCTCCTGTGTCTCCCTATTTCTCTTTCTGTCGCTTACAAACAGGGAGCGATCTCCTAGCAACCAGAGTTCTTTTTTGCTTTGTGTGATATATGTTCGGTGTGTGCAGTAATCTTGCTGATGGAGTGCATTACTGGAGATGGTGCTATTACTCAAAGAATAAAAGTTTCAATTACCTTTGATACCAGCCCATAATATAGGCTGATTTACTGTGCTGTAAAATGAGCCAGGTCACATTTTCTTATCCATATATTTTTTTGTTTTATTATTTTTTAGTACATGACGCTGATGAAGGGTGTTTTGGACGCCCTGGGCAAGAAGCGAATCGGGTCGCTGGGAGGCGGTTTGAACGAGCTTGTGTCTCCTGGTTGCTCATTTAAACATTACCAAGCTTCATATTTAATTCATGGAGAAAAAAATTGGTTTGGGTTGGAGCCGCGCATGTGGCAGTTTAAAGAGAAAAAGTTCGCGGAATCATTGCAGCTCACGGCCCAGGCGTCTCCGCCCTCCACCTTCCATTATGGTTAGCGCCTTCATTGAGACTTCAATAAACACATTCCTGTCATAAAAACAGAAAGAAAATGAATAAAAATGAAATGAACTGTATTGTGGGCTGTCCTTGGAAGAAGAGGGAATTTTGCTAAGAAGAATTCCTTGTTCGCTAAGGAAGTAAAGCACTATATTCGTTTTCCTTTTCTTTTTCTTTTGTCTTCAAGTTAATATCTCATAGAGCTGTTGGTTTAATCTTTATCTCTTTCTTCATGTTCATTATCCCCCTGTGAGGAACAACAGAGGTTGATAGGCACTTAAGAAACTACAAAATATAACACAGTGAGTCATAGATGGGATAAAAGATTAAGATATCTTCCACCAAACAGTGCGATGCGCAGCATCGTTTACAAAGAGAGTGACTGAGGTGTATAGAGGAAGATAAATGAAGAGCAAGTAGACGGAAAGAGAGAGGAGCCGATGTGTGTGTGTGAAAAAAGGGGGCTTTATCTGGATTGGTGTCCAGATGAGGAGAATCTCTGTTCTGCTCTCTCGAAAAGGAAACATCTAGCAGCAATCAGGCCCAGTGCTGGACAGGAGCAAACGAAAAACTGAGGCTGTAGCCGCTGTAAACCCAGATTACATATTACAGACACTATTGATCTTTCTTATTTTCTCATCACAGTTCTTGTTTTATTACAGACAAACACTCTCACACACAACACACACTAACAAACACAAAAGGTGAAGGCATGTTCAGTTGTAGACAGACACACTATTAAATGGCGCTTTCAACCTCCTGTTGCTAATATCTTCAATGGTCGTGAGCTCTTTGCTCAAATACGTTTTCAGAACTTTGGGGTTTTCTTGCACGTTTCAATCAGTATCATGTAATTGTCATAATTAGAAAATCATTTTCAGATGTATTTTGAAAACATGACCTGATCTGATACTGTTTTACAGTTAAATACATGCACGTTTAAGCATTTCAGTCAGTATTTAATATTTATATTATTTTTAAGTGTGCTGCAATATTTCTTATTCAAGTAAAGATAAGATACATTTTAAAATAATGGTGTAGTTTTTGTGTTTTTATTTTTAGTTTTTTATATTTTATTTTACATGTATATTTCAAATATTTTAGTTAGCTTTTTTATTGCTTTATCTTATATACTTAATTGTGCACATGACTTTAAAAATGTCTTGCATCATTTGATTTTATGGTTCTTACTAAATTTAGAATCCAGCTGTCTGCAAGTACTGTGTAGACATTTATTCCTGCATATTTAGTAAAAAAAAAAAGAATTGAGAATAGCTCATGCCAGTTCTGTTATTTTATTTAATATTTTTTTTATTGTATCAATCAAATGATAATAACTTTATTTCAGTTTTGGGGTTAAAAATGTTGAGTAAGAATAAATATGGGAAACACTCTCATGCATACACGCACAAATTTCATACACATTTTACAACATGTTTTACACATTTTACAACATTTGTCCTTACACTAAAAAAAAGTTATATTACAACATTGTGTTCAAATTAAATGCAAATTACTGTAAATATCAAGATTATATTAAGAACAACATTTGGTGCAATGCAGAACAGTTTTGGCTCTCCAAAAGAGGTTACATATTTACAGAGGTTAAATAATTTGGATAAATAATACTTTCACAATTAAATTTAATGGCATTTATAAATATATTTTTTTATATTAATCACTGGAATAATCATAAGCAAAAATAAAGAAACAAAGATGTATTGATAGCCTAGTACAATTCCCTACATTATTTTTATTTTATTTCTTCCTAAAGACGCAGCACAAGCATGTACCAAGTAGGAATTTTCTGTGTGTTTCAGTTTCTCCTACACGGGCTGTGCTGGGCCACTGGTGTGTGTGTATGTGAATGTGTGTGAGACACTGCTGTGTCGGGTGCTGGACTATGACAGAGTGATCAGCTTAGTGAGGGAGAGAGGCTGCCAGGCTGCCGGTAATGGCTGCCGAGGGAGGGAGAGAAAGACGATTCGTCAGCGCTGAATGGGGGGTCGGAAAGGTCAGGGTCCAGAGACACCACCATTTGCAACAAACCCCTGTATGCATCCGTATACACACACAGACGCACAAATGCTGCTGTGGGTTGGACTCGCTATATTAGTCCAATTGACAGTCGAAAACAACTGCCGTATGCAGTAACAGGGATTTACGCTTACAGCTTAAAACTTTTTAACCTATTCACATAAAAGACAGTGAAATTGGCTATGTATGTCATTTATCTATTGGTTTCTCTCCTGTCAGGGAATGAAGGTGGGCTTGCTCATCTCTATGGGGAGTTTTCTGTTGTAGTTAATTCTTGTTGGTTTATATTTACTGCCTGCACACAGAAGTGCATGTGTGTATTTGTATTTTACAGTATCAGTGATAAAAAATGTAATTTTTGTCTCCTTGTCACACTTATTCTTTCCTTTGTCTATCTGTCCTGTAATGTATACACTGTACACACAAGCTTTGATGGAGCTGTGCGCTTGCATCGGACTCCCTAATATGAAGCGCAACAAATTGGTTTATTACCAGGTAGATGGCAGCAGGAAAATCTCTTTGTCAGCAATCTGACACGTCCGTTGGCTTCTTCAGATGACTACTTTTTCAGATGACTACTAACTGGATTAGAGTATGTCCACTTTGCCCTTGTTGTCCTTTTGTGTTGCTACTTCTGCTTCCAGGACCCCTTCAGCACATAATAGCTATGATATTAAGTGCAGAGGAGTAAAAAATGAGAAAACACTAAACATAGCAGAGCCATTGCGAGACTGGTGTGTCAGAGAAATGTGCCTGTTGAAGGCGGTAAAACAGATTCCAAATGAGATTACACTGACACTGAAGAAAAGAGACAGCGTTTCATAAGCAGCCGAGCTACAGTTAAACGACTGAGGCCACACTTCATAGTCTTCGCAGTTCCACGCGCTCATTAGGGTGATTAAATGAGCATTACTGTCAGTGGGGCGGAAGAGAATGGGCTGACTTGATAGATGCGACCCAGAACATCGTGTTGGTCCAATCTAGCGCACTTCTGAGGGGGCTTTAAGGCAGTGCTGAATGTTCTGTGCCCCCTCTGTGACAAAAATCAGCCTCCAGAATTTTTGCCAGAGGGGGGTTGAGGAGCATGCCAGCAAGTGACCCTGTGGCAGGGAGGCAATCGTTGGTGGGTGGAGAAACTGTGCCCCCTTTGTCCACAACAATCTCTGTCCACTCCAGCATCCATGTGACGTGTCAGCATGGAGCTCATGTCCAGATTGCTCAGGCCACGCTTGAATGGCAGGTAGTTCAGCTTTCTCATTGGTTGAGGACTGGAGAGATGTTATCTCATTGCTTTTTTGGTTTAGGGTTGATGTAGGAACCAATGGTTATGAACAAACTCTGACTATGTGTTGTGTATGCTTGTAACACTTATTGGATGCTGATAGTTCTCTAAACAATGTTTGAGCTAGATTTATTAACACAGGACGTTATTTCATACAATGATTAAGAAGGAAAGCGTGCAGTGTGAAACCCATTGAATTAAGACTTTTATATGTGATTAATGTTATAAAATTATGTATATAATTAAGGGAAGGAATTAATTAAGGTTGGACGCTGCTACTGCACTGGCCGTTCTGTACAGTTTCTGTAATCAGATTATCAGTCTATTAGTTTAAAGGTTTTCTTGTTGAATGGGATGTCACCATTGCTTGATCCACCAACTGCTATTTTACCCAGAAAGCTGGAAAAAGACATGTATCCATAATGAAGGTGCACCAGGCAGCTCAAGGAGAAAATTAGCTTTAGTTACAGTATTTGACAAAAATTAATGAGGACAAGCTGTGTAAAAAATATTATTAACTGGACTCATAAACATTCCTATCCAGACAGGATTACATTTCTCAAAGGACCCCCGAGTTAGCAAAAGTACAACAGGTAATTTCCTCCATAATTTTTACAGAGGTTGTGTGAGACAATCACAAACATGTTTCAATTCCAAGAGACTAAAAAATCACAAAGTACGTCTGTGAATCATAAATGTACTTAAACTCCTCAGAGAACATTACTCCTCTCGTGGCCGGCCTTTAGAGATGTGACTACCCAATGCTAATATTCAGTCTGAATAAAAATATGCTTACTGTACTTGTTTCATTTTCATTACTGTTGGTGCTTATTTTTAGTAAGGCTGGTTTTATTAAAGTAGTCTGTCTTTCTTCCCCTGTGCATGTATGCCCTTGTTGTAGGTTGAAAAAGTCATTTCAGTAGTTTATATATGACAGTGCTCCCGCGGACCGGTAGTTAGTGCTGTCCCTCCCTCAGCACCACCAGCTACATAAATCAAGGTGCTCTATCTTTCTGTCTCTCTCTCTCCCTCCCCATCCTCTCCCTCTCTTTCTCTCAACCCAATCACCCCATCCCCCGGCTTCTCTCAATTCAATTTCTATTTAAGTTTTTTTGGCATGGTAAAAGCTGTAAATCTATATTGCAATGATACAATGAAAAATTTTTCTTATTAACAGAATATTTACATTTCTATTCCCAAAGGTAAACAAAATAAAAGTTACATAAATTAAAATAGAATGCAAGATAAATGTGTAAACAAAAATGCGGTTTAAACGCACAGATCAGAAATTCTCTCTTCTTTTTTCATTGTTTTTAATCAGATAATTCTGTGCTGACCTTTTTTATGTGGTTGGTTATTTATTGCTTGTTCTAACCTCTGTCGGCTCACTTGAGCGTTAAAGCGGCAGTGACTTTTCTTTGCATTTTTTTCTGCATGATTTGTATATTTTTATCTTTTCATTTCTGTCTTGGTCTCCCCATTCTTTACAGTCCCAGAAAAACAGATTTTAATTAATGTACAAGAGGAGAAACAGGCTACTCGCTGCCCTCCAACACCACACCAAAAACAGACATGCATTGTTTTAAATGCAGAAACATGCAACCTCTAAATTACGTTTAATTCGGAACAACTTTAGCGTGAATATTGAAACATAAGAACTTTATTGCTTAATGTTACGCTATATTTTGTGTAATTATTGCAGCTCATTGGCTGCTATATATGCAGACAGCTAGGCACTGTTTGTTCAGTCATGGCCACCATGTAATTATGTTGCAACAATATGCTTGATTTAATGAAGAAAGATAAAACACTATATCAGTGAAGTGATGGGACTCTCACAAAACAGTTATTCTCAAGTCATTGCCTCTGGTCGTTGTAAACCAAACAGCCCCATGCCCATTCTGTATGTGTGTGAGCACATACACACACACACAGAGTCTTTTTCTCGCTCTTTTTCTTTCTGGCCATTTGAATTCAGCTGGGCACTCCTGCTTGTTCAACACTGAAAAGAGAAGCTTTTGATAACTCTATAAAAAAGACTCTAATATTTCTCTCTTCATTGGCAAAAGCAGCCTCCATTTTCGGTACACTGTTACAGCATGAGTCCAAATTTAACACACTAAGCATCAGATGCAAAAATTAAAAATTGGCTTTGACAAATAAAACCAGTTTGCCAGTAACTTTACAAGGAACTCTAACATAATACACATTGTCAGTTATTTATGATACTCGGACCCTCACTGATTCAGATCAGAGACATGCAAACTGTCTAAACATCTGTTGCAAGTTTTTACCTTAGTGGAAACTTTACTGTCTAGAATGACCACATTTTTAGTTATTGTCCTCAAGAACCCTATGTGGAAACATATGAAGGATTTCTCCCAAATCAAGCCAAATATATTAGGTGCAAAATCACAATGTGTTTTAATGACAGATCCAGGTGAAAATAATGTACTTCAATTTGTCACCAATATGCAAAAAAGAAAAGGTAAATAAATCCCATTGTCATGAGGACAAATGTGAATATATGTGTTTATTATAAGACATATTTGTAGCTGATAAGTTTTTTAAGTGTGACAAAAAGTTCATTATGGACCTTGTTTGTGTGTGTGTTCTTGCTTTTCTAACAGGGATGGTAAAAGTCATTTTGGGGACCAGCCAGCGGTCCCCACGAGGGAGATTGATTATAAAACATTATAATTTTTGCTTTTTTGAAATTGTAAAAATGCAAAAAGGTTTCTGTGAGGGTTAGGTTTTGGGGAAGGGTGAGGTATAGGGGATGGAGTATACAGTTTGTACAGTATAAAGCCATTTCTGGAAAGTCCCTACAAAGCATAGAAACCTAACTTGTACATGTGTGTGTGTGTGCGTGTGTGTGTATAAGGAAGAAAAAAGTGAGAGAGAGCAAGAGAGAGACAGAGACACAAAGATGGAAACGCTAACTGCACATTTTCCCATGTGCTCACCACAACTGGTCAGCACATTTTGTTGTTGTGTTTCGGCTTTGTTTGCTAATGATGTTTGTCAGCAAGGGTATAAAGGTTCTTACTGCTGATGCCCACAATATAACTGCTACTTCATTTATTTCCTTTGGCCTATAGCAGACGGTGATTTGCATTCTTTCTCTGTCTTTAATCACAGCTGATACCGAATCAGTCCTTGTTCCTGCTCTATGCGGGCCATCTGAGGTGATCTCATTCAACCAGCGGCCCTAGTAAAAGAAATTAAATGTCATTCGAGTGAGTGCTTTCGTACAGGCGATGTAGAAGGTGGCTGTTCTCACCTTGTTTGAGCACTGTGGGTGATAAAAAACATAATGATGATGTCATCGCACAGTCCGCATTTCCAGTCCTGCTGGGAAAAAAGTAACAAATAGATTTTGCGGTTGGATTTTAAGTGGTCGTCGTCACAATGCTGGAGTGTTGCTTTATGGTTGCTATGGTGCTCTGAGTAATTTTTCTCAAGTTCTTTGCGGTTGTTAGGCTGTTCAGGGTGGTGGATTGTTGTTTAATTTCCCAAATCAAGAAGCCCACCTTTATGTCTCTGTGATAACCCAGTCACAAAATATGACTCGTCCCCTCTTTACCATATGATTTTTCTGATCGAGAAAAGTAATAGCACACCTCTCTTCACCAAGCTTCATGATTTCAGGATCATATATGGTCATAGCACAAACAGTGTGGGATGAGTTACGTTTTAAAGCGTGGGATTTGTAATGGTTACCATTCGCAATTACAGCAAATGGGAGTGCAATGCGATTCCATGGATCTAGAAAGTTAAGCCCTTCAATTAAGTTTTTAGGGAGAATGTGGAGGCTACAGCAGTGGCAGAATCAACTTAAACAGCTGCATGTGTTTGTGCTAAAATAGCTTCATTGCAATCTAATTCATTACAGAAAACGAAGGCAAGCAAACATGAGAGCATTTGGCTGGCTGGCTCTCAAACGAGCTTCACAGCAAAGCACAGTTTGACTTGTCCATGACATGCCGCGTGTTTTACTGAGCAGGGCACGGCAGACAGCGGGGCCAAAACTTTTATCAACAGACAACCACTAAACAGACCCTCACATAGACCCTCAATGTGACTGAACACTGCTTCAGCTAGATTATGCTCCCCACATGATGATCAGCTAACCCCAGAGCTAAGACAATTCACATCATAAAATACACGTTTCCCACTTCTGTGTATTTTTTGTGGGCTGAGTAGCTGCTGTTTTCATTTCCAGTAGGAAGAAGTAAATGTGTGTTATTCCTTAAGATTCACCAGAGTATTCTGGTATGATTATCAGTTACAGGATTAAATCATGACAGACTACTTTTTTATGTATGGATTTATGACTACTGAAACTACTGAAACTAAGTGGCTTTAAATCAGAAGCAAAACATGTGTTATGTGTGCCCTAAAATGTGCCCTACCAGTTGAGTGTTCGTGTAGCAAAGGTTGTAGGTTCGATCCCCAAGAAAACACATATACTAATAAAAAAATGTATACCTTGAATGCACTGCAAGTTGCTTTGGATAAAAGCATCTGCCAAATGCATAAATGTAAATGTAAAATATGCATGGTAATGCAAAACAAAGACTTATTTACAAACCAGCTCACACCCTCTCAAGGTTTTTGTCTCCATGCATCTCCTCTTTTAGTCAGCAAATTAGCTCTGTGGAAGAAGCATTCATTACCATGATACCAAGCAGATATAGCTTGCAGGGACACCAAAAAAAGAAAAAATGTACTGTAGGCTCTCTAAGCCCCTATTAATTACATAAAGCAGATGCAGAGGTGGCCAGTCCACAGGAAGACTGCATGGTGGTTATGCACTATACAATTGGTTCTACATACATTTAAATACTGTAGAAAGACTATTTTGGAGTTTTTTGTTGTATTTTAATATTATCTTGGTACCAAATACCCTTACTTTTACATCCTTTTTGGGATACTAGTCCCGTGCAACACAAAGAAACAACCACTGGAGGGTGGGCCCACCTAGTATTCGTCAAGCCAGATTGACCATTACCAACCACAGACTGAAAGGCGTGGCTTGGATGAAAAAAACAGCACTTCTCATTGATGCTGACATGGCAAAGCATTCCACCCAATCTGGTGTCTGGCAACAATAGCCAAAAGTCAGCCCGCGGGATACAGGTATTGACAGAAAAGAGATGCAACAGATGAAGGGATGATGGAATGATAAATGCTAGACTGCAAGCTGCGAAAAAGACAGAATCTCTGCTGATGGCGCGTCTGCCATGCCACCTCAGCCGCATTTGAGAAGTTCTCACGGAACAATCCCCAGATGTCTGGGCTTTCATTCTTTTCAGAGGTGATGAAATAACCTGGCCTCCCGATTTCAGCAGTGAGAACGTCTGTGAGCTGGTGCTGAAACATGCTGCAGAAGATTCTGATGAAATGTAGTCACCGGTTCTTCTTTTCTTTACTCTCCTTCCAAAGGGGAATATTGGAAAAATGAAGAGGAGCAGGGAAAAGAACAAAACATGGATGGATTGCAGGATCAGGTTATTTTTAATCCCACAATTAGCGAAACTGAGCGCTGAGCTCTGAATGCTGTCTCAGAGTGGCTGGTTAGAGAGCAGCTACACGCTTTCAGTTCTCACTGACACAGACAAAAACACTACAGATCCCTTTTAATAATGTAGACTAACTTGACTTTTCAGCCAGTCTTTTTAAATGAGACTGCTTCATGCAACATATTTCAGAGAAATGTCATTAATGGCTGAATGTAGAACCACTACTGGACAAATGCATAGATTTACAGAGTTTTTTTTATCCGCATGTTCCTTTTAGGGGTGGAAATTGTCTGTGTATTAGTTGTTAAATATTTCTCTTCAAACATGCTGGTAAAGATAAAAAAGAATTTAAGATTAAAGACAACTCACCTCGCATTCTGCTCCAGGGCTTAATATAGAATATTCTTCCCTTCATTAGCAATCCCACTTTCTTAAACATTCAAATACATGTGCAGCATCCATGTGATTTCATAGTGTAAATCATGATGCTTTTGTTTACTTCCATTTCAAATGTCCATGAAGAAACGTTTCTTATTGGTCAGGGTCACATTGCATTGGTTGGATTGTGATAGTGCACTCAGATCTTCATGTTCCTCCTCCTCTAATAATCATTTGTTGTCAGACAGGTGCAGAAGTTCCTTAGTAGTTTGTTCATGAAGATCCACAGTCTTCATGTTTCAAGCATTGTAATATTTTGTATATCACTCTTTTATATACGGTTTAATTGGAGTCGAATAGTGCTTGATGGTTCATGGTTATGACGTAATTAAAGCCTATTAGTCTATTTAAAAAAATACAAGGGTGGCAAGTGCTTCGGTATGTCCAGGGCAAACTTCCAATCTGAACAGGAGATGCGTCATAAAAGTGCAACTAAAAAGTATTTCATTGTGCAATTTAATAAAGTCTTTAACTGGCAGAGGCATAACTGAACACAAGGTCAAATAGTAATATAATCACACACCCTCTGCCCATGATACTCAGTTCTGGAAACTTCCGCCTGCTGCACAGAGAGAGTTTTCAACACAAAGGATGGGAATGTTTGTCGTAATTAAAGCCTGTTTGCATTTGCAAACAGCAGGTCAGCTGGTGAGATCGGGGTCGTCCGCCTTTCTGAGAGCCCTTTTGATCGAAACAAAAAAAGGTTTGAGGTAACAGCCAACATTTAAGTGCTTACACGAGCGATTGAGAGAGTGAAAAGAGGGAGAAAACAGAAGGAAGAGAGAGAGAGCATCCTTATCTTTCCATTAAAATGCTAATACATTTAAATGATCTGCCAATTGAAGAAGCGCTTGTTTTATTTGCTTTATTTGTTTTAATCCCACACTTCAGAAGCCACACTGAAAGTTAATACACTGGAGTGGGACAAATATCACACGCGTACATGCGCACACTCGCAGACATGATTTGAATCCCTAACATGCGATGAGACAGTTCTGTCGGCATTGGCATTTTAGCAACTGACCTAATTGGCCAATGGTAGAGAGTGAGGGGGCCATCTGAGCCGACCCACTAAGACAATGTCAAACAGCCCACTAACACACAGGGGAAGTGGCTATGGTTTGGGATACTGTACGTAAGAGATGTTTTCATGGGTTCCTGCGCTTGTGTGAGGGTTCGGCGGTCCGCTTCTGCCCGACTGCGTTTCTCCACTGCTGGCTTTTCATTAGCCTTAAAAGCACTCGGGCAGCACATGTTGAAACGCACAGAAAAGCAGGCATCTTTTCCAGCCCTCTGATATGAGCGCGCATGATAAAGTTTAAAGAATAGCAGGCCATTTCGGTGGCCTCCACCTCAGGCTTACTGAGTGAATGTTCAGAGCATGTAGCCTGAAGATCTTATGAAAACAGATGAGAACGAGATGCTAGACGGTGTGTGTGTGTGCGCACGTGGGGGTGTTTGTTATTGTATTATCTTGAACTTGGGTTACCGAGCTGCAGGGAACAAATGTAGTTGTGCATTTCTATATAATAGCCTTTACTTATTTATTTGTTTTTTATTTATCTGGACTTTTCATGGTCAAATTTACATAATCTTAGAAAAGATAAGCATAGAAAAGAAAAATTACAAATTAGATGGCTTTAACCCTTAAGCAAGCCTCCTACAGTAACTGCTTGGTAGAGCTCAGTTTGAGTCATGATATCCTGTGGATACATTTTATACATAATGCAACTTGATTGAGGCATCTTTACCACTTTGGTGCTGTATGTTAAACTGAAAATATTTACTAGTTATAATTGCAGTTTCTCACAGCATCATTTCAAGATGTAAGTAAGAGTGAAAGCAGTAGTATAAAATACTAAAAAGGCAATATTTATTTATAAAAAAATGTTCATGTTTTTTTGAAGGCCTGCTGAGCAGTTCAAATGAACTACATTTAAAAATAACAATTTTGAATGGGTAATAATTATTTGAAACATACTAGCAAGTAGTACGTTTCTGTAGTATGTATTCATTTATAGTGCACTTTCAGTTCTGCATTGATATAACTGATTGAAATATATTTTTCAAACATATCATGTTTAACATTAACACATTATTTTGTTGACAGTGGTGTCTAATACAAGCTTCCACAATTCCTGTTAACAGTCATACATTCAAAACTATTATATATTATTGGGTGTGTATTTAATTAAAAATTCAACTAAACATACTTAAATAACAGGTTACATTAATTCTGATCTGAAGATCTGTTAGAGATGTTTTTGTACATGTACGTGTGTGTGAATCAGTTATGTGTGTGAACCGTGTCTAGAATGCAGTTATTGCCCACCAAACTTTGCTTAGGAATTCCAGGTAAAGCTTTATTTTTTTGATATGTTTTTGCTCTGTTGAGACATTGCGTATGCCAGTCTGCACACACACACTCACAGGTGTATCCACCTCTCTGTCTATCCCCAAATAGCTCCTCAGTCTATTTGAGCATCTTGTATTTGCTGCTCTCCTCTCACACTGTGAATGCTGACTAAGTCTTCTGTTGTGTGCCAGGCTTTAGTTTTACAGTTAATCACCATCTGTTTACAGAGTTGCTTGAACACACAGTGTCCCAGTAATGTTAAACAGCCCAAAAACATCTCCTTGGCTCTGGTCAGGAGCGCACCCAGGGACTTTGTTATGGCACATCCAGCTGAAACTGATGGCTAATTAACATTTAGTTAAGCTTTCAAAAGGCCCGAAGTATCTTGTTTACCTTTTTACCTTGTTTGCTGTAAAGGTTTGTGTGGATATGAGTTAGCACAGGAGAATGCATGCTAATGTGCGCTGGAACAATGCAAATGTGGCATCTCTCTTCCTCTGTTTCTCACTGGCTTGCTCGCTCTCTCTCTCTCTCTCTTAAAGTAATCTGTGTATGTGAGGGACTCGGACTGTGTACAAACTGACATTGTTATCATGCAAAGGAGAATTCAGCCCCACATTACTATACAGCACCTCCATAATGAGAGACGTATCAGAGGGTGTGTGAGAGATGTTCAGCGCTCTCATTAGTCAACATTGAGTGAACTGGGCTTCAGCTCGTAATGAAGGCTGCTCTGTTGTTCCAGAGGCCAGTTCAGTCAATCTCTCTAAACTCAGCCCACCTCTGGCCTTTCAACCTTTTAAACAGCACAAAATAGCTCTATCATCCTATGCATATCAACGGTCCCAGATGTTGACATGAAGCAGTATTTTTCAAGTGAAAAAAATCATGAAACAGCATTCCCAATGTTGGTTAACATTATTTTTATTACCCACTCAGACTAGGTGACATAAGGTTAAAGTAATTTCAAGTCCAAAGCAACTGATTACATTACCAGATAGTCAATAAGAAAATACTGTAAATTGGATCGATTTTGAATTTAACACTCTGAGAAATTGTCTCATTCCTGTTTACACACAGCTAAAACGAATTCTATTCTTATTTTTGCCCTTTTTCTCTGCTGTGTTGTTTCTCTGGCTGATCTTTTACATGAAGCCTGTTTGCATAAATCGGTTCTAAGGTCAGAACTTTACATGGATAGACTGTACAGTACTCCGCTCACCCAGTATCAGATTTATTCAGCGTGACAGGACAACGGATTAATATCACAATGGTAAACAAATATCTTTAATTGGTCTAATGAGCACCAGGTTAACTCACTCTGTTTATATTTACACACACGAATGCATTTCATATGCGTGTGACTTCAGCTGGGAGGGTCTGAATCAATCAGTTGGGTAGTGCAGGTAGGGCTTGATTTTCAGTCACAGTAGTGCTTTAGGCCCGCGCATGAATGAGAGTGTGTGGGCTGAGAGAGTGGAATATTTCACAGACAGCCCCTGACATAACCTATTTCAGCCCTTTAATTTCATCAAAAAACCTGTTGGAAGCTCTTCAAATCTCCTCAATATCTGATAATTCTCTCCCCTCTGTCCCTGAAATGAATCAAAACACACACAAATAAAGGACTAAAAAAGCATCATAGTTATTCCACTGGTCACCCAGCGGTGTGGATAATCCCTGCGACAATCACAACAGCGCTTTTGATGGGAGAATTCAGGTCAGCCAATCAGGTGGACAGAGCCCGAGATCAGATGGGCTGCTTTTTTTAACATTCAGAGGTCACACACACCCTTTAGCCACACATGCTCAGCTGTGTGTGTTTTTGAGGGTGTGTATGTGTGTGTTTGTGTGTGTGTGTGTGTATTGAGCAACTGAGATGTTAGATCTGTTGAAAACCTCCTGAGCTGTTTTGCTATCTGCTGCCTGCTAAAAAAACCGCATATATGAAATGGAATCTCTCGGTTACTGATTTGAAATGTTCTACATAGGCAGCAGCCTCGCACGCTCCACAAATAGCACTCCACACCTGAAGTGCACATAAGACTAGACTCCAAGGGAATTTCAATAGGATTTGATGTTAGCATGCTGCTAAGCTGATGAAAGAATGTTATAATTAGCATAAAGATACATATAGTAACACACAAACTAATACATGAAGTAGTAAATATTGGCTGAATTTTTTAAATGTTTGCATGTTTAACATTTAAATATATGTATAACCAACTTAATATTTGAAAAGAGCTATTGTCACTTGTGTCATGACAGTAGACATCACCATATGCCATTGTTATTTTCTCACTAATATGTGTTGAATGAATCCTATGTGTGTGTGGTTATATAGTGTTGAAGTTGACAGTTTTCACGCTCCATTTCTTATTCAGGATTTCTCTTAATTTTTTGTAATTAAGAGATTCTTTTTTGTCTTTTTGTACTGTTCAACACAGTACTTTTTTCCACTCGTAGCATGTTAATCTTTTACTCTACTGTGAGATTTGTTGAGCTCTACCTTGTGACTATTGAACAATTTGTGTTTGAGTTGTTTCTGAGGTGCTATCCTGACCTGGATAAAGTGAGGTTTAACCGCCGAGTAACTGATGTGCTGTTCACCTGCACCCAAGGAACCTGCATCTGAGCATCGTATCGATTCTAACACAATTGAACAGATTTGTACCATTGGGCTTTTGGGGGATTGTAGAGCATCTGACAAGCATTTCAGCCCCTGCCACTCAGCAGCCAGTCATGTTAACAAACTCCTTCCCATGTTCATGCACACAGAGAGGGTAATTTGGTAAAGGGCCAAAGAGACCGCATGTATCTCCCCCCACTCATGAGAAACCCAGGCAGACAGAGGGGCTGTTGTGTGTGGGCAACTTCCTGTAAAATCCCCCACCCCAATTGTAGCGCCAGACTCTTTTATTGCCAACTAAAGCATTCAGGTATGAGGAGTGTCCAGTCCACTGGTCACTAACTCTGTTCAGCACATGGAACAAAGAGCAAATCATGCCAGTGAATTCATATTCTATTTAATTATCATTCAATTTCCAATTCAGTCAGCGATTTCCAAGTAAATGAAATTTAATACACTGAGAGGACAAAGAGAATGAGCCTGAATGTTGTTTGGATAAAATGAGAGTGTTCAATTTTAAGGTTAAGGGGGGTACAGCAGTGGAAATTTGGACAATGAGGAGAACATTGGGAAAGACCTTTAAAAAGCCACAGAATAGGAAGTAAAACTGTTTCTTTCAGCAGCTGTAACCAGACCTGAATCCTGCTGAAGGGAAAGCAGAAGGCAAGTGAAGGAAAGAGAGACAGAGGTGAAGAGAAAGCCGATCCAGTAGGTGGAACTGCAGACTCTTATCTGATGAGAAACAGCTATCATAAATATCCAGCGCTGGCCTTACAGGAAACACATTTACACATGTTGATCTGGAGAGCACTCAGTCAAGACCAAACTGATTCCCTGTATGCGTTCTGGTGTCTGATACACTGCTAGGTGATGGGGATCGAAAGGGAGAGTGAGATATTGATTCACTCTGATTCTTATGGCCTTTTGCAGGAAGCAAAGACATCCATATATTGGTTGGGAGTTTGGGGAAAAGCCTGTTTGTAGTATTTGGATTTCTTGCATTGTGGCAATATTAAATGACAATTGGGCATCCCCCAACTGTCACTACTGACATACAGAACAAAAAAATGTCATTTTCATTACTGGAATGCATGTAAAATGCTCTCTTTTGATTCTGGGCTGAACTATTACCCAGACATTCTGAGATAATAATCTGAACATTTCTTCATGATAGTCACCAAACTCATGAAGTGGGATTTTTGTGCATTCTGTTTAGGAGTCCTGCCCGTTGGGTGTGTGCACTTTGACAGCCATGTTGTTTGTTGTTGGGATAAGCTGTGTTTTGAGGTTGTTTGAGGAGGAGGAATGTGCTCGCACATATAGACGTACACAACCATGCCTGCACAGATGGGCTCTTTTGTGGAGAGCTTTATCTGGGATCTGAGGCATGTTTACCACAGTTGTCTGACAGTGGCCCTCTAAGCCCCGGATGTGTATCTGAAGGAGTGTGCTTGCCTGAATGTTTCGGGGCTCAATGGCCTCGGTTGAGATCCAGGCCAGATGAATGGGCGCGCAACACCCGCCGCTCCATCTGACGCCCAGCGCCAGCCCACAGCACTGCCTTTGCCACAGACACTCCACAGGGAAGTGTACATATTTTCTTGCCACCAACAGCAGGATCAATGACTCTTGTGCAAAGGTGGGAGAATCATTCTACTGATGTCCTGGTGTCTGCCTTCCCGCTGCGCTCATCTCTGGACAGATGTGTTGTCTCTCCATTGTTGGTCCGGGTGCGCAAGGCAGGTCTCTCTTTTTATTGCCGCCCAATCCACCATGCTCTCCCCCTCTCCTCTCAGCTGGTGCCATCTGAACATCTGCTCCCAGAGAATTGCCACCAACCAGACAACAACAGCACACCATTTTCTAAAGAGTCATGCTGGCATGAAAGAAAAAGGGATAGCTTTCTAACACCTCTGAGTATTGTGACGGGGGGAGTCGTGCCAGCCAGCTGAGACTGACCCTGAAGGGGCTTGACTGTACAGATGAGCCTCTGGTCTGATACCTCTGAATGACCTAGTTTAAACAGCACTTCCATTACCCATTTATTCACCAAACAGTGATGCAGCTCAAAATTCATCCAGACAGGCAAAATCTCATGGGCAAATGTGCTTTTGTACTGAGTATAAGCACAATGTCCTGCTGTAGGTAATCAGAACTGTGCTGATATTGTGCTGATATATCTGCAGTATAGCATAATGATTGTATGTGTGTTATTGCTTTAATACTTTCATACAGTTTTACAGTTAAACAATATAAGATTTGCGGACCAGGACTAGCGGCATAATCCTGCTTATTGTGTCTCTGAGACTCTGTATTCATCAGGCCCAATTAAATGTGCATGTTGTGAGTTTGTTTGGCAGGCCAGATCTATTTATAGTTGTGTAAATTAATGTGTATTCTTGGTTGTAGTGTGCGTAAGAGCTCCCTGATTTGCTTGTATTGTATGTACACATATACAAGATCAAAACCAACTTTAGTTGTTATTCTTTATCAGAGAAACACGGAAGAGAACACACAAAAATTGAGTCTAATTTATTTCCCCCTTACTGCTCAGGGACCCGTTTGTTCCAGAATACATGATGATTTGTGATTGATGAATCCCCTTGACACATCTGCTGCACCATCTCCCGGCCTGTGTGACCGCCTTCACACCTCTGATTGGTCTCTGGCTGTGGTCTCTTGTGGTAACAGTGCAGGCTGTATGGCAGGTGTGCTTTGGGTGTTGGCTGGTGGCGAGTTCCTTGACTGATTTTGTTATCACAAGGGATGGAGATAATAAAAGGCTCGGCTGTTTGTGTATGTGTACATGCGTGTGCAAGATTACACCCTCCGAGAGGCCTCAGCCTGCTATTTTGCCCAGGAGGTTGTACCAGTGGTGCTGGTTGGTTTAATGCTGAGAGATTAGGCCTCTCCACAGAGGTAATTGCTCACAGCATGCTCTATTATAGACAAAAGAAAGGAAAACTGCTATCTAGAGCAACAACTAATTTATTATGTGCTGTCTGGCTACGTCTTCATAGCACAGTGGTTGGGTTGTCACTTGATCACGCGGGTACCTGCTCCATTGTGAAATATAAAAGCCACCAGGCCTTTTGGTTTTAATTAGAATAGGGTTTGCACACAGAAATGTCTCTGATGGTGTCAAGGAAGCGAGATGTGCATGGTGCTTTTGTTCCTGGAAAAAACATGATTTTCATATGTTTTTGAACGATTTCCCATCCACACTCGTGGGTCGATTCCCAACACTCCTAATGGCTCATAAAAATACCACTCTGCAACATACTGAACTGCAAACTAAACTATACTCACCCGCAAAGTATGTCTGCAAATGCATTTGAGCCGAGGATTGTCAAATGGCGAAATAACAGCATGGAAATTTTGGCTTTTGTGTATTGATTTTGTGTGTGTGTTTATGTGTGAATGTAGCTATGTGGTATAGTGGAAAGAAAGTAGGAGTGGGTAGATAGCAAGATCAATAGCTCACCATTCTAGGGAGCACATTTAGTCTGTTTTTCACCGTGAGCAGGGAAGCCATTGTCCCCATTTCTTAATTCCAAGCTCTTTGCTTTCCTCTGCAAGCGTGGAGGCTTTTTTCAACTGTTTGAAATTGCCAGCTATCACAGTAGCCTGGGTGTAAAGAGAGGTAATCAGCGTCACTCACGAGTCGCTCTTAAACTTTATTTAACGAGTCATTCATCTTTGTTTTGCCTCCAAAAACACGCTCGTGAAAGAAGGTGCTGCTTAACAGCACATGAAACTGCCATAAACGGGCTGAGAGCAAATGGCAACCAACCTCTCTCTGTCCCCCTCTCTTCCCTCTCTCTCTCTCTCTCTCTCTCTCTCTCACATAAATGTGTCAGTTATAATACTGTCTCTCGCACTTTAAACTGGCCTTAATTCTTCTGTTGATTGCTCTCATTCAGTCACCTAAAGCGGGTGGATAGGATTAGGTCTTTCTTCTGACCCCCTCGCTCAACCCTTCACCTTTGGATGTGCAGGTCTTTCACCAGGACTTAGCTACTTAAACCTTTTGATCTCAGTGTGCATTTTCTTTATTACCTCCCCCATGTCTTAGGAAGCCTTTGGTTGGCTTTGTATGGTATAGAATGGATTTACTTAAGTTGATTGTTGTGTAAGTCTGCTATTAACTACGTGCTGTAGTGCAGTCAATCTCCGCTATTGCATCTGAGCCAGTGTTTGTCAGAGCAAGCAAGACACTGGAAAGAAAAAGATGTTGTTCTTGGCAGACCGAGGCTACTCTAGTTTTCTAGTCTAGCAGCTGAGGTGTGAGTGGGTCAGACTGCTTCCGGGGGCATGGTTTGTATGCTGGATTGGTGAGGAGGTAGGATTTGGAGGATACAAAGGTTGAAATATGGTGGTGGTGGCCTGGGGACCACCCTGACCTTTGAAAACTCATGTCACATTAAGAATATGTTTTTATTGTTGAATAGATAAACAGGTAAAGCTACAGCATGTTATATCTGAATGCTGATCCTTAGTGTATGATCCTGCTTTGCTGGTTTTTGGTCCTCAGATTGTTTTAGCCTAACTGGAAACACAACCTTGGCTACCCTTAACCAAAAGAACCATGCTGATTGACCAGGATTTCTTGGTATGTTTTTCAGGGCTTTGCAGATCCACCTGGAACAACATCACATGAGTATCACTAACCACCATTATTGACATGGAAATTCATTATGGTCTGAGCTGGTGGTTGAGAAGGTTTAGTATCTCAATATATTGTGCCACATAGCCAGCCTATATCATTTGCCTAGTCTACATCTACATTCCTATACAGTTAATAGCTGCTTTTTGCAAAGAAGTTTATGAAACCATCTTATCTCCAGCTGGTGTGGATTGGCCTGCTTTGGTTAGCTACTTGGGTTGAACCCAGCCACATATTTTTGCATTTGTTCAAATCCCTCATTCTGGCACAGTGCTGATCCACCCCAACACGACTCAGACTTCAAAACATCATGTGAAGACTGCTGCTCCCATCTCATTATATGCAGTGGTTAAATTACTCTTCTTGCAAAACATACCAATGTATGTATGCATGTGTGTGTTCATGATATCTGCATATCAATATAGATCCTGCCAGCATTGTCTCTACATTTCTTAGTAGTCCGCCGTAGTCCGTCAACAGAAATCACTCGGATAAACAAGAATTCTCCCACTCTCTCTGCCTTTGCGGCAGCTAACCACATCTGACCTATGGACGGATCCTGTCTGCACCCTTTATTGCAATCGGCCATGTGATAATGTGTGTGTGTGTGTGTGTTACCAGGCTTAGCCCCCTGCTATTCCCATTTGCCAGTTACAGCAGTAAACTGGGCAAGCTCTGGCTGTTTTAACAGCACATGTGTTGATGAGCACTCCTTGGCTTTTATTATGGACAACAAAAAAGGGCCCAATTAGAGTGAAGGCAGAACTCTCTGGAAAATGTGTATGTGTGCACCAGTGTGGGTATTTTGCAATTTATTTTATTTTTTGCGTGTTTATGAAACGTTGAAATGACCTTGCTGTTTAGCAGAGTGTTGTTTTTGATGTAGCAGAGCATTGCAGTTTCACTTGAAGAAACATTTGTAAGTACATCTTTTCACCTATTCATCTTCTCTTGATTTCAGCCATTCATGTATGCTTCTCCATCAGTGCTCAGATAATTCTGTATAAACAACTTCTGGTCTTAATTACTATCCTGCAGGGAGACTGGCCTTACAACTCTGCTAACTCAATCTAATGATGTTGATTTTTTTATTGTTTCGATTTATTATTATTGATGGAAATAATTTTATAAATTCGGTCATAATTTACTCACTCTCATGTCCTTTCACACCAGCATGGTTTTCTTACACAAAAATGGATAAAACATACCCCAATCACTCTTTCCCTGCAATAAAATTGAACCAACATTGGTCTGTTCCTCATACAAAGCTATTTGGCTATTTCTGTGCCTAATGTATAATTTCACACAGAATTTTAGATATTATATTAATTTATAATTAATATCATATCTAATGTATATCAAATTTATATATATATATTAGATAATATTTTTCAAAATGTATCTTTTTTGTTCTATTGGAATATTTTTCAAAAATGTATCTTTCAAAAATGTATAATTGTTCTATGGAAGAAAGTTATAGTAGGTTGGAACAGTATGAAAGGGAGTAAATTTCAAATTTTATTTTGAATTTTTTTTTAATTTTTACTACCACAACTGTATGCATCGTAGTTGCGCAGAGTGTGAATTATTTATATATTGTTTTAGTTTTAAGAGCGGTGTGTGTCTAATCATACACTAAAGCTCTATTTATCAATGCTAGCCCATACAGTACACTCTCCGCACATTTCCGTCTGAACCATTAGTATCGCTGCAGCATGAATCATTGTAAATCGAATAGTGCACTTTGTGCGGGAATGAAACACGGCTGTCTCCGGATCATAATGGCGGAATTATAGCTCTACCCCCATCATCACGCACGCGCTGAACTCTTCCCAAACCCAATTAAGGAGAATCCGTCTTCATTTGCTAGGTTTTGGAGGTTGACAGGCAGAGTGTCAGAGATGAGCTTCAGGTTGTTTTCTTTTCAAGGGGAGGTGGGGGCCTGGCTCACGGGGTGATCGATCACAGGAAGTTGGCCTAGAATTTAAGAGTGTCGTGAACGGGATGAAGACCTTAGATAACATCATCATTAGCTGGCAGACAGACTAATGTGCAGGGTTTAAATTGGACTGGAGCAATCCGGAAGGGCGTTCCAGCACCTTCAGTTCAAAGAAGACAAAAGTATAAGCAATTTGTTTGTCAGTCCATTCAATTTGCAGCGTACTCCAGTCCAGTTTTTATCCAGTGCACACATTCTTTCTCCATTTAGCAAGTATAATCACTCAACAACCTTCATTACATTAAGCATTAAGGAGGCTGCATTAGATGAGGCTATGTTTTCGCCTAGAGCAGCACAGGGTGCCACGCCCCTCTCTCATAGATGCGCCCACTTCGCTCTGTGGCCTGCTTTCCGTTCAACTGAAATGACAAAATAAAATGCCCCATTAAAGCAGCTTTATATTTTACAATATTAAACAATGTGCAAATTTAGATTTTAGCAAATAGATGTGTATATTACTATCACAAAAAGGTTGCAACCTGAGTATCTTTTTTTCTCTGGAACGGGGGATTCATGTTACATCATTACAAATGTTATGTGTATTACCACACTCATGCATTGTTCTGTCGATGAATATGTGCCCCCCTGCACTATGGAGAAAGACAAGAGGAAATGAGTGGTGAGACAGAGCAACGAGAAGGGAGATGAAATAGAATGAGATGTGTGATGATCTGAGAGACGAGAGTGAGAGAGTGAGGGAGGTGAAGGCAAGGAGGGAGAAAGACGGAGAGCTCTTGGTGTTTATAGATTTGCTCTCTTTTTTGTGGCAACAAGGAATTTCTGTTTCTGTGAGGAAGAAGAAAAACAATAGAGAAAGAGCAAGAATGAGACAGCCTGAAAAGAGACGAGGAAGAAAGAGAGTCGGGGCTGAGAGAGAAACAGAGAGAGCTCCGAGCAGTATCTGATTGTTGTTGAAATATTGGCGTTGGCCAAGAAAGATGTTTGGTAATGAATTTTAAACCTAGTGAGGCTGCATTCACTCGTATTGATCATGCAGGACATCACCTCCAGGCTTATCTTTAGCACTCAATAAGATGTAAAATATTTAAGTCCTTATAGTTATTAAAGCCAGTTATGAAAAATCGTGTACCTTTATCAGAGTTTAATTAATTTGTTGCCAGATCAATCATTCGCCACTCATTAGCTGGAGGTATTGTCCTGTCACAGGTGAAATCAACAGTAAATGGTGTTTGTACGGTATTTACTAGCAAAGCTTGATTTTCCATGAGAACAAATGTAGGGTGGGATTTGATTTTATCTTTTGATATTTGACTGGATAGTAAAAAGTGGTTTCTCTTTGACAGCTGGTCGGGGGTGGATTTGGATGGGCTGACTAAAGGAAAGTTTCAAGAGGAGCAGGTTATTGCATTTTGATGAAAGATACTATAAAGTGTTCTGCAAGACTAAATATATTAATGTCAAAATGAATGAAAAGCATTGACAATAATTGTTTACATTTTTTCAAAGAGTATATCCATTTTATGAATTAAATAGAAATTTGATTTAAATTACTTTAAAATCAAACTTTAAAAAAAATTATATGTACACATATATTACAAATATATATAATTTTTTTTAATATCTACATCTACTCTCATTCTCATTCATACATTCAGAATTTTACAAGCGTTTCCTCAAAATCACTATTCCAAAACAGAAAATGCAGCCATTTCATAAAACAACTCATACATTCACCTTTTCACATCCTGTTCACTTTTCATCGTAACACCCCAACTGAAGCATACACACCCACATACATTCTTAGATATATTCTTCCCATTAACCCCCCTTTTCACTCTGAAGTAACAAGAGCTCTGGTTCTCCACCAGTGAATCACAGTTTGGTGGAGACAGGTGTGTTGTTAATTCTAAGCTAGTGTGAATCTATTTCCTGTTTTAGCAGCGTCAGAGAATGGGCCGTCTCTCTCATGTTAGGCCAACCAGAACAGGGTTCCCATGTGTACAGGTATAAGTCTATCGCTTTCTTCAACCATTTTCTTGTTCCTCCTCTCTCCTCCTTTATCTGTTCCTCACCACTGAGGGACCATCTCTGCTTCATTTCACATGTTGCCTGAAGGGGAAGAGGGGCTGGAAAAGAGAAGGTAGCTACTCAGAGAGAAAATGAAAAAGATAGAGGAAGCAAACGAAGGGCAAGAGAATGAGGGATACTGGAGGCATTGTTCCACTCCAAGAGATACAAACAGTCTCGAGCTCTCTGGTATTCAACCCGCAGCTCCCCTGTTTGTGTGTGTGTGTTTTCAAAAGGTTATAATTTTGCAGACAAAATTGCCAGTGATAAATGTGATAAAATGACACTAGAAGATCAGTCTAATAGAAAGTCATTTTCTTTTATAGTCAGACCCATCTATTTCTTGTGCCACATTGCTCAATCATGTATTCTTTCTTTATCTACTTCCATAAGTGCTGGTGTTCAGGTCCACTGTCCACTGCAGAAGCGAATTAAATGATGCCTGTGCAAGGATCCAGGGCCAGTGTAAGAGAGTTGATGGCCGGTTGACAGAAGTGTCTGTTGCCCTGTTATGCCACTGCCGCAGTGATTCCGCATCTTATTTCTGTTGCTAACTTAATTGGGTTTTATGTAATGTATTACATAACCTGTTATTGTGAATTCTTCTTTTTGGATGTATCACCAATGTAAGTTATTTAGATGGCCAACATAGATGAGGTTTTGTAGAAATTGTATTTTTTTGAATCAGCTGTGGAATGGGTTGAAAATGATAAACAAATGAGTGTACACTGTTGTTTTCCAGCATATATATGTTTGTGATCTTATAGCTGTCATGGAGTTGATTGAAATGTTTATCGTTGAGCTCTGGCACGGGTGCACAGTGCTAGCTTGGTCCAGCAAACACACTCACACACTCAACAACAGCACTGAATATCATTTCAAGAGTATCACATCAGATTGTCCCCGGCGTGTTTCATCAAGTGTTTCTTCTACAAATTATTTGTAGTAAGACATGTTTAATGATAATTAAACAGCATCCTCTTATTATTCAAATGACCAACAATTGTCATTACCATATGTTCATTAGCATGACTGTAATGATAGCAAAGCATTAGTTATAATGGACATTTAATCTCTAAAGGCATCCAGGCTGAGTCTTTTCTTTGGTCTCCTATATGCAGTTCTCAGTTTGATGGACTGTTTGTCATGTGTTAGTCAGTGAGACCACCCTGCAGGGGGTCCATACAGCCACACAAAAACTCAAACTTCCTACTTCACACAGATCTTTTTCCATCTGATTCATCGTGTCTTTTTTCCTCAAGGGTTCATTTCATATGCATCAAAGCCGGTGTGTGTTCAGTTCTGTGACTGTGATGTGTCAACTGCTGTGGGTTTAGTTTTTGTGAACTAAAACTCTTGACCCTAATGGACCAGAGACATTATCAAGGTGGAAAAACAGACCACTTGTAGAAAAATAAATGTAAGAAATCATACGCTCAGTATGGCAGCTGTAGGAATGGAAATCTTGCCTTTCAGTTATAAAAGCCAATCATCATTTTATAGAGATTGTTTACTCTTAAACTTGTGTTCAATATGTTATTGAAATGTAATCTTGACAAATAGTTTTGGGAATATCAGTCTTTCCACATTAAAGTAGATTGGAGCTGTACTTATATGCCTAGTACTTCATACTGTAGAAAATATCTACCGGGGGTGTTACCAAGATGACTGCCAGTGAAATGACTTGCCTTAGAGACTCATTCACCCATTTTGTCGCCCCTAGCATGAAATCCTGCCTTACTTGATTGCCAGAATGTAACAAAGAATCTACTTGTAAATTATTATGGGCCCTTGGTGGGTGGGTGTGGTTATTTGTGTGTGTATAAGTCACACATTCTTCTGTTTGAGGCAAGTTACAAAGTGTGGCCTTTGGCGTTGTTTGCTGCCGTCCATCGAGGACCGGGAAAACAGACAAAGATATGGAGAGAGAGAGAGACAGATGGTTAGTGATTTCAGCAGTACGGCTTTTCTTAAGCGCTCCTGTTAGCACTACAGCACGGGTTGCTATCGATTAGAATATGAAAACCTAGAGGCCTGCATATAAGATTGGGGATGAGAAGGCAGCAGAGAGCAGTGGAGGAGACAGGTTGCACACACAGCATGCACAGACACGCGCAGAGGCACTGGAAGTTGCTGATTAGGTTTGACCTAGTGTCAGGCAAAACAAAAAACATGTTCCTCAAGAATCCCGTACAAAATCATAAAAGGAGAAGGAAAAAATCAATGAGTGACAAACAAGCACCTTTAGTTTACTGCTGTGGAATGATGAGGCTGTGAAAATAATACCCCCATCATTGACTTATCTGCACCTTGTGTGTGTGTTGGTGGGTGTCAATGGCTTTGAGAGCTGGATGCTGTATTTAAAGCATTAGGCTTCAGTTAGGTGTAACTGTGGGTTTGTGCATTGCAGTTAAATAACATTATAAATCGCAAAGTTCTCGAAATTCAACCAGTTTCAAAGCCTCTGTGAAATGACTGTAAATGCACACTTGCGACTTAATGCGTTTTAATGCAACGAGTTACAATGTTGTTGCCAGGCAACCATAAACAGCCTACAGTTAGGCTAATAAACTGCGTTTTGGAAGTATTGGAAGAATTGATTATTGAAATTATTAATACTAATAATCTATTTAACATTTGTTTCTTTATCACTTTGCTATTGCCACAGTTTTATCAAGCATCATGGTGCATAAGAACACCATCCTTGTTGTGGTAAAATCACTGTAGCACATGGCCTCTTATGATTTATTGCCAGACCCACAAGGGACGTGTGGACTTCTTTCACATTGCTCTGATTTTGGAGTAAAAATTGCATGAATCTGCGGAATGGATGGAACATGGAAGCATTTTATTATTGATAGCTAAAAACATGGTTTTGTCTAATCTGTGAGGCCAGAATCTTTGTTGCTTTAATATGTAATAATGTAGAAATAATGTACAGTCAGCTGGTCATTATTTCACAATAAACAGTAGGGTAATCAGAATCTTATATCATTATAACAGGGTTTATTTTGCAATGACTGGCTAACCGTACATTATGTTCTTAAGGCTACATGAGTAAATCATTGTACAGAAAATGTTGATTTGAGATCATATTTTATTATCGTTTTACTATGTGAAACATTTATGTAGTACTGATAAAGTAGTCAAGACAAAGAGTCCAATATCACTTAATAATCCCAGGATGTGTTGTGGTTACTGAAGAATGTCAGACCACTGGATGGTGTGATCGGCCAATCAGAACTGAGTATCCCAAAGAGATGGGTACTAACACTGTTTATTATTCTTTGTTTGTGTGTGTGTGTGTGTGTTTGATTTTAGGGTCTAATCTGAATGTTGAAGTCTTCCACTACTTTGTCCTTTAGCTGGAACAAGTTTCTGCTCCTTCACACTTCTGTATTTCCGTTGTGTTCAGGAGTCAGGAGCTGTTTGTATACTGAAAGAACAGAGAAAATAACACTTCCCTTCTGGCGCTGCAACAGCGGCTTCATCTCTACTGCTTTCCGCTCTCGGCTTTAATTGACAGCTGCACTGGATTATGAGCCATGTTCAACTTCTCATCTGCTCTCAAATCATTACACACAAGAGAGAGATGGTCAATCTGTGTTTGATCTCCTGTGTGTGTGTGTGTGTGTTTGCTACATGCAGGCAGTAGAGAATGCTGATGGAGATGGTTGGCATGAAACAACAGAAAGTAGGTGTTATCACAGATAGAGAGGGACTCAACAATAGAGTGTGTGAAAGAAGTATATATATTCATTTATATATATACATTTTTTGACCTGATTGTAACCACAATTATAATGATAAAATTATAAGAATCTTTTAATTTACAAATGTATAATACATTCAAACTTACAATTATTTATGAGACTATTTAATGCCTTAAAATGTGTAAGCTATATTATTTAATACCTTTAAAATACATAAAGAACGTGTTAAATTATATTCTCTACTATTGTAATATATGCAGTACCTCTTACGAGAACATTAAAATATGTAACCTGTAATATTTTTTATCATTCATACTGCAGTCAGTTGGTCTGAGCTGAATATATTGAGCACACACACACCATGTATCAGTGGTAGCACATAATGTTAATGGCACTTAATTTGTTGGTTGGGATGGGCAGGCTGGTGTGTGCCCGGCTCCCAGAGGACCCGCTTGTAATTGTGTTTCATATCATAAATATATAAATAAAGCTCCCAATAATTACAAAATAATCATCCCCCCCCTTCTCTCTTTCACCTTCTTTCTCTCACTATAATTCACACTCACATTCATTCTGAATGTCCTTTGCTTTCTGCTATTGCTTTCACAATGCATTGAAGGTAAACAAGAATAAGGCAATAGTGTGTATGCAGGAGTCTAAAACACACAGCACAGAAGTGGAGGTGACTTTACTGTCTCAGAAGTGCATCCACACCCATGAAAAGTGTCAGTCAGCTTAATTATTATTCACTTACTGCTCTCACCCTTTGCCTTTGACTGCTTTCAGCTCAGGGGTCCTTAACCATGTCTGATAAGCTTTTATTATATGTTAAATGGTGGCACTGAGCCCAGGTCAGAGCGTTGTGACTATGCATATTCCTTAGAGGCTGCTGATAGGTTTGAGAGGTGATTATGTCCCTGTAAGATGGGCTTTAGAACTGAGATAAGATACAGGAAAAGATTACAGGAAAGATATTTGCAGTTATAAAATTCAGATTTCTTTTTACTATAAATCTGTGTTGCTATTGCTTAAATGTATAAATTATTGTTTTTTTAAGAATTAGAATATAGGTAATATAATCAGCCTGCAGTCGTTATGTAAATACTTTGGTCTACAATACCATACATTATTTTTGTAGACACAAATATTATTGTACCAACATATTAAGTTTAATTATTGGAAAATTATCATTTATAATATATAGGGATGTATATACAGGGAACTCATTCCAGATATAAAGAAAACATTTTTGTAAATTCTTGGCAAAGGGTGACTACATTGAACATGCTAGATTATAACGCCATGCTGGCAAGTTTTTAGCATAAAAATATGGACAGTCACGGCTTGCCCGGTTTCAGTCATGCATTTGGGCCTGTTAGTGCTTGGCCTTCACATCATAATAAAGTATAAGTATGTTATTCTTAGGCCAGAAGAATACTTTAGTTGGTTTATGATTTGAGCTGTGACACGTCAGAACCCAGTGATGTGTAAAACTCAGCTTGTATAGCAAGATGCATCTGCTTTCACGTACTTGCATGGAGTGTGTTTCAGGTCTTACTTTAGTTAAGTGATGATGTCTGGTAAGCACTTCCTTGTTTTAGCGAGCCGTGCGAGTGAGGTGTTGGAGGACAGCACTCTCTGTGTCTAAGCATTTCCTATCATGTTTAGATGAACAGAGAGAGAAATCATTTAGAAGAAAAGAAATTGAAACATGGTACATTTTCATTTTCACATGCCACAGTATGTAGTCATTCGCGTCATTGTGTGTACTGTACCGAAAGCCCTGTATCTGTTCAGTTCGGTATGGATGCATGTACTGTCACAGTCCTAATCTTTATTCATCTTCTTTCCTCAGTAGTGTGGGTATTGTGTGTGTCCATACCAGTGTCCATTTGTTAATATCTGAATTGATGGTAAAAGGACTACAAGCAGAGCTTTATCTGAGATGAAGATAAAGTGAATTTGGCAGCCACAGAAAGCAAGTGTGTGTGTCTGTTTGTTTGAAAGTAAGAGTTGTGGTTTCCTTGGCCTCACAACATTATGTGAACCGTCAACGCTCCAGCCTTAAAGACAATTGCGGGTATTGTGGAGAACATTTCCAACTTCCATGTCACCACAGCTAGTGGAGCAAAACAATAACAGCAACAGAATACTTAATCATATGAGCCATAAACTTTCATTCTTTGTTATTTGTTATTTATTTTATATTAAAGTTTTTTTGTTTTATTTACATTTAAATAAAACAAAAGTTTTTTGTTCTATTTACTTTTAGTAATACTTGTAGAAAGTATGTGTGTGTATACATACACACACACACACACACACACACACGCACACATATATATAGTAATAAAAATGTTAAAAGTAACTATTTTAAATTATTTTTAGTGTTTGTTTGTTTAGTATTTTTTTGTTTTCTATTGGTTTAAAGTGGTTTTCTTTTCTTTAGGTTCTCCCATGCCATCCTCTCTCTCCAGTCCATCAGTCACTGAGCATTCCCATTCTCAACCACCCTCACCCAATCTCCATGACAACCAGAGTTCCGTCCTAAGTAATGCCACCACGCAGCCGGTGCAGGACTCTGATTCAGAAGAGGAGTACACGGCCGCTCTCTATAGAGCCGTAACACAGCCTGGCCCTGGCCACAGCTGTAATGGTAAGGTTGACCGTTTCTCTCTCTCTGTCTCTCTCTCTCACTGTGAAAAAGCAAGAAAAGCGTGAAGGCTGCATGTTCCCTGTAAAAACCTATGAGTGAACTGAATGCAGACCTTGTGGAAAGTTTTATTGGAGAATGTCACATCCAATCAGTGGTGCTCAACCTCTAGGTGGATTAAGGGGGTTTTAACCGGTTTTGTCTATAAAATGGGTCTGGACCTTGTATTGTGCCCTAAAACCAATTTTGCATGCTCAAAATCACATTCAGCAGAAATCTTCTAGCTTTGATTTGACTGAACTTTGATTGAAGCTGCAACGTGAACTGCGGCAAGTTTAAAAATAAGCTGAGAACAGTGTATGTGTGTGTGTGTTTTACTCTGGGCTCATTCTGTTTTATGTGTTCTCCTTCCATCTCTCCAGCAGCTATGCTCGGAGCTTCCTCCTGTTTTTGTTTTCATCTTATTTTATCTCCGTACACACTAACACAAACAAACACTCTACCGGTGTGTGCTTGTCCTCATGCTCCATGACCTCTTTGGCTTTGTGGCTTTGTTGAAAGGCCTTAGGAGCTCCAGCTGTCTTCATCAACATCATCTTTAGTTGGCGTCCCACTACCTGATTTTTCAGCTGACTTTTATTCGTAAGCTTCATTTACATACATAGCTGTTGAGAAGCAGAGAGAGTTTATGTGTGCGCAGCCATATGCCTTATGGCCCCTAATGGCCCTGCCGACCTTCCGGCCACATCTAGTGAGACATTTTTGGAGACAGTTGGTGGGGCGGACTGCTATTGATCAGACAGTCAGACTTACCCCCAACTACTGTCATTGGTTAAGACAATGATGCTGTTTGGTGCTGGCTGGGATGTATTAATAGCAATATTTTTAAAGTGCCATGGAGCCATAGTGTTTTTCCTTTTTGGCAAAATCAGCCTGTGAATGGAATACTTGTAGTTGTCTCTGTATATGGAAAGTATACATTTCAAATATAATTATTAAAATAGGAAAACAGAGGCAGAAGAGATTGACTTTATTAAATGTAAATCTTTCTCTTATTGAAGCTCTGCACGACATATGCTCTCTATGGCAAGCTCTGAGGGGACAAATACACAAACATTCTGTGAGTCAAATTACTCCAAAACTACATTGTCATTCATTCTTGTACAATTGTTTATGTTCTTGCGGTACTTGTATCCTTATTTTGGCAAGCTTCACATAAAAGATTTTCGTTTAGTCTTCTTCCAGTCTTAATCAGTGGGTGAAGGAAGACTTACCCACCAAAGGCGAGTTAGTCGGCTATTAAGATGTCTGGCTTACAGACTGTATCAAATCCTTAAGTACATTTAAAACAAATACATGAATAGATACTTTATGCAGTCCAGAACTCATTGTATCTACTGTTCATTTTTACCAGAAATCCAGAATCACCGGCAGACCTGCCACAGATCTTCTTTATTCACTCTGCACTGTTGACATTGGTGTTGATGTATTCTTACTCTAAAAGCCTGTCTTAAACAGAAACATTTCATTTGCCCCAGTATTTTCCACAACAGGGATGATTAGATTTGCATTATGATGGGGATGCACAGACATTTCTGTGCCATTGTTTATTCAGCAGAACAGCATGACAAATTGAATTTAAGACCCTCCTCTGCATAATTTCTCAATTCTGTGGTGCATAAGCAAAATATGCTGTTTTAAGAACACTTTATGGGAAATAAAATTGCATTTCTTCGTGCAGCGACAACGGGACGGTTTGCAGACGTTGGTTTTGAGCCCGATTGGTGGACCACACATGGCTTTGTGTTTACAGTAGGCTGCTCCTAAAGGAAAACCCACCTTTTTCCCGCTTCTATCCCTGCATGTGCTGGCGTCCAGGCTCTAATCAAAAGCAGGTCTGGTTAAAGGGGAAATAAAAAAAGAGATCGGTGTCAGGCTGCTCATAATGGATGAGCTTTTATCTGAAGTGAGGGCCTTTCTCGATAGCCATCTGGACTTACGGCGACGTGGGCATGGCTAGGAAACCCCCACGCTTACCGCCAGTAAGTCTTTTGGGCCGACTCACGTGTGGCTGTCAAGTGGGGATCGGGAAGCACTCCAAACCCTGACGTCTTATCATTTAAAGCGATTGTCAATACTTGTAATGAGTGGAGGTGCTGTTGCTGATCGTTGCCGAGATGCTGGTTGTCCGGCCCACTTAGCAGATCAAACTGGAATTGGGGTAGAGAGAGAAGGAGGGAGAGAGACTGAAAAAAGGGTTCCACCTCACATCCTCAGAGGCCAGGTTTTAATAGTCTGAGAGTAGACAGCAGGTCAGTGCGCCGGCTCCTGTCTGCAGCCCTCCATATTAAAGACATGATCTCAGGCAGAACAAGGACAGGAGAAAGAGGAACGGGAAAGAAAGAGAATCAGAGGAGAGGGAGGGAGGAAGGGAAGAGAGGAATACAGAAAGGCAACCTGGGTCAGTGATCTTGGTTTTCTTTCTGCATGGGACTGTAACTTCACTATGCACACTGTTTTTAGTGTGCTAAAAAACTAATAACAATAATGAATTTAGACATTACTGCATCAGTGCAACTGAGCGATTTTATCTATTTTATTTTTTTTAAGTTTGCCATTTTTGTAACCCTGTCAACAAAATTTGACAGCTCTGAAAACTCTGATTCTTATGATTTTATAATATACTAGCAATAAGCATCAAAATAAAATAATAAACAAATGAATGAAATGGCAGAATAGGTAACAGTGTTGCATATTTTACCTTTTAAGTTATCCTTTAATCTGCCTGTATAAAACTTCCATGCATAAGCTTTGTCATTCTCTGTGAAAAAATATATTTATGTTAAGAGAAAGGGCTCACACAATATACACTCCCTGTTCTGCGGTTAGCAGGTCAAGACTCACTCAAAACATAGAGTACACATCAAAGAGACAGACAGAAAGACAGTGAACAAGAACTGTGTCCATCGAGACCGATTACCCTCCCTCTGCGTAACCCATCCAGCACGGACTCTTGTTGTCAATTAGCCAGCCAGGGGGCCGACTGAAGCTGCCAGTGTACGGTGGTGCAGACCTTCTGAAACTGAGCCTTGGGTCGCCGGCCCTGTCGAGCTCCTCTTCTCTCACGCACCGATTGCTATTGTCAGGTGCAGTGGGCATGAAAGCAGCAATTTTATAGCACAGGAATTCCAATAACTTTTACTGGTGCCGATGGAGGCCTCCAACTCCTGCGCCTTGTTCACTCATGCCACACGGGTTGCTTAAGCTCCCACTGTTTCTCTCCTTCTGGCTTCGTTTTTTGTCTCACTTTTTCTGCAAACTTTCTCAGTCTCCAAAATAAGAGGTGAACAGGGAGGGGAGCTCTGGCTTGCGGGCCACAGTTTAAATTAGCCAGCTAAATCAGTGCCTGCTGGAAAACAAACAGCAATGTGCAGTGAGCTTTTTAGAATGATCCAGGTCCAGATGGGGGGTAATAACAGTTGAATAGGGCTGTAAAAGTTGATGAATCAGGGTTGGACTTAGATCAAAAGTACCATTGTCCCAAACAGAGACTTTTTCTGGAAAGTGGTCATGTCAGGGTTTAGATCAGGGATAGAGTAACACAGGGACAGAGTTCCATTTTGGAGTTTGCGTTTTATTTAGATTTTCACCACTAGTATTGTACAGCATGGGACTGTACATATTAGTTAATAAAACAGGAAGTTAGAAAGGTTATATACACACACACACACACACACACACATACATATACTATATGTACACATATACTAATATATATTTATATTTACATATACATATATATTTACAAGTTTGGAAAAACTAGACTGAATGTATGAAAATAACTTAATATAAAGGCTTGTGCTTAATGCTAAAAATAAGTTTTGTAAAAAAAATAAAAGATTGTATGACAGCATTGTTTTTCCATGAGCTGGGCTAGGAAGTAAAGAAACAGCAGCCAAATGCCCAGCATATATTGGAATTCCAGTTAGAAAAGCATCCCCAGTGAATATCTCATGAAGCTGGTTGAGAGAATGCCAAGTGAGTGCTGAGATGTAATCCAGGTAAAGGGCAGCTGCTTTGAGGTTGCTACAATATATGATAGTTTTGATTGGCTTTAGCTTCTTCAGTTAATTCAAGTTTGACTCTAAAGCTGGGCAACTGGAGGAACAAACTTATAAAGGTGGGGCCAAACTCCATACACCCAGCAGTGTGAAGATGCATTTGATGGTCCATCTTTATAGCTTCCTTGACAGCCGCCCTGCTGTAGAGTTCAAAAATAAAACAATAATAAAGAATGATTAGGTGTGTCCAAACCTTTAACTAATAATGTATCTATATTTAATAAACTGTTGCAAAGCACATCTTGCTTTCTTGCAAGTTTCTAACATTCCTCAAAAACATGATGCAACCTGTGTGATTCCACAATGGCATCTATAATAGATTTAAAGGTTAAAGATTAATATTGTGTTTCATCGAGAAGAGAAGCTCATATTCTCTTGCTGGAGGTTTGTGTGCAGTTGCATTATGGTTGCATGGCATAATTTTCTGCCTGCCCTCCTGCCTGTCTATCTGTCTGTCTCTGTGTAACACTTACTTTATTGCACTGTTGGGAAGATTCTACACTTCCCTTGTGCGAGTTGGTTGTAATTGGGAGCACAACTCTATGTCAGTTACAGTTCACTGTAACACTCAACCCTGCTTATCTCATTAAAAGGCATGAACGTGTGTGCATTTGTCTGGTGTGTGTGTGTTTGTCTGGTGTGTGTGCACGTGTTTGTCTGGTGCTCAGCGTTCGCCTGCTACTGCAAACAAATTCACTCTCTCCTGCTCATTAAAAATACATTATTACCCAAAATGTTTCGTCATCAGCGTTTTACATAATGCTCATTCTTCCTGTGAACTGCTGATGTCAACCAAGGTAATGGGTTGTCCTACACCTGGCACAGCTAGTGGTTAGCTTGCCCATCAGCTTGTGAATAATCACTATGGCCGAGTGAAACCTTCACCTTGAGCATATTCACTGGGAATATTCACAGGCTTATTGCTGGTCACTGGCTTCCCAGTGAGCCAAGCCAAACCTGCCTCATGCAGTGACCACAAGTTAAAGCCAGACAGATCTAAAATGGTGTCCGTTCCATTAAAAAAAAGAAAAAAGAGAAATAATTGGCAGTTTGATTGTAATTCATACCATTTTGCATGTGTATGATCCAGTATTTATGTTTCAGTTTTGCCCCAATACAGACAAAACTGTTTTTTTGTTTTGTTTTGTGTGTTTTGTTTTATATTGCTTGTATTCTTATAGTGCTAAGGGACAAACATCTTCAAATTTGGCAGACAGATAACAATAAGCCTGAGGTTGCTTAAAGGGCAACACATTTCAGATTTGTTTCTGCTCATTTTCTCATCTTCAATAGGGTGCTGTTTATCACAGCTCTACATTCAATTTGGTTTTGGGTATAATTTCATATACCATTTCAACTCATGCGCTATTGCCTCAGAACTACAACCTTGCACTTTAATTCACCTCCAAGTGGTAATATCAGGGGACCCATCAAAGTGGAAAAAGAAATAATATCCCTCTAAACCCCACAGCAATTACTCTGAATTACGCCAAATTATGAACCTGCAATTCAGCTCTGAGGCTGAGGATTAATGTCAGACTTCCTCTACATCATTGGTGCATCTTAAATTGCTTCTTACAACCTTTGACAGTTTGAGAAATTTACAACCTTCTGACTAGTGTAATTACATTTCTTTGTTTCTCTCATTCTCCCCCCCGTAATTTTCCTAACTTCTAAAAAAATACTAATTTTTGTCTATTTTTTTCAGCACAATATGTCACAAGGTGGAGGCTCGATTGATCTTCAGTAATGATTCGCCTTTGAATTTGTCAATATTTAAAAACCACTTTGTCCCTCAGAAAATCATAGACAGCCAGGCAGATAAATGTCACAACCTGCTGATATTTATCTTTTATAAATAGCACACTGTCCGAATGTTTGACGAGCGCCAATCCTGGGAGCAAGCGAGGAACTCGGCTTCCTTCTTCACTCGCTTGACCTGAAATTTCAGCAGCACCACCTAAAATGGGGTCCCTCACTTTACCTCAGACACACTGCCATTAATAACCATCCAAAGCCACCGTCTGCTGTTCTTTGATGGTGGGAGCCCACATATCTCCAACAGTGCCACAGACTGGTCGAAATTTTGCCCAGTGAGTCGAGTGGTGAGTTGTTCCTTCTGCCTGTGTTCATTACTCTTTGGTAATGGCTGTTCACTGTTGGGGGTTGATGCTAAATTGGCTGTTAGAAGCCAGAAGCCCACACTGGCGGTGGCAAAATAGAAAAAGACAGCAGGAGAGACCTTGAATCACCAAACTTTATCTTCTCCCCCCCTTTGAGAAATGGATGTCTCCTCTTCGATGCACCCACATTGGGCCCCTATTCCCTCAGCCACTTCCTGGCACCCACCCAGGCACATACACGCACACCTGTCAGCCATAGACACTTCACAAAAGAGGCATTTTCCATTCTGTCTGGGTCGCTGATCAGAGGACACAGTGTCTTGTCCAGATCTCACACAAAGAGATGGTGGCTGACATACATTGGCGGTGGCTTGATCTCTCCTTTGGATGAAAACGCTGATTTTAGCCTCCCATCAAAAACTGATAGTGTGAAGCATCTGCTTTTGTTTAGCTCTGGCTTTTAGCTAATCAAGCAGTGCTGTTTTTCAGTTCCTTTCAGCAGTAAGAAGTCTTTTCATGTGTAAACTGCTCCTGTTTTTTGTCGTTCACAATCACTCTCACTCCAAGCAATCATGCTCATCAGACATAAACATGCTACTCAAACAGAAAAAGTTTAGCTTGCATTTGCACTGGGACAGAATGTACCTTGACTGCCCAAGTTTGTTTTCTTTTTTGAATCAAAGGATGCCCTAATCTTCCTGGTGCATTAGATTAAAGTAATAGTTCACCCTAAACTCCTTAATTTACTCAGTTATTCCAACCGGTATTGTAGTGGATTGTACATGGTGACTTTAAATGCCAAGTAAAAAAGCAAATAAAAAAGCACAATGAAACTAGCCCATATAATTGCTGTACTATAATCACAATGTTTTGAAGCCATTTGTAATTGATGTCTGTGTGCTGCTTTTGTAGTCCATTGTCATTATCAACTGATTGTTGAAATGAAATAGAGGTTATTAAATAATGACATCATTTTCATTTTGGGTGAAATACTCCTTTAAATCCCAAAGTCAGATGCAGTCAACAATTAGCCATTATCTATAAAGAAACTGCCACATTGGCCGTCAGTTTCTTTCTGCAGCCTGTCCTGTCGTGGCATCATGAGATGTGACGTTTGTGCTTTGAGGTGATAAGGGAAGTCTTGACAACGTCTGTCTTGGTTGCATTGTGTTCCGGCGATGCGAATCATCTTTGTGTAATGTGTTTATCAGTAAGGAAGTTGAAAGTTTGATATGTCACTCAGCTCTTCGCATGGCCGCCCCCCTCCCCACGCCAGCCTGCATTGTTCCCCCCACCAATGAAATAGGCCGACGTTCTGCAAGGAGATACACGACAGGCCGCAACATTGTTGACAAATAACCTTTCCCACCATTCCTGTCAAGTCCCCCGAATGACGACTTTAGCTTTCAACGACTGGTGCGCTTTTGAAATGTCAATTTAGCATCTTGACACATATTGACAACGTAGAGCTGACATTTTGCAGGCTTTTCAGTTAGGAAGCCGAGTAATCCTACTTATCATAATGCCAGACATGCTGCGGTAAAATAAAGTAACATTTATTCTCATTTCTTTATTTAAAAAATAGTGATGTTGTCACATCACACTTCCTCCTGAGGGAGTGAGCAGGAAAATCTCAAAACATCTGACAAGGCATTTTGGCGTCCATTTCTTCAATTGCCTCCATTTCCAGTCCATACACCAGCGCAACTCTGGACATCCAAGTGCACCAAACTTTCAAAGTCACTCTTTTGTTTTTTGTGACACGGTCTTTGTTATTTCAAGCATTTTTGTCCATTGTTTTTTGGTAATCTAGGGCAGTGGAGCTGAAACGGCAAAACGTTAAATCACGTTTAAAGTCAGTGAAGTGCGATATAGAGCGATTTAGTTTTGAAAGGCCAATCATTCATAATACAGAAATACGTTTGATAAGAAAGATGAGAAAGACACAGCATCAGTTTAAGTGCACCTAATAGAAAATGAAAAACCTACTAAACAGACTTTATGATTGCCACCTTACAGCACATCACATTTATAATCTACATCTGCAGAGATCCATACATGTGTTTAACTGACTGCACATTTATGCATATATTCATGTCTTTTCAATATTCATCTTTTATTTAAAATATTCATAATTATTACTTATCCAGTTATTTGTAACATACAATGTCATGTAGAAAAGTGTAGTTTCAATGCTAGCTACTTTTTGTAGTACTGTAGCTTTTTCAGAAGGGTAGCTTAACTGTATCTTAACTTCTTTAACTTATGAATAGCTCATAGCTTGACTGCAGAAACTACAGTTTCAGATTAGCTTCCCCAACACGGATTTTGACATGCTCTAGATATCAGAGATGCTAACAGTATGCTAACGCTTAATCACAAACTCAGAAAGGCATGACCTTCTCCTTTTTTTTCCACCTCAGAGTCCCTCGAGTCCCTGCATCACAGTTGATAGGAACTTAACCTTCCTCTTGGTGACGCAAAATATGTCACGCAATTATACAGTTAGCTCCTGACCTTTAATTATTGGCCAAGTGGTGTTCCAAGAGTGCTGACACAAGCAAATGAACAGTGATAAATGAAAACCGTGGTGTTTCTTTTTTTAATTAGATAGATAGATTAACTAGATAATAGAAAGATAAGATTAACTTGTTTTTCCTTTAATTGTTCTGTTATATAAAGTAATATCACACTTGAATTCATGCTGTTCTACTGAATATCTTCAGCCTCATGCTTAGAGCCAAATCATTACAACAGTCTTGCTTGTGTGATCCTGCTTAAATAAACAGTCTCATTAGCCTCATGAACATCCTACTGTGGAGTACTACACAGCATAACCCTCTGGCCCCTCTGCCAGTTTTCCTCCTGGCCCACTGTCAGCCCGTCTCAAAAGTTCTGTCCTCCATTGACTGTCTGCTCCTCACAGGACACACAGCTCTATCAAAGCCCCATTTAGCTTTGCAGTCATTCACTTCTCTTCTTCCCCAAACAAGCAACCACTTCCCGACTACATGGTGCCCCCACCCTTGCCCGACACAGCCATTGTGAGCAGACACAGCAAAGAGACATTGATGGACATTGATGGACGCTCCCCATTGAGCGGCTTAGGCCTTCCTTTTGTAAAGCCTTTTCAGGAGCACAGCTTTACAAAATGAGCATTGAGAAAAGACAAGAAGAAGGGTAGATGTTCAATATGACAGGCCTCTCCGACTGCTCCTGACAGGTACGTGTGAAGGGCATGTGAGGTAATCTGGTGTTTGACAGTGCGGATATAAGCACTGACACTGGGTGTCAGAGCATTAGCATTTTCGCGGCCTCGCCCGCTTTCTTTCGCCCGCACACAGACGCTTCATAGGTCATATCTGCTGATGAACCATCTCTTAAATACAAGCTTGTGCCCTAGATGTGTTGGCAGAGATAAGCTACATTTTCATTATTAGTTCTTTTTTTAAATAACTATTACTCATCTCCATTAAAAGAGAAACTGCAGTGGCTGTAATTTCAGGTCTGCCTGTGAAATTGCAATCAAAAGGGCTCTTAAAATATTTTTGCTGCGCAGGAGTATGGCAGTCCTCCTCTGATGAGTTACGACAGGCGAGCCATTCTTCAATGATCGCGTTACAATGCCCAGGCCATAAAAACGGCATCCATCTCATTCATCTTACTGCCCTGCCATCAGGCACTGACATGACCAGACTGACTCCCCAATCACTGCCGTCTCCCATCCAGAGAGAGAGGGAGAGGGACCCAGGCTGGGTTACACTCCCCTTCTGCCAACATGATGTGTGTAAGAGGGGTCAGGCCTGGAGGTCATAGAGGGGGCTTTAGTCGGTGTTACTGGGCATGTAAAGGGTCTGCAAGCAGGTCCCTGGGGAGAGCCAGACGTGATGAGGCTAAAAGGGCCTGCTGTGTGACAAATGTCCATCCATGCTCTGGAATGGCACCTGTGTTGCAAACATATGGCGTCGTAATGGAGACGTATTGGAGAGCTGTCTGAGAGAAGGGCCATAAAGTTGTCCCCCATCACCCCTACTCACCCCCCAAAAGTTTTCTTATGTGCTTGAGTGTGTGCCTGCAGGCACATTGTCTAGCCTAAATACATTATGTATGTTACTCTGCTGATATAAAATAAAGATGAGCAATTGCTGAAAAGGCTGAGCGTGTCAAATCAACACACTTGATCGTCTCCTCCCACACTTTTTACTCTTTACATTTATTTATTTTTATTTCATTCAACTGCTGCTACCCAAGCAAGAAAAGCCAGAGGCTATAAAATAAGATTTTTGTTAATAAGTCTTTTGCTGTATCGTGTGCTGTCACATCTTAGCTCAAAAAACTTTTAACATCATATCATTGGGCATAATCCTATTTTAAACTAGTCTTTAACTAAGTTTATATACTGTATCATGTCATGATACTTTATCTCATCTGTTCTTTGATGCTGGGGTTAACCTCAGTATGCATATGCTCTATATATTTCTTTTGCTCTAATATTTATAATATTTATTTACAGTTTTCCCTCCAAATGCTCATGGCAATTTAAATCTCTCCTGTGACCACAGTAACAGCACAGTGCGCTTTTGTATTCTGAGGGCTAAAATTTTGCCACCCTACTTCTACAGCGTATCCTCCCCAGACCTAATGACACAGGAAATACATGGTGTTGTGTTTACTTGTGGGAGCGAAAGAGAATTGAGTACAGAAGAGTGACTTTGTGTGTCTGACAGTCTGATTATCATGGGAGTAAGTGGTACCATGCGCCATCAGTTGTAGAGGAGACTGGAAATTGAATTTTAACAGGCTCAACAGTCCCTCTTTCCTCTTCCTCCATTGTTTTTGATTTTGCTGTTTTGCTCTTTCAAACTGCCAGCTGCAAAGTAGATAGGACTCAATGGAACGTGTACACCTACACCATGGAAATGCATGAAAACTCTCCCTTGAGGATGTTATAAGAATCCAATCTGAAAGCTGCCTGCACTCCTGCCTCTGGGTTTCAGGTATTTGCTTTGTGTTGGTCAAAGAACAGATCAATCCTTGTTTTTTTGTCTGGGTTACAGCCCATCCTCAGGTTCTGTGTGTCTGTGTGGATGACTTTTAGAAGAGATATATTCGTACAGACCCAAGACAAAAGCCAGAAGCTAGATGTGTTGTGATTCCCGCCAGATTTGCACTCATGTATCTGTATGTTGCCTTAAGCAAACCATACCACATCTGTCTTCTTTATTCAGCCTCTCAGCACACCTTCCGTGGGGGTGGACTGAACATCTTCCATTGAGTTAGTTCTTTGATTCTAGACCAGCAAGACACACCTGAACCACTGGGCAGAAATCACAGCATCATCACTATGTTCCTGTTGGCAAAAACAGCTTTAGCTGGTTTGTTTGTCTCGGGCAGGTCTGTTTTGTTGGTTTGAGGGTAGGCACTTTCACCTAGCAAACAGAAGAGACCAGTTTAAACTTTCTAAAATCAGTATACCATCTTGGATTAATTTAAGCGTGGATTAATTTAAGCCCAGTCAGGTGGATTTTAAATGGGTTTTGGACTTTTGCCAACTGGTCAGTCTAGAAGACCGGCTTAATCTAACTATGACTTGCAAACTATCTTAGGCTACAGACAGAAAGGTTAATACACAGACTGATTACACAATGGCATTATTTGGAAGGTAAAGAGGTGAAAAGAATAAGAAGAGATAAGAATGACAGTGAGGTCAGCACCCTTTTCAAACACAATCACTAGAACCTACTGTAGTCTGTTAGAATGTGTGTCTACAGGAGCCCGTGGAAGCTTCAGTGAGAGCTGAAGTGGAGATGAGAATGAATGGAACAGACACTGAACAAGTAGCATCAGAAAAGGGCAGATCTTCACAAAATGGCCCTGTCAGACTAGAGGAGAATTGTTCTGCTTCTCAGTCTTGGAGAAAGTTACTTTTAAATAATGTTTTACAATGTTTTACAAAAATGCAAAACATAAAATGTTACAAAAGAAATCTGATTAGGCAACATTCCAAATCTGCTTCTCCAAACTGCAGTGTGTGAATAAACTTTTTTAGTTTCTGTTTGTTACTCGGCTTAGCTCTTATAGCATATCACAGTGCTATCAGAGGCCACCATACAAATAACGCTACAGAGAGAGAACGCAGGAAGTTGTGTGATGGTTCTGTCTTTCGGAAAGCACTGCTTCACATATGTATCCTTGTGTTTCATCTTATCTATGTTCATTGAAACAGGATTTCGTGGCCTCAAGTTAAAGCATGTAATCTCATTCGCTCTTTCTTGATGTGACTTACCAAAGGTTTAGATGAGGACACGATCCCTCATGACGCTGCAAATGGGAAAACTGCTTCGCCACTTAAGATCCCTGACTCGAAAATCGACATAGCCGGTTATGAGCTCATGCTAAATACATGGCTTAATCAGTTCAGAAAACTTCCCACCTCCCCTTTTTTCACCTCTGTGCTACGGTCAGAAGGGTTTGTGTGCTAAGCAGCTTACAAAGATGGTTTTCAGGATCTGATTAAGGATCTGGCAATAGATAGCAAGACTCATGCATGTCTGAAGTCTTTAGGAGAGAGAAAAAAGAGGAAGGAGAAAGTTTATATAGAGGGACTAAAATTACCATTTACCAAGTGCTAAATGTGAGTAAATAAAACTGTTACTTGCCAGCTGTCTGGTGACTTTATTAGGAACAGCTATATAATAAAAATCAAATTAAAGTCATACAAACCATCTACTGAACAATATATCTGCCACATCTTGAACGTCCTAAAATTTACCACCTGAGGTTTATCTCAGGTTTATCTCTGCATGAAGTTTATTTTCTCCAGGTGGTGAGTCATATGTGAAACATTCTTCATATTAATCCACTAAAACAAAAATATTAGGAGGAAAATCATGTTTTGTGACAGGTGCAGTTTCACAGAGTGACAGAGGCTGGCTCATGATATATATAATGCTGTGAGTGACAGTGGCTTACACTGTTTGTCACACGTATACCAGGAAAAACAGCCAAATAATTATATTGTCATAGGAAAATAAAAAAATAATTTCATGGCCAGTAATAAATGTTTATGGTCTGTAAACTTTCTCAATTCACCCACTGTTGGCAAGTTTATTTTGGTGTCAATTGCTTTGTCATGGCAATACCGAATATCTGTTCTGTATAATTAATACAACTAAAGAACGACTGTATCCTGACTTGGAGATCGAAAGAGGTTTCCTACATGGTGTTCAGTGTTTTGTACTGGCTGCAGGGCAGATGGGTAATTTGCAATGCGACAGTGGTAATCAGATGTGAAACACAGTCTTAAGCTCGAGTAATGAAGCGCCTACACTCACAATCTTCACTGTGAAGCACTGCTGCTTCGTACAGCTCTCGTTAATACAGTGAAATCCCGAACAAACCCAAGGGCACAGTTACTGCAGTTATGGCAGATAAGTGCTGCTAGGGTCCCTGGGACATTCAAAAGTGGATTTTTAATTTGTCTCTATCATATGCATATATATATATAGCTGCTTGCATATGTGTCGTTGTCACACTCACCAGCTCATTATATAGGTGGCAGTCAGACAGCTGGTGGGATTGGGTACCAAAGGGTTAAAGTCATCATCACTCTGCTGTAATATGTCCCAGATGTTATTTGGCAAAAGCATAGTCGTTCAGACACATTTGCCTAACTGCCACGATTAATTACCAAGGACAACTGCCTACATCTGCACAGGACTGCCGCACCGCCTCGCTATTGGTTAACCCATTTTCATGTTATTCTTTCTGCAGAGCAACCATCCAATCAGCACCAGCAGAGCCAGTCCAAGCTGCCACCGGTGCCGCCCCCGCACAAACAGCAGCCGTCAGTGACGGCGCTGAACCACAACTCTCTGAGCAGCCGCAGGAACGTGAGCCCGGCCCCCCCGGCCGCACTCCCCGCCGAACTGCAAACCACACCCGAGTCAGTGCCGCTGCAGGACAGCTGGGTCCTGGGCAGCAATGTGCCGCTGGAGAGTAGGTCAGTTATGCAATTGCACGCACACCCTGTTACATCCTAATGTGTGACCTGTGTTGCATGTTGTTGTGTAATGCTGAGGTCTTTGACATGATTCACACAGACACGCAAACACCAGACTGAGCAGAACACAATATATTTAAAGTGACTTACGGTGCATTCAAAAGCTATACATGCAGAATCTTTGATAAGTGTTTGATAATATTCTTTGATAATATTCAATTGTTTTTTGGCTGGTCATGTGATCGGCTGCAACTGCTCTGTATGCAATAAACAGCCTTTTATTAGGCTACATACTAACAGAAAAAGTCAAACCTTAATTCCACTGTAACTCGCTTCACATAAAAGCATCTGCCAAGTGCATGAATATTCATGTTTTAAAAGTACATAGGGGTAAAACAATTTTACTGAGGAAAACATTATTGAGTGCACCCCAAACAAGTGCAGTAGGGGTTCTGACAAGCTTGATAGTGTCATTTACATTCATAATATTTAGAAAACACTTTTGACAAGCCTCAGTCAAAATGCTCTCTTTACCATCAGTCCACAAAGCAATATATATCTACATAACTAAAACATCGAAACATCTTACAAAATGTCTGATAACATGGTGACATTAAAAAGCGCCTCCGCTCATTCTGCTAATATACTCTAGTTTGACTGTGGCCTCGCCAAGTTTAGGGGAGGATACGGCTCGCTTGTTTCTCCATAAATCAGTGAGGCTGTAAGCTCTTAGGAGACTCTGAGGGGTCCTTAAACACTAGCAGAAGGGAACACTTTGTTGCAGAGGTTAGTGTGTTAGTGGCGTAAAGGCCCGTCTCTCTGTTTTTGATCTACGCTTTCTAGTGACACTGTATGTATAATGACTAAAGCCTCCCCCATTAAGTGATGTGACCACCTAGCACTGCTTTCATTCATCCTGTGCGAAATAAGCCCAAGAAATCTGTCTGAGACAGAAGGAGTGGGTGTGAACGCCGAAAGAGAAAACCGTGGGTAGCTGAAGAAACTTTGTAGAAGCAGTTGGTAAGTGATGCTGTCACTGTGCCAAAATGTCTTACTGTCATTCTTGAAGAAGGTTTGATGACAGTAAAGAGAGTGAGAAACTGACAGCCTTCCCTTAGTTCCTCTCCACAGTCTGAAAGCTATAGGCATGTGGGGACTGATTGGTGGCTTGCTTTGAGTTCATATTTTATGAGTGCTGGCGTTAAGAGATCCAGGAATAACACGTGCCTCTCCACCGCCGCTCGCTAGTCTCACTTCATATGGACGCAGAGGTCCAACAGCAGGAATATCCAGCAGCTACACTTCCTTTATGGTCTTTCCCTTCCGTTCTGTGTTTTCTCTGCTACTTTTATTTTGCTCTGGGGAAATTCACAGAAAATGAATTACGTTGTCTATTTGTAGGCACTGCCTGGTTTGTACCCGATTGGTAAAAAAAAAGTGGCAAATGAAGTCCGAACGCAACCAAAAAACCAGCACTGAATGCAAGTCACAATTTCTCAGACTTTCAGGTCCATGAGGCACAAACTACCACAGTCTTGCGTACCTTGTTGGGACTGTGTAGAGCATCCCTCCACCAAATGCATGGTTAACACATTTATAATTTATAATACGTCTAACTTACATAAAAAGGAAGCTTGTTTGATTGCAAAGTTAGACAGTGACTTAATTTAAATATAGTGCAACTCTATTTCAGAGCATGTAGTACCTGGTTTAATTGTTTTGCAAACAAGACTGCTTTTTGCACTGTAACTGCACACAAAAATATGCAGTTGTTTAGTGAACTCCCTCCTCTGTCTTTGAATTCTTTGTGGCCTTCTGAGTGTTTTGATTTTTGCTGTTTTAACCACAGCAACATTTCAACATTTTTTCAACATTCTGTCTGCATTTCTGTCATTGTTTTGCTTTCTATCTTTTCCAACTTTCTCTCCACTGTTTGTTTTCCTTCTTCTCTTTTAACCTCTGTGGTCACACCATATCCTCTCAATGACCTTGGTCTTCCTATGCTTATATTGACAAAGCATTATGCAGATATCTGCGGATATTAACAAGAGAGCTTAAATTGCTGTGTTTATATCCAGGGATTTTGCCGTGGAAGACCACACTAGGCCACACACAGCTCAAATCCAGCAGGACCGTACCACTGCTTAGAAACCCGACTTTGGTGCAGCATCCTTCCAGATGAAGTATCTGTTACGTATGTGCTCAGCAGCATTCGTTTAAAAGGTGCTGTTACCCAAGTTGGACGCCAAGCTTACTTAACATCTGTTTACATGATACAAACTGCCTGTTTACACTTCAGATAAACAGTAAGTCTAGCTCCTCGACAGGCACAGCAGTGAAGTTTAGATGAAAATAATGAAAAACATCAGCACTGGTAAATGGACGACAATGCGCTGGCAGCGTGTGGAAACACTGCCGCTTCACAACATGTGTCGCTGATCAAGTTCATTGATTTGTTTGAGATGCTGGCTAAAGAAATAAAAACATTTCAGTGGATTGCATTAGCCTTTGGAGCAAATTGCACAATTCAGCCCTTATGCCCATCTTGCTAATTCACTTGCACTCGGATAAGTTGTTATTTGACGTAATTTTGTGGCTGTTTTACATAAATTTCATTAGGGAAACAATTCAGAATTTGTTTAACGGGCAGGCTGTTAGACATACTAAGTCCCTCCAGTGCCGCTATTCCAATATGCTTCGGTGAAGAATGCTTGTTTGTGTTTACAAGCACGACTTTGGTTTCGGGGCCCAGGTGGTAGTGTTTCAGCAATTACTGACTGTACCTTTAAGGCATTATTGACATTGTCATGCACCTTGTGGACAAATGCAGATCACCGCTGATCATATGCTTCCGCCATCTTGCAATTTGCGCACAATTTGTGTTAACAGACAATTCAGTATAAACAATCATGGCTCTGGCTCTCATGCAGTCAATTACCACCTCACTTTACTGTCCTTACTCTCATAGCTACTTTATTATGCCGTGAGAGTGCTAAAAGAGACACAGGAAAGGCCCATCGAGACATCTGCCAGTGCTTAACTAATTAAAATAACTGAGTGTGTATTCAAGAATGTGCATTCAGGGTTTGAGTAAATTTTAAATGTGATAACAGATCAGGCATGCGGTGAAGCGGGTACTGGATTTCATTTCTGCACACAGCAAAACGGCTCTATTTTCAGCCAAGCTGTTCTCCGTGTGGACATCACCAGTCGTGCTTATGCAAGGTGATTCTCGTGTGATTCTCAAAGTGCTTGACTCATAGGTCAGCTCCCATGCCACACCTCAGAAGTAGACAGCTAAAGATAGTGCTCACGACTTTCGCAACCACAGGAGAGATAAAGCGAAAGGAAGGCGTTGATTCTTCTTAATTACAGAGCTCATTTATTGCAGATTTCTGCTTGTTATCAGGTAATATAATTAACAGGGATAGTTCACACAAAAATGAAAGTTCTATTATCATTTACTCACCCTCATGTCATTCTGTACATTTACTTTAATTCATTGAACACTACAGGTGATGTTAAGAAGAATGTTTATGCTTTTCTTTACAATGAAATACAATAAAAGTGAATGGTGACCAGGGGCTGACCAGCCTCCAAAAATAATAAAAAGCACCATAATCATAGCAGTATATCATAGCAGTAGTCTATATAGTCTCATGCTCTTTCAGTCTTCGGAAGCTATTTGAGAGATTTATTGATGGACAATCTTCCTCAGCTGCAGCTCTCCAATCTCATCTGTGTTTGACAGAAAATAGAAAATTATGCGGGGCTAGAACAGTGTGAACTGACAGAATTTTCATTTCATTTTTGAGAGAACTATCCTTTTAAATGTCAACTTTCCTCAGTTTTCAAAAGCTGCACAAATGCCCAACATAATATGTTTTCCGATTTGTCTTTTTTCTTCTCTAAGCAGTTTTCTAAGAAGTCATTTATTGCATCAAAACAAACTAGACATCAAATTGTCATTATAATAAAGAATCATCTATCAGTATTGTACCAATAAATGTTAATAATAAAAGAAAAGCATGAAAGCTTGATAAGTGGTGAGGGAATAGTTTGTGCGAACACACCATCCTGCTGAGCTGGGATAGCTTTATTGTTTTGTCTGTGATCATTCCCCCTTCGCTTGGCAGGGTCAATCCACACAGCCAAAACACGCAACAAATGTGAGATGTCACTCAGTATAGGCTTATCCCAGGTCAAGCGCTAAAGATCATTCAGTTCCGACACTCTGTTCCTCGTCACTTCTGTAACTTGCAAATATTCACAGTAGCAATGCACAAAAACACACTGCAGGCAGCAGGAAGGAACCGGGTCCTTGAGAATAACAATAGACCCATTTGCATTTCCCTTCAAAAGGAGGTTATGGTGTTTTTTTCCTCTTCTTCCTCATCTGTTCTCTAAATGTTTGCCTTCTGTACTGTGAAGCGAAAATAGAAAATTTTAAATCATTCAACACTCTATCTATAGCTATTTATATGAGAAACAAAATTTATCACTGCAGAGATATTTACTGTAGATTGACTGTAGATATGGATTTTTCAAAAGCATGAAGCCAGTAAATGGGCCATTGGTTACTATGAATGAAACATAAATGTGATGGAAGGGCGAAGAAAAAGCAAATGAAATGTGGATTTATTTTCAAGGTACTAGGTACTGTTCAGAAGATGATTCTGTTTCCTCTCAACATACACACACTTTTCCCATTTAAGTGTAAACTGCTTAACTACTAGTTGCATGTCTGAATTTTTTTTAATTTTTAAAAAATGTTTAATATTGTTATAAATACTTTAATCTCGAGCATATACAAACATTGTTACTATATTTTCCAGTTCTTTGCCGCATACACTCTTCCTAAATCTTCTGTAAAGACATTTGTCAGAGGATGACAAACATGAAAGAAGATACATGGATTAGCATAGCAATTTCCAGCCTGATGTCATGCCTCCTGTAATCAATTAACAATGGTTATCCCGTCCCTCATGCGCACAAATCCCTGTTGGCTCTCCTTTGTGTCAGAGGAGCGTTATCCAGTCTTACCTAAACAACAGATGCTGCAGTCAGTCCTTAGATACCACAGCTGGAGATTTTATCACTGTTTTCCACTGCGCTTCTTCCATTACATCTCGTTTAAGTGGGCAGCGAATCTCCAAAGGTATTAAAATTTGCTACAGAGCATCTAATCTTAGCATTTAATTTGAAACTTTTTTCAAGCATGCAGCACGCATTATTGCTGTGACCCTATTAACTGCAAACCTAGTGTTATATGGCTATAAACAGCATATGAACTATGAGGCTGTGAGTGAATCGAAAGTATCAGTAGCCATAATAAAAAGTATTTCATGTTTATTACATTCATAAGGAAGTGCCTTAAATGGCTCATTCAAGTGCCACACAATTTTTTGTGAGTTTGTATTTGTCTGTTTTACCTGTTGTTTCACTACTTCTGTCTTCAAAGTTCAGGCAGACAATGACTCGAAACCTGCTTATGAATAATTTTTAATGCTGCTGTATGGTATGTATAAAGGCACTTAACGTGACTTAACGATGAAGAGGGATTAACATATGCTCAAGTCATGCTATAGAATTATGTGTCTGCAAGTTTCTTGTTGCAAAAACTTGAGGTAAATGTTTGAACTCCTGCTGGGAGGTCAGAGGGGTTAGTGGGTTTAGTTTAGGTCATAGTGATGCTATGCAGAAAACCAGGAGGTCGTGTGTAAAGTCAGAGCGAATTATTCTTGGAAATTTGTAAGTTTTCATCACACAAGAAGATTTGTCAAGGAATGAGACAAGAGGAGACGGGAAACTCCACATTGTCTTATGGCTTAGATATGTGCATCTCTGGAGATTCACATCCCTCAAGGATTCTGTTCACTGGATGTGACACAATAATTAATATATTCACACACTTATCTAGGAGTGGATGTTGAGAGCTCAGTAGTTCAGTAGTAACACATTATAGTCATTCAGGGTGCTGTTTAACACAACAATTGTTGCTACTGTTTTTATTGCGATCTTTTGTTTGTTTGTTCAACAAATGTTCAGTGAAGGAGGTGCTTGACCCTGTTGAAGTCAGACTAAAAATTATATTATCTGTTTATTGATTTTCTATACAATTTAGGGTTTTTGCAACTTTGATTTTATTTGTTTAAATAATTTAAGACCCTAAATCTAAATAGTTTTAAATCCTAGAATATTTAAAGACGTGTTTTTTTCCATATCAAGATCAAAACATCAAAATTAAATGTAAAAGATTATACAAATACATTTTAGAAATAAAATGTCATTTTTTTTTGTTTTTTTTTTGGTTAAGTAGCATGGTAAACTAAACGAAGTTAAGACTTGTTTACGTTTAACCTATATTTTCAATATAAATTCAACACATTTCACAGGCCAGACCATTTTAAGCGGGAATACAGATATTTGATTTGAATAAAAAGTTTTAGTTTTACATTAGATAGTAATTTATCCAACATATCTAATTACCTTCACAACAAAAAGCTGCTTAAACTTAGAGAAAAACTGAATGATACACTAAACATAAAAGTGCAGAAAACAGAAACGTCTTTCTATGTGTGTGGGTTTGTTTGTCAGTCTGTCTTCATTCGGTGAACATTCAGTTATGACTGACTGGCGTGTGTGAAGCTTCTTCTTTGCAGATTTGCTGCCAAACTCATAATTAGAAATAGCTTGACTGTCTCATCATCAGAAAGCACTGATGACCTTTATTCTAATTGTTTGTCTTTCTCATGTAGAAAATTAGCAAAGCAAGCAGTTCTCGAAAACGGGCATGACAACTTAATAGAGATGGATGTGTTCACTCCCATGTACCACGAGGGCAGCTATGGGGACGGGTACGTGCTCCTGAGTCTTCTCATGGTGCCAGCTGCCGATGCCAAGCCCAACACTGAGCCAACCAAAGTGCTAAATCTCCAGACCCCCGCCACCCCCAAACACAAGACCAGCACTGAGCCAATCAAATGGCTAAAGTTCCTCCATAAGCCCCATATTAAGCCATCCAAACACAGCAGTAACGGTCTGGCCTGGCCTCCTATCGTATATATCTCCTCCTTAGCTCAGTTTGCCAATGGATGCAAATTATCAGGAGGCAATTGATTGGCAGTCGTTTCTGACACAGATACTTGCTTAGGAATAATTGCTCTAAATTAAGTTGTAATAAAAATTCACTAATATGCTAATCGATTCTCCATGTGCATAAATCAAGTTACACAGCCTTTAATATTTTAATTTCACTAATTCTTTAATTGATATTCCTGCATTACTAAAATTAAATCCTGAAGCCCATAGAAACTGAAGGCGCAACATCCTGGCTTTGACTGGGTTGATTGATAATATTGGAGTAACAGTGAGTTGGCAGCACCTGTTTACAGCACTAAAGCAAGGGCACAGCTCTCTCTCTCTCTCTCTCTCTCTCTCTCTCACCCTCTTTTTCTTTCTGCCTCTCCACCTCTGTTGCTGCATTAGAATGCCGAGAGATTGTTGAATTGTCTCACTAATTGGATTTAGTGCTCAGTGTTATTTGATATCGCAGCTCGAATCATCTGTTTGTCCCATTGTTCAGTGTCTTCATGGGTCATTCTGTCACCATAAAGAATGCAATCGAACAGACAGCTGTGCATTGTAGAGAACTGCTTAGCTCTGCAAGCTTGTGAGTTGTTTTGTTAACAACGGGACAGGATTTGTTTTGTGAGGTTTACATCAACGCTCTTATTAAATGTTTAAGGAGCCCGGGGCTAGTTTACACTTTCTTCTTCTGAACCATTTTACAGGGAGGGTTTTGGCTACAAAAGGAACTTTTGAACATTTCAGCTGTTTTTTCAGGATAGGAGTTTTTGACAGAAACACAGTACAGTGAATGTGTTTTGTAAACCATTGTTTTGGTTTAAATATTGTAACATGCATTGTGTCCTTCCCCTGTAGTCGTAGTCAACACCTTGGAAAATATGGTCTTAAAATTAAAATGTCTATTTTTGTGAAATTTCCTCTGTTGCTGAAGTAACAACCTTAGTTGATTTTTAATTAGTGAAGTTTTCTTTTTACCTCCTTTAAAGTGAAAAGCTCCACACACACACACATTTCATCACCCTCATTCAGAAAGTAAAAACAGCAGGCTAAAGAAACGTCAAACACTGGGGCTTTGATTGAGATGTGTGTTCTCTACAAGTTGTAGAGAAAGTTCTGACAGTTTTTCACTGTGGTGTGCAAGCAAACATAAAGGCCTGGCTTAATACATGTGATGGTAATATCTGCCGAGCATAATTACCACATGCCAAGAGCTTCTGTTAGCCAATCATAACTTAAGTGCCAATCAGCGAGGAAGGGTGTCACCAGCTTAGCGGGAGACCGGGCAGTTCAGGAGGGCTATGCGCCTCACTTCCTGTGCTGTGCCCCACGCACTCTATGAACAGTGTCTGTGCCGCTGTAACTATTCATTTAGTCTCATTTAGACTTAATATACTGAGCTTCCAGTGAAACTGCATAAGTGTTGGATATGACTTCGTTAAATGATTTTTAAACTTTAAAACTGTTTCTGACTGTATGAGCCATATCAGACAAGTCTGAATTCTTGCCATTAATCTGTTTTGCCCAGAGCAGTTCAATGCAAAATGAAAATGTCTTACAAAATGGGTTCTTACTAAATAATAGTAAATTTCTCTTTTTTTCTGTTTTTCAGGCACTTTCTTTTTAAAACAGGCACTGGCACCACTCCTCTGTTCAGCACGGCCACACCAGGCTACACCATGGCCACGGGGGCGGTCTACTCGCCCCCCACACGGCCCTTGCCCCGCAATACACTCTCCCGCAGCGCCTTCAAGTTCAAGAAATCCTCCAAATACTGCTCATGGAGGTGCACGGCCCTCAGCGCCATGGCTGTTTCAGTACTGCTGTCTGTACTGCTGTGTTACTGCATCGGTAGGTACAATCATATGGATCCATAATGCTTTGTGGCAGTCACATTCCCCAAACAACTTTACTTAGTATGGTCTTAATCTAGATTGTTTTTAGCATGCTTCATTTTTAGCATGCTTTAGTTAAATAATAATAATAATAATAATAATAATAATAATTTCCATAATCAATAAGGCTGCAAAATGCTGCGGAATACTATTGTAAAAACAATTGCTTGGCCATTATGTTGCCATGGAAACCACAGCTGATTTCTTTTCTAATACCCAGTCACCTGCACAATTGTTCACATAACACATGTTGCCATAGCAAACGTGACCGCTTAGACAGACAAAGTTTGTATTTTTCCCTTCTTCATCGCCGTGGATTAAAGCTCAGTAAAGCCTTCATTCAGCATTTGTTCCATACCATGTGCCAAATGTAGACAGCCTCGTCTATGCTTCCTCTCTGAATGGAGCTAGTTGTTTGCTCATTCCATACAAATGTCACGGTGATGAGGATTTGTGAATGGCCTGTAGAGATGTTGTTTTTCTCTGAGGGGGGCTGGTTTGTCTCAAAGGCACGATGCTTCTGTTGAACTGTATGGGAGAGAGCGCAATGAGGCAGGCTTTGGACCTCGATTTATATTTCTCATGCTGCACTATATAATGAGAGGATGTTCGTACTCTATTTTTGCAATGATTTTATTGCTGAGGAGAGAAGGCACAGCAGATTAGAGAAAGCAGATTGGGGGAGTAAAGAGAGTGACAGAGAAACGTCCCTTTCAGTGTATGTACAAATTCACGTACTGTACACACAACTGTAGGTATTTCAGAAGGACTGTTCACTTCTTTTGGTTTTGTAGTGAGCTAATGATATATTTATCCCCAAGCCTAACTAAAGCCTTGCAAGGTTTAAAGACTTTCAAGGCAAGTTGGGATGTTGAATTTGAGGACAAAATTGCCCACACAGTGTAGTAAAACTGAACATTTGTTACTTTGTAAGAGCAATTTCTTCCCCATTATAGCTCAGACACACAATGCAAACATGCAGACACACCGTAGAAGATATATTATGATAACTGTATTTATGAGTTTTTATTTAATTGTGTGTGTGTGATGGGGGAAGGGGTAATAACTGTAATAATACTAATTATTATACAATAACAGTATAGCTTTATCCAATCTAAAAGCCTACTATAAGTACAGAAATGATGTCACAGCCACATGCCATAACCAGACACAGAGAAAACACCCAGCCACACAAACTTTCACATTATTTTTTATATTGTTGATGTTAAATGTAACCTCCAATGTCAATAAGAGGAAATGAAGCATCCTTCTTTTCATTTCTCAAAGCTTCAGACCTATTCATTTCCATAGAGATCCGGCAACCCTCTTTTATCAAAAAGACATAAAGGGATTAGCGCTTAGCATCACTGAGCCCCTGCTACATCTATTACATCATATAGAAACGCATTTGTTTAGTCAATGGCTTTTCCATTTTTGTGTCAGCTCAGGCAAACTCATTTATAGTTTTTGTAGCATTTTTCACTGCTGTCGCCAGCGGGAAATACAGCATTAGGGCTTTAGCACTTTATTCAACACGTTTATATGAAACAGTTTGGATTTTCACTGCAGAACAGGGAAGAGAGTGAGAGCTGAATAACAAAAGTTAATTTTGTGTTTTAGAGAGAAGGCTAAATGCATTTTGGAGTTAATTATTCCTCTGTATTTTTGTCAGCTGAGCAGCTTCCAGAGAGCTATTTACTGACACTCCACGGCCAGGTATATTCCCTCTGTCAATACAATTGCTAATAGAGCAGATGCTCTATCACTGCTATATCTCTGGAGAGAGAGAAAACAAGAGCATTATAAGGTTCTTCACCCAAGGTCTCATCATAATTTCTGCTCTGTTACCTTTATATTTTCCGAAATTATCTTTTTGCTTGTGCATTGGTCTAATAATGCCCACTTATTTAATATTTTTCCACTTCCAGAAATGTTTTTATATAGCGTCCTTTTAAATCTCATTGAAGCTTTAGTGTGTTTTTAAAATTGTACCTAAAATAACTTTGAAACGTAGAAATTGCAATAGAAAAGGTTTGGGAGAAGAAATCCATCACCTGGATTTCTTTGAAGTAAAATCCCAACCTCGTTTGCTATAACGACACAGAGGTGAGATGGTGTCAGTGTCATTATGAAGAATATGTTTGTGCCGCGCCTGGATTACAACCACCGGGGTGTCTCTGGACAGACCCTCTGCAGCTCTGATCATTACTGCATTTTAAAGTTCCTGAAGATGCACACAGCAGGACATTGGAGAGCATCACAGAAATTATGGAAATATATGGAGAGCTAATCATGACATGCACTGTAGGGGCCAAACATTAACAAGCCCCACAACAGATTTTTTTCTCCCTTTCTTTAATCTGTGGCTTTTTCTTGTCCCATCTTTGCTTTCATTATCAGACCTCATTATCCTTCTGAATTTAGGTTCCAAACCCTTCTGTTTTAAACAGCTGCTGTTATGGGATCCAACAATGGAACATTGTCACTGCATTTTTCTTCAGATTCAAGATGTTTTCACAAATGGGCTTGACAGTACATTTACCAAATGACTTTTCATTTACCAAATTACTTCTGTTCCCCCCCAAATTGCTGCACAGAACTAATAAAGTTTAGGTTAATAATAAGTTAGGCCTGCTTAAATCATCTAAAATCCTTAAGCAGCACCACTCGAATCAGAGGAATTAACTGTTATCTTTGAGCATGGGATAGAATTTCCACAGGAGAATATCAGAAATGATGCTGTTTGCTTACAAGGCACTGTAATTATGCATAACCAGAAAAGAGGAGCACAGCTTGAGTAAGACAATTGGAGTCTTTATATCTTGGCTTTTCCATCTTTTTTCAGGCCAAGGATCCTTTCATGAATAGAGAGAGTTTTAACCTTGTTAAAGCTAAGTATTTTAACTTTGTCCTATAATTATATGCATATATGTATGTGCATATTTATTATGATGTTTACATTTCAAAGCCATTACAATAATTATTCATGATGTAGAGAATCATATTTTTTAATGTACTAAATTATACCTTAATATGTTAATGTAACATTAGTGTTTATCAAGCATCACAAAAAAGAAAATTGAGGTTAACATTAATTGGCAGACCCCATGCAGTGCCGTTGCGGACCCTCCGTTAAAGCCCCCTGTTTCAGACTGAATAAACGCAGCGCCTTCATCTTACCGTCTCACACTGTCAACAGTACAGATGGAGAACATATCCTCTTTTTCAGTTTCACACAGCAAACAATGCCTTGTTAGCTATGTGCTATGCGTCAACAGCTCCTCCAGCTACTAACAAAACCCAGAGGCTCTTCTCTGTCAGCCCAATCTGGTGTTTGAGACCCCAGCCATCTCTGCTAAGCCCACACCCACAGCACAAGAAAATCAAAGGACAGGAGGAAATCAGGTTTCTCTCAGTCCTTGTTCAACAGGAGTAACACAGCAACATGGAGATTTTTCATGAACACTCAATCAATACCACATCCTGCGTGGATGGCTTTAATACTGGATGGAAGTTCATGCCAATGCCTCCAACATGTCGACAAAGTCCTCCAGCTGCCACTTCCAATGACATTCCTACTGAGGCGAGAACAATAGGCTTGCTGAATGGATCTGAGATGAGTTTTTGGAAACTGGAACTGACCCTTGAGCAGCTTGGAAAGAGTTTTCTGCTCAAAACTCAGGTGAAGGCCTTTGTGATTCACAACGAACATGTTGTGTCTTCTGAACAGAGTGCTGATTGCTTGTTCTTAGAAGTTTAGTATCACTCTCAGCATAGAGGCCCAAAGCAGGAGAAACTTATAAAACAGCCCCAGTGGACCAAACACCAGCCAGAGGAAGCAAGGCATGCCAAGAGGTCCTCAACCATCTATTAAAATCCCGCAAGATAGGGAAGGGCGTTCATAAATACTTCACAGCTTTTTACACCTCTGAAAAGCATTTTACATTTAGTCAGGGGCAGTCAGCGTTTTTTATTCGGCTTCTGTCTCTGTAAATGAGTAGTGACACTCTGGAGAAAATAGTCACTTAATCTTTCCACAATGTACTCTTATTTTCACAGGTTAGTGAGACATTTTGTCCTCCCACCTACTGTATGCATACAACTTTACTTTTGCAGAATGACTTCAGAGTAATTAATAATGCCTGAGGTCATTTTTTTAATTCTCTTGTATACCTTGGTTGGACATATTCTGAAAATTAGACTTTAATAGAAAATAAATGGACAATAAATTGTACCTAGGTGACATCTGTGAATTAGGAATATTCAAATTGTCATAAATATACATGAAATGGTGGCTTTGGTGCTTTCCAAACAGTGGTTAATGATTGTATGTAAGGATACTGAGAGGTTAGATCATTTGATTGGCTGGCTGTCAGCACACTGTCCAACACCCTGAGGTATAGAATGACATTCGGCTTGCCCCATTTCGATTTATTAGTGTGGAACTTTGCAGATCATATATGCATTTAAATGACACTTTGCTCCAATGCAATTTACAGTGCATTCAATGCAGTGCAATTCAATGCAATTTTGTAATTTGTGTGCTCCCTAGGAATCAAACTCACAACCTTGTCATCGTTAGTGCCATGCTCTTCCAGTTGAGCTACAGAAACACCATGCTAAATGCCACGGTACTTAAGGTTACGGTTTCTAGAGCTTGTTTTATTAGCCTTTTTTCTGAAAAGCAGTTTCTGCATGAGTCACATCTTCTTAAAGAAATCCAGCTGTCCCACACCCACACGTTTTATCTTGCTAATGATTGTAAGTGACATATAGTGAGCCATGAAACTGTATTTTAATCATAGCAGAAGACAGATCTATTTTAGCAGAAGCAGCCCATGTTCTCAATAGCATTGTGAGTCCCACTGGTTACATAACCACCAGTCCTGCCTCATATAAGTTGCCTCACATTTACCTCAACTGTAATTCCTTCCGCTCTGCGTATGAACTCTGCCCCGGTGAAAACGTTTTCTACCTTCGTCCTCATTTGCTCATTCTGCACACACCTGAGGCGGCAGTAGCCCACCTACAAACTGACAGGCTTTGTGCTTCTTCACATTGGCCTCTTTCTCTCTATCTCCATCACCACCATGTAGAAAAGGTGTTTCTCTGAAGTCTTCTTCTTCATTCACAGTGCTTCGTGCCCAAGGCTCATCAACAATGCGATCCACGTCCCGTGATCTTGCCCACCTTTGCCTGTTTAAGCACTTGCAAAGCAACCAAGGGAAAAGAAGAGAAAAAAACTTTAGCAACCAATTTCCATTCTCTGTCAAACAGAGAGACTTTTTATTTTACATTAGGCACATTTGTATTCTAATAGCTTGGATATGAGCTCTGGTCCACAGCCTACAGTAGCATGCTGTCTTACTGCCTTGCTGTGTCGCCTCCTTCATGGGCACCACTTCATCATTACCAAACCCCATAAGTGACTTATTTGGAACACTCATAGGCAGAAGCTTTTTGTGTCAATCTTATAACACTCCCCACATACACCACATGGGAGACTCAATTCACAATTGATTTCAACAGAGATGTGACACTAATGACACAAAACATATGGCAAACACATACATTTAATTATATTATAGTTTAATTATAGTTTTACATATTCATTTTGTTTAATTAAACTTATTTTTTCACTGAGCCCAATGCAATGCATTATGGGATTGCTATCTGCAAAAGACATATGTGACGTGAACAAAATTAGATATTTTAGGAGGCAGCGTAATTAAGATGCCTACCTTTTGTAACAGTCTGAAACAGTTTCTGACATGTTTCACACATGCTTAAAACACACAATAATTAAACACTCCAGAGCTCTTTGCTCCATGTGTGCCTTTTTCTACATTTGTTTATTAATCCATACTCATTTTTTTACTCTTAGATATTGCAGCAAGCGCATCCAACTAACCATAGTGTAGTTTACAAGAAAGTGTTTCATTAACAAAAGAATCTAATTTGTGTGTCAAAGACTTCCACATTAATTCCCTGTTCATGATGCTGAATGTTTACGCAGCAGCCCGCGCAAAAGTGTGTCTGATACTCGATCATCACAGCGGGGGTTGGTCGTCTCTCTGGTGGAGAAGTCAATACCGCCCACTCTCCCATAACCCCTGCTTTGGCTAAGGTCAGGGTGCTGGACATTGGCTGGTTGGCAAACAGGCCGAACCAGCGGGGATCTAATTTAATGAGAGTGAGAGAGGACCAGATAAAAAGATATAAAGAGAACGTAGAGCACAGGCTTAAAGAATTTTATAACCCAATTACCGCTCAAATACTTTAATGTAACTGTCTTGCACCTTAAGTATTCCATACTCTCTGTCTTTATCTTTCTCATTACCACTTCGTGTCATTGGAGCAGAGCTATATCTACAGATATCAGGAATATCACAAGACAACAGTCCCAGATAACAACCTTACACAACTAACTAAACACAGACACACACACACAAACAAATATACCAGTGCAGAGGGAGAAAGAATGATTTATGTGTGGAGGTTGTGTGTGTGCTCTGGGGGCATGAAGAGACCCGGTGGGGGTTGTTGGCAGGTCTAAATTACCTTTATTAGAGGCAACGTCTGCAGCTAACACCACAGTTAGTCAGAGAAAGGATCACCCTGTCCTCTTAGACCAGCCCACCTAGCACAGTTACCACACACACATGCTGAGACCTATATACAGTATATCTTATGAGATTCCCATACTAATGCAGGACAATACCAACAAACAATATCACAAATTATAGGAACATCACAATTACATCAGTTACACCTTTGTAATACTTTGCATGTCTTGAAGAGAGTAATACTATGAGCAATCACATTGTTCTTGATTCTTTGAAATCAAAGTGCTTAATGTAATATAAATACATAACTTAAAATGTCCACCCCAGTCCTCAAATAGCATTTATTAAAATTAAGCTGCAAAAAAGACTTTGACATCACAACTTCTATGAATGGGCATGTTGACACCAGTGGTTAATCAGAAACATAGCACAGTAAGGTAAACGTTTCTAAACATTATTTATGTCTCTGTAGTGTTATGTAAGTCACACTGGATGAAAAGGGTCTGTTAAATGAATAACCTACCTTTCCTTCTATTACAAATATGTATGAGCAGTTTTTTTGTCAATCTCTTGATATTTTTCTGAACTTCCTCTAAATTTACAGCCAACCAGTTACTCATAACGATTCAGACTTCATGATGGCAAAGTTCCCACACAATCCTACAGATTGTACACTAGCCTGTATGGTTTTTCCAGACAAGTATTTTAGGATCATCACCAAGAAAACAAAATGTGTTGCAAGGGTGCTGATTCACCCAGGTTGTCACGCTACCCACAGGGAAATCTGGGACTGTTGTAGGTGGGAGAACTCCTGGCACACACAACCTGAAATGCAGCTAGTTGTTTCCAGCCACACCTGAACTGAACTTAAGTCATGGCTACGTGAACGTCCCATCCTTGATCTTAACCCCTGCATCCTGGCACGCACGTTTTCCAGACCCTTCCCAGCATTCTCATCCATTGTTCCAGGCAACAGCCAGATCAGAGACCAGTTTGCATAGACCATTGAGACATTTCAGGAACAAATTAAATGAGACAGCAAAAGCAGCTGTCTAAACATATTATTCCACAGAGCAGCCAAAAACTCTTTCCAGGCAGTAATACCAAACTCATCAGCTGGGGCATCTGTACAGCTTTAGAGCTATTTTAGCTTAAAAACCTGAGGTGTGATTGATGCCACGCACATGAATTAGTGTTCTCACATGACATGATAATGACTCATTAAAGAGTTTCTTTGAACAAAATAAAGTACAAATAAATCCATACTGGGTACTTTGAGTCATTTTTATTCTCTCATCTGCCAAAAGTGTTGTAATTAGGCAACATCTGTCTGATTAGGTTTCTATGTTTTAACTTTGAATCCTTGTCATTTATGCAAAGTGAGATGTTTTATCTCTAATTAGTGGAGTTTACTAAGGCAGGCATCACTATTTCTTTTGTTCGTACTTTAGGTTAGGGATTTGAACAAATGTTTGTCACTGCACAGAAATGCCCTAGCAACCACCTGCAATACTCTAGCAACCGCATAGCAATGTGTTAACAAACCACTCATGAAACCTCAACAACTGCATAGTGAACACCCACAACAGTAAAAGTTTTGTTAAATTGTGAAAGTTTTGTCCTTGCAAACAGCACTTACTTTAAAGTATTCATGTAGCTGTAACTTACGTTACTGTATTGTACTGTACTGTATATTTTATTGATAATACACATTATTCACCTTATCACAGCTAAATCCATTGCTTGGATTCTGCTACTGTGAGTTATGTTATTTTAAACATTAAGTGTTATGTTCTCTCTCTCTCTCTCTCTCTCTCTCTACAGCCATGCATCTCTTTGGATTGAATTGGCAGCTGCAGGAGACTGAGGGCTATGCTGTTGAGAATGGCCAGGTCAAATCTGACACCACGGCTTCCAATGCAGTTACTGCACTGTCTACTGAGAACAGTAAGTGTCAAACACACATGCACATACTACGGCACCAGTACACACAAGCCCTTTCCCAAGCGCAAACACATTTGCATTTGTTAAAAAGGAGTTACAAGTGCACAGACAAAAAAAGGCACACTAATAATAGTTACAAACGGATTCACTCCTACACAACTACACCTCTAGGACCAAAAGCCCTCATCCACAAATACCAAGACACCCTTAAAAAACATAACTTGAGCTAACACTCCCACATCCTCCCCTTCAACCACAAACACTCCCACACACAAAACACACACATTCCAAAAGCATTTTTCGTTGCAGTGTACCATTTAAACTGCCTCTCTGATCTGTGTTTTAGTGATCTGGGATGAGTGTGAACCTCTCTGTGTGTACAAGAGCAACAGGCGAACATTCCTCAGCATTTAGACTCTTACAGTGTTATGGTATCAGGGCTTCTGCTTTGATGTGTCTGCTGTCAGGGCCGTGGCAGGCAGGTCCAATACCATCTGTGATTCAGGAAGATGAGCCAAAAACACATTTAGATGGAGAAACTGCATTCAAAAAAGAGAGTGTTTTAATGTGAGAATATGGGGGGTGCGTGTGCACAATGCACAATAAATGGGTTCCTAAGATTGTTTGAGTCTTTTAAAACACAAATTCGTTTTCAAATAGTGTAGACTGTGTGATGCCCTGGGTCTCTCTCTCTCTCTCTCTCTCTCTCTCTCTCTCTCTCTCTCTCTCTCTCTCTCTCTCTCTCTCGCTCTCTATTTCCATCTGCCAGTGCTTTCAGAAGTAGGATGCATCCTGTCCCTAATATTATCTGAAACACAAACCTACATGCTGGCACTTCTACGCAGATAATACATGCATCACACAGGGGAAAGTGCTTACCAACCAAACACACTGACTAACATGTGCTTTATAGAGTCTAGTAGAGTATTAGTTAATCAGATGGATTTTACTAAGTCTGTCTACAGTAATATTCCCACGCCATTGTTACACATCAAAGTTTGTTGATTCCAACCCAAGGGATGATCTGTGACCTGCCAGAATTGCTGAGTTTACTACCATTGTATCCCTGAGCAAAGTTTTGTTGGTCTGTTCCAATTGTAACACCAGGCATGACAAGTTTCCAGTCTTAAGTCATTTGCATGTCCACAGAACATAGAACATAGCAAATCAAAACATAGTGAAATCTCATAAATATATAAGATTTTTCTCTGGGCAGGGCTACCCAGCATGACGCAACAAATCATAAATCATATATAACATAAACCTCATCAGCTTGCACTCATGAATTTTAATGATATGGTGCAATGTTCGTCCAGCAGCCGAATTTGCTTAAAAGCACCTAAGTGGGTGCTAGTCATATAAGGATAAACACCAATTACGTGTTTGACTGACTGGCAGTACAGCCTGCAGACAGAGGCTTCTGTGGGGTCTCCTAATGCTGTCGTTTTACACTACTTTAATTTATGTTCACACTGTGGCTAAGCAAAACTAAAAAGCTCTTACAATAACAATTGTGACAATCATGACTATCTCTAATGCAAGTTGTAAAATATTAATATTTGTAATAGTTTATATATTAATATATGTATTAAATTATACTAGCTTATATATATTTGTAATATTTTATATATTTTAAATATATTTATTACATTATTTAATTTTAGATAGATAGATAGATAGATAGATAGATAGATAGATAGATAGATAGATAGATAGATAGATAGATAGATAGATAGATAGATAGATAGATAGATAGATAGATAGATAGATAGACTGGTGTGGCAAACAATTCATAAATGTGCTAAATAGCAACTAAAAGTTGCAATAAATAACAATGGCACACAAATGGTGTATACCCACATGCAGGTGTATTCCCACAAGGTCTCCCTCACTTAAGTAGTTACGCACGTCCTGACAGGGGAACACACAGTCATGCTCTGAAGATGAATGGCTGTATGTGTGAAGGCCATTATGATGATGCTCCTTATAGTAATATGTTTGTTCTTAAGGTGATGCATGCTTGCTTCCTTCTTGCAGATCAGGACACTGCATCAGCTGGAGGACATTTTTATTCTCTGTGATTTTGTTATTTGCCATCAACAGAGTTAAACAATTGGATGAGCTTTTGTCTATTGGTCATAAATGGCTAGTAAATTGATTGTGATGCTGTTATATAGGAATCAGTGGCTGTTTACTTACACAGCATAAGGGAAGTCATTTATCTCCCCGTAAGCAACAGTGACACAATCAGGTTAGTTTTATTTGAGCAGAATTTGCATTCAGTGTAGTCTGTCTTTTGTTTTGTAGCTTAAGGCCTCTCTATCACAAAACCTCACGCACCACCTTTCTTTCTCTCTCTTTAACACTGAAATACATAAAACATTTGTATGCCATTGAGTTTAGGGGAATGTTAATGTATTAATAGGGCAGTAGAATTCACCCTGGCACCCCTGGTCTGTAGTCTGCCGTGAGGGCCCTGCTGGATGATGGGAGGGTTAGTGGGAGGGTCCTGTGGAGGAATGGCTTATTAATGAAGCCATCAACCCACCCCCCCCCCCCTTCAGTTAACCTTGATCTGAGCCGACCCACCACAGCTGTCTTTGAAGGACACGTCACATACATGTACACAGACAGCGGAGCATAAACTGCAATCTGGCATTTGAATGTAAACATATATTGAATGTATATGACCTTGCATCTATGTTCTTGATGGTTATATTTATTAACTTCTTAATATAAGACTGTGGCATTGCTTTTATACAACAGTTGCATAAATAAGAAGTTAATATCGAGTTGCTTGAATGTTTTACAGTATATTTACTGTAGGTGGTACTTCAAGCTTGAAATGTTCCAACAATAGAAAACATTCTTTTTACAAAATTTAAATATGGGTAAGCGTGCACGAACTGTTAATTTGTGTTTATTCAAGTTAATACACAAATGTTCTATTGCATTTTCTATTTAATTATTCATGCCAAATTAATGAGTTAATTGACAACTCTAGAATTAAGACATTATTGTATGCTTTCCTGAACCTTTTATTCTTTCAGGGATGTCCCCACAAGCCATTTGTGACAGGTTTTATTGTTTTTTGGAAATTGTACACTCACAAGGATTGAAAACCTGCCCACTCACACATGCGCATGAACAGAGCAACAACGAATCCACACAGACGTATATTCACATACATTTGACTTGCCCAGCTGCTGCAGACCTGTTAGATACAGAATGTACACACTCACACTTATTTGTCTGTGAAAAAAAGCGAGTAATAAGTGGGGGTGCTGTTGTCATCTCCAGTTCACCTTTCTTTGAGAGACAGCTGACCTAAAAGCACTCACTCCATAAAAGAGCTTCAAGTGCCTCGTCTACCTCTGTGTGTGTTTTCAAACCAGGAACAATAGCCTAAGCGCAGTCTCATAAATGACAGGATGTTGTTTAGATTGCCAGCCTCACCTCACAGGCGAGCGTGTTTTTGTGCGTGTGAGTTGTCGGGGATTTCATCAGCATACAAGGACTTTGCATCTATTGCTGATTTTTAAAGAGAATGATTTCCATAAACACTGAACATTGGAAGCAAACTAGCCTTTTTACTTTTCAGAAAATAATTTAATGTTCCTCACGCTCGCTCCTTTGTATTCAAATTATTCTCTTGAGAGGCCCCACCATCCTCACACAGATGTACAGCAGTGATAGTCTTGCTCCTAAAAACAGAATTTCATCCCACTTTTTTTGTTTCTTATCCCTAGTGTCTGGGAGTGGAACCAAACTTTGTATTTAGCATTGTTTTAGGGGTCCTTATTTATGTGCGGCACAGCTGAAAACAAATCATCTAAGCATCCGAGCAGTCCTACACTCCACTGTTCGGTCCCACCACAACAACTGAGAGAGCTGAGCATGACACACTGTTAATGAATATACCAGCACTTCCCCTAATGCATGCACGCAGACAGACTTCCACAGACTTTAGTGAATTAAAAAACGCTCAAGTGACTTCTCAAAGTCATAAAGAAGCGCTAAATCTGCAACTGAATGTATTTGGAAAGAGGAGAGACGCTTGGCAAAATCACACGTTGTGCTGTTAAAGTCTCTCAGGACCTGACAGAGAGAGAGAGAGAGATAGATAGAGAGAGAGAAAGAAGGTGGGGTGATGACCATGAAAGCATGTGGATGGAATGGTGAGATGGGAGTGAATAATAGGTATAAAGTGAGACAAGGAGATAGAGAACAAATCAAAGGAAATAGAGGGATGGTTGCAGGGCTGTCAGGGAAACATGAGCATTTGCAATAAAGTTATCAGTCACCTTAAAGAGTCTTGATTTCAGTGGGTTTAGCTGCATGTTGTTGAAGCAAACTGGCCAAGAGCATCGTGTCCTCATCTGTCACAAACTGCAGTGGGAAAACCACAACTCATCTCCCCCTTAATTGGTTCAGGATGAGAGAGCATATCAGTAGTTTGAAAATATTTTCTGTTTAATTTCCTTATTTTGTTGGCAGTATTACCGCTAATATTACTTAAGTCAATGTGACTGACCTATTTACTTTATCAAAATGTTTTCCTGAATGTACCATGCAATTCATTGGTCCATGTTGTTCCAAAAAAAACATTTGTGTATGAATCAGCTTCCCTTTTCTGCAGACTTTAAAGAGCACTATCTTTAATCCCTCCCCTCCAACCTTCAGGGTCAATCTGATATGTAACGATTTTCACTATCCAGTCAATTTTGGGTTATGACATCAAGTTCCATTAAATTTTGTGTTAAATGTCCTGTTTTCGAGTAAAATTGTGCAAACGACATTGGTCGCAAACACATTTTCATGTTCGTTTTTAAAGCTGCAGTAGCTGTAGAGTATGTGGTGCTAGCAATACCAAACATAATTGAAAATATTATAATTTAAAAAAAAATATCTCCAGTCCCCACATTGATTAACATAACCAGTGGTGTGAGCTTGGGGCAGAACTACCTGTTAGGACAAAAGCTGGCATGCTGAAACAGCTTAAGTAAACTGTGCAGTGTTTTTTTTTTTGATAGAGCCACCTCCAGGTATTCTGATTGGCTAACGTGCCCAGGCTGGATTATTACGCTGTTGAATTTTGTTATGCTTCAGAGCCTAGTACTGTCTCTTTGCAAGACATCAATTTCAATATCTGTCAGGTTGTAGGAACATTTTACGCATTCTGTTCCATGAAACAAAATGCTTACTGCAGCTTTAATTGTCATCCAGCGTCTTCCACACAGAGATATGCACACACACACATTTAAACAGTAAAGATCAAGACTGTTTGGCTGAAATGAGCTGAGAAGCTTAAGAAAGAGATTTAACAAAACAGGTTTGGGCGAGTTTGTTTCTAGCCAAAATAAACCTTCTACTACTCTGTTTCTTATGTTGAATTGCCAATTCAATATCCATGTCCAAGAAACACCCCGGGCATCCCTGGCACACACAACAAGCAAATCCTTTTTTCCACTGGCATTCTTTGAGAACACCATCCCCTTCCTTTCATTCTGTGGACAATACTGTTGATCAGAGCTTCACAGATGGCTTCTCTCTCCCTCTCTGCTCTGTAGAACATTTAGGGCCACAGGCAACCTTGCATTAAAACTAACAGTCAGCAAGTCCTCCCTAATTACTCTTTCATTCACTTCAACATGCTCTTTATGTAGCCAGCTGACTGCATTAGCAACATGCGCACGGTTATTGCCCGCGTGCTAAGGCATTACGCAATAATAATTAATGCAATATTAATGCCAGCTGCTCTCCATTAGCTAGCATATGAGCATAGCCTATTTTCCTTCCCCCATTACTGCTTCATTCTGCACTGTTGCCTTGCAACACGTTGTGAGGGGTTTGAATATGTGTCGTCAAAGCTTATGTTGGCGCATGTTGTGCATGTAATGTCTAGACATTAGTTTTTCCGCTTGTTAACGGAAGAGTCAAATAGCTTTGCTTCCACTCTGCTTGTAATTTTACCACAGTTGGCTTGTATAAGAACGGCCCCTTAAATAAAATGGTGGCTCAACAATTACCATTATGGTAATTTTGCCTGAGCTTTATAAACTCAGACTACATAAGACGGATCAAGTTTGCTCTAAAATCTGTTTTATTAGGAAATGAATTTATCTTTTCACCAAAGAATTTATCTTTTTAAACCGTTGATGACTTACTTCAGGTGTGCAAACATTTCAGGACATACAACATCTTTGACTCATATGTTATTTGACTTAATATGTATGTACTGAGGAAAATAATATTAACAAGTGTTTTTAAACAAACACATTAAACCTTGAGGAACGTTTCTGGTGACTGTAGCACATCTCACACGACTCACGCTCCATACTCCAGAATCTCAGCAGAGGAAGTACTTCATCTGGATATTGTTTGCCTGCTGTATCATAAATAATGAGTTTCATGCCTCTTACTCACTTGACATTTGGTTTATACACACTGTATAGCAGGGAAATATGTATATTCGGATGTGGGTATGTTTTACTTTGCTATAGGCGTGGTATTGTGCTAATACTGGTTAATGTTGGTGGTGGGAAAGCGTTTGAGGGCAGTGACTTAAACATGCTAATCAATGTTCAAAAAGTGATTTTAAAAGTGATTTAATGATTTTTGACATTAGATTATTCTGGTAGTCCTTATGAATGTTTGATTACCCTTAAGGCTACACTGTTTCATTAGATGGAGCTAAAAATTCACTCATATTCACTATCTTTCATTATCTATTACAGGCTCCCTTACAACACACAGATTGTCTTTTTGTATTTTTATAGCATTAACTAAAGGGCCATTCACACTGACAGTGATTCTATCACAAAAGACATTCCTGCTGCTGGGCTGTACTTTCTAGCCTTTAAAAGTGTGATCACAAATGCAATATTTTGCCGGGAATCAGTTTTCCTGCCTCTTAAAATTAACGTTTTTGTGTGGAAAGCTTTTGCATATAGCGGTGCATAATGCATCACATTAAGATAAATGATTATCTTGAGATAAATGATTATTCATAATGCACGAATCAAATTCTTTTGTAATGCAGATAATTTTATTGTTTAACACGGTTTTCAAAAATGCTTTTTATTATATCTCTAAATGTGGGCAAAAGTAAATCTTATGGAACAAGGAAAGTGCATTCACTCACATTGGTAGCTGCATCGCATCATAGCTCATTTGCATGTTTCCACAACTTGCATCGCCAACTGTCCCTGTTGCACGTCACCTCAAATCGCTACTCTCATTAAAAATAAATAACGTCCTGGTCGCTTTGTTGCTGCAAATCACTGTCAGTATGAATGCCCCTTAAGGGTTCTGCGCATAAACTTTTAACACTGTTTTTCCCTCACACTGAAGTCTAAACTCACTTCATCTCTCTCTCATTCTCTCTCTAGGAGTTTATTTTCAGGAGAATAACACCATAGACACAGGAGAGGTGGATGTGGGCCGTCGGGCCGTACAGGATGTGCCTCCAGGAACTTTTTGGCGCTCTCAGCTCTACATCGACCAGCCACAATCCCTCAAGTTCAACATCTCTGTCCAAAGAGGCGCCCTCGTGGGGGTTTATGGCCGGAAAGGCCTGCCTCCCACACATACTCAGGTATCAGACCAAATTTTTGCCATTGTGGAACATTTTTGTTTTTTTCTTGAGATGACTGCACCACCTTAACTGACACAGATCAGAACAGTGGTTTCAACAGAACACTGAACTTTACATCCATCAAATCACATTTTCAAGCACCATTGCATCCACTGCATGATTCTACAAACCAAGAAGAATTGAGAAGTCTTTTGCAGGATGACATTTTTCACATTCATAATTCTGGTCATTTCCATTCCATAATTGCAGTCGTAATTCTCAGTGTAACCACATGTAAGAAATATCACAGCGTCCGCTATTCCAATTACTGTCTTCTTATTACATGAGGTTCACAGACCTGCTACAGATGGCATACACCAAACCTAACTCAAAGGATTGTCAATTTTGTCACAGTTTCAAACCTGACCTTCAAAGCTACACGGCAGAGCCTGACAAACCCCGTCCAATTTCCATCAGCCCCGTCTCTCAAAGTAATTCAGACTTGAAGCAATTCATACTTCTATGCATGTTGTGCCCGTTTTGATTAAAAACTTGGCTCAGCCTTCACAAGCAAACCAATTATTCCTCCTTGTCCATCTCCTCTGTTTGCCAAGCAACAGCAGCATCTGTATTTCTTCAAGGGTACATCACAAAACCCGTAAACGCTTAATAGAGGTAATTGGCGGCAGAGGCCTCCAGAAAGAGTCAATAGCACTGACCCAGTGCTTTAATTGCCACAAATGAATCAATACATTTCTTAAAGGCAGAATAAAGGGTAGGTTGAAGGGGTATTGACATACAGAGGCATGGAGACTTTTGTTTCCCCCACTGATCGAACCATCCTCTGCTTGTTTTGTCCTGTAATTTCTCGCTCGCTCGTTCTTTATCTCCTCTTGTGTCGTTCTCCAACGGGTCTCTTAAGAGACAAATATCTTTTTAATGCACTGTAAATTGAGAACAGCATGTTAAGCTCATCAGAGGCCTTGACGTGAACTCTCTCTCTGGAGCATCTTGTCACAGCCGCAAAAAAAAAAACATGTTATAAAGCATTTCTGAAATTTAGAGTGTCTTTTTCAAGACATTCCCTTATTACTCACAAGAGGATGTCGGAGTGAAAGCAGGCTCTTGATTCTAAACATATTCATTACATCGATCGTCAATTCCTGCATTGAAGCCACATGCTCGTCTTACAAGTAAATCATCAGAACCAATTCTGTTACATTATAGCCTCTAAATTCTCCCCACATTCCATCAGATGCACATGCTGCGCAGGTGTATTAAAATCAAAGAAGTCAAACAAGATAGCTACTGCTGTGAAATTTGCTGTTATTGATTTGTGTTCTGATGCTAATAGTACCTTATATAAATCAGTTAGGGGTAGGGTGTCTAAAATGGGCTTTGATGGGAGTGAATCAGAACTTTAGTCAGTAATATGTGCTCTTGGTCAATTTAATAAACACAAATTACTTTGCTAAGGCAGAATTATTACTTCAGCAACATGAGAACACCACTTAGAACACCTTAGTAATCACATAGCAATACCCTGGCACCCCACAACACCCACACCTTACCCACAACCTCGTGATGGTGAGTTAGTATGGGGAAGCACAACTCTTTTCTAAACAAAAGTTGTTGTTTTGTTGTTCAAATATGAGACTTGCAAAGTTGTTCTTGCAAAGGAACGGTCACTTACTCTTTTGTGTGCGTGTGTGTACAGTATGACTTTGTGGAGCTGTTGGATGGCAGTCGTCTGATAGCTAAAGAGAAACGGGGACTGGTGGAGGTGGAGGGAGCAGCACGGAAGGCACGTTCAGTGAATGTTCATGAGGCAGAGTTCATCCGCTTTCTGGACTCGGGCACCTGGCACCTCGCCTTCTACAATGATGGCAAGAACACTGAGCAGGTGTCCTACAACACCATTGTCATAGGTAAGCTTATGTCTGTGTTTCCAGAAAGAGAGAGAGAGTGTGCACATGGTCCAAAAGTCTCTGGTCAGTTTGGGTTCATTTTATGGAAAATGTATTGTGCAAAATTAAATGGAATTGAAACATGATTAAAGACATTTTTAAATATTTACAATGCAGAAGTATTTTAGGTCACTCATTAAATAAGCATATTGATACAAAGAGTTTGATTTCCGTGCTTCCATTAAAGCCCACAAGAAGTTACACAGATACTCGCGTATCCGTTCGTGCACGAGTGTGTGTAGTCATAGTCACAGAGCGTATCGACCTGTTCTTTAAGTGGTTAGTGGGCAGCAGCTGACTTCAGAGTGTTGCCTGGTGACCCGTAGGACCTCTTTTTCTCTCTCCTTCTCTCACTCTTCCTCTTTCTCTCACCTTCTCTTCACCTTCTTTTCCCCCACTTCTCTCACCTCCATCGTGAACCCATAAAAATGAGTTTCAGCAAGAGCAATTTCCTTTCGAATTCGATCACAAAGGCAAGAACATGAAAAATTATCTGTGGGACTGCAGCCAGAGTCCTTTTTAAAAGAGTGTTGATTATGCTTCGATGAGTAAAAAGTTAACCTTTTGAAAATGAAAATTGATTAGTTCTCTGTAGCAGGATAATATGGGCCTGTAGTGAGGCTGTCTGGGAGATCTACTAAATGCTTCAGCGGTGTCATAACAGAGCTCTGGTGACAAGAAACCGCCGCAGTTCATTACCCTGTCAGAACTGACTTGGCAGCAATGAGCTGCTGCTTTTAATGAAAGTATCGACAGGTGATGCCACAATCATTGACGTCACCTTGACAACGATAGAGTGTGAGAATCAAAAACTGCACGAGCAAAACCTTTCTGTTTGATCACGGCTTGGTTTGACTCAGCAACTGGGTATTGGAGACGTTTGAACAACATAAATAGAATAATAGAACAATAATTCTCTACTGGTGGATTGTATACCTATAACTGAGTCACAGGTCTGGTCTATTAGGGTCAAGGACTACAAGAATTTCCAAAATGCAAATAGTACAGTATTGCAGTTAGGATAACCGAATGAATAGGTTTGTCAATAAAGAGAAAATGCTTCCTGTATTATTTTGCATATTGTTGGGCCAGTGAAGCAATTTTTAAAATAAATTGTGATGTTGTAATAAACCATCTTAATAGATTGTGATTTTCACATAATAAACATTTTTTTGTATTATATTGGGTGACTACTTGATGTCCAGTGTCAATTCTGGGTCCTGAAGCAAAACCAGCTGTTCCATAACAACGTCTCATTATAGCGCTGATGTGCGTTTGAATAATTTTTCTTGCAAAGTCTGTTTTAACTGCACGGCTCCTTGTGTGTCTACATACATAAACATGTTTTTAAATATAACTATGTAAAGTGGAGAAAGGGCAATTGTGGGGGTTGTGCACACACTCATGCATATGTGTGTTTTAATGGCCATCCAGCAGTGTAAAGAAAGCTCTGAGCGGAGCGTCTGGCTGCTAATTGGTGGTAATAATGCTCTGATTGGTTCATTAAAGCAGAGTAAGCTTAGATGCAGGTTTTTGTTAATCACGCATCTGGCACTCCTTTAATTAAAGAAGGGGGGTATGAATGTCTAATTTCTAATGGCTAATTTCCACAGACTGTCTCCTCAATTAGAGCTTTTCTCTTACATTCTTTTTCTCTGTCTCTCTCTCTCGCGCGCACGCTTTCATTCTTTCCCCCAGATACCCTCACAGAGTGTCCACACAATTGCCATGGTAACGGAGACTGTCGCTCGGGAACATGCCATTGTTTCCCAGGGTTCCTTGGGCCTGATTGTTCACGAGGTATGCTTTCTAACTCGCGTGCAAGCACACAGTCACACATGACTCTCCAGAGAAATAAACAACTAGTGTCACTGTTCATTATTGGTTTCAGATTGTCATTTGAACAAGTGTGCAGGCTAGCAGGCTTTTGGTGGTACTTCATTCACAAGCCTGGTTGGCTTATTATTAACAGCAATAAGCAATTAGTTTTTCATGCTCTTATTGTTTTATTCTCATGTTTGTTTTCTCCTTCTTTTTGTCTTTGTTTAATTACAAAATGGTTTAAATTTAGTTGAAATGTTTTCTTTTTCCTCATTCCTAATATAAGAGAAGCACCATGAAACCAAAATCTATTCAGTCTCTCCCTCTAAAATATATCACTTGTTGGATTGTTATGAATGTCACAAATTACTTGATACAAAATACGTGATTACATTTTCAAGGGATTTTTATTGTTTTTGTATTTCCCTTCAAAGCTGCCTGTCCAGTGTTGTGTAGTGGCAACGGCCAGTACTCTAGGGGGCGCTGTCTGTGTTACAGTGGCTGGAAGGGGACAGAGTGTGATGTTCCTAGCAACCAGTGCATCGATGTTCACTGTACTGGTCATGGAATCTGCATCATGGGAACCTGTGCCTGCAATACAGGCTATAAAGGAGAAAATTGTGAAGAAGGTCAGTGAGAAAAGTCAAACACCAGTGACGTTGCATTTGGCTGATTCATAGCTAAACTATCCTGTCTGTGCTGACAAAGGATCAGTTTTTTTAATACTAATTTGATATTAATTAGTGTGTCAGAACATCTAACTGATGCAGGAACTGCATCATTAAATATCCATCACCTTATAAATTCAGTTAGCAGAGTGGTATAATTTATGACTCATCTTAAAGGAATAGTTCACCCAAAAATGGCAATTCTGTCATCAATTACTCACCCTAATGTTTCTCTGAACCTATATGACATGTATGGTAAAATTTTGACGAATAATCTTGCTTTTCATATAGTAAAAGTGAATGAAGATTGCATCTGCCGAGCTCCAAAATGCTGAAAAGCACCATAAAAATATCATAAAAGTGATTTGTCACATATTCTGAATCTTCTGTTCAAATGTTTTTGCATATGTGTTCAGCGATAAAAGTCGGCACACGAGGTGAGTAAACGATGCCCTTTAAATTTCATTTGAAATGCTTTACTGGCAGGTACTCCATTATGTGTTCTGATGTTGGAAACAGTTTTATTGGCTGTTTTGAAAAATGTTACGGATGTTTCAGCTGTTTTCAAAATCCCCCTTGAAGAGATACTCAGAATCTCTCTCTCAGAGTTCATAAGAAAAGTCTGAGTTCATAAGAGACCTATCGGAGGGCCTAATGGAAGCGTTTATCTAACACTACTATTTCCAGTGTTCCTGCCATTAAACCCCACTGCATTATACCATCAAAGATGTGCAAGATAATGTGTTATCAGCGTGATCACTGATTACCCATTGGTTAGAGGGGGATTGATTTCCCTAGAAGTGTTTGAAAGCTCAGTCTCTGCGGACACAGACCGGCTTTTCACCAGACCTGATAAAAGGAGAAACAGAGAGGAGAAAGAGAGAAAGCAGAAGAGATTTTTAGTGTTTGAGAGAGAGAAAAATCTGTCTAATTCATATCGCCTTTCAGCATCATTCTGCTTAACGAGGAACCCAACGCCCTGTCTGTAGCTATCAAAGGGGCTCTTCTGCTGGTGACCTTCTTTGATAATTTACTGTCCCTGCAATAATCATTACCCATGAGTTAATAGTTCAATATTCCAGAAACAATTGCTATTCTCCACTTCAGAGAGCAAATAATTGCACTCATGTCCCCACTGATGCGTTGGTCTCTTACCCATCAATGTTCAGCCCATGTTAATCACGGGCGGGAAAAAGTGCTAGATTACAATTGATTTTTCTTTTGCTGACTTAATTAGGAAAATTAGCTTTGCGCACACTGCTTATGTTACCATGACTTGGCACATAGCACGTGCAGAACATGGCATGTTGTGTTTATTGTATTTTTTCCTATACAACAATTTTTGTTCCTGCAGAAACGATTTGGCGTGACTGGCAAATACAAACACAAATAAATCCATGTGCAGACAGACATGAGCTAAACAAATTTAGGGAGAAACGTTGGTTTCTTTGTTGTCAATCAATGACATGATTAAACCCCATTAACTGCTGTACAATTAAGGGTTCCTGAACCTCAGCCTTCTCCCAGGGTTAATAGCACAGTAACCCCTTGTGGAGGTTTTTTAAAAGAATTCCATACTACTGTCCCACTTCTCAAGTTTAACATCGTGCTTCATCTAAAAACTGCTGCCCCATCTATAGAAGTAGACTTCTCCCAACGAGATCTCTAGCACATTTTCTGAGTACATAGATCATGCTTCACTGCATGAGCTGTCTGATTTTTCTCATGATGTGTGTACAGAGTAAATGGAACAGTAGAATTTTCAGTAGCCATATGATTTGTAGCCTATGTGATGTTTTAAATGTCAGCAAATGGCAGATTATAGGGAGATGTGAGAATTTTGAAACATTTTGAAAATATCCCATATTTTTGTTTTCAAGGGACTTGTTCTGCCCCAAAATGAAAAATATGTTATCATTTATTCACCATTCATCATTTTATTCCAAACCTGTGTGACTTTATTTCTAATGTGAAACAAAAAAGTTATTTACAGCAGAATGTCCCAACTGCTTTTTCCCACACAATAAAGGCTTGAATACAGTGCAGTCCTATGAAATCAATTTATGTTTTTGGTCAGTTTTGGAATTTCATATTCCATGGTTCTCATCTCCTTTTATTATATGGAAGATCAATTCAAATTCAGACACTCTGCTATACTTCTCATTTGGTCCTTAGGCAGTGTTTCATTTTTGGGTGAACTATCCCTTTACAATCTACATCATACACTTGATGTACTTTAGTAACCTGACATACTTTGCAAAAAACTCACTATTTGTTTTATCAAATACACACAGTGGACTGCCTGGACCCAACCTGTTCATCTCACGGCGTGTGTATTCATGGAGAGTGCCACTGCAATCCAGGCTGGGGTGGCACAAGCTGCGAGATCCTGAAGACTATGTGCCCAGACCAGTGCTCAGGACACGGAACGTACCAGACCGAAAGCAGCACCTGCACCTGCGACACCAACTGGACTGGGCCTGACTGCTCCATTGGTACTATTCCTTGTTTTCTGCTCCCTCTTAATCTTTAAAAAGACAGTTACATATTTAAGGGCCATTTACTCACTATACGGTCCACATACAGTTGTGTTTACCCAGAGGAATTGATGGGAGAGACAACCTCCCACATTCTACAGCCAAATTTACTCTTGACAACAAAATTGTTACTGAAACCACATAGTATGTGCAGAGCCAAAGCAACCAGTTGTCAATCTCTGCTTTGTACTGTGCAAGAAAATTACACAAAAAAGTTAGTGTCCTGACTTATTGGCAAATTTTGATTCTAGTATGTTTCACCATCAGTTTACTACAAAGTACAGTAAGATACCTCTTTTGATATAAATATTACTTACTACACTTTACTGAAAACGCCAACACCAAACTGCTGGAATACTGACAGACAGCACAAGGTTACTATCACTGTGTTAGTTATCATGGGTTTAGAAGTGACTCCTGTATTCTGCACACACAAGAACCATTTGTTAAGTTTTTCACTCCCTAAACTCTGAAGTGTGTATGTTGAAGTGTGAAATATGTGTTTTTACTTCACTTGACTTCTTTCTCTGATACACCAAAAGGCTGATTATTATCTAAGACTTGTTTTTGAGGGTATTCATTCAGCCTATGATTTCAAAATGCTCTCTCGCCTTTGTCAGATCTGTCAACAGACTTTGTCACATTTGAATTAACCTAAAACACAGTCAAAATCATCTCAGTCAGAAGCTCAGCTCCTATGTTATCTCTCCGCTGCTGATGCAGTATGTGTGCGCACGTCTTGTATTTGTTCGAGTGACGATACTGATCTCTGTAATAAGACCGGTATTGGGCTCCTGCTGTTTTAGGACTCGCCAATGGTCTGCCTTTTAGTTATACAATGCTATTTTCCCAGCAGCAAACTGTGTCTAATGAAAATACTATTTCACCCTGGAGCCCAACACGGCAATCTCACTTGCTCTCCCTCTTTTTATTCTCTCTCCTTTTCTTTCTCACCCTATTTTAATCGAGGTAGAGCCACCTGACATTTTTTTAAAGCACCACTTCCCTCCCTTCCATTAATTAGCCGTACATCCTCAATTAGCGCAGCGCTAATGAATGAGGTCTGCACGCTTCCCCTCTGTCACGCTGACGGCTGCAATGCTGTGTTAAATGCAGATAAACGCCTATTGCGTGGGGGGGAATTTTGATCGGATCGACGGCAGCTTTCCCAAAAGCGCTGATAAAATTAGTATTGCCCCTCTTGTCCTAGATAATGACAGAGAGAGAGAGAGTGAAAGAAAGATGAACTGACAGAAGGGCACATAACAGTAAAAGTGGCACACAGAAAAGTGCATTATAAATGCAATTTGCCAATTGAATGTAAAAGTGTGCTTGTGATCTTTTCAGTGATCTTTTCATGGCTTTTTGTGTATTGAAAAAACTGTTAGCTCTTAATTTGAACCAGGTTCTTTTCACGGTTAGCAAAAACTGTAACAGTAAAATGTCCTGTTTTACACTTACACAAAAGATATATAAAACACTTTTTTCTTTTCTTTTGGTAATGTCTTATCTCATAGTGTACCAGGTAAGGCAGGACCACCACTGGTGCCCCTCAGAAAAAAAAAGTGCGAGATGCCTGCGTAACAGGGACACATTCAGGCACTTAGTCCACACGTTTTGGCAGCAACTCTAGGAAAGAGAAGAGAGTAATCCAGATTGATGTAGTACAGTTGCAGCAGACTAAGAGGTAGAGGCAGACTTACGGTTCGAGCCGTCAGTTTTCCAGAAGCACTTCTTAGCAGCTGCACTCCATCTGTCTATGTGAACTTTTCCATCCACACAGCCTCCCTCTCTCTATCCTTCAAACACACTCTCGCTCTGAGGAAACTGAGACGAACTTCAGCGGAGTCTCGTCTGATAAAGGCTAAAACACACAGGCGCCCAGGGGCAGCCACGTCATTTCTGCCCACCTGCAGGAGCCATAATAACAGCACACAGCGGGAAAGCCAACCACAAACCGGTACTCACCTGACCCAGGGGCTCATGGGAATTTTTCTCTGCATTTCTTCACTTCAGTTTGTTCTTCTTGATACACTTTCACCAGCTCTGGCTTCATGTCATAGATTCGCACCTTGTCAGGATTCACAGTAGAAGGATTCACAGTAGAAGGATTCGGAAGGAATGTTGCGGAAAGGAGTACAATACCCCCTCCCGTGATTTGTCATTATCAGGGTTATGTGTCTTTCTGGTGCTTTATTTCCTGTCTTCTATGTCAGAATATGAGGCTCTGGTGAAATAGTGTGTGGGCTGTTACAGTATACCTTAAAGGGAGTTCACCCAAAAATAAAAATTCTGTCATCATTTATTCACCCTTGTGTTGTTACAAATCAGATTTTATTCCTTACACCCAAGGATAAGTCTAGCAGAATGTCTGAGCTGCTTTTTTTGTCCAGTGAAAGTAGATGGGGACTGCTGTCTGTCAAGCTCCAAAATGAACATAAAACATAATAAAAATAGTCCATACAAGCCTGACACTGTATGGAGACAGTTTGTTTATCACTAAAATCTTGCCTTGACTATATTGAATGACAGCCATGCTCACCGTTAATTTTTATTGTATGGAAATGAGATGCTGTTCATACTGCTGTGAACAGCCCCTTTTGTGTTTTAGGGAAAACAGAAAGTCATACAGGTTTTAAAGACGTGACTGTAAGTACATTATTACAGAATTTTCATTTCTGGCTGAACCGCCCTTTTGTCTCCCATCCACTATTCTGACAGACCCACACACATCTACACAGAGATTCATAAACGAAATCTAAATCACTATCAGACTCTTTTCACAGGGAGTCATTCAAATGCACTCCAATTTTCTCTCGTCAGCTATTGTCAGCAGTTGCGTAGGACAGGCTTTCATTTACGTCTTGGCATGCTAAACAGGAAACTAGTTTCTATCGACAAAAACGTGTAATTTCTCTGTAAAAGCTTCACCCAAAATGATTTGTCAATACATACTCTTTTCCTGCAAACAGTAAACATGCCAAAAAATGTTTGAAGAGTACAAATCTCTGAAGAGAAATGCTAATAAAATACTTCTGTGGTAGCTTCAATCTCAGGAATCATTCAGACATCCCCCCCGATGTTTGGCAGACCACACTGGAGTGTGTATAAATTGATTTATTTTGGCTTGATGTGTTTGCTAGCTGTTTGCTCCAGACTGCGTGGGACCTGTCTTTGGGGTCCGGGTGGAAAGTTCAGCATGTCAATTCACATCCGTGTCTGTACTCTCTGATCTCTCTTTTCCTCCCTCACCTTTAGCCGGCTCCCCTCTGCCACAGAGATCACACACACACACTCGGCTGGGTCAGACAAGGTTGATTTATGTCATTGTTATGGGGTGTTGTGTGAGGTGGGGCAGACAGTCCGCCACTCAGCCCACTAGACACGGCAGGGGTCTGCCTGGTTATCTATTTCCTGTCACAAGTTTTTCACACTTAAAGTCAATAACTTTGACGTGAGGTTCTCAGGAATGTAACCTCTGGTGTTGTTGTTTTGGGTAGAGGAGAGTGCGCTTGAAATGTGTTACCACATTGTAGCATACATGACCTTAAACTCCTTGAGTTTCACCCAAGTCCAGACAAAAATGTGATTTAAATTTTTGGGATTTGTTTGTCTCTGCAGAGGTGTGTGCAGTGGACTGTGGCTCTCATGGTGTGTGTATAGGAGGAAGTTGTCGCTGTGAAGAAGGCTGGATGGGTTCCGTGTGTGATCTGAAAGCATGTCACCCGCGCTGTACTGAACACGGAACCTGCAAAGACGGCAAATGTGAATGTCACCAGGGCTGGACCGGAGAGCATTGCACCGTCGGTAAGACACACACAAAAGCACACACACAGTCATTCCCAGAAGAACATGTTTTTGCTCAGTTGTCTGTTCATTGCTCGGGAGAATTAAAGGAGTTAGCTGTTATGTTTCATTGACATATATTTGTTGTGTCAACAAATGACACATATTTGTTGACCTGCAAGAAGAGTGTAGAACTATAAAAGGACTGTGGATAGCATTGCTCAGAATTACAACACTGTGATGTAAAATTTTTATATTCAGATCCATAAGAACAGTGTGAGACGTTAAGATCTCTTTAGAAAAATCTGCAGTAGACATTTGTGAGATTTTACTTAAGAAAATAAAGTATAAAGAATAACAGAAACAAATAAAGAAACAGAAAACTTCAGCTAAAAATCTGTTTGTGCTCCATTGAATCTCTGTTTGCTCTCTAAGAGAAACAGTTCTCATTTTTTATTTTTTCTGTGTGTTGTCAGTATGCACACACACACTGATGTGTTTCCATCACTGCCCGAGTACACTGTGTTATTTTTCTGATGCTTTCAAGCAGCCGTTGACACAACCATATGGATACTGCTGTCAAAGCACGTTCTTATTAAGGTGTTCTTCACATCTTTGAAGTTGTTTTGATTGCATATTCCCTTTGTCTTTCTGCCTTTCATTTACACACATTGCCTTCTCCCTCCACCTCTACAGGAAGAGGGCTGGTGGTGTTTGTTCTGTTTTGTACCTTCCCCACCTGACCTTTGCTTGCTATCAAAGGCTTGACATTTTCATTGCAGTTGATGCAGGTTTCCATAGGGAAACACCAATTCGAAAAACCTTCACCAGGTTTCTGTATAGCACTAAATGACACTCATTTCAGAGTACACAAGCACTAAACTCTGTTCATTAGTTAAATCCAGAAAATGTAAAGACATTACAGCCAAATTGGCATGAGTGTGAGAGCTGTGACATTTTGAGTAGCGTATGTCCTTCTAGCTAGGCCAGCCTAGGGAACATGCTGGTCCAAACTGATTAATGCTGGTTAGTTCGCTGGTCTAGGTGGTAGACCAACATAGTCAAATTCAGCTTGTGATGCTGGTCAACCAGTATAAAGTTTATGCTGCATCAAGTATGTTTTGGTGGTCACGATTTACAGTAGTTAAAATGCCTGTTCAACATAAGCTAAGGACCTTATATGCTGATCATTTTAGCAAAGTGGTGCTCTTACAAGGATGCAGGTTTGAGTCCATCTTGCGCCCCTTCCCATTATTTTTTATTATGCAAAAACCTCACAAAAACATTATAAATTCACAAGCACTAAATCTGATCATGTTGTTAGCGTGTTGTCTACATCTTCCACCAGCTCAGCTCTCAGCAGGGTACGTCAGCTGCTCCATTACTCAACACAAGCGATCGAGGTACGTGGCCTCGTTAGCAAGCAGGCATGTTTCGCTGGGCAGCTTTATGAGAATCTGGCCAGCATTTTGCTATTCGTCTTCCAAATTAGAACGGTTAGCACGTAATTCTGTCACGCTCTTCTGTTCAGACCAGCCACCCACACACCACACTCACCCAGACTCCAAACTTTACAGAACAGCTTTCTCAGTTTGAACACTTAATGACCTTGTTGGTTTAAAGTTTAAAGATTATAAATGACTGTTTGTAAGCCTTTAGGAAAATATTTTAAATTAAACGTCAGCAAATTTTTAAAATAGATTGGTCAGTTTGACAGTTTCATTACGTGTTTATGCACTGAATTGGTGGGATTTTTTTTGAGTAATATACCAAAAGTTACAAAATATCATAAAAAGCCCCTGTGGTAAATTCTACAGTGTTTACATTTTTACATGTAACTTTTGATTAAACGTTTATGATATCATATTCTAGACCTAGCCTGATCTTGGGCATTATTTACAGCTACGTTTGTATTTGATGGATTTTATAAGTAACAGTCCTGATCCTTTAGATTTTTAATTGATTTCATTTAGCGTTTGACATAAATTTGACGCATATTATTTATGACTCTAGCATGTACGGTGTGTGTGGTCCTCCAAACTTTGGATGACTGGATATATCTCTTTAGGCCAAGGTTGAGACTTCGTCCCTCTGTGCTGACTGCACACATTGCAGTAGGTGGACTGGCTGTGTGTGCGAGTGTGTGTGCATGCGTGTGTGTGTGTAAGAGAGAGAGTGCATGTGTTTGAGAGAGAGAGCAAGAGGGAACTAAAAGAATTATGGTACCTCATACATCATGTGTGTCAGACTGAGATAAGGGGCCTCTTGGCTGCACATAGGGGTGTGTGTCTGTGTGTGTCTGTGTGTGTGTGTGTGTGTGTGTGTGTGTGTGTGTGTGTGTTTGTGCATGTGTGTGACCTTCTCTGTCCCTCTGCGCCCACTCACTCTCATTAGGCCTCTTCACAGTGTGTACACACACACATCTCCCCTCCATTACCACATACTTGCATCACCATTCTTTCACACAGGCACCTAGACACAGGTATGACAGCTTTCAGACTGACCAGCAGCACCCAGACATGCACAAAAGTTGTTATACCAGACAAATCAAACACTTTGGATTTAAGGCTTGTACTATAATAAACTTTTAGATGCTCTTGGTCTTTTAATGTTCTGTTTGTCAGGTTAAACTATAAATACAAAAAATACAAAATCCATTTATGTCAACAGGTGGCACAGATCTTATTGTTTTCAGAGCGGTATGAATCAGCTATAAGATATTCGTTTAAATCTGATTGGGGACAACTTATATGTGGTACGATGCCTCAGCCACCCTAGAATGAACCTCCAATTTGCAATTGAGGTTTTAACATCAGAGCCGAGCAGCTGCGCTGCATCACATAGTATAACTGTAGTTGTCATCGTTCAACATCAACAGTGCTTTACCCACAATAAACATGCAGGAAAGCTGAAGAGGAGAGCAAGTAAAAAAAAGATGCGAGTTGGCAGGCTTAATTGTTTTCTGAAGTATATGCTTCCAGTTTGTGCAGTGTTAGCACATTAGCTTTGCAATTTGGCTTTCGTGAAGGAGTGTCTGTTTTGTTGTTTCTACGCGTAAAATACTTGTGACGTTGTTTGATTGTTTTTTATAAATGTAAACCTGCACTCATAGCAAGTCTGTTCACATTGGCCCTATTTACACCTGACATTCACATTCATCTCGTGTAATCACAAGTTGTCAGCCGGGACACGTTTCTGTTTACACCTGGTATCAGCATACATGTCAAATGTGACTTCTTGTGATCGGATTTCACCAAGGTGAGCATCTCTGATTTTGTGACTTATTATGTCAGGGTTTAGCTGCATGTTAATAAAGTGATAAAACAAAAAAAAGAGATGCATAAAAAGTTGGCACAGCACTCTGTTGCTCTCTAATATACTTGAATTTTAATCTCACCACGAACGTGACGTTTTGAGCTCATTGTCATTTTAGTCGAGTACCTGTATTAAATGAGCTTCAGATGTACGTGCCTCACATGATCTGTGTTCGTTTAGCAGAAGCTTTTATCCGGAGCAAATTATCTGTGCCGCCACATGCGCCATACTGAAGGACTTCTGGGAAGTCTGTTTATTTATGGGCTTTTCCAAATTTTCAGGTGATTATTTTTATCTGACTAAGTGTAAGACCTCTTCATGAGGTTTAAATGATCCAATCTGGAGTGTTGATTGATTGTTTACACCAGTGTTTCGCACCGTCCACTTTTGATTGGATCGACTGAGACAGATGTTAATAACAGGTATAAAAGGGGTCATTGATGATGGGTAAGGGTCGCTTAGAAATGAGAGTGTGAACAAGATGACGTCAAAATATATGAAAAAAAATAACTGAGCATTAAGCTCGCTCTGTGAACTTTGCCGGACAGTACAGCATATTTTCTTTTTTGTTATAAGAGATGACTTTGATTTAGCTTAGCGTGACACAGATCTGTTTATTCATTTGGAGATGATTTGGGAGCTTTGAGATCGAGAGAGAAACGAGGGCATGAGAGTGAAATATTTCTCACGGCACAGAGACTGAAAACACACTTTCAGCTAACTGCACTTTCTCTTGTGGATGTTCTTATTCAGATAGCAGGTTATTTCAGGGGGTGTTAAAAGAGTTGTTACCAGGACTCCTCAAGGCTACACTTACAAAAGTGGGCTGCACTCACTTTGCATAGAGTGAGTTTAGCTTTTTTTAAAGACTGAAGGTTAGTATTTAAATTTATGTGCACAAGCTACATGTGTCTTTTAGCTACAGTACATTTGGTGGGTGTAGCTTATGGAAGCTACAGCACTGACAATATACTACAGGGAGGAGAATATAGACCTTACAGAAGATAGATTAATAGAAAAAGAAACAGAATAAGCACTCAAGGAAATCGACTTGTGTCTTTCTGTGTTTGAATATTCCAAAATGTGCGAGGGCATTAACTGGACCAGCCTGAAAAATAATTTTATAGTGTGGTTTGAGCTGATGTTGGTACTATTGTTGATTTGAAATGTTTTTGAAACTTTTCTTGACAAAGAGTTTTTGGACATTTCCTTTTTTCCAGCTTGTAAGATGTGCTTTTATTACATACATAAAAAAAACAGCACAGGGGCATTACCAAGATGGTCGCCACGTGATCTGAGCAGAGTGATCCTTTGGCTGTACTTTCTAAATGAAGGCCAGTAATTTAAACATGACTGTCCTGCTTTCCTGATCATCTCTACATCCTCTGACCTCAAGCATTCACTTTAGTAAACAAGTTTAGGAGTATGATAAATCACAACGTTGGCATGTATAATGTAACTATTTAGTGCATGTTCTGGAACATAAATGGACCCATGCGAGCACAGTCCATTTTCTTCAGAGCCATTTTTTTTGTAATGGCTCCTTAAAGACCCTTTATGACTTAAGAAAAGAGACTTTTTTTCTGCATTAGGCTTGCGAGAAGCTTCCACGGCCAGACATTTGAGATTTTATTAAGACTTGTATGCTTCATTAGGCCTTGGGCCCTTCCAGATCATTCATCAGCCACACAACTCTCACTGTGAGAAAGGCCTGGATTACATCAAGCTGTGCACACACATCAATCAACCCCGCAGGAGCGGCTTTGTGTGTGTAGATACGCCTGTGCATAAGTATAAGGAGATACTGTATGCCCACATACAATAATGCATACAAAATAGTCTTGAAAATCGTACACACTGTAAGTAAAAAGTGACATGAAGATTAGCATTAAGTTATGGGAACAAATCTGTTCATTCCGTGGTCGTCTTGATAACACCTCCTGGCAAAAAGTATTGAGTTGTGCCACTACAGTTTATATCAACTTGAATTCGGAAAGAGCAAATTATCCAGACAGTTTTCCAAGTTTCATATTACTGGTAAACCATGTAATAATGTGATAATGTTAATAATTGTATGATATATTTTCTTTAGCTGTAATCTGGCTAAAATAAACACAATTTTCAGCTTGGTCCAGGTAAGTGTACAAGTTCTAAAGCAGAAAGACCAAGCAATGTCTTTAGCAACACTGTGACTGGCTCTTTAAAAGTGGACAAGGGACATTCTTTCCTACAAGCAGGTGTACTGAGTGTTTAATTTCTCTAATTCATTTTTCTACAAGTGGCCTGTCTCCTCCTCCTTATACTGTCTCTGCTTATATTTGCCAATGCCAAGATTATATGGGATTACACACACATTTAGAGTTTACCCACAGAATGCAAATTTACTTTAGTTTAGCTGACATAAGGGCCTGTGCTAAAACTCAGGGGCTCACGCAGTATTGGAACGCCTGTCCCTCAGAAGCTCAGATTCTCCTTTATTATCACAGGCACACGTGCGTACACACAAAGAAATCAATAGCACACCCTGCAGGCTTGCAATTGTGCACAAACACAACTTCATTCCCATTCAGTGCCCTCAATACTCCCTCACATCAAATCATGTCAGATAGAGGGTTAAAGCAATAACACAGCGTGGACTGTACATCTACAAATCATTCTCCACATTTTATCATCTCAATCACTAATTAATGAAACGTCCTTTCACAGCACATTAATCCAAACAGGCTCTGAAAGAGAAAAGAAAGGAGTCATTTCTTTGCGGATGGAGGTGGCGTTATGCGCTGTGCTGCCATTACAGTGGCGAGGCGGCTGGCGGGTAGTTAGTTGGCTGACACATCGCTAACGTTTGATTGGTTCTGTGGGAATGGCTTGAGGTGCCCATGAGCGTGATTAAAACACATGTTTGCCCCCTATGTCAGACTTGCTATACCTACAGCTGTAGGGGCATGTATAGCGCCATGTGCCTGCGCATAGCAATTAGGATAATGGAAATTAATATAGGCTCTTTTTCTCTCTCTCTTTCTTTTTCTCTCTCTCTTCCTCTCTCTCTCTCTCTCTCTCTCTCTCTCTTTTTGAGAAGCAGTGATTGAACCACGCTGGACGTGATGTATAATTGTTTCCAGATTAATGTCACTTTAATCAGAGCTCTTTGAATGTGCACGTAAATAATGAAGCATTGATGTCCATAAGGGGATGATTGCTTTTTTCCTGTCTCTCTTTCCTTCCATCTCTCTAACTCTCTCACTATATCTTCCCCTCAGGACCTTCAATGTAAATGAACAAAACTTTGTTGTAATTAGGCAGTAATTGGCTGCCCTCACTGGCAAGTTTCCAGTGTTGAGCATGTGTTAGCTCGCGTTTTTATAACCCACTGTGTAAAATGAGGTAAATACACAACCAATCTACCACAGCTGTCTAAGCTCTGGATCAGTGGTTGTTAACTGATGGACCTCAACCCAAAAATGTGTTGTAGGTGTGTTCACATGCTAAATGTATCTAGCCATATGATACAGTGCTTAGTTAGGATAGCAAACCAAATAAGTTTATTAAACGATGGAAAAGAATGTTTCACATATATTTTGTCTTGCTGTTGATGCTGAAGGCTATGCATCCAGTCAAATTCTGCTGTATTTTGGCAGAAATTTTGCTAGAAACTAGCCAAATTAAGCAGATGCCAGCATGGACAGGTTGTGTGACAACCCTTCCTTCCTGAAAACCACTAAAAACTGTGCAAGGTAAAAGAAAATACAATGCAGACTACATTAAAAACAGGTGCAATCACAACAAGGACAAACATGGTTTTGTGCCAACCGCAATTCCAGACAGCCCTGCTGAGAAGATCAGCTTATACCTGCATGAAGTTCCAGGCTTGCTAGTGTTGCTTAGTGCTGGATTGCTGCTGAATCAATATAGCCGTGCAGACCTTTGTTGATGATGCTTGTCAGTCAGCATGGACTTTACTAATAAACCGGTTGAATAAGAAGGTCCTGCTGGTTAAGCTAATTAAAAAAACAGGTGGGGACACTGGCATACCCGCATCCCATGCAGGAGACCAGCATTCAAAATATAACATACTGGTAACCTGCAACCTGTTGAGTTTTTCATAAGAAAGGCACGGGGTTGGAGCACATCACAGAAAATCATTAAAATCTAGTTTATGGTTACATAATTACATTTCAATTTTGATTAGAAAGACATTTTTGTTTTTTCAGCAATAAATAATTTTGGTACCAGATTGGGTTGCCACCTGAAATCTGGTTCCTGTTTGGAACAACTGCTCTGGATTTCCCAGAGACAACTGTGAGTGTGGAAATGAGACACCTGTACAATTTAATCAGAACACCTTGTCTATCCTCTCTCTCACACACACACAAACACATACACTCAGCCTCTCAATCAATCTCTACCACACACACCCTCCGTTCATAGGTTTCTTAAACTATTAAACAGTTAATAAAGCTACACATTAACTGCATTGTTATGATCGCATTAAAAGGTGACCTTTTATTTAAGATGATTTAATATGACTTAACATATGTAATGTTGTGACACACCAAACTGGGTTTCTCCCAAAGCCTTGTCAGAATCCATTTCATTTACCCACAGGAAGGAGACAATTCCTCATGTACACACATGTGGGGATTCTGAGCCTATTCAAACAGTATACCACATACACACACACTCACACACTTTTTGTTTTGTGTTTTTTCCTCACACAGAGCCATATCGTATTTCTCTCACACACTGAGGGGCTCAAGGATAATAGATCTGATGTGATGACAGTGTGAAACGTAAAATAGCAAACATACAGCAGAATTCATGCTCCGCATGCCAATCATTTCCAATTAGCATAAAAGTCCCAGTTTGCCGTGCTATCCTAACAATACTGTAAATCCCATGATGTCTCTGTTATTTATCTTATGCATTTTGAGTGATAGTGTCACAAATTTGAAAACTGATTCAAGAGCGCACAGTGAATACTGAAAAGGACCAGAGAATAATTGTATTGAATCTATTCCCTCAGTGATATCGTACAGGATTTCACGGCTGCATCTGAACGCTTGTCATTGGAGAAATATTTTTTCTGTACCCAGATGATGTACTACAACATCTACCAGCAGGGGCTAAAATGGACCAACCTTTGACCTTTTGCTTTTTGTTTGTGTGTTTCAAGTTGACTGTGTTTGTGCGCCTCTTTTTAACATTCTTTCTCTCTCTTCCTTCTTCTTGCTCCCTGTAAAGCTCACCCAGAGACGTATGTCCAAGGTACTGTGTCTTTCTCTTCTTCTCTCTGTCTTTCCCTTGAGCTCTTGTGTCCCGGATTGAGGTCTTTATGACATTTTTATGGCACATTAATAACCTCTTCTTTCTCCCTCTCTCTCTGCTCTGCGTGCCTCTGTTCTGCTATTATTGTGATTCTTCATTCTCTGCTTTTTTTGGACTGTCAGAAATCCAATCCAATGTCCTCCGCGCTCTCCTTGGCTAAAGTTCCAACTTTTGCAGAGCCATCCCTCTCCCGACTAAATCACCACAGCGCTACATCTGCACTTTAGCATCTCCTTCGTGGCCCAGAGTTAGTTCAATAAATAGAGCCACCAATTCTGTTTTTAGGAGATACGTGAACATGATGAGCAACAGTGTTTATTTTATAATGAACCACGAGCTGGCAAAGAATGTGGAGATAAGAGAAGAGAAACTAGCTGATTTTTGTTTACTGTTATTGAGGTGTTTTTGGGAATTATTTCAGAGGGCTAAATCAGTGCTAAGCCAAGTGTGATTTCAGACTCACATACTGGCATATGGTGCATCAGGCCGCCAAGAACTTTCCAAAGGTTTTTTATCATTTTAACAATAAGATGTTTCTTATCTTAAGGACTGGTTTTGATTCTGTTACTGAAAACCTCAATATCTAGCTCTATCTCTGAACACTTGTTTTATTATGTTTTTTCACACTTTGAAAATTTCATATTGCTTTGATCTTTTCATTTTCTCACCCATACAATACTAAGCAGACATGGCACCTAGTACTTCTCAGTATGGTATTTACTCATGCCTTAAGTAACACAATATACACACTGTGGCAAACCTCCAGACGGAGTCGTCCAAACTCAAAACAGCCCCCGCTCCTCTTTCAACATCTCACTTTCCTTCTCAAAGCCCGTCTTTCCTTTTCTCTTTATGGTCATTTGCTTCCTCTCTCTCTCTTTTCCTTTTGTGTTTTTCGTGTTCTGAATCGTCCTTCACTTGGACTCAAGTGCTCAGATTTTTTTTGTTCATTTTCTTTCCCGACTTTTCCTCCCTCCCGGCCCCATAATAGGAGAGAGGATAGGATTTAAAGGTAATGCATACCAAAGCCTGAGGGAGACTGTCACAAGCAATCACCCCACTGTCTCCCTGAGCCTCTTTCTTTCTTTTTTCTTTCTTTTTCTCTCTTTTCTTTCTTGTCTCAGTCTTTCTTTCGCTTTCTCTCTCTCTTCCTTGCTTCCTTCCTTCCTCCCTTCTCTGTTCTCTCTCTGTCTGTCTCTTTCCTCCCTGTTTTTTGTCTTGAAGCACGTTGTCAGCGTGTCTATGTGTCAGTCTCCTCACTGTTTTTATCGTTGTCCTTTATATCTGCCAGATTCATCACTGTTTGTCTTAACCGAGTCTTTTTCACACACACACTCAGTTACTGACACACACACACAGACGCCTGTGGTCCTTGACTTTTGTTTGGGAATCCTGTGGGTCGTGTCTCCATGCATCCCGCAGCCTGATCCCCTGGTGTTTGTTAGCCTAGCTGCTACCACAATCCTCCCCTTACCTTCCCTCCCTGCCCTGCCCCGCCCTGGCGTTTCTCGCTTTCCTCTGATTCCGTCTGGCGGAATGTGACCTGGGCAGAAAGTATAGCGCTGGAGGCACATGCTCTCCCGCAGGCTCAGACGTCCATCCTATACTTTATGCCACTGGGATTCTCTGTGTGCAGTAGCTTCACATGGATGTTGCTGCTGATTTATTATTCCCTCACTGTCTTCCACTATACGCCTTCCTTTGATCTCTCCTCCTAAATTAAATTTTCCTTCTTTTAATTAATTTTCTTTAAATAAATTTTATGGCTTCATATTTGGATTCTTCAATCGGTTCTTTTTCCTTTTGGGTCTCACCTTAAGTTTGTTCCATAAATTTATGCATTTTGACTTGATTGGTTGGGTTTTGTTTGTTGAGAGAAGCATCCATTACATCCATGTGAATCTACAGCCTGTGTGCATCTCACCAGGCCTGTTTGAAGTCTAGCGTCAGTCTGTGTTCGCCTTTAAACCTTATCTTTCATTCACAACGATCTCAGTGTATCTGTTCAGATTACCATGCATTTATTTGTGTTTCACAAGCCGAAGACACACTTGTCTTACTGTATGACAATTTGTAACAACAACAGAAGAAGATCAGTACACTTTTTAATATCAGTCACTCACACACATACATTTCTTAATCCTATACAGTCTTAAACACACACTTCCTTACTAGTGCATGACATTTTGATCTGTCTTTGCAGAGGGGTGCCCAGGTCTGTGCAACAGTAATGGTCGCTGCACACTGGACCAGAATGGCTGGCATTGTGTCTGTCAACCAGGCTGGAGAGGGGCCGGCTGTGACGTTGCCATGGAGACACTCTGTGCAGACGGCAAGGACAATGAAGGAGGTGAGGTCACCAGTGACTGGATGAAAATTGAAATTCAAAATTCAAATCAGATTCATCAACAAAAATGCATATGGAAATTAATATGGAAATATCACATAAATATTTGTCAATGATAATCAGGTCGAGGACAAAACCCTAGTGGATACAGTAAAATGTGTGTATTAGAGCGTTCTTTTAAAACAACTGTCAGGTTTTGACATTGTAATTTCACCCTGAGTAAAAGTCATGATGAATACTACAGTTACAGTTGTGTGTCATTTCTATGACACAAGATAAGGACTGTTTTCAGGTTTTAAACACTACTGCTTCTGCCATTGTTCATAACAGGTAGCCCCTCCCCAAACTCACGCCATTGGTTGAGACTATTTCTTTACAGCTAGCTCAAACACACTGACCATAATTCTGTTTGATGCCGCCTTTGGCACAGAAATGATGCATTTCACATTTAAAATAAAGTGTGTTGTCTTCCATATGAGAATATTATGCTTGAAGGCTTTGAGAGATGGGTTTGTTTCAAACAATGTAAACATTAACACAGCCTAAACTGTATGGGACATTCAGTCACTTTGTTTCTACCTTTGGTCTCCCTCTATAGTGTTTTCCCTTCATATGTCCATCAGAATCTAGAGGCCTACTACGGAGATGATGAATTTAATTTGGATATAAACCTATGACCTATGGAAGGCAAGCAAAATCTCAGAACACAGAGGGCCAACCAAAATACAGAAACTCTCCTATTTCTCCCCTCATCCCCTTATCATGTTTCACTGCCTGGATCTGGATGTTCCACCCCTTATCTTGACAGACATCGGGGAGACCAGCTCCATGAATAACAGAGCATCTCTCATTGCTTACATTTAACTTCTAAAACAAATGACAGGTCTGCTCAAGGGGCAAGCAGCAGCAAATCCCTGTCCACTGATCCTAGATTCAGACCAAGTGTGTATGTTTGGACATGGAACTTTATCAGCACACGTGAGGTTCTCTGCACACTTAGGCCCTGTTTACACTTGGTGTTAAGATCTGTCTCGCATGCTCCAGTCATAAGTGGTCAGCTGAGGTCTGTGTTTACACATGGTAGAACATGTCTCTAATGTGAGAGCACCTAAAAACCTTTTCTGCCAAACAAACTTTAACTTTAAACTAACAACAAACGTGATGTTTCCAGCAGAAGTGTCAGTTATAACCATCTTTTCATCTGAACTTCAAATGCGTGTGCATATTTGAGTCTTATGCATGTTTTGTCGAATGGTTGGTTGGGTGGTTATGATCTTTAAAAAACCCCAAAAACCTTGTTGGTCCCTGTTTATACCTGTATTTAACGCTGTTGGCTTGAGATTGGATCACCCAAAAACAGATCTTAATACCAGGTGTAAACAGGCTCTTAGATCTTGGGGTACACAAAGAGTTTTTCATCTGCACAAATGCTTCAAAATCTTTTCCAGTACGTTGCAAAGGTGAATGGCATGAACGTTTAAACACAGCTTACTTCCAGAGTATTTGAGGAGGTTATTTTTCAGGTAAGGAGATAAGGCTGTCTGTAACATCATAAGTCTGAAGGATTTAGAGTCCTCTGGAAGCTCCACAAAAGGCTTTGAAGTTCCTCCAAAGCGGAAAGAAAAATATACAGTAGGGTTATGATGTATTCCAAGTTGTACAGTAATCGTCCCACGTATTTCAGATGTTCCTTTAAACAGGGATTACAAGGAGTTACTGTAAAAAGATGAGAATGCAAAAACCGTTGTTTGGCTACTTCTCTTATATATAAACATAAATACATTTCTCCTTAAATACATATACATGTCCAAGTAACTCATGTCATATAACTCATATACATGTCCAAGCTATGTTAACAAATTCCCCTCTCTGTGAAGGAATCTTCTCATGTATGTGTTGACTTTGGCAATAGAGGACCGGATTTAAACCAGTGTGAGAGTTACGAGAGGTCCAGATCTCACATGAAGTTGCTTGGTGCTTTTGGCAGGGGGTTGCTGGGATGCTCGTAAGGCAAAACAAACAGTCAGACACTCTGTCTCTTTCTCACCAGGGCCGTGTAAGCACAGGGTGCAGTAAAAAAAGAATCAGTCTCCTACTGATTAGCGCAACGAAAGCGTGTTTGCGCGTGCGTGTTTGCACGTGTTCTTTTACAACCCCCCTGTGACTGAGTGCCAGATGTACATGCAGCTTTTTATAAACTAGCCGAGACGGATGGCAGAGGTTTATGACACTTACCTGCGGGGGGTCAGATCACATTTCCCCACAAAGCAACCAGGTGTTTTACTGAGAGAAAGTCCTGACAGTGCGAATGAAGAAAGAGGACTTGAGAAGGGATATTGCGCTTGTGTGTCATGACCCTTAAGGTGACAGACATAGTAAGAAATGGGGAAGGTGTGTGACACAAACATGTAGGAATATTTCACTTTCAGGAATATTTGGTATTACCGCAATCTGGCATCAGTGATGACATTTCACAGTAATGTTGTCACAACATAGCTATTTTTGCTTGAAATGGTGAAATGTGGTTTATTTATTAAATAATCAAATATTGGGATACTTTAGAGAATTAAACTGTGTAGAAAATTTAAAGTATTCCATTTCATTTTTTTTAAATTTTAACTACAAGTTCAAAAGCGTCTATTAAAAAGGCTCTTTACAAAATAACAAATTATTATAAGTCACAACACGTAACAATATAGTTACCAACCAAAGACTCAGAGCAGTAAAATTAACATTATGAAACAGATCTAAATAGCTGTGACTCACAATTCTCACAAATTGGATGAGGCAAGCTGAAAAAATTCAACAACTAAACACTTACATTACTCCACTAAATACCAGTTCCTTTTTCCTGTGAAACACGTTTCTAGCAACACACAATATATACTGTCCAGACTGTATTATTCACGCACAGTGTGTGGTGTGACATAATCTGTACGACAGGACACAGGATATAGTGTTAAATATATACAGTATAGTGTTACAGACAATAAAGTGTTAAAGACTTTAATACACCTCATATGCACCTCATATTTTTTACGTGCGTTTTTTTTTACGTTAGAGGTATGTGTGTGTGTGTGTGTGTGTGTGTGTGTGTGTGTGCAGATGGTCTGGTGGACTGTATGGATCCTGACTGTTGCCTGCAGAGCTCATGTCAGACTCAGCCCTTCTGCCGTGGCTCTCCCGATCCCATTGACATTATCAGCCAGAACCAACCAGTCAACCCACAGCAAGCCGCACAGTCCTTCTATCAGCGAATCAGCTTCCTCACCGGCCCAGAGAGCACGCACATCATTAACGGAGACAACCCCTTCAACCGAAGGTAAGACTGCCCACTGCAATGAGCAATTTAGAGCTGGAAGAAAACAGTGAGGAGTGAAGCTTGTGTTTGAGCAGGAAAAACGCAACATTCACTCATGTCACCATGTGAAGTGAATTTTATGACTTGCAGATGTTTTATTTCTTAACTTATTTTCTTAATCTGTATTGGACCTGTTTCACAATAAACGAATTGTGTAAGATATTGTGTTTTACACTTTTCTAACCCCTTTTAATTTTGTTTGATTTATGCTTACAAGAAAAATAATTGCCAATGGCATAAATGTTTTTCTCTTTGCAGAGTCTTTCACAATTCTGCTTGTTAAGTAAATTTATATTGTTTTATGGATGTTTAGGTATTTAAGGATGTTTAGGTATTTTTACTCAAAATATGACAAAAATACATGACTACCTTAAGGAGAATTTTTTTTTGTAGTGAAGAAGTGATTGACTGACCTGATGTTATATACAGGAATATGGGATATTATCATTTTGATATCATCCAGTTTCCGCCTTCCCAGTGACCATATACGGTAACCACAGTTTGGAAAAATGACTCTCCAGAATTGTTCCTAACAGCCCTCTTAAAGACTTTATACAGTTGCCATGGAAACAGATGTGCTGCCAAAACCTCATAAGAACTGTGACCCGAGTTACAGAGAGAGATTTTTTTGAAGTTGCATTAAAGTACAATTTACAAATTATGCTCCTCGATTTGCATTGTGTATGCAAGAGTGGCATTACAGTTATTGGAAAGAGACATTGGATCTGATAATAGCCCACTTGAATAAGCAGCTGTGTTAATTAAGTTGTCACATCCACAGTGTAGTTTTGTCCGAAGCGTCTTCTCTTTGTTTGTTTGAATGGATATAATCATTTCTCAGTTGTCATGGTCAGCTGCCTCTTTGACTCTGCCCTCCTTATGCCTCTTGCTCTGTCAATTTAGCGCCTGTTGCTATTCAAGTCCCTGTTCATGAATCTTTTTGTGCTTTTAATGCAATTTCCTTCTTGTTGTGGCTGACCACTATTCTAAGACTCTGTAAGGTAATATCTGTGGAACCCAAACCCCAAATCTGGAACGAAAACACACTGCAGGCTGACTGATCTTCTGCGACATCACATATGCTTGAAGTCATTTCTATTTGAATAATGATACGTGATAATAATGCAATAATGATTTGTTTATCTCTTCCCTTGCCTCCTATGCATAACTCAACGCACATGTTCAGTTAACATGGAAATCACATTAAAGTTAGCTTGATTACTCTCAAAAATTGTTTGGCAACTGTGATTTGGTCATGACAGATAATGCGATTAGCTACAACAAAGAGTTTAATAGGCCTGATGCCGGTACCCCTGTATGCAGGGACATTAAAACTTTAAGTACCTCTGTGGCATGATAGGCAAATAATCAGATAAGAGGAGGTGTAGGCTAATGTAATTTAAAATAAATGCACAAACCCACACGGGGCACATCTGTGCTGAATATCGGTCATTTTGGCTGAAGAGTTTGTTTGGCAGTCACTGAATTTAACACAAACCATGTGCACTAGACTGCCTCATCTTCCCAGCTCATGATAAAATAGAATAATCTCTCTTGAAATTATATGGACGTTTAAATAAACATTACAGTCTCTGGTTTTTGTATTCATTGTGAGGAGCTAAGCTGGGTTTGTAAGTCTTGCTACTTTTGGTTTTAAAGGTGTTGAAGGAGTAATAGCCATGAAAAGACACAGGGAAAATATTTCTGTTGGCTGTCTAAAAAAAGCTCTTAATGGGAATATTGATACATCGTCACGCTGTGCCTTCCAGGTCCAAAAAGTTTCAACTAAAAGTCCCACTAAAAACAGTTGCTGTTCTGTTCCTGAGGGGACCTATATATTGATTCACAGCATAAACGTTGTAAACAACACACAAGCAGAGCAAAAGTGCCAGCTCTACAGTTTTCTGCAATTAAGTATTTGTCACATATCATATATGGGTGTTTCTTCAACTTCGGTCATTCCTGCGCCCCAAGGGTTCATTTTTATTAAAGCGAACAACTTTAAGAAAGGTCACATTACAACTGTACTGGAAACGTTTTTCCCAGGCCTTTATTTATTTTTTCTATTTTCCAAAAGCTTTAGTTTGTCAAATTATGTATAAAGTGTGAAAATATTTCAATAATACCCATATAGATCAGCTTCCTCTCCTTAGAAGTTTTATCTTCACCTGTTCATACACTTGAATGCCTGACTTCATGAACTTGAATACACAAAAATCTCTTTTTTTCATTTTTCATTTTGCTACATATTTTCTAGCACTGAGGGCCCTTTAAAGCAGATTAAGCTTCCGCATGGTACTTGTTGGCAAACTGGAAGGTGGTTTAAGCAGTGAGGTTTGGACAGAAAACACCTGGAGCAATGAGAGGGTCAGCGGTCCAGAGGAGCCTCTGAGGAGAGCGCATCTGTGTGACCTCATAGCTATAAAACTCAATAACCCCAAGCGCCTTTGGTAAAGGGCCACCTAGATCCAGCTTTAATCTTTGTGATGGCAACATCATAAAGGCTGTCCTCATAAACCAACAGTGAGAGAGAAGCTGTGACTGTTCTTAAAAACGAGGTTGTGCTAATGAGACGAGTTCACACTTCCACCCACCCGACAATATAAAATCCAGAGACCATTATGGTGTACCTTGGGAGTTTTGTTGTCATGGTGCAATGAGAGGGAGTGAAAAACATGCAGTTATTGTGTCATGTGTAGTGTTAGGGGCAAAAAAGAGAGAAATACAACCCTAAAGAGGGTGAATTACAGCATGCTTTTAAAACACAGTGGCTGTTGACAGTGGACACTATTGTTTTATTATCTCACACAAAGCAAATGGGATTCCTGAGTTATGGTCACATCAGGTGGAACGGCAGCTTATTTATGAAATGTTTACCTGTGCACATGACCTCAGGGTCATTTCCCCTCTTCTTCCATCCCAGCTCAAAGCGAGGGGTAATGGCACACTGTGATTCACCGCTGCTCTACTGATTAGCCCCCAAGAAAAGCAGTAATGACCTGGAAAATCAGCCAATAAGTGCAGCGAGGTATCAGCACTACGGTGAAGTGACTCTGCCTTCCTGCCATTGATTAACAGCTGGAGAAGATCTTTCCTGCTTATTATGGACCAAACAGCTCAGACTTCTTTTTGTTCCATTGTTGTTTTATTTCCTGTATTTCCTTTATTTTTCTTTATTTCCTGTCTATCAAATACAAAATTCAATTACTTGCATGATACGCTGATTGATTAATTAAACTCATTTAGTGTATTGATTAAACATTTTTTTATTTTAAATCTCACAGAAAGAATGCATTACATTGACAGTCCTTTTTTAAAAAACCAAACTCATAATACAGGGCTTATGGGTGCTTAAGATACAGTATTGTGTGTTTGTTTCTGTTTTCCCTGGAAAGTCCTGCTGGGAATGACAAATGTAGAACAGTTTCAGTTCCTCAAACACTGTCTTTTCTCACATCGATCCTGATGAAGTTCCTCAAAGAAAAGGCTGTGCTGGGATTTAGAGACATAAGAATCCCAGTGCAGCCTTTAGGGGACTGAATTATGGCTGTCTGTAGAGACAGGGGCAAGAGGCACATAAATAAGCACCGGATGAGTGTGTGTAAGAGAGAGGCACTGTGTGCTTGCTAGTTATTTACAGTGGATTAGACATTTTAACATTGGGGTGAAAGCTTGGTGAATCCATGTTCAGTCATGCTATAAATCATGTTAATAGAAAGTGTGTGTGTTTTCTTAACAACTATGTGTTTGTTTTGCAGCCTGGTGTCCATTATCAGAGGGCAGGTGCTTACTGCAGATGGTACACCCCTGATTGGAGTGAATGTGTCCTTTATGCACTACCCAGACCACGGGTATACCATTACAAGGCAGGATGGCATGTAGGTTTAAGACACACACACACCCTGTACACACTTCCATGCAGTTTCTGTCCTTGAACAGTTGACTGAATGTCACAATGCAGCATAAAGTACAGATGTCACCAAAACCATCTGTTTAGTTTTGTTTAGACTATTTATGCATAGAACAGTGCGTGCATAAATGTGTAAACACTTTGGTAGAATACACACCCTCTCCCTGCTTCACAACAGTTTGTGTGTGTGTTTAATATTGAGCTATCTTATCTACCGAGATGGTTTCATGAAAATGTCAGGCAGTCGGGAAGCCATGCTTTAGCAAACGGCCTGTTTAAAATGCATTGGATTTACAAGGGGGGAATCAATCAGCCAATGGGCCGCACTCTCCCATACTGTTAAATCAATCCCAGTATTATTAAGAAGCTGCAATACTGCAATCATGAAGGCCTCAGGACTGTAAACAGCACAGCTCTTTAAGTAGACATCTTTGTTGGAGAAGGAGGCAGCGGTTAGGACCCACCACCACAGACTGTCATGTGTCAGCGCTGAATGGCTGAAGGGAAGCAATCATGCTCATCAAGCAGAGCTGACATGACAGGAATTGAATTTACATTTTGATTTGAATTGAACTCAATTAAATTCAATTCTGTTAAAAATTGAATAGTCGCAAGTGTTTTAGGTGCAGCTGGTGGACTGATTAGGGTCAGTTAAGGTCTTAAATATTTATTCTACATTTCTTTATAACTATTCCTTTAATTTTACATTGAAATCCATGAACTTCATGTGACACATATACCAAATTTGCCATGAGAACTACACCATTTTTTGTATGGCAGATAATGATATAAATTTCGGTCTGTTTCTCCCAAAAGTTGTTTGGACCACTATTACAATACTTATTGCAAAAAGTCATTTATTGCAAAACTTTATAGCATTTAGAAGTTTGAAAGGATTCATGACCGTTCAAGAGCAGCCAGGATATTTTTTAAATAAACAAACATTATCTGTTCCATAAAAAATCATTTTTGGTTGAACTATTCCCTTAAACCCGTAGCGTGTAACGTCTGCCCAACTAGCATCATCAAACACAATTGCAAAGATAAAGATTTCGCAAACACTCCCTCTACTTGCCATTGGTCAAACAAACAGATAGTCCCACCTCAAACCCATACAATTGGTTGTGCAAGTGTTGGTATGTCAGGCCAGTCAAACAGAGCAGACAGATGTTTTGATAGCTCTGCGGCACCAGAGTGTTTACACACCAGGGAAATCAACCTACAAACAACTTACTTGTGTTAGTCTCTGAATATTAAGCAGGGAGAGAGGAAAGTGCTTTAAAATATAAGAAATTACACACTTGAGCTTCTAGTGAATAAGAGAGAGCCTGAGTGGCCATGACAGCACAAAGAAGAGAGGCTTGACCGTGACAGTGTATCAGCGAGAGAGAGAGTGAGAAAGAGGTGTTGGTGGAGGAGCCTGCCAGAGAGATATGTTTAATAGAAAGTGTGATGAGAGAAGAGGTTGAACTGGAGGGAGGAGACCCAGACGGAAAGCAAGAGAGGGAATACAGGAGCTGTGTGTCCGAGATTAGCCCACTCAACCAGCTGTTGCAGCCCTTAAACACACCACAGCAGGGCAAGCTGTAGAAATGGCAGTGGATAATCATGCCTACACCTCTGCCCCATCCACTTACTCAGAGGAGGAATCAAAGTACCAGCTACACAGCTGTTTGGGTCGAATCACCATCAGCTTCTCTTCCAGGGCCGCTTAGACACTGTGTGTGTGTGTTCATAAATGAGAGCGAGCTCTATATCTTTATGCTTCTACGTGGATATTTTCTGTCCTATCTTGCTTCTCCTCCCTGCAGCGTTGCAGAATATTTAAATATAGGACAGTACCCCCAGTTTCTGACTCATTTCCTTTTAATAAGTCTCTCATGGCTACAGAGAGAGAGAGAGAGAGAGAGGCAAGGGAGAGTTTTGGCTTTTACACAAATGCAATGATAAAAAGGCTTAACCACATTATCATGCATTTTTCACTGTGGCAGGGCCCTGTGTCAGGAAGGATAGGGCCCTTCTTAGAAACAGTTGGCTCAGAGGAGGCCTGCTCTGGGATCAGTGAGGTTAAAGGAAGAGACAATTAAACCAGCTATCAGCTCTTTTAGCCATCAGCTCTCATGTCTAATTCATCTCATATATGCACTCATATCACCTCTGCAGTACATTACCTGCATATTGCTTTCATCTAATGAGGAGAAAATGAAATGCCTTTTTATGTATGTGTGTCTGTATTGTAGAATACATCTACCAAGCAGATTGTGTGTTAACGAAATCTGTGTCTTATTCACTAAACACCAACACACCAGTTAAACCAGGCACTAAATCTGTTGATATAGTGCTTAGCCACATTTAAAAACACTATTTTAATTTCTTTCAGTGTGAACACACAGTTGGGCACAGTTCATTCTTAATGAACTCCCCCAGTTGTTGCTCTGTATGTTGCTCTGTATGCACATTTTTTTGGTGTATCTTATGGTACTTCTGTAAGCCAATTGCATTTTTGCAGGTTTGACATTCTGGCCAATGGCGGAGCTTCACTGACACTAAGCTTTGAGCGGTCTCCATTTCTGACACAATACCGTACAGTGTGGATCCCATGGAATGTCTTCTATGTGATGGACACACTGGTAATGAAAAAAGAGGAGAATGACATTCCTAGCTGTGACCTCAGTGGCTTCATCAGGCCCAGCCCCCTCATCGTGGCCACGCCCCTCTCTACCTTCTTCAGATCGTACCCCGAGAATGGCCCCATCATTCCAGAGACACAGGTAAGGATAACTTTAACTCCTTCAATCCAGCTAAATGTGGATTTTCCTATTTAAAGAACACAAAATGAAATATTTTTAAAACACTTTAGAACACTGGAGACTTGTGACAGACTATAAAATATCTAGGCCCCATCTCCCAACTCTTCACATTAATATACAGTGTTCTGTTCACTATATAAAAGCAGAAAAACAGGCCAAAAATAAATAAGTAAACTGAAAAACATTGAATCTCTAAAATATCCCAGACTATTTTCTTAGGGCTAATTCGTCATTGAACATTGAAACTCATTTTAAACTCATTTTAAACTGGTCAACTTAGTTTAAGGTGACAAATGGAAACCTAATGATCTTTTATTTATCTGTGCAGATAAGAGTATCATTTGACAGTCAGTTTGAGTTTTAAATGGTGTAATCTGAAGTCTAGACATACTAGGATTTTAAGTCTGGAATAAAGTTCTGCATGGCACACTGTAAGTCAGAACAGAAGGAGTCTTTAAGAAGCATGATAGAACTAAGAAACATCAGGACACAGTCTGTTCTCTGCCCTCAACCTGCACCCACATACTCAGAAAAAAGTTTTGAATCTTAGTGTGGTGCTGGCACGAGCTCCAAATCACCACAGCCTTCAGCAAACTCCACATATTGAGGAGATATTGGTTAGTATTTTAAATTCCGCTTGCACACTATTCCTTTGTTCTTTTTATAGTGTAAATCCACTCAGACACTCAGACTATCCTCAACCTAATCTGTGTAAAATGGCTCAAGCTTCCACGTCGCTTGCGTGTCTGTAACAATGGAAGCTGGACACACATCAGACCAAATATCTGTGGGGAGAAAAATATAAAAGCATGCTTAGTTTGTGTCTGCACAAAACAATTTTGAAGGTCTTAAAGCAAGCTTTAAAACGAAAAGCAAAACTAGCTTTAATATTGAATTCCTCCACCATTATTCCCTGTGGCATGTAAAGCGAGTAGGCTTTGGAACCGTAGGCCAGTTGTTTATGTTGTTAAATGCAGGACAATAATTTCCATGACTTTATGTCCTGCTACTCTGTAGATTGGGCTACTGAACCCACAGCATGTAACGCAGCACAAACAGTGTAGTCAGATTCCTGGACGAATGATTCCCATACAGTTTTTTTTAGTGCATTAAAGGAATTAGGAATCACCTGGATCATTTTACAGTGTAAATCTGTCTCGCACACTGATCTTGAATCCATTTTATATCATGTCAAAACACCTTTTGCAGGATTTGTATTTAATGTAGTTTTGATTTGTTATATCTGTTCTGTTGAAATCTCGATTTGGCAACAGAAAGGACAGTAAATGCAATAAGAATTGTTTTTTAAAATGAATCAGAACTAGATTCATTACATTCCTTACAATTCCCTTTTCTTGCAGTTAGTACTGTTATTAAATGAGAGGTACAAAAATCTTGGCACTGTCCTGTCTGTTTCTCCCTCTCTTTGTTTTCTCTTCCACTCTGCCTTGTGTCCAGATGTGTATTTGATCCCTTCTTTTATAACCCAGCTTTTCCATTCTTACCTTTCTGCACCATGTAGTGGGGGAAAACTTCCCCTGTAATGTGAGCACACAGGGCCAACACATATGCTGTCTTACGACTTTGCTCCGAGACATAAAGGAGAAAAATTGTTTCCTTATTGTCGGCAGCCAACAGGCCACACTCCTCTTCCCATGTTTCTCCTCGGTCCTTACAGGGGCATCTGTCCCCTCTGTGGAACTCCTCTCATCAAAGTATATGGGTCCTGATTTGAATTACAGCCTGCTTTGAGAGGAACTCTAAACAGGGGTAATCAGACCCAAGCAAGTTAGCATTTAATATGGGGCTTTTGGACCCCAGCTGTAATGGCCTCTAAGGACTTTTTCTCTTTTTTTTTTTACCCGGAGAGTCACACATAAATGGCAAACAGACATCCCTCAGCCAGGGCCTGTAACGCTTAGTGGCCGTGACACAGAATGGGCAGGCATATTGCTTCCACTTGGCTGTTATGGAGGGCTGGAAAAAATGTTACTTGGCTGGAGGAACCCGGCACGTTTTCACGTCCGTCCGACAGCAAGTCAGTGAAAACCTCCATGCAACAGCGGAAAATCAGACAAGACATTTAAAGGATGAAAGATATATAGGATTTCCCATCATGCTTTGTGTTTCTGCCTCAGCAACTGTTGTGTCTTCTAAACATAACACCTCCAGATGTAACGAGAGACACCGCTGATGTTTTTTGGTTTCTTGCAGAAACATTAGCTTCCTTCCTTTCTTAGCATTAAAAAAGCTTGATAATAAAACTAAATCTGGTCTTTATTACTGTGCATGTAATGGGCTGTATCAAATGAACTTTCAAAGCCTTCTTCATCCTCCCTTTCATTTGGCAAATGAGAAAATATTTAGTTTTAATGCAGCCATATGCACTTATAGCTTATGCCCCCGTGGCTAAGAATAATACTGCTGCACACGTACAGACATGGAAGCGCATGCAGTGCCATTTATTAAGAGCTTATAGAAAGCAGAGTAAAGCATGTTATTAGCTCAGACTCTGTAATCAAAGTCCACAGAGGGGAAGCCAGAAGCATAGCATGAATGCATTGTGGCTTATAGAACAGTCTTAAGTAAACTTACGAGCACAGGGTATGCGCGCACACACACACACACACACACTCCAAGATGGAGTTTGTTTCTGGGTGTCAGCTAGCATTAGGGTGATCGAATGGGCCCTTCGGATAGAGAGAGTGATGTTGCAGTACAGTCTTTGTGTAGGTGTACATGTATGAATTTATTCTTGTGTATCTGTGAACGTTTAAATCACTTTGTCTTAACTTAAGGCCCTTTTATTTTAAAGCCCTCCTGCCATTCATTTTCTCTTTGCTTGAGTTTCTGTGTTGTCGCTGCTATAGACCTGCATATAAAATGTTCTCCTAAAGCCATCTAGCCCCCTCTACTGATCCTGGGAAAAGTGCAGCAAGATCCAGACCAGAAAAGGGAAGAAAAGAGACTCCCTTTGGCTTTCTTTGTTCTCTGCATTAGGGAAAAGTAAATTTTCCCTCCCAGTAGGACACTTGACAATGCCACGAGCTGGAAAACAGGGGGATTACTGACTTTTGACTATGGCTTTTCATTAAGCACTTGAGGAGAAAGCTGTGATGGAGAATCCCTCTGTTGAATCCAAGCTGCTCCTCATCTCATATGCTCCATTTGTGGCATCTCAAAAGAGGGAGAGAAATTTGCACTAATACTCTGAACTTTGGTTACTCTGCACCAGGGGCACTAACTGAACGCTTGCGTTTCATGTAGCACAACGAGCCAGCTGTCTAGAAGTCTGAAACTGAACCATTTCTCGCTCTCCCACTTCAAGTGCTAGCACATGGTTCTCTGTCTGTCATGGTGGAGCATGTGAAATGCGCTACAGTAATAGCCTCCGACAGTGAGGTAAATATAAGCGTTCCGCCCATGAAAATCTCCCTCATTAGATCCCGAGATGTCAAGTAAATGATAGTCAAAGCAAACACAGGCCCAGATGTGCTTTAATCCTGTGGAGAGAAAAATCAGTGGCCCAAATGCCTCTTCCAGATGCTGCCTCCTGTCCTTAGGATGAATCGCAAATTTTCTCTCTCCCCCTCTTCATTTATTTTCACCTCTCTGTTCTTTTGATGTGCAGGTTCTTCAGGAGGAGACCTCCATTCCGGGCAGTGACCTGAACCTGATGTATCTGAGCTCTCGGGCGGCTGGCTACCGGCCTGTGCTGAAGGTCATCATGACCCAAGTCACCATCCCCTTTAACCTCATGAAGGTGCACCTGATGGTTGCTGTGGTGGGGCGCCTCTTCCAGAAGTGGTTCCCTGCAGAACCCAATCTGTCCTACACCTTCATCTGGGACAAAACAGACGCATACAACCAAAGAGTCTATGGCCTCTCAGAAGCAGTGGGTATGTACGCTTGCAGAGATCAGAGACACCTAAATTCAAAGTTTGAAAGTTTGGTTTTGATTAGTGGGATTTTTTAATGGGTTGTTCAAAGTAATGCTTTGATTTGCAGTACATATAATATATATAACATATATTTATGCAACAGCGCTCTTTGCTTGTCTCACAAAAAAATGAATACTGTATTTCTCAAAACGCGCAGGAAGTGCAAACATGAAAATGCAAATCTGTAATATTTTAATACTACAAACAACTTTCCTTACACTCTATGCACTTAAACTGTATGTTCACCAAATAAAGACTAATACTGAGTGTTGATTGAACATGTTGTTGAGCTGATGAACAACTACTTACCTCCATTTATCACATTTTGTTCTTGTAGATTCACAGAGTAGAGGAATAATTCATTTACTGCACAGTAGAAAAGCCCTTAGCCGAATTTGTTACGCGAGTGTAGACGTACTTAATGGCCCATGCCACAATGACAGTTGCATTATGGGATGTCTCCTTAAATGTACCTAGGCAAACGTGAACTTTAAATGGAAAACACTGTAGCTACGATCAAGGCCACCAACAGCAAAAGCGTTTTGTTCCTCTAAAACATTTTTTTCAAGTTGGCATTTTTTATGCTGACTGTATTTTCCAGTATGATTACCCATCAGCAAAACCACAGAAAGAACATGTCTCTCGTTCTGTTTTGAGGAAGGTCATGGTGAGTCTGTGGCTTTGTTTTTCACTTAAGTATCAAGAAAGACATCCAGCTGCTGATGGTAGCTTTAGTTTGTTATTTTCAGCAGCAGGCTAGACTAAACTAGGCATGCGTTCCAAAGCCTTACAGAAGCAAACGTACAGGATGTCAGGATACAAAAGGCATGTTTTCCAGCAAATGAAGAATGTTTTCCGCCTTTACAAAGTGAACAGTGTAAAATTGTAAATAGGTTAGCTACTTCTTACAGGTATTGATTGGCTTTCACCTTCTCATCAGGCTTTGCTTTGCCAATTGCATTAAGCAGGTAATTTTTTCGCCCAACGAATAGAAGTGTGCTTATTGATTCTCTCTGGGGGACACAAGGTCGCTTTCTTAATATGATCGGCTGGAAAAAGTTATAAATTTAAAACGATTTGCACCTGGTGAGGCGGAGAGTGCTCTCAGAGATCGCTTATGAGATTTACCAAAGTTATGATAGAGTCACAGTAGTTTTCAGGCAGGCTACAATAAAGATGAATTGACATTGTGTAGGACATCTGATTAGGCGTTAGAAAAAAGTACAGTTTATCAGCTCATTGTTTCTATGGTGATTTATCTGCATGCTTCTTAATGTTGTATTTGAAGAAAGGATAGGCCATGATGGTTAACAGATCATAAAACAACCAACTAATCAATTAGCAGGCTGACTAGTTTATCTGCATTTCTGAACACTAGATCTTAAAGTAAACGGTCTTTTCCACAGAACATGTCCAATCAGGGTTCAGGTACATCTGACTTTTTTTAACTGTAGTTTTTCCATTTTTAAATAACGCTGTGTATGAAAGGGTATTTATGCAGTATGTTTGCATAAATGAATAACACCAATCTCTCTGTGTCTATTAAGTGTCTGTGGGATATGAGTATGAGTCCTGTTTGGATCTGATCCTGTGGGAGAAAAGAACAGCCATTCTGCAGGGCTATGAACTCGACGCCTCAAACATGGGAGGTTGGACCCTGGACAAACACCACGTTTTGGATGTTCAGAATGGTAAGCCCACCTCTGGCCTCTGACTTCTTTTGTAAATAATACAAAGATCTCTCTCCTACGCAAATGTTAATATGCAAAGCAGCAGAAATCGCATTAAACCTGGCAATCCACTAAAATAACTCTGAACTCTTCCGACCACGTGTTTACCCACGCACTCCAGAAAACAACAAAAATCAATCAATTAAAATACACTTGAATTATCTCTTTCCCTCTCTAAAACAGGCTCATTATCTGCCTGTTAAAGTTACAGTTAAAGCTGCTTAACATGACTTGTATATAAAACCTTTGACAGAGTACATGAATGCTCATTAATGTCACTGCTTTTAAATGACATTGATGAAGTGAAGTTACATTATAGGGGACCAGTGTCCTTATTGTCTCAGTGTCTCAGGCATGCCAACGAAGAGACATTTGACATTTCCATGTGGGTGACCTTCACCCAGACTAAGCAGTCTGGAGTGCTCTCTGCAGCAAACATTTATGACCACATGTCATTGGGGAGAGACTGCTTTGATGAATACTTAAGGAGTCTTTCATTCCTCATCTTGGCTTTAAAAGGGTGCCGAGCAGAGGTTGTCCCCACACACCTTGTTTAAAGGTTGAACCTGTTTATCCAGTGCCTACCCTTGAGCCCTTGCAGGAGGACAAGATGAGCTGTTCTTAGATCATAGTTTTTTGCTGTGGTCCTGTGTAATGACAGCAGCAATCACACTCACCTTTTCAGTGATAAATGTTTGTTTTAACCTTTTACTGAAACTGAAATACCTTATAAATAGCATTTAGACTTGTAGTGAAACAAAGGCTTCTCTTAAAGCAATAGTTCAGCCAAAAGTGAAGATCTTGTCATCATTTACTACCCCAATGTTGTTCCAACCCTGCATTATTTTCTTTCTTCCATGTAACACAATAGGGGGATAAGAGACATAACGTCAGTGCCACTGTCTTACAACAAAAAGGTGTAGTGATTTATAATGCCAAGATACAACATTTTTTTTTTTCTATACACAAGCTAACTTTGATAGCCTTGAAATTTATTCACTGATAGTCTTTCTCACCGCAGAAGCTCTGAATTGGACTACAAAAATCACTGATGTCTAACAACATTGGTTCTTGCATATCTCCTGTCCAAAACACCATGAGGCCAAAACTGCGCTATAGATTATGTAAACAGTATGTTCCCAAATATTTTGATATTCCACAATATTTGTAATATAACATGTTATTGTATCTCATTATGTGTTCACTGAAGAAAAACATAAAGGGTTGTTAAGTAAAGGATGTAAATGATGTCAAAATGATCATTTCTGAGTGATCAATTTGCTTTAAGAAAACAAGTTAAAGCCAAAAGTAGGGTAGATAGTAAAGTCTACCTCAAATCCAAGTCACATAGAACAAGAACTGTTTTTTGTCACTCATGAAAAAGTGAGTGAAGCAAAAACTTATCCTCACCGGATGGCCGCAGACGGTGATGGACAGCTGGTAGCTGATGAATCCATGTGGGACGGCCATAAATAACCCAATGAAGTGAGTCTCTGATGGGGGGAAGTGAGACGGCCCGTTCCAACGTAATGATTGTGGAAACGAACCCTCTGGAGCGGGACACAGAGAGCATTGAAGAATTACACTAGTCAGTCCAACGACATCTGAGAGTGAGCGTAATATACATTATAGATATGTGTATAACCTACATACAGTACATACTGAAAATCCGAATGTGACACTTGTTTTGAAAGGTTCAGTGTACAATGTGTGTGAGCAACATAAAACCAGTAGTTACTCTGTTTACTTTCTTAATGTGTGTTCTCTTAAGCAGCATTATTAACAGCTGCTGTGAAGTGTAGAAGCAATTTCTTACTCAACCACAGGGAAAAGTTTGCTAACTATTAAGATGGCCCCACAGTCAGCTGTACTTGTCCAAGCCAAGTTTTTTGTCGTTGACATCTTGAGTGACACTAAACCCTCATTTACCTAACTGGCTAGGAGCCAGCTGTCCATACAAATTGTTGTAGTCTTTCATCTCCGAGCCTGTTGCCCTTCACTCGTCCCTGACCCCCTTCTGTTTAGCAGCCTCTACCCATTCTGATCCCTAACCCCCCTTCACCCGCTGCTTCACTGGGTGAAGTAAGATGCCTGTTCTGCCTACAAAATCCCAGAACACACTGCTGCAGTCCATTCAGGCTCTGCTGGATGTCTTTGATTCATGATTGTAAATCTTACCAATGTCCTTAGTTTCTCAGCTCAATCCCCATGTTGAAGTGCTGTCCACTGTGTGAGTGAGTGAGAGAGACCTCTAAGGATTGTTCAGTCAACAGTGCAGACCCCTATTCTTTTTGGGATGGGGAGCAAGATAAAATACACACTATTTTTACACACTACATTTTGCAACATATCTACCTTTACATTGCACAGAAACTATTTTTGTTAGCAACATAAGGGTGGGTAGATTTGTTTAGGGTATATTATTAAACTTTTGCTTCTCTATAACTATCTCCATTTAAAACAAAATTGCAGGTTACTTTACATACTTTTATCAGGCAAGGAGACAGCTTTGAACACTTCATTATTTACTTACTCAATAACAATTTTCTGTTTAAACCAAGTTATGGATTGCAGCTTTAGTTTAAAGCAAATGACCTGCAGAAGGCAGAACTGGCCTGACCAAAATGTTGAAAAGTTTGTTAGACATTTCCTCTGATGTTCTTTCAAAATGACTGCGGAATAGAAATTAACAGAAAATGTAGATATCAGTAGTTTTCCAAAGCCTTAAATATTGAATGCTGCGTGTGTTAGAATGTAAATTGCAATGTATATAAGGTTTACATGGTAAACAAAACTTGGCTTGTAAACATGCATCTGTAACATATGTAGCTCTAGGTTTTAGGACAATCCACTAGTGTAGATGTCTTGTTGTAATGAAAGGAACAGAGTAATAAGACCTACAGTGTGTTTCTCTGGGGTTTGGTTAAGTGTAGGAGTGTTTGTTTGCATTAGCTTCCTGTCTTTGGTGACCTCACCCTGTCACCACAATCTTCATGCTGTCTCACAAGAAAAATGCATACATGCTTACATCCAGACAACGCCCAGCCACAAACTTAAACACACACGCTCTCTCTTTAGCATCCTCCATCTGTTCACATACATGCCGGTGTGAGTTGTACTCATTGGCAAAAGCTTGTTACTGTGAAAGCCATGCTATTTTTAAAGCTGCTGAACTGTGCTGTTACAGTCACACTAATAAAAAATGTAGTTGAGTTAGTAGTGTCACTATTTTAAGTACAACGCTGCACATAATGTACATGTAGCTGTTGATTATCACAATATAAACCCAGACAGTGATCCAGACCCCAGCGCAAAGCAGAGACATGAACTTAGCACAGCTATGAAGGAAATCCTTGACAGGTACAACACTGAATTATACATCTTAAAATGACCATTTTGTGGTCAACAGATATACAAAAGAATGCAACTGACTATTCAGTACCAAAAATTCCAGAGAGCTGTGTGATAAATATTTCTAGTTCATTATGGTTTGATATATATACATGTTTGTATATATTTTGCAGAGATGGAATCCATCTTATATTATGTTATATTACATTACATATGAAAGGTGAAGTACAGTAATGTTGACATATTCACTCACTGCTTAAGTAAAGCATATATATATATATATATATATATATATATATATATATATATATATATATATATATATATATATATATATATATATATATATGTCACCTATGTCTATGCTATGTCTATGCTAACCTTCTTTGCCACAAACATACACATCAAAGTGGCATAATCGCATTTGCTCAGTCTTTAGTCTTCCCATTCCTCTCTCTCTCTTACTTTCTCTTTCATTTTTATCTGCAGGCCGCTGCACCCTCACCTCACACACACAAGCACTCGCACACTCCAGCACAGCAAATTCACCTGCAGTAGAATGGACTGCCCTTTCTAAATCCCATTGAGTTTAGCTTTAGTCATGTGCAAGCATGTAATGCAACTGTGAAGCTGCACCATGAGCCGGCCGCGCCTCTCTCTCTGATGTGGACCACCACTGCCTAGGGGGCTTACCTGCATCCTCTCTCTCTCGCTTACGTTTCTCGCTCACCACTCCTTTCATCTGCTCTTATCAGGCCCTGTCAGTGTTTGGCGACTGTACCTCCCCTCCCTCCACCTAACGGCAGGAGGTCAGAGAGAGAGATTCAGACATTTCTCTTTGGGACCGCAATTACTTCCAGTCAGAAAATCTTCAAAGACCGAGTGCGTGATTGAATGAGAGCACGTTTACAGTTTCCTCCTTGTTTTTCCGCAGTGTACTGTTAGGATGCGTGTGTGGTACAGGCGCACACAAAAAAACATTATTGCTTATTACTAGTTTTGTCCTGACTCCAAACACACTGTTTTCCCATTATTCAAATTGACTCTGGACCTGTCGGGAAGGAGTTAGTTCATGAAATATTAATAACAAAAAAATGCCAGAGAGATGTGAGAAATGAACAAACAGGGAGAGGCAAAATGATTAAATTAAATTGATTTTGGTAATACTCGATGACGACTAATCTCACTCTCTTTCCTCTCTCTCACACACAAACACATCATGCAGCTCTACAAAGATTTATTGCTACTTTTCCAACACAGTTTTTTTTATTTTTCAAATTAGCTGACACAGTGGTTATGACTGCAAAGAGTGGCAAATCCTGTGAGAAATGATGTATTGCTTCAAAATACCAAAGGCCCAGAAACAAAAGTTCAGAAAGCCAATACATAATAGACCATTTTTGAGACAACACAGTTTTCAGTGTAATCTAATTTTTATTTAACATATCCTACAAGCATTTGCAGTTTTATCAGGTTCCCAGCTAAGAAAAAACTAAGAATAACAATTTAACATTGTCCCAAATCACCTCTTGTTCAATCTCTGCATCCGCCGACAAAGGCAGAACAAGAGAGATGAAATGCTACGGTGAGAGAAAGACAAAAAGGCAGTGACAGATGGCTTGTGAGGCGTAAATGGAGGAAAATTGAGTAGAGTACAGCTCTAGCTCTATAATCTTATCCAGTTTCTGACCCAGCATAAACACAGCAGCTATAAACTCCAATTCAAGCCTTTATTGGCAAATCACTGCTTTCCACTCATGATCTGCCCCCCTCTGCTGGATTTATATGTAAACACATGTCACGCATATCAAAGAAACACATACACGCAATCATTATGAGCTGAGGGCTGTCTCTCAGCATGCCTGAATAAGAAATGCGGTACATCCTACGTCGCAAGCCGCTCTTGATTTGGGGCCCTGTCATAATCTTTAAATGTGTAATTGAAGACAGTCATTGTTGTGCGTGTGGGCGTTTGTGTATCCGCTTGCAGTATTATTCCCAGCCTCTTGTAAAGTAGATCAAACAGGTGCAGAGTGTATTTCATTACTGTAATACAACCACAAGTAATTTGCATGAAAGAGCAGGCCGATGTGCAAGGCTCCAATTAGCCATCGAAAACGTGTTTTTGTATACATGTGTGTATTTCTAGAGCAACCTCCCTCAGAAAAGCTCAAGACTGAAGTCAAGGTCGTGGGTCTCTCCCAAGGCCCTCAGCATGCTTCTCTCTTGTCTAATTTGTCTTTGTTAACAGAGCATTGCTACAGAGTGGACTGAAAGTGGCCTGAAAGCACCCCGTCCATCTCCTTCCCCCCATACTGCCATCCCTCTGGCCTCTCACTCTTCCGGCCAAACCCTCGCTCAATGGCTTAATCGATGGTGGGTGGTTGATCAGACTAGGAGGTATATTGAGATTTATGGGGACGTTTAGACTGTGATGCGGCTTCTGCGTGGACTGGTGCCCAAGCACACCCGAGAGGGGGCTTAAGATGGCGTCATTGATCTCACTCATAATTAGTGCACAGAGGCGCTAGATGCAGAATTCCAGCACGTTGCCCGATGTGAATAATTTAGCGAGCACAGTATGAAGTCATCCTTTGAAGTAAAGCTTTGAAGACCCACCCCCCCACCCCATCTCTAACACCCTGCCGTTTTCAAAGCAACTTCCAAAAAAGCATCTAACTGTGTTCGCTAGGGCGCTTTCAAAAAACACTCTATTGACTTAGACACTTTCAGTTCACCTGCACACTTTGGCTCAATGAGTAGAAGAAAACTTCCTCTCACCTTCCTGAATGTCTTTGGTTCTGTCCGTTCTTATCTCTGCCACACACATACTGTATATAATGCAAATAAATGCCCTCTACAACAATCAAACACAGAAACCCACATTCTCACTTTCCCACTTTGCGCTGTTCTAAAAGCTAGCAGTCTGCCTACCAATGCATCATCCTAGATCAGCTCCCTTCGCAATACGCTAACATCAACCTCCATCGAAATCCATTGCAGGTCTCATGCAGAGTTTAGTGTCTGGCTTACAGAGTTGCTCTCTGTGAAGGGCATCCAAAATCATTCACTTACGAGGTTCCACAGTGTTCAAAATGCTTCCTTAGAAGGCTGTTGCTCAGAAAAAAAGTATTCAGTCCACCGGGTTTTAGAGTGAAGCGTCTTTCTTTCCTTTTTGCTCTGGGTGGAGGGTGTAAATAGGCAGTAGGAAGTTAGTGGAGTTCACAGTTGACAGGAGTCTTGTGGTGGACTCCAATTTGAGCACTCAGAGTGGATGACAGCAGTTTGTGGTGGCACATGTTATTTCTGCTCTGTCTGAGAAATGCTTGGCTCTCCCTGTTGCCCTTCATCTCTTTTCTCTCTGTCTTGTTTGCTTTTTTGAAGAGAACCAGGTGCCAGCAACCCCATTAAATTCAGCATGCTGTATTAAAGTCCAAGGCCTAGCTTAGCAGGTGTCATGTATCCTCAGCTTTTTGTCTTGGTACATGCCATTTATTGTGATTTTTCCGCTTTCATTAAGAACGTAAATAGAACAGCTTGCTGAGAATATCAGTGTGAACTTCAACTCACAAATGCCTTATTTCTGGGCTTTTTATAAGTGTCAGGCCAGATATTTTGAGGTTCTTGCAGGGTAATTCATCTTGTTTTTAAGGATGCCGTGGCTCTTGTTTGCTAAATGAAACTTTCCATCACTTGCTTTATTACATTCATGCAGTATTGACCTGTTAGAAAATAAATGGAGAAAACATGCTGAAGCAACACACACTTTACATTTCAAAACCAGTTGTTAAAATTTAATGTTTGCTTCCACAATGAAAGCAGGTATTCAATAGCTAGCTAAATTTCTTATTGCCCTTAGCTGCACATTTATGGAAATTTCAAAGGCTTGCTGACTAATCAAATGACTCGTATCAATAAACTTTAAAATATGGTGATGATAAAAAAACTTTTAAAGTTTTTTATTGGAACCTATTAGTGGTAAATTAAATATCAACAGCAACATGTTACGCATTCACTAAATGTGAACGCACCGGTGAGCTTGCCTCATCTTTAAACATTCGCAATTCACTTTTATATAAAATGAAAATATCGCTGTCCGTAATCTTGGGCTTTAGTGATGATTCCTGCTGACCCTCCTTTCCTGGTGTCCCCCTTGATCCTAACCAGCATTAAAGAAAGATCAAAAGCCTCTTCCAGATCTCCATACCTTTTTCCACTCCAGGGCCTGATTAAAGACCCCCCGTGTTCTAACTTATTGCTAACCAGAGGCTTGATCTCTCCTGCATGTTGCAGGATACCATGGCCATGTTTCTTAAAAAGTTGACTAGAAGTTCTATAAGATGTTTTTGAAATATACTTTTAAAGATTGCCCAGAACGGCTGCAGAAAAGTGTTAGGGCATGTTTTGACTTAAAATCATAATTTGTTACTGCAAATTTGTATGAGGTAATGTACAGTCTGACAGATTGAAAATAAACTCAGGATCAAGGGATCAAGACAGCATTATAGCGTTGGTTATAAGACTGGATAAACTTTGGTTATTATTGATTGACCTTTTTAACACGTCGTGCACATATTTTATAGTGTAAATATTTTTTATTGGATATATTAATCCAGCATCTTGTCCTGCTAGTTATGCTATCTAAGGAGCAAAGTAGTGACATAGTGAGTCTGGTGGGGTTTGCGTAAAGTTGATCTCAAGTGTTGCTATTAGTGAACCATTACTATTTGTCCTCAGGCAGAATCTTAAAGCACAACACCAACTATCAAATCCAAACCCGGGGCCATGCAAGCTCATCACACAGCCCAACCCCACAGCCTGTGGCCTTTCCTCCCTTTTTAACACACATACATACACAGTGAGATTCAGAAAGAGAATCACACATGCCTTTTCCACACAGACGAGATCTTGCAGGCTCATCAATTCACAGTTGCTGTGGCTATGAGATTATCCAGGGTGTATTAGCCAGATTCATGATTGAGATGCATTCACAGAGGGGGAAACAGGAAATAACTTTAATCACAATGGGTAATGAGATAACTTGTTCACAGACTATAAGGTGACAGTTTTGGCTTAGTAACTCACTGAAGAAAACAACCGTTTAAACCAGCCTGGTCTTAGCTGGTCTGTTAGCCTGGACACTTGTCTGTTTGCTGGATTTAAAGAGGTTTTAGGCACTGCTATGCAGGCCTGGAGAACAGCTGAAGAACAGGAGACCAGTGTAGGTTGTAATACTGGCTCTCCATTTAAAAAAAATAAATAAATGTTCACCTTAGACTAAAAGCTTTTTTACACGTTTTATAAACTATTTTTACAAATGTCTAAGAATATAATCAACAGCAGTTGTGAAATTATGTGTTAATAGTGTGTGAAGTAGGTTTTTCATGTGGTATTTATGTTAGGGAAAAATAATAAGTTAATTTTCTTTTTTTAGATTTAGTAGGTTGCACCCAACGCATTTTAATCATGTGATCTAATAAATCTTATAAATCGATTTTCTTAAGTTGTTGGTGCCATATAATCATTCTGGCAGTGTGTTTGGGCCGTTTATCAGTTCTGAACTGCTGCCAGTTGCCCTTCTTTCACTGCTGAATACATTAGTGCTGAAATTATCACAATGATACGTTGCTATAAAGCAGACAGTTTTGTGAACCAATTTTAAACCTGCAACGCCCTTTGATTATTCTTTCAGAAGGTAGAACTCATCTGAGAAAAATGATTCAAAGCCAAAAATTAATTACTGCTTGTGAAATGCTAATACTTAAGATATGAAATGGGGTTCTTTTTCCTAATTATTGGTATCATTAGTTAGATATGTTCGCTTGTTTATTTCTATAATTGTCTAATTATATAATTACAATTGTAAAAAATAATTTAATATCCTTTTTGACAAAGGTATGGATTAAAAGGTAGAATATTTAATCAGTTAAAAAGTTCTGGTCTGTGTGAGATTTATAGGTTATTATAGCGGTAATTGCATAAATAAACGTTTCTCTTGTTAATTAAACCGGGGTATATTTTGACCAATTACATTTTACTTTACTCTTTTATTATGACTTTTTCTCTTTATTTTCTATATTTTTGGTGGTCTGCAGATTTCTGTGTAAAACATGTTACATGGAGGTGAGAGCGCTATACTTGAATTGGTAGCTGGAAGCATCATCAAATTAGCCAAAATGTATCAAATGATTTTACAAGAGGCAGAGGATGTGCAGCACTTGGTGAATGATGAGTGTTCAGATTCAGTGGCGGCTTCTGCAGGCACAGATTCAGCGTGAGCCCTGTTATTACTACAGGATTGATTTGGTGTAGTCTAGTGGTAAATGATCCAGACAGGTAACTGAGTGGTTGTAGGTGTTCTATAAACAATCACCATTGTGCCCTTGAGCAAAGTCTACCCTCAGGATTCTGCAGGATGTACTGTTCCTGGAACTATATTGTTTGGGATAAATGCGTCATCTCAAAATACAAATTAGAAGTTGTAAATTCATGCAACTATTTTTACATATTTCTAAAAAAACAGATTATTTATTTTGTATATGTGAAATGTTGTTTGCATAATCAGAACAACAGATGTGGATATTTATTAGACCATGGAATTAGTTTTTAAATATATATCTCCACAATTTGCCACAATGATATCATACCATACAGAAGTTCAGTCATGCAGCTCTGTCCTGTTGTCTTACAGGGATCCTGTACAAAGGCAACGGTGAGAATGTCTTCATCTCCCAGCAGCCCCCAGTGATCAGCACCATTATGGGTAATGGACGCAGACGCAGTATCTCCTGCCCCAGCTGCAACGGTCAGGCCGATGGCAACAAGCTGCTGGCCCCAGTGGCTCTTGCCTGCGGATCTGACGGCAGCCTTTTCGTTGGAGACTTCAACTACATCAGACGCATCTTCCCCTTGGGCAATGTTACCAGCGTTATGGAGCTGAGGTAAGAGAGGGAAATTAAAAGAAGTGTCAAGGACCTACAATATGATATAGCCGTAGTGCTGATAACATAAAACACTTGTTACAATTCTTCATGGCAGCCCAGTATAAAGCTCATGTGGTGTGAAATAAACACACTCACAGTGTTTGGATGGGACTCATTTACTGGTGCTTACGGCTTTTTAATGCCAAGAAGAAATACATATTCCCATACCTCTCTTTTTATTATCCACCACAAACCTTGCATTGAGCTGGTCCAGCCCACATCTAAGGCTCCATGTGTTTATTTCCTGGAACATTGTTTATCACTCTCAGAGTATCACTGCCAACAAATTTTTTTAATTTCTTTAGAGATAGAGATTTAATCTCAGCAATTTTTATATGGTTGGAAAGGTGTTAATTGCACTTAAGTTTATTTTATTGTAATTGTAATTATTTTATTGAATACAAAGTATTTATATAGCACCAAATTAATTGTAGATGAGTTTCATTTGCCGTCCAAAAATAAATCTGGCACTTCAGTTTGGCTAAGAGCACACCCACAACTGCTGGTTTTCTGTATATCATAAAATTAGTTTGAATCTTTTTATTTGTGCTAAAATATAAGTGTATGTGTGGTTTTACCCTGTCCTTAATGGGAAAAAATGACAGAAAGATTGTCAAATGACTCTCTAATAGAAATATTAGGTGTGATTGTTCTGTATAGGAGTTTAATTATATAGCATGCAGGGGCACAGAAACCATTATGAATAAAGACATGTCCTCCCCCATTTTTAGAAATTTCTAAATTCTCTTCACACATACTTTTTGGGAAATAATCCTTATGCTATAGTTTCGGTCACCATGCACAAAAATATAGTTGCAGGAAGCATAATTACTTGAGGGCCCACCTGAAGCCTCTGCAGTAAACTGAACGATTAACATGTGAGTGTTACATCACCTAATTAATACTCATGAGTTGAAACCCTTTTATAATTTGTGTCCCCCCCACACACAAAAATAGCTCAAATATTCAAAGTAGATTCTCTCCTGTGATCACAGTGTGTGTATAATTTAAACTCCCCACACCGCAGAAATACGGGGCTGGTACATTACAAACATAAGGTGAACACATGTGCCCTTTTCCTTCGAACCTCAAGACTTGTCATTTCCTTTCCTCAGATCTAGAGTGGACTCGCACATACACACAGGAAGAGACACAGATATTCTTTCAAAGTGCTCTCAGGGCACCACCGCATGAAATCAGAGCTGTGTCTCAGGTCTTTTACAGACTCTTGCCGAAATGATCATAAATTCTTCCCTCACACTCGATGGGGCCTAGTGGGCCCTCCATGTCACTCTCCACTCTCCTGCAACACCTCATTTAGCCATTCCAGTGATACATGACCACTGTCTTATCTCCTCTCCTGCCTTATCTCTTATTCCTCTCTCTTTCTAGCCTAAACTGTCTGTCTCTCTTCCTTTTAGTCAGCTGTTGTTTTCCATCTCAGGTTTTCTCTGTCTATGCCTCTCTGTCATTGACACTTACTGTATTTTTAACCTTATCTTATCATCTTTCCATACTTCCCCATCAACTTGATACCCACATAAAATCTCTCATACACACAGATGCGCTCTCACGCGAGCTCGCTGTAAATGGGCCAGCACTTAACAGGTTTCAATATCATCTTTGTGTGTACTGCTGCTCCTTTAAATTAAATTCCTTCATTAAAGCAGTAAAACACATGGATTAAGCAAATGAAATGGTGGTCCTCTGTGTGACATATTCACAGCGTGGCTCCTGTACAGCTAAAGGCAACGTTTAAGAAATAGCTTTTCATTGTCTAGGACACAATCAATTTGTTATTATGGGCCAGTTAACCTCAGCATGTGCTGTGGCCTCACACTGTTCCTCGATTCCCAGGTGGAATATTCACACATCTAACTCTGTTTAAGAAATAAGACAGAGTGCAGTTAACAGCCCTGCCCCTCCGCTTTATTTCCCCTCCATGTGTGAGAGGGAAAGATTAATATATGCACACCTGTTTTTTTCCCATCTTGACAAAGATTTATGTGCTTCTGCTGTTTTACACTCTCTCCTTTTTTCTTATATCTCTTATTTCTGCTCTTTTTTTCCTCTGCTCTCCTAAGAAATAAAGATTTCAGACATAGGTAAGCCATTCCATCTGTATACAAATATAATTATTTCACAGCTTCATGAATACATAGCACTTCCTTGTCTGGTGCATTCTGACAAGCAAAAAACAAACCTGTTCATTATAAAAGGCTTTGTCTCATAAGGGTTGTTGCATGCTATTGGAAGGAGAGTAAATATGTCACCTGTTCTAGATTCTCCTGGAGGACCAGTGACAGTTTAGAATTATACTCAAGACATTTTGCATTGCATGATATGGCGCATCATTAGCTTTAGAGCAGTGATTTCCAACCAAGTTTGTTTGTACCTCAGGGGGTATTTAGACGGGTATATAAACCAATAAAAAATTTCTTTAAAAGATTATATTTTGACTGCTCGAATATATTTTAACATATTAAAATATATTATCTTAACGCATTTAATTACTTTTTTAAAATATTTGTAATTGTTGGGTGTGGCAGTTTGTGTAGCTGACAGTTCTGCTCATAGCAGAACATGCATAGGTTTATATAAAGACTGGACACAGCTAGATTTCTACAAAATTGCTCTTTGCTCATTTTAAATTTCCCCAAAGTCTCATCCAATCATACTAAAAGTAAAATAAATGCAGTTTATTAAAACTCTAGACAATATTTCTCAAACACTTCTTAACCATTTCTCTCCCACAACGTAAATGGTTTTGAAAGTGTGTCCTTACAATAATGGCCATTTTAATAATTCCACTGATACCACTAAATGATGTCCATTACGATGCGAGTAAAGAAAACAGTGTCTGGTTTGGTGTTAAAGGAGGTATGCTTCAAAACACATGAAAGTTTGGGTAACACTGCCTTAGAGCCATTACTAAGGAATCTCTAAATATGTAAGGACTTCAGATGTTTCTGTTGATGGTGAAGGAATGAAGCTGATCCGTTGAAAACACTGCTCTAAAGGTTATGACAACAGACCTGAATTCCTCATGCAATTGTTAGAATAATTCAACGTAATAGCTATCATTTTCTTTCTAACCGAATTTCAGGAAAATTGTGAACGTTTTGTAAATGGTTTATAAATCACCATCAGACATCCCATGTGGAATTTCCCATGTCCTCCTCAAACCCCCCACAATGAGAAATTCCCTTCAACATTTTTCTCAGTCTCTGTTAAACCTCTTTCTCCATCGTGTTGTTTTGGCTTGGATTAAAGGGTAGACATTGATGTAGCTCAAGTGAAATAAGGGTATATAAGGGCAGCTGAGCTAGACGTCTACGTAACTCAAGTGAAACATTTTCTTTTAATATGGCACATGGCTTGAACCAGAAAGACAAAAGATGCCTTTCGCAGCCCAGGAAGAAAGATTTCGCCTGGACCTTTGATTCCATGGTTAATGCGGTCAGAAAGGGTTTAAGAAAAATACACAGACGTCCATTTTAGCTGACAGTGGTGGAACCCTGTTTTCTCAGGAAGACATTTAGGACATAAACCTCGCTTGACAGGTCTCCAGTACTTGAGTTAACCGCTCCAAATGTCTCCACCCTGGATAAGCAGGAGTTCCTGATAAATACTGCAAATAGGCCCTCATCATCCCACAGATGTTTGAATAGTTCCACTTGAAAGGCCTTGTACAGAGTGCTGTAGTCATTGATTTCCTACATTAAGTTCTGTTTGAAACCTCTGTAGGGTTTAATCACAAACGTATGTCGCTCATGAATGAAAATAAATGCAACTAATTTGAAGTGGGCCAGCCAAAGCCATTAGAGCCTGCTGAATAAATTTGCAACCAGGGATAAATTTAGGAATCCCCTGGACATGCTAAACATTCCACTCTGTCTCCTACCAAATCATTTAAAATAGAATTAAAGGGCCAACTTTTATATGGCTACACGGTGTGTGGGCAAAATAGTTGAGTTTAAGTAATTAAAAGGGTCGTATTTTTAGAAGCATCATTTTTCCCCCAACATTTCTCAATGCTTCTGAGAAACAAAAACGACCCATTAAGCATTAATGACTCTGAATTAATAAGTGCTAAGAGTTATTAATTCACAACCACAGTTTCTGGCTGGTGAACATTATAAGGCACCTAATGACTGGTGTTCGTCTTCCTCACGGTCAATGTCTCGGCTCATCTGTATGTATCATCAGGGCGCGCCCGTATAGCCTAATGCTCCACAGAGCCTCATAAACTTAAGAGATTATTGACCCCAAACCTCAGTGTCCTTAAAGCAAGCCACCTCTAAGCCTCTGCCATGCCCGCTTCACTCCCACAACCCACAGTTGTTTCCATTTGTCACAGCAATATGTTGTGTGGTACATTAGTTTTAGCCTTTATTTACTGTAAGTGCAGTGTGGCGACTTTGCTACATAGAAACAGTAACTAACATCATGCTTTGACCTCTTTAGCCTTTTCGTTTTTCTTGCATCAGATTTTCTTCTGGAAGCATGCAAATTATAACTTTTAATACATTGTAACTATATATTAGAATAAAACTTAATTATAACTATTAGCTTATCAATTTATACAGCATTTCTCTTTATTTCTCTAATAGCCCAAAACCTGATGCATCAGCTTAAATATGCCCTTCACAGCTCAAAAAAGTAACAGTGACCTTAGCAACTAAGACTTCAATTTAAGACATAAATCAATAAAGTAAACGCTCTGATGCATGGTGTGCACTGCAGCGGGCAGATCTTTAAAACCTGTATTTAACTATTCAGGGTGTGATGTTACATCTAAAAGTGATTATCTCTGACTCTTGACCTTTATGTCTGTGGGAACACATGTGGTATTCGTGTTGATAGCTTTTGCACACGCTGCATTTTTCAGCAGTTAAAACACAGCAAATACGGATACAATGTAATATTTCCTTTCCTCTAGGAAAGGTCATAATTATATCACAGTTACTTTAGCTCCCTTTGGTTCAAAGAGAATATTCTTTGCTTACAAACTTAATGCAAAGTAAACAGATGTGGAACTCTTTTAAAAGGCCTGGTTTTGCACAAAATACGGTTAATTATTATATTCTTGTTGTGAAGTAAAAAGAAACATTACAACATTTTCTGTGATTTAATAATTGATGCATCAGAGGGTTATAAAGATATAAATAAGTTAGCAGCTCATCATTGTACAAAGAAGCGCTTTAGCAGCTCTCATCTGTCTCACAATATGTCATTGAGCGCGGCCTGCCCTGAAGCCAACCCTCTCGCGAGGTGTCTGTAGCTATTCTTAGTCCTTAGTCGCTTTTAATTGAAACAGTGCGATGGGTTGTTGATTTTCTTCAACAGATATATCACTTCACGTTGCTAGCTGGCTTTTTTCCTCCATCGTAGAGGTGCATTTGGGAAGTGCAAATGATTGAAAGGATGTGACAGTTTGGTGGGCATCATTATGGTTGTGTCAGACGATAGTGATTTCCAGTCATAACGCATTATGTTCAGTCAGACAGAGTGCTCAACTCCTTTCCCCTCTTACTGGTCGGGCAAACCAAGTACATTCAGTCATCTTCTACAGTATAAACAGTATAGATTATGTGAGAAATATTGTCCACTCACGAGAGTTTCACGTTTCATTTGATTTAATTTTGTGATAGATTTGTTGTCTCAAATATGTTGTCTTGTTTGTTCTGTATTGTTCTGTTAGCTGTACCTAATATCTTTTTAAAGAATTTGTAATAGATTTTTACAGTAAATACAGTGGCCCCAAAACTAATTGGACACTTAATTGGCACTTAAATTGTATTATTTTCATTGCATTTTATACAATATCAAACTAAATCACGAATCGAACCACTTTCTTTTTGCTTGAGAGTGTTTGTGATATATTTTATTTAAATAAATGTGTGTACCTTGTTGCGTAATTCGCACATTCTTAGATGTTGCTTAGATATTTAAAAACTTTATGGGGCCACTGTTGCTGTTAATGTGTTACTATATTTTATTGCGTCTAATTTCCATTGTATTGTAAAATTTCTTCCTTCGTCCCATTAGCAACAATCCTGCACATAGATACTACCTAGCAACAGATCCGATGACAGGTCAGCTGTATGTGTCAGACACCAACTCACGGCGGATCTTCAGGCCTAAAGCTCTGATGGGGACCAAAGAGCTGCTGCAGAATGGAGAGGTTGTGGCAGGGACAGGAGAGCAGTGTCTGCCCTTCGATGAGGCCCGGTGCGGTGATGGTGGCAAGGCCACAGAGGCCCTTCTGCTGGGACCCAAAGGTAAAGAAATTAAAATTCTCCAATTATCCAGGGTGTGGGGACATGTATAATACAGCATATGCAACCCTCATCTCTGACTGAAGATATCTGTAATTATCTAAGGGTTCCTCTGAAATTTAATTGTGCATACAGATTCTTTTTTGCATTAACCAACATAAATATGATTGAATTGGTATAGTTTTGTTTATAAACAATGTATAACATTTATAAAATGGCAAAACTGTGAAAAGCTTATAAAATACTGCAGCTGCTATGCAAAAGATGTTCACATACTCTGAAGCAGAAATCTGCACAGCAACATAACAAAGCTTAATTCACTTTTAATCATGGTTGATGCTCTACGTGTGTGCATGTGTGTAAAAACTCATCCTCCATTGTGAGTTTTCCCACACTTTCATTTAAACCTGAACCTCTGTTTTATACTTTTATTAGCTTTCAAGTCAAAGCAAAGTGCAATGGAGGTGTAACAACAGGCTGTCGAAATAAAGGAAATACTGTTTCCTTTGCTGAGCTTCTTTGACTATTCAAATATTATTCCTTTTTTTAAAGTTTTCAACACCGTAACAGTCAGACATTGTCATTAAATGAGTATTTTTTACATTTCTTACCTTTACATTCAGTAGTTGATTAATCATAACTGACTGCAAAATCACATTTCTACTGCCTTGTTAACCAAAAGCATTTGAAGTAGCATCCCAGCACACAAACATGCACGTTTTAAAGACGGAACTAGCGGGGCCAGTGATCATCCTCCTAAACATTACTTGCTCTCAACATTCTTTAGCTCAGGAATAATTCACCATCTGAAAGCAGACTGTGAATTATTCACCATGTGCTGCGTCTTCAGTGACCTGGAAACCACAGGGGCAAGCGTGACATGTGTACTGGCAGTGTTTGGTCTGTTTTGCAGGTGCAGTATGTGTCACATCTGGGTCCTCTCTTTTTCTCTCAATCCATACAGGCATCGCGGTGGATAAGAATGGGTTCATCTACTTTGTGGATGGTACCATGATTCGGAAGGTGGACAGGAACGGCATCATCTCCACACTGCTGGGGTCTAATGACCTCACATCTGCTCGCCCACTGACCTGTGATACCAGCATGCACATCGGACAGGTAGATCTCCACACTCACCTGCTTAAGTCATTACTTAATACACTTCAGCCTTAATTATTCATTAAAAAATTTATTGCACAGAAGTAGAAAACATGGAACGCAAGAAATGAAAAAGAAGTGTTTTTTTAAGACTGCATGGAAAGCACATCTTCCCCTAAAAGTCAATCAGAAAGTAATATATAGAGAGAATACGAGAGTATTTCAACAGGCAACAAATGGGTTTCAGTATCGGTTTTGTAACAGATAATGTTAGTTTAGGTATGTAGTAACATTTAGCACCCATAATCGTGTCTCCTGTCTTTTGTCATCAGTAAGTATCATAGTAATTTTAGTAGCAGCTGTTAGAAGCAATATGCAGACACCAACATTTAAAAATAACAGATTTAAGAACATACTTGATAAGTGACATCTGCATTTCCCCACTTTTGAAAAGTGTCAGCTATCACTGCCAGAAAGTAATTATCTATTATTATCTCATAATTATTTATTATATATTAAAACTTTATACAAGGGAGGAATTTATCACCTGACATTATTTTTTAAAGTATTTAAATTATTACTTACAAAATCTATATTATTATTATTTGCTTCTCTAATTTACTTTTATTTATTTTTTCAATGTTATTACATGACGTGTTTTAAAACTTTCAAAATCCACCAAAATCAGATTTAAGTTTGGTTTTCCTGCTAACCAGTTGCAGTAGACTGCACTCTGACATACTCTTTATCCAGTAACCTCAAGACATACATTAAGGCCCAATTTGGGAACACTGGGAATGCAGTGAAAACCAAATGCCTGAGATCAGCCCTCTATAGCAGCTCCACCCATATGAAATTCTTAGGAACATCCGTGAAGGCTTGGAGCTCCCCCCTCTGGCTGCTCTTACTCTGGTGCTAAAGGCAGTGTAAATGCATCCAGCTCAGTAAACCTGTAAAAGGCACATCCCATGTAGAATTTCTAGTAGTCAGTTAACATTAAAACAGCTATTTTATTTTTTAAGCTCTTCAAGGCCAAAGACCAATGATGATTCTCCTGTTCATTAGAATCTTATATTTGGTTCCTTTGCAGGTTCCTTTCCATTGTCTGAAAATGCTTTAAAATATGTTGAATCTTAGCCAACCTATGTATAATAAATTGCCTCTTTAGCAACACTGAAGTTACCTGCAGCTTCATGATGAATTTCTGATTCATCCAGAATCTTAGAGGTGGAGTTCTTCAATCCATCTTTAGTTTCCTGGCCTTCCCACCGAATCCATTTGTCTCTGTCTCTGTGATGGAGTTTAGGACGGAGACATACAGTGAGACTATTTTCTAACATACCCTTGGGTCCACGCTCAGTGAAGCTCAATGAAGTATGGACAGACCCAGACAGCTGGTGTCAGCCTCACAATTACTCAAACATTTTCTGCAGCGAGTCATCGATGTGCATCATTAAGGATATATAAAGCTCAACCTCTCAACTGTCACCTACCTCAGTAAAGCCAACAGGAACAGCAGAGAGGAACTCAAACAGAACTTACATTACCTCTTCAAAGAATCCCCAGTTCAGGTTGGGTTCTGATACATTCTGTCTACAGGAAGTTAGTCCCCATAGAACATAAATGTACTATACTTTTATTCTGTGGTATGAGATGGTGACCCTGTGAGTTGCTGAAAAATTTTTAAGGAAGACATTGTCAAGCATCCAACATTTGCCCCAAGAAAAAGTTGTCTTTGGTTCATGCATAATGCAAAGGGTGGAATCACAGACGGACCTGGACTAAGTACAGAAAGCTTTTATCCACATGAGCTGCAGTTCAGCACCATTACACTTTAATGTGGTGCGCTTCAATGCTGCTTAACCTGCCTGTTTGGCCAGGGTGCTGGTTCAATCTACAGCAAGAACTAAATGCAGAAAAAGAATGATAGACATTTAGTTTGAAAAAAGAACTGATGACATCTGGCCAAAGGAAAGACAATCGCAAATAAGAACTTAATATCTCATTTGTTTCTCCAATGCAGAAGTGAGATGGAGAGCAAACAGAGACTTCAATTTTAAGTCTCTGAATTTTTTCTTTGGAGAAAGAAATATAGTGTAATGTGTCTCATGTGTCACCTCTAGATTTTCAGAAGAGATCGCAACAACGTTCCTAAATGTGCTAAGGTTTGCCAATATACCCAAGTATGCAATCTAAAGTCAGTGATTGCAATATGAGCTAATCTCTCATTGGACTCATCAAAGACCATATCTGAGTTGTGCCATCCACACTAGTTTTAAAGCTCTATACTGTTACTATATGTCAGTGATTATCTTACTAGTACATTTTAATGAGTAACTCTAGGAGAAACATCTGAGACAAAGTTATATTACAATATATATATATATATATATACAAACATATGAAACAATTAGGACCTCAATTAAGTGAAAAAGCTGTGAAACAACAAGCGTTTGTTACCTTTTCCTTTGGGTGATTAAGGGATTGTTTCAGTCAAGCCACATAAGCTGATTTCATTGAGAATTGGTCTTGCCATCAATGTTTATTTAAAGCTTCAGAAACACATTGACAATTATATTGTCAGTATACCTTTGCAAGGGCAGGTTATAGATTTTGCAGTTACAAAAGCTTCCCCCACCGGCACTTGGCAACATTATTGAAATTGTCGAGACTGTATTCAAGAAATATTGAAACCAGATAATTCAGGCAGACGAGACAGTTTGTTATCAAGGGAGGAATACTTGTGCTTTTTTGGTTTAAAGACTGTATGAGAGAAACCAGAGAAAGTGTTTGACTACTGAGTGGTTTTATTTTCATTAATAGATGTCCAGACAAGACTGGCCTTGCAAATCATATTTAAAAGTCTTGTTGAGACAGCGGAGGTATTCCAATCCTCAGTACAAACAGTGTTGTTCTTGTTGTTATGTTTTCGTTTGCCAGACAGTTGTTCCCTCTAGGCGCTGAGGAATTGCATCCCCTTGCAAAATAAATGACCCTGCGACAGGCAAATCGAATGAACTAGAGGCACACAATGTATTAAGCTTCCAAACTAACGGATCCTTCTTCATCAGTGTCAGAACCAAGCATCAAATGTGCACAGAGTGAGAGAGCAGAAAGGAGATGCAATAATGAGTGTGTGTGTCTGTCTATCTGTGTATGCAGGAATCCATAAGTGATCCACCCTCTCTCTGGTCTGTCCTCTCCCCAGGTGCGTCTAGAGTGGCCCACAGATCTCGCCATCAACCCTATGGACAACTCCATTTATGTGCTTGACAACAATGTGGTACTACAGATCACAGAGAACAGGCAGGTGCGCATTGTGGCAGGCAGGCCCATGCATTGTCAGGTGCCAGGCATTGAGTACACCATGGGAAAGCGTGCCATCCAGACCACTCTAGAAGGTGCGACCGCCATTGCTCTTTCCTACAGTGGTGTTCTCTACATCGCTGAGACAGATGAAAAGAAGATCAACCGTATCAGACAAGTTAGCACAGATGGCGAGATTTCTCACCTGGCAGGAGCGCCCTCTGACTGCGATTGCAAGAACGACGCCAACTGTGACTGTTACCAAACAGGTGATGGCTATGCCAAAGATGCCCGGTTAAATGCACCTTCCTCTCTCATAGTCTCTCCTGATGGAACCCTCTATGTAGCTGACTTGGGAAACATTCGAATCCGTGCCATACGCCGCAATAGACCACCACAAGGCTCTTCAGGTCTTTATGAAGTCGCGTCACCTGCCTCACAAGAACTCTACGTGTTTGACGCCAATGGAACGCATCAGTATACCATGAGCCTCGTTACCGGTGACTATAAATTTAACTTCAGCTACAGCAATGAAGATGATGTCACAGCTGTAACAGACAGCAGTGGGAACACTCTCCGGGTTCGTCGTGACCCCAACCGAATGCCAGTGCGAATTGTTGCCCCTGACAACCAGGTCATTTGGCTGACAATTGGCACAAATGGTGGGCTGAAGACTCTTACCGCACAGGGACAAGAACTGGTACTCTTCACCTACCATGGTAATAGTGGCCTGCTCGCCACCAAGAGCATCCAGATTGGCTGGACCACATTTTATGAGTGAGTGCCTCTATTAATTCCTTGACATTGAACACCAAACCTCTGTGTGTTTGTGTGTGTATTTGTAATATGTGTAAATGTTAATTGAATATAAAAACAAAGTTAAGACTGAGAGGCATAGTTTTATTAGATGGGCAGTTTTGAAATTTTCAATGCATCTGTGGTGGGTCACATTCCAGCTGTGGGAATTTCCTCCAGTGCAGTCTGAAGTTACCAAACCTACCAATTTATTTTCCCATATGCTATTTAGAGCATGGTCAAAGTGCTAAATAAATATGAATGACATTTTCCACCTAATAGGTTTTACAAAATGTCACTTTGGGGTAAATCCTTCTGGCCAGCATGTTGGACACAGTGTCTACCTACCCTGCCATAGCCACAAAGACATTGTGGGCATTTACAGGCTTTAGCGATTGTTACTACAGTGAGCCGTGTCATAATGGCAGTTTGATTGTGTTTGTGGGTTAGAATTAATGCCCATTTTAGTCAGAAAATGTCCTCAGGTCAGTTCCTTGTGTAAGCCAGCATAAACTATATTTCTGCTTTCGTCAAAAAGCAGCCCCCACTGACTGAAAGAGACTATTCGAAGTTCCAGATCGAGTTGTCCATTTGACCTCAGTCACAAAGCATATGAATTCATGCTCAAACAAGTGCCCAAGCAAGATAAACTGGAAACCATCATATTATAAGCTAGTCTGCATAATATCATGCTAACATAGGAACTGCTGGTCACACATCAGTGAGATTTATTTATAGAAGGTGTGTGTGTAACATTTTTTTTTTAACTTTGACGTGCCTAGTCAATATTTATTAAGGTTAAACAAAGCAAAATCTGTCCAAAAAACTCATGGAAGCAGCTTAATGTAAGTACCTGTGTTTGGTAATCACTGATCCAGTGGCATTTCTGATTTTCAGCTATGACAGCGAGGGACGTCTAACCAACGTAACCTTTCCCACTGGTGTAATTACCAGCCTGATTGGAGAGATGGACAGGGCCCTCACAGTGGACATTGAGACCTCCGGAAGAGACGATGATGTCAGCATCACCACCAATCTCTCTTCCATTGACTCCTTTTACACATTAGTTCAAGGTGTGTGTCAGCCTGCAGAGCAAGTCCCTGCTGTGTGTTATTATCATTATTAATAATGATGGCTCCATAAACTGACCTGTTGCTTTGAGTCTTGGAAATGTTCCACATTGATAATCAAGCTGTAACTTTATGTTAAATCAATATTAATGACCAATTACTCATTATTCATTCATTAAGGCTAAAATTGTCAGATGGTGATTTATAGTTTCACAATAATCAAAGCACTGAAGTGAATTAAAAGGACTGTGAAATAATAAATCTGCATTGCACAGTTTAAAGCTTAAGTGTGTGATTTTGTCAATGTTAAAATACTCTGTACTACTACACATTTGTTGGTTAAGTTAGAGGAGTAACCTAAAAATTACAAACAGTGGCTCAGTAGCTCTATTAAAGCATTGCTGTTTGATAAACCTGTCTGAAAGCAATCATTACTTTTGACATTTTAACATAATCCTACATAACATAAATAACAAAGTTTTTCATTTTTCCTTACTTTTATTCTCACTCTCTTGATCTTTGCCTCTCCATAGATCAGCTAAGAAACAGCTACCAGGTGGGCTATGATAACTCTATGAGGGTCATCTATGCCAACGGAATGGACTCACACTTCCAGACAGAGCCTCATATCCTTGCGGGTGCATCCAACCCCACAGTGGCCAGAAGAAACATGACCCTGCCTGGAGAAAATGGACAGAACTTGGTGGAGTGGCGTTTTAGAAAAGAACAGACCAGAGGGAAAGTCATAGTGTTTGGTCGGAAACTCAGGGTGTGTAAAAATTGTTTTTTGAAGAGCATTTTTAAAAGAGCTTTTAGTCTTTGATAGATTCATTCTGCCTATTTTTTAAAGAAAAGAATTTACTTATAGTCAGAATAATTCATTACATCTTTAACAACTGTCACTACAAACAGACTTAAGAATTAATTATAGGTATTAAGTGGCTTCACCATCATATCCATATTGCTATTTGAAATTGTACTTTTTCTCAAATTATGCAACAAGCAGACACATATTCCTTTGTTATGAACAATAGTTAAATCGTTAGAATATCATATGGTGTGGCACAAATGACAAAGGAAGTAGTAGAAGACAAAAGCAGATCATCTCAGAGAACCTGGTCAAGTGTCTTATATGGAAAACTGTGCCAACATTTCCAAACTTGTCAAGGTCAGACATGGAACAATTTTTAATGATAAATGTCTAGAGAGTGATTTCAGTCGGAGACTAGGATTGAAAATGTCAGATCAAAAAGTGATCAATATGTATCCAGTTTTGTTCTCTGTGGTCCTAAAAGTGATATATGTAACTGAAGAGGGGCAATCAGTTTTACAGAAAATACCAAACCTGCAGTTAGCAATGACTGTTAAAACCAATATAAATATTTTGTTTTATTATCGTAAAGGTCAATGGTAGAAACCTGCTGTCTGTGGACTATGACCGCACACTGCGAACAGAAAAAGTATACGATGACCATCGCAAGTTCCTCCTGAAGATTGTGTATGATGCCTCCGGTCATCCTACACTGTGGGTGCCCAGCAGTAAGCTGATGTCTGTCAACCTCACCTACTCCAGCACTGGCCAGGTCACAAGCATCCAGAGGGGCCCCACAATTGAGAGGGTAGAATACGACAGCCAGGGACGAATAGTCTCAAGAACCTTTGCTGATGGAAAAACCTGGAGTTATACCTATCTGGACAAGGTATCATTTATTTACCTTTTATTTTCCCAGAAGAGGAACAGGGGAACTGGGGAGTACAATGAGGGGGGAAAAGTAATGTTGTATAGGTTTTCTGTTAGGGAATTGGCTTTTTGAGTTCTTTGTATGTTTGTGAGACACCGTTACAGTCTCTAAATGAGACCACAGGAAAAGTTTAGAGTTTGAGTTCAGACTAATGATGTCATGAAGGCAAGAAAGACAAAGACTAACATGGATGCCAAATTTGCTCCTACAACCCATCATACTTTCAAATAAATACATGAAAATATGGACATTTGTACATTTAATATTGTACAATCTAATAAGGTTTTTAGCTATTTAAGGTTAATAATAAGGTTATTAATAAGGTTTTTAGCTATTTTTTCCATTAGTTATTAGATAAACTATGGGTTTCCTAGTGGAGAGTACTCTTATGAGATGAAACTTAGCAGTTATGTGAAAAGAAAAACACTGTGTGTAAACTGTGTAGATTAAATATGCATGGCTTGCCTGCCTTTTCGTCGCCTGCCACATGCGCAGGTAGCGTGACCAGCCAGAGGATATCAACGGAGAAACATATGCCACCAGTAGTGCCTGGGGAACTAGAATAATGTCTGTCCAAGTATGGTTGACAAGGTGAAGGCTTCTCACAGGTAGATTGTAGCAGTTCCCTGAGATTGAGGGGCCTCTGAGGAAAGCCCTCAGATTCTGCCAGCCTCCCTATGGGCACCAGTCAGTCTGTTTTTTTGTACCAGGCAAGAGATGTAGAAGAATGTATGATGCTGCAGTTTTGAATGCCAGTCTCAGATCCATTGAAAGCAAGACTCTGGGGATTGCAGTACTTAAGCTCCATGGTGGGAAACAGTTATTTTATCATCTTTTGCTTCACCTCAGCTCTCACATTGTCCAACAAGACCCAAAACAGTCTAAGAATAAACATGAGACCTCAGTCATTCATAACTCAGACAACTTACAGACTTGTTTGTTTACCTTAAGCCTCAGGTTTAACATACAGATACATTTTAAAACCCATTTCATTTATTCTTCAAGTTTCACAATATGCAGAGCAGGCCACAAACTGATTTCACCTCATCTTTAAAATAAGTACAGGCAAAAGACAGTGATTGCAGAACATTTCACAATTATGCAGCCACGCACATTCAGCACACCTCCATTAAGAAGCTTGAGGGTCAAGGAGAAGTCAGTTAGGCAAAGAAATAGTCACTGAATGGAGTGTTACTACCTGTTTTTATACACCATGTGTATTTTAATGTAAGACAATGTAAGGAAAGCATGTTAATGTTTGTTGAGATTAATTTCTCCTCTCTACCATCTTTTGATTTACAGGCTATGGTGCTGCTTTTACATAGCCAACGACAGTACATCTTTGATTACGACCTGCAGGATCGACTCTCTGCCATCACTATGCCCAGCGTTGCCCGTCACACCATGCAAACCATCCGTTCTGTGGGTTACTATCGCAACATTTACAATCCACCTGAAAGTAATGCCTCCGTTACCGTGGACTACAGTGAGGACGGCCAGCTTTTGAGGGTGGCACACTTGGGCACTGGTCGGCGTGTCCTGTACAAGTACCGCAGACAGAATAAGCTGTCTGAGATCTTGTACGATAGCACACGGGTCAGCTTCACCTATGATGAAACTGCAGGTGTGCTGAAAACTGTCAACCTACAGAGTGAGGGTTTCATTTGTTCTATCAGATATCGACAGATTGGCCCACTGGTGGACCGTCAGATATTTCGATTTAGCGAGGATGGCATGGTCAATGCCCGCTTTGACTATACCTATGACAACAGTTTCCGAGTCACCAGCATGCAGGGAGTCATCAATGAGACCCCACTTCCTATTGACCTCTATCAGTTTGACGACATTTCTGGCAAGGTGGAACAGTTTGGCAAATTTGGCGTCATCTACTACGACATTAACCAGATCATCTCCACAGCTGTCATGACCTATACAAAGCACTTTGATGTCCATGGCCGCATTAAGGAGATCCAGTACGAGATCTTTCGCTCCCTTATGTACTGGATCACAATCCAATATGACAACATGGGTCGTGTCACCAAAAGAGAAATAAAGATTGGCCCTTTTGCCAACACCACCAAATATGGCTATGAGTATGATGTAGATGGACAGTTGCAGACGGTCTACCTAAATGAAAAAATGATGTGGCGGTACAATTATGACCTTAACGGCAACCTACACTTGCTAAACCCCGGCAATAGTGCTCGACTCACACCACTCCGTTATGACCTGCGGGACCGCATTACACGGCTGGGCGATGTGCAGTACCGCATGGATGAAGATGGCTTTCTGCGCCAAAGAGGTGCCGAAATCTTTGAGTACAACTCCAAAGGCCTCCTAGTTAGGGTGCACAGCAAAGCCAGTGGCTGGACCATACAGTATCGTTATGATGGTTTAGGAAGACGCCTGGCCTCCCGCAATACTCTTGGTCATCACCTTCAGTTCTTCTATGCCGATCTCAACTATCCTACACGCATCACCCATGTGTACAACCATTCCAGCTCAGAGATCACCTCGCTGTACTATGACCTCCAAGGCCATCTGTTTGCTATGGAGATCAGCAGTGGTGAAGAGTTTTACATAGCATGTGACAACACAGGAACACCACTCGCAGTCTTCAGCAGTAACGGGCTTCTCCTTAAGCAGGTTCAATATACTGCTTATGGAGAGATCTACTTTGATTCTAATCCTGACTTTCAGTTGGTTATTGGATTTCATGGTGGCCTATATGACCCTTTAACAAGACTACTACACTTTGGAGAGCGAGACTATGACATTCAAGCTGGCCGTTGGACCACTCCAGATATTAGTACCTGGACCAGGGTGGGCAAGGACCCAGCTCCCTTCAACTTGTATATGTTCCGCAATAATAATCCCATAAGCAAAGTGCATGAGGTTAAGGAGTATGTCACAGGTGAGTGGAGATTATACTTAATGAATATACCTCAGGCATACTTCAATTTACTTGTGCAAGCATGATTTTATTTTTTGTCATTAAAATGCATTGTATACGTGGCTAAGACAATGACTCAAGTATTGCATGTGCATGTGCATGTACATGTGACATTAAAAAAATATAGTGTAAAGTGTAAAAATATAGTGGATCCTATATATTCCAAACAATGCTTATTTTATCCACAGATGTCAACATCTGGCTGGTGACATTTGGCTTCCATCTGCACAATGTTATTCCAGGATTTCCCATCCCTAAATTCGACCTCACCCAGCCATCGCTAGAAATGAGGAAGAGTCAACTGTGGGATGACTTACCGGTATACTGTCTAACTCTGTTAATTTTGCTACCATGACAGAAACAGTTACATCTGTGAATCTGTTTCACAAATCTGCAGTTCCATGCTTATTTAAATGTTTGTTAATTAGGTTAATCTAAATGTAGCTCAGTGCTGACACATTTCACTTTAGTTGCTGCAAAACATATCATAGTACTTATTTTGTTGTCTTTTGTCTCTTGTTGTCTAGTCCATTTCAGGGGTCCAGCAGGAGGTTATGCGTCAGGCCAAGGCTTTCTTATCCTTTGAGAGAATGCCAGAGATCCAGTTGAGCCGCCGACGTTCTAGCCGGGAAAAACCTTGGTTGTGGTTTGCCACAGTCAAATCACTTATTGGCAAAGGCGTGATGCTTGCCATCACCAGTAAGGGCCAAGTGGCCACCAATGCACTGAATATAGCCAATGAGGATTGCATTAAAGTGGCCACTGTGCTCAACAATGCCTTCTATCTGGAAGATCTGCACTTCACTGTGGAAGGTCGCGACACACACTACTTCATAAAGACAAGCCTGCCCGAGAGCGATCTGGGTGCTCTGCGACTCACCAGTGGCCGCAAGAGCCTAGAGAATGGCGTCAATGTAACAGTGTCACAATCCACCACTGTGGTCAATGGCCGCACTCGGCGTTTTGCAGACGTGGAGTTGCAGTATGGCGCATTGGCTCTGCATGTCCGCTACGGCATGACACTGGATGAAGAGAAGGCACGCGTCTTAGAGCAGGCTCGCCAGCGAGCACTGTCAAGTGCATGGGCACGGGAGCAACAGCGTGTACGTGACGGGGAGGAAGGTGTGCGTCTTTGGACAGAGGGTGAGAAGAGGCAGTTGCTTAGCTCTGGGAAGGTGCTGGGTTACGACGGCTACTATGTACTATCAGTGGAGCAGTATCCCGAACTGGCAGACAGTGCCAACAATATCCAGTTCCTGAGGCAGAGCGAAATTGGGAAGAGGTAACAGTGTGCAGAGAACAGATTGCCTAACAGACTACTGCCCCTCAGCTCCCTAAGCTCCTTTTCCCCTTGTACAAACTACCAGACCTCCCAGCCCAGAGACTCAAGGGAAGGGGTTTAGGCTAGAGATGGAGTTGTGCCTAAGTGCCACACACAGCAATTATACAGACAAAACATGAGGCACTTCCATAGACTGAACCACACCACCCATTCTACAGTTTGCCCACACGTTTGCATTGAGTGGATAATGGACTCTAAGAGAGCAACAATCGAGAAATAACTTGATTTGGGTTTCTTATTTTTGTTCTTTTTTTGCTTTTTGTATGAAAACTGTAAAGGTGACTCAGTCAATGACAAAAAGGACAAAAAAGACAAATGTCTTTACATGTGGAAACCACTGCATCCAGATCAGCTAATGCAATGCCTGTTTTGCAAGGCATTTGTGGTTCAAGCTGTCTTGGGCATACTCATACAAGAGTCCTTGCTCTCAAATGAAATGTTATGTCAACTAGTAAAGAATGAGGTTTCAGACTGTGAGCTAGTTGATCGTTTCTCTCCTGCTTTGATTTCTTAAGGGACACAGTTGTGGTTCGTATAATCAAATCTGAGTGTACAATCTCATTCCTAAACCAACTCAAGTGGGTGATAGAGCGGAAACTGACAGAACAAAATATATAAATATACAGTATATATGTCTCATAACTGACCAGTCTTTTGACAAGAGATGTTAGAATATCTTTATGGATTTTTTTAAGTAAAAAAAAAATTCCACTTATCCGTACAACATTAGTCGCAGAGAAAGTAATTTATGTACAGTGTTTATACATAAAAATAAAATCTTACAAATATTGAGACTTTTTCGTCTTGTCATGCATTAATGTTTATATTCATGAACTTTATGAATTTTATCTTATTAAAATTTGTGGTAATGCTAATTGAAATTGAAAAATCAGCTGTACTGTCATTGCCTCAGCATTGTTTTTCTCTCCATCATCTGAAATTGATTGTTGCCATTTTTCCTATTTCTCTCTTTTTTAGATTGTCTAAATACGTTTAGTGGTTTCATAGCTGTACTGCCTCTGTAATCAACATCAGGTCGGAGTATCAACTTTCCAGTATTGGGTTGAGTAATTACAAAACTTAGTTATTAAAAACCCAAAGTTTTGAAATTTGTCAGAAATCAAAACTAAATTTCTTTATCTGATAATGGTATTGTTGTCTTTTTTTGTTGTCTCTGAATGAGTTTCAAGCTTTGGCCTCACTTTCCACCCAGAGATATGTTCATTAAGACATTTCCGCTCTTTTTAATGTTGTATTTGAAGGACATATCAGACTAGCATTAATGTTGTTGCTATTAGCAGCACCGGAAAAAATAAACTCCCAAGGAGACGTCTAACTGGAGTGTATATGCATTTTAACCATGACTGAATTCACACTTGGCAGGAAGAAAAGCTCCAACTCTCTTGAATCAAACAGGTCATTAGACAGAGCGGTGAGAGCAGTGTGGGTTGTTCTAGTGGGCACAGATGTTGCCCTACGATCATGTCATGATACCAGAAATAAAAAGTGTTTTGCATAAGAGCAAATTTATGTAACAAAAGTGGTAACACTGGAAAAAAAAGTTGATAGAAGTTTGAGGAATTCACAACAAACAGAAATATAAAGTGGACAGTTACTGTAGGTTTGGTTTTCATTCAGTGTGGAAAACACTTGCAAAAAACATTAAATGAAAGAGAATTCCAGGAATGATCCATATAAGGGAGATTGCTTTAGAATTTTACTTTGAAATGTTTGACAACCAGTGTATTCCTCTGAGGGCACTACAATCATTGGTCAGAAGTTACCCCAAAAGGAAAAAATGTTAATTTGTATGCCTAAATGGACTGCCTCCACTGTTTTTGTAAAGGCTTTTTAAAGATTGTATAAAAATAAAATGTTCAGACTAATGAATGAGAAAATGTTTTCATTTTAGTTTGTTGTTTTCCTATGACACGCTTTCTAATCAATCGTGTAATTGTATGGTGAAGCCTATTTTTCTATTTGTGTGTGAACAGAGAACTGAAGGGAATGTTTCTGTGGGCCTGTTAGTTTTTTCCAGAACTCTCTGAAGACAGTGGTATTACTAACTGAATGGGGAAGCATCTACACACTGCTAGGGTGAATATTTCCTTTAGCAAGAAAAAAATATTCCATAAATATATATTTACCTCCCTAGATGAAGGTGAGCACTTAATTCTGAGCACTAGTAATAATCTAAACAAGAACCACTGCAATATAAGGATTATAAACAAAAAAGCATTTGCCCTGAAAGGTCTATAGATTCCCCCAGTAGTTTTGCAATACAGTTAGGTTTGTTGGCGTATAGAGTGTCCTCACTACTCAGGAGCCTTCAGTACTTTAATAAGTTTACATGTTAACAAATTCTAGTTGTATTAAAATCTAACATAGATTTTAACGTCACTATTTGTTTCATTCAACATATCCGTATCAAACCCTAGAACAAGCTTAACAAAAGCAGGTTTTGGGGATATATTTGACTGCAGAACACAGCAGCAAAGACAGTCTAAATGTCTGTGAGAGAAAAAATAAGAACAAAACATTTCGTCATATGTTTGCCATTGCTTGCATGCATACAGTGTAAACCCCATCAGAGAAAGGTCACCATTGTTTTTTTCCTTCCTGCAGCATATTAGTGCCAATATGTAAACGGTCTGTTTTGGTATTTCTTTGCACTAAGATGTATATGTTGAAGATGATGCCTATACATTATACATGATTGCAGTTTTCACGTCTCTGGGCTAATCTGATGAAGATTGTAAAAACTGGTCATTTTTCCTAAATGAAAGCAAAGGTACATGTACAATAAATCATAAGTATTTAATTTAAAACACTCTAATAAATGACATTGTCGTCACACCTTCACAGTCACTTACCAGTAACATTTTCTCATATCAGAAATATCATATCAGATACATCATATCTAATATGAGATTTGATTAGCCTAATGTGTGTGCATCGTGAGACTGAATTTGTTTGAGTACTGAAATTATGAACATGCTGTGTGTGATGTTGCCACTGCGACAAGTCAGCGGTTGTTTTTTTATTTGATTGATTGTTTTTGAACAGCCTTTACAGTTTGTGTTTTGTATTATATACATTTTACATTCTTGTTCCAAACAAATATTACAAACTGAAGTGATTAACCTGTAAATTCAATAACTTATCTTGCAGTCACTCATTTGTAATGAGGATTTAGAGGGTGTTGTGTTAATGATGTTTTCTGTTTTTATTTCTCTTGCTTTTGAATTGTTTTATAACCATGCAGCGTCTCAAAAAATGATTGATTTACATTTGATAGACACATCTGTTTAGAGTGCAATTAAAGTGCAATTTTGATGTAGTCTGAACTAGGTCACTGCTGGATTCATTACCTTTTATCTTCAACATGTTTAATGCTCCACGGAGATCAATCATAAAAATAAAATGTAATATTCAAAGGGGTTGTGTATTCCTTCGTCCATTCAAAAAATATGCAATGATATCATACCTTGCTAATTGAGCCAGCACTGCAGACGGGTCTTAAATTTCTAAATCAGGATCCAAGCCTCAGAAAACATGTATATGCGGGACCACTCGATCTTTACACCCTCACCATTAAACCATCTCTAGAACAACAGAGCATACATTACAGACAGAAAAGGAGTTAAATATAATTAAATTCAACAAATTGATCTAAAACAAAGTGATACATAACATGCAATACATGATAATGCATAATATATCAAATACACAATTCACAGATTTCCCCTCAAAATCAGTGCAGGCTTTGTGAAAAGGTCTATAATCGTTTGTTTCATTATTGCAGGTAATTCATCATAATCACATCCATATGCTTAAAAAAAACTGGTGTCAGATTTGGCATTTTTGATGCATTTACAATTTTTTCATCTTACATAGCGCCAGCGAAAGATTAATGTGCAGGTCTGACACACTACCACAGCCGATCAAATATACCCGACAACCAGGGTTTAGCCATCCACACTTATACGAACCCTTCTTACCATCTTCACAAAGCAATATGCGTCTCTCTCTGCTATTCACATCAGCTGCTAGCTCAGACACAACCCTTATCAGTTAAAACCCTGACCTGCAGTCAGACTTAATTTTTATGCAGCACAGAGCCTAACAGCTTTAGGCCAGAAGATAGTCTCTGATTTCATAAGCAATGGACCGTTCCTTATGACAGAGCAATAGTTCAGCTGCCCCTTTGTTATGAGAGCACCGCACATATGTGCTTCCATAACGTGTTTCAGGCTCACAAAGGAACAGTGTACTCAATCAGAGCTTGTGCTGTCCAAAAGACACCACATCCCAAAGGTGCTTGTGTTTCCAGCAGCTGCAGCTGCCCAAGTGAAGACTCAAAGCACGCTTAGGGGAATATAGGAAGTCTCGTGAAAGAACCTGACTGGTTATAATGGATTTCCCAGACGATTCTGCTGTACCTCTTTGAGGATGAGAACATCTCTTTTGTTTTCCATGTATGAGGTCTGACGTGTTGATCAAGGCCATGTGGCGTGTAGATATGATGCCTTACAGGTGTTGTGGTACCTAATACTCATCACCAGGACACCAATATACTCTCCCTTTAGTCATAACTACAGATCCATCTCAGGCTATTTCTTGAGTGTGTAATAAACAATAAAGACATGCAACAGACTTATAACCACTGATTACAACAAACAAATGTTTCACTGTATTTGTTTGTTGCAATGTGTAACGCTTGGTGCATCTTTGCCTTTTTGGCTTAATTAAACAAAATTATTTTCCACTGTAGCACTAGTCCGAAACTTACTAAGATGCTTATAGGGGCAGCAACTAATGGCATCAAAGGCACTCCCCCGACACAAAGCCTTTTCTAAAAGTCTCCGTCTCCAGTTTCAGAAAGCAGCATTGCATGTCTACACAAAGAACAATCCCATAATACACTGCGACAAGCTCAGTTAAAAAAAACTGGTTGTGAGAGGAATGTTGATTGTAAACATAAATACTAAAAACTAGTGAAAATTATTTTATTCGCTTAAAGATGAACATGCAGAGCGCACATACATTCTGTGTTTTGTGTGGTTAGCGCAGATTTTGGTAGTTGGGAAAGCTATCTTTCCCAGCCTGCCATTGGTACAAAGACAAAAACCAGTGGCTGGAACCCAGTTGTAGTTGCCATGGTTAGCAGCCAAAGAGGCGCGATAAGAGAATCACTCATTGCCCTGAAGGCAAAAATGAAAAACGATTCATATAATATACTGAGAACAACCAAAGTGCAGTCAGTGATCAAAACCAAGTTAAAAAATCGTCACAGTGCACTACAGAATTAAACATTCCATTATCTTTCATTTGTAATTATGCACCTACCCACTCCACCATTTGAACGAATTAATGAAATTGGCTGCCAGATTTTGGAAACCATTGTTAGCCTTAGAATTCCGACCTTGTTGACTTTGTCACAAAAACATTCCAGCTCCTGAAAGAGCTTTTTTTGGAGCACGGATTAAAAAGTATTCTTTTATAACACATATAGACTAAGCCGAACTGTGCTTGTACAGTCATGAACTGTCATCAGCCCTGTTTGATTGAGCAATGTCTTGATATTGTTTTCACAGACGAGTTTTAGAAGATGACTGATGCATCTTTGAGTCACAGAGACAAATCTTTTCTTTATAAATGCCTCCCAAAAGGACAAAAGCTGGTGAGATATAAAATAGTGCTGCACTCAGGCCTCTAGCCAGACAAGTTTTAGTGGTTCTGTTTTTCACATTTTGCTTTTTTTTCTAAAGGTGCTGACCTGCAGATGGTTTATTCTTAATTTAAAACTCTGCAGGACTGGTAAATGTATTTGCATGCATATCAAATATGGCTGCTGTTCATTTCATTATTTTTAATTACGATTACCACATCGTTACAACTTTCAGACAGAATTTCTGTGGGACATTCTTCATGTTGCAAGAAAGCTTTCTAACCTCATTAGTCATTACATTCATGCACTAATGCACAAAGTGAGCAGCCGTCATTTAAAGGTGAGCAATAATCACGATAGGCCCAATATGTCCAACCTGTAAAAAAAAAAAAAGTTAAATATTTCCGCAGCCTCAGACAGAATCCCTTAGAGCCATAATGATGCATATATAAAACTACTTCCATTCTGATTAGCTGAATCCTGTATCACCTAAACATAGTTTATTTATAGGATGGTGGAGGGGGGTCACATGAGCATAATTCATTAGCTGCCTTCAGACAGCCCGCTCACATCTCCTGAATTTTAATTGACCACAGGCTTCAGGTGCCATGTGGTGATTAGGTTAAGATGAAGTTTTCATCTTTCATCTTTCAAGAATGATGACACTCAACCTTAGCATTGTTTCTCTGAGGGAACACATGAAACAATGTGAAAATACCCTGTAAAAACTACACTTAACACTTAAGAGGACAAAAGAATTGTAGATGGCACAAAGCATGTAGTATATCCCTGCATGTTTGACTGATGGGTGGATACCTGTTCTCAAATACGTGTCAATGTGGGTGTATTACAGGGGTGGCTGATAATATCAAGTATTTCAATTTTACACTTTTAATAGCCGATAGAGAAATTTTCACAGCACAAAGCCAAAATATTTAGCCAGCACATGTAAAATAAATTTTAGCTAAATTAAATTAAACATGTCAATGTCTAGCAAATAGAGCTACTATAAGCTTCATGTCCCGTGTGAGTTTGCATTGTGTGGGAAGAGAAAACCTAAATGACATTTTAAACTGGCAATGCCTTACTGCACATTTAACACCACAAAACACCAAAGGTTTAAACACAAAGTCAAACAGTATAAATCCATTTGCTGCAAATGTGTTCAGAACATGTTTAATACTACAACAGTCACTCAAAATATGCAAATACTTTGTCAGGTTGTTCACGCTCATTAATGGCTATTATGCTTTTGCAGAGAAAGAGAAGCATCTCCTGACTACAAGCTAATTCAGCTCAGCCGGGTCTCAAGTATTAGCTTGACCTGTGCGACTATCACAGAAACAGGTGAATGACTGTTGATTAAAAGAGCAATTTGGCTGCTAAACTGGAGTCATGGTTATATGGATGAGTGGTTAAACATGTCCATTAACAATGCAGTAAACCCACATTAAGCCCTTGCATCATAATGTGGCTCCATTTTTTACTGTTCCCTGGTTTTACAGGTTGTTGTTGTTTTTTTATTTGGAATAACATGCAAGCTTAATGTCTGCTTACAAGCTGGGTGGTTGTCAGCTAGAGCTCTCTGTATTAGATCACATAAAAAATAAAGGCAACGGAAATTTGCTGCTTATTTTAATATATGCCACACCACATTCAGGTCATTCCATTAGCCAGTTGCCACACATCAATTCATGTAACAGACCAATTTATGTTTTAAGATGGAAACAGCGCCCCAAATGAAATGCCATTTTTTATCACGATCCACTTTTTACTTTAAAAAGACCTTTAAGTTTCTCATCAAAGTGTCTTTTCACTTGGCAGTCAAAAGAGTTTTTAATGCAGCTGCCTTCTTCTAGCTGTATGTTTACTTACAAAGCTTCTGGAAAACAACCAGAAGTTGTATCACGGCTGAGATGCAGAGGAGAAACAGGGAGGAAGTTTACAGAACCTTGTAAGGTCTTTTCTGACGATTAATCTTGTAACACACTGCAATGAGCTCCTAATGAGATTAATTCATCTTTTTTGACTTTTTTCCAGTAAAGGGAACCAAAAACCTAAATAAATAAAATGTACTTGCAAAAATAAGACTTGTTTTCAGAGAATGTATCTTAGATCAAATTTTATTTTATTCTTTTGGTTTACTGCACTGGCAAAACATTTTTCACTTGTTGAAGGATGAACAAGTAAAACTTAAGTGAAAAAACCTGCCAGTGCAGTAAAAAAAACAAAACAAAAAAAAAAACAAAAAAACATTGGAGACGCGTTCTGTGACAAGCCAAAATCGCTTATGCAGTGCTGCTTCTTGGATACATTTATCTTGTTTCAGGTATTTTTAGATTTCTTCTGGAAAACAATAGCAAAACTCTCATTATGAACACGGGGTTTTGCAACGTAGGTAATCAGAGTTTTCAAACAGTGATCATTTCCTGTGCCAAACACATTGGGATTTACTGAAATATGGAAATGTAAGTAGTAGTTGTCGTTGTTGTATAATGTAAAAACATAGACTAGGCCTTAGAAAGTAGGATTTTATTAATCATTTATATTCAAACTTTTCAGCAGTACCTGTCACTGCGTTTTTATACCTGCTGAGCATGATTTGCTCAAACAGCGTAACGGACAGATTGCATCTCTCTGGTCTGAAAACTTTTGCTTTCACACTGTACAGCCTCTTTACTGGCACAGATAACTGGAGTTATCTGATATTGATATTTTCTACATTTCTGTCAGTATGCCACTATTTGTTGCTATCTTATCTGCTATCTTTACATATTTCTCTTACACTGTGTGAAAGGATTGTACACACTGTTGTAAGTACAACACTCCAGTCGTCAACCGGTGACCTTTATAAGAACCAGAGTATGATGACCGGGGTGCCATGCACCTAACGACTGCTGCATGGGCAGTCCTTCTTCACTAGGTGCCCTAGGTCAAATATACATATTCTACATACCAAGCACATTGCAACTGAACTTAACAGCCAACAATCATCATGCAGTTACACTGTATGGAAAAGAGCAGCCTTGACATTGTAATATAAACTCCTGTCATGGTCCATGGCAGGAAATTGAAGTGACGTGTTGGACAATTGTTTCAATATAAATCAAAATGACCTCGGCAAGGTTTGACCATTGGAATCAAATTTATCATGTCTTTTACCCTGATGGTATTTCAACATTTTGGAGATTTAATGCAGCAAAATGTGAAATTTAAAAGGGGGCGGGACCAGAGACGTGGCCTGGCGGCTAGTTAATATATGTTCACTAGTATGCTTACCTGAGCGAGTTAAATTCACTGCCAGCTTTCCACCCCCATTCTTCTCTTTATCCTTTCTTGTCACCATCAATAAAACGCTAAAAGCCTCAAAATAAAAGAAATAAAAGATATAAAAGAAATAAAGGGTAAGTGATTTTTCACAAATAAAGAGTTATTACACCCTCCCACAAATACGTAATAAAGTCAAAATTACATCTTGTGACCAATTTCAAGTGCCTTTGCCCATGTAATTTTCTTTAAAGTATCAGTATTGAGACTCTGAAGAGGGGCTCTGTGCTCTGTTCAGTTTTCCCTTTGCAAGGGCTGTCTGTCTGTCTGTCTCTCTGGCTGTCCGTGCGCTGTGTTCCAGAGAATGATTGCACTTGGTTCACAAACAGGCTGTGCTGCAGCGTTCCATCAACACCACCTGACACATGAACAGGTTGTCATCTGCTTGCTGTAAACGTTCAGGCTTTTTCTAACTCCTTTTGCTGCTCACATGGAACATTTTCCTGTCCTCCAATAGACCATTACAAAAATTATTTTTCAGCAGAACCTGCAGACCTGAAATCCTTAACCTGAAAAACATATCAATCCCAACAAAACCCACACAGAATTACAAATCGTCATTACATTTCTGCATTATGAAACGTGCATGTATCACCCAACTCTCCTTTTTTGTTTATGCTTTGAGGAGCTCATGACCTTTCCCCTCATGTAACCTTGTAACAAAGGTGATTATACAGTACTATGCCTTGTCAGCAAAATAATCATCTCTAGGAGGACAGGTGATAGTGTCTAATGTGTGCAGTGTTAGGCTGTTTTAGTTTTGTCTAGCCAGGTAATGTGTTTGTGTTTTTGAGTTCTCTGCTTATCTTTGTGACTGGAATTCATCCAACAGCTTTCGGGTCATCAGGTCACGGTGAGATCACGTTCACAGGTTCCTGCTTTGCTGTTCTACTGGAATCAAGGCATGCATAATCATGGAGGGGGAAAAAGCTGCATAAAAACCCAAATGGTTTTGTGTTTTTTAACCACAAAATGCATTACTGAAAATCACCTAAATAATATTGGCTCAACATTTTGATTTTACATATGAAATGCAATGGCTTACATGTAAACGTGCATGTTAATAAAACATTAACTATGTTAAGTGTAAATATCAAATTCAGCAGTATTGAATTTGTTTCAGTCTGCAACATATACATTCAGGATAGACATTCTTGCACACTGGTTGAAGCAATGGATTATAAAATGACTAAACTAATTGTCATATTTTAATTCAACATTAAGCAATAAAAAGAAACTATAACACCGACTGTGTTTTTTTCTATGGTAAAAGGTTAAGGTCAAAAGACAGAATAATATTGAATTTAAAACGACTAAGTTCCACCAGAACTCAAACTCACCAGAGCTTACGTTATATCATGATAACGATACATGGCGACAAACGGGACAAAAATAACATCATTAATACAGAATCTTAATATGAGAGTACTTATATAAACAAAGTTTGTTTAATATTGCATGAATAAAAAACACAATTATAAATACAAACTCTTAATAAGTGAATACTCATATGAACAAAGATGTGGCCAGAGATTTTTCTTTGCCTAAACATTTTTCCAGAATTAAATTGTAAGTTACGTTTTAGAAGTGTCATTTATTGTTCATTGTTTAAGGACACGAAACAAGAATCATTTTAAGGGTTTAAAGAGTTTTAAGAGATTGAGTTCCTTGTGATGAAAAGTCAAGATATGGCTTTTTAATCCTCTAATGTTTGACATAATCATTTAAAAGTTTTCAGATCTCACTGTCTTTGAATAATTGGTGTAGTTTTCCTAAATCAGTTCTCAAAAGCATTTACTTCTCTGGTTTATAGTGCTAAGACACTAGTCTGAATGAGTAATAGCAGTAATAGTAACCAGGAATGTCTGTACAGATAGCAATGAAGAGCTTTTGTGGTCTGTACTGCTATAAGTGAAATTGTAAATCATCCAGAAGGTATTTAACTTTTTCAACATCTCTGACAATTGTATAATCAAACATTATGCATTCTTAGCAAATTAAGTTTATTCAACTGTTTTTATGTCTCCACTATAACGGTAACAGCGCCTTTACACACTAGCTCCCGCACAACGGGCTACTGAGTACCACCACTTTATATATAACGTGCTGCTCTTGCAGTCCTCAAATACCTCATGATCGTTGAAAATCAGAAATGCTACCTACATTTTGGAAGAAACCCATACTTCCAAAGGGTTGTACAATGCTGGCAGGCCCCTACTTAAGTACCCATTTATGAATCTAAATCAGAAGCTTTACATACGGAGCAGAATCTGTTGTATTATACATTGTATTATCTTTTATTACTTTCTTGTAAAAATCTTTAAAACGTATTATTAAATCAGAGCCATTGTTTGACTGCATTTCTTATGCGTGCAAGCACGCATTTCAAAGTCAGTCATAAGCAATGCAATTTTGAAAACGGCTTAGTATTAATTATCATAATCATCTTATGACCTGTTTCAGAACTAGTATTTATTGCTGCAAGTATTCATTTTTGGGCACACCAAATGCGTTAAAAAAAAGTATTGCAATCTAATCGCAATCAACATTTCTGTCAAAAAGGAGAAATGTGTAATTCATATGTAGTGACAAAAAAATTATGATAGTGATTATTTGATGTAATAGCATTTTTGTTACAATATTTAGTATTTTTCCTTGTTAGTTTGTTTACGAAATGCTCAAAGGGTTTTTTGTTATGATATAATGCCAAATAATTCTGATGTCCTTAAATCTTTGACCAGTGAGAACGATGTAAATCAAACTGTGATGGTAAACAGTTCAGTGTCGTGTGCCACAGCAGCTGCATGGGAAGTTCTGATTTATATACTGATTTATATGCTGCCTGTATTGTGCTGTGTGCTGTGCAAAACAACAGACTAACTCTCACAGGAGGCCTACAAACAACTATAAACCATAAATAAAGAAATATGTATTCAATTTTTTTATTTTGAAAATGATCCTAGTATAGCAATATATACAGAACCATTGCAAAAATCCCTCTGTAAACCTATATTCATTCATAAGATCTAAAACCTTTAAATTCAAAAAAATTAAAAAACTGTTACAATGCAGAATGAAAACGATAAAAACATTTATCAAACTGAACTGTGCAGAAAAATGTGTTTTGTGGAGCATTAATTGACTGACTATACAGTTTATCTCTGATGCAGTACTGAAAACTTTTAAAACATTCAGTGGTCACATCCCAACAAGAGGCATCTACACAAAATTGTATATGAATGACATGTAATCAGTCTTTATCTAAACCATTATATAAACCAACGATTTGGTGAATACATTGTCCAGCTTGATTCTGATGCTCTCACTGTCAACTCACTTATCTTAAAAAAAACTCTAAAAGAATATAAATGTAAAACATCCCCCTGTGCATTGTATCTCTTGTATTTCTCTTATAATCAAAATGGTGATAGTAAAACAATACTAATCTATTTAGTCACCACTGTAGAAACCATTAAAACCTTCACCAGCACAAATGTAATAAAAGCAGCCTGTCCGTGTGTTGAATATTCAGTGTTATACTCCAAGTCCTTCTGTCTATGGTGACACCAGGCCCCCAAAACCACTGGCACCGTTCACTCCAGAGTGGCTGATTGAACTAAAATCTATGAAGATCCTGCTTTGTTTTGGCACAAACTGCCTGCAAGACAGAAGAATAAGAACATGTTACTGACATATGCTTAAATTAGAAAGTAACAGAACGTATTCAAATCTGCATCTCCCTTCAAAGTACCTTGATGGTCGAGGAAAGATAAAGACCTTTACTTCCTGTCCCCATTGTTTTGAAATTGTCACATAAATGAATGACCTCAGTATACTGATGCTTTGAGAAAAACAAGTTACACAGCGGTGATCCTGAGAGAACACAAGCAGCAGCTCCTTCACAGGGCAAAGTCAAGAGAACAAGTAGCCCATTGTCTCAAGAGAAACCAGCCTGCCAAAAAGAACCAAACCAGCAGGTGGTAAACTCCTTATTTTCACACTTTTAGCCTCGTCCTCTATGCCTCTCCATAGACCCTGCTTTTTCCTCTCCGTTTATTTCGTTTCTCCCCTTCCTCAGTTCACTTTCTTCCCTGTTCTTTCTACTTATTCTTCTATTAACCTCTCCATCACAGTTTGAAATGAGCAGGATGGAACAAAAATCGATTCATTGAACCATTATAACAACAACCTAATACAAACAGAAGCTCCACTGGCACCTGTCTGTGAACACCCACAAAGCTTTGAATCCTGCTCTCCTGTGTTCCTTAATGTAAAGCAGCTAAAGCTTGATACTCAGCAAAACAGATTCATCACCTTTTTTCCAAATGCAGAATTCTGTTTAACAATGGTGAGGTTTCAATGACACTTCTGTTCACCCATCATTCCTCCTCATCAGCCAGTGAAAAATTTAACACCCTAAAACGCATTTGCCATACTATTGCAGGGTCAATGCCTAGTCAAAAAGTTCTGTCAAATACACACAGAGCTCAAACTGTTTAATGCTTTTTCTGCAGATCAACCCCCTGCTCAACTTTTTTTGAAGCCACCAGTGCTTACATTGAAATTAAAAGATTTGCTTTAAATTTGTATTGTATGGACTTCATTTGTATGGACCAATTTTTAATGCCTAGTTACTTTTCACCCACCCTGTATGTATGTATGTATGTATGTATGTATAATGCATATATGTCCATATGCATTAGTGTACAGCGATCAATGCTGACTTTGTACCAGTGTCAAAAAAACGGGTAATCGTGTTCGACGCAAGAGCCTGTTTTAATATGGGTTTTTATGAAATAGCTTTCGGCTCTGCAATCAAACGTCTGAACTGATGGAAATACCAAGCTGGCCGAATTGATAGTAATGCTGGAAGTATTTCCTTAGATGGGAAACAACCTTCAAAAAGCAGCAGCAGGGGAATTAACCTTGCTAGCCTCAAAGACAGGCAAGCGGCATGAAAGTATCTTCAAGGATTTCCTGATTTTCATCTGCAGGCGGATCTATTCCTTTTGTCTCCTCAGGCTCGTGTCCCCCCCAATCCCATGTGATCTCACTCTCATGAAAGTCTTCAGAGCATATTTAGCGTGCATCTATATATAGTGTGTACATATAAACGGGAAGATGAGATTTCCGTCCTGTCCTCCCGGCTGTGGCTCCCATTGGCTCTCTTGAACAAAAAGAGGGCTGTGTTAGGACGGCAAACCCCACAGAGAGTTCAGGCAAGTTGACGGTAACCCTGTGTCATGAAAACTGTGAAGGACAACTTCAATCACTTTACATGCATCCGAGTCTCAAAGGTCATTAGGAAATTACACCCACATTCCTGTATTCGTGTAGCATAGCATAGTGCTAGCAACCCAAGGTCATGGGTTTGATTTCCAGGTAATGCGTGAACAGATTAATGTATACATGGAATGCAATGTAAGTCGCTTCGGATAAAAGCGTATGCCAAATTCATAAATGTAAATGCAAGTGTACATAAACGCTTATCTCAGAACAAATATTCAGCTACACTAACAGAATACATTTGCACTTGTTTTCTCAGAACTTCTGAAGCGTGCATGTGAGGAATGGCAACGAGTAAACAACTACATTTTTTTCAGCTAAAAAAAAAGTCATTCTGTTTGTTCATGCAAAACGTTTCGCTACAATGCTAGGGTGTTGTAAGTGGTTGCCAGGGCATTGTTATGCATTGCTATTTGGTTGCTAGGGTGTTGTAAGGGGTTGTTAGATGATTACTTCCAAATACCACCCCCAAGATTTCATCATATTGCTGCCTATGGCTGTGGTCATGCGATTTAAATCATACAAGCTTTCATCTAAGCCTATAAATTTACGACATAAATCAATTGCGGCTCTGTAATGTCTGTTTACAGCACCTCAGACTTTCAAGGTTGTTATGAAGATGTTGGCTTATTGCATATTACACACGTGGCCCATCCAAACTGCATAATGCTAACTCATTCGTTCCTAAGCGTGTCATTTTTCACAAATCTCACAGAGGCTTTTTAAGATTTCAGGTCACACATTCAGCCACAGGTCTGAGTGTCGGGCTCAATCACAGCCTTGATTGTATGATAGATCAGGCCAGAACTGAGAGGAATGCAAATGAAGTCGGTTCAATTCCAAACCGTGCACCAATCCACCACTCAGCTCGGACGCAAGAGACTCACTTGTATGTGACTCCCGCCAAGTTAAGAAGTCGTCTGGAGGCAGTCATTTCTGGACTCTCGTGGTATTTGTCTGACAAATAGATCACATCCTTTATACCTGCAGGGCAGAGACAGAAAACAGATAGCACAGGTTAGACAAAAGCACATTTAAACACACAGATATAAGCCAACAAAAATTCAAACAGGCCCAAATTGGGAGGAGAAAGGCGAGCCCACTTGTCGCAGCATGTACAAGCCAATATCAACCAATCCCAGTCAAGAGGAAATCTACCCCGCTGGCATCTTTAAAACGCGGGTAACAGTGCATTTGGTGGCCACCCATGCTTTAAGCTGCCTACTTGCAAGCAGCCCACATGAGGTGATTCAATAAAGAGCCCAGTCAGCCCAGCTAACTATAGAATAACTATAGAATAGCATGAGAAACCTAGCACAGCCATTCACCCTTAATGCTTTCAGAGGTCACAAGAAGACTTCAAGATTGCCACAACTGTGTTGTTGTTCCAATCTCCAATAAATGTACCAGACAGAGATACACACCCAGGCCCTCCCCACCAAAACATACACTCGCTCCATCATGTATTTTTATCTGCACAGGAGGAGAGAAGGGCTGATCGAAGGCAAAATGACTTGCACAGAGTGAATTCCACCTGTCATTAAAGGCTGTCATTACAAGCATGGGGCCCTCTCCACAGTTTTACTTGAACAATTTCTGAGAGGGAACAGTTGAAATTACCATGGAACACCCAATGCCCATCACACATCCATTTTGAAGGTGACACTTCTGATGCAGGGAAAAGACTTATAATATCAAAGTCTCATCTGGCTATTTAAAATAAAAAAAAAAGTTTTTCAAAGTGACAACTGCAGTCAATTTCTTCAGCCTTTTGCTTAACGCATCAAGTGTTTTCACGTAAACTTGTTGTTTTAAAAATGCCCCATGAAAAGAACACACGAATAAGCATCGGAGATGCTCAAAGCACGTCCAAAAAGACAAGTTGTCCAACAGAATGGAAGCCTCTGATGGAAGGTGGAGCAGAACTCTGGAGATGCCACTTTCCAGAATGCTCTCTGGAGATGAGCTGGTGACAGTACACATCAGTCCTTCCAAAAAACAGTCACAGGAAGTGACAAGATGGCAGGCACTTGGGAGCCGAATGTTTTAATTCTGCAGAGAGGGAGAGGCTCTGAAGCCATGCTTTAGATACAGCACCACAGGCACCGAGGAGCCAAAGAGCAGGAGGACATCAACGCAGGAGCCAGAGAAAGTAAAAATGACTCTGTGTCATTTTAAGCTGCAAGATTGCGAAAAGGACACAATTGAACTGCATTCAAAAAGTGCAGTAACACTTCCTCACTGGAGAAATTAGATGCAGAAAAAAAATATCCTTTTCAATATCTGGGGTCTTCACATTCTCCAAGCCTGGTTTCTTTTCCTTGGCTGTAATCTTGCTTACAGTACATCAGATTTAGAAAGATGGAGAATGTGCCGTTGAGGTGCTGCTGTCATAGTTAAAGTGTGGTTGTTAAAACGTCCACACATTTGTGATTAATGGGGAAAAGGATTACGCCAAACACAGGAGGGAAAATTAATTGAACGCAACGGTGATGCTAGCACAAAAAAATCATACCAATGGCACAAAACAGTAGAAAGAAAGTCAAGACTGGAAAAGCTCTCTTTAATAAATCCCTATAGTTGTAATTAAATTATGTTCGTTTTTTTAGTTAGAAGAACACAGAGCAGCCATATAGTATGGCTTACTAGGCACAGAAGCCAAGATTCAGCACAGTTGTCTTTACAGTGGGAAAAAGCATGGATTCAAATTTCATGTCTACTAATATTCCCTATATCCTCATGTTTTATTCGGTGCAGTGCCTGTTCCGTTTCTCATATTGTGAGGTTCCAGTAAACAAACATAAGCATAACACCCTCAAAATGAACAAACAACAAAAACACCTCTGACTCAAATCTTTTAAACTCACTGCGGGTTAAACATCATCTGCTGTGAACAGCTCTGTCTGACTGGCATTATCAAACAGCTTTTTTAATTAGGTCGGACAATCACTTTTTGCTGCATTTTGTTGCATCGTGTGGAGCTCAAGAAGGGCAGCAGAGAGAAAATGGTGAGATGGGGAAAGAGTGCCGAGTGCGTTCCTTAATGATGCTGGAACATCGAGAGGAATCTGACACCCCGCTGAGTTACGAGCTGGGGCAAGGCCAAGCATCCTGAAGATCAGACAGCACGACACTCGCTCATGCGCTATCTTCAGCACACAGCTTCAGGAGGCTTTGCCATAAGAGTACATGGAGAGGATCAGGAAACATAAACCAAAGAGAGAGAGAAACTGAGGAAAAAGGTTTTGCGAGAGTTCCACAGATAAGAAGGTTTTGAAAATAACAACGGAGTAGAGATGGAAAAACAAAAATAAGAAGACAACAACCTGTCACCATGCAGGCTACATCTAACCCGCCGAAGAATCGGGCTGCTCGACGTGATGCCCACTGCTGCAACTCGGAGTGACCAAAGAACCTCTGACTCTGTTTGTCTAGCCTTCATTTCATGTAGCCGCAACAGCAGCAGCACACAGTTTCAAATATCTAGACTGGCATGCTGAGCTTGATGTGTGACCACATTTGTAACAGTAAAATGCATAAACCATGTGACGCAACACAATGGGTTTTGCCGCCAAAGGTGGACGTGCACACGAACACATTCAATCTCACTCAGACTTAACAACAGAGCCTGACTAACACATTAAAAGCTTTTTAGAGACATAATTACAATAATAGCAGTAACAAAACACTACATCCTATAGAAACAGAAAACCTTCTCAAAAGTGACAACAGGGCTGTTCAATCTATTTTCTAAATTGCCACACGTTGACACTGTTCAGTTTTGTTTCTAATTGGCAGAAAATGTTTTAATGCTTGATAACGCTTGTTGCTAGGAACAGCTTTAGCAAAAGAGAAATTTAAAATACATTGGTTATTGTGTTGGCCTAATAGGAGCACCCCTAATAAGGATGCACTCAGTATTTATTTACCAATCCAAAAGCGTGAGCACAGAAACCTGTTACAAATCTTTTACACCCTTGTGATACAGAAGAACAAAGCATTCTTTTGATCTGGAATAAACAGCTATGCAGAATACACTAATGCCTGTTTATGAAATAAGGATGCCAATTAGCTGGACTATGGGTTAGATGTACCACTATAATGCCCGGTGGGCAGAAATAAACCAGATTAAATAACTGATTGAAACATGGACACAGGCAAACACCCAGAAACAAACAATCAAAAAACACAGACACACTCTCACCTGCTTGTATAATGAGTTTGGCGCACTCGTTACATGGGAAAAGCGCCACGTACATGGTACAGCCCTTAACATCAGCCGAGTTCTTATTCATAATGGCATTCAGCTCAGCATGGCACACTGCAGAAACAGAGAAAAACTGTTATGAATCGTTCAGGGGTGGCAAACACACGGAATGATGCATCACAGCCATCATTAACATTTCTGCTTCAATTATTGGTTCTCTCTGTGCTTTTTTTTCCAATGTCGACATTGTACCACTCCAGCACAAAAAGGCTCCTGTCACCAGTTAAAAAGAAAAAATCTCAAAGCATAAGTCTGAACAGATGTCAGCTCTCCACAACATCACCCAGAAACAGCCCAGTCTAATCACTCATTCTGCTCGCCTTAATTACGGAGAATGAATTGGCCCATCAGCAGTGGCACATTACCATAGTGCCACGAAACACCAGCCTGACACACATTTACTTTGGCAGAGCTTCAGCACACGGAAGAGGGAGAGAGAGAGAGGGTAGCTATGATGGAAGAGAGATGTCAATAATTTACACAGATAAATGCGGGCGCTCACGTTCACAAAGGTACAGACAGCCGACAGAGCAAGATGGAGCACGATCACGACTGAGCTCTTAAATCTATCAAAATATACTTTAATACCTGTTAATATTACATTCTACCATTAACCTGACTAAACCGTCGTGCGTTTCAAGGTAGCTTGCAAAATACTCAATATGCTGCACAAAATAAAGCAGAGCACTGATATTTTTATGAAATGAATGCTCTTCTATCATGTTTGGCTTCAATTAATTCAAGTAACGCATTCTTTTTGGTTGCAATAGGGCCTATTTAAACCACATCACCATAAGGTGAAAGTGCCATTGTGTTCATATGCCAAAATTAAAATGAACAGGCCAATAAGAAAAGTTCTGATTTGTGGTACTTCAACACCCTCTAGTGGCAAAACACAGCACAGGCACTTCCTAATAATCACTACTGCAGGCTCCAGACATCAGTGATGGGAGTGATTGAATGGCTGTGCCTCTGAACCCTTTATTGGAAAATGTTCTGAAATCCTTACGGAGAAGATGAAGGAGAAAGAATGAAAACCACTGAAAACTTGGATGGTTACCATTACTCTATATCAGGAAGCTGGGGATAACCTCTTGGCTTAGCAACCAGTAAATAACCACCCCAGACACCCTAGCGACCATATAACAATGCACGAAAAACAGTCAGAAGATCTCAGCAACAGTACAGCTTTAGAGGAAACGACTTACAGTAGATTTCCTGTAGAAAACATTGAAAGAAAAGCTATGACTGATTATTCACCATGTCATTCTAGATTAATGGCTTTAAATGTCCTCTATCAGCTTGGGTTTGCTCTGAAACCAAGTGCATTTTTTCAGTGCGTTTTGTTACTGCTCAAGCAAAAAATTAAAGAAACAATTATGCTGTTTGGCTCATTACATCCAAAAAAAAAAAAAAACATGCAGCTTAAAGAAAACATTAACGTGTTAAACAATGTATTTAATACACAAACACTGAAAGTGACACTGAGAAAACAACAAAAATGACTGAATTCTTCTACAGCATATTCAGTGCCATACTGTAAAAATAAATAGCGAGATGATTGAAACTGTATGTATACAGATGTAACTCACACTCCCATCAGCTTTACTACACTGTGGCTCCCAATTGGACCACCAGAGGACAGAGGCATATCAACTGCCTTACATGTCCAGATAACACATACAAACTGAGTGAGAAACATTCTTTTCCACACAAAAGCCATTAAAAGCATCTCTGGCTTCTTTTAAAACGTGACAGCTACGGCAGATTACTAAAAGATTTTATCATTTCCATGACAACAAATTTTTAGAGGGCAACAAAACGCACAAGGTGTCTGAACAAAATGTAACTGAATGATCTCTGTGGAAAGTGGAGTCAAAGCTATTTTTCTGCATTCAGCTAACTTTATGGTTCGCTTTGTGGAGCTCAGTTGAGATCTTAAAACAATGAGGTAATCTCATCACCGAACCAGGGAGAAGAGAGTGAGGAATAGTCCAGAGAAACAGCCGAGTGCCAGACTGATAAATCCTCTCTGAGGTTTCACACCTTCCCTTTGGCAGCACAACCTATTCAAGCCTCGAGTTGGCATCTTTCGCTGTTAGGACTGCCAGATCTAGCTCATTTCCATTTCTCATGGTAATATCTGACACAAAATGACCTTGCCTGTTCCCTGCTCAGCAGCTCCACCTTTCTCACCCATCAGCACCATGCAGGTAAAAACTCATCCACGATTGCCCTGTGCGCTCAAAAGACCACGCACATAGTGACACTGCATTAACAGACACTGTGTGCCATGATGACAGTAGGGCTGGATGCTATAACAATATAAAAAAAACTAAATTGATATGTTTTAGCATTTTGACAATATTCAATATATATATATATATGAATGTGCTCTGAAATGTTTAAAGCATAATGCAAAATACAGCACAACCTTTCATATTTTTTCAATACACTGGAACAAACAGAATTATATTAAATCATTTACATGAACCAAAACCGCATGCAAAAAGACACACAGGGACATTTTTGATTGATAGTCGGAGTTTCACAGTTTTAAATTCATTTAAATAGACAGTTTGAACTGATTTACAGAAAGAAACACACGCCAATTCTAGATGCCTGTGTGCCCTACCTGTGTGTGTGTTCATTCCCTCATCCCCAGGCCCAGAATCATTGTGCATCAGGAGAATAGTGGATTGAGATCAAATTTTAACCAACAAGCTCAAAATCTAAGAAGCGTTTTCCACATAGCTGATTAAGTGTTAAAAATGAAGCGTACACAGATTGCACATGTATGCTCACTTATCAGTATGAAACAGACAGAGTAACTGCTAATGATGTGTAATTGCTTGTTGCAGTTCAACAGCCAGGACATCAGGTGACAAAAGCAGAACTCACCGTAAGGGTATTTGGTGTCCAGCTTGTTATCGGCGCTGCGGGACCAGGGCAGTAGATCGTCGTCACAACCATTTGGCATTCCATTGTAACCAATGCCCACTATTTTATTCTCTTGATTCACTATACAGGCACCAACCTGAAATGGAATTTTATAAAGGTTTATTTTTAAAAAATGCATCACCATCAAGACAATCAGACACTGAGCCCGATATCAGACCTCTTGTTCCAGGAACCAGATCTGGTTCTGCATTATAAAACACCATTTCTCAAAAAACAGAAACAGTAGTAAAAGCTCTATGCTCAACCAAAACTGAAGTCAAGCACAGGGTCTGATGGCTGATGTACGGCCTAACAAGACCAACCAGACTCCTTTGATGCAGCACTGGTCATTATCAGCCAATGGCAGAAAGGCTGTCTGAGACAATGGATCGCAGTCATCTAACTTCAGCGAGCATGACTGAGTGAAGGATTGAGAGTCTCTGTTCACCGAAGATCTTGTGTCATAGATACACAATCCTATTCTGCGCCTTTAGGAGTAATAACAGATGCATGAATGCGCTGACCAAGACCTATGCTTGACTGAACCTGAATATTGCACAGAAATATTGGCAATGTTTTTATTGGCCGGAAGGTCAGTGCACAGCAGGGAGCTCTGAAACAAGAACATGGTTTTAGAATACTTGCTGAAACTGATAAGACGCCCGTGTCCTGGGTTTGAATAACTCACATAGTGCTATAGGGTGTTATGAGTTCTGTCAGGCATTGTAGCATCGGGCTCCTTTCAGAGTCACAAGTTATTCATTGAATTTGTTAGTTTACAGCAACTAACGATGCCTTCAAGTCACAAGTCAGATTTATGAGTACATTTAAACCCAGAAAGAAATGATATTGGTTTTTATTTTTGACAAATGATGACAGTACAACTATTTTGCACACACTTTGCGTGCTGTTGATAAAGAACTCTATAGCTTGCCAGAGAACACTACTCATTTATCCAGTTAATGATGCATCAGGCTTGCACAACAAAACTACATTTCCCATCATTCTTTGGGGCATCACAAGAATGATAAAACACACTTAATTTGTTTCTTATTCTTTTGGTAGCATGAGCACTACAAATTGTATTTGCTAAATATTTGCTAGTAATTGAAAAAGAAACAGAAATATTATATAAAAAATACCCAATTTTTAACAAATGCATTTTTGTGGCGTAGTTGTGACTTATCTTAGAAGGGCTTGGAAGTGCAATTGCAAAATATGACAATTATATTAATTTTGACAATACACCCAGAAGTCCGGATCAAAGTACTTGCAAAAATTCTAAATTGCTCAAAATGATATAATATTGTAAAAATAAGTTCATTTTCATCTACCCAACATGCATTTCAGTCTTTGAATATCACAGTCAACCAAACATCTCCTCATGAACCTCAGAAACTTTGCTTTTGAGATTTATAAGGCTAAAGGTGAAGATATGCATTATTTACTGCATGATTCACCTTGCCTTGTCAAATGCCCAAGTGAATTTGGGGTTTGGATGGACCTAGATTTGGGCAGCCAAGCCTACAGTGGGTTACCTGAGAATTAGGGTCTTTGCTCCTCTGTGCTGATAAGAATGCAACAGCCATGAAATATTCAGGCCACTCCAGATAGTCCTGCCTCTTCTTCGTCAGACCTTCACTGTTTGTTCTGGCAAATTAACAAAGGAAAGAAGAAAAACATCTGTTGTTCTGAACGGCATAAAAACAAATAAATCACCACTAAAAAGTACTTGATTATCTATGGGGTACCAACACAAATCCTTTTTACCATTAGAATAAAAATATGTATAAACAATGACAGAATCAATAAAACTCATATTATGTACGTTAGCATATGTATGTACCTATAATGTACAATTGTTGCAAGTGGCAAGTGTGACATGAATTGAGCAATGACTGAATGAGCAATTTGGGCTTTTTCACAAGTAAAGTAACTTTCCTTTTGTTTTAGCTGAGCACATCATTTAGACGTTCCTCATCTTGACTTATTTGCTGATGTTAACACTGGCATCCCTGAAGGCCCATCGGTGACTGTCTGCATGTGTGATGTGCAATGATAGACCTTGTCATCAGACAGGTTTCCTCCAGGGCTTCTCATTTTAGCTTAAAGTGATATGAAACCTTTTGCAGCACATCTCAGTGACTGCATTTGGGAGTCAAGGGGATCTACGTGTGAACATGTAATGGACCCATCTGACTTGAATCTTTTTCTAGTCTCTCTAGTGGTTCTTTCTTTCTCCGAGCAGCTGTCAGAGCAGGTGTGGGTGTAATGGCAGAATACTAAGGGTTGATGATCTGAAGCTAATGGGCAATGCGGTGAGACAATGTTGAAGCAATCGTTAAACAATTTAAAAATGTGCAGTTATCTGTACACTCTTTACATATTAAAGCCCTAGATTAAAATACTCACACACTAAAGCTAGCAAGCGAGAGTTTCATTTCATTTCATGTATGTTAAACTATATTAGTTTTCCACATCAATAAGCTACTTAAATCAAAGGGACTTCACATATCAAGCCCAACACAATCCAATTAAACATGCTTCAGGAATAAAACACATGTTGGTGGATCTTCTCCTAATAATAAAAAGTTGTTTCATCCTGGAATGACGTATTCGGCAAAGGGCATAAACAATCTGGTCCCATCGTTTTGAATCCCAGTCCACTTCCAACACCAAACTGTTTATCATTTGTTTACCAATATAAGAATTTATTATAAGGTTTCAGTAGGAGCAGTAGGAGGTATGATGCATTTTGTAGGAGGTATGATGCATTTTGTAGGAGGTATGATGCAAATGTTTGCTGATATCATCTCTTTTACAGCGGTGTCTACTTCCTCATCTCCTGTGATTGCACACTCTGTCCAGGTAGACAACAAAAGTAAATATTACATTTATGAACCTCTAGTTTACTTGCCCACTCTCAGGCCACAGACCTGAAGATGCCAAATACAACCACACGAGGGCAGTAGCGTGTAGTGAGCGTGCAACACTGTAAACTGAATCTGTTATAATAAATTATTGATTGTAAATGCACAACATGATACCATTTGTTCATGCTGATGTGCCAGATGCATCATTTCTGCAAAACTGTTGGGACAATCTTGTCCATACGAATTGCAGTTCTTGTAGGTAACACAATAAGCAGATGCATCATTGATAACGTACATTGTAAATGTAAGATCATAAGATATTTGGGGGTGAAGATGCATGGGTTATATAGACAACAGCACAGAAGCCCAGAAAATTACCTAAATTATTACACAGGATCAAAAATATCAGCTTTTACTATTAACTTTATGGACCGCACATCCAAAAATGGTCCACCTTCTTTCCGTCTGGATAATATTTTTTCCACCTGAAAATGGCCTGTTTTTCCCGGAGCTATTTCACTTAAAGAAATCATCTTATCATGTAATGTAGATATAACTGGCCACGTTTAAATGGTTTCTTTTTAAAGGGCTGCGCATAAACAGAAGATTTAAGTATATTTGTATGTTGTGCTGTACTTGGAAATTCGTTTATGGAGTATGAGACAGATCCATGCGTATTGAAAAACACTGCATTGGATTTGTCACATAAAAACTGCTCAAAACTTTGGGAACAAGCTTATGGGACGGGGACAAGGACCGTGTTTTCTACAACTGCATACATTCATATACACGTAACAGAGATGACTAAACGTATGAATCAACTTTATTCTCAGGTTATGTACCACCGACAGTATTTTTTTCCAGTTATTTTTCGAAGAAAACGCCAGAGTTATAAACATTACATTTCTTCAGCCATGCTATTCCTGACCTAGCATGCGTTTGCAAATAATTGCGCAGTGAATTAATGGCCAGAACACTTTACCCGTTCAGCTGTGATGCACCGTTGTCTTTCTTTTGCTCCATAGCTTAATCAGAAAATGCAGTTTATTCTTCTTTATTTTTTTCTTATGTAAGAGCTTCAGATCTGCTCTTCTCTAACACATCCAGCTGAAGAGAACCGAACACCTTCCCGCGAAAACTGAAGTCCAGCCCACTTTCAGAGTTGTGTTGAAGAGCGTCATCTCCACGCACGGCCTGCGCATTACACCTTGTTACATGTTTTTATAAGTTACTTTAGCGTCTAAAATGTTTTATGAAATATTAGTCATTTGAATTTAAACTATTCAGTATTTATTCAATATTAAAGCTCACCTTCAGTATAAAGTGAGCAGTTTTCCTGTCTTAGAAAGCTTCAAATTCTTTAAAAAAGACTCTTCTTAATTAGGTTTTCTAAGACAATATGTGTTAACATGTCATGTGAAACGTCAATTTCTGTTTAATAGATTCATGCTTTGGATAAGATCAATTTACCTTCAAATATAAAGTTATTCTAAATATTTATGTTTTGTTTAATGTGCAAGAATATGACTAATGTCCTACCAAAATTTCAAACATTTAGAAAAATGTATAAACATTTAGATGTTAATGTGTTAAACTTTGTTTTATTATATTATAACTAAATGTTATAGAATATTATAACTGTAGGATCTTAAAGGCAGCTAAATCCAGCCTGTTGAGCTGGTTGGTTTTGTTCTCTGAATTAGAACAAACTCTTTTCTGAGAAATAGGACATTTTTCTTTTGTGCTCAGTTGTAAATAAAACAAACAATTATTCAAACTTACTGACATATTGAGTGCAATAGATATTATTGTTGTTGGCAATTATAAACAAAACAATAAGCATATTTAAAGAACTGTCTGATTTATGTGCACACCCCGCACTCTCTTGTGTCAGGTGTGTGTGAGGGCAGGGGGTTAGTGTTGGTCATTATGTAGATAAACATAACTTCAACTACATTATGAGAACATCCTGACCGTCACTGTAATTTAAATACCTTAAATACAACAAACAATGTTTTCATTAAAATGTAAACATTTTGAAAGATTTCTGTGAGGGCTAGAAGAATGAAAATATCATTAGCTCAGTATTAAAACAATAGAATTCAACAGAAAGTAGTGCTTGCAGAATTATGCTTAAACTGTGTTTTTAGTGGGCCACCGGAGCCAGTTCTTTCATTTAAAAAACTGTAAAACCCTGTTTCCTGTGACAAGTACAAGTATTAAATAGGTCTATTACTCAAACTACTCCCAAAAGTAGTAAAACCATGTGACCACACTGCATGTCTGTAGTGTGAACTCTGAACTGCTCTGGTGCATTCTGGATGACAGTGTTTGTGATTATATTTCAGTATTTTTGTAAAAGTATTATTGTAAAAAAAAAAAAGGAAGAAACTTAAAGGAAAAGGCATGCTAATATTTACACCCTTCCCTTTTTTAACAAACTGCCAGTGTAAATGTCCATAATTATTACCTCTGTGGTCACAGGAAACATTTTACCAACCACCAGATATAAAATTGCAATGTTTCGCCAAACCGTGTAATCGGATCAGGCATATGCGCTCATTTTGTTTTTAACTCAAAGCTGTTAAAAGTCTTCCTTGGTCCTCCAACACAACTTTGGTAAAAAAAACACAACAATGAAAAAGAAAACAATAAAAAGCAGCGAATACTGTGAGGTCCGCAAGAAGCATATTCACCAAGTCCAAAATGCACGCTTGACAGCTTTGAGTTAAATAAACCGGACGTGAGAAACATAAAACAAACAGTTTTGCGCACATTCCCGATAATGGAGTAAATCTGGACGCTTGTGACGTCACGCTCGGAAGCGGAAGTGAAAGTGAAAGGAACCTCTTGATTCGAAAGCGCTGCGCGGCGTTGACCAATCAAACGCGCCGTTCTTTCACTTCCGCGGTGCTGCGCGCGATGACGTTTTCGTCCCTATCCGACGCGACGCGACGCGTTTAATGTGCTCATTTGTAATGTCGGTTTATCATAACGCGAAAAAAGGAGAAAACATGGTGACGTTACCCGCGTAGTATTCGCAAAGGTTTCGTAACACGTCTCATATAAGAACCGTGGCGAATAATCGTGTTGCCACTCGTCCAGGTAAACGCTTGTTTAAACGCTTGTTAAAACGCTTGTTAAAACGCTTGTTAAAACATGCTTCTGCTGGTGAACGTACAAATAATACAGAGTAACAGTTGTAACATACTTTAATCTTATTATCACAAACACTGAAGTTACGCTTTGTTAATAAGGTAACCCTTTATTTATAAACATACGTATTCTTTCATTTTATATGAAGAGCGTGTTCCGATTCATCCAAACATTTACTAACCAGTTGACTTGATTCTGTCCAGTGTCGAGATGCCAGTAGACAGAATGAGAATGCGCCCATGGCTGGAGCAACAGATCAAGACTGGGCAAATTCAGGGGCTTCAGTGGGTCAATGAGGTGAGTGTCGTTTTTATTTACTGGTGGCGTAAAGAAAAACTACAAAGCAAAGCGTCACTGTTGTTCTCTTGCACTTTTCTTTTTCTGGACAAATCTTAGTCGTAGACCCGTGAATGAGCGATCAAATCGACCGTCTTGTTGAGGAGGGACGTGCTGTGACTGTTTTAGGCAAACGGGTGTACGATGTATAGACTTCCATAGAGTTAACGTTGAGCTTAATGTTGTGACGTCACAGCCCCGCATCAGAATGACGTAGAGCGACATCACCTGGCTCAGCAAGCAGCAAAAAATGGTGATATTACAACGTCATAGCCACGCCCTAACAGGCACATCACTATGGAAATATCACTATGGAAACTGTCCAGCCATGCCCTAGCAACCAACATGAATTAGACATATCTGAGCACCAGAACATCATAGAGACATGGGAGTTGTTTTTTTGATTCAGACACACATTCTGTCTTTTAGTTTTAACATTTATGCTACCCTAGCATATCATACAATCAAATGAATAAGCCATATCGCCACATTAAAAGATTGTAGAAACGTATGGGTGGGTTTATGTGACTTGGTCTGTCAGTGGGCTTTAGGAATTGCCCTGACAATGCTAGCATCATGTTAAAACATGTTAAGATAGTTGACATATTCTGGCCTGAGTTTTGCCACGGCAAGCATCACTCACATTTTCTTCATCTAGTGTACCTTGCTGTTGCCTTCAGTTTAAGAATAAAATGTTTCATACGCATTAAATCTGAATTTGTGGCAGCGTGTGTCTTTCTCAATATGTTGTGAAAATGGTCTCGTAATGTTCTGTGTGCTTTCTCACTGTGCATTACACATATTACTCAACTAAACCATTACATTTACAGGAGAAAAAGATATTTCAGATACCGTGGATGCATGCAGCCAGACACGGATGGGATTTGGACAAGGATGCACCTTTATTTAAAAACTGGGCTATTCACACAGGTATTGGCAGAGCTGTTGGCTATTGCTTCTTGTTTGAAGATCACGTTAACTACTTTAAAAATATATACAATGTACAGCCATTGCAACCAACAATAAATGCAGCCATACTTTCACATAGATTAGTATTTTTTATACAGCTTTGAATGTATTTCTAGGATGATGGTTGTGTGGTTTCCAAAATTCCAGTTACCCAAATGAAAGTTCCCTCTCACGCAGGAAAGTATTGTCCTGGTATTGACAAACCAGACCCTAAAACATGGAAGGCGAACTTTCGCTGTGCAATGAATTCTCTACCAGACATTGAGGAGGTAAAAGATAAAAGCATGAAGAGAGGAAGCAATGCCTTCAGAATGTATAGGATGCTTACTGCTACTGAGAAAGCTGTTAAGAAAGGTAATGTGAGTCATTAAAATAACATGCTATCAGTTGACTATTTACATCATATATTTCTCATTTATGTTGGAGGCTATCCACCTCCAATATCTTTGGAGAAAGATCCACTAAATACCTGTTGTCATATTTTTCAGGGAAGAAAAAGATGGACCTGGAGCAGAGATCAAAAGTAGGAATACATGACTTCACACTTAAGCAAGAGCGTACATTTAAGTTTCAAAAGTTGTCTCACAGCTATGCTTGTGTCTTTAGCAAAGTTTTCATAAACGGAAAACAAGCACTCCGAGAAAATGCAAAATCAAAAAACAACTAAGTCTAGAGGAGATGAAGGAAGAAAATGAAACTATGCCAGACAGCACTGTACTGTTTGCTGGTAATTAACTCAGTTATGCACACATTCCTTTTTTTGTTTCCCACAGTGATAAAATATCTCAGCAGCAATGTAGACAGCACTGAAAAATGCAGTTTATTGTTCTATTTCAGCAGGTATCCAACAAAGGACTCTTGTTTAATTTAGAATTGCTGCTTGAAATGTATAAATATAGTCTAAAAGATAAAATGCATTTGACTAGATAAAATAATTGTCATTTTAGCAGACACTTTTATCCCAGGTGACTTGAGGAACAGAATATAGTTATAACCAGCTTGCTTTTTGATAAACACAGAGCAGGAAAATTCCCCTGAGCTCACACCACCTGACAAGCAGATGGAAGGTGAACTGCCTGATGTGTGTGCTGTCGTTGAGGTGGCAACAGAGGAGGAAGATCTTGCTGTTAGTTCCACTGAAGTCTCTTACCCTCTCCAGGACTCTCATGTTTCATCCTGTAGTGGTAAGGTTCCTTCTTGCTTTCCCCACAGAAATTACCAAACACATATAATAGCACACCATCATGAATTTTAATCTCACTCATTTGCCTCAACAGAGAGTGACACAGACAGCATATACAGTGAAGATGACTTGGTACAGGTATGAATGTAAATTGGAAATGAATATTTCAATAAAATGGTAATATTAGATGGTCAGGGTTTAACTTTGTTTTTAAATACAATATAGGCACTTAGGATTTTGCACTCAGAAGAAATTGTGTTTGAAATGGTGGATTTATAACAGCCAGTGATGTACATATACTTAAACAACAGAAACATCCTTTTTGTAATCAAGCCATAGCACTGATTACTCTGTGCTGATTTTGTTTTATGTCAAACGTTTCTCATTTTCTCCTCTAGCATCCACAGGACCTGTCCACAAAAGCGTCACAAAGATCATCACATAGTTCTATGTTACGAATCCCATCTTCAGCTCAATCTTCAATATCCTTTTTTAGCTCATCAGGAAAAACTAATTTTAGAGTGACTAGCTTCAGAGAAGACTCACCCCTGATCTCCTATAACACTGCTCCATGGCTCCCCTTCCAGCTTAATTTACAAAATGTCACAGACATGCGACCCTTCAGCCCCACCCCTACAGCAGATCTCACCAGCAGCTCAACTTCTCAGGCAAGTGTGATAGCTAAAGCTATCGACCTCTCTGTTACAAAACACAAAGCACTATAACAAGGACACTTGAACTTTACAGCCTGCTGCTATTTAGCTAAGACAATACATTCACAACTCTAACCCAAAAGTTTTTAATTTGGTTTAAAACAGGTATTGTCAGGTGCTGGATTCTCCTGTTTGCTTTCAGCTTTAAAAAAACAGAGAGTTTCAGACCACCTGCATCAGTTTGACCAGATCATTATTTTACTGAAATAGATGTGTACAATGCAGAGCACTACCTCATTCCCTAGTATGAAATATGCAACTTGTAGAACTACCTCGCAGATTGAACATGATCTGTGACACTTTAATCACAGAACTTAATGTCAATGTAAGCTATGTCCCATGCAGTCTTGGGAGTGTAACACATTAGATGGTAAGTGCAGACGCAGAATATTCAATGGCATGTGATGTATAACATTTCACATTTGTTGAATTGAAGGGTCTGACAGCACAAAAAACATTTATAAAAATAAATGTCAACAGTTGTTGATGATTTCTTAAGATATGTATTGATGTTTTTTTTACATTGCTTATGGTTTTTATGTGTATTTTGATATGAAATTGTTACATCAGTATGGAAAGAATTTTTTGATTTATAAATTAGAAAAGGTTGTAACTAACAGAATTAAATTGTCTGGGGAGATTTTTGTGTGCTGTTTTAGGATCGGCACACATATTAATGAGACTAAAAATACTTGAATGGAGAAGCTCAATTGATATTGTGTGATTTACATTAATGTTTGGAACGTCTTGTTTCATTGTGATTCAGATTTTGCAAACTATTTTTATACCATCACTCATTTGTCCATAATGTGTATAATGAACAAATGCGGCATTTAAAAGCAAATAAAAACAGGTTTATTGTAGTGTCACAATGATTAAACATTACACAATACAAAATCTTCTCAACAATCAATTGTTGACGTACACTAAAACAGTGGTTCAAAGTGTTAGTGGTACTAGTTAAAAAGATAAGTGATGTGAAGTAACAAAAAATAAATTACTTTGGTTGATGATACAGACTGTATGTGCATGTGGTGGCCAAAATGACAAACTGTATTCTTGATTTTCATTTTTCTGTCATTTGTTTTGTCCATTTCGCTTTTTACTACACATGTATAATGTTAGTGGTGTACAATGGTATATAAATGATGCGAAAAAAATTAGCATCTTTTAAACTGTCTTATTATAATTCTTTAAAATGTTTTATCTTGAACAGAACATCCAATAACAACAAATCATGGAGGTCACAAAGACATGACCTATCTTAAAGTTGACTTATAGTCTATATAGTCTATTCTATAGACTATATAGTATATAGTCTATTTTCTTATTTTAAAGTACAATTGTATATTTTAGCACTTGACACAAAATGAAAGTAAAACTCTGATATTTTAATCTATAATTACACTTTGACCTGTGTGCTGACTTCTGCAAGAATTGTAAAATCATAAAACCATAACCAACTGTAATTGAACATTGTTACATTCTCATACTTCATTTTGTTGGGTTTTGAAATGGTGATATTTTGAATTGGTCCATGAAATACTGTGCAGAGACAATCCAGCCCATCCATCTGAATGATGCGAGGAGAATGTTTACTTCTCAAAGTACGGCAAATAAAAGAACTTGAATCCCCTTCGCCCCCTAACGGCACAGCTTATATAGATCACATGATAGACTGAAAGAAAACAAGGAAGAAAGGGCATTTGGGATTATTAAAATCGATTGTCATCAATAACTGCCTATAAGGCATGTGTTTTCTCTCCGCATATACAATCTTTCTTGGCTATATTTCAAAGATGACCTAGCAACTCATAACACTATAATGTAATACATAAGGTCCAAGACCAGGTGCTGATATTCGCAAAGGCAGAAGTTACTCTTACACCATTAGATCTATAGACTATTACACTATTAAATCATTAAAAACATTCAGATCTTACCACCAGGAATGAAAAGAAGAAATCCAGGAACAAAGAAAATTGCACTTGAAACACCTGTTAAAAAGGGAAACGCTATTGTTACATTATTCTAGAGCACAAAAATTAAACAATGACTGTTTCTGTACAAGGTGGTGTCTTTGTTGTTTAAAAAAATGCAGAGCACTGATGCAGAATTTGACATACTCCTGTTATAATCATCTGAAGGAATTTGTATGGTAAAGCAAACCTGCTGAGTAAGATGCTTTTGCACATGTCCAACGTGCAGGTCTTACCTGCGTGTGGGTTTAACTGTATGACAATGCCTGTAAAGATCAAAGCTGATGGAAGAAAAGCAGGGAGGGGAAAGAGATGACACATTTACTAAGCAGCTGACAATCACACCCGACAATCTGACAATCTGCGTTCAAGATCAGTGTTGACATCAGTATAAACAGGCAAAGATACAACAGCAGCTCAACAACTCAAGTCACAAACTTCTCCCTAAGATAAAGAAATCACAAAGGTATGAAATTCTCACCAACTCCAGTGATTAGGAGGAGGAATGAGGCAAGAACAACTCGTCTGTTCTTCTTCACTAAGGGGTGAGACATCCACCTGGGAACAGAGAATACCACAGACAACATTTCAGAATCACAATTAACTTCCACTTCAATTTCTATCAACTCCAGAATCAAAGACAATTCAGAAATGTACAATAGTTCACATGAAAAATATGGAATTTTGTTACACAAAATAAAGAAATATTAGTGCCAAAATCAATTGTAAATTTTAGTAGGTTTGGCACTGTTTTTAGGTTGCTACTTAAATGTAAGCAAATTTATGACACTTTATGTGTTTTGAACATAAAAGTCAACAAAGCCAAGCGTTTAGTAATACCACATGATGAACACTTGCCAGTTCAAGTGCAGAAGTTAAAAGCAATGGGGGGGGGGGGCATCCTAAGAATTTCCTTAAGTTAATTCGGTCAATTCAACCAAACTGTAGCACTGAATGCTACATTATTTGTAATAATAGTCAAATACTATTACTAATAGTTAAATTAGCTCAAACTAACAGACTCCTAGGAATCCCTGTTAGGATTGATTTTACGGTATCATCTGAGTGTGTGTATGTGTGTGTTACCCGCAGCAGTGTGCAGACAGCTGTGTGACTGAGCTGAGTGTGCTGAATGACCACTGAGAGCTGCAGTAGGACAGAGTAGCAGGATCACTGAAACACAAACACACAGACTGTCATTTAATGGTTTGTTTGCTTATTGGTCTCTTCTAGACTGCCAATGAAGAACTGTAGCCAACTGTTTTTGGTGTCACACACAGCGTGAACTACAACCAATTTCCTTGCTTGACCAACATAAGAATGCTCAAAGTAAAATGTGAACACACAGAAAGTGACAAACCTGATTTTGAAGAAGTTGTTGAAGGAAGAGTTCACAGTGCCACCTAAAGCATCTTCATTTTCCAGGTTCTGCGAGTGATCACAATATAAAATCAGCCAACAAAGAGAATGTGACATGCTCGTTGCATTACACATATATAAATGCATGACCTGATATTTCAGATTGCTGTGTTCAGGAGTGCCAGTGGATACAGAGGGATGACATTGTGTTTTGGCAAAAGAAAGAGGTCCGAAAGTCATTTCCCCCACGCCGTCTTTCTCTCGTCCCTTCCGTTCACCAGCATCCTCTCCAGGCACCACACCTTCCTCCTCCCCCTCCAGGACAAACGCGTCATCGATTGTGAACTCTGTCCCCATAGCTACAGGTCCTCAGACAGTGACTGGATGTTAACTGACAAGCACTGTAAAGTTGAACAACATATTTGATTAGTTATGGTTCTTGTGTGGTCAGCCATTTACATGGTTTTAATGCAATGTAAGTATACTGCTGCCATGCAAAAGCCTTTAAAATGCTAAGTAATGAAATTTACATTTTCATTGTTGACTTTAAAGCTGCTTACTGTGGTGTATTTAATTGGGTTTTTTTTAATTAAACATTTAACTAAACAAAAACAAATGTAAAATGAAAACAAAAATGAAGGCCACTGACCCACAAAACAGAGAAGTTACTTTAGAAGTTTGTTTAGCAGTTTCTTAACTACAGAGTTCGGTTTCACCATATAATGAAAGTATAAAACTATTTATATTTGCTATGCAAACACGTTCATCCTGTAACAGACAATATTTCTTTTTAATCTGAAGTTATCTGAAGTAAAACACGATTTGGTTGACTTGGATCGGTGGCAGTAAACAAACATAAGACAGTGTGGCAGAACAGTCGCCTGGGGAAGCGTGTGACTTTCCCAGTAAAACTGAGATTAACAACCAACAAGCAGATCTACAATCTGTGTATTATAGAGAAGCTCATAACGTGTATCACAGTTAAAATTACACGTTATTAAGTGTCACAATAGTGCAGAAAGTTAAAAACACATTTAGTAAAAGGTTTGTTGTGTTTATTTGACACAACGCTTTGTTTAACCTCTAGTTTTACCTCTGAAAGCTTTTAAGATTTGCGTAGTACCAATGTGACTATAAAGGATGCACGACAGAGTCATTAACATCATGAGAAGTTTGCATTAAACATTTAAAGGGTGAAAACAGGATCAAAATGACGAGATTACAGAGAATCCTCTACTCACTGTCGACCGCTTTTGATCGTCATCAATTATACTTTATTTTCTCTGCCGCGATGCCCCAACCATCTCCAAAACATACAGAATTAGATAATTCAATGCTTAAATGTTTTATTTACTAAGTACATCCGACTGCGTAAACTTTAACAAACTTCACTAGTTACAGCCGCTTCTTTTTTGTGGGTCAAATAAACCCAAACAGAAATCATAGTTGATTCATTAGCGCCATCTGCAGGACTGGAGGTACTACCAGTTCAGCCCTGCTGCGTTCTCTGTAACCTATGAAGTGATGCTGAAGTGAGATTTGTGAAAGGTGATGGCATGTTATATACTCTGAAGTTCACATTAGGGCGCATTTAGCTATTAGATAAAAGTAAAAAAAAGTCAAATGGACGCTAAATAAAAGACTATATTTATAAATAAAATATTTCCTTAGATTGATATGCGCATTCACAGTGCCACAATTAAATCACTTTATACATAAACATCCATTAACAAAGACATGCCACAAAATTACATATTATCACAAGATGAATAATTATCAGTTACAAAAATAACAACAGTCTAAGTATAAACATAACAAACTAAATACATAAAACAGCAGTCGTGTAATTTATTCATGATATGATGTATGTAGGGGACATCCAGCATCCAACATCACCTGTATTTATGTATATATGTATTTTCACATGGGAAGTCCCTATTCGTAACGTAAAATATAATAATTATATATGTTATGGAAAAAGTCCATAGGGATTTTTTTCTATAAGTTTTCTATTGAATTGTAAAATATGTTTGCTAAATGTGTCGTTGTATACTAACACGCAGATTTTTTTCTTTATGTACAACCATATGTTAAGATTACACTTTACATGAAGAAGTGTAATCACACTTTGCATCAAAGGCAAATTAGAGAGGATAAAAACAGTGACATCCATTTCCAGCTTTCCAGCATCCTGTCATTTGTAAAAGTCTTATTTTAAATTAATTTCAGCATCTGTTCTAGTTGATTCGTGTCGTTCACGATTCATATATGATTTATCTCGGCATGCCCGACGAATTTTATTCTATACAATGAATTTGATTTATATAGTGACAACAAAGACCTTTCATCCTTCCTCTTTCTTAAATAGTTTTACCACTTGAAACCACTAGATGGCGCCATGCAACAGCCTACAAACAGAAAAGCCCAGCAGCTGTTATTCAGATATTGTGGGTTCAATTTTACAGGGATGCATAAAGTTCATCAGTGCCTTTGTAGTTTGAACTGTTTTCTTTGTCAAATGATGATTTCGAGATTAATTTTGTTTAATCTGCCAAAATTGATATATAATTTTGATTAATTTTGATAAATAAGTGATTGCAGATAACAAATTTGATCAATTATACGTTAAAGCTGGTTATAAGCAAAGCTGGTAAGCTTTTGCTTATTAATGACAATTCATTAAACATGCTTGTCATTCGCGTCTCACACAATCAGTGTTAAATAACTTACTTCTGTGTTCAGAACAAACCAAAATGTTTCTTGTATAAAAGGCAGAAGAAAGATCAATTGTCACCAACGTATTGTAACAAAAGGTACATTTAACACTTAAGGCTAATTTTAAAGCTTTCAGACATTGCACTGAATGGTTTCAAGACAGAAGACATTTAAAACATATAACCAAACATGTTATTTTATTGTCTTAAAAAGTAACACAATCTCCCAGCTGGGTTTATCACATAAACTACCACAACGATGAAACACCATTACTACACAAATAGGGACTTCTTTTCAAATATTATAGACATTACAAAAAGACCCCTTGTATCTTTCAGTTTTCTTTTGAATTATACTAAGCATGGCAGATTGATTTCATTTACAGTATGATACTGTACAGTCACCATTTAGAAACAATGTTGTCTGACGTGGTTCTAAAATCCATAATGTTAAGGGAAGACATTTCATGGTCATTTTTATTTCATATGAAATATTTTACAATATAAACAAAGCATCCGTCTTGGATGAACTTAACAGCAACCAGAGGCCAGGCATTTCAGTGCAAACATGTTTTTTACAAGGCAGTCTTGGCTGCATTACTCCCTTTTGTCTATCAAAAACGAAAACAAGGAACAAAAGAGAAATATGATTATCAGATGGTAGAGGGGGATGAAATTAAAACATTTCACAAAATGTGACAAAACCAAAATGCATCTTCTGACAGAGTTTTATTAAGTAAAGAAAGTCTAAATTAATTAAAGTTATACTGTGAATACATCACTAAACTGAAATATAATTCTGGATTCAAAAGTAAATCAGTGTTTAAGTACAGCTCTGTCAAAACGATCTGAAAATTATTCATTGGTGTATCTGTTTGTATATGTTATGAGGTGCTTGCTCTGTCAAATGTTCATCTCAGATGTTTATGTCTAGGAATGGTATACAGTTACCACAGAATATATGAGGGTTTAATTTAATAATTTAACTTCCTAATTATTAGGTGGGAATTTGAAAACAATACTATTGCAATCAATTGTGCCAAAAAGCAGAAGGTAATAGGAGCTGAATATCATATTTTTGTTTTGGGCTTTGGGATGTCAGGCTTTAATGTCAGGCTTTGAAAAGCCTGACTTTAAACCTGTATCATTTGATTTGAAATACTGCTTCTGTTCAGGTGCTTATTATTAGCTCATATTATTTGTAATATAAGATGTCGATGACCCTTGCCTATGTCTGATTGTATTGTCTTAAACTTATGAACTAGATAAATATTTATGTAAAGGGAGCAGCACAGAACTGAAAACGGGCTGTTTACATAAACATCGGAGGAAAAAATAACATTTGAAATGTTTTGTTGATGCGGTGCTTGACAGATTTATACACAACTTGCAAATAAGTAAAAGACATTTCTGTCAAAAATGGAGAAAAATTTAAACTACAGCACTGAATACTGATTATTTAGAATAAGTCCTCTTAGTTACAATGTCCGTCACTCCTTGTCAACATTCACAGAGAAGAGGCTGTTGGCACTGTGTTCCACAGGCAAAGAATCCAAATCTGTACACGTCCCTACCTTGTTGTTGCACAGGTGGTGGAGGTAGCTAGTTATGTGCATGTGGGGTTGTTTGCATGGCTGATTGCAGGTGTGTGCACGTGTGTGTGGATAATATTCGAGCAAGAGGGATTGAGCTGAAAGTGGTTAACGTTGTTGACTCAAACACAACAATAAGTCCCACTGTATGATATCCACCAGAACACTCATCAAAAAGCAATGGAGTCGGGGAGGGTGTGGCCATAGAAACAAACAGAACATAACAAGGGAGGATTCACCACATAATAGCACCAATGGAAGTGTGACATGAGCTTTGCTCTCATTCTCAACTCTCACCGAGTCACTGCGAGAAGGGACAAGAACCATCAGTTCTGGTGCACTCTTGAGATGTCATGCCAAACAGTTAAAGCCATAGTCCAAATGTTCAAAGCAAGTATTTTAATGTTTAATTCAATCTTGGAAAATGGGCCTTCGCTCATGGATCTGAGCCTTATTTACGACACTGCAGGTCAAAATAGGACGTAATCCTTATTCATCTCTGACACTGAAACAGAATGACAAATAACAGTGGTGCAAATTACTTATACATACTTTCATTAAATCATCTGTTCCAACCCAAAACAAACAATTATTAAAAACATGAAGGTTGCGAATATACATATAATGTGTTGGCTGTAGCAACGTTTGGAACCAGATGCAGCTGTGGAACATACTTCTCTTTCAAGTCAGGGATATGGTTGGGGTAATCGTCAAAAAAAGTTCAAATCCCAAGCAAAAAAATGTCAAAAATAAAAATCACTGTAGTCTGAATTCAACGCAAGTATGAAAATATTAGAAAATAAAGGTTTTATCGGAGCAGCAAAGGGCAGAGTCTTTGAATCTCACTGGCCCAAAGGAAGAGAACTGCATGACCTTTCCATGGCGCTATGGATGTTATAGACACAACACCCGTGTTCCCGCCTCTGCGATTTCCAACATCCTCCTTCTCTCACAGCAACAAATAGAGCCATCGAGCTACACAGAAGACAAGCATGTTTCCAAACTAACAAAGATATCCACAAGTGTCCTGGTTCACAAGACTTTGTATCTGATTCACATTGGCGTAAAACTTACACCCCTTGTTTTTCTGTTTCATATCTAAAGGGAATAAAATCATTAAAATAACCTACACGTTAAACTTAGACCAAAATTATAATTAAATTGAAATCATTTACATTTTTGTCTAGCAAGAACCTGTCTGATTCCCTTAGAAAACACAGGCATGATGAAACATGATTCCAGACTGACAGGTGTTTTTACTTTTTCTTAGAGAGTATCTATCCATGACCTGAGATTAAATATGGACATAACTTTAATGAACCAGGTAAGCCCATTAAGTAATGCAAAGCGGCATACAATGTACTTATATGCGCAACAAGTTTGGGTTAAAAAAAATTCAGTAGTCCTTTGTCCTAAATAAATCTTTAATTTCAGAGAGAGATCATTTTTTCCACTAATTCTTTCAGTGTATTGTTTGTAATAAGCATGTGAGTATGACTCTTATTGTTTTACCAATGTAACTCAAAGTGCCATGACAAATGGGTTTATTTTTAGGAATATTATACAACTTTATGAATCATGATTTAAATGTTGCTCAGAGGAGAGCATTTATGCAGTAGTAAAAGTGGTTTAAGTTACTACTGCAGTGGAGTTTTTTAAACTTTTACTGTATACCAATGTCACAAATCTTCATCTATAATATCTTGGACCTGCACTTCAGCATCAATTTCTTAATGCCTGCAAAACTTTATCCATTGGCAGGATGATCTGTAAGATAACAAAAAATACTGCTGAAAATAAAACAGTGTTAAATTACCAGTTACTTCAAGACTCTTTTGAAAATAAAGATTGATTCCAACTGGAAAAATTCCTGATTAATTGCTTGTTAAGGTAAATCCTATGATGAAAAATTCCTTTAGATTTTTTTCCCTTTTTTCTTTTTTTGTTGCAGTGACCTTTTTTATGCTGTAGGAACAGTCTCTGGAAGTCATGCCTGTGGGCTTAACAGTCCCCATGTAGTCAAAGTGCTTGATGGAGGGAGTCACCCAACCTCCTGCACTGAGGCACCCCAATGTTGCAGATCGCCCTGACCCTACGTCACCCCAGGTGGGCCCGTGTCAGACGCTGGTGATGGAGGCAAGGCAGTTGGGGGATTTCTGCAGTTTCTCAGGTTGCGTGGTGGGGGGCTCTGGGATTGCACGGAAGCTGAATGGAGGGCCAATGCTGGTGGTACCTATGTGGCCTGGACTAAGTGCCGGATTCTGTCGCCGGTTGCTCTCCACGATGCTCGAGGTGTTGGATGCCAAGCTCTCCCGTGTGCTGGATAGTGTTCGAGAAATGAGCAGAGAGAAAGAAACAAACAGAGAGAAACAAAATGAGAGAACAAGTCCAAATGAAAAAGGATGAAGTTTATAACAGGAAAGGGACAAAAAGAGAGAGAGGAAGACAAACAATTAATTTAAAACATTCAAAAATCATTAAAAATGATAACAAGGCCACAAAAAGAGAACTCACACAGCCTCATCCGTACCCGCATGCCTATGCTTAAACTCACATTTGAAGGGTTGTTAAACTCTACAAAAAACACTGTATGACTAACAAATTGATGCTACCAAACCAGAAAAGTACTTACGCCCAGCTGTTTAAAAAAATATTTTGAAATTGCACGATCTGAACTGCACTAAAAAAAAAATTAAACTCTGGTATGATATATTTAACAGCAGTACTGCATAGGGAGCAGAATGTTGTTTTTTTTGCATTTCCCACTTGGTGTAATTGCATTACTACCTCACATCAATCACGACTAAATTGTGTCTACGCACAAGAGCTATGCTGGTGTTTTTCCAGGAGCTGCGGAATGACATCATCGCTAATGTGATGAGTCATTCAGAAAATACTGAATGATTGCAAGTGTGTGCGTGTGTGTTAAAGGGCTGCTGGGGGTCTTAAGACACAGTTTGTCTTGTAAGCTTTCTGGGGCTATTACTTCAAAAGCATGGACCAGACCCACAGACTCAGCTACAGACGGTTCTCTCGGTTCAAACTGCAGTTTACCCAAAAAATACAACTGTTATTATTAGTTAACTCTTATGCCATTTCAAACTAGTATGCCATTATTTTTTTCTGTGGAACAATAAATGAGAATTCTTTATGAATCTTTATATAGTTAGATCATGACAGTCCCAGAAGATGTGAAGAGTGTTGTACTCCAGGTCTTCTACAAAGCGATATGAGCAAATGAGTAAAAAAAAGAAGTAAAAGTAAGTGAAAAAAAAAACGTTTCAGTATCAAGCTTGCTTATTTCAAGTAGACAAGCTTATCAAGTATCAAGCTTGCTTATTTCAGCATATCCATCAAAGAACAAGGTCAGAAGGTCACTGGAATCGTTTAACAATATTCCAGACACAAACAGTCCCAAAATTCCGCAGATTTATAGACTGGATCAGCAAGTGCAGCTAAAACCACAAACGTTCACAATTCTACGGAGCAGAGGCAGCATGCGCAGAACATGTAGGCTCTCTCAGTTATTTTACCCGTCTTATCCCTCTGAATGAGTCATACAGACCTAAGGGGTCTATTTTTAGCAGCTGACAAAAATCCTCACCCTCTCACTCATAAAGGGCTTCTGCTAACACATACCCTGGGAAACCCACTTACAGGCTTTCTGTACTGGTCTGTGACCCTGACAGAGAAAGGGGGAAAGGGAGCAACTTACTTATTGTTGTAGTGTAGGGTGGGATAAGTAATAATAATGCCCCTATGGCAACTATGTGCTCAAACATACATTTCACTGTCATGAAAACAACAAAGACTGTTTTCATTATTTAAAACATAGCACATTTAACAAATTAAAAGGAGCATTTCATTTTCATAAGTTGTAGGCTGGGAAGAAAGTTTGATTTTATGTGGTTAGTTGAGCTGATTGTTATATTGCCAGTTCATGGCGTATTAGAAGTTGCTTAAGTGTATGATATTGGTAAGCTGATCTTCAAAATCCTGCAGACTGCCAGTAACTTACAGTTGTGAGGTATACAATAAATGTTCTTTCAGGGTCAATTTCAGGGTTTAGCTACAATTTGCTTGACAATGTGCACTCAAATATGGGTTAACACTTACATACTTATACACATATATAGTGTTAAATTACTACGAAATTCCCAACTTTCCCTCCTCTGTCTGTACTTGTACTTACCGAGGGGAGTTAAACCCACTGTCTACAGTCACACTGCTGCTGTCCATGCTGTCCAGCCGTGCTGAGTGAGCTGACTTCTGATTGTTATTGTTCTCACTCTCCTTAGGGCTAAGCAGAGTCAAGTTGTTCTCAAACTTTCGCTGTAGATCCCGCTCTTTCTCCCGTTCTAGCAACCACTGCATGGTCCCTCCTCCTCCGCCACCCTCTCCAGTCCCTGCCCGTCCCTTTGCCTCTGTTGGAGCTGCCTCTTTATGGGAAGTTTCCTCCACTTCCTCATCCTCATCATCAGACACGTTGTAATAGTCAAAAGCAGCCTCAGATGTTGAGGGGGCACCCTGTTCTGAGCCCGTAGGTGCAGGAGCAGGAGCAGACAAAGGGGTGGAGCTAGCTGACTGTTGGGTCTCCAGAGTGTCAAGGACCTCAGATGATTTCATGTGAGGAGTCTTACGCAAAGTACCTGACTTTGAGTAGCCACTGTCCACATAGCTCACAGTCAAAATATTGTGTGGCGGTTTGAACAAAGTGTCTTTACTGAAAATCTCTTTCCTCTTGTCAACCCCACCACCAGTGCTACCACCACCTCCCCCACCCCCTGGATCAGTGTTATGTTGGTGCTGTATCAAACGTCCATTGGGCATAGGCTCAGGGGTCTGGCTTGGTGTGGGTTTGCCAGAACCACTGTGGCCCTTGGTGGAGGACTCTTCTTTGTACTCCAAGGGGTGAGGCGAGGTGAGGTGTGGTGTCTGCCGGTCAGCTGGAGAGCCCTTACGGATTCCATCAGATGGGGTTAAAGTGTCATGGTCAGATTTGCCCAGTGGCAGTGGGGCAGTAAGGATTGTTTCATTTGATGTATTGCACTGGAAATAGTCATCAGCCAAAGGCTTTGGCGACAGAGCCTTCAGGTCACTGTAGGCTGGCAAGCTGTCCCTGCTCTTATTCCGTTCAAGTGGGCTGCAAAGCCTTGATTCATCCAGACTCAATTTGCCCATATCAGGTACAGACATTTCAGAACTGAACTTGGCAGCAGAGAACATGATGCATGAGTAGTGTGGGGCCTTTTGAGAGGAGGCCCTTAGTGTCCCATCATCAGTATAATAACGGCTTCTGTCATCCGGACTATGGTCATAATCCTCAGGTGTGCCAAGTGTAGAGCTCCCACCTCCCAGCGGGCCCTTGGAGTTGTCCATAGAACGTGATCGCTCTTTTGCCTTATCAGATCGCTCGTTGCGTGACTTGCGATCCTGTGTGTGGCTGTGGCTACGGTGCACCTTTGAATGTGATGTCCCACGTGAAGGCTCAGGGAAAGGCATCTCTGTCCGCCTCTTTGCAAGCTCCCCTGATACATCCCACTCAGGGGTAACAGGAAAGTGTGACTCAGCAATGTTGGGGTTGCTGTGGACAAGGTAGGCACCACCGCTCCTGCGTTCCACCGTGTACATTCCCTCTCTTGGTGAGCGTACCAGCGAGTGACTGAAGAAACGATAGTCCCTCTCCAGACTTACTGCTGGCAGGTCGAGATTGGAGCCTTCAGAGGGGTCTCCTCGAGAAGCCCGTGTCTTGCTGTGCGAACGTGACTTCCCATGTGGCACACGCCGGTGGCCTCGACTGCGGCGACTACGGGCGCTGTGCTGTGCGGATGAGTTGGCCTTGCAGCGCTGTGCACGTTCCTCCTCCAGCCTCTTCATTACAGCCGTATGGCGGGCCACGTTCTCAACCGTCAGGTCTGGGTTGATGCGCCGGATGATCTCCATCTCCACCTCACGAGGGATGGCTGCAGCCGACGGGGTGTCCTCGTCCCTTAAGGGCCACTCTTCCGGAGGGAACTGTGCTGAAAAGGTGGCCAGTTGTTTGGTCTTGTCCTTTTTGAAGCTCAGACGGAACAGCTTCAGCCCAAACTTCTTAGACTGCCTCTCACCCCCACCACTGCCCTCCTTCTTCTTGGTTAGTGTGTCTGTCTTGTAAGCAAAGGTGGCAGGCATGCTCTTGCTCTTGTCTGTGGGGTCAGGGGGGTGCTGAACGGCAGTCGGAGGGGGTGGGGGTTGTGGGTATGAAGGGGGATCTCCTTTGGGTTCTTTTGGGGACTTCCTTTGAATTGTGGATGTATGAAGATTGGTCACCTCATCACGGTGTGTATTATAGGACTCACTGTGGTTCTTAGGGTTAGACCTTTCTCTCACACAGCCAGATGTGGAGGGAGTGATGGTTCCAGATTGTGGTGATGTGCATTGCTGTTGTGGCGGTGGCTGTTGTTGCTGTTGCTGAAGTTGTTGTTGTTGTCGTTCCGGATGCCGCTCATCCAGGTGGTACCACTTGCTGTTGGTGCGAATAAGGGAGGGGGTGATGAAGTAGGTCTGTGGAGTAACAATGAAGTAACCTTCTGGTGTGGGGTAGATCTTCCTCTCCCGCACCAACATGTTCAGTGTGTGCCGCAGGATCTCTGGACTCGGAGTGGGTACACCTAATGGAAACAATCAAATGTAAAATTCATAATCAATTTAATGATGCCCACCTAGTGCTGACATGACATTTTCTATCTGGATTTGTAAATGTTAATCATCAATCATCAATCTTCAATAATCAATACTAATGGCTTTTTAATGATGTTCTGAGCCAAAAGAATAGCTCAACAGACAAACATTCAGATGTGGAAAAGTGGGATAAAAAGGTTGTGGGGAAAGGCAGCAGATTAGTGGATTCATGTTGATGTCAGCATTATCCAGAACAGCTCTGATGTGCCAAAAGTAGGATTAACCATGAGTAGGTGTGATCACACAAATAACAACAGAAGGCCAATCAAAAGAAGAACCTTCATTGCTGATTTATGTCACCACCAATCACAGCAGACCAGGCATTACCTCATCTTTCATCATCAAGTCCTTAAGTGCCTCAATGTAATAACAAGCCCAAAACTGCCACTGTGTGACAGAAGAGGACCTCTTTCATAAGATTAAATTAATATGACTGATAAAGATTCTGTAAAACACTATCTTCATTTATTCTAATTATTGCCCTCAAAATATCAATACAGTTTAAGTGAAAAGTTCAAAGATGATAAAGTTAACTGAACTGAAAATGAACTCCAGAATTTATCAAGTATGACCCTGCTTTGCTATAATGACAACACTTCAGCTGGCATGAACTGAACTCACATTTTTGTAGAACTTGCTGATCTATATTATCTCAGCATAATTTGAAGATATTCCCATGAGCTTGTGTGTTTCAAGAAAAGGGACATTTCATGCCCTAATACATATTTTTGATATTGATGTTATGGATTTTTAAAATAATTATTGTGACACTAGACACTTAAGGTTTGAGTGGCAAATATTATATTCATATTTCATTTAAAAATCCTTCATTTAAAAAAAACATATACAAAGTATTTTTTTAGACACTCAGATATAGATATTAGCTTTGTGACATTACTCAGCACTGAGGATTTTCTTTGAGTTTAATATCATTTGTGCAAACAGTAAACATGGCCTACACACTTACAGACACAGTATTACCAACAGAGAACATGGTGTCCTCATTGCACTCAAGTCCTCACTTTACCCAAATCAGCTTTTCAATAACAGAAACACACATGCACATAGACAACGGATAAAGGAGCAGATAAGCTGTAACTAGTCAGGGTTAAGTGTTGCCTGCCATTACATCATACTGTGGTAGTTGCCATACCAACATGACGCAACCCAGAGATTCTGTTCCTTTTTTTTTTTCACTCCTTGAAGTGAAGATAGACCCAACGTTTGCACACTTTGCACTTTGATTGACTGATTTGTTTAAGGGCTGGCCAATGTACAATGTAAAACAGAGTCATATAACAGATGAGAAATAATGTCTTTAATAAAAACAAATATATTATATATTATATTACTATAATTTGTGTAAATCTCAGCAATTATAATGAAGTATACAAAGTAAGCCTAAAATGAACAAGGTACATTGCATTGGCTGCATTCAAATCCTTCACAAATCACACATAAAAATCTCATAAGCTTCTGTAAAAGTTTTATGTCATATGGTTATGTGTGCAATGCATGTTGTCTCTTATATAATGTATATTATTGTATATGATATGTTATCTATTTTGAAATCTGCTGATTTCTGTGTTTGTCTATATATAAAAAGTTTAAAAACAGTTTCCACAATCTTACAATGGCATTTCTTAGTGTGATTATGTCTATTCCAATATACTGTGGGTGGATACACTAAAATGAAACACTGTCACCTGATACAACTCATTCACACATAGAGGAATTACCCAAATCAGACAACTGCCAAAACACACCCACCCACAAAGTACTGAGCCCAATTTATCTGGTATCTCACAATATTGCTGGTCAGTTCAGTGTGCTACTCTGACATACTATGCAGAGATTATAAAGCATGGCTTTACCACTAGGGCTGCATATTATTAAAGAAAAATACTTGAATAAATGTGATAACTTGCTAAATAATGCAAAATACAGTATGCAATACGGATATGCTTTACATGTGAATAATCAATTTAAAAATAAAAACTAAAAATTAAATAACCAACATGTTTACATTTTTTGGGGGAAAACAAAGCTACTGCTTCTTTCTGCTATCTGCATCAACCTAAAACTGACTATACAGAACTCTTTGATTAAAATGATCATTCAGTTATTGTAAACCATTGCAATGCGATATTTCAATAGTTCAACAAATTATGCAGCCTATTCAATCACTATGATTCAGTCATCTGAACTCGTATAAACGCATGGTTATAACACTCTTCTCCATCATTTGATAAACCGTACTGACTATGATTAACAGAAACTGTACATTTTTTAAACAAAATTCTGTTTACTGTCTGTTATCTATGGGTGGGATTACAACAACACTTATTGCACCAGATTTGTGAACAAGGTTCAGTTTACAACCAGTATAGAAACTCACTATCAAACCAAAAGCATGATAAAAAAGGAAAGATGTGCATTTTGGGGACTACCTGGAAAGCAGGTGGAAAGGTGCTCCATCAGCGCATCTTGTGTGACCGGCTTGCGGGCAGAGTTCATGGCTGAGATGGCCAGGCACAGAATCTCTCCCAGTGGGATGAACTGAGACTGACTGATGGGTGACATACTGATAGGAGATACATCACCTAGAGGGGGACACATACACACAAAACCGTGGTAAGTTCAGCTAAAAAATCTTTGTTGCATTAAAAAAGTATCATGTAAACAGGTGTTTATGTGGAAACTATAAAAACACAGAACATGCATACTCCTCTACTACAAAGTATGCAAATTGTTTTATCCAATTAGTACACTGTACAATTAATTAGCATTCATTATACATAAACATACATATATTACATGTGCAACAAACAGAAAAGTCCATCTATCATAAAGTCTAACCCTGCTTCTGGAGATCCTGCAGAATTTAGCTCCAACTGTAATCAAACACACCTAAACCAGCTAATCAAGATCTTAAGGATTACTTGAAAATTACTGGTAGGTGTGTATAATTAGGGTTGGAGCTAAACTCAGGACCATAGCCCGCAGGATTAGACACCCCTGTCATAAGTACATCAGGCAGTGAGCCAAATGGCTGTTTTCAACACTCAAGTAAAATGCTGACGCAGCTGCTGCTGGTATGTCATAGGCCAAAGATCACACAGGTCAAATGCCAACACTGTGCATATGAGAATGTATTTAAACTACACACCTGCATGCCTACCTACTGTACATCACCAACAGTCCAGAAGTGAGTTTCTTTATCAAACTCAGCACACTCAGGTGCAGGAGTCAGATGTTAAGGGGGAGTTTGTGGGGATGTGGGTGCTACGCGTGTTGCCAAATGTGACCTTCTACTGCAGACTCAGCAATAATCCCCTCTGCCTGCGTAGGCAGAAAGACCCCAGGCCATGCGTCAATATTGATCCCAAAAAATGTCCCATAAATATTGGATTTACTAAATGCACAGCTCAGGGAAAATCAAACATGTTATATCACGTAACGCATGCGAGACAGAACACTTTAGTCCATTGGCCTCTTTTTAAAAATTAAAACATTTTAAAATTTTTTCATAAATAAATTTTTTTAGGTTTTAACATGCGTTAAAACCAAAACATACCTCACATGGTCATAATTAATGTATGATTATACCACAGTTAGCACAGCAATGTTGCATGGAAACCATTTACAGGTCATCAGCAATATACTCAGTAACAAGTTACAAACATTATTTACTCATGAGGTTTAAAAGGAGAGAACGTAGTCAGCATCATTCAAACCAGATGGTGTTTAGGCAAAATGAATAAAGTTATGTCGTTTTTATACAGATTTTAAAGTTCATATAGAAATAAATTCCAAACTGATTTCCAAACAGAGAAGACAAGAATGAGAAACACACAAAATAAACTCTAAATTAAATATCTTAGATATGAATTTCTAATATGAAAAGAATTTCATATATCTAATATGAAATTCTTAGATATGAGGCCAAACAGAACACAGATTTGAAGAAAAACACATTGAGATCAATGTCTGTTCACATGCATTCAAATAAGCTGCAAAATTCTATCCCATCTCTGATCTTAAACTTGCTATGTAAGCTTATCTGACTCCTTTAACCTTTAAAAATGATGCTCTGATTCAACACTTAGCTAACCATGCTATAGGAAACCTTAAAACAGGTCCGAGTTCAGCATAAAGGGCAACAAAGGGTCTGAAGCCACACTGAAAACACCGCAGGATGCAGATGGGATGACATCATCCAGACGGCGCGCTGCTCTCCTGGTGCGCGTGTGTGTACGGCAGGCAAAGGACCATCACTCAAATCCCTGCCTATGTGCCTCACTGTTCAAGCAGAGAGCTTGTTCAGAGCTGAGTGTAAGCATGAGTGACTGTGAGAGAGGCTGGCAGCCTGGCGTTGGTTTTGTGTGCTATCAGCTACATTCAGTCATTCTCCATTATAAATTTTATTGTTTTTACTTTAGTAGGGGGAGGATAGAGAGAGAGGAGGTGGAGGGAGGGAGGCGCAGAGAGACCCCTCCCTCAGCTCCTGTGCTGCAGCCATCAGAGAAGGCAGCAATGACGAAGGACACTAACCCAACATGCACCACTCCACACAAAGACAGGAGAGGTGTGACCAATCACAAGCAAGCTTTATGCACACCTTTTTTTACTCTCCTTCAGCACTGACACACACATACATACACACACACACACAATTCTGCTTCCTAGCTTGTTCTACCCTCTCCTCCGTCTCAAACACACAAACACACACACACACAAGCTAGTAGGTGGCCTGCTGAATTTGTTGTTATGGCAACGCATCCCAGTTGCTCTCTCTTGTTCCTCAGATGTGTGCTACTCCAAGATTTCTCTCTCTCTCCCTTCCTGCTCTTCATGTCTCCATTCCTGCTCTCATGCTTCACACTCAATCTTGTTAATGAAATATTAAGGAGAGCATGTTGGCTGCAAAGATTAAGTAAAACCTGCAAAACCTCCTATAGGTAAACAACACCCACTGCGTACACAATCATCTCTTATTCCGCGGAGGAGTATATGAATGGGGTGTAGATTATATAAACCTGTAAAGTTCTGATATGCCTTTTTAAACCAGTTTTAAAGTTTTGTGGCTTTCAGTCTATGTGTGTTAACTTTGAAGCCAACTATACGCTAAGTGATTACCTAAGTGTCGACATTTCATTTATATATTAGTCTTTCTTTTTCTGGAAAACAGGGCAAAATTTTTGATGACTCATCCTGCACTACATAGACTTTTGTCCAATCAAATGTTGTCTAGAATATAAAAGTCCCTCCCTCAGTGCAAGGGGTGTAATTTAGACCTCTCCTCACGATACAATATCGATTCTCTCGCTCATCCAGTGATATGATATTTGCAGGTACCTCATAAAATCTTGCAATACAATTACGATTCAATTCATTCAGGGGTATATTGATCGATTTTTCGATATTTATATATTACGTGCCTAGTTTACACAGCCAGCACATTTTAAATCCCACAAAAGCAACAAAAATACATAACATCAATGTTTATTTAAACTCTTTTGAAAATTACACATCCAGTATCCCAACTGGTACATTTACAACAAAAAAATACACTTTAGTTTATATTTTTTTTAAATAAAAAAAATAAATGGGCACACGATTTATGATGACAGTGACTATATTTCGTCAGCCAAAGTGCTTTCTTCATTTCCACACTGTAAAAAAACTCTGCTGCCTTGAATTTTTAAGTTGAATCAATTTGGCTGATTCAACTTAAGTCATTTTAAAAATTGCTTAACCTATTTTTTTAAATTATACCAGTCAGGATTTACAATTTTGTGTTGAAATGACTTGTATAGCCAAGTTTATTAAACTTAAAAATGTAAGGCAGCAAAGTTTTTTTACAGTGCATGTTTTCTTTTTAAAAGCACTGACAAGTTTGTCCTATTTCCCAAATATTTTAGCTGACACTGGCAACATTTACAAATTACATGAGGTTTCTTTGTCTGCCCCTCTATATATATATTCCAAAATACAAAATATTTCCATACCCACAATTTGCGTTCAACAGCAGACACACAATCCGTGTCTGTCGTTTCGCTGATGTTGCATCGCAATCTGACGCAGATATAAAAAAGTATATAATAGTATAGGAACTATGAAAAGTATTTATAGTGTACATACCTATATAAAAGTATAGGTACTATGAAAAGTATCTATAGTGTATGTGCCTATATAAAAGTGTAGGTACTATGAGAAGTATCTATATTGTACGTACCTATATAAAAGTATAGGTACTATAAAAAGTATTTATAGTGTACATACCTATATAAAAGTATAGGTACTATGAGAAGTATCTATAGTGTACGTACCTATATAAAAGTGTAGGTACTATGAGAAGTATCTATATTGTACGTACCTATATAAAAATATAGGTACTATGAAAAGTATTTATAGTGTACATACCTATATAAAAGTATAGGTACTATGAGAAGTATCTATAGTGTACGTACCTATATAAAAGTGTAGGTACTATGAAAAGTATCTATTCTGTACGTGCCTATATAAAAGTGTAGGTATTATTAAAAGTATCTATATTGAACGTACCTATATAAAAGTATAGGTACTATGAAAAGTATCTATATTGTATGTACCTATATAAAAGTATAGGTACTATGAAAAGTATCTATATTTTACGTCTGGCATCGATACATCGATCCATATCGATGTATTGTTACACCTCTACTCAGTACCACCTGCAAACAACTCATGTTTTGTGAGTCATGTCTCATGAAAATTGTATTATTTTAATACAATCTCTTATTTAAATCTCTTATTATTAACTCCAACAAAAATGGTGTTGGAGTTAAGAAGGATGATCCGTTGTTTCAATAACAGTTTCAACAAATTGATTTAAAACACTATAATTCAATGCTTTGTGGCCACATAAAGTTCACATATTTATGTTCATATATTCAAGAGGTATAGTCAACACAAGACACTCCCCAAGACTTATGGAAATTAGTAAGACATCACAAAACCACCATTAACAGAGAACTGTTCCATATGCGTTATTAATAGATCTGAGCACATTAATACACGGCCAATCAGAAACGTTTAAATAAATCGCCGGCGCTAAAGCAATTAACTCGCCAAGCATGTTCTTTAAGTGTGCTTACTGCTGCACTCTCATGATCTTACTGTAAACAAACTATGTAAATAAGAAATGTATTGTGCAGTGTAGACGGCTTAATTGATTATAACAGGAATTTTCGCACTGAACATAAGTCGTTGACTGACAGCTCCAGTGATTATTAAGGAGCGTTTTTGCTCGCTTTCTGTTTGTAATTTAATCATTCTGTACAACAGTTGTTTTTCATGCTGCTAAGAAATAATCTAAGGTTAGCCAGTTAGCCACTGTCTTGATTTAGATTACTGATACTGATGCATAGACAGAAATGACTCATTTAGGAACACAGTTCCCAGCTTGGAAGTTACATAAATACGACACACATATATATTAAAATGTATAAGTATATCAATATCTTATAAACAGTGATTACAATACCAAGAGAAATACTTAAACTGAATTCACTCCCGCAACGTAACAAGCTTATTTGGTCCCAAAGCTATCAAAAGCCATGGCAGTATTAATCATAAATCACTAATTGTTAGGCCGAAGTTTATACACTCATGTTCACGTCAAATGCAAGATGCAAGACAGTGCTTGTTCATACATGATGGCACAGAGGCAAATTCTCGGACTGTACAAACATGGACATGACAATCCTAAAAGATTCCTATGATCCTAAGACAAAAACTGCACCAACAATCAATTAAAAAGAAAACATGGAATTGAAGAAAGCACTTTGGCTGATGAAATACAGTCACTGTCACAAACATGATCACCTTTACGCCATTAAGGATCCTGAACATTTCTCTCAGGCGACCAAAATCATATACTGTGCACCCTACTGCTGGGTTAAAATATTGATTCTAATTTAATTGATCCTCATTTAAGGCAATTTTATAGATTTGGGAAATCCGTGAATCAGTTCCTAATATATGCATGCTTTACATGAAAACATTGCCTCTCATCCTTTGTGAGCCTATTGTTAATTTACATGTGTATTTCTGTAATATAGCTAAGTAAGAGGGTTTCAGTTGCTAGCATTTATATTTAAATCATATATTTAAATTGAATTTAATTAAAATCGAATTTAATTTAAACCATATAAAGAAGAATCAAATCACCAAATTGATTGGAATATGCAGCCATAGTGCACCCAGCTTGAGACAAATTTTGAGAATCCTAAAAGATTCCTATGATCCTAAGCCAAAAACTGCAGTCTTTGATCACTAATTTGACATGTTCACCAACAACTGATTAATGGCCATTGCAATGCAGCTTTTTGCTCTAATAAAATTCTGCCAGTGTCAGAAGTTTTGAGACACAGTCTTGCAGTGTGGCTTCTTCTATGACTTAGTCAAATCACAAAACAATATGAGCACAGATGAAAATGAACTGTAGATAGGTTTTGTTTGCTAGTCACCATTTCAATTTACAATTAGAGTGTGAATACACTTCACCATCACACATCGTGTCATGGATTGTTAACGTAAAACTCAAAGTCTTCTTGTGTGTCCATCTTTTCGTACAGTCTGATGTTGTCATGACAACTGAGATCCCACAGTATGACACGGCTTATAGTTGTGATCATGTTGTTCAGTACAGTCTGACAAGCAATAAATGTAAAGGACTACAAAAATTGTACAATGTTCTCGCAGCTTAATACACAGCGGCCTTGACCTACGACCACAGGCCGAGACCCAGATCCAACCAAGACTTTAAGTGTTCAGAACAAAACTCAGACTCAAGATATCTTAAGCCCAAGATCAAGACTCCAAATACACAAATATCAAGAGATAAATACCAAACACAAACAGCGTGTACTGCAATGTAACCTGCACATTGAAACAATATGAATATTCCTCTCTGTCTGTTCGAACAGGTAACAATGGTCATATGGTTTTTGACATGATATGCTGTAGAATAACAGCATCAACTCAGCTTGCACATCTGAGGTGACGTCATTCTACTGGGCAAGAGTGCCCGACAGGAAGAAGGAGAGGAAGCCAAGAAGTATAAGACGCAGCAAGGAATGAAGAGAGTGAAGGTGCGATCAAGAGATGAGAGATGACTTGAACAATAATGAATTCATTATATATTAAATTATCAACAATCTTTTAAATATGATAAATATAATATCATTTTAAAGATAAAAAACTTTTATTTTATTATTTATTAATGTTCAATCCCTAAGCAACAGTTAGAATTAGGCCTTTATTGTATAGGTTATATCTGTATAATGAGGCATTATATGTTAGTGTACTACAGAATTAGGGGGCTGCACGGGTAGTAAAATGTGAAAGCAGTGGACAGAAATAGGTGAGAAAGTGAAAGTAACAAAACAATTTTCGTGATTGGCCAAACACATTATAAGCCGTTTACAACATCCTTTTATTAAACCAGTTCATTCCGGTTTTGCAGGCCCCAGAATATTGTTAAACAAAATACTGAAAGAAATTAATTTAATTAGTTTGTTCTGGTTCACCTTTCGACTAGCAAAAAAAAAACAGAGAAAATAAACAACAAAATACGCTTGTGTTTCTACAATTTACTTTAGATTATGTATGATTTAGTGTGACTTAATGGTCAGTTCATAGCAGCAATGGAGCACAGCTTCTGCTGCACATTTGATTCATATTCTGACTTCTGTCCAGCCAGGGATAAAACACTTCATCATATAGTATCATCATATAGTATCATCATATAGTAGGATGTAAATAAAGTTATAACATGTTACTGTACAGAAGACTGCAAAAACTGTTGTTAGATTGGTTTGGCCTGACACCAAGATAAACGGGGAGAGGCTAACGTGCAAGACTAAAAAGAGAAAAGAAGAGCAGCACAAAAAAATGCTAGAATTCTTCAAGCCTATATTTAGCTTGTGCAAATGAGATCATCACACATCACAGCCTTATTAAAATAGAAGTTTGTAGAAGTTTGTAGAAGTGGTAGAAGTTTGACCAAGACAACACTAGATGGAGGCAGGAATCCAAAACTTTCTAAACCAGAATGTGGACAGACTGCAACCATGTATTACTGCTGTTTTCCTTTCACCTTAATTAATTCTCCTGTTCTCCAACTTTCTTTCTTCTTAAAGCTGTTTCGCTCGGTTTTAAATATTCAAGACACTTTGAATATCAAAAAAATGATTATCCAAACAACAGCGTTCCATCTGCAGTCACACTCCCAGAATTACTAAATTATTTCATCGGATATGAGATAATAAGTCTTATTTTCTAGCCTAGTTTAGGCCTGGTCACCTAAATAATCTCCTAAGTGATCACCTAAGTGGAAGCGAGTGAGTAAGGTTCAGTGAGGTACAGATAAGTATTTGATATATAAGATTGTGGCCTTCTGTATTTCAGCAAGAATTGATTCTTTTAGCAGTATATTTTGTAGCGACAGAACAAAAAAGTTTGATTTATAAACACAAATAACCGTAAAAATATATATGCTCATTAAAATACTACAACAATACTTTTTCTTCCTAAATAGTGTAACAGAGGAGAAACCTGTTCTGAAACAACCAATAGGAAAGTGCATCTGGGGTATTAGAAACATAACTTTTGTTAAAAATATAATAAATTGTGTTAATCAAAACAATGCAATAATTCATCCCAGCTCTGTGATTATCAGGTATTTGTTTGATTTGTTTAACTCAGGAACATCTTGTACTTTGTTACCTACACCTTTAAAAAGTACAAAGGAAAGAGAGAAAGAAAAAAAGAAAGAGAGAGAGAGAAAGAATAAAGAAAGAAAGAGAGAGAGAGAAAGAAAGAATAAAGAAAGAAAGAGAGAGGGGGCCTTTACCTAAATCCTCACAACTGCCCACTAAACAAGAGGTGACCTCATTTTTTGTGGGAGAGGACACAAAGATCCGTCTCCATGACAACCAAGCAGACAAAAATGTTTGCTTGTACACACCAAAACCCTACTCTTGGAGCCCTGTTGTATGGGGTATGCTGACCACTTGTGATCTGGTGCTGTTCACCCTGGAATGGGCTGCAATACTGAGCCAACTGCAAATCAAAATTCAGCCACGTGTGAAACTGCAAATCACATTTAAAAGCACATCAGAGATGGGTTTCTCTCCTCCACAAACATCACAATACAATCACAGAAAAACAGGCATGAGTCTTGACTAGTAGCTCCACCCTAGTAGCTCTCAACGGCCTTGTGGCCTAGGGGCTAACCCATGTTTAAAAGCAGCAACTTAATGCACATGAAAAACTGCACTTTCACTCTTTTGACCACATATTACTAAAATGCCGGACAAAATTATTTTGGTCAAAAGTAGCTGCAGAAACTGCAGAACCCTGTCGATAACATGCATAATTCAAATTGAGCTAAGAATATTACACTCTTATTGGTAAATGAATTCATAACACATTGACAAAAATACAAACAAACATTTCAATTCTTAAGAAGAGTCCTGTGTACTGATGCGGTGCAGGCCTGAAAATAGCCAACAATAAAAATTGTTTCTGATGTATATATACTGACTTATACTCAATGATTCATGGTCACAAACGTCTTATCCTGCAATCATTTTTGAAAGATATCTCTATGCATCAAGTTATATAGTACCACTGTCATCTTCTCCCACACATATAGTACAGCCCGCCCACAATTACATCATGTCCCATATGGCAGCCCAGCAGCTTTGAACTAGTTTAGCTCCACCCATAAAACACACACCCACGCTCTCTCTCTCTCTCTCTCTCTCTCTCTCTCTCTCTCTCTCTCTCTCTCTCTCTCTCTCTCTCTCTCTCTCTCTTTCTCTCTCTCTCTCTCTCTCTCTTTCTTTCAGTGTTAGGTAATGGATTAGGGTCACCAGACTGACTAGTAGGACTTAAACAGGTTGTTGGACAGCTTTACTCCTTGTTTACGTGTATCCACATCACAGTGCTGAAAAGTCTTTAACCCGCAGCTTCAATGAGGCTGAAAACATCAGCGGTATATGCACAGCCTGGGTGAAAATGGTGGGTGAAGATAACTGCTTTTAAAGTTTTTATCCAATATAACTCTCTGAAGAGGGGGGGCTTCCATGCAGTTTTCATTAGCATATGTGAGTCTGTTAAGATGATTGATCTCAAGCAGTTCATCCAAACCATGAACATCCTATGTGAGGAGACAGATAAACTATCACTTTTGGTTCATACTGTAGTCTTGACAGCATTTGTGCTACTTCAGTGTGAGATGAAACAAGCTCGTACATACTTATTCTGTAAGCCATGTGTAATAATATATTAAACCAATAATAATTATTATTATTAATATGAATCCACACTATAACGCCTTGTCAAATAAACGAAAACATTCTGTTATCATTCGTAAACCAGCTATGTGGTGCATCAAACTCTGATGTGGCATCATAACAACTAAAGCAACCGAAAAGCAAAGCAGAAAACCTTTCACAAATTGCTAACAAAACCAAAAGCATGTGGACAGTATATAAAGTTTCACTTTACTCAACCTCTCTTGTTATATTGTAGGGGTTAAATGTAGATGTCTCTTGATTACCCAAACACAAATACTAATTTACTCTTTCTCTTAAATTCAAGACCCTGTTGAATATTTATTTGGGTCCCGGGCCAAATTAAGTTTTTAACTAGGTGAAAACTTTATCCAACATTATAACAACTCTGATGATGTGTAGCCCACCAACAATAGCTGCAGCTAGCCTAGCTGTAGTGGTGCCTCAATTGAGAGCACACAGACTGTAGGCCACTACACTCCAGAGCATTGACACACTTATCCTGCCAATCTGCGTCATATGCCACGAGCACTGTCATACCATGTAAAATTTCAAACGTTCTGTTTCCTGCCCATGAATATGGACATGAAGTTCAGTAGGTACTGTTTTTGTTGTATTTGTTTTTTGGTGTATTTTTTGTCAGCAGCCAAGGTCACCATGACACAAAATCAATGACGGGCTACGTTATGCTATTGACTGGTCTGGCTAGCTTCTGTCAGAACAGAGTTCAAGCCCGCCTCTCAACAACCCAAATACATGCTCAAATTATCTGTTTTTAAGAAAAGACAAAGCGCGCACAGTCTACTATGTGAACACATCACTTTTGAGTGTTATATGTAAATGTTTTGATTTGAAGAAACGTGTATGAGACTAAACTTCTACAGAATGACCAAAAAATAAATGAGCTATGTTGAGCAATGTTTTTTGCCCTTTTTGCTGCATTCATTGTTTAATGAGCTTAAAGCCTAAAGCTATGCATTCATGGCAACGTAAATACATACATATAACAACCCCACTACAATACTGTGACACATTCTTGATATCCGTGTACAGAGAATCCCCCATCATGCAGCCAAAGCTATAAAACAGGCATGTAAAAGGATCCTGATATTCTGAAATATCTGCCTTCCAGGCAGATGCTTTGAAACTGGATTCCAAGTTTAGACAGGGCAAAACTAGCCCTTGCCAAAAGCAGGCCATCCTCTGAAGAGAGTCTCAGGATGTGGCATCAGAAATAGTACTGATCTCTTCTACATGTTACAATGATATGAGATATATTACTGTTTAACTTCAGGCATAAAGTCTGGTCCTCATCACAGCTTGTTCTGGTATACTTTCTGTGAGACTGTCTGGCCAAGATATAATATGACCAATCACAATATTATTTACATGCGTTGTGTAGAGGTGGTACTATCTGAATTAGACCTGCACAGAAAAATGAATGTAAATTATTGTGCCACATTACTAAATATTTCAGATATTACTCTGAATATACAGGAACATAGTTTTAAGTTGGTCTCAATTTACTTTTCATTAGATATGCATTGTTACTATTGTCTATCTTGTGTTTCTTGTCTAAAGTGTTTCAAAATGTCTTCAATCGCAGCTCACTGCGCATGTGAACTGAACTCAACAAAACAAAGTGAGAGAGTACGCAGCACTGCGTACTAGCAATTTTCTCTCGCTGATTGTGAAATTAAATTTGAAAGAAATATGTTTTTATTTTACTTATTTACAAATTCTGTGTGTTTTTACTTTTATAGATTGCATAAAGTCAGATTACATTATGCCAGACTTAGAAAATGCTTTGCACTTGATACAGTGGTCCGTCTGTGGGAGTCCTGTATGAGACTGTACTTCTTCATACAGTGACAATCAACAATCTAGAGTCCTTTATCAACTTCTGTAGGTCCTGACTCTCAGAAGTGTAGTGGCCTAGGCTGTAACAGAAAGCAGAGGGAGGGGCCAGAGCTGAATGCTCAGGGTTGTCCCTTCAGACTAGGCCCAGACTCTCTGTGTGACCCATTTCCATCTGAACACAGTGGTACCCTGTAACTACAACACTACTTAACATACATTAACTGAATACAAAGGAGATACAGTCATACTTCATAAACAGGCCTCACTATTACTCTAAGGATTTGTCAGCAACTTCTAAGCCTGCAACAAGATGGAGACCATTGTACCAAATGATGGAAAGGTCAAATGTTGCTATATGAGACAGACTATAAATGAATGTTTATTCAGATGGGGATCATAGCAGAATCTTCTCTGTGTACACTGTATGGTAGCTGTAGTCCTATTTCTGTGGCCTGATCATTCTCCATCCGTTCATGTTCTCATGCTCTCATTCTCTTCTCAATCATCCCATGCAAATCCTGCATGAAGTGGGGCTAGTGATGTCAGCATCTGGGATGTCCAGAACTGGGGTGGTTATTTTTAGTCTGGTGCCATGAGTGATAGTATGTGTAGAAGAGAGGGAGAAAAAATAGAACGAGAGAGAAACTGTGTTATGAGGAAATAATGAGATGGTCTATATTAATAAGGACTTAAAGGTACAGTGCACCCAAAAATAAAACAAACAAACGTGACCTTTACTCACTCTCATTTTCTGCTCAAACCTCTATGGCTTTTTTAACCCATGGATTACAAAATGAGATCTTTTGCAAAATGGCCACGCTGTTCTTTATCATGTAATGAAAGTGGATAGAGGCCGGTGAAAGCTGGACATTTGGCTAGATAGAAATTCTTGTTTTGTGTTCCATGCTAGACAGTAATTCATAGCGGTTTCAAACAAGATGAGGGTGAATATCTGCACCCCATATGATTTTCCTTTTTGGATGAACTATCCCTTTAAGCTCAGCACACACATTTTGTATGTGCAGTTTGTGTGTCTGTGAGTACGTGTGATTCTGAATGCAAAAGACTCCAAAGGCTTAACTGACTTCTTCATAGTGGCTGGATGATTCTACAAATCTATCAGCTGACTGGAGGCGGAGACCACCGTTTTATTCAAGCACAGCCTCTTCTATCTCTCTCTTTCTCCTCTAAGCACATTACTTCAGAGGCCGGGCTATTACTGCACCAGCATGGCCTCGTTTCTCTCCCACGCCTAAATCAGGGACTCTGTCACAGCTGGGCCGGAGCCTGTATGTGTGTAGTTACTTTGTGCTACTAAAATCAAGTACAAAATAGTTCAGAGGCAAATGAACAAAAAGCATGGACACAACCAACAACAAATCCCCTTAACAGCAACATTAATGATTTTGTATCTAGTGCAGGTTTGTTCTTGATAAAATGTTAATATCAACTTTCCACATAACTTTAATACATCTCCATGCCAGATTAAAAATGCTAAAATGTTTTTTTTAGAATTAGATGTTTTTAATACCTCAAGGTACCTTAGATTCGGGAATAATTTTGTTATTATGGCAAGTTACAAATAAGTAATCTGATAAGTGTGGTACATTTTATGTAAAGTGTTTACATTAGTGAAATGTTGGTCAAACCAAATAGCAATATTTTAATTTGCGAGCAAAATGGCAGGCACAATTATAGAATTAGGACACTGTATACAGTTTATGATATGTGAAAATCAATATTACATCTCAACATTTTGCCATTTTAACTGCAAGTGGGGAAGAGGGGTCAGACATCAAATGTGCTCTACTTATTATGGTTTTATTGTGTTGTACATACAATCTATGCAATATTATGACAACTGTCTTTTCCCAATAACTGTCAACAAGGACAGAGGGTAATCACTATGTCAAAATTAATAAGACCAGAAGGGCTGTTTAGTGAGTAAAACAGAGTTCTACTGGGGCAGAACCAGATTAGTCCAATGATAAAGTTATCACTTTAACAGGAACAACACATTTCACTATTCCCTCTGCTTAGTATGCAGGTCTGTATACTGTGATTAGTCTACACTAACATGCTATGTTTTACAAAACAGTCTTGTCACCTAGGTGGGGACATAGTCAGTTGGGCTGGTCAAATGCCACAATCCTAAAAACGAAACATAGCTGCACTGGATCCATATGCTGCAGTTATCTGTGTTTTCATTTCAAGGTCTCCTATACTCCAGCGATGACAAATACGTACATTTAGAGTATACTAAATAAATGAAATGCACGCACAGCTACTACAGCTTCTAGTGTGAATTTAACAGCTACGACAAAGGGGTCGATTTTTAAGAAATATGACTTTACATTTTTGTCTATTCTTCACACAAAACTACTGAAAAAAGATTCTGAACAACATGAGGGTGAGTAAATGATGACCGAATTTTCAGTTTTTGGTAAACTATTCCCTTTAAAGAGTGAGGGTCAGATGGCAAAACAACAGCTCTTAAATCACTTTATGATTTTCTTAAATCACTTTAATGTGGAACTGGCACATTAAAGATGCTGTCTAAGAAAGCGAGACCAGGAAATAAATGCTAATATAGGTGTAGATAAATACATCCATCTCTGAGAACAGACAGTTTAAACTGGTGAACACTAGCGCATGCTTTGTGGCACTTTCCATAAACTGAATATAGGGTTTAAAACGCTAAACATGTTTTAAAACAACACAATAGGAGGAAGTTGTTTTTAAGAAAATCTTCCTTAACCTTCAGAAAATGTTGATCAATTTGTGTGATTATCTTATTTTCTAGCTGAAAACAAATTAACTGAATTACATGATTTTAACATGTTTTAACATGATTTTAACATGTGTTTAAGTGTCGATTTATATAATAACGTATACCTTTATTATTTCTCAAAAACACAAATGTAATTTTTTTATTTTATTTTGCTTAACGAATACTGTCAACTGTATTAATCAGCTAAAATTGAGAAAATGAAATAAGATTATGTACTTGAATTTGCTTTAGAAAGTGTCAAATGATGCTACTTCAATTGTGGTGTTACAATTGTTTTGTACTAGATTTAAAAAAATAATATTGAATTCAATATCAATTAAACAGATTATGTCATTGTTGTATGATTTTAATTGTTTCAGTCAATTGTTACAGTCAAATGACTTCTGGGACCCCAAAATGAGCTTACAAGCTTCTTCCATTTTACACCTTTTATGCTAACAATATATCCTAAGCTAACTCCGCACCCAACTCCTGACACCTTATGAACAAAAACACACACATCCATGCCCATACAAGCACACCTACAGATGTGATGCTTTGGACATATCTGTAGCGGCATTAAATTAAAAGGAAAACTTTCCCTATCCCTAACAATATGGTTCAAAAAGTGCTTTTACACTTCCCATTTCATTATTTCTGCGAGTCTGACCTGCTCTCCAGCTAAATACTACAGATGATGTCAGAACAGTCATAATCAAAATGGAGCAAAACAGCCATGAAACCTGAGGCCATCTCACAATCTCTCTCAATCTCCTCATCATGCTCGTACTACAGGAAAACCAGCTGCCTGAATTGTTATTCATGGTGCTACAAACTTAACGCCGTAAAAAACCCTTGCCAGGACCAAAATGGTGGATGCAAGAAGCTTGATTTCTTCTTCTGCATCCTTTCCTTGCCCTGTGTTGTGACTGCCTGCCTCTGTAGTGTGCTTCAAAAGCTCCTCTCATTTGCTGTCAATCAGAACATCAAGTACAGAACCTCACATTCCCTGTTAAAAAAGACTCACTGATGGACAACGACAGGTTACTAATGTGCTAGGTTGACAAACATTTAGTACCCCTTAGTTTCTACAGCCTCTGGTCCAAGGTGAATCAGAGGTCCTTGGGGACCCACCTGGTGTTATGTAGCCCCGCGGAGAAGGGGAGATGTGGGTTGGAGGAGGGGGCGGTGGAAAGTGCTTATGGTGGTGGTAGTCCTTCTCACTACGAGAGCGGATGCGCTCCATGGCCCGCTCCGATAGATCCGAGCTGGGCCAGGCCCGCCTGAGGTTGGTGCTGCGGGTCTTCTTCATGCTGGGCAGGTTACCCGTGGAAGGGGGAAGGAGGGAGAGAGGGAAGGGGGTAAGGGAAGGGAGGGGGTGGGGTGGGGAGCAAACTGAGGTTCAGTCCCTCCCCCACATTTGCAGGGGACACCCCAGTCCAGAGATCAGGCCAGAGTCATGGTAAGGGTGCTCTCGCACATGCACACGTGCGTACACATATACACACATACGCGCGCATGCACACATACACACACGAACCAGGGATGACACGTGGTGGCGCAGGCAGGCGTGCTCAGTGACAGGAGGGTTGGCTGGAGGTGGGCGTGGGAGCGCTGGGCTGGGCTGTCCTCTGAGGCATCACCCTTGGCTGGAACGAATCCCACCGACCCCCTGCCAAACATCCAGATTCACGTGCCACGAAGGGCACATTACGTTGCTACCTTTGAGGCACTGCGGGGATGGGAAAATAGCAGGATGCTGGGGGGGCAGGGGGCGGTGGAGGAAGACGAGAAGAAACGTAAAGATGGTTCCAGACGGCGCGTGCGTATGGATGAATACACATACGAGTTTAAGCGAGGTGCATCACAATGACAGGATGGCAGCCAGAGGAGGAGGTAAGGAAGATGAAGGAGGGAGCATATTTTGGAGGGAGCGATGGAGAGAGAGAAAGAGAGAGAGAGGCCTGCCTGTCCAACAATAGCCCAATTCAGCACGGCGGCAGCAACCCCCTTGGAAGTCCGCAGAAAAACAAAAGGCCGGCCTGGGAAAGACAAAAAAGGGAGAGAGGAAAAAAAAGAAGAAAGAACAGGATGGATTCTGAGGTGACCTCGAAGCTTGGGTGATCTCAGTCTGCAGATGAGCCCGTGTCAGCCTCCCTCCTCCCCAGCTCTGCCACTAGCCTCCGTCGAAAACGACGCCACGCGCGAGGGGAGGGCGGAAAAAGCGCGATGAAGGGGAAGGAAGAAAAATGGCAATCACAGATGCAGAATGATGGTCCTCCTCTTTTGTTCCACAATAATTCCACAGTAAAGGAGGACGGCGCTGCACGTTCATTCACGCGACTACTTGTCTCTGAGGCTTCCTTCTCTTTGAGTGCTGCTACCGTCGCTTCTGCTAACACTGCTGCTGCCAGCACCTTATGAAAGGGGTGTGTGTGTGTGCGTGTGTATGTGTGTGTGAGTGTATGTGTGAGTGTGGGGGGAGGCAGGAGAGCAGCAGAGCAAGCGATCGAGTGTGTAAGCGCGCGGCAGAGGCTGTACGTGAGCGTGCATGTTCTGGCGTGTGATTGAGATGAAGCAAGCGAGTTAGCGTGGAGCAGTGAGATGGAGAGATGGAGCGAGATGCAGTGGAGACAGGGAAGAAAATAAGGACAGTTTAAACAAGAAACTAAAAGATGAAATATGTAGAGATCAGAAAAGGTGCCCTAAAATAGCGTTTAGTAATAAAAAACATTGCTAATCCTCTCTTTCTTGCCTCCATTATCTGCTTTGTTCCATGCTAATTGTGCCAAAGTATTTATCCTATTTAACACACATGTAAAATCACACATGTAAACCACCCTTTAGCATGCATAAACAAGCTGAAGGCCAATGCAACAAAAGGCTCTGCTGTCAGATTCCATTCGTTCGGCCATTCGTTCACTATACCCATCATGCACCACATGTATATTCATATCTGTATTTGTAAAAGGTAAAAAACAACCCCAAATCTAGATAGCAATCTCAAAGACAATGCTTAAAAAAAACGTCAAAACTGGTCACTACTATATGTTTACATAACAACATTGTCATACTAGTGGGCGTGCATGCCCAGGAGGTTTCTTAACTACCTTAGCCAGCAAGATCCCAAGTCAAACACCATAGAGATAATGTTGGTTAACTTCACAAGCTTTATGTTTTGCAGCTCTGCTTGTCCACCTCTTAGCCTATTACCAAATCTTGCTAGACAACTCTTGCTTTAGGTTATATGTGATATAAACAATACATAATATTAAAAAGAAGTTCTACTTTAAGAGAACTTTGAGAGAACTTTGAGAGAACTTTTAGAGAACGCTAGCCAATGTTCTGACAATGTTCCCTGTTATCTGGGTATCTGGGACAATGTTATCTCATTCCAATTCAAGATGCCATTCCCGATTTCTATCACAGACAGACCAGAACTTAATGTGCAACATCTTGAGTCTGGGTTGCAAAAACATAAATGTTTAAAAAGAAAAAGAAACATGCAGATATAAGCAAAAGTGCAACACTACTTTCATTAGAAAGTTGTGACTAGACACAAGCAAAACCCTGACAGTGTTTGAAACAGCAGATTTAACAACATCTAAAATGCATGACCTACAACCTAAGTTACTCTGGCTAACAGGCAGCACCTACGTGCTTGAAAAAGTCTTAAGAGACTTAATTAAAGCACAAAAACACATTGGACAATTTAACACAAACAAAACTACCACAATTAATTGTAAAACCTCAAATAAATCACAAAATAAAGTATACTTACTGATATTTAATTACATCATTTGTCACATTAAAAATTACGAAGCTAGAATTACAAATCCAAAAATTCAAATGGAAGAAAAGACCCCAAATAACTAAACTAGAGAAAGGGATCCCATGATAGCAGCGGGGGTCATGTATGGGAGATGTTATTCTGTGTTGGCTTAAATCAAGAGGAGGAGGAGGGGTTAGAGGCCAACTAAGCATGACAAAACACCAATGGCTTTTCTACAATGTGTTCACGCCCCTTTTGCAATTAAAATGACAGAGAATGAGACCACAGCACAAACTCCATTCAACAAGGCGTTACGGAGACTAAAGGCTAACAAGAAGCAAAAGGGGGTGTGGTACAACATGCTGTGAACGTGACCCCTGTGAGCAGGGAAGGCAATCTTAGAGAGACAAGCAAGCTAGCTTTAAAAGTGTAAGATCCCACAATCCTCTCCGAGCGCTCTCCAAAACCACGGCTCCTCCAACACAGGAACGCATACATAGTTTAACAGGCATGTAGGACATCCGGTCATTGAATTTGGACTGAATACAATAATTTGGACAAACATTTTACAGTCCTGCGGATATATGTATCCTATCCACAGGATACATATATTTTTTCTGCAGATAGGATATATGTATCTAAATACATTTAGACTACTTACTGTTGTTAGGAGACTTTCAACTAGCATAACAAATGTTTCTGGAAAAAAATCGACTACCCTGCCCTTAAATGCTGGGATGGCAAATTTTTCCAAAACTTAAGTAAAACTTCTTACCTCAAATGAACTTTAAATTAGTCCGGGAGCTGTGCCAGAATGTGTGCATTATTCGTGAATCCAGCCTAGTATATTTCCATATTTCCAAAATTTAATGTGCTAACATCCACAGTACACCTGTGTTCATATACATGTGTTCGTCTCATTTCAGTTTGTTTTATGTCTATCTATAGTAAAATTAAACATCAAACTGAATATGCCATTAAAATGCGTGTATAAACTAAAGTGTATAAGTGAATAAACTGAAATAAGCTAAAATAAAATACATTGAAAATACTATAAAATACACTGCAGTAAAACAAAATTGAGAAATGGAGTCTAGTGTATATAACTGCTATAAATAATAACCTATGAACAATATATGTATGTACGCATCATCATTTTTTTAATGATGATGTTCAGGTTTATCATACCCTCTAGTGGTGCAGTTGTGCTACACTGACTCTTACATCAGTTACGAGACACAAGACACAACAAGACAAACAGTTCATCTCTTAAAACGCTGCTGTGCAAACACATATCATGTTTTTCCAGTTGGATTGGTTTAGGTTTGTCAATAAAACAAGTACAGTCATAACCATCACCCATCAGATAAAAACAGACCAATATAGATGACTGGAAACAACTGTTTTAATAAGGCCTAAGGGTTAAAAATGCTGGACTTTTCATACATCTAGCAATGCTGTGCAATAAGATAAGTACGAAGAACTTTTATACATTTTTCTGAGAGTATGAGAGTATGTGCTGGCAGTGCAATTTAACAGTCTCTCTGACAACGTATGACAAGCACTGCTCTGCCCACATTCACTGTGGTGATTGAGCAGGTTCATCTCAGGTAGATATGAGGAGCGAGGCCTTCCACTAACCTCCTCCCCGCACTGTCCTATCCCTGTCTGTCTGCTCATCAGCTGAAATCATTAACACTCCTGTCTGGCAGCTGATTGGAGGATGGGAAATTGGGTTAGAGGAACAGAGTGAGGGAGAAAAGAGTAAAGTTAGAGGGAGGGGGGAAAGGCGACTCCGATCTGGTTCATTCATACAAAAAGAAAGGGGAAAAACACCAGCCATCTTATTTCTGAGCCGCAACAGCAGCCGTAACCATGGCGACGTTGCTCGATGAGCTCATAGGCTCTGCAGTAGAACATCTCTGAAAGGTGAATGGTGGGGACGCTCCTGAAAATATGGCGAGGGACTCAAGGGCTGCGTATGTTAAATGTTTTCCATTTAATAATAACACATTATTAGTAAGTATATTATACATAAAATACACTTGTTATAATGACAATTAACAATTTGTAATATGTATATATATATATATATATAAAATGATTTCATTATATATATAATATAAAAAGTCAGAAGCTCTGGGAATCAAACACAGTCCATATTACTATTACTTTTGATTCATTGTTTCTCAATCAGTTCTACAGCCTTTAAATGAGCAATATGATTTTAATGCTGTGTAACTGATTGAGTGGCGGTAATTTAGATGTGAAATATACAGAGTTCTTTTAATCCCTGCTTTACATTACATTAATAAATACTAGACATAAAGACACCAAAGGCAGGATGCAGACTACAGCTACACTCCATGCCTCTAGATGGCAGCAATGTATCAATCCACCACGAGTTTTCAACCTTATCAAAGCTCTGTCACAATTAGCCAGGTAGAGAAGTCACATTTTTCCTGTAAAAGTACTTTTAAACAGTCCCCTTTTTTATCGTATTCCAAGACATTTTATTCTCAGATTTGATAAATCAAAACAGGATCTAGTATAGGATACGTTTAAAAATATGTTCACTTTGATTAGCTCTTGACTCTAAAAAACAAATGTAATCCACATATTTTATGTAATGCAATCATAAAATACTGCATCAACATCAAATTTACAATTCTAATATAGTCTAATTTAAAACTCCAGCTCTTGTAAAAGATCTAGATCTTTGTCTGTCTAGACTATGTCCTGAATCTAGATTACAGGACATAGTTCAAGAAAACAACTCTCATCCAAGTTGGAATTCTCTTAACCGAGAATGAGCTCAACAGCAGACTTTTAAGAAGGCTTGAAAGGAAAAACTGCCTTTCTTCCTGTCAGCTTACTTTGAGAGGAAAGGAGACGACCAGCCACCTCACTTGTCAGATCCACAGCTTAATTACAGCTCATTAAAAAGTGAAGTTAAAAGGAGTCTAGAAACTGTAAAAAGTAAGGACGCTGGCAAGATGTCCGTTTTTTCAAGCTCCAAAATATTCAATAGGGTGGAGAATGAGAGCCAACTTAACGAAGATTTAGTGGTCTTCAATAAATGCTTCATTCAATGCCGAGCTCTACTTAGAAAATACTAAATGTAAAGGTTAAACCAAAAGCCTTCGGATGAATGAGAGCTCTTCAGCTGTAACACAATGAAGACATCTATACCATCGTTAGGGCAAAAGAAAAGAATCTTTTCCTAAGTAATATTTACAAACTTGTTTACATCCATCAGATACTCAAACTAATTAGATCTTTAAAAGTCTTTTAATAATGTCAAATATGAAGACCAAGTCTTTACATTTTGATGATTTAAAATCTCCCAGTTTTAGTTACACTTGGTATTTCATTTTATAATGTTTGAAAATAAGCCTGTAATTATTCCAAATTCAACTTCATTTGAGAAAATGTACATAATCAGTGTTGCGGGCTGGAATATAGAGCCTCAGTCAGCTGACAAGACAATTTACCCACGTCATAAGTCCAGACAAAAAGAAGAGCTTGAAGGACCCTAATCTACATTTTCAGGGATGGAATGCAATGAGATTTAGAAACCACTCGGTGCAGCTTATCACCAATGGTAAACAGCTTCTTATTTCCGTCTTTGCACTTGGTGTATAGGATATCAGTGTAGTAACTACTGGAGGCCCAAATCTGTTAGCAATTTTTGTTGGACAATTTTTTTTCTGTCAGAATTTGAACAGCAAAAAATAAAAAATAACATGAAAATTGGACTTTAATAAGCTGATACGAACCAAATCCATGTTTAGTGCTGTATAGCTGCCTGAATTTAATCATTTAAGTTCATTGTGTATTATATGGTGTGTGAGCTAAAGAATATGTGGTTTCACACAAAGATTATACATAAATGTCTAAACAGAACTGTAATCCTCTTATGCAACACTGTAGCAAGATGTTATGAGGGACATGAGCCGAGGCAAAATTTCCAGTTTCTCTTTCCACATTGTCAGCTCTCTTGGCATCATATAACTCTGTTTTGTCTCTTGGGAACCTTCTGAAGTCTATTACTATGGCAACCAATGTAAATATACTAAAATATACTAAACATCTGATTTGGAAAACAAATCTGAATTGGATATAGTGTGAACAAACACTTCCCCAATGGCACATAAGTGTTCAAAAACATTTCACATTTTTAGCCATCATTAAACAATTTATTATTAAGCCACACCATCCAGTACCATCCAAAGAAATGGTTTGTATAGAAAAACTCCGTAATCTCAATGTATGCACTAACATTGTGATCAAGTCATAAATTCATTAAAATGAATCTTTAAGAAATTTACTGTAAATTCCTATTGTGTACCAAGTAATCATATGACAAGAATAAGATAATTTTGTATAGTATTCCATTAACGCCTTAAGACTTTCCATAAGAGTCTTAGCTCAGACAAACAAACTGACATAGAAGTTGCTGACTATTGTCTTTATCACAGTAATTTTCTCCTTTCAAAGCACTCTATAAATGTCAGAATAACATTTCAAGTGGGAACTTGCCAGGCTGAAGAATCTCCACAGGCCGTCTTTCATTTAAGAGTACAAGTCTGACTCAATGACACGGCTTTAAAATGCCTTTGTTGACTTGCTAAGATAAATGCATTCAAGAAAGAAAGAAGAGAGCATTCAAAAGAGGGGAACTGAAATTATGAATGGGGATAAAAAATGCACTATCCAGGTACTTCCACGGTTATTGTTTGCTGGAACTTTAGATAAAGACTGCACCCTGTAACCAGACAGACCAAACAACTGTGAGATGACTTTAGATGGCTTTCTGCAAGAACTTTGTACATGTCTGATTTAAAGTTCTGCATGTCTCTGGGTGGCTACACACACAGAGGATTGATAAGGATGTTTGAATGGCAGTTAATGAGTCAACACTCAAAGTTCTACCAAGGTGATGCATGAGTGAAGAAAAGGTGAAGAGTGCAGGTTAGACTCCGGGGTAAATAATAGGGCTGCTCCACAACAGATGATAGAGATCAGTCTTAGATCTCCTTACAGACCAAAGATCAAAGTCACAGCTGGGCTTTTAACTGGACAATTAATCAAAAGTCTATTTTCCTAAAGTGGACAGGGCAGATATGGACAGACATGCTAAGTGTTAATGAAAGCACTTCTCGAACAGTTTGCATGTTTTAGATTTGATTGAAACAAATCTCAAAAAGTTGAATGAACAAAGTTATTGGTAAATGCATACTGGCACGACGCATAGCTGTATAACGCATCCAAACTCAAAATAACACATTTTATTCTACAACACTGAAAACAAAAATAAGGAAGTCTTGACCATTATATGACGATTCAAACCAGTTTTTCTGCAGGTAATTGTAATTTAAAACAATCTCAAATAAATATTCACCAAGAATGAATTGCAGCCATCGACAATAGTTTATTTGCAGGACTGCCTGCATTGTTTAGCACTAAACATACAAGTTAATATGCAAATCAACTGATGTTGCAAATACAGCAAAAACCGTAGTGCTTGTTGAAATTTGCATGGTATAATTTCCAGTCTTGCGGATCTGACTACTAGGCAACAGATTACTGCAATCTACCATAATTATCAAGACTGCACAGCATTGCAACACTTTAACATGATAGAAGTGCATTTGTTTAGAACACACATCTGTATATGCACTCAGTGTAAATCTCTTCTCTATCATTTGATCATCATTTGATAAGTTACTGCTGTCATGATCACTAGAAAATGTGCTTGAACGTTTCTTGGTAATCAAATTGCTTTTAGCAGCTACATTCCATGGATGATAAAAGTGTGATTTTAACTGTGTTCAGTTTCATTATTAAGGTGCAATCTCTAAGCCTAATTTACAAAAAAGAGAGTGTGTTTGTGCTGAAAACAATGTATTGATTGAAATATTTGCAATGCAGCTCTATCTCAGTGCATTTAGAGTCAATGATATATCAAGAGAAATGACTCTTCATTTGATATTTTGCTACTCATTTTAAAACACCACTTTCACATACTTTCAAAAGTACTTTCATAGTTCTGGCCACGTTTTCTTATGTCTCTGAATAGCTAAAATTCATTAATTCATTAACTAAAATTCATTAAAACAGTGACACTGAAAGCCTGTAGTTCGTTGCAGGAAACCCGTTAAGTTCGACTAAATTCAATATCAAGTACCGTTCAGATTGGCAACTTGCGCATCTGTACTTGCATCAGGTTAGTGTGTGTTTGCATAAAGCCCAGGTGAGAGTGGTAGATTAAAAGTGAACCTGTGCAAACAATGGCGTCCCAAACACAACATCAGACAAATATGCAATAAAACCACACGGAGAAAGCACTCAGCATGACTAACTGTTGACCTCTCTCACACAGATATGCACAAAATGATTTACCCTCTGTGGATAATCAGGTAGGATGATGACACATCTCACAAACTTTAAACCCTGCAGGGGAATGTACAAGGAGCAAGTGGAGGCAACCATGGTGATTAAAACCAAAAACATATCAGAAACCTGTAACACTAGAATTGTTCTGTCAAAAAACTTGTTCAGTCTGTAAAGTTCTGACTTTGGCTGCCACACGTCTCTCACCGATGCAGATTTGCTGATCTTTTGACTATTTCCCTTCATTTTGTTTTGCACTCCTCCCTTTCCTGCCATTGAAGACAAGGCATCTAGGGCTCACCATGTATCCAGCACTGTTCCCCTTCCTGTTCCTGCGCCTTCCTTTCCATCAGCACTGACACCAGACCTGTTTTTGCAGAAAGCCACAAAATTCTGCCTTAAAACTCCTTTAAACTCCTTGTGTGAACACGACTATGACCGACATTCTGATTTCACTGTCCTGGTATGTTTCCGTCCTCTGACAAGTTATGGAATTTGATCTATGGAGAGACATCAACATTCCAATAACTGGGTGCTGGCATGGATGCTAAACAATAAGCATTCTCACTGATTACTGTCTTGAAGACGCCTTGAGGATTCAGTCTGAGTAAGGTTAGGGCCCTAAGTGGTTAGTGTCTCGTGAAATCTAAAACTTCACGGTCTCTGGGCGACCTCCAAGTAATACAAAAACATCAGAGCTAGCCATCCCAATCTACCCAGAGTATAAATCCTCAACTCATTCCATCCTGACATCCACAAGGAAATACGGGGCTTTGGGCTACACATATCTGATTTCAAATCACTTAGAAGAAATAATAGCAGGTTATGTTTTCACACTCTGCAGAAACTTTGTTCCTATTTACAAAATGCTGGAAAAATGTGTGTCTTCACAGCTAAATTCCCAAAGCAAAAACTGTATTTTTTGTCTTGTGGAAAGTGTTTGTTTCTGTCCGCAGGGAATGCACGTACTGATAAAATATAAGCTTGAATGCATTGTAAGTGGCTTTGGGTAAAAAACATTGTGTCACTATGATGTCCACAAATCTATTTGACTAAACTTTCGTAAGCAGAACAACAGAACAGAAATATTGAAATAGTTGAAAGGAAATATTATCACACAGTCATACTCTCATTAACTTATTCTTTGCTGGGTGTCTTTAAGGACACCAACCAACTATACCAGACCTATAACCAACTACCCCTGACCAACTGTATCTAAATGCGTTTTATCTCTGCATGCACAAAACACGGAGGCTGTTCATTTCAAAAGCTTTGATATAAGTTTGAGTCACACACCTTAGTCTGCAATTAGTACTTTTTCTAAGTTTTCGAGACAGGGTTCAAAGAAGAGTTGAGGTAAGTTAAAGTCACGAACAGATGTGAACTCAATTTGGCACTGCTTGTTTATCATGTTTATGCTAATCATATACCTGAAGGAGTCTGTGCTTTTTCAGGACAATATTTTTAGCATTAATGGAAACCTTCTTGCTGTCTAGGTGACTGTGGCTGTGGGCAGGGGTAATGTCTGGGTTATACAGCTATATAAAACATTCTACACAACTTTTGAAACATGGTGGCATATGAAGAAAAAACAACTCAAGAATAAAATATCTGGAGGTGCAAAATCTTTGTGTTTATTCTCAGCAAGGCAACATTTTCCTAATTTAAATTATACATGGGTTCTGTCATATGCTTTTATCATTTAAGATATCTTGAAGTATAAGCAACAAAGATGCATAAACCTTTTATTTGGTATTTTACAAATTGACTAAACAAACTTTGATACACTTTTTAAAACTTTTTAACTTTGATACGCTTTTTAGGGACTGAATTCAGTTGATAGAGATAGGAAGACCACAAACTGTAACTACTGAAAACTGAGAAACCAAATGATCCAATGCTTTTTTCAAATTACATGTAGAAAGTTCAAATCTCATTGCAAAACATGATAAATCTGTCTCTTCATCAGCTGAAATGTAGTTTAGCCCATTAAAGGCAAAGAAACCCAAACAAGGACCTTCTAATACTGCACACATATCACCTCGTTCCAAAACAGGTCATTCAGTACCAGGTATATTGGAATGAAAAGAATTTTCCTTTAGTTAATAGTTCAAGTTAATGGTGCATTAATGTGTACAGGTTTTGTATGCCTGGAAAGCCACTTTTTGATCTTATGTTGATACAACACATATAAAGAGTCAGAACAATTAACATGTGGAGGCCAGAACAGGCCTTGCACAATTTTACACCAGGAAAGTTGACAGTTTTATTGTCATGTTTTTTGAAGTTTGGTGATCACCAAATATCATTCACCTAGTTGTTTTACGTTTGTGCATATTTATTTAATCTGGATCACATCCCAGGCAGCAATGGCTACAGCTTATTATAAAACTTATTACAATTACAATCCGATTTTCAATTTGTTTTGCATAGAATTTTCAGGCACTCGGACAGTAAGACATTCCACAGAGATTAAGAACAACTTTTCAAACTCTTGGAATGATGGATATTCAAAGGACTCCTCCAACTTTAAACCAGTTTTCCTTAAAGCAGACATCAGGATTAACGGGAGTGTTAAAGCAAAGAATGGAAAGGCCTGTTTACCTTTAGTATGGGGTAGTATGTGATTACCGCAGTGGACTATTACTTATGCAACATAAATTCCTTACATGTGTTTTTGCAAACTTCTACAAAGCAGTTTATTTAACTTAGGTCCCTTACCTCATTCTTATTATTTAAGGACCCTACAACAATTTCCATGGTAAATTCTTGTTGGCACATTCATTTGTTGTCAAGGCGGTCAGAAAAAGATTTATAAAGATTTATTAAGCAACTGCTGTGCACCTTTCTTCACCAAACGTCTGTGTGAGCGTATGCATATCACATACACAATGCAATAACGTAAACCATTTTCACAGGACAGTTTCACATATTGGGAAATCTCAATATGCCCCCTATGCTGTTTTCAGCTGCAGGTTGAGCATACAGGTGGACATCCCTGTAATGATCATTATGAAGAAGAAATATTACAATTTCATATTTCCCTCAAACCTGTACCTCACTGTACTTCTGTCAACAGTTTCTAAACATTTCAATCAAACATTTTGTCCTCTTACCTATGCACTTGATCTCAAAGCCCCGGGGTGGTTTCAGGGCCCTCCGCGTCCAGCCTTCCCTCAGCACCTCCAAATGATCCTCCTTGCCCTGAATCAGCAAAACATGTTCATCTATCCAGCCCAGGAAGAATGTGTCCGATATGGCGTCCGTGACTTTCTTATTCCAGAAGTGCTGCATGTTTTCCGCTTTGAAGTCGGCGAATATCTCATAGCCGGTGTGATGGTGCTGGAGCTTCTCCGTGACCGCGGGTGAATCCTCGGTGCTGACCCGTGACAGCACTATGGCCAGGGAATGGGGGGCAATCTGCAGGAACTTCTCCATCCTCAGGCGCGTTTCTCACACAGGCCACGGCGCGGATTGCGTCCACGGCACTCAACTTCACACGGTGGTTTATTGCGCACCTTATTAAATTTCCAAAACGAACACATTGCACCGTATTTCACTCGGGATTTATTTCCAGGAGCCGAAGCGCTCCCCGTGGCGGCGGAGGCTCCACCAGCATGATGCACGACAGATGCGCCAATGACATTTATTAGTGAAATGAATGGCCACGATGCTGCGCTCCGTACGGTGAGCCCATAGCCCAACGCCAATGGTCCGGTGGGCAATAAAAACCGGGCACTGATAGGCAAGAGCTGAATGATCGATAGGACTGTCTGTATTAATAGATCACGACCTGCTTCTTTCCACACCTCTCCCGCGGCAGTCTGCGCATAGGAGCGGAAGAAAGCGCGAATTCCGCGACCGATTCCTTCAGACGGCTCGGCAGCATCAAGGCCTCTTCAGCGGTGGTTTGATCGGTCACTGCATTCATCGGTGATGTTAGCTGTCCAAAAAGCGCAGATGTCTTCATCCCTCCTCATCCACGTCTTCATTCGGTTGCCTCCCAGTCGGTCTTTTCTAAGAACTTGTATACTATTGACCATCCGCATAGACCGCAGGTTTGCGTTTCACAGGGCAGACTCACAGCCGTAACTCGTTTCGGAGACGGTCATGCTCCGTGAGGTTGTCCCTGACGCCTTGTGCCTGATGTCCGGTGCGCCGGATCGGATCGGACGTGCCGAGGAACGCGGCGGCGGGCGAGTGGATCACCAGATGCTTTCCTGACTCCACCTACAGGCGGCCTTCAAAACATGGCGAGCGTAATGCATGAGCCTCGCAACAGGTGAAATGTGGAAAAGCCGAGCCACCGATTTGCTCAATGCACTTTAATACTTTGCACGTAAAGAAAATAACGGGGTGGACGTGAAAGAAGTGATGATAGGTGATGTTTCTAGCTAGAATGCATGCACTGCCCATAACACACCATATGCATGAATTAATAACAAAGGTATTAATAATGTTACCAGGAATGGGTAAATAATAGATTTAGTTTAATGCATTGATACGTTGTTCGTTTTATGAGGTAAAAAATGATAAACTACATAATTGCTTTAATGTTGATGGATCTTGCTCCACAAACATGCCTACAACACTTGAACAAATGATTTCGCTATACTAATATTTTAGTTATATAACAGTAACTAATAATAATACTAGTTATAGTAAGTACTAATAGATAACTAATAGTTATACTAGTTATACTAACTGGAATACTTTAGCTATTATGCAGCCTCGTGTCCACAAATGCATAGCCCTACATTACATGAATAGTTTTTAACTTTGTCAAAGATGGTGGCTACATTATAGCCTGCAGTTTTATTAGTAGTAACAGTAGTATTGAAGAGCAGGCAAAATGTGGGTTTGTGAATTGTTATCTGAAAATGAGTCTGGAATTGGCCTGGTTTGCATTTGTGTCATGTAACTCCCTTACTAGGACACAGAGAGGTCACCTGGGCTTTAGTGTCGGGTTTCCATTCTCATGTTCCCAGAGTGTTTTCTCTTGCTTAGTGATTTGAGTATCACTAGAGAGAACATGACCGACTCTTTTAAGTGCTGACCCGGGGTTTGCAATTGTTTGGCATTTCTTCACACACTCCCACATTCCCAGGTAAGCTCAGCATAACAAAGCCTTTGAAATGTTCATACAGGGTGAGATTTAAGTAACATTCCAGTGTACTAGACAACACTGAATTTAATCAGATAAAAAGTTGTCTGAAACAGGATTGGTGATGATGGGAATAACTGATGTGTGTTGCATTTCACATTAGAGGGTGGAATTAGTGGAGGGATGATTGAGTGAGATATTTATTAACCAGCAGCTGGATTCATAGATATTGTTAACAACAAATCCCAGGTTATAGAGTAATACAGATTACTGTGTAAGCCAGAATAAATAAACATTCATAAGCAATGAGCAACATTTGTCATGGTTGAAAGAGATGGTGACCTAATAGGCTGTTTGTTTTATTTAATATGTAGGTTATACTTTACACTGTTACAATGTCTCCTTATACAATGTTTGTTTACTGTAGTTTTTTTTCCCTTTCTTGACTTTAAATTATATTTGCAATAGTACTTATCATATTGGAGCTCTATTGAAGATTATAGCTAGGGATCTTCTAAACTACATCAAGAGAGTCCACGTGTCCTACACAGTGTACTAATGCTAACCTTCCAGCAATCATATGATGGTCAAAATGCTACAGCACCACTGTGTCTTAAAAGTTATGCATATTTGTAGTATTTATGATTTTTCAAACAGATTAAAAAACAAATCAAGTAATTGTTGTAAAAACATACAACAAAGCACAAAAAGCAAAAATTGATTACAAGTGTGATAAATAGATTTAGATTTTTTTCCTTAAATAACCAAAATATAATGATGACCCTAATGCTAAGTCAGCTCTATTACACAATTTAAACAATTCATTAAAAGTGACTAAGCATACTCAAGTTAAGAAAAATACTTTTAAAGGAATGTCACTCCTTGTTGCAGCTTGTTCTGCTGAGATCAATGAAAACTTCACAGGTCACACTTACCTTAGAGAACAGTTGATGCTTTTACTTCACGGTGACATCTGCTGGCAGGACTGTTGTCTACTCTTCAACCAAACAGACAGTTGGGTGCTTTATTACCTAGAATCCTTTCTTGTTTAGCCAAGCAAAAAAAATGTAACAGTTAAAGGTTAAAAACGTTTTTTCTTTACCATTTAATTGGAACACCACTACTATTAAGGCTCTTACACAGAATGATAATAGATAAAGAACGTGGAATTCATCACATCCCATTGCAACCATATTCATAACACTGTTCTCACTACCAGTCAAAAACTTGGACACACCTACTTATTCTCAGTTTTTACCATTTATGATTTTACATTTTAGCTTCTTTAAAAAGCCAAACTACACCTAGATTGTTAATAATTAATAAACTAGGCATTTTCAACATCATAAAGTATCCAACTAGTATGTTTTCTCTGTATTTATGCAGTTCGAATTTAAGATGGGTACTTTGTAACTCATTCCTTTACTATCATTCTTTTTAACTTAAAATCCTACAGGCACAGTTTATATGTTTCTATTGTTAAACAATAACAATCTAGACTAAAAGTCTTTAATATCAGTAAAAAACAAAATTCAGTGTCCAAACTTGAATGGTATAGTGTAATTTCTCTCTTACTGAATTATTAATTATCATATTCTCAAATACCTATAATACCTATACAAAACACTTAAATACCCATATTTGTTATACACAAAATATTGTTTGTATTGTATATAACCAATTAGCCACTGCTGTATAATTACAACAAGCTGATTAGAGACATAACAAGCACTGATTTATTTAAATAGATGAAACTTAAACAAAAATGAACAAAAACATCACTCCAAAATTGTAACAAAGAAGTGAATTTGTTCTTTCACTGGAAGACATTTCGGAGGTGTTTTCACATATATTTGCTAAAAAGTGGAATGAAAGAAAAATAATGCCAAAAAGAATGTGGACAAAATGTTGTGCATTTTAATCATGTGCCTCTTTTTTAACAACACTTACCCTGGACTGTGTGACCAGCCAACAAATAAACTGTTGAGGCTTACTGAAACCAACAAATAAGAGTAACTTATTTGTAAGAGTAACTTAACAAATAAGAGAACTGTCTTGAGGACATTAGTGGCAGTATTTTAAACATCTGTTTCCAGGGTTAATGAAGTCTGTTGGTCATTTTACCATCCATCCAAATGCATTAGCAACAACAGCACCTGTTTGGAAACTTTTCAGCTAAGTGCATAAGGAGAACCTTAACATAAGTTAAACACAAAACATTGCCAACCCCACTCAGGCATATTTTCACTTAAACAATCTTTAATATTAACATATCACATCTTCTGTAAGGCACTACCTGGACCGCCTATCCTTCTTGGCCCTATCTGCGCTTTTTTCCATTGTCTTTTCACTGTCACCCCTGCATTTGGGGCAATACCATTTACCCTTGGGTTTGTAGGTGAGTCCAACGCAGGAAAAGTGGAACCACTCAATAGGACATTGCTCATTATCACAGCCAATCATCTCTCCATAAGACACCTGTTCACAGAGGCAGTAGGTGGGCTCGTTGGGATCTATGGTGAACTCGACTGGAGATGCTTCTCGCTCTTGCCTGGCCTTGGAGCGCTTCTTCTTCTTGGCTGACTTGGACTTCTTCTCACGGGGTTGCTGCGGAGGCTCTTCGCCGAGGTCCTCCAGGGCTCCATTGGCACCATGACAAGTGTCACGGCTCTCACTGTTGCGCTGGCGTCTGGGTCGCCGTGCCGAAGAACGCTCGGGCATGACATTTGCAGAGGTGCTTGCAGGTTCATGCCTCACCTTCTCTGCAGGTCGCTCTGCGTCCCCTGGCTCCAAAAAGCAGGGTGAGTGGGCCTCAATCTGACGTGAACGGTTTTCCACAACCTCCATCATCTGTGTGACCACATGGATTTTCTCATCTCCCAGCTCCTGGCTGCTAATGAGAGCACGCTGCAATTGAATCTGCAGCCGCTTGCGCTGCCCACTGTCAGTCTCCTTTTTGTACTTTTCATATATCTCATCCACCTCCTTGAGGATCTCTGATTGGCACAGAAAACAGAGAAGCATGAACGAGAGAAGTTGAGGGTTCCAAATGTTATCAATTACAATTGAAATTTAGATGATGCAACCTGTGCACACCCAATACATTTTACAAAGCCTCACTTACAGTCGCACTATAGTCGATTATTTGTTTTTTTGCATGCCCGGGTTACTCTACTGCTACCCATGCCGCTGTGCAACAAAAACACAGAAGCAGCCTACCAGCCCGAGCATATGCGCTCCTTTGTATTATAAAAACCGAATGAAAAGGTAAAATAAAAAGCATAAAAAAAATGCATAAAAATCATTTTGCACGGTAACCTTCATCTACAAACTGCAAAGTCCGCCCAAGGAAAACACAAGTGTAAGACATCACTAGGCGTCGGGATCGAGGAATAGCCGATCAGGCTACGTGCAAACAAAACACGCCGACAAAAAAAGCACCATTACGTCGTAATGTAGCAGGTACTATGGTAACTAAAGCGATGCGTTGAGACAGAGCCCAGCCAAACAACAATACATAGTATGCACTAGTCAAAATGGCTGATCACGGGTGCTAAGATATAGTGTTGCCTGAACAAACACAGCCGAACATGCGCAAGGATGAATTTAACTAAAACACAACACGCGCTATAGAAACACTAAGAAAACGTTCAAGGAACGTGTCTGGTGTCGTGAAGAAATGAAACAAAGCCGGTCTACGGGATGAAGTGCATACGATGTAAATGCACTGAAATAAACCTGCTACCCCACCGGCACGTTTCACGATTGGGTCGCTTACCTTGATACTTTGTGTCGATCTCGCGTAACAATGAAACATTCCGCTGAATGTCCAAAGGCAGCGACTCAACACATTCCAGATAATCCTCCACGTAGTTGACAAGCTGCGATTTTTCCACGTTTGGATAATGCCCTAACATGGTGATAGTGATGCATCAAGCTGCTGTGCGCCTTTAATATACGAACTGCCGCTTAAAACCGAGTGGTTTCCACTCATAGGTTCCTCTAAAATATGATGTTAGTTTGCAACCCTACGGTGAAGCCACTCTTTCCGGGCAAATTCAGTCCGGTCTTCCCTGGCTACGAGAACTCCTTCAAACAAAACTATCGGATGTGCGCATGCGTGGGATCAACCCATGAAATGCCGCGGTTTGCGTTTTCGGATGGTTGGGCGAATGAATGGTAGCGTTGCTGAGATATGGGCGGATCGCTGGGTCAGATGGGCGCGTCCGGAGCCCGTAAGATGGGAGGTTCGTATCGTTAAATCCAAGAGAGAAATCAGACGAGCGGAAGCATTGGTGCTAGAAGTCAACACCGAGTTCATCCGTATTGGTTATAATGAGATCATATAATGTGAAAATCATCAGTCACGGATACTTCCGGTCATTTCATAATCCGTTCATATCAACAGCTACACCAACTTGCAACTAAACATCGCGCAATACTTCACTTGCGCATCTATTTCGCCGACAAACCGGGCTCGCAAGTGCTTGCTCCGTCTCGGCATCGATGCGCCACGCAAGCCGCCGATCTGCGCACGACGCTGGGCATCTCTGCCCGATGTCCGGAGACTTTCCCCTAAGCGATCGCGGTGAAACGCGGTTCACGGCGCGTAGCTTCGGATGCAAGTTTTCAGACATGCGCAATCGAACAAACGCTACGACAGGAAATAAATCGGGCAGAAACCGGCGTTGTTTTTGCTTGCTGGTAACAGCGTGACGACTTTTGACGCGAAACGCGATTAGCGCGATTTATTTAAATATCTGAAGAAAGCGTGTGAAGGAAGCACCTGCGTCACAGTGAAACGCCCCTTACGAGGACTTCGTGAACAGAAAAGTAGTCAAACTAAAAAGAAAAGAAATCCACCTCTACGGCAATGTCCTACATTCCTTATTTTAATTGACTGATTATAAACGTATTAAAAATATTAAGCCATTGAATTTTGACTGGACGTCGTTAATTCGTAGATTGGTTAAACTAAGATTGAAGACGTTGATTATACTACATGATCTCTTTATAAAAAACCTGTAAGATACCTGCTGAAAGTAACAATGGAAGACAAACTCCCCCTACCTTATAGTATGCAAGGTTTTTGCATTGCATTGTGTGCATTGCATGCATTGTGGACAACATATTGATACGTCTACTCCCATAAGTCATGCAAGTACAAAACAACCAACCTAAATGTATCACATCCGAAAGGATCACTGACCAGACAGCCACATTTTTTAGGTGATAACTTTAACGCAGGGGATATATAGTACAGTGTACAATGTATATGACCGTCCATTTATTGATGACAATCTGAGCTGTGTGTGAACAAAACAAACATTCTGCAACATTTTGTTTATAACGACTAGCAAGAAGCCATACGTCATTGTTTTTATATTTTGTATGTATTAAAATCAAATTTTGCAGTTTTGTGGATGTGTTAAAATGATGAGCACTGTGGTTGTAGTATGCATATAGTGTAAGCTATGCATACATGTTCAATCATGTTGCTTTCACACTGAACTAAAAAGCACACGGTTTCACTTTGACTTGCTGGATCAGGTATTTTACTTCACAGCATGGAAAGAAGAAATGAAGACCTTCTAGTTTTCAACACTTGTAGCACTTTGGTTTATTTGCCAAGTGTACTTTTTGTGTAGAATGCACTGAATTTGCATCTGGCATGCCTCACGTGTATGGTCTAATTTTTTTCAATCAGCCAGGTCCAAAGAGAAACCTGAAGGTGACTTTACGGCCTTTCTGTCTGTAGTAAACAGCCTAGAGCAATGCACATCTGTGTGTTTGGAGCTTTAAGTAAGGGCTGCGACTCCACAGGTGGATATTAAAATTTCCTCAAAGTAAATCATTCACAACATCCAGGAGATTTTGGTAACTTTGTGCCGAATATTGGGAAGATTCATCAATCACAGGATAGTAATGCAACACTCTTTCAGAAACTTGTAGTAATTGGCCGGTCTGTCATTGTTCATGAGAGAGAAGATGATTTGGGCAGAGGTGGAAATGTTGAAAGTCTATTGAGTGGTAATGCTGGCTGATGACTGGCATGCTGTGTTACTGGAGTGGACAATCCCAGAAATGAATGTGACTACTCCTAAAAACTTTACGTTTTCCACAAAACCTCTGCATCCATACAGTGCAATGAAACATCACTTGTGGCCAAATAACTGCTGTTTCTTATTTAGCATAATTAAAAGTATAGTTTCAGTTCTTGAATATAATTGGTTGAGCTGCATTTGATGCTGCAATTACTTAGTAAACATAGACATGTGACCTCATTTCATCAGTAGCCTAATACTGTATAATAATAATGTATAATAATGTAATAATAATGTCTTTCTGTTGCTGTTTCTGAAGAACTACATTGTTAGTTTGGCAGAAGAATCATGCATTTCTTTTATCAACATCATTACATTTTTGTTGCTGTGTGTTTATTTGATGAAACCTTATATAGCGTTAAGTATATAGAGTAATATTTGTATACATATTGTATTACAATCAAAGAGTTCTGAATGAAACAGTTTTTCTAATATGTCTCCATTACTCTCTCAGTGTTATAACTATTAGTGCCTCCACACGGACACATATGTCTTATAATGGATTACATCTTGAATATGAATTATAATACAGCAATAAACAGCACATTGCACGACCAGTTTACATTGTAAACCTTCTGGTAATCCTTGCATTAGATGTGGTATTCTGTATTCGTGTGTTTACATGAGTGTGTCGACACTACAGCATGTTAAGCAGTGCAGTGTAGCTGGTTTATATCTGACAGTCCAGGTGGCGCAGTGCTGCCGCTTGCAGCGCCATCTAGACTCAACAGAGCAGCGCTATCCCACACGTTGCAGAATAATGGAGGAACTTGCTACCAAGCTCACGGCGGATGGCATCCTTAAAAAAGTCATCTCTCCCGGAAAAGGAGAGATTTCATCGTTCCCAGATGGTACAAAGGTAACGTAAGGTCTGGCGGATGGTTCACGTACTGGAAATATCGTGAGGGTGAAACCTGTAACGATTCAATGTCCGATCGCAGGCTAGCTGGATCAGTTTCCGTGTAATAACAACACAAGAGCCATGCTACCTGACCTGAAATGCCTAGAGGTTATGAGTATTGCGGAAAATGTTAGTTTACATTACATAAAAATATTAGTTTAGGTTTCGTTTCTGCAACGACGCTACGTTTTCTCTGTTAGCCGTTATGGCTAACCATCGGGCTGCAGACCCGATGCAGAAAGGCGGTCTCATAAACAGCAAGAAGAAGAAGGAAAAACAGACGTTTTCTTAAGACAGCATCATAAATGTCTGTAAGATTTTACCCGATGCATTAGTGTGTATTGATCGTACAGCTCACATTCAATGACAACCAGTTTCTTGAGTGAGTGATGGACAATAATTTCCTCATCGGGTATTAGCATGATAAAGGCCCGTATAACAAACCGATGGTTTAATGCTTAAAGGATCTGTATACTGTCTGTTGCATAATCTAAAGTTTTCCTCTGGGTAAAATAATTAAATACTTAAAAATACTGTGCATTCCTAATATATGTATTAATCTAATTTAATATGTTTTTAATCAATTCCTAATTCAACCCATACCAGGGTGATGTGTTAATTATTGCATAATGGTAACAATTATTCTTTTAAAAGCAAACCTCTTTTTAAAAGGTCAAGTTTCATTACCGCACAAGCCTTTGTGATGGGACTCTGTTGGATGACTCCAGGACCATGGGATGTCACAGCAAACCTATGGAGCTCATGCTGGGGAAGAAGTTCAAGCTACCTGTGTGGGAGCAGATTGTAACCACTATGAGGGAGGGCGAAATTGCTGAATTTACCTGTGATGTCAAGGTCCACAATCGAATACTTTCTTGACGGAAATACTGCTTCAATCTTTGAAAAATTGTATTTTATATTCCTAAGAATATTTCTTATTTTGAAACGAATTGTTGTTGTTTGGACTGTATTAGCACACGGCAATCTACCCTTCGGTTTCCATGTCACTACGCAACATCAGCAAAGGAAAAGACCCACTGGAGGGACAGAGACACTGCTGCGGGATAGCCCAGGTTCACTCGCATCATTCTATGGGTTACAGAGACCTGGATAAACTGCAGAACAATCCCCAGCCTCTTGTTTTCACTCTGCAGTTGCTACAGGTGAGAGCATCCTCTCATGCTTTGGGGGTGCAATTTTACTGCAGCTAGGAAAAATATGCTTGCAGTTAACATCTGTGCAAATGTGTTGGTGTTATGTTTAAAGTAAAATTTGTAATGTACTAATTTAATAGCAATTGATAAATAGTATAATGGATGAATTACAAAGTAATTCATCCATTAAAACTTTGTTTATATTTGTGATAAGGTCTTGGCCCCTGGCTCTTTCCAAATGGAAATATGGGCAATGACAGATGAGGAGAAACTGGGAGCCATACCACACATCCACGAGGAGGGAAATTCACTTTTCAAGAGTGGAGACATTGCAGCAGCAGCTGAGAAATACTACAATGCCATAGCCTGCCTTAAGAGCCTACAAATGAAGGTTTGCTTTAACAGATACTAAGAATTAAAATAGAACTTAGACTTTGTAAACCAACAATTGTTTTTCTGCATAGGTGTTTTCACAAAGAATCTGGTTGTTTGTAGTCAGCAGCAGTCAAAACTCACTTGTTCCTTGCCTGACATAAATTGTAAAGACACAGTCCCTTAAAACATCTATTCTCTGCTTTTAGGAGCGGCCGGGTGATGAGTCATGGATCAAACTGGACCACATGGTCACTCCTCTGCTCCTCAACTACTGCCAGTGCAAACATCTCCAGGGCCAGTACTATGAGGTTTTGGACCACTGCTCCACTATCATCAATAAGTATGATGGTAAATATCAGCACCAGAGCATGTAAAGTACAACTAATATAATTCTATATAATTTATATAAGCAACAAATCAATGTCTATATATCAGAGTCACATACAAAACATCATTATTCTCTGCATAACTACCTACAATCACAAGCTGCAATTACATCCCGGCATCTCAAAAAGTGTGTGTTAATGTACAGTCAGCCAATCAATATCTAAAAATAAACCCAGACAGGCAGGGTAATCGGGGACACAAGCGAAAAATGTCTCAGTCACCACTTACCAAATAACTGGACATAAATCAGAGTTTTGTTGTATTATTAAGGGGTAGTGTGTCATGCAATGACATAGAGTAAACATGATGCACCTTAAGTGACAGTAGTTACAATCTGCATTTCAAATGCCTTTACTCATTCCTGCTTATTCAACAGATAACGTGAAGGCATATTTCAAACGAGGGAAGGCACATGCAATGGTATGGAATGAAGCAGAGGCAAGGGCTGACTTTGCCAGGGTGGTTGCATTAGACCCATCGCTTGAATCCTCAGTTACAAAGGAATTAAAAGCAATGGAAGAACGCATCCAGGCAAAACAGAAAGAGGAGAAGGGACGCTACAAGAACCTCTTCAGCTACAGTAGCAAAGCTTCTGCCAGAGCTACTACGGTTAGTTTAGTATTTCATTTCTCCTGGTGTTGTGTTTCTGGTGACCACTTGTGTTCTGATTAAGGATCTGTTATTACAGCATACATCACTTACTAAGCTTTGTAGAGTACCTGTATTAAGGGAACAAATGTCTCACTGCATGTTAATATTAGGCACACTTAAGATATTTTGGGAAGCTGTTTTTTCTGATCATACCTTATTTTTATTCAAAGCAGCACATAAATGCCCTAAAAGTGGTCACATGCATTTCTATCCTCCTGTGGTTTCAGTAATAAGATCACAAAGCATTTTAGACTGCATTTTACTTGTATTTGGCACTGTCCACTTGTGATCGCATCTCCATCTAAATACCAGGTGAAAATAAGTTCAAAAGGATTACAAATCTAGATTAAGGTTTTCAGTAATAACTGATACACATTTCTTGTTGCTTATCTGTAAAGTAACCTGTGTTGTATTTCCCTCTTTTTTTTAGGGCTGAAACAAAGTTGAACTCCTGATTTTCCTATTATAAGGAGAGATGTGATTGTGAGATCATTGTTAGCTTGGAACACATGCATTCTTATAAATGTATCTCTCACAAGTTCATATCTCCAACAGCATTGGTTTTCTTTCTGCAGCCATGCCCAAAGCAAACCCACCTTAATCTTTTTTTATGTTCTGCTGGTAAATTAATATTCAGGTGAGGAATGGATTATGTTTTATACTGCATAGCTTTGAAGAGCCTGGTCATCCATTTCTCCTGGAGTTACCAAACACTGATGAAGAGTTATTTATAAATGAGCAGAAGAGTAATTTTCAAAGTGGCAACATTTTCAATGAGTTGCCAATGAGAACTCTGTAAACCAGGATTTGGTAAATGCTGACTTATTGCCTAAACCGTATATTCACTTTTTATACAGCTGGAAATTCTCCCAAAACAATTTTAGTTTAGGTCAGTGCACTAACAAGGGCAGTTTAAATGAAACAAACTTGAATGAAGACAATCTAAAGCCAATTTAAGCAGCATTTTTACCACTTCATCCCCCATTTGTGTTTTGTATTTATTTTGTTTTTTAATGTTATTGCTATTACCCTCACTGTTAATTATAGTCTTTGATGTATGCTAAATTTTTAATCTTAAAACAGAAATAAAAAAAATGGAACATGTACCCAAAGACACAATGTTAGCACTGTAACAGCACATATACGTATCCACGTTACTGCTGATGAAGCAGAAAACATATACTCTCCCTTTTTTGTGTTCTTCACAATTATGCCTATGTCACTACAAATAAAAAAAATTTCAGAATGCCTTTGAAATACATGTTTGAACTGCAGCCATTTGATCTGACTGAAACTAAATTCTTTGAAAAATCACTTTCCTCAATTTTCACAAGCACAAAAATACATGCACCATTACAATGGAAAATCTGACAAACTGTTTATTGATTTTTATTTTATTTAAATACAGAATTGCAAAAATTGGGCTTAAAAAATGCTATGCTACTTGTAATACCACTACATGAGGTGTACATCAGGGCAGGAGGGGACTGAGCTATGCATAATAGACAAAGTAGATCAGTAAGAATAGTTACAAAATGTTGGTGTAAATAGCTTGGCAGAGGAAGAAAAGCTTTCTTATGAGACAGAACAATGGGGGGGACAAGTACCAGAGGGAGACTGTTAGTGGATGTTACGTCCGAGCACTTCGCTCTGTCTCTGCTAGACACTCTCTGACAAGAGCACGTGCATGGATAATACCTGATGAAAGACAGAACGCACACATTAAACAAGAGCTCAACTGAATGTTAATACTGATGGTTAACATGAAATATTGACTCTAAAGAAAACAGTAAGTCATTTAATACTTATATAAATACATGACAGTTCATTTGAAAACGGTCTAAAAACACTAATAAAACTTGGTATAATAATTTTACTGCACCATAAGAATAATAACCCTGACTACCTATTTTTAACCAATAAACAGGTTTTGTAGTCCCACTCTGTCTGAAGTGAATTCAGTTACAATAACTAAATTCTATTTTTATAATAATATATAGGAGATAATCTTGAAACGCCATTGATCTGAGAATTGAGGGAGACCTTTCGTCATTGCATGCGCATTCGCATTTCTCCTGGGGGCTACACGCATCACTGACTGTTTAAAACGTTATGCGTGTACTTTATTCTGAAGGGTTGCTTTAAAGTACCTCTCTTTAGTCTCTCCATGGCACTTTTGCTGCCGGCGTAGGTAGGCCGTATTTCACGGCTCATCTCCTCAATGACAGAGAGCAGCTCACTGTAGGTGGATCCCTGGGACACCTTTACTGGCTAGGGAAATCAAAGAAAATGTTTTGAGTGGTACCCTCTTACAAAGATCATACAAGTGTAACACGCTGTTAAACAACCGTTCATATTTTTTTAATTAAACGATCGGCCGTAGAACATGCTCACGCAAGAGGAAAAATGTGTTAATGTTAAAAAGAAATATAAATAAAAGAGATAAAAAATAAATCAGATGGACAGGAGACCCTGACTGCTTGGAGGATTGATAATTTTGGTAAACCCAATGCGATCAATAAAAATAACGTACTTGTACAAAGCCCATTGATGGCGGACCAAAGTCACTGAATGCTGGCCTAAAGTTTGAAGAGGAGGGCAGTGATGGAGAGGAGCCACAGGATCCTATAAAGACAAAAAAAAAGAAGGACCAGTCACAAACAAGGAAACATCAATAGGGCAAACTCAACCAATGGTATTTCGCCACCCAGCAATAAAGGAAGTAAGGAAATTACAGCCAGGATTGAATGCAACGGTGTGACTGCCCTGTTGGGTTTTAAGACAAACGCAATGGGGTGCGGTTAAAAACACACTATGCCACATTTATGTAATGAGTAAGACAGATGGCTGTGGCTCCTTTAACTCCTCCCCTTTATCCGTTCATCTGCCCTCTTTTACTGAAGGTTCACTGACCCTTTCCCAGGATTAACAGCTTTGCGTACGAAAAGAGGAGCACAAAATAATACAAAAGGCACATTTTAAGGTGTAAAACGCCTAAGCAGAGAGCACAATGAAACTCACCTGGCGGCGTGTGGTTGGAGCCGGTGGGTGCAGGGGCGATCGGCTTGTAACTCATATTTAAGCGACTGTTACCTCGCTTGATGCGGAGTTCCCGTTTATCTTCTTAATGCAAACTCGATATCCTTTGTTATCCGAATGGGGACCGACGATGAACTACTATAAACACACACACACACAACAGAGGAGAGATGACAGATTAAAGCCACCGGACATTAAACACGGTCCCCACTCAACTTAACCGGCTTGAAATCCCGACTTTTATACTCATCCGCTTGCGCGTCAGACTTCATCCGTATTTTCTACTCTTGGTAATGCAGTTGCACGTTTCATTGGTAAACCCTACATATGTTAGGCCTGTTAAGGTGTGGGGGGTGTTTATAATGGCGTAAGAAAGGTAAATAAATTGAACTACCCACCTCGAACTCGACAGCCAACGCGCTACAAATCCAGCAAGCCGACAATACGGCCAACAACAAACTCTGGGAGCACCGCAAATTGTGTCGGACAATTAAAGTGGGCTTTGGGTCGTGATCGCGTCCGGTTAGTAACTGTTTAATGGGGACTATAACGCAGAGGAAGTGTTTCGCTCGGCGGAGGTATCGATCCGTCTCTCTCTTCCTGCGCGTGCTAGCCTGCTATGTTTTTTTCCCATGATACTCGGCAAAACGAGCGCCTGCGTCATCACGCCGCCCGGCACGCGCCTGTCCGCTCCGCAAAGATTTCATTCTGGGATTTTCGTTTTTATGTGCAACGAAAAGGTGTTTTAAAGGTGTAAACGCGTCTCGTTCAGACAGAAATCGTAAGGGGTTTTGAGCGCAATTTTGTTTTTTTAAGCATGTAATTGTCCAACAAAGGCAGATGACGTGGGAGGTCTTCAGCGCATTGTGCACGACACAAGACAACAACGGGGGTTTCGCAGAAGGATCTGGATACGTGTGGCATCGATGTAGACATTAAACGCTGTTTTAAAGGTGGTCACTACGTCACCAAAACAAAAAATGCTGTCTTCGTTTACTCATCCTTGTGTCTGAAAGTGACAGATAGCTTTGATCGCCACCACTTCATGTTTTTGCTCTTTTTATGGAAAAAGGCGACGTCAACATTTTTCCAAATTTCCCATCTCATGCATTTGGAGTGAAATCTATAAGAATACTAAATCTGACACTCCAGCATTGCTCGATATTTTGCCTCCTACAGGAATCACTTGAGAAGAGAAGAAACTGAACCCTGTAATGCCTTATAGTATACAGGTTATTTCATTGTCATGCACTATTCATTAAGCACCTCCTCTGGTCATATACAGACAGAAAGTGCTTATATGCTGAAATAAGATACGTCTTTAAATAATTAACTTAACATATAAAGCCCATTGCAGTCACGTATCCTGTAAAGCATATCATGCATGTGAATCGTAGAGCTATAAAGTACATTTTAACTGGACATCATGACTATTGTATGTGGGATGGCTACATTACACAAGAACAAACGAGGCTATGCTACAGCGTTTTGCTTTTTATTAAAGAATACACAGAAGCCATTCATTCAGTGAAATGCTGGCTCACTATCAGCATGTGTTAAACTTACCCACAATGTTTCTTTATCAAGATAAACTTGAGCATTTTCAGATCTACTCCACATACCCAGATGAAGATCATTCACAGCGCTTATTATGACATTTAAAGCATCTAATGCGTGCAATTGTAATAAAGAAAGCAAAAGGCAAAATAATCTGCACCATCCACCTCCACTCCACTTATCAATATCACACGTATTCATATCTTAAAAACAAGTAAATAAAGACAAATACAAATGGTAGATCTGACGATTATTCTCATTTTATTGGACCAAAGGCCTCCTCTGTTGGGACAGTCCAAAGCACACTGACTGCATCAGACCTGAAGTCAGTCGTTCGCGCTGCAGTTCTCAGATCGGTGCGGGACAGGGCAGCCTCGGTTTTCCACCCCGCTTCAAAGCCATGGATCATACAAACGATAAGTTATCTTTCAGTGGAAAGTTTATTTTGTTAGCCGTACTGCTGTTTTGTTCCTGTCAACTCTCCCGATCAAAGCGAGTGTTTAAATGTCCTTCAGGATGCACTTGCACGACCGATTCCATCATTTGCGTCGCTTCGTCTTCCATCCCAAGATCTATACCGAGTGACATCAACTCTTTGTAAGTCTGATATGTTTATTTTATTTAAACATATCTAACATTTTATTTGATCGTTTTATACCACCAAACGTGACCGAATATTACACAGCAACATATTTGTATTGTGAAACCGTACGTGCGCTCCATCCGCAGTGGTCGATGCAGGCTGCAAAACAACATGCACAAGATTTGTGCATTCATCGTCAGTGTGTTAATTCAATGATGTTTCTTTATTGTTGATTTAGGAGTCTTGTTAACTGCACTTTTCCGGAAATCAAGGAGGCTATGTTCTCGCTCATGCCTTCACTGCAGTTACTGTAAGTGCATCACGTCACTGATGCATCACTTTTGCATCAGAAAACCCACCACGTTAATTGTTCAACACACAGAAATCTATTCATATACAAAGGACACATTTTGTTATGCTTTTGTGATTTCTGGATATTCTGATTTATTTATTTTCTAATATTTCATGTTATTAGTGTTTAATGTTGTTTGTTAGATTTGCACAGGATTAAAAACTCTTTTACCTCCCCTTAGTCTCCTTAGTTCAAATTCATTTTCTGCCATAAAGGAGGACGCGTTCTCTGGTCTTCCTCACCTTGAGTACTTGTAAGTGTTTGACAGCTTTTTTTAAGACAGTAATGTTTAATTCAATAATATCTGTACAGAATTTGTAATATAATATAATGAACACTGTAAGAGACCGTAACAGCATTAGACTTCATTTATGAAGCATGCCTCATGCAGGACGACATTATTTATTGGTAATGTACACTTTGTTGTTTTAATTTTCTTTGACAAACTAGATTCATTGAAGGTAACAAGATTGAAGACATAAGCAAATATGCCCTCAGAGGACTACGTGATGTTACACATCTGTGAGTATGTAACATGCAGGGAGGCAAGGTGAAGTCAAAGCCAAATGTATATTTATTTATTTAGAATACATGAAGACTAACAAAACTAGCATAAATGGTCTTTATTAAGACCTTGGCCACAAAAACGTTGACACCTTTGTGTATAACTACACAAAAGGGGCAAGAATCAACCAAAGAACTTTATAACACAAAGTACTTACCAACATACAAGGTTTACTAAAGCCTAGCACAAATCATTAAACGGTATCAGTTACAGGAAGTCTGATAAAGCAATTGTGCTACAAAAGTCAATTCAGATGACTTTTTATTATAAAAGGCAAGCTTACTCAAGCTAGTTCATCCTCAAATCTGTTTCAGGCTTTTGCATTTACAAGTTAATATGTATTTACAAAAGAACTGATACATGCTTAAAACAATACTGTATTACATATTGTTATTCTAGAGTAGGATTGGGATTTACAATTATCAGTTCTTTTCTGTCTGCATTTCTACAGTCTACAGTTCTGTAAAAAACTTATTTATCATAATACAAATTAATCTTTGTAAAAGTGATTTGCCCATTTATCCCAATTTCCTTCCTGTTCTCACAGATCATTGGCAAACAACAATATAACAACTCTGCCCAGAGGTATTTTTTCTGATCTGCGCTCTTTGATAGAGCTGTAAGTTTTGCAAATTACTTGTGCACCACCATGTTACCAAGACTACCACTTACATACATGTTGGCTCATTGTAACTTGGGAAACAATGCTATTGCAGTTGCATAATGTAGATCAATATAGATTTGTTCATATTTAGAGCAAATAACTTGTATTGATTATTTCATGTCTCTGATTATCAGAGATCTGCGAGGAAACATGTTTCAGTGTGACTGTGAGTCCATGTGGTTGATGCTCTGGTTAAAGAGATCCAATGCCACAATCTCAGATGTTTACTGTGCCAGTCCATCAGGCATGAAGGGTGTCCTTCTAAAGGATGTCCCAGAAAAACACAGCAAGTGTGTCTCCACAGGTAACTAAATTTACCTGCTTAGATGTATGATTGTTTCTGCTGAATTTTGACCCATTAGATTATTTAAAAAAGTTCTTTACAAACATGGAAGTTGTGCAATAATTATTAGGTGTGAATAAAATAGGATTCTGTTGTTTCATGAGAATGAATGCTGTGTTTGTTTCTTTGTCCTCCAGATTTTGTTCAGCATCAGATAATAAATACACAATCCATGTCGGCTGACATCTTCTTTCACAAAGATGATATTTATGTTGCTATGGCGGTTCCAAATTCAGACAGCTGCATAATTATGGAATGGGATCACATTGAGACAAACTTCAGGCCTTTTGATATAATCACAGGTTTGACACTGTTAGGCCTATATTTTTTTTAATACGAAAATGTGATGTATAGAAATTGACTTGATTTTTATCACATTTCAGGACGCTCTGTTGTTGGGTGCAGGTCTGTTCTGATTAGTGAGCAGGCATTTGTCATCGTCTCCCAGCTCTTTGATGGCTCCCTTGTCTACAGATATGACCAAACACAAAATAAGTTCATCAAGTTCCAAGCAGTTGAAATGCTTAACGTGTCCAAGCCAAATGACATTGAAGTCTTTCAGATTGGAGAAGACTGGTTCTTCCTTATTGTCGACAGTTCCAAAGCTGGCATGACAACTCTCTTTAAATGGAACGAAACTGGTTTCTACCCATATCAGTTCCTTCATGAGTGGTATCGAGACACAGATGCAGAGTTTTTGGATTTAGATGGCAAGGCCGTCCTCATACTAGTCAGTCGCTCGCAGGTTCCTGTTATCTATCAGTGGAACAAGAGCACTCAGAAGTTTGTTCGTCATGATGAGATACCAAACATGGATGACATTGTCAGCGTGAAGGCCTTTAGGATAAATGAAGTTCTCCACCTTGCCCTCGCCTGCTACATTGGTGACTCAAAAGTCATGAGGTGGACGGGCAAACACTTTGAAGAAGTACAGGGCTTTCCCTCACGTGGAGCCACGGTGTTACAACCTGTCAGCTTCAAAGACCAGCACTATTTGATTCTGAGCAGTGATTACACTTTCTCTTATATCTTCAGATGGGATGAGGAGAACCAGAAATTTATGAAGTTCAGAGATGTGTATGTCCAATGGCCGCGATCATTTACTGCACTATCTACAGACCAGCGTGACTTTGTGCTGGCAACCAGCTTTAAAGGCAAAACCAAGGTGTTTGAACACATTTTAGTAGATTATAGCAAATAAAGTTAAGAGACAAATGACAGCATTTAGTAAATGTCTTTCTTTCAATACATGTAACCCTTATACTTATGAATGTAATGTTTTGTCAACAAAAAGGCTGAAACATGATGCTTCTGTCTTGAAAAAGCTATACAATTATGCAACATTTTCTACTTAAGTCTGAATTAATAATGTATGCAAATGTTGAAAATGATCTGACTGTTTGATAATATTAGGGCTCTTTTGAATATATTCATGATATATCAAGTTCACCAAAGGTGGGGACTCAGGCTTCAGGTTAATCCCAAACACTGTGGATCATCTTTAAGCTAACTAATGTGCTGTGTTGACTTGCAAGCATGGGTTAGCAGTTTTATTATTCAACAGAAACCGTCAATAGCATTGTCTTTGTAAAATGAAAGCCATACGCTATTATTTATTATTATATTAAAGGGAGGATCTCTTTGTTAGTGGTATTGCTATAGCTGACAATTCAATATACTGAATGTACATGTAAAAATGATAATAAATTAGAATAAATTGATTGCTTTGCTCCTCCTTGTTTGAGCTCATTCACATACATTAATTTTTAGTTTCTTACAAAGAAAGCCACTACACAATATTTGGCAGCTCAGTTTTCTTGAATACATCACAATTCTACCCTATCAACATAATAGGAAATTAAGTAAGTTTAAATTGATATACCAGATAAGACTACCTGTGTCCGCATGGATCACAGAGAGCACATAGATTTGATGAACAAAACCAGCGGCTATGATATATAACATATGTAGCTTATTATGATATGTATTGTTATGATATGTAACATGTACAGCTTATATGGAAAGCATATATTTCATACTACACACTGTGTTGTATCACCTGCTGTTTTCGTTTTGCACTTGGAATGAATTAAACTCAGTACATAACTGCTGTCCTTTGTGGTCCTGTTATAAATATATAAAAACCATAATTCATAAGCTTTGTTACATTAAATAGTTTGCAACAACAGGCTTTTGAGTGATTTATAACAATTTTCAATTATTTGGGGATCTTTTCATTAAAATGTAAATGTTTAGACATGTAAAAAACTTTTATAAAATACTTTTTAAGATTGCATGAGGGCCTTTTTTAAACGTGTAATGTTGTCTGGGGCCCCCCAGAGTAACTGCGGGCCCCTGAGCGACCACCCGTATGAACAATTGCTGGCCCCGCCCCTGCGCTGCCACAACCGGAAACATCACGTGACGCTGACGTCACGTGAAACGTGTGAGCGTGTCCTCCGCGACGCAGCGGATGCTTTCTCTGTGACGGATGACATTTTTAATAATAAATGATAAATAAATGAGTTTTGCAGCATATACCCGCGACAATGAACCCTTCTAGAAGAAGCGAAAGTGACTGGCAGGGTTTGGTGAATGAGGTAGGATCGTGACGTTTTCATGCTTTATTCTGCACTGAATCATGCCGATATTATTCTTTTTTATTATACGTGGACTATATTGTATTGTGATGTTATGCGTGTTTTCGTGAACGTATTGATTCACGTTACAGTGAAAGTTGTTTTCTACATCCTGCTAATGTGATGCATTGACGTACCATATTGATGTATCAGAAAACGCGTCTAATTGTGACCGGTTTGCTTGAATTTGTACGACTGCTTGCTGTTTTCTTTAAATAATAAAGGCAGAATGACACTCATTATGTCTTTAAATGCTGATGGTCCGGCGTGACATTATAAAGAGGATTAACTTAAATCGCCGTTTTCTACGTCAGGATCCACGTAGGGCGCTATATTACACCTGTATTAAACCCATCAAATCTTAAACTGCTACTAATACTGATTTTAAACAACAGTTTAGTGCTGACCTGTCACAGTAAATACATGAGCTTAATTTAATCTGTCTGTTCTTTCTTAAGTGGATTTAAATATCAGTATCGCATTTGCATTTTATCTGTTTTATTCAAAGTAAAAAGATGTAAAAAGAAACCACACATGGGACATTTAAACCAACCAAGTATTAGGCCTAGAAAGTGGCAGAGTTTGCATACTATAATGAAAGTATGTTGAAACGTATGTTCACTTAGTAGATAGTAAAGTAACGCGTGTTCACTTAGTAGACAGTAAAGTAACGCGTGTTCACTTAGTAGATAGTAAAGTAACGCGTGTTCACTTAGTAGATAGTAAAGTAACGCGTGTTCACTTAGTAGATAGTAAAGTAACGCGTGTTCACTTAGTAGACAGTAAAGTAACGCGTGTTCACTTAGTAGACAGTAAAATGTAGCGTGTTCACTTAGTAGATAGTAAAAGTAACGCGTGTTCACTTAGTAGATAGTATGCGTGTTCACTTAGTAGATAGTAAATAACGCGTGTTCACTTAGTAGATAGTAAACGTCTGCGTGTTCACTTAGTAGACAGTAAAGTAGACGCGTGTTCACTTAGTAGACAGTAAAGTAACGCGTGTTCACTTAGTAGACAGTAAAGTAACGCGTGTTCACTTAGTAGATAGTCAAAGTGCGTGTTCACTTAGTAGATAGTAAAGTAACGCGTGTTCACTTAGTAGAAGAAATCGCGTGTTCACTTAGTGACGTGCGTGTTCACTTAGTAGACAGTAAAGTAAGCGTGTTCACTTAGTAGACAGTAAAGTTAGCGTGTTCACTTAGTAGATAGTAAAGTAACAGCGTGTTCACTTAGTAGATAGTAAAGTAACGCGTGTTCACTTAGTAGACAGTAAAGTAACGCGTGTTCACTTAGTAGACAGTAAAGTAACGCGTGTTCACTTAGTAGACAGTAAAGTAACGCGTGTTCACTTAGTAGACAGTAAAGTAACGCGTGTTCACTTAGTAGATAGTAAAGTAACGCGTGTTCACTTAGTAGATAGTAAAAGCTGCGTGTTCACTTAGTAGATAGTAAAGTAACGCGTGTTCACTTAGTAGATAGTAAAGTAACGCGTGTTCACTTAGTAGACAGTAAAGTAACGCGTGTTCACTTAGTAGACAGTAAAGTAACGCGTGTTCACTTAGTAGATAGTAAAGTAACGCGTGTTCACTTAGTAGATAGTAAAGTAACGCGTGTTCACTTAGTAGATAGTAACGGCGTGTTCACTTAGTAGATAGTAAATAGCGCGTGTTCACTTAGTAGATAGTAAAGTAACGCATGTTCACTTAGTAGATAGTAAAGTAACGCGTGTTCACTTAGTAGATAGTAAAGTAACGCGTGTTCACTTAGTAGATAGATTAGATTATTAAATGATTGTCCCTTAGATGTCTAACTTTATTGTGTCGAAACTTCAAAATCTAATTTTTAGTAGCTGGCCAACTTTTGAAGGTAACTTAAAGGTGATCATGTGAAACTTGGACAGTTTTGCTAAAACTGACTGCAACACCCCTTTGTGATCTGCAGTGGTGACTGACTCATGCATTCATCTGAAGCGTGTAAACACTCTTGTTTTCTTTCTGTGCCCAGTTCCTGGTGTGCAAGAGAAAGCTGGAGAGCAAAAAGGAGGCCCTGCTGATCTTATCAAAAGAGCTGGACACCTGCCAGCAGGAGCGCGATCAGTTCAAACTGATGGCCAACCAGCTCCGTGAGCACCACCAAGGGCTGAAGAAAAAGTACAGAGAGCTCATAGTATGTATTTCTTTTTTCTAGCAAAGTGTGTATATAATGTGATGTACAGTATGAAGTATTAAAATGCATTACTTTTTTTATTATTAGGATGGCGATCCCTCTCTGCCTCCTGAGAAAAGAAACCAAGTATGTCTTTGTACCAACTTTTGATACGAATGTATTCTTAAACATAATAAAACATAATAAAATAAGATATAATAAAATGCAATAAAATAAGACACATGCTAACATGTTATGTTATGTGGTAGAGTTTTGTGTCAGAAATATTGAAGATTGCTTTTGGTTACTAATCATATAAGAGACCATATTAACCCCTGTCCACAAAAGGCCAAATTTCCCATTACAGGAATCTTATCATTTTCTCATCATCGTAGTTGTTTATTTATTGTTTTTTATTTACTCACAAATTTGTGTTTAATTTAAAAATGAGCTGTACTGTAGAACTGATGTGTTGAACTCACCACAGGTCAATCTGGCTCAGTTACTAAGAGACTCAAGAGAACAGAACAAACAGCTGTATGAGGAGATGAAGGAGCTAAACCAGCGTTTAGCAGAGGTGCAGGGTGATAACAAGGTACGGGCTCCGCTTTGCATGCGGGTCTGGTTATTTTTTTGCATGATTCAGTCATATGCAGATGTTTGCATGGTTCATTTCAATCTAGTAGAGGGAGGAAAGCATATTAGGGCCTTGAGTATTTTGTTTACTGTCCATATACTTTTCATTCCACAGCTGCTGAGGATGACCATTGCAAAACAGCGTCTAGGGGACGAGGAGGTGGGGACCCGTCACTTTCCAGCCCACGAAAGAGAAGATCTTGTTCGGCAGTTAGAGAGAGCTCGAGAACAGGTTTATTGCTCTTGCTGTTTCACATCTGTTGGTTTAATAGAATAGTTCACCAAAAAATGATTATTTTTCCATCATTTACTCACCTTCATGTCATTCCAAACCTGTATGATTTTTTCTTCTGTGCAGCACAAAAGAAGATACTTTGAGAAATGTCTAAGAGGTTTTGTGCCACTGTTTTTTTTTTGGTTTTTTTTGCATTTTCGTGTTCACTGTCCCTTTAAATATAAATTTTATTCTCATATTCTCATGAGTATATCGTGTCTCAGATATATTTTGGTGTTATAGATCTTAGCAATATTGAATGCATTATTTATACTTTAAATGATACTAAAATATAGACAAAGGAATAACTAAAACCCTTTGGTCTTGCAGAATGAAGAGTTGGAACAGAGCTTGAAGGCAGCCATGGATGAACTTCAGGATGTAAGAGCGGAGCGTAATGTGTACCAAGAGAAAGCCCAGAGGCTAAATTTGGAAATTAACCACATCTTGGGTAGTGACGAAAACCGCATCCTGGATATAGATGCTCTGTGTATGGAGAACAGGTCAGTAATGCCCTGTTTAGAACAAACAACGTACAGTAAGCTTCAAAAGCAGCAATCAAAAAAACTATTTGTGGAATACCTTACGATTAGGATCAGTATTTGGAAAAATAAATCACACTCCATTTTCCAAAATCGACTAACAGGTCCAGGTTTATTTTCCACAACAGCAAATACATTTCAGTTTTACAACATTAAAACATCAACATAAAGTTAAATACGAGCCAAAGATAAAGACACAGAGATGGATAAATGACATGATCAGTAACATTGTGTTGAAAGCAGCCATTAGCTGCAAGGCTTGTCACTGGAAAGCAAACAAAGCCAGGTATGAAACTGGTTAATAAATAACCTCATAAGAGAACAGGTGTCACTAAACTATTGTAAATATTGGTGTAGGCAGGGATGACGGGCCCAGCACCTTTTGGTCCACCGCCATCTTGTGCCTCTAGGGAAACAGTACATGGTGGACATGAATTTACCCTCATGTTATTAACAACATATGTGCCAAGTTTGGTGATTATAGTTAAAAGTGTACACTTTTTAGTCGATCTACACAGCCATCTGTTAACTTTTGCCCAGTCCTAATGATTGACAACCCATATGTGTGTGTCAAATTTCTAGTTTTTAAGCATGTCACATGCCCCCAGAAACATAGAAAACAAAAATATAATAATAAAAAAACCTAAAGAAAACAATATGGCTTAATTGTGATCGGAATTGTGGTGGGACTAACCTCTGGTGGTGTGTTGAGGAAGTTACAGGAACTAGATATACAGTAAAAGTTGTAATTTAGACGTTTCATATGAGAACATTTAGTATATTTAGGTGCTTAAATATTATCACTGTGGCATCTAACCACAGCTGAAGGTTAGTGTTTGCTGTCGTTTTGTAGATATCTGCATGAGCGGCTAATGCAGCTTCAGGAGGAGGTCAGCCTCCTCAAATCAAATATCATGAAGTACAAGGTATTTATCCCACCAAAAATAAGCGCATGTGAATACTTTTCATTCCACTACAACAACCAAAAATCATTGTCATTTTTGAACATGCCCAAAATGTTTTTATTCCAGAGTGCTTTAGAGAGCAAAAAAAACTGCAAAGCTTATGGCAAGACTAATAGCAGTGCTCTGACAGGTGTGCTTTCTGCAAAACAAGGTAGTACACAAGATGTATATAGATGAGAACCAGAATGGTTACTAGTTCTGCACAAGTTTGTTTCTTTAATTTATTCTTTTAATATATTTCCAGTTCAAGAGCTGTTACTATCTGAGGAGAATGGCTGCAGTCTCCCTGTCACTCCTCAGTCCATCAGTGACCTGAAGTCCCTGGCCACCGCACTGCTGGAGACCATTCATGAGAAGAACATGGTCATTCAGCACCAACGGCAAACCAACAAGTGTGTTACAAGACAACATGATAACTGGCGTCTTATGTGCGCAATATGTTGACACTTGTGCTGGGTTTTTTTATATTGATGGAGTAACAGTTTGTGTAAAAGAAATGTTGGACAAAGCTTTGACAAAAGGTGTCCCATTTCCTAATTAATTTCCATCACATTTTGGCAATTTTTGTAACATAATTCTGCAATTTTAGAGCCACAGATGGAAAGCTTTAAAATAGTTTTTTCTGTAAAACAATTTTATGAAAAATGTATTTTAGCCTGATTCCAATACCAAAAACAAGTGATTCTTATAGTGTGTTATTTACCAAAAACGGATAAAAAATGATTTGAAGATGGCAGAGTTGAGCATATTTGTTGTGACATTTAGTAGCTGTTGTATGTACGTTTGAACAGGATCCTGGGAAACCGGGTTGCAGAACTGGAGAGGAAGTTGAAAACATTGGAAGTGTCTGGATTGTGGAGTCTGCCAGGTAAGCATCACATCCAATACCATGCAGTCTTTCTCAGTTTTCAATGTCAGTTATTGTAGCGTCTTTATTAATTCCAGTCTTTGCTCTTGTCTAATGGGCGCTTCTTTGTATAATAATATTCTCATATCTTGCTGATTTGTAAATGAACTTCAGTTACTCTTTTATTTCTGCTTTTCATCTTTTCTTGTGAACTTTCTTCTCATCTCTCTGGAGGCATCAGCTACAATGTGTCTCTTGGATTAGGGAGTACGTTTATTTATTCAATATAGTTCTTTTGCAACTTTCATTTGTAAAACTTATTCATTGATATTTTTGTAAACTTTCGTGTTTCTTTTCTGTGTTTTTTCTGTGTGTGTAGTATGTATAGAGTATATGTAGTTTATATTTTATATATAGCTTATATTTGTAGATGCATGTTAATTTAATCCTTTTTATAAACTTGTGTTGTTTCTGACTATATGATTTACAGTAAATTTAAGTGCTTTTGTGTTGTCTACAATGTCACTGACAGGAAGGAAAGCTCTTATTGTCCTGAGTGACTCTCAGAACACAGAACAGCCAGTACATCTAACACCAGAGTCAGTGGGTGAGTTACTACCTATAGTGTCCTTCTAATTATTTTAGAGACACTATATGTACTGATGATGAACATCAGTCTTGTAGTGTGAGACACTGTATGTACCGATGATGAACATCAGTCTTGTAGTGTGAGGTTGGCTTGCAAAAAATAGTTTAGTAATTCTGTTGATGAAAAGTATCTTGTTGATGCTCAACAAGTTCAAACTCTTTTCAGCAGGAGATGAAGAGATTGTCACTGGAGAGGAGGTTACAGAAGAGACTGCTCTCAGTACAGACTTCAGCCAGACTAACTGCCAAGCTGTTGCAGTTGAGGTGAACCAAACGCGTGATCATTTCCACTCCACATATTCAGTCTTGCAAACTCCACAGTTCAGTAAACCAGTCGAAAGTATCCAGCCTGTGGAGACGACAGAGTGTAAAACAACTGCTTGTGACTCTCAGATCCCTGTATGTCCCACAGAAATGAGATCAGAAGAATGTGAGCTTCTGGTAAGACAAGACAGTGAAGATCTGACAACACACACAGAAGAGTCAGCTGTGGAGAATGATGCTCCTGGTCATTCTGCGGAGGACTTTGATATTCAAAGTCCATTAGAGGACAGCCTGCCATTGGCAGAAACTTGCGTCAGTTGTGACTCTGTTTCTGAGTCTGAGCCTTGTGCATCAGACCAGCGATCAGACAGTGAAGAAAATGAGCATGCTTCCCCTCCTCCTCCTCAGAAGCCATCATACCAGGAATGATGTCATATTCATCGGAGAAATACGTAAAAGATGATCTCCACTGATTTAAGGCCCGTCCACTTAGAAGAAGCGTTATGATTTAGAACAGTGCGTGATAAAGTGACTCCGGAATTAGAATTAAAGAAGAATGAGCTGGTAAGCTGGTAAAACCAGCAAACAGTGATAAGTGACAAGATGAATGTTAAAATAAACAATGATCAAACACCTGAAGACACAGTAGAATCACTGTCTGATGGTTTTCCATCATCTGAGATTGTCTAGACATCTTGTACATGGAGCCTCTATTAACAGCTATGATGATACTACCAGCAGAACTAAACATAGTTCTAAAAGAGTTATTTTTTGTCCTAAAGCTATTGTTATATCATCCATTTCAAACATGCATATTTAATTATTTTGTTGATTGTTTGGAAATCTTTGTAATTGCTATAAAAGTGTATTTTGTGGATACAACTGTGGGTTAAAAGGTTTATTTTGAGGTGTAGGAATGATCTCTCAACCCTCTCGTGCTTTCTCAATCATTATATGTATAAACAACAAACAACTTCCATGTACTTTTTCTGTGTATTTTTTTACACTGGATGTCACTGATTATGATTTGTCTTCTACAGAGTCTCCAAATATTCACCCGAGCTCTTATTTTAATTTATAATCTTGATTGTATCAGTGTCGATCTTTGAAGGTTAAAATCATACTCTGTACATCTTCATATATTGCACTGTAATATACAGTAAAGATTAAAATTAAAGAATTTATCAGCTGAATTCACAAGTGATTTAGTTTGACACATTCTACTGCTGTTATATAATGTATTTAGTATTGTTCTTAGATCAGCAGATTCCAAAACTTCGAGTGACATCTGGGCTATGGCAGGAAACATATTTGGCTGTCACAGCATACATGGATCTGTTTGACAGTCTACTCAACACACAACAGTGTTTTAATGAAATTAACACATTACAACTATTACTGATAGTAGCTGTTTAAGCAATAGCCTCAACTATCATTCATTATTTTCACAGAGACAAACATCAGCTACCTGTATTTTCATAATTGCTGTGAACTGAGTTCATTATTATTTGCAGGGACATTCCAACTTCAAGTTACTTCCATACAGTATATGCAAGTCCATTCGTAACTTTAAGAGATGGTAAGTAGCAGAAGTCTTTAGTTATAAGGACTAGCTGCTAAAATCCTTATGGATCAGCACTCCATATTGTCAAGGAGTTCTAATACATTTCAATGTTGCCATGATTTGCTGTGGTGTGAAGTGTGTGAACCACAACTAATGTTATAGGTTGTCTACTGAATTTAACTGTAGCTTCTGATGTTTAGAATGTCCCAAATGATCTGTTGGAGGTCTCAAGGTAAACAACGATGCAGTACTAAATAATGGATGCATTTAAAATCTTGGTTATATATAAGATAGTCAGAATATTAGTGGTCCATATGTAACATTTCGTATTCTTTTTGGCACTGTGTTAGCAGCTCCTGTAGCCAGTGGTAGCGCATTCTTAGCAGCGAAATGACATGGGTCGATTAGGAGTCTTTCTAGCAGAATTAGTTATCAGCATAAATTAGTGTTTTGATAAAACATGTAAATCTTGAGCAGAGATAAATTATTGTCCAAATTTAATGTTTGTTTTTACAAAAGGATACTGTGTACAGATCAGATGTGGGGTTTAGGGTGTGTGCAATTTCCCCAGCCATTAAAAAACTTTAATAATGGCAGTCGTGGTTATGTTAGTAAGCAGTTACTGGCTGCTGAAGACAAGCGTCCAATTTGGTTCTTTTGGCATTATTACTTCATTAACATTATCAGACTTTCAATGCAGAGAAGTTAAAATTTTGCCCATAATCCACTACAGTTTTATGTTTTCCTGCAATCTTATTGTCCCCTAATGTTTTCCCTGACTGCCAACAAGTAGACCCCTAAAGTGTCAATTCCACAATAAAAATTTAATTGGTAGCGTAATCATAAACTCTTTACCTAAAACACATTTTTGTAGAGACAGCACAGGTTTGAATTACAACACCATTTAATGCCAACAAACCTTTCTGACTTGAGTAAAACAAATAATTGTGCACCACTCACCAGCCAACCAAACCTTTGAGTGCAGAGTGCAATGAAATCCAGATCAATATGGAGTAAAGGAGCACCACGCTTACAAAAACTAATGAAAATGGCCCAAATTAAATGTTATAAACAACAATATGAAATTACATGAGACGTTTACTGTGAATGCAGCACAGAAAAACTGCTAAATTAAAATCTGTGGCCAATGTCTTTGCACTGAAAGAGAAACAGCTGAAATGCGTGATAAAGATTTTTGCTGCTCTTGTTGATATGCTACATAAGAGGTACACGCTTTAAGAGCGGCATGAGTAACACCAATCAATCAGCACTTAAAAAACACAAACAAAGACAAGCGTGTCTTGCCTACAATGTATTTACATCATGCTCTGTGGCATTTTATCTGTAACAATTTACATTCAGTATGTACATGAAGTGGAAATGAAAAATGCTTACCACGGTATGTTTTAATAGTAATAACAATACTTCTATTAAGAGCAATAACAATATATATTATATGTGTGTGTGTGTGTGTGTGTGTGTGTGTACATTGTAAAAGGACAAATAGCAAAACAGCAATAAAATATATATCACTAAATAAAGAATAAACTGAGGTGTTTGGTGTGGTTATCATGTGTTTCAAATATACAGTTTAAATTACAGATCTGATGGATGAATACTAAGCAAACGAGTAAATCACACTGTAGAGGAACAGAACAGATAATGCCTCGTTTTTCAGTGCTGGATGGTTACAAGATACACCATTAACATTACCAATCAGCTGAAAATGACCAGAACTTTAACAACTGAAATATCAGTTGAAATGAAATATCGACATGAGTAAAGGACTTGAAATGTTGAAATGCTGAAAATGAAATGTTAACAATCTGACCATCCAATCCAAATAATCATTAAAATTTAAAAAATTAAAATTGTTCAGAAAAATGGAATGTATATTAATCTTTTAAAATGAAATATTGAAATTTTAGTTGGTTTCAAAGGGATCTTTGTAATTTTAAGGATTTGTTTAAGATTGATAAACAAATACACTTTGTGTTATATTACTTTTCGTGTCTTATCCTTCACAGCATTGCTCCTCTTACACAGACTAGCTTCTCTACATGAAGTGAGTGGGATTGATGTTTCACCACCATCAAGGCACATAGTGTCCAGTTTACCTCTCTCTGTCTTGATGAAAGACATGATGAAGGAGATGAAGACATGGCTAAAGAGAAACCAAAACCTTTCAGACGTTTAGCTGGTCAATGTACTTTCAATCCGTCAATAATAAAGCTCCTGCTGATTGTGCCGACCACAATTATGGTTTTATCGTCACACGCGTGACATTCTCGACTGATACACAAAACAGAAGTTTACATGTGCGTTTCCCTCCGACTTCCCAAAGTGGCTCTAAACCAAAGGTACATTTTCATGTTTTACACACGGAACACGAATCACACAGCATCACATTAATTAAAGCCTTCTTTATACGGCGGTTACCGTGAAAGTACCATGTAAATATTTTCATCTAGCCCCTCTAACCTTCCCTAGTAGGCTGCTGACTGGTTGCCTCAGCACACAGACAGGGCAGGTGGACCCTGCCTCTGCTGGTTTTTTTTCAGCAGTTGGATACGATTGTGGCAGTAGAATTTAACAGCCCTCCAGTCCCGGCGGTTAGTAACCAGCAGGGGGCAGAGCTCCAGACAGCGCTCACAGTCCGCTTTGGCAGGCACACGCAGCTCCATGATGTTACGCACCAGGTGGGACTCCACGGCTGCCCGCTCCGCTTCGGACCAAGGCCTCTTCAGCACGCCACGTTTACCTGAGAGAGAGATTAGAATGGAGGTTAATCATTATTTCAGTGTAAACACACACGGAGGCTCTTCTGCACTCCGCCAGGCCCACACACAAACGCTCTTGCGGGTCAATGAGCCAGTGCTGTGCTGAAGGTCTCGGGATTTCGCCTCTGGCCTTATGGCAGACGGCACGAGATTGCATACTAAATCAATGAACTGGAAAATGGCAAATTATGCACTTTTGGTTTAAAATTAGAGTCAAATGTCTTAGAATAAAAGAAGGATGTATTACTTGTTGTCTAACCAATCATTTTTTCTTAAAAATTTTTTCTTTTATTTAATGGATAAAATATTTTGTGGCATATACCGGACATAAATACCATGTGATGGCATAAATAATTAATACCAAAGAGCAAACTGATTAAATCTTCATGCTTTCTCTTAAGAAATTGACTGATATTACTGTGTTCAATGACCAAATGTATAGTAAGATTTCAGAATGTGTTTTTCTGAATGAAGGCTCAAAAAATTTAAAAACCTGTTATATACTTACAAACACAAAATGGGTCACCATGGTTACATCTTATGTATCTTGAGCAACTCAATATTTTTTAGTACAGGAAGTGCCTTTACAAGCAAAAAACAAAATACAATACAAATATAAAGACAAAAGAAACAGAATATGTAAACTAATTGATCAATTTAAATATGTCTATTTCCTAAAGGGGTCCTATTATGCTTTTCTTTGAAGTCTTGTTCATGTTTTTGGGGTGTACTACAATATGTGTTCATACTTTGTTTTTTAAAAAACAGGCTGTTGAGTTGTGAATTACGCAATGGGCTCAGATTGGTTGGCTGGCCCAGTGTGTTGTAATGGGCTAACTGTGTAGTGTGCGTTGTCGTTCAACCATTTATTGTAGTCCTTAAAACGTTGTTTTGGTTAAAGAGAATATCTCCCTTTGCAGTGACCTTTGTAACTTCGCAGACATTGTTTTTGCTCAAACAGCAACATTACACACTAAACTAACTAAAGTTGAGAAAATGCATTATAGGACCCCTTTACCAGTATAAACCAGTATGGCCCCTATTATCAGTAATTAACACTAGATGACACAGTCATGGACTCACCAGTTTTGGGCTGTCCTGATGTCTTCTTGCGGCCCGTTGAGGTGGGAGAGCTGCCGCTCATCTTCTTGGGCCGGGGAGATTTGCTGTTGCCTGTGGTTTTCTTCATGATAGAGGTCGCTGGAGAGCCTGTGTCTGGTTTCGCTTTACTCTGCTCCACATCCGACTCCTCTGACAGAGAGTCTGCCGAGTTCCCTGACAGCACTGAAAGAGACGGGAGAATGTTACTGCACCTTATTACAGTAATTTTGACTGATGTGTTTAGTGTTGTTCATCTGCATCTGTTTTATCTCTGGTTCTCTGTTTTGGAAATAATGGTAATATGATCCATTTTGGTGGATCAACACTAAATTTAAGTATGAACGGAAACCTAAATGCTTTGTGACTGGATGGTTAAAATTACATTTGAAGGTTACTGCATTGCAGTGTAAATGCTAATGCGTCACCTGTCTCTCAACCATAAGGTTAAAAAGGATTTTACACTTTGCTAGTTATGTGCAGCTTTAAAACAAAGTTTGAACAATCTGTACTAAGCCTGATGTACACTTCAGTGATACAGATGTGTAGCACATGAAGCCTAAATTCATGTTTACGTCACTACAATAACTGAACAAAAACATCGGGGAGAAACGATCTTTCTTCATCCTTTTTTAATGCTCTATCTTACTTTACACTCATTACACGTTGTCCATAATTTATTTAGTCAAAAAAATCTGAGACCATCTCCTCAAAATTTGAAGCAAGTGTTCAGAGGAGTCGCATTTGAGAAACATTTCAACTGACTCACCACAGCTCTGTCACTTACCATCTAACTCCAGACAGATGTGATGCAAACTCATTCCTCGAAACAAGACACCATCTCTCTCTCCACACAACACCACCCGTCCAATCAGACCCATCAGCCCAGGGTCCTGGCCAATGGTGGCACAGCTCTGCATCACATGATACTCTTTCTGCAAGAAGCTTTCTAGTCGCTGTATAGCAGCCCCCCGCTCCCCCTCTTCCTCGCCTTCGCTCAGCAACAGCAGCTGTGTGAGTATCGCCACCTGTCTGCGAACACGCGTCTGTGTCAGAGCCCGTGGGTGCCGTGAGCCGCTAGACCGGGCCAGGCTGCGCAACAGGTCTGTCCCTCTCAGAGGAGTGGCTGGGGAATGATACGGTCGGGCAAAGACATAGGGGTTTTGAGGATCGATGCCCACGCCAGCACGTGTCTGCAACAGCATCTCCAGACAGGCTTCAGAGTGCGGCGGAAGAATAAGTGGCTGCACACGGCCACGCTTCCCCTGGACACCAGCACGGGGAAGATGAGGGAGGACCATCCGCTCAAAGGGTGAGAGTGAGGCCTCAAGCGGGGTGAGAGCTGGCCCAGGGCCCCGGGGCTTGACGCGGGCCTGGTACTCAGAGATGGTAAGTTTAGAGACTTCACATTCACGACGGCGGTTGTAGAGGATGAGAAGAGCCAGGCTGGAGTGGCACAGGAGACGCCAGGCCTCAGCCGACTGAGGTGAGCGAGAGAGCGAGATGAAGGCAGAGTGCTGCAGGCGCCGCAGGTACAACATCAGGGAGGAGAGGGAGGACAGCAGTGGGAGCATGTGGGGACGACGCAAACTGAGGACAGAGAAATACGAGGGTTAGAAACATGATGTACATATACTGCAGATGATCTCTTGGCATTGCTAGATTAAGAGCAAAGAGATAAAAGAAAATCAACTGCAGCATAAAAATTTTGAACAGAAAATTTGCTTAGTGGACATGATGATATCATATGAATAATGCACCCACATTTTGTCATTATACACCCCCATTTTGTTACAAACCTGTATAACTTTCTTCTGTGTAAAACACAAAAGCAGAATTTTGAAGAATTGTTCTGGTTGCTGTTGTCTATGTGCTTACAATGAATACAGACTGGAGCTTCCAAAAGCAAAAACTGATGACAGACTGATCTGGTTCTTGAGTCCAACTAACTGACTTAATTATCCAATCGCAGTGGTCAGCAGCTGAAAAGTTTAACAGTTCACTAAATTATTATCAGTGAATGATGACTCAAATTTTGGTCTGTTCTTCACACAAAGCCTTCCAAAGATTTGCAATACAGTTGTGTGGACTAGTTGTATAAAATGTTTATGGTGTTTTTGCATCTTAAGCTTGGAAGCCTCAGTCTCCATTATAACTCATAACTACATTAAGTGACTGGTACTGCTGTTTAAAAACCTCTTTGTTTGTGTTCCACAGAATTAAAAAGATATATGGGTTTCTGTTGAGAGATGGTGAGTAAATAAGAACAAAATGTTTATTTTTGAGTAAACTTTTCTTTAAATGACTGACCCTGACAGGTCGTTCTTATCTTCCGCTCCACTTTCTTCCTCTCTTTCTCTGTTCTCCTCCTGTGTCTCTTCCTTTAAAGGTTTTGTCTCCTTCACCTGCTCCACAAACACTAGTGGAGTGGAGGTTACCTGATCTTTTGTCTTCTCAAAAATGTTTTCATCCTCTTTCTCTTTTTTTATTTTCCGTCCCCCTTTCCTGGGGGGAGTAGCAGGAGTGGGTGGGCTTCTCTTCAACACAGACACTGGAACACCTCCTCTTCTGGGTGGGGTTGTGGGGGGAGGGGCAGGACTTTTGCGAGTAGGAGTAGAGAGGGCAGGGCTTTTTCTGATAGGTGACAGAGAAGAAGTGGGGGGAGATTGTGGGGTTCCCACCATTACACCTGGCACAGGTACTTCCTGGGGACATTGGGAATTCCTGCTGGAAGGTGATGCTAATGAGAGAGAATTATGTAAAGAGGGGCGATGACCGGAAGAACGTGTTTGTTCAAGGACAGACCGCACGTCCGGCTGGTGGGCATGATGTTTTGCCAGATGGCGTGGGAGAGATCGGAAGTGACGGCCGCAGTAAACACAGCGCTCTTTCTGTGCCACAGTGCTCTGTCCACGACCCAGTGACACACTGACACAATTAGCGGGAACTCCTGCAGGCGCCGGGCACTTAAAGACAGGTCTGGAGGGAGCAGTGGGCTGCAGCGAGGAGGAGGAGGGGAGTGAACAAGGAAATGAAGGAGGATGGTTCGGAAGTTGTTGAAGTGGTTTTCTCTTAGCGTGTGCGGCCAAAGAGGCTTTATGCTTCTTGCGACGTTGAGTGGTTTGCATCCGAAACTCTGTGTTGGCATCATCTGAGTTACGGTCGGAGTCGCTGGGCTCAGAGTGAGAGAGAGGAGAAGAGGAGGGTGAGAGAGACCAGGAAGGCGTGAGGTATTCTGAAACAGATAGAGAAAGTGGCACTGGGCCGGATTCCTCCTCCTGAGAAAGAGGAAAAAAACACACAAAAGACTGTAAGATATCTGGAAAGCATTGGGTGTTAACTACTGTGTACAGACATCTTAAAAAGAGATTCACATACAATCATAAACATCTTAAAAACATCTGCTAAATGTCACTGTAACATACTACAGGGGACGTATTGCAGACTTTAAAGGTTGATCAATTCCTGACTTAGCTGAATATAAGTGTAGGATAATGGCTGATGTCTATACAGTAACTATAGATATGTGCGTCTGTGTTTAAAATGTTTAAAAAATGTGCCTACCTTTACCTTCTTAACATTGCTTTCGTGGTCAGAACTGCATTCAAAGCTACTTGGAGGCACAGTGCCTTGAAAACCCTTGGGGGGAAAGGACATAATCATTACAAAGCTGTCAATCATAACATCAGAGTATGACAATACAGTCCCCTAAACACAGCCACACACACGGATAAATAAATGAGCATAAATGCATACCATGCATCTAAAACATTTCAACACTTCGCATTTTCTTACTATCACCTAAATGAAGCTTAGAGATATGCTAGCTATTGTCATGGTTACACCTACCACAGTGTTCTCCCCCCACTCTGTTAAACTGTAGTCCACCGTGATCTCCTCCCCCTTAGCAATGTCACGGATTGCTATAACGATCAGTCGCACTTGATTGCCACAGTGCACTTCACGAATGCGGCAGTTTGGTAGTGGGGGGTACGACATGTTGGCCCTGCCTCCGCTGGAACCCTCCTCACCAACACTGCTGAGAGAAAACTATATCAGACAGCAATACAAAGACAAACTTCTGCAGTCACAGCTGGGAAATCTTGCAGACCATGTTTTACAAACCACGGAGCAGCACACTAATACATATCCTATGATACAGTCACATGGCTCCCACACCTTTCATAATTACCGTTAATAACACACTGACTTCTCAAATGACAAATCAGAATGTCCCATTTGGTATAAACTCATACCATGAATCACGTCTTATGAAAATAACATTTATAGTCAGGTACTTGTGTAATTGCTAATATACAGGCTATTTCTTTGATACGCCCACTTAAACTTGTTAGCTATGATGCTTCTCAACAATGGCGTTTACAATAAAATATTGTCATCATTTACTCATGTCCACGCCGTTCCAACCCAGTATTATTGTCTTTTTCATTAAAAACAGAATATCTTAGTGTGGAAGACACCAAATAAACTGTGCAATAGTATTTTCTAGAGATGACATTTAAAATCACCATCATGGAAAAAATAGCTTAAGCTTTAAGTGAAAATAGCTTTCATGTTTAACTGGAGAAATAAAATAATGCTACATGGAAATAGCAATGGGGTTAAATAAATGACAACATATTAATTCTTAGGTGAACTATTCTTTTAATTCACAATTAAAAACATTCGTCCCATATGCATCTTTCATCATAAACACACGACCTGACATGATGTACACACAGTTCTGTCAGTACTATCTCCAAACAAAGCAATAAACAGATACAACCACACACTCTCAAGCACACACGTACCATAACCCCAGCTACACATTGTGATAAACACACACACACGCACGCACACGCATTCCATCATTGGCCCAAAGATAATAAACACTTTGCAATAAACACACACACACACACACACAGCCTGCATTCCAGTAATCCCCACCTCCACAAACACAAAATAGTATCTCAACCACACAACACACACATACACAATCATTATTGCTATCTCCTCTAAGCATGCATATGCGCACACACAAACTTGTGGAGTATTTCTTCCCAGACCACACACACTCACCAGAGCTGAGCAGATTGTGTTTCATAGTATGGTCCATCAGTAACAGGCGCTCTGTGTCTGTTCTGTGTTTCCTCATGGCCATCATCTGAAACACACACATGATGGGCTTCACTTAGGCTCACACACAACACACACACACCCCTGAAACATATACAACACACTATAATCATTAACTCGTCAGGTATTCCCACAGTATATATCTAGCTAACCTAATTTTTAATAGACAACCTTTAGGAGCAATTCACCCAAATCTTATTTGAATAAACTACTGTGTCTTTAGTCACCTCAAATCTGCAACTCTCATTGCAACTTAACCTCTGACTGCTTTGCTGCTACAAATCACTGTCAGTCTGAATGCTCGGCATAAAAGTGACAATAGGCCAAGAAACACATACTTTACCTTTCTCTGGTCCATAGCTGTACTCAGACATGCTCTCCTCCTCATCCTCTGTTGCAAAGACTCTGTCACACACTTTCACTGGTATCCCCTTCCTTTTCCTCCCACAGCCATGTCTACATCACACACACACACACCATTGCATTGAATTGACAGTCTGACCAACTCGAACAGCAGCAAAACATCAATCACACCACACAGCTGAAACAATGAACTGGTTACCTCAGTGGATCAACTGAAATCACCGCGTAATCAATAATTACACACTTTTTCTTCTGTAAATTAACAATACAACCGTGGCAGGAAAACATGTTCATTCTAGTCCTATATATCCTTGGGTGAGACGCTTCCATACAGCCCTGTTACCAAAAATAGCACAAGCTCTATATGAATAATCTTCTATACATTAATTATCTGAATAACTATGCAGTCATCAGAACTCTTCAGTGATGGTCCAAAACACAAGTAAACATCTATTAGATGAGATTACCAACTACATTTTTATTTATTTGTTTAGGTAGGTATGGGAGGCATTGGCCCACGCAAAAGTGCCTTCATGATGCTGTGGTGTTTTATGGTGGTTGCTAGAATGTTGCTTCTGGTTTCCTGCTTATAGTTTGAGCCTCTCCTGCAATATAAGGCCACTGAGAATTTTGCCTCTTTTTCATCTGCCAAATGAAAGCCAAATCGCTTAGAAAAGTAACAGCAAACCTTTTCTCTACAAGCCTCATAATATTAAGGTATCATTTGTGGATATATTCATAGCCTGAATGGTATTTATGCAAAGGTTAATACAGTATATTAGGGTTAGGCATTTGTTCAGACCCCTAACTCTGAACAACAGAAATAGTGATGCTTCAACAGAGAGTAACTGACCACATAACGCTTTGTGTATATGTGGGTGTGTGTATTTAGCTGTCATTAATAGAGCTGTGTATGAAAGCCAAAGCCCAGTTTTCCACAGATGCAACTATGAATGCTTAATTAGACAAGTGTGGAGATGTGCACAGTCTCTTGGTTACAGATGTGTTCGGTATGTGTGTGTGTGCCTGACGTATTCATTGAGCTGTGATAAGACCCAGCCTTGCCGACTGGATATTGATCTGACCGACCCTCCATATGGACCTAAGAGACCATGTGTTTGTCCGTGTGTGTGCATGCAAGCAGGAAAACACATTCACACGATCATCTCTATAGCTTGTCTTTTAGATTGTTTGAAAGCATCTTTACATTGTGTCTCGCTATCATTTTAGCTTTGCGTTTTAAAAAGACAAATCATGTAAAAAAATGTAACTTTCAAAAACGCTTCTTGAGATGCTCTCGTCCTGTTCCATTCTGTTGCACTCATCTAGCTGTTTGTCAGCCATGTCATATGACTGATCGGGCGTCTAGTGGACTATAATTACAGGATTTTCTTAAGACAGACTAGCTGACCGGTCGTTGTGATGTCTAACTGGGTTGTCTGTAATTTGAAATGTGACAGCTGCCATGAGATCAGTACAGGGCTATTGGGGAATCATTAAAATAAATCATTAGATAAATAACATTCTGATGGCTTCCTTGTGGATTTCTCTTGTTATTGTTACTCTGTGGTTTACCCAGGTGTGTTTACCAAAGTATATGGCGACTGTGAGAACAAGCACAAATTACACTGATATTTACTCCAGTAACAGCCACTGTGCGCTGAGACATGCTCTGCCAGTAAACCTTATAACACTCACTCACTTAAATATTAAAATGAGGACATACCATAGACATATTATATATAGCTAATTATAATTACTGTAGAGTAACCCACACCTTAACCCTACCGTTTTGCATTTTAGAAACATGATTTACTTCATAAATAGTTTTGACCAATTAAAACATCCCAAATCTCCCCAAAAGGATTTGTTTCTCAGATTCAGCTAACAAATCATTCAGCTAACAAATGTGTCCCAAAGTGTAGATAAGTATGCATACAATCACACACATATTGCATAACTCATTTTACAAGTCAATATACTGCAAAACAGACAGACTTTTAATGTCTCCCCATTCTGCAAGCTGAAATCTGTTTCCCTTTCATTCATTTGTGTATCTTGACTCTGTTTATCTCTTATTTTCTGTTTTTTTCCCTTTTCTCATACACACACAAAATCCCATTCCACTGAAACCCCACACACAAACAAGTCAAGTCAAAAAACACACATGTGCAGGCAAAGACACACATATGCACAAGGACACATACACACCCTTTTAAACCCATCATGCACGCACCTACATACACACACACACCCAGACACACACACTCACAAGTATCCTCTCTTCAGTTGAGCTCACATGCTCACACACACACACACACACACACACCCCTCCCCCTTCTCAGGCTCACATGCACACACACGCACACACTCACACACAAGCTTACTAAAGAGCACACACACTTTCTCACTCACGTTCTCTCCAAGCCCAGTCTCATATTCTCTGTCTCTCTCAGACAAACACTTACTCACAAACGCACACACGTACACACACACATACATATATAGTCTGCAGTAAATGTATTCTCTCTGAAAATGCTCACTCTCACACACTACATTTCCATAACACATACCCATCTCCTCCCCAACACACACATGTTTGAATAATGTAAACATACACATGCAAGCTCTCAGTCTAACAATATGAACACACTCACGCAATCAACGCACACTCGCCTTTGTTAAAAACACTGAACACACTTTTATTCAGTCTCACATCACAAATCACACACACACAATCTACAGTCTTCCTCCTCAAACATATAACCGCCTACACACTGCATGTTCACACACAATCACATACACACACACAAACACACACACATATAAACTCCCTTCCTCCAAACAAAGTAGATGCATAAACACTCCTCTCTTTATTCCACTGTCTTTAACACACACACACCAAACACACGGACACACAGTGTCTTTCACAGAAACACAGATGCACAAACATTCACACACACACACACACACACACTGTATCTCAGTCACACAGCCTTCTTTTTTCTGTTTAGTTCTCTCTCACACACACCCTGCTCTCATTCTACAACACACACACTCACAGACATACACAGCACACACACACACACCCGCCCTCTCTCTCTGCCTCTAGAGCACAAACACACTCACCCTCCCCTCCACGGTGAGCCACTAAAACAAACACTCACACAACACACACACACACACACACACACACAGATCTAAACACACAAACACTCGCACCCACAGAATCTCTCTCACAGTTACACACACACACACACACATGCTTTTCCTTTATCTCTCTCACACACATACAAACACACACTCTCTCTCAAACACAGACACACACACACCCGTCCTCTCTCTGCATCATGAGCACACATACACTCACCCTCCCCTCCTCATTCAACCACTAGAACAAACACACACCTCACAGACACATGCAAACCTAAACACACACTCACACACACAACACACACACACAAACTGAGTCTTCTCTCTGTTTCTAAGACACACACTATCCCTCCCCTTCTCTTTCAGTTTCAAACCTGCAAACATGCGCGCACACACACACGTACACACACACACGTACACACACACACGTACACACACATTTCCTCACCATTTTCCCTTCTCTCTGCCTCTCACGCACGCACACACACACCCTCCCCTCTTCTGTTCGTCTCTCTCTCCCAGACACACACACAGAGACACACACAGAGACACACACAGACACACACACACAAGCCTTTGCCTTGCTCACACACACTCAGCCTCCCTCCTCTCTTTTGCTCTGTCTCTCTCTCTCTCTCTCTCTCTCTCAAACACACACACACACACACACACACACACACACACACACACACACACACACACACACACACACACACACACACACACACACACACACACACACACACACCCTCCCCTTCGCTTTCTTGTCACAACATACTCTCTCTGTCTTTCTCTTAAACAGACACACATTTTTTTTCTCAAAAATCTGTCACTCAAACTGCTTATTTTCACACAATATCAAAGAGTACTCACAACATGCAAGCACACTAACATCAGAGTAACGATACTCTACCACACTTAACCAGCTTCCCACAGGAAGTAAGATCACATCAGGTATCATTAGGAACAGTTATTTCTCCTACACAGCAATGAGACCAAATGGAGGGCAAATGGAGAATTTCATCTCCTGCTTTTATGTTTTTTTCTGAGATAAAGAGCCCAGTATTCTCACATACGTGTTGAGAGTTCTTCACAATGTCTCAAACCGTGCTTAGATTTGCCGAGATACGGAATTCTGCAATCAAAAAAATCTGAAGTTTCAACATGATTTCTCATTTGATTCACATTCATGTTATAACTCTATAGTTTTACTGTGTCAATAGTTGTCTGTTTCGCTTGGGTTTATTTTTATTTCATCTAAAGATTTTCCTAAAAAAACGATTCCTAAAATATACACAACTGAGTACTTCATTAAGTCACCTGAGCTATGAAAAAGCTATGAGCATTAAATCTTCTTTTGAGTGCTAAAACGTTCTGGTCAGTTCTGTGTTTTTCAAAACCTGAAAGACTCTCTCACAAACACACATACTACCTGTTCATCCTGCTCTCCCTTCCAAAAAGAATTTAAAAAACAAGACTTACACACATACACACCCACACTTTCAGTTATCTACCGGATTTATACATACAAATAACTTCCAATGGTTACACATAAACACACACAGAGCTAAATGTTGCTGTTCTCTTTCCGCCCCTCCCTCCCTCCCTCCCTCCCTCTCTGTCACACACACCCCTCCTCTACACTGTCTCAAACACACTTCCCCTGTCTCGTGTGCTCACGTCATGCAAACACAAACACACACACACACACATCAACACACCTTACACGTTCTCTCCCCACATTAAAATCCACTTTAAATTTAAATTTTCTTTAGCACCAGCAATATGGCACACACAAACCTTTTCCGAGACACATACTCACCTTGACTATAGGTCCACCCCACCCAAACACACGTTTGTTTTTCTATCATGGTGGGGA